>JARWLC010000001.1:130488219-132888219 GCA_033318265.1 Phyllotis vaccarum
GACCACAGCATTATGACCATGCTCCGTTGGCATTTGGCTGTGGTCAAGTGTATAGCAGGCATCAATCCTGTTCATCAGCCCAGCCCATCATGAATTCCTACTGGCAGAACTGAGACCCAAGCCTAAATCACTGCCTCACTGTCCTCCACAACATGGCATGCTCTGTCCACTGAAGGAACCCTTGTCTGCCAGCCTCGTAGTCAGGCCTTGCAAAGCTTTAATAGTCGGTTGGCCCTTGAGACTTGAAGCTCTCACTGAGTTTTTCTACCACTTGACAGTTAAGGGAGGTTTGGGAAGGCTAACCTGAGGCCTCTTTATGACTAACTGTGCTACAAGGCCACCCTGTGAACTAAATCCACAACAGAATCCTAGACATGTACCCCATGCTTCACACATACATGCATGTATACTTCCCATCCACAGGGTGCATGGTGGGACAACAAAGAAGCTCAAAACCAGTTCTTCACCTTCCTATCACATCTTCTGAGGATAGCCCCTCTGTGACCCCCAACAGCAGAAGGAGCAGAGTGACTGCCTCCTTTGGAAATAATCATCTCCTGGCCCCAAGTCTGACACCCTACTCATCAAGTAGCAGGAAAGCTCATCAAACTTTGTCAGCTCCTGACACTTTTGGAGAAGTGGGAAGAGAAATGAATTAGAAGGAACTTTTTTCCTCTCTTGATAAAGACCCTTTTAACTTAACACAAATCCAAAAGGAAAAAGGCCTCACGTTAAATTGCAAATTAGAATAGTAACTTTTTCTCTGCGTCCCTCTCCTTACCCTCCTAACTGGTAGGAAGACAAAACAAGTCAACAATAAGACAGGATTGGGGTAGGTAAATGCAAAGCTTTATTTCAGGAGTACTGTCCTATGATACAGTCACAGATCTTCAGCTACATTCCCCAGACCCTCAGAGCCTACTGCATCTTCAATGTGAGCAGCCCCTTCAGACAAGACAAGACTTCCAGGAACCGTCAGTCTAACGGGAAGAAAGACCTGTTATCTCTCAGACAAGGAGCAAGGCCTGATTTGCACAAATGAGTGAAGACAAATGTTCTAGCTAGTGTAGCTCAGCCAGCTTGGTTTCCCTTCCTCCCCTGCTATTGTGAAGTTATTTAAAAAAAAAAAAAAAAAAAAAAAAAAAAAAAAAAAAAAAAAAAAAAAAAATTCTCTGCTCTTTGGAAGGAAAGCACTGAAGCAGAGAGAAAGCCAGCAACTGGCACACAGTGGAGGCTGCAGACACAGCCCTATTGTCAGGAACCAGCAAACCCCCTGGGGTATAAGCAGAGTGGATGAGGGATGCCTACTGGGTCCCGATTTTGCATATGCAATTTGTGCCCATAATTATTTTCGATTACTTCACGGGTCACATCAGGCTTTACCAAGCAAACATCCACTAATTAAATATTATGCAAAATGTCTTATTCCAGTGCAGTTGTCTATATGTAAAATAGATTCTGCTGGGGGAGGGGACCTTCCAATGGTTTTCACAGGTTTGCTTTCATCTCAGAAAGACCCCCTTGAGAGTAGCAGGTGATAATTTTTTTTTTTAAAGTCAACTGACATCCAGTCATTTGATGGGTATAGAACTAAATGGTGCCAGAGTTTTTTAGATTGCATGATTTTTTTCTCTTCCTTTTCAAAATTAGCATCAACGTTTAGTAAAGCTATTAGAGAATGAAATAACACTTAGAAATCAAAATATCTATGTTTCTCTCTGCTCTAAATGATCACTTAAATTTCTACTGTATTTAGGGAATTGGGCAAGTATAGGCTTGAAGACCAGAACCAGGAAAGCAGGCCCTGAGTCAGTGACATTCCATCTCTGGAACCAAGTGGGTTCACTTCTGCTCCTTCGGCAGGCTAATCTAGAAGGTCATGGCCTCCTCTGGACCTGCACATCTCTCTCCTATGCTAGCTTGATGTTTGTTTTCTATGAGGTCCTTCTTGACCTCTCTGGGCAAGCTTTTGAAATCTAAGAAGAAGCCCCTGAACACACTTCGCCAGCGGTCCTTCCTACTGCCCGCAGGCTTCAGGCACCTCTTTCTCAAATTGAAAGGAAAAGATGGGTTTTCCCAAAGAGTACAGGTCTCTAGAAATCAATCTTCTACTTGAGAAGATGCCCCTTCTGGTTAACATTGTCTTTGTTGAGGTCTTTGTTTCTGAGCCTCCTTCCAGCCCCTGGACCTTTCGGGCTCTCCTCATTCCAATAATCACACTTTCAGCAATTCATACTTCCTGCTGTAGTCTAGGTCTTCTTGGCAAGACTCTAATCAAAACTGCCAGGACCTTGTGAAGGTGTGGCAACAGAGGACTCGTGGTCCCAGAGCACTTTAGAAAGTGTCAACCATGGCAACAATCAGAACTCTAGAGAAATCAAGCTTCACCAGCCACGCTTCAGGCAGCCTTCCAGGGAAGACTGTGTTACAAATGGCATTGATCTCAGCAGCCCTGGATAGCCAACTTCTTAGGAGTCCTTCAGGAACAGATCAAACCAGTACTCCAAAACCTCTCCCCCAGAGGGAAGACTTCAGTGAGAAATCTTAATGGCTCCAAATAACTAGCCCCATCCCTGATGCCCAGGGCCTGGCCTAGGGGTTCCTCTTAGACATCCTTAGATTTTTCTCCCGTGAGAAAGAAGACCACTGTCTTAGGACATGAGGACTCACCTAGTGAAATCACTGCCTCCCCTCACCTGCTGCATTTGGTCTCTGCTATGATTTTGCCCTTAATATATTTACTCAGGAATTTCCAGCTGCATCCAAAATTGGGAAGTACTGATAAAAGACACAGGTGATCCCCAGTGAAGGGCAGATTAATTTACAGTCTTGATAAGAAAGCAAAGCAATCATCCCATTTTTCTTGAGTTGGTCTTTTATAGCTTTACTTAATTTGGGTGGCTCGTGATTTAGCAAAAAATTAATCAACTCCTCCTCGTATATTAAATTATAAAATACACTCCATAGACAAAGATAAATGCTATCTAGTAAGTATATGTGTTTTGTACAAATATGCATAAATATGTACATATGTACTATATGAATGTACATATGTGTATGCACATGTGCATGAATACGTATTGTCATCTTTGTGTATGTATTGTATGTGTATTATACATGTAGACACGTATTGCATAATGCTTTTACTTTTGTTCTCTATTATATGTCATGGTATACTAATGGGCTAAATTGAGCGTATCTAATATATTTATGCTATATGTTTTACTTCTTGTGAACTAGTTGAGGGTAACACATGCTAGCAGAGCCTGTGACTATCTAGACAATACAAAACAGCAGGGATATATTAATCAGCCTTGCCCAGACCTTTTTCTGAATGTCTGGTGTAGTGGGTCTGGGCTATGGACCTCATGGAAGGCAAACACGTCAGCCTGAGAACCTGTCGGTCTTTCTCAGGTGATGCTGACACTGTTGGTGTAGAGCAGCGGCTCTCAACCTCTCCAGTGCTTCAACCCTTAAATATGGTTCCTCATGTGGTGACCCCCAATCATAAAATTATTTTATTGCTACTTCATAACTATCATTTTGCTATTGTCTTGACTCTTAATGTAAATATCTTATGTGCAAGATATCTGATATGCCACCCCAAAGCGTCATGACCCACAGGTTGAGAACCACTGGTATAGAGGTTCTTGGGCATCCTGGGACAGGATATAAAGGGAGAGAAAGGAGCTGTCCTCCCTTTTCTTTGAGAATATTCCTTAGAGCACTAATAACTGTGCATACTTTCTTTGCCTCTTTGAAATTTTTGTAAATCCTTTTAAAAGAGATGTAAGCCTCCTTGCCAATTTTACAACCAAGATGTTTCCTTGGGACTAAGGATCTGTCTCTCTATAATGTAGTCATCAAAGAGCAGACAGGGCATCATGTCCTACTTTACTGGAAGGACAGGAGCCTAACTTCAGTACATGTACATACCTGAAGCCAAACTGCAAACCTGCCATCTGCCATAGAGATATAAGAACCACATCCTTCCTTCAGATAAGAGAAACTATCAGGCACAGATGGTCACCATGATTCTCAAGCAAATTTGGGATCAATTGTGTAGAACACAACGTGCTGTTAAGTCCCTTACATGAAGACAAGTCACTGTTTCTACTAAAAACACATATATCATGTGTTGTGTCTGCTTAGCTTTAAAAAAGGGTAAGGGCTTTTTATGTTTCTTGTTCATTTTTTTTCCTTTCTTTGCCATATCACATTCTGGTTATTGCTCATTCAATAATAAAAGTATCATATTTTCATTTTCTTCCATTTTATTAAATGGGCATTCTGAGTTGACAGGAATCTTCTTCCTTTGTACGGTGTGTTTTCTTGTGTGTGCATGTCTGTCTGTGTGTCTGTCTGTGTCTATCTGTCTGTGTATACCTGTGTATGTCCCAAATACTCTGTGTTTGGACACTTACTCTACTTGTGACTTTATTTTGTTTTGGTTTTGTTTTTGTTTTTCAACAGGGTTTCTCTGTGTAGCCCTAAATGTCCTGGAACTCACTTTGTAGACCAGGTTGGCCTCAAACTCACAGAGATCTGCCTGTCTCTGCCTCCCGAGTGCTGGGATTAAAGGTGTATATCACTACACACAGATCTATGTATGATATTAAAGGAATTTAATATGTTATGAGATTAAAATGAGAATTAAAGCCATATTAATGTTATATAATTGTCTCAGATTAAAATAAAACCCAATAGGAATCAAGTATCTAGATGGAGGAGATAATTCTAGAGAATTCTAGATAATCTTTAACACAATTATCATAAACATCTGACTCCAGGTCCTCTGGTTACCAGAAGGCTTTCTCTTCTTTGATAACATTAGTTTAAAAGTTATCATGGACTGTCTTTCCAACGGTGAAAAACACAGAGTACTGGATATTTAGAGGAGACAGTTTATAACCTCAAAAATCTGAGCATCGTCCTGAAATGGCAGTCTCTCTGAGAAATTAGAGAGAACAGTTTTAACCTGTGCCAGTCCCTTCCTCCATTTCTTCCTTTGCTGAGTAATGGGAGAGCACAATCTTACATGCCATCTAAGCCTTCCATTATATATATTTCCATGTCTGCAGGTCTTCAGGCAAGCTAGGCTATTAGTAATTTTCTACTCTACATTTTGAGTATGGCTTAGCAGTCATCATGGGGAGGATCAGCTAGACTCCAGAGGAATCTCCTGCTTCTCTCCATTTGGACCTGAGCTGTCATTATATACTAACTAGAGTTTGTGGAATATTTGGCATCCAACATGAGACTCAAACCCATGACCTTGATATTAAGAGTCTCACGATCTACCAATATTCCAACACAGGGCACTTACATTTACATAAAACCTGAGAAGGTTTAAAAAGTGTTCTAGAACACAGAAACAGAGCCAAAACCAACTTCCAAGTTATGTCCCTCAAGTGGACTGTGTTACAGAAACATGGTGGCATGGCATATGGGCTTGAGCTACAAAATGTCAGGCTTTTGGCATGCAGCTTAAGCTGTAACAAAGCCAGTTGTGGTGGTGCATGCTGGTAGGATTTGCTGAAAAATGCAAAGGTAGGAGGATTACAAGTTAGGGGCCAGCCTAGCTAGCTCAATTGGTAGAGCTCTTAATTTCAGGGTCATGGGTTCAAGCCCCACGTTGAGTGCCATTTGTAATAATAAGTTTCTCTAACCCACCCTACCAGTCCTAAAGCCATTTAGTCTCAAATAATCACACAAAGGCTTATATTAATTAATTACAAGCTATTTGGCCTATGGCTCAGGCTTTGCTAGCTAGCTCTTGCATCTTAACTCAACCCATTTTTACTAATCTATGTTAGCCATGAGGCTCATGGCTTACCTATACTTTTATACCTTGCTCTCTCAGTAGCAGCTTGCAGCATCTGTGTGACTCCACCCTCCTCCTTTATCTACGCTTGGTTTCCCACCTGCCTCTAAGCTGGCTTTCTATATGTCAAAACAGTCCCTTTATTAATCAGTGATATTCACAGCATACAGAAAGACATCCCACATCAGTTCGGATTATACTTCTACACAGATCTGGAGAATGCTAAAGCAATCATCTTATCAGAAATCTGAGCTCTGAGCCCAGACCTCATGATCAAATCCCTGTAGAACTTCAAGTTACATTGTCACTCACAATGAGCAGATGGATCGCTTATTCTTATCAGGATGAGTGTGCTGATCAGTCCAGGAACTGGGACGTATGCCTGTTCTAGTCTGCCCCCTGTATGATATGCCAGGAATTGCATGCACCATGAATAGATAAATCAGCAGCAATAGGCTGAGGAAAAAATGACCTTTGTTCTTAAGATCTGCAACACTGTAAAATACCATCCCAGGGGGGTGACAATCAGATATGCTATCACTTGGTCACACACCTCCACCTGTGAAGATGTGCACTCCAGTCTAAGATCACCCGTATCTTATATGAATCATTCTCCCATAACACCACCCTCTTCTGATCTGCCAGATTATGATAATTGAGATCTTTTCGACCCACCATCTTGACCTTCAACTGTTGCTCTCCCACATACACTAAGCAGTGTGAACCTTTTGCAAGGTACCAACAACAAAGATTAATAATAGTTTTTATTGCATTAAGTTTTCCATCAGCCCTGAATTTAAACAAGGTTATGATGAAAAAAGTCAGGAATAAAAGAAAGAAGAGTCTGTAGGAACCTAAACCCTTACATTAAAATTCACAGGTGGGATGAGAAAATTCCTTGGTGGCTAAAGCACTTGCCACACAAGTGTGAAGACTAGAATTCAATACCAAGATCCTATGTAATGCTGAGTAGACAAGGCAACATTAGCCTCATTAGACAGAGAAAAGGAATCCTCAGAACAAACTGGCTAAGGAGACAAGTCATGTAGGTAACACTAAGTTTGACAGAAACATTCTGCCAGCTATTGAGGATGGTGCCCAACACCCACCATGAGCCTCCCGTAGTGCACATTCACACATGGGAACACACACAACATGTACACGCAACACTCATACATACATAAAAGTATATATATGAAAATGAGGGTAGATCTTACAGGTAGGACACCTCTGCATTCAAATGCTCTACCACTGAGTTATACCCCCAAGGTAGACAACTTCTAGACTAAACCTCACTACTGAATTTGCCACTAACAGCACAGAAACCTCCAGATTCCTCCGTGCTGTGGAAGGAGAAAGCACCAGGCACAAACAACTAGGAACACCGATCCTTGAATCAGAGATTTCTTTGAAACCACGTTCAACTATTAAGTGAAAATGTGAACTTTGCCTGGATACTTCATCTACCTGAAGTCTTTTGAACGAAACTTTCCTAAGAAACTGAAAACTGAGCTAAAAATAAACAAGCTACTTGTTCAATAAAAAGTAGTTCCTTGGTGTTCTTGTAGGATAGTCTTACTAGTTTTGTGCCTCCAGTACAGCAGACATCTTAATGTCACAGACACCAGTATTTGAGTTGGAAGAAATGAAGAGACGGAAGGCAATCAAGGAGAAATAATTTCATAAATTATCCGGCCACCAAAAGCCAACAAAGCCTAGCCTGACAAGACATCGATTCATCTATTTGTCTCTTTTAAAATGCAAGCTCTGAGTCCACCACTCAGCTAAAACTAAAATAAAAATCCCAACTGTGACTCATTCATATCAAGGAAACTTATTGCTTTTTAACTCATTTATCATTCCATGGTTCAAATCAACATCACTACGGCATGTCTCAAATTAATTAAAAGACATTCCTTTCCATCCAAGGTATAATCAAGGCAATTTACTTACAAACATAATCAAGAAATTATGTAAAGGAAGATTAACCATATGAAGAATTTTTTCATGAGTGAAGTTAATTGATTTTCCTATCTTTTTTCTCAGGTTTAAATGAGGACTCTAAAAGTCTGAAATTTCCAAAATATCTCAACTCAGCAGCATTTCAGAATATGTCCTTAAAGGAGCTCAGGCTTTTTTTCCACTGTGACTCTGGGGCTCTGGGATGCTTAGGTAGAGAATTAGCTGTGAGGATGCCAGCAGCTGTATTCAGATTTCCCAAAGCCCTCGGCAGAACTCCTGAAGATTTGAAATCGTGTCTAGGTGGAGGATGGGCGGGTAAGCAGGGTGGGAAGTATGGCGATACAGTCTTTCTATAAGGCTCGGAGCCATGTATTTTAACAGTCCAGGGAAAGACAGGTTATTCAATGTTCTGAATATGGGAGCCTAGTGGGAATAAAGGCAGCTGTCCATGTTTGTTCACCTCCAATTCTGCCTTACAGAAAAGAAAATGCTTGTTTGCAATAGACACCTTAAGGTGCCCCCTGATGAGAGACAGGGAGCTTCAGTAGACAACAAACTGTGTTGTAAATAGAGATACTGAAAGATTGCCTTGGCCCCAAATCTCTACTCTAGCACCTCGCTAAGTCTTAAGTTTCTTTTTAAGTCAGTGCAAGAACACTCATTCTTACAGGGGCACACTGAATGCAACTTCAGGTTCCAGGAGCAGTGGCCACCCACCTCTCCCCAATAATTACATGGCTGAAAATTCTCTAGTACCACTGCAGTTTCCATACTGCAAAATATCATACCAATAAAACAGCTGGAGGATTTTGCTTGTATTGATTGCTCTGAAACCACCAATAGAGTTTGACCTCAGTTTGGAAGGCAAAATCCATATTCAGCTGGCCAGGGTGGACCATACAGGGAGAGAGATGAGAACAGGAAGAAGAAAAAGGAGGAGCCTAGGAGAAGCGCAGCCCTTCCAATCCAGGGACTCTCTGTGTAGCTCCCTGGATTTCTCAGGCTTATTCCCTAATATTTACTCTCAGGCAGGCCCTCAACTAACAACTAATACTTATTAATACTCTTTTCTCTATAAAATCAGTGTAAAATATTTAATTAAATCATGGTCAGCACAAGACCACTGACATTATTACATTGAATTTGTACAATCCCAAGCAAACAAGGGAACCAGGACACTTGGGTTGGCATCCCATCTACCACTTTTCAGTCCTGTGCATTCAAGCAAGCTGTATATCCTTCCTTCTCCTTGGTCAGATGGGGGTGATAAAAGAACATTCCCTGTGGAGTGGGATGAGACAGATGAATAGATCTATTGGAAGAATTTAAACAGCCATAGTAAATGTTAACTTACACTAACAGCTGTAGTTCTGGAAATAATTCCAGGAAATATTTCAAGAAAATTGTGTCCCTGGATTTGGGGGTCTAAGAAAAGGACTTTGCTTTGATGTCCTTTACTTCAACTTATTTTTAGGCATTTTTTAGTTTAAAGATCATTATTTAATTGTATTTTCCCTTCCCTTTCCCCCCTCCTAACCCCCATAAGCTCCCCTCGCTCTCCTTTAATAATGACCTCCTTTTCCACTAGTTGTTACTACATGAGCATATGGATATACACATATGTTCCTAATGTCATCTATTCAGTCCATATCGTATCACTGTGTGTATGTTCTCAGGACTGACTCTGGGCCCTGGATAACCAGTTGCTACACTCTTCCCTGGGAAGGACCACCTCTCCAGCTTAGTTTTGCTCTCTGCCTATCACTCTTTATTAGGATTGAGGTCTTGTGAGCTTTTCCCCATCCATTTTGGCATGTCCACTGGTGTCCTCATTGTTCAGTTTATGCTTAGGCAGTCATGTTGGTGAGACTCTATGGGTCTAGCTCCTGATCTTTCTAAGAGATCCAGGCTCACAGCAAACAACCTGATCCTCTGGCTCTTACAATCTTTTCAACCTCCTCTTCAACAAAGTTTCATGAGCATTTTGACTGGATGAGGTTTCCTGTAAGAACCTCCATCTATTGCAAAGAAAAAGTTGCTCATTCATCTTGTTTTTCTGTTCCCCACAATTCATTCCTCACTGCTGTTGTGTCTCTCTCTGTTCAAGGTAAGTTAAAAAAGGTCAGTAGCAACGATGCTGGTTATTTAAGCCCTCAATTTTTAAGTGGCTTTTTCACTCATCAAGTATCACAAGTAGGTGCATACTGTTTCTCTGTACTTAATTTATTTGGAAACTCAAGAGATTTGATTTGAGAGAAGCCAGGCACTTTGGAAAAGGGATGTAATGGGATGGCAGGAGAAGTCAATTGATTCCATTAGGTGTCTAAGAGCTTGGGGATGGGTGTCACTGTTTGGGAATAGTGGAAACTTCAGGCCATGAACCGACCTGCGGGAAGGGAGAAATCTCTATCTCCTCCAACTTTTCTAGCCCTTTGCTTCCTACTCCTCTGAGAAGCTGCCATCTCATATTCTTGGTGCTACCAATGGACCTATGGCAGGGGCCATGCCTTCCCCACTGTAATGGACTGAGACTTCTGAAACTGTACTCTAAAACTGAACTTTCCTCACTTATTTCTCTAAGGTGTTTTAATAACAGGGTTGAGAAACATTACCGAACATCCATAATCTGACCATAAGGACAAAAGTCTGAAATTGACAGTACCCTCATCGTTTCTACTCACAAAATACATTCATAACTCTAAAAGAGATGACAGAGTTGGGCTATTTGGGCTCTTAGGTACTGTGACACTTTCTCAGGACAGACACTCCATCTTCTTTGTCCAGTTCTAATACTGGCTCTAAACTTATCAGAAAGTATTTCTTGATCTTTAAAACAGAGACAATACTAACCTCATACAGTATTATGTTCCTCTAGAACAGAGCCTGGCACGAGTAAGAGTTAACTATTACCTTTATTTCCAATCATAAGAAAATTAAAATACGGGTTTAGACTGGGACTATATTATAGTTCAGTGGTATGTCATTTCTCAGCGTCACAGTGAATGAGAAAAAAAGTCATTGACCAAAATAAAAGTACAGGTGCTTCAGCTTCTAAAACATAGTGTATTCGAACCCACATCGAGCAGCTTAGAAACTACAATAGTCAAAATTCATTTGACCATTTCAGTTAAAACATATCCAAATGACTCCAGGAACAGAAAGAGGATATTGAATAGTTGAAACTAGTGAGTCCCAATCCAAGTCAGTTTTGTCCCCTAAGAATGTGTACCAATTTATGGAGAATTCTGGTTGTCACAGTAGGAAAGGGGTGTTATACATACCTGGTGGTAGGAATTAAAGAGGATTATCGATGTCCCACATTGCAGAGTAAAGCCACTTGATAAAGAAGCACCAGGTTCCCAACATCCTTACAGCTGATGTTGAGAAACCCTGATAAACAAACCAGAGAGTCTCATGTCTGTGTGCATAGGACCCACCTTGGAGGGCTTGTCAAAGTATGTATTGTGACTCTGCTGACGAAGGATAAGGCTTAATCACTGGATTTCATAACTGACACTACTGAAAAACTAGTTAGAACAATCTCACACCCAACCAGAGAACTGCTGAGTCAGAATCTGTGTTGTATTAATGCCCCACCATTGCTGTTCTTGAAAAGTCAAGTAGACTTTAGCTGATCCACACTAGAGAGAGCCAGGGGTCACAACAGAGACAGCGGGGAAGACTGGCTCCGACTCTCAGCTGTTCTTCTCATTTGCAGGTGCTGGGGCCTAGAGGAGTTCACCAGCTGCACCTCTGGGTTAAATTATCCATACATCCAAAGTATGTCTTAATATTCTTTAGTCAAACACAGCAAAATCACAGTATGTTCTGAGGAATGGAAGGAAAGATGGAAACAGGAGATGGGAAGGGTGGAGGACTGAAAAGGGACAAAGGGAAGGGAAGGAAATTTGGAAAATATTTTAAGCTGGTTTAGCTGGTCTGTTAGGAACCAGAAGAGGCACTAATAAAGAAAACAGCAGCTACATTTTTATCATTTAGCATATATCCGGACATTTATTGTCCACAAGAGTCCATCAAGGTAGGAGTCAGCACAATTCACATCTTAGAAAACTAAAGCAGCAAGAGAGAATTGGGCTGCAAGCCATGACCTAAGTCCTTGAATGGAGCCTTCTAAGGCTTACAGATAGAGAACCAGAGACCAGATCCAAATCCTGACCATCTATGTCTGCTCTCCCAGCAATAGGACTTCTTTGCAGTGAGTGCCCTGGTCTCTATTTCAGTTGCTAACTTACATATTTGTCTTCTATTTCCATTGCTACGGCTCACTTTCATGATGACATAAATCTCCTTTTCTATGAATGGACTCTCAGGACAGATACCTACTGCCTTGTTGTAGGAGCCACAGAGATCTTTGTGCTCACAGATAAGTATTAGAAGAAACCTGAAATGTTAAGCACACAGAATTGTCCCTTCAAGGGAAAGAATGCAATGCCTGTCATCTATCCTGGAGTCTGGAGCAGATGTGTTTACTAGACTAGTGACCTTTGCTCTATTTGTGTGGCCAGAGATTTTTGTGACAATGGACCATCCTCCAGATCTGTACCATAAGCATGTTTTCTCCGTCAATCTATAGAACCTACTTTTATGGACTTTTCAGTTTCAATATAGTCATGTCTGATCTGCATGTAGCTGACTGTGTTTCTCAAGGAGATTGATGTATGTTTTCCTGTGTATGTAGGACTGAGTTAGTTATCACCATGATCACCCCTATCTTCTATCAAGTTGACATAGAAATTAGCCCCACACAATGCATCCCAGATTGACACCAAATAAAAAGAAAATGATGAGGAAAATAAAATACTACTTGCATGTCACAGCAATTTCAAATTATTACAGAGATTTCCAAATGCTTACTCACCATTTTTGAACTTCTCTTGTGATTTTCAGTAACGAGTCATTCATTATAAACAGATCACAGAACAAACTACAGAGAACTGTAGATTCCAATGAGAACTATTGTGTAAATCAATAGTCATCCAATTCCAGACGCTTATTGGGCAACCCTTATGTCTATACTGAAGTACTGAGGCCCTGATACTATTCGGAGAACTCGCTTAAATGTTTTCCTTTACCTCAAGTTTAACCTTGGAGATTACTATATACATAAAACTTAGGTTCGCCCTAACTCAGCCTCAACTTCCAAAATATGCTTTTCCTCTTCATACCCAATCTCTATTTCTTGATCAGCTGTTTCTCCAGAACAAGTCCTGAATTATCCATTTCTCTCTACCTATCTCGGCTGTAACACCCAAGTCATTTCTCTATGACCTCACACCAGGATTGTGACAATGATGCCTCCTGAGTGTCTTACAGCCTCCTCCTTGAACTCCATCTCATACTATCAGGCAGAGTTAGTACCTTAAAAGAGAAAAGTAACCAAGTGTTTAACCAAATGGCTACCCACACTGCTGAGAATACAACACCTTGCCATGGGCAATCTCATTTCAAACTGTTTAGCTGTTCTGCAGCCATACAAGTCTTCCTCATGTTCCTTTCAGCCATCAAGCCTGTACCCATTTTAGGGTATCTAATAACTATCAGTTTATCCAGGAGCATTGTGGGCCTCAATATAACTACAACATCCTTAATGGAACTTTCCCCTTCCACCTAAAAACTTTATTTCACTTCACCGAGATTTCGGTCATCATTTGGCTTAGTGCCTGAGAGCAAAACCCGCCCTGACATTAGCATTTGACAAACATTTACACTGTAAGGAAAACTTCCAGTAATCCAGGAGCCTGTTTTTGGTTGCTTCTTAACAATATGAAAAAAATAACATTTTCTCATAAGAGTCCAAATAAAAATGCTGAGGATTTCTTTGCTGACTTACTTGCTATTTAATTATGTGAAGAATTTTGATAAAAGAAGGAAAAATATTATAGTGCATAATGGTGTTAATGTGTGAGTTTTTATTTTTTTATCCCTGTCTCCTTCCTAGAGTTTTATTAATGAGCCAACTATCTCGTATGCAATAATGTATTACAATGAGTTCCATTTGCTTGCAGGTCAAGATAAAATAGCACAGTGTAATTTAAACAAAATGATGTTTGCTTGGTGAATAGCAGACTCATTTAACACTTGCTTTTCTCTTATACACTTTAACTGTGCACTCTCCAGCCTCCCTTCCCACCCTGGGAGGACAAGCCTGCTGCTCAGCAATCTAATTTGGCCTCTGAGCAAAACGGGAATCAAGGTGGCCCCTCAAATGGCCATATATCACAAAGGCCAGCCACCTTGCCTGGCAGCCTTTGAACAGTATTGGGAATTTGACAGCCACCTGTTAATTTCTAAAAATCCATACAGGTATTCACCATCTGGTTACTTCTCAGAAGCAGCTTTGTGGCCTAGGGCACAGGACTAATCCCAGAAAGGTGACATCCCCCTTCAAAAGAAAACCTTCAAAGGTGGGTAGTGCCTTACGCCCACCTGTGTTAACTGTCAGCTACCCACAAGGGAGTACAGTGGTGGGAATGCCCCTATTATCTATGGCTTTCATCTCTGTGGTATAGAAGTGCTGCCCTAGATGGTTTCTAGAGCGGCTTTGCTTCTGCTGACATTTCACCATCATACAATGAACATGGGCCATCTGTGGAGCAGAAAGACTCCTGGCAGAACAAGACAAGGCAGAATATGTGTTCAGGCATCGCCAGTGAGGCATGTGCTCAAAACCATTCAACTTGATCCAAAAGAATATTGAGTTCAAGTTCTACAAAATGTAAAAAATGTATACTTATTTGCCTGTTCTTTCAGCTATAAAAAGTACATATTTTGAGAATGAACCAAACTAATATAGTACAAAGTTACCACTAGGTCCCCAAGGCACTGCACTAACCACTTGGGTTTGGGCTAAAATGTGACTATTTGTGATATAATCATTAGTTCACTTATTTTTCTTCCCGAATATCATTTTAAGGCAATTTTGGAGATGTATTAAATACTCAGTCATACTATTTTCTTCGTGTTTTCGACTTTCATCAATTACTGTTCTTAAATGTAGTGACTGTGCTACCTCTTTGGAGAAGATGAGCATGTGAGCAGAATTGTTGAAACCCTTACTGCATCTCTTCTTCCCTTGTGATGCCACTGAGCAGTTTATTTGATATACAGCATATTAGAGCTTAATTACAGAAGAATGCAAAGTGATCACTTTGGGTGCCATCTGTGTGAAACTCCTTGTGATTCTTACAAATTGAGGACAACTAAATAAGATGTAGTAGACTCATTTAGACTGACAGATTCAGAAGCCATTATGTCAGAGAAGACACCTTTGAAAAGCAAATGGTATGAACAGCACTCTGTACTGGCCCAGACACATAAGGGCCCCCACATTTCATACTTGTTTATGAAGCATGAGCATCTGCAGTCCAACACACAAGCCCTCATCCTCAACTTGCATGTGCTCTTTCTTTGTTTTGCCCTCAATAAAAGCCCTTCTCCTGAGTCTGTGCACCTGCATAAGAGCCACCAGGTGCTCAGCTGTTTAAATTGAAAACAACAACCAACACACGTGTCTATGTGGGACACACTTGGTAGACTGAGGGAAGCAGAAGCTGACTCCACAGGCAAAGCTCCTCCAGAACAAGAGAAAGGAAACAAGGTTGGAAGAAATGTTTTTCCCTGAGAAAGGTCAACAAGTCCAAAGGAAATCCAGCTCAGAAAAACAAAAAGACAACACAATTTACCCACATCTAAAAACAAGTTGGATTCACGACAAAAATCTAAATATCTACACACTGCAGATGTGTATAGTTTGCATATGTGTATGTACGGTAATGCTGAATGATCAGAAACGATTAGCCAGTGCCTCAAAACATGATAACAAAATCAAAATATTTAAAGGAAGGCACAAAACATTCATAAAGAACTAAAGCCTCTTCCGGAACCAGTTGCTGAGCAGTTCTCAAATACTCTCTTAAAGGACTTAGGAAAATATGTTTGCAAAGACATTTGATACTGTGATTTTTACAGAGTCCTAATCTGTGTGTGATTCAAACCCTTTGCAGGGCTTCCCATATTTGGAGAGAATATGGAGAAGATGAGAATAATTAGTAGAATTTTTTCCTGTCTGGTTGTTAAACACCCTAATTACTTCAAGCACCATTAACACCACTTTCATATAAGCCATCCTTTGAAAACACTTTTCAATCTAAACAAAAATTGATGCTAATTTCTTTCTAAGAATATAGCCAGTATTAACACAATTTGGAGAGCCAATGGATTTAATTTTTAAATCTTAACAGGGATGTCAATATTATAACAGCACACAATGGAGATAATCTGCCACATCCAAAGTGGAACCAACCAGAAACTCTGTAGAATGACTACACACTTTTGTAGACATAAAAGTACTATAATTCTATATCATGTACCATAACTTTTATTACTGGCTTGCCATTATTTTGGTACTAAAAAGGCCGTCCTATATTCCTTCATGAAAATTCACTTACATTAGAATTATAGTGCTGGGCCTTTTATTCTTCCCTCTTTTGTTCTGGAGAGAATAACATTTTCTGATTGTTATCTCAATAAATCAACATGTTGCTGAAGCTTGTGAACACATTTTTCATTAGTTTCTTTGTCATAAATTCAATGGATTAATAAATCATGGCATTATTTGTTTCTAACATAAAACATAACAAAGGAACCAGACACTGGGTACATATTAGTTGAATGAGTTCATGTGCTTCATTTTTGTGGCACTCCACCTGGCTGCTATCGATTAATGAAGTACCGATCAGAAACATAATGTTCAAGAGGCAGTCTTCACTCAAGGTGGGAAATGGATGAGGATTGGTTGATCCCCTACTTTGGGGTGTGGGACAAAGTGCATATAACAATAACTGAAATTAAGATAAAATGCAAATAGCAAGTGTTCCAAAACCATAACAGCAATTCATGGATGATAAAGTAATGTTTGGCTGAGGGAACAGAAAGATTGCATGAACAGTGTGACTCCTGGAATGCATCTTAAAGGATGAGTAGAAATTCACTGGGCAGAAATGAGAGGTGGCCATCCAGCCAGAAACAACTATAAGAACAAATACAAGCAGGCAGAAGGAAAGCACAGGAGCCAAGTGTAGTCAGTTTGCTTGTATCCTCCATACACGAGAAAACATCCCGCAAAGCTATATTGAAACAACCTTAGTAAGTCAATAGTCAGTGAGCAGCAAATGGTAATTTTGAATCAAGGTTATAACATGAATATTAATACACACAACCAGTTGGAATTGTCAAGATAAAGGCAAAAAAATTGAAAATAATCATTCAATGGGAAATAAGTGAAGGTGAAGAGGTGCGTAATAGAAGAGGGAATGTAGAGGACAGCTTAGAAACAAAAAATGCAGAGGCCAGGGAGATGATTCAGCAGGTCAGAGTAATGCTCTGTAAGTTTGAGGCCTAAATTCAAATCCTCAGCACGCGTGTGAAAAAAAATGCCAGGCATGGTTAAATACTCCCAGAAGCTGAGAAATGGAGGAGAAGAAAAGTAGATGCCGGTAAGTCCATGGCCAGCCTAACAAACAACAGCTTCCGGTTCAATGAGAGCCCCTGTCCTCAAGACGGTAATGTAGAGAGCTGTAAAGTAAGATGCCCTGGCCTGTAATCGTACACTCATGGGCTTGTATGCCTGCATAACTTACACACACACACATACACACACACACACACACACACACACACACACACACACACAGAGGCAAAATGAATAGATTTGGCAAGCCAATCGGGCATTTAACAGAAATGTCAGAAAAAGAAACTGTGTTACAGGCTTGTCCAGTCACCTGCCTAGAACCTCTCCTCTCCCACTCTTGCGTTCTACAAAACACACCTATCAATTGCCATGTCACCCTGGCAGCTTCCTCCAACCAGGCAGGACTGTACAAGGCTCTCTCCTAATCACACTCCATTTCCTACTGTACATTTTTAGCACCATCAATACAAACCCCAACCTTCAGCAGACATGAGCTCGCCATCATGAAGGGCAGACTCTAAGCTGACCTTCACACTTCTAATAGTCCAATCCTGGTGCAACACTGGCAGAAAGGGTATTTTCTTTGCTTTTTTCTCCTTTAAAAAGTGGATTGGATTGGAATATAATGTAAAATTCAAAATCCCAAAATAGCAGACAAATTGCAACTAAAAGGTTAATTGCAACATTAAAGGTGTTGGTGCACACCTTTAATCTTAGCACTCAGGAGGCAGAAGCAGATGGATCTCTACATTTGAGGCCAGCCTGGTCTACAGAGGAAGTTCTATTCAGCTTTGGCTACACAGAGAAATCCTGTCTTGAAATTAAAAAGTGTAAAATAGAAAGTTGAAACAATTTTCAAAACAAACAAACAAAACAGAGCAAACAGAAATCCAAAGAATAGAGAAGTAAATGATGCATAGAGCATCAGTCTAAAAAGTCAACATCCAAAGCATCCAAAAAACGCATCTGGAATGTGAAGAAGAGAATCCCCCAAACTGAAAGATGCATATTCCCAACCCAAACAAAACTCTACAGAATGTCGAATACAGAGCATGGGAAAAGGCCAATGATGAAACATCTCATCATGTTCTCAGAATCCTGAAAACTTCCAGAGAGAAAAATCAAAAAGGCTTTCATCATCCAGCACTGCATACCCCTCCATCTCACTTCACCCTAATGTAGTCCTAGAAGCCAGAGCATCTCTTATAGTACATAGACACATAGATGTACATAATAGCAATTAAAGCCAAAAAATCCCGTGAATTTGATAGAGAACAAGCTGGGGTGCATGAGAGAGTTTGAAAAGAGGAATGGGGAGGGTTAAATGATGTGATATTACAACCTCAGAACAGCATATATATATATATGCTAATAAGCATATACTTTTAGGGTAGACAATAGACACTTACATAATAGGTATTTATTGTGTGCCTATTTCACTAGATATTTTTTGTGCAAAGATGGATAAATCATAAAAGGCAAACTGAGTTCATACTTCAAATAGTGCATCTGAGTCCACACCCAATGTGCAGCTTACTTTCTACCAGGAGTCAGGTAACAGGAGACACACAGATGACAAACTGCATAGTGACAGAGACTGATATTGAAAAGCAGAGGTATACTTTAAGTAGGGTTGGCCACTCAAGGCCACATGATGACAGAGCAGGCAGAAGGGAGAAGGGAGCAAAGGTAAGATAGAAATAAAATAGAGGACTTGAAAACATTACAAACAATCTAAAATACAGTAAAAGTGATGGTACAAGATTGGAGAAGCAAATGTGAGCCTTCTATGTATAAAGAGAGACTGGTTCATCACAGTAGGGGGTAGAATCCCTCACATACAATGCAGAGATACTTTTGTAGAATATTCTCAGACTATTTTATAGGACCACCGAGATGACCGAATGGTAAGACACTTGCGTCAAGGCTCACAACCCGAGTTTGATCTCTAGACCCTACATAGTACAGAGAACTGACTCTGGTAAGTTGTCCCCTGATCTCCACATGTATGCTGAGGCATGAACTCATTGCCCTACACACACACACACACACACACACACACACACAAACACACACACACAAACACACACACACACGCTTGCACAAAGTAACAATGTAATATAAAAATTCTTCCATATCATTTCTCATGCCACTGTATTCATCATCAATTTCTAAGAAATAATGAAATATTTTTTCTTTAACTTTTTTTTTAACATTTTCATTCAATCATATAGTTTGTACACAAGAAAATGTACCTTTTCTATACAAAGACTCTGTTGCATCTCATTTGTGGAGAAAATGACCATCCCTGGCAAAAGAATTTAAGAACTTCTCTATCTGGGATGAATCACTTTCCATCCTGTGTTTTTCCACCCAAACAGGACACTGATGAAGAAAGTACAACACTGTGTGTCATCACACACTTAGAAGCCAGGACTGGCATGCTTCCCCTTAGCTCATTTCAACTTAGTTTATGTTTTGACTAACCCTTCTTTCAGGATACTTAAGTCTTTACACTTCCTCCTTCAGGTTTCACGTCTCCCTCCTCATGCTTCTCTTGTCCTGTCCTCCTCTCCTCATAGATCTGTTATTTCGGCCTCATCGTGGTAATGGAAACATAGCTTCACTGGTTAAGGCGCTCAAGCTCATGTGAAACAACCTTCCTATCAGGTCAAGGCAATCATGGATAAGCAGCTGCTGGCTAAGGAGAAAGAAATGGTACAGCACATACCATCCAGTCCAAAGGCCTGGGGGAGCCCACTTTCTAATGTCCCCTTGGCCATGCTGCATAACTGCCCCCCAAATAGTTCAGGAATCAAAAATGCCAAAGCATGACATAGACTCGCCTGTCTACAGGTTGCTCCACAGATACACCCACCTGCCGCCTTCTCTGGGTAAACATTGAAATATGCTACTGGAATGTATTTATATACTGTGTTTAAGAACTCTGTTTCTTATATTACAAAATCAAGTCCATAAAAGGGGACTATCTTTAAGATGGTGCTATTTTCTCTTTATTTTAAACACCAAGATGGTACACAGAGTCCAGAGTCCCTGACCTGTAAACAATTACATTGTGAGGTTGTCTTGTCAGCATGTACATCAGTTGCATATCTCCCAGGGCCTCCAGCAACTTCCCTTATTCCCTGGATGCTGCAGTCCATGTCTTCACAGTTCATTTGCAACATCTTTCATCCAATCTATGCCCTCCACTGCCTCCACTCTAATCCAGTCTATGCCCTCTACTGCCTCTACTCTAAGCCAACCTATGCCCTCCACTGCCTCCACTCTAATCCAGTCTATGCCCTCCACTGCCCCTGCTCTAAGCCAATCTATGCCCTCCACTGCCTCTGCACCACCTCACTACAAGCCCTATCCCACACCATCTACTCACAGCTGCCAAACTAGTCTCCCAGATTTGATGTCATGCTGCTCACTTTACCTTTCACATATCTGGGTCTTTCTGAAACACACTTTAAATCTTGGCATCCTTCTAATTAAATATCTTAACTAGCTCCCCATCAACTAGAGAATAGAGCCTGTAGCACACTGCCTTCCTTACAGACCCCATCTATATTTCTAACTTCTTCCAGTGAGTCATCCCATTCCCTTTAAAGTTAACATGCAAAGTGACAGGTTTCCTTTTGATGTCTTCTTCATACACAGTCATGGTTTATCCTGTTTCCATATTTCTCTCTCCCATATCCCTATTGCCCACCACTACATGTGATCCCAGCTGTTCCCTTTCCACTTTCATGTCTCATGTGTATTATCCTACTTTATGAACTTCTTTATCCTACTTTAATGAGCCCTTTTCTGGTTTCCTGGTCTCAGCCCACACTCATTCCCATGGGAATACATTTTAAAAAATCAGGTAAAAAGATGTAAATATATAAAAATTAAAAGCTAGGATCCACTCAAGAGGAAACACGATCTTTGTCTGGATCTGGGTTACCACGCTCTACACAGTATTTCCCAGTTGAGTCCACTTCCCTGCAAATTTTTAATTTAATTTTTCCTTTATTGCTGAACAAAATGTCATTGTGTCTGTGTGCCATACTTTCATGATCTGTTGAGGGACGGTCAGGCTGACTGCGTATCTTTTCCATAGTAAGCACCTCATAGGCTAGAGTCTAGACCAGATAAAAAATGGCAAGAGGAGAAAGGCAGCTGAGCAGCAGCTTTCCTTTCTCTGCTCATCATTCCCTCTCTTGCACACTGTCAAACTCTACATCCTTCCACTTCGCTGATGGAAAACCTCCTACCAACTCATGACCAATAAACATGGCTGTACGAGTATCTCCTTGGTATGATATCCTTGGATATTTTTCCTGAGAATAGTGTAGCTAGATCATATACAGTTCTACTTTTAGTTTTCTGAGAAGCCTTCACACTGGTTTCCATGGTGACTACACTGGTTTAGATCCATCAACAGTGAATAAAGATTTCTTTCCTCACACACATATTAAGTTTCTCATTGGCAATCATCCTGTTTAGAATAAGATAGAATCTAAGTTAGTTTCAATTTGCGTTTCTGTGATGCCTAACGATATGAAAAAATAGAGAAAAATATGTAATGGCCATGTATATTTCTGCTTTAAAAAGCTGTTTAGGTCATTAGTCCATTTTATGGACTAAAAGTTTTGGATTTGGTGCCAAAACTCCAGTAACAGAATAACAACAGAAACACAAAACCTAAAATTTGTCTGAGAACACAGAAAACCAAGAAATCCTAAGGAAAAAGAATATGACCAGATGTAACACAATATCTGACCTCAAACTCTAAGTAAGGCCATCGTGACACACAGCAGAATATTGGCACAAAAAGCAACAGACCAATGGGATCCAACAGAAGACCCTGAAATAAACCCACACAGCATACACACCTAATTTGTGACAAATGTGCCAAAAGCTCTAGAATAAGAGACAGCCTATTCAGTAGATGGTGCCAGCAAAAGTACGATGGTCACTGTAAAACAAGATCAAATCCATGTCACTGTTCCTAAACAGAAACCAGCACTTAAAGATCTGGAGGAAAACACCTAAGTAAACACTTCAGGATAAACATAGAAGCAAGATTCTGAAGCCTGGTAATAGTAGCATGCACCTTTAATCCCAGCACTAGGGAGGCAGAGGCAGGTGGACCTCTGTGAGTTCGAGGCCAGGATGGTCCATAGAGTGAATGAGTTCCAGACAACCAGGGTTGTTACACAGAGAAACCCTGTCTCAAAAAAAACAAAGGAGGATGAGGAGGATGAGGAGGATGAGGAGGATGAGGAGGAGGATGAGGAGGAGGAGGAGGAAAGACTGTGAGTCCCCATTTGATGATGGTACCTTTTGTTTTCTTGGAAGCCTCATCAGAGGTGACCCAGGACTGTCTCTGTTGGGAGCTCCAGGTGACTGCCTTTAAGGAGTTCCCCCAGTCAATCTCTTCTGGGAGTTATGAGTACCGGGTTTGATGTGTTTTGTTATCTCTATACTATTAGACATTTGTTGGTTTACTTCAGACTGCTATATTCTTCATGAACTCACTCGCTGAAAATGGAAGATATGGCTATCATAGGTCTGAACCATAAAAAAAAAAAAAAGAAAAAAAGCATGCTATTCCAGCTCCATCGTCCTCCTGGTTGACTGACTAAACCTCCTCCTGGTTAGTAACCACACTCAGATGTTGTCCCCTCCATGCCAATTCTCTAGCTTCCCATGGGGGTTCATTTCAATTGCCAGCTTCAAAGGATTAGGACACATGGGGGCTGGAGTCCCAGACTGAGCACCAAGGGGAAAGTCAGCTGAGCACTGGCCTTCCCTTCTCCGCTTCCTGTTTGGCATCATGGAGTGAGTCAACCTGCTGTCATGCCTGCCCCCATAACAGGATGCACATCTCTGGACTGTGAACCAAAAAAGGCTTTAAATTATTATTAAATATTGAACACAGAAAAATTATTAATTAACTAATTAATTAATATGCTCCATAGGCATAAATATCTTCAACTTTCTTTGCTCTGGTACCCCTAAGAACAACATAATTATGACACAGGTGATCATATGCTGTGGGGCACCACTGAATCAAAACATACCTGTGATGTGTATAATTTTATGCTTCCTGGTAGCTTTCATTAAAAAGTTAAAGGAACATGATAAATTTTAATATTTCATTTTACCAGGTAATCCAAGTCACTCAAACACATAGCAAAAAAAATTGTAATATTTTCTCCATTAACTCACCTAACTCCAATCTGTATCTTCCATGCAGAGCATATTTTAAATTAAGACACTATACTGTCATCAAAAATAATTATTAGTACATATATGTAGCTATGTAATCACTAATCCAACATTTCAATTTATAAAATACACAGTTGGAAAAAGTAGATTTACATTCTAAAGTTGTTTTAAATCTATATGAAAGCTTTCTGATAACTGAATTAAATAGGTTCTTGGTTTTATATTGGAATAAAAATCTAGCAATAAAACTCAGTTCCTTGGTCATGGCAACTGCATCTCTTTTCCACTCACTAGGATGCAGCTAGTGACTATTATACTGGGCACTGCAGCTCTGCCAAAAGCTTGGTGCATTTATCTGTCTTCCTCACTAAAAGGCTCTAAGTTGCTTAGATCTTCCTCACTGCTTAATATAAATAAGGCTTGAGTCATAAATGGTGAAAGTTTGTTGAGTCAATAAAAATAAATATGCAAATCATTTGAATCTTCTGCAAGATAAAATTGAGAGAATTCTTTTGTACAGACTATAAACAGCACTTTTATGAATATATGCACACACAATTCCTCATACATACATAAGCACAACTGCAGCATGACTCATAAGAACCAGGATATAGAAACAACCTAAATGTTCAGACTTATGAAGAGTGGTATATGTATATAATGAGAAACTAGTCAGGCACTAAAAAGAACAAATCCTGCCATATGTGACCATATGAACAAACCCAGAGAATATTATAAGTGAAAAAAGCAAGCCAACAAAGGGCAAACATTGTATCTCCACTTCCATGGCATGTCTCTAACAAACTAGGAAGCAGAAAGTGGCCACTATCAGAAGCCCTGAAGAGAAATGAGTGTGATTTCAGTTGCATGCGGGTGAGTCCTAGAGATCTGCACCAATATTGTGTAGAGTTTGTAACGCTGAACTGCGTGCCCATGCATTTAAGATGCTGGCTCTCATGTGTAGAGTTCTTACCACAGGAGAAAAAGAGCAGCAATAATAGTGTGTGGCGCTAACCATGGGGGAGCAGAGAAAGGAAATGGACACTTCCTAAGACTATTCTAAAACATGAAGTCTACTTAGAAAGGATACCAAGTCCATTTGTTGCTGATTCCAATAACTGCATTATTCCATGCGTATCACCTACTAATGTCTGCCCTCTTCATTTCTCTCTACTTATTCCCTTTGCAACCTTAGGAGCAATCTGCATAACTACTATTCCATGACAATTTTTTTTTAAATTTTCATTTATTATTAGTGGGAGAGGATGTGTCTGGGGGGGCATTCTCTGGCACCCGCATGGAAGTAAGAAGATAGCTGTGTGGAGACACTTCTCTTCTCCCACCTTTATATGGTCCAAGGACTGAACTTCATCAGGTTGCCCAGCCAGCACCTTTATGGAGCCCTCTTGCAAGCACCCATGATATCATTTCGTCCTCTAACTGTTCTGCTTTTCCAGGCCTAAACTTCTGGAGACAGAGATCACTCAATCACTCACTGGACTTTGTAGCCAAATTATTTATGGATTAATGGTAAAGGTTGTAGTCCCAGAATTACATGTGTGGCATTAAAATCAGTTCTTCAGTGTGTCCTTTTCAGTGAAGCTTAATCTCTCAACAACCACATGGGTAGATACTACCATCTCTGGACATGGGGCCAAAGACCTACATATATAAGTGATTCCATTGATTAAAATAATGTTTGGAACCTGTGATTGTCCTTCCCCTCTACTAAGATGGAGTCATATCCCCAGTCTTCAGTACAACACCACACGCCCCTGTACAGCGCCCTCCTCAAATGCAAATTCAGCAGCCCATATTCCCCGCCATCATTTCCCTCTCCCATCTTCCCAGTCAGACACAGGACACAGGGATGGGACAGAAGAGAATTTAGAAATGGAAGTGGTCCCTTCAGTCTTGGTTAATCTGTGTTCTGGTGATAAACAGTGAAAAATGAATGCAGATGTGCAAACTTCCACAAAGGGAATCAGTTGGTGTATGCTTTATTCTAATGTTGGGTGAGTATGAACAAAATGAAACTAAACACAAAGACGTCTATTGACTCAGTCACGGGGTCCACAAAAGTCTGTACTGGTATCCACTCTCTTCTTCTTGGTCAGTTCTTGGATGGTCGCTATCTCTCCAGCAGGGAACTTGGGAGTGAGAGTCACATTGTCATAATCAAATTCCTCATCGAGAAAGAAGGGTTGCACTTCATCTCCAAATATCTACAAAAGGTACCAAAAGAAGAAAGAAACACAGTCAGTGAAGTCAAGATGAAGTTGAAAACATAAACAGCTTATTAATATTTAATGAAACTAGTTTTAGACTTTCGGTACTCTCAGCTGATTAAGCTGTTTTTAAGTAATGAAATAAATTCAATTATTCAATTTGACCTAATTTAAGCCTCTTAATATGCCCCATTTGTATCATGCTGTATCTGAATAAAGTATCATTAACTAATTCTGTCCCCAAGGCAAGAATCAGGTCTGTTTTGCACACATTCATTCCGTTCTTTGCCACACTTCAGTGTCAGAGATGGAGGCATATGGAAAAGCTAGAAGCTCCATTAAACAAGAAATACACCTTAAGGTTTCGAACAACCTTTTCACCATTTGCTTAAAAATATCTGTTAATGAAGCAATCTTTTAAAATGAAATTTAAAACACCCTGCACTTACCATACTTGAGATAATAGCCATACCCCTGTCTAATAAAAGAAATTAAAACACATATGATTAAATTTAAAATTCCAGCATCCTTTTCTTCCTTTACATTTACAATGTACCTGTAAGTCCGATTACCTGCATAAAAAAGTAATTGTAAATGAGTGTTGACCACCTTCTGAAGGATGAGCCATTCAAGGCACATTTCCCAGGGCTGAAAGTGAGGCTAGGTTGATAAAGTGCTTGCCTGGCACGCTCAAGATCCTATGTTTGGTCCCTAGCATGGAGAAAATATTTGTCTCTTGGTTGGCTTGTTTGCTTTCTCAAAAGAATACAGAATTCAACAGAAAAGGATGCCTTAAATCTCAATAAATCACCCCCTGAAAAATGCCACCCAAAGCCAATCGTATGAAACACAATGAAATCACACAGCACCTCATCAACTCTATACATATAGTGGTGCAGAAATAATTGAAAACTATGGCTTATGCAAAAATGAAAAAACACCCTGAAGCTAGCTAGTGTCAGCTTTAAATGCTCTTGCATGGAAGATGATCTCCCAAGTAGCTTCTGCAGCCTGTGTGAAAATGGGACACACTGCTCAGAGGCTCTGTGCTGCTACTACAGTGAAAAGACTACCAGGAAAGCTCTGCTTTCCCACCTCACTGTTCACTGAGCCTGACTAGGGAGTAAGGGCTAAGAGCAGACCCCCAGCCACTCATTGCCCTGCTGTGATCAAACCATTTCCAGAGACTTGATCCTCTCCTCTGTGTCTTCCTGGGGAGGAGAGTCAAGAGCTGCCACTGAATGATTTCCTATCATGGGCCTGCCCTAGTATCAGGAACCATATGGGTATCAACAGTAACCTTCCATCAGCCCTGCCAATACCTACTGAAAGGATCAGTATCAGCTCAGGATGCCCCAGGACCAAGTTCTCAGCATAAAGGAGATTTCTTTTCCCCAGAGGGACAAAAGATAGGAAATAAGAGACAAAGACGACAGATAGAGGAAGAAGAGGAGAACAGGGTTGGGGGAGTCATGAAGGAGGGCAAAGGATAGACTCTGGTAGAGAGGGGACAGACACAGACATGGCACATAGGAAATCTGTGGTTTATAAGGGTAGAAAAGAAAACTCTGTGTTAAGATGAGGTGTTTAATTTTAACTGGGCATGTTAATTAGTTGATCCAAAGGGGGCTGGTGATTGCTGGACTTAAATACTTAGATAGCCAGACGTTGGTGTCAGCCTCAGGAGGAGGGATTGGCCAATTAAGGGAAGAGATTTTGGTGACTACCTTTAGGAATCTAATATAATGGTTTTTAGCAAGGCAAAGAGAATGGGGAGGAGGAGCAAGGCCTGATGGAGCCATGCTCACCATGCTCAGGGTGCCTAAATCTACTACTGCCTCCCAGTCACAAAGCTTTGAAAGGCTTCAGAACTTGTCCACGGCTAGTAAAAAAGAGAAGCCACGCTTGAACCCAGGAAAATGCCACATTTGTTTAAGAATACAACAAAAGTTCAAAAACACGAGTTCTTTGGGGGGGGGGAGCCCTTTTCTGAGTAAGCTGCACAGCTCTCACAGCTACCACTGAAAGTGACTTGGGGCCATGTGCAAGGTCATGACTGTTTTCAAAAGAGCAGCTGCACACAAGAAGCAAATTAGCCTGCAGAAGAAAGTGACTGATATGCCATGATCACTTTCTATAACTAAATTTATCTTCGCCACAGAGTAACAGAGGATCACTATTGATCAGACTAGCTCCAATGAAGAAACACACGCACACACATTGATGTCCATGTCTGAAATAAAATTGCCCAAGTTACCTCCAACTTTATGTAGATATACTGAAACCTACAGACCAGGCCATTGTCCTAGCAAAGATGTGGAGGAAACTCGGTCTCTATGACTGTTTTCAGACTTGGAGGATTTTTGAAGCTCTTCATGCCTTTGTCTAAAAGCAAGACACTTCATATCTTCTGAGCTTCAGGTATCTTATTTGTGCCCCTCACTAAGATTCAGAATCCCACACTGATCCTCTGGACCCATCCATTCTCATCAAACGCAAACACTTGGCCTTCATCCCCTTCCCAGGGAGGCTGGGCTATTATTTCAAATTAAACAAGTCTCTCTTGGCTATGAAAAATCCCTTTGACACCACAGCATGCCCTTCCTACTCCCTGGCACATAACACATTTCCATCTCCTTTACTTATTCTCTGAATAAGCATTTGTTAAGAATTAGATACTAGGAACAGAACACCTGGGTCTACAGAGTTTCCTGACCCAGGAGACAGCAAGCAAGTGACATGATTGACATGCGGCATGCTCTTCACTAGGATAACTGCAAAGTGCAGAGCCTGAAGCTCAGAAGTTTCATTTCCCCCCAATTAAGAATTGTCACTCTGAAGAACATATCCCCAGCCCTATGTCACCTCTCCTCATTATCCACCATCTTGTCTTAGTGGTCTGGATACAGTAAGGCTCATAGTTAGGACTTCTCAGGGTTTCTGATCAGTGCTAACTCTTATGGGCAAGTTTGTTCTTCAGAGATGGCACTATCCAATGCCACCTTCTATCTCCATTTCCCTGAGATTCTAGTACACATTTGGGGCTGGAATACGTAACATTATAATACTCAGGTGAAGAAATCCTCTGTTAAATGTGAATAAAAGGGTTTTTGCCCACATATAGCTGAATTCTCACTGTGTTACATAATTTTCTACAGAAATTTTGAATTAACAGAAACAAGAGCAAAGAATAGTTTTCTAAAAGCTAATAAACTTGCCAATACAAGTTTATATTAGTCAGTTAAATGCTAAAACAGAACAAAAATAGTCATAATCTCATATTTGCAAAACCAAAATGTGATCCTCAAATAATTTAAGTCTTTTGGGGAAAATGTTTTGGTGTGGCTCAGTTGAGTCAAGGTGTGAGAATAAGAATTTTCTATTCTTCCCAAAATGTCCATATTCCTACATTCCTAGCCATTGTGTAAGGTCCTAGAGCACAAATGAAGACCTACATAAAGTCACTGACAGATGATGTCAGTAGACACACTCTGGTAGTGAACTTTGGAACAGCAGACTTTAGAATGACAGACATCTAAGACAGGCTATACCAGAGTGTCTTGGGAAGGAATCAGAGATGGCTGGATGCCTAAGTAGAATCAGTTAACAGGTGAGGGAAGAACAGCTTTGCAAACAGGAGAGTTCTCATGAGCATGCTGTGAACATAAGGTTCAGGGTTTCATGTCTGAAAGCAGTTCAGCATTGTCTGAGCATAAACTGTAAGGAGGACAGTGTAAGACACAACAAGACAACACCACCACCTTAGAGATGATGAAAAGCCCTGAAGAATCTTTTGAAAGCAGGGCAGACACTTGGTCTTCTATGCATCCCCTTCCGTCAGTCAAACTTTTAATGAGCACCTATAACAAAGCAGGTATTAGCAGCACCAAAATGAAAAACGGCCTGCCATCTTGGAGATTAGAATTAAGTAGCTCATACTGCATGTTAAATAGACTGTAGATTTAGAGGATTAGCTGGAGTCCGAAGGCTCCTTGGGACACTGCTATAGTAGTCTAAGCAAGAGCACGGTAGAAAGACGCGAAACCATCTTGAAAAGCAAATAAGCAGTACTTGGGAACTGAGGCCGTGGAAAGACAGAGGAGAAAGTACAGGAAGGGAAACCCAGCCGTGAACACACTACACTCGAAGGTCCCTGGAAAAGGAAGAAATCAAAAGGCAATTAAACACACAAGCCAAAGCTTCAGGGGAAAAGATCTGGAGCTAGACATGCGCATTTAGAAATATACGCATAATAGAAGAATTCAGGTTGAAAATGGCTTCAAGTATTCAAGAAGAGAAGAATCACAAGGTAGCTGGATGGACCCCTGGGGAACACTGACTCATTAGGAGTGGGTGGACAGAATCCTCCAAAGGACTATGGGAGGAACAATTACAGAAACAAAGAATGGAGAAGGACTGTGAGAGCCAGCAAAGCAAGAGTCTAGGGGAAGACTGTCCTAGAGTACAGGCACATAGCTCTATGCCCATAAATACAGAAAAGGAAACACCAGGCTGGGCCACTGAACTTTACCTGGTGCCTCATCCTGAACACTTCCAGGAGCAGTTACTAAGGAGGAATGAAAAGTGGGGCTGCCTGGAAACCTGACAGGAGAGAAGTTCAACTGCATCACTAAGGAGCGGAGTGGGAAGGGGGAGGGGAACAGACCATAGCCAAAGTGGCCCAAGGGAAGCAAAGGGTATTTTCCTTCTTTTGTTTCCCTTCTGTCAAGAATGGGAGGGGAGATTTGATCGTGGTGACATGTTGTAGGAGGAGCTAAGAGAGGAGGAAGGAGACATTTGGATTTGGAGTCATTGTGAGAAAATACCTCACACAAACCACAAAATCGAGGACTTTTATCTGGGTCAAAGCCTATCATGGAGGGAAGGTACTGGCAGCAGATAGCTCTATGATGGTAGGGTCATGTGACAGACACTTCCTCACATCTATGTGGACCAGGAAGCATAGCACGGACAGGATGTAGGCCAGGATATAAAACCTTGAGGCCCATCTCCAGTGACCACACTTCCTCTCACCTTCTAAAGAGTCCACAATCTCTCAAAACAGTGTCACTAGCTGGAAAGCAAATTTGCGGACATTAATCTATGTGGTGCATTTCACATCCACACCAGGGCATTTCCGTCCCAGCCCCACAGGCTTATGATTGTTTCATAATCCAAATGGAATCCAGTCCAACTTCAAAAGTCCAATAGTCTTTAGCAGCTTTGCAACCATCCAAATGTGCAAGTGCAGAGTCTCTTCTGAGACTCAGAGCATCTCTGAACCATGGGCCCTTATAAAATCAAGATATTATACACTTCCAGCAGTGTCCGAGTAAGGAAAGAAAAGAAGGAAAGGAAACACAGCAAGGGAAGATCAGCCCCAGCTCTTGGTGGCATCATGTGGGGACATGTTGCAGCAGTGTTTCCCCATCTACACAGAGTGGGAAGCAGACAGAGGACAGGCAGAGAGGCTAGAGTATACAGACTCAGTAACTCACAACCTCCAGCTCTAGCCCAACTTCTAAGAGTTCCACAATTCCACCAAAATAGTACCAGCAGCTGGGGACCACGTACACACAAAGGTATGGGCCTGTGGGGGACATATCATATTCAGATCATGACAGACCTCAGTCATGTCACTGTATCACAAAGTCATTCCCAGTTAGTAGGAAGAATGTGTTTATTTGTTTATGGGGTAAATATTTGTTCCACATCTATGTTTGGTTCTGAGCTCATCCTGACATTTTATGTTGTAATAACATAAGCTTATAGAAGCATGCAGGAGTGACAAGGAATGGATTCGTAATTCAGAGTGAAACGAGGTGTGCCACACCATCCAGAAAGCATCACCATGGCCCTTCACACACTGAGTCTGCACAACTGCTCCATCATCCAGCTGTTGATCGCTATAGCAGCCTGGAAGTTTTCTTCTTTCAAGGTAGGATTATGTCAGCATCTTAAGTTCTACAGTTCCAAGGCTTCAAGTACAAACTGAAATTCTGGTTTATTTTAGAGAAGACTCATTGCTATACAACAACAAATCCCCTGCTGCTAAACCAAAAGCAAGTGTGAATTAAGTTATTAACTTGTTATTTTTGACAAAGGAGCTGAGAGAAATGTGTAGATTTCAGGTACCTAATTTTAAGTCTAATTGAAAATTTTTGTGACCACTATGGGAATAGATTTGTATACTATTAGGAAATTTTGAGTTTCCTTAAAATTGCTCATGTGACTGATTCTTACCAAGATGCTGCTAAAGGAGGAGGCATTTTTATTCATAATACCACATGGGAAAATTAAGGAACACAAAACTAATGCTCAAATCAATAATGGTAGCATTTAGCTACAGACTGGAACACAAAGTGATGTGGTAAATAAGCTGTGGTGGGAAACGTTTAGGATCCTACTGTGAAGGAAGACAGAGACCTCAAGTTCTCTACTGACCGCTTATCTGTCTCTTCAGGGATTTTCCTCTCACTATTATGAACTCATCGCTCTAGAAAAGAATTCAGAACCTCCAAATCCAACAAATCAGAGGGATCAAGGCAAAAATGTATTGACAAATAACAAGCTGAAAGTCTGAAAGAATCTCTCTCTAAAGGGAAAATGCACATTTATAAACTAGTAATAAAATTAGAGAGAAAATCAGACAGACCAAATCCACATCGGAGAGTTGTGGATTCTGAGAAGGAATTATGAGGAAGCAGGACTCACAGAACACTTCAGCTCTCAGACTCAAGTCACTGGAAGCAGCCAACAACTCTGCTCCCAAACGTCCCAAATGGCCCCTCATAGGACACTCGCCAGAAACTGATGATCACATTCTTTTAACGATTTAGGTGATTAAAAATAAGATTTGTGATTAAACCAAGGCAGGGCTGTATGGAGCTGGTTCAGTGTTGTCATTTCAGATGGTTCTAAAATGATTTTCCTAAAAGTCCCAACTGGTGGGTAGCATACATCTGTAATCTTAGCTCTTACTAGAAGGAAATGAGCAAGTTCAAGGTTGACCTGTGTTACCTAATGAGACCCTACTACAAACAAAGCAAGCAATAGTAATGAATCTTACAATTATCAGCCTTCTGGTGTGGGAATATCTTTCTGTATGCTGTGAATATCAATCTTTAAATAAAGGAGCTGTTTAGACCCTTGGCGAACACCGTAGCCATAAGCAGGAGCATAGGTAGGAGAAAGAGGGTGGAGTCAGACACAGATTGAGCCAGAAGCCCAAGAAGAAACATGTAAGGAACACAGGTGAGTCACGGGCCACGTAGCAGAACAGATTAATGGAAATGGGTTGAGTTAAGATCAAAGAGCTAGCTTCAATGTGCCTGAGCCATAGACCAAACAGCATTAGACTAATCTAAGCTTGTGTTTCTTTGGGACTTGGAGACTGGTGGTCCAGATAAGCGGCGGCAGGCAGGTCCTAACTGTGGGGCTAGTCTAGGCCAGAAACCTCACCATTACAGTCTGTGTAGCCCAAAGGCTACAAAAATTGTCCCAGATAAGCTCTTAAGTTTAACAACACAAAAGTTGTTCATATTAATTTGATTCTAACATTTTAAAATGTTCACATTTTCTATTAGGACATCAACAGTCCTCTAAAAATTATCAGCCATAAATTGGCTTTAGTTGTACTCACCTGATATCCTAGTACTTGGGAGGTTGAGGCAAGAGAACTGCCACCCTGAGCCACATAACTAGTTCAAGTGCAGCAACAGTTACACAGTAGATACAGTTCAGTAAATGAACACATGTGAAACGGGGGCAGGGGTAAGGGTGTATCTAGGAGAAATCAGGAACTGAGGAATGAAAATACATTTCATAAGAGTATTGAAAAACTATTTTTAAATAGTGAAAATAAATGCTTGCCTATTATGTACAAGGCCTTAGGTATTCATAGTTATAATTTGAGTTTCATTGCTATGGGATAGATCTCCAGAATAAACTTCTTTAACCACTAATTGAAACTAATTTATAATAATTTAGATTACTATCCCCAAATACATATATTCTATAACTGACTTAGAAGTAATTGCATTGCTTAGGGTTCTAGGTGCCATGCCCAGTAAGCTGTATGGTCACAACTAGCCATGAATATAAACAAGCCTTAAAATGAAATGGATTCTTGTATAGAGAAGCCCTGTAATTTTAGCTTTGTACACCTCAGAGAATATAGCCTATAATTCAAAAAGCATAATGGAAAGTAGCTGTCCTGACTTATTTGTCTAGTAACCAATTTGGGAGTTCAAAACAAGCCTGCAAGCATCCTGTGTGTACTTTTCAATGTAGAAGACAAAGTACTATAAAGAAAAAGGCCATTTCAGGCTGAAATGCACATGGCATCTCTGATTGAAGACTCCATAACACAATGTGCTGCTCCAAGAGCACCCGAATGGTTAAAGAAATCCAAGAGGGACCCCAGGGACTTTACTAGAAAGCATTAATAACGTTGGGCAACTCCTGTGTTTGCCCCTCTATGATAAGCAGGGTAAGAGGCTCCTTCCCAGCTCCTCCTGCAGTGTATTTGGTAATGTTGATGGAAGAGCTGTGAAATAGTAGCAAAAATGACTCTCAAGTAATTAAGCTATAACCGAGTCTGTCCTCTCCACTTTTGAAAACAGTGCTTAGATGACATTTCCCAGCCTTCCATATGCCTGGATATGAATAACCACTCAGCAGTTGTCAATGCATTCTAGTCAGAGCCTTTCATCTCTGATGACTCTGAGGACCTGACCTCTTCACTGTAGGAATTCTCTACAAATTTTTAAATACAAGAAATGAACTTCCACCTCCTTTCAGAAATGGATTTCAGACTGGGATTCTCTATTTACATCCTGTCCTTACCTTACCTAATACTGTAGTGATATATTGCATATCTAATAAGGTTTTCCTGAAAGTCAGAGGGCAGAGTCAGCCACAGATTTAGCCATGAAGTTCAGGGAGTGGTGACCTAGCACTCCAAAGGCAGAGGCAGAGATCCATCTGAATCTCTGAGAGCTCAAGGCTACAGACCAGCCATGGTGGCGTGCGTGCATCTTTAATCCCAGCACTTGGGATCCCAGGCCTCTGCTCCCAGTACTTGGGAAACACACACTTAATTGTAGCACTAGGAAAGTTGAACCAGGAAGTGAGGTAGCTGGGCAGGGAAGGATAAGGAGGGAACAAGCAGGAGCTCAGCCTTTAGCCTCTGACCCCCTTCCCTTTGGGCTGAGGACTCAGAGGCATGCTGTCTGAGGATTCCTGAGGAAGGGCGAGGTGAGAAGTGACTGTGGCTTGTTCCTCTGTCTCTCTTATCTTTCAGTTTTTCCCCCAACATCTGGCTCTGGGTCTTTAGTATAAGACCAAGTAGACTTTAAAGGTTTACAGAACCCCAGAAATGATCAGAAAAGCATGGTCAGGTCAGACTGCAAAAGAGAAGGAAACTGTCCTTACATCTACTGAGCAGATCCTACACACAACTACAGAGGTAAAACATGTTTCTATATACAAATACCATTGCACTGTGTACATCAGACATAGATAGAATTAAGCAAGACCGATTAAACAACCTGAACTCTAAATTATCCCAAACCAAGGAAAAAGTACAAAAGCATGTGTATGCAGGGGTTCCCTTGAAAGGGCCGAATCCTCCACCCACTCCAGTACCTCTTCTGTTTGTTTCAGAGTTCTTCCCACAGTGGGCTTCGGCTTCACCTCAGAAGTGAGAGGCAGGTCCACAGAAGGAACATAAGCAGGAACACTGGCGCTTATACCCTGTTCCACTTCGCCTGGAAGGAGCAGCCAATCTGTTGGATACAAAATATTTCAGCTGATCCTCTCGTGAAGTTCATCATCTTCTCAAGTCATCTAAAGTCCTGTGACAATCAGAACAGGCAGATATGCTCAGGGAAGGCTGACCCCTTGCATAATTCCATCCTCATCTGTGAATTTCACCCAAAGGATCCCCTTTCTATAAAATAGAAGCTACTTGTATATTGCTTATTTTTTTTTTATCATGCTGCAAGGTTACAGTCCGTATAGAAGGATAAAGGAGGGTTTGGAGAGTGATGTGGTGAACCTCCCACGCCTAACCCCCTTTCTACTACAACTACAGGAAAACAAGCAGGAAGGTGCTACTTTAGCCTCATTTTCCCATATTTTCCTGAGGGGGTGAAGAGAAAGAAAATGGAGTGTAGACTTCATTTCGTAACAATGCAGTGATATTTCAAATATATATATTACAAAATGAGGATGCCAGAAGGAAAATACTTTAACTTTCAGCAGAAAAATGAAATACTCTGTCATATGAAGAATGCACAGGCTCATTTTCAACACTTGCAAACAACATGTTTCCTGCTTGTTTAGCACAATCACAAGGATTCAATAACCAATCTTAGTTTCCCTGTGGATTTATTTTAAGTGGTTATGTTGGCTTGTTTTCACATGTGCGACACTTCATGAAGGTACCATAAATGCCACTGAACTTCTGCAACCTTCTTTAGGTGAGTGAACAGTTGCTCAGGAGCATAAGACCTTCCCTCCCGGGTCTTCTAGACTTACTTATTACTTACAGAATACCAGGGGAACTAGTGACAGCTAGCCAATAACTTGGAACTGGCACAAGATGCTACTGCCTGCTACTCAAAGATGGTTCTAATTAAGCCACTCATTAAGTTCTCAGTGGAAGTGATTAATTAGCAACAGGCATATCTGGGCTAACGGCAATGGCAGCACACATAGGAAGATAACTGCACAGGCCTGATATTCAAAAACTGAGAGTATTCTGAAATGCATCCTTCACCCCCATAGACATCACATTCACAAAAATGAATCGCCATTGTTTTCTGATTGTTAAGAAGCAGAACATAGTCAGGTCGTCTGGAAATTGAGAACTGGTGAGGAGACAGAGAAGAAGTTAGTTCTATGGAGCTCAGTGATTCATCTCATAACTGGCATAAATAAGAACAGTAATAACAACTGGCACTGAACAGCACAGCTACGCCTCCCAGCAGCTCTTACTGTTCTGTGTTGTCAGCAATGAGCTCAACACACTGAGAAAGACCTCTCTCAGGATCCCACAGCTCAAGAAACAGAGTCAGTCAGTCTGCCCCCAGAGCCAGGACCTCAGCCAATGTCACTTTATACATTTTTTAAACAAACATTTTCATTACATGTTTAGGTTTGCTTCATTATAAGGAGCATCCATGCTTGGGCCATGAAGTCTTACCTGTAGTTCTGATCACAGCAGGCAGCACTAAATACATGTTGCCAACATTTGATTCCCAGAAAGTAACATGTTTAGACTCATCAACACAGAGAGAAAGTGGCCTCCTATTGTACCCATTTATGAATTCAAAGAGAAACTCCTGCACTGAGCTCCCTCGTGTAAGAGCCTAGGGTATGTTCAAGGGAGGGCCTGCCAATGATCACTAAAGAAAAGGCTTAGGCCTCTCAATGGGAGGACCATCATCTATCAGGTCATTAGTTCCAATGTGAATAAGAATCAATTCTGCTCTCCAGGCTTATGTTTAAGACTACAGTTCTGTATGACACAAGGAAAGGCAAGCAGGATAACTGTCCTGGTCCTTTACTGAAACTTTACAGTCCTAATCTGTTCTCATCGAAGATAAGATGTCCAACTACAACAAAAATGATTTCTTTTATAATAATTCTATTGCCATGGGAACAATTATTTCAAAGCAAAAAGACTCCAAATCCTCAGCATCTTAAATTGCTGTCACCTTTTCTCTGGGGTAAAGATAAAATTCAAGAACACATGCTGTTGAGGGGCTAACACAGTGCCTTACATATGGTGAATTCTCAACCAGCACTTGGAAGCAGGAAATTAATTTCCCACATTACATATTTAAAGTGAGTGGGCAATGTAGAGCAAGACTGAAAGTTGTTATATGGATATATTCTCCACATATAAAATCAAAATGAGAAAAATCAAAACCAAAATTAAATTGTTCTGACTCTCAGCATTGCAGATAAAACAATACTGACAGAGAGCCTGGAAGGTTCTCTGCTAGGAAAGAGAATTACTCCTATCTTTCAGCCACCTCACAGTTATTTGTAGATATATTCATATTTCCCAGAGGTTGGGGGGATAATATTCACTGATGATGAGAAATGGATTATCTGAAGTGGCCTTTTAATAGCCGAAGTGTTTCAAAATAAGAATCAGATCTCACTTATTGTCTCTAAAACAACCCAAAGGCTTCTTACATTTTGAATGCCTTTGGTAAATGATATGCACTGTAGAGTCAGAGCAGCTTCCCAAAGTAAATCTTGTCGCTGACTGACAAAGCTGTTTGAAGCTGTTTAATTCTCCTTTCTCAAGAACATGTTAGGGATTTCTAATATTTAGAAACAATGCATGCCATTTATCTATCAGTATTAGTCACTGATGGACACTGAGAGGCTACAACCACAAAAGCTAATAATATTTAAAAGTGAATGATCTAGGCCTGGGACTGCAGAAATGGCTGAGCAGTTAAAAATACTGGATGCTTTTCCAAAGGACCTGGGATTGATTCCTAGCCACAAGGCTACTTGCAACCATCTCTGGCTCCAGTCTTGGGAGACCTGATGCCCCTTCTGGCCTCCAAGGGTACTGCATTTAGGCAACACCCAAACATACATGCAGGTAAGTAAAACACTATACACATACAAATAAATAATTTTTACAGGCTTAGTAAAATTCATTGTTTTCAGTTCTATATTAAGGACATTTTTCAATTAAAATTGAAATTTGTTTTGATCATGTATGGCAGTAAAGATTATAGTTGTAGTATAGTTTAGTGCCACACCCTTGTTACTCTTTTAATGATTGCTTTTATAACTTCAGTGATAATATCAATAAATATGATGTGGGGGTCCTTGGGGTTTCCCAAGGATTATCAGACTACATCCTCAAGGATTCAATGTTCTAGCTAGTATCAATCCAATCCTCTGAGGAAAATTAGAAAGGCCAGATAAATTCTAAAAAATAACTATTTGAAAGCATTTGAGGATTACTGGGACAGCTTGTATCTTATGAAGTTAAGAGTCTTCCCAAAAGGAAAGAGTTGAGAAATAAGTCTAAGGGTCACCGTGTCTTTTTCAACTCAAGGCATTTTTACTGGTTTGCAAGCAAAGGCTGTGAAGACAGAAAGCTAAAAGGCTTTTAAACATAACATTGGGACTGGAGAGATGGTAGAATGATTAAGAGCACTGGTTGCTCTTCCAGGGGGCTGGAATTCATTTCCCAGCACCTACATGGAGACTCCAGTTCCAAGGGATCCAATGTCCTCTGCCAGCAGCATAGGCAATTCACACATGCGGTACACAAATATACACACAGGCTAAACACACATACACATAATTTTTAAATGCATCCTTTAAAATTTTGAAAGTAAAAAGCGTAACAGAGCTGTTACAGGGCTATGAAGGTAAAGCTGGAAGGTCCTCCATGATGTGATATGTCTTTAAAGTGAAGGACACTAAATATGGAAGCTCAGGGCTCACACGAGGTATGTAGGAAAAGGTTACACACACACAGAAAACAAGACACACAATCCCAATAGCATGAACCCCATAGCAGAAACAGAAGGACTGATCCACACACACCTAGTATCTTTCTCCAGTTTATCTGATTAGAAACTTTTTCTTTCCTTGGATGGATTATGAAGAAAAAAAAAAACCACCAAAAGTATCTATCCTTTTCTATTCTCTACTCCAGAAGAAGATGAAAATTTATTTATGCAAATAATAAGCATGGGGGAAACAGGGTTTTACTCTGGTTAACATGGCTTCCTAGATGGATAAGTTAGCAAATATAAAAACTAGAGTAGCGGGAATAGAGAACCATTATAAGGCAAAAAAAAAAAAAAAAAAAAAAAAAAAAAAAAAAAAAAAAAAAAAACCCTCCTTTCTTAGGTTTTTAATAAAAAGTGAAGCCATCAAAAAATGATACTTTTATTGGTTGGAACATGCCATCTTCTCTAAGCCTGAGATTCTCCTGCACATAGTTCTTTACGCCACAGCATCTTAAACTGTGAGCTATGAACCTACATGGAGTCATGTAACCAATGTAGGCATTGTGAAAAGAAAGTCAAGAGGGAAGATTTTTCTCTTGAGAATCAATCTACCTCATGACCCAGCAATACCACCAAAGGATGCACATTCGTACCACAATGACATTTGTTCAACTATGTTCATAGCAGCATTATTCATAATAGCTAGAACCTGGAGCCAACCTAGATGCCCGTCAACCAAAGAATGGATTTAAAAAAAAAAAAAAAAGTGGTACATTTCACAATAGAGTATTACTCACCACCCCCAAAAAATGTTTCAAAATAAACTTCCTAATGACTTGCATAACTTCTTTATGTGTGCATACCTAGGACTGCACACAATCTCCTGTATGAAAAGAAGTCATGGGAGGAAAATGTTTATTAAAAGCCCCACTTTATATCATTCCTCTGCCCTCCTGTCTTCCCTGCTTCTCACCTCAAGCTCCTCATTTAGTTAATGTTATTGAACCCTGTGTTCTTCTCTAATTCCACAGACAGATTTCAGTTCTCCTGGCTCATGCTCTCATGAGATCTAGAACAATTTATAATGCTGCTGATGGAAACGGTGCAGCAGAGACCCACCCACAGCCAAAAATTAGGCAGAGCTTGGGAAATTCTACTGAAGAAGAAAAGGAAGTATTGTAGGAGCCAGAGGGGTAAAGGACACCAAAAGAAAACTCACAAAATCAACTAACTTCAACTCAAGAGACTCAACTGACTACCAGGGAGCCTGCATGGGACTGACCCAGGTTCTCTGCATATATGTTACAATTGTGTATCTTGGTCTTCTTGTGAGACTCCTAAGAGTAAGAACAGGGGCTGTCTCTGACTCTTTTGCTAGCTCTGGGGACCCTTTTCCTCACACTGGGCTGCCTTGTCCAGCCTTAATATGAAGAAGGTCCATAGTCTTATTGCAACTTGATATACCATGTTTGTTTGATATAAATGGAAGGCCTGCCTTATAACAGATGTGGAGTGGATGGTGGGGGGAGGCAAAGGGGAGGTGGAAAGAGACTTAGAGGAGAGAAGGGAGAGAAAACTGGTTGGAATGTAAAATATAGTGACAAAATCATCATCATCATCATCTCTATCACAATCATTAAAAAAAAAAAACCCACTGGTCATTTATAGGCTCCCTAAACCTGCTTAATGTTTCAGATAATGATTTTTTTAAATGACCAATGTCCTTGGTTGTTTACCCAAACCCAAAATATTCTAAAGTAACTACAAGTGTTGAAGAGCTTGAAATTAAAAGCAGACAGAGATGCTACCTCTCGACCCAGCTGGGCCTTCACAGCCTTCTCCAGTGTCTAGCCTGGTAAATGTAGTCCTCACCCCTCACAAGGAAGCTCTGCCACAGGTGGAGACCATTACAGAAAGCCGCATGCAGCCACACTACAGTGCTGTGGAGTCCAGTCTCACTTCTACAAAATGCTCACACACCTGAGGCTCGGGGAAGACTGCAGAAGGGAATGCAGAAAGGCTGTCAGAGCCAGAGGGCCAGAGAGCTTGTTGTGAGTTCGTGTCCCCTAGTAATGTCAGAAGCAACACCCATAAAGTCTCAGCAGCATGACTTCCTAAGTGTGAACTGCACAAGGACAACCGTAGACATGACAGAGTGGACGGGAACAGACGAGGCTTTGACCTGCCATACAAACAGCTACACACCAGTAAAGACCGCTGAGGGCAGGGGAAACAGTCATCCCCAAGGCACAGCACAGACTGGTTACCAATACCAAATGGTCAGCCCTAAAGATAGACACGCAAGCTTATGACAGCCTGCGCAGGATGTACTTACTGTACTAAGAAGTATACACATACACAGATACGCATGTCACAATAAGTAATAAAAAAGAGAGACATGGATTTGAAAGAAAGCAAGGAGGGACAGGCAGGGGATGGGGGGAGGAAAGGGAAAAGAAAAGGAGAAATGGATAAATTATAATCTCTCATTTCTTGAATTTTTTTAAAAAAAAATCAAATAGGGCTAAAACTGTTGAGAAGGAATCAGTGCCCATTCTCATCCCACTGTAAAAAGCCTGTCTACACAGGTGTGATTATGAGAACTGGACCTCCGAAACCACGTCTCTCAAGCCAGCTACACAGAAGCTGAGAGACCAGAAGAAAAATGAACAGTATTCCTACTCTAAGACCTCAATGTAACGACTGCAACTATCCCAAATTATAATTGTCTTGTACGGCAATTTGAGCCATCTTGTCTGAGGCAGAAAAGTCACCAGGTTAACTACCCTATCTTAAATTCAAAAGAGGTAAAGGTGCTAACTATCAGGATGTGACAGCCAGCTCTAACCTGATGGCACTCTGTTTTTATCTGCCCAGAAATGAACTGTTCTATTCCACTCATTAGAGTGCTCAGACCCGAGTAAGAATTTACATAGGTCCCCTGTGATGACTAGAGATGTAATATGGAACCAGGCATCCCTTAAGGGCCATCGACCAGGAGGGGAGATAAGAACAGGCTAGTGGGCTCTGAGGGTGTTAGCAGAGGCCTTTGCTTCTGTCACACCTACCTGATATTGCTATGGGAAAGTGATGAAATAGTCTTTTATTACTGTGGGGAGGGAAGAAAAAGACAACTGGAGATAAGTAAAACAATGTCCTTGCCCAGCTGTAAATTCCACAGATACTTGTAATACACCTTTCTGCTGGCTGCCTTTTGCCACGCCCCCTTAACCTCCACTTCTAGCTTGGTGCAAGGCTGCAGTCCTGCCAAGCTAGCCTCAGGATCATGGGAGTAGGGGAGCTGCCCTGCCCCTCACGAGAGCAGGTCCTGTACCTCACCTGTGCAGCACAATAGAGCCGACCCCATTAGCAGGAGTGGGGGGCAAACCAGTCCTGAAGGCACGAGAGTGGGAGAGCCAGCCCCACTATCTGTCTGTCACACAGTGGTGTGATGAGGGAGCAATGCCCTCCCTCACTCCTTGACCATTGCCTCTCACCAACTACTGCAGGCAGGAGAGCTGCCTGCACCTTACTTAGGGCTACACAGTAGCGCTAACACTGGAGATATGGGTGAGCAGCCCTTAGGGCATAAGAAATGACCCCGCCCTTTGCTATCTGCTGCTTTGGATGAGCTGGGGGTTGGGGGGAATAGTGCGGGAGAGCTTGCCCTGGTGTTAAGGATGAGGGAGAACTGACCAATCCAGCTACCCCCTAGGCCCAGAAACAGAGCTACATGTTGGCCCACCACAGCATCCACCCCATCTATGAACTAACTACTGAAGCACATGAGCATCTCAATGACACAGGGAAACATGTATATCCCAGGAGTCCCAGTGAAGGTCCAGTATTGATGGTGCAGCAGAAGACAGAAGCTCCAAACCAGATCAATGACTCACTGCAATGGACAGTTGGAAGTAGAGATGTGTGGACTAAAGGGTTTCACACCGTGTGCCTCACTGTGTCACACCACTGCTTCCTCAGTGAATTTTTTTCTTTAAATTTTCTTTTCTTTTCTTTTATTTGGGGAGGGGGCTGCAAGGGAAGAGGGCAGATATAAAGGGACAGGGAGATGAATGGGATCAGGATGCATGATGTGAAACCCACAAAGACTCAATAAAAAGTTTTTTTTAAAAAAAAAAAAAAAGAATAAATTCATTTAATTTAAATTTGAAATTTGAATTGAGTCTAAGTCTCTGATTCTCCAGTGGATTTGAACATCATAACACCACCTTGATGTCAAATGAGCAAAGGGGAACAAACCTCCTAGCAAATGATCCGCTCAGGCTACTCATGTCTGTGCACTGTGTTAGTTCTGCCAAAACTAGACTAAACTCTACTGCTGGACTGTCAAGATAATGAGACAACACTGGAAAAGCACTGTGCTCTTGAATCTTGGAGAATATTTATGAAGTATATACAGTGAACAAATAAAATCAGTGGTAGGAAAAACAATACAAAACATGCTTCCTTGTTGCCCCAGGCAAATCTGTTGCTTCAACAGTAACAACAGAATCTAATCAGTAAACTTCCCAGCTGCCAAAATTATAGGAGCAACTCGCCCATTTAAAAATGTCACATTTCCCATCTGATAGAAGTATTTGCCTTCTGCTTACATTCCTGAAGCTGAAGCGCAATACAAATTAGGCCACACGCTGAAATTCACCTTGGCACAAAGTATTTAATTTCTTTCTCCCTTTCAAGTGACCCAGATTGTACATTATGAAAATTGGGAAACCCTGGTGGCCTTTTGGTGATTAGGAGAGATCACTGCAGATGGAACTGACTGCCAGCCATCAATCCACACATCATTTCACACAAGAGACAGTCTTAACTACTTCATTCAAGTCCACTGAGACTCGGTTCAGCCTCAGTAACTGTTTATACACAAATGCAGGACCTCCTGCTATCTAGTTTCTGGATAAAAAGATCTAGCGAGATCTTTTTTTTTATTCAACCTTTTAGAAGAAAGGAATAAACTTGGTAACTGAACAGCATACTTTAAAAAATGTTTTTTTAAAAGCAGTGTCATAAATAATAGGAAAGGTTGATGTAAAACAATTAAATTTGCTAACCACATTGGTTTATGGTGGGTGGGTGACAGGGATCCACCTCTCCCTGATATACTTGCCTGGTGTTCAGTGCTGTTACACAGGGCTAGACTCTCACAAATTACTATTAGCATTAGTGATACACTCTCTGGTTCTTGTTGTAAGCAATCCTGATAATTTCCCTGTAAATAAGCAACGATGTTGGGGATGCAACAATGTTACGCCCTAATTCACAGCTGTTGACCCATGTTATACTGGCAGCTTTCAGCATTTGACTTGTAAACAGCCAGGTGGATTCCACTGATGCTTATACTGGCCGTTCTCTACAGACACCTTGAAAAAATCTACAATAGCCATACAGTGAGTTACTGAAGTACATTCACTATTGATCAAAAAACATTGTCAGTTTCACTAAAGAGCTCTAGTGGGTTTTCAAGCCTGAAGAGCCAAAGCTCTCAGATACCCTTGGCCCTGAAGATACAAAACTGGCCCTGCCAAGAGCTGGGGCATATCAATTCCCTGGACCTATACTTATAAAACTAAGGATCCTGGTACCCTAGGCCTACACATGAACGGCTGAAGCCACAAGTGGAGCAAAGCAAAGTGACCCCACTCATCAGGGCCAGCAGGAGAGCTGCAACTCTACAGGTGCTACATGCTGCTGCTGCCCACTCCCCACCCGGTCTGTGGCTGCAGCTCACTGCTATCAAATGCTAAGGAAGTAAGGGAGATATATATAAATACTGCCAAATAATACCACAGAGACTCTCCTCAGCTACCCACAATTTCCATTGGGGAGAGTAAAAGAACACCAAACCATATGACTGGAGACATGTACAGACCTTCTCACTGCGGGAGGAAGTAAGAAACTTTACCACAACAATGCCCAATCAAAACAGGCACTCACTCTCCTGCTGGAGTGAGTCAGTTTATCTTGTAAGTGTTTTATAGAGACAAAACCAGTAGTCTCAGAGTGCCAACTTCAAACAATACCAGAATGGCTAAAATGCTGTCCATGGGATGTCAACAAAGAACTAGTGAATTTTCTTATGGGTGCAGGATATAGGAATTTGCATTTTTAAAAAGTAAGCTTTACTTCCCAGATCAACCAAAACAGGTGCTTTATCCTTGGCTCTCTGTTACTCAGAGTCACTGGGGTTTGAAGTCAGTCAATAATCCCTAGAGGATGTGATTTTTCTCAATCTCTGATGGAGAAAATGAGTAACTTCAATGTCTCCCAGTCTTCTGGCTGGTAAGGTACTTGAGAAATAGCTCCTCCAAGGAAGTAGTATGACATTTGGAAGCAGAATAAAAACTTAGATTGCTTCACATTCCCAAAGCGTTATCAATTCAAGTAGCCCAAAAAGGTAGGGCAGGGGACTACACTATCAAGCGACAAGTAATTGCTGCCTAAATCAACTATCCATAGCTGCTGCCCTAGATGAACTATCCACAGCCACTTTAATGTCCATCTAGTTGCAAGGAAAACTCTCCTTCCAACAATAGCAATAATTTGTGGTTATGACTAAACAGAGTGACAGCAGTAAAAGGTCAATCAAACCCATATGGAAATGTCCCTGTGCCTAAACTTTAAGATTAACTTCAAGATGTCCTCTCACATTCAATAAGAAGCCAGGATTTTCTGTTGTCCCTAGTGTTAATGTTTGCTTTCTTTCTTTTTTGGGGGTGGGAGGATATAGGTTCTCATAAGACACAGCCTAGTCTCAAACTGACTATGTAGTTGAAGATGACCTGAATTTCTGATCCTCGTGTGCTCATATCAGCCTCCACATACATTTCTAATGGTAGGCTGAACTCCATATGAACATGAGTGGATTAGCATAAAGCCTCAGTGGATTTCAGTGGATTAGGGGAAAGGACTCAGAAAAAGCATTTACTATTACGTGTTCACTTACATATTTCATAAATTTTAAAGACAAAATTCTGCATAATATTATTTATACTTTTATGGATTTTAGGGTCAATTGATGTTTTACATTTTTCTTTAAAATAAAATCAATCTATAAGACTGTTCTTCTGGGAAATAAGGCAATGACTTTATAAGAGTTGTCTATGACACAATTATTTAATAGTTTGATTTGTTCTGAATTTGGGGGAAAGAAAAGGACAGCTGTATTTCACTTAGACCAAAGGTTTTATAAGTTTCAAAAGGCTTTATTTTTTACTGATTGAGTAAAAGGTTTTGCTTTTCAAAAAGAAAATGCACAACTTCAGTTTGTCTTACATCAAGGGAGGTAAGATAAGGATTACCAAAAATAACAAAGCAACATAAATCATTTGCAGTTTCTAGAAAGAAGTCACACAGCATGAAAAAGACAGAGAGCACATACCCTCGTTCACCTGGGGCTTTCTTTCTTCCTCCATGTCCAAATCTTCTAAGTTGAGGAAGTTGTCTACCTACAAGAAGACAGAGATTATCACGAATATACTCCACATGAAAAAAAAATACAGCTGACAGCTGACTTGCTTTCCTGTGACCCCTCAAGGCCCTGATAAAAGCCATTGTGTGCATATGCTTTCCCATCTGGAGGAGCAGGACATTTGCAAGTCCAGGGTTTTAAAACATCACAGCCTGCTCTCTACAGCAAAAGAAAAAACAGGCTGGGGTTTCCTGTAAGGGACTCTTCCAAATTTTTTTCCTAGAATTTTTACCGACACCATCAGAGGAGACAGCAGGCTCTAGATTTGGGTTTTACTGCTTCTCAAGGAACCATGATGGTGGCAGTGGTGGGCCACCACACTTCCTCACAGCATGCTGTTTTATAGCACTCTAAGGAAGTGAAAGGGAGCAGAAAAGAAAAGTTCATTGAAAACAAAAATCATGCTGTCCACATAAGTTAAGGGTTCTCAGTTTTGGGCAAATAAAATTGAGGATTACTTCAAGGGTAAAAAATACAGCAAATGCCCTTTCCCAGACTCAATAGCAGCATTTCAATATTGCAGCGTAGAATACTGCTTCCCACTGCATACTGACAATGAGGCATCTCAGGGGACTGTCAAGTGTGAATAAGAAATGTTGGCATATAGCATGGAGTAATGATACAAGGTCACCACCCATTTTATGCTCACAACCTAAACACAGACTTAACAAAATACCTTCAAGTTACAAATTGAGATTCTTTGACTGCAATTCAAGACAGGGCTGTGTCTTTCTGTCCTGGGCTGAATATGGAACCTGAAGGCAGACCATGCCAACCCAACAGAAAGTGAAAATGGTAGCTTCCATGCTTCTAACCTGGTAAGAGCAACTATTACTTAATGCATGAACTCAAAAGCAAGATTCACCTTCCATATGAGTTTCAATATTAAAATCTGAGAATCAGTTACAGAACAGCATCTTTCTTCTTAATGATAATGCTAAAATTCCCTTCCCATTTGCTAAGCCTTAAGGAAAATAAGATCCAGAATCCAGTTAAACATAAACAGTTTAAGATGTTCCAACACTGACTTAAAGAAAGAAAACCTTTCAAGGACAAAATCTGTTGAATCTCCAGTTTTCTAAGCAAAGTAAGAGCCTAATGTTTGTCTGTTGGTATGTATTGTAGTTTGAATAAGGGCTGTTGCCCATAGGCTACAATAATTAACTACTTGGTACCAATAGCTGATGCAAAATGGTAGAGGCAAAGACGTGCTGGAAGAAAACTGTCTCTGGAGGTGGGATTTTTGATTAAAAAGCCTTGCCTACTTCTAGGTCACTCTCTCTGTTTCCCGCTGGTAGCTAAGGATGTGAGCTCCTGAAGTCTGTTGCTTGCTATTATGCCTCCTCACCATGATGGACTTTTATCTATGTACTCTTTCTTTCAAAGTTGCTTGGTCATGGTGATCCATCACAGTAACAGAAAAGTTGCTAATACAGTTCATTTGTTTATAGGTGTTCTTCCCAAGGCAGATAACTGAATCCCACCTTACCTTCACCTTCCCAGCCCGGGACATATCACCATAAAGGGAGCTGCCAATTTGTTGACCTTCGTCAATCATTATCTAAAAATACAATAAGGGCACACAGTCAAGAAACAATAGTTTCTGTTCCTATTAGTATCTGTAGTGGGATTATGTTGTTCTATTGTAAATAAATGTCCCACCCACTGGTTTAATAAAAATGTTGATTGGCCAAAGGCAGATAGGAAGTATGGGCAGGGCTACCAGACTAAGAAAACTCTGGGAACAGGAAGAACAGAGCAGAAATGCCACAAAGAAGTAGTCACGGAGACACCATGAAGAGATGCCAGCAGATGCAGAGGAAAGAAGTTGAAATGCTGCTCTGAGAAAAGGTACCGAGCCTCATGGCTAAACAAGATAAGAGTCATGGGTTAGTTTAAAAGCAAGAGCTAACTAGTTATATGCCTGGGACCCAGGTCAATCAGCAAACAATTAATACAAGCATTTATGTGTTTCAGTGGGACTATGGGACTGTGGGTCTGAAAGTCCAGGCCACCAGGATAGGCCAGAAAGTCCAGGCCAGAAATCTCATATTACAAGTATCTATAGGACCAGATTCTCTAAGCTATAGAAATGGTAAAGGAATAGGTCTCGGCAAGTATAATGGCAATTCTGGTACCCTAGACTCATCCAACATATAGCAGGTGACTTACCTCCATCATGCTTGTGTATAAAACAGATACTGTTCCACTGCCTAGTGTGTCCCCAATGAACCTCTGATACACAAATCAGAGACCACTGCTACAATATAACAATTCTAGGCCTCCCTACATTTAATGATGTCAACCATCACCAGTAGAGTGTGAATCCTTTACAGAAAACAGCTCATATCTCACAACCACCTCTAGAAGCAAGCTCTACGAAAGGGGATTATAAACCTCTTTTCTTTAAGACACATTTCTATCACAGAGACTTCTGATGCTCATAAAATCAAAATCTCGTGTAATTCTGTCCATAATATCACATAAAACACTGCAAACAGAAATTCAAATGACTTTAATTAAGTAACCAAAACTCAAATGGATTGAAAAGAGAACACTATGAATTATCATTCCTTAATAATTAAACACAATACCAAAGAGGAGATTAATACTGTTGGTGAGGTCTTGATGAGTAGAGAATACCATCTAATATCTGTTGTCACATGAATAAATGAGACTCAGGGATAGATCTCTGAAGTCAGATCTTACCCAGCTGACTTACAGCTTCCTCAGCCTCCCTTCCCTTGGCTTGGCTTCCTTCTTAAATACCGTTTTGGTAAATTAAGGCGTGGCCCCACTACTGCCTGCTTGGGAGCCTGGAATTCCTTCTATAATCTGAAGTGACCTCAACTCAGTTTGGATTAAGGACGTAGGTCACCACTCCCAGGATACTCCCTGTGCTGGGATTAAACGTTTGAATCACCACTCTCTGATTCTCCTAGACTGACTGTGGTTAGAGTTCTGGAACTTCTGGAGATTTTATTAACTCCCCACATAGACTGTGGGTAGATTCCCTCTGATATATCCGAAACTTCTGAAGATTTTATTGAATCCCCACAATCTGTAAACTCAATCTTAGAAAATCAAGATAATGGCTTCTACTTTAAGTCTAAATCTGATAAGTTTAGGAAGAGAAAGTAAGTCCAGTTTATACAAAGAAGCAGAAGAGGGAACTCTTGTTTAAACAAAATACATAATTTCATGAAGCATTTACACATGGCAGATCCCTAAGAAGTTTTTATCAAAAAACTGGGGATTATCAAACACTGGCATGTAATGGCTTAATTCTCAACAGAGTACTGTTCCAATGGCCTCTTTTCCTGGGAAGAATGTTTTCTTCTTCAAGCTGTTTCTGTAAACATAAGACAGAATTACCTGGTCATCTACTGAGCATTCAGATGAAGTATGAGGAATGATGGCTGTATTTCTAAAATGATGACCATTTGATTCATTTTTATGGGTCAATTTTTCAGCAGCAAATATATTTTCTGATGAATCAGTTCCATGCGCTCTTCTTTTGGCCACATTATCATCTGAAATGGTAAGTTATAAATCATTAAAAACACCCATTATAGTCAGCTTGTTTCTTTTGGAAACTGGAAATTTTTCATCCCCCTTCTAACCCCAGAAAAAGAATACTTCTCAAAGAATTGTATAAATAGAAGTTTCCTGAAGCCTTAAATACTCTTAAATATAGATGACACTTCTTCAACATCTGAAGAATATTGTCTACTATACACCCAGCACTATTTTTTACCAATGTTAAAAAGTTCAAGAAAGTACAGTTCCCTCAAGAATGTGACACATTATTTATATCATTTCCTCTTAGGTTTGGAACGTTTTTCCTCATATGGAAATACATATATTTTCTTTAAAATACATATATAAATAAAATACATGTATTTTCTTTAAAATACATATATTTTCTCATATATGAGAAAAAAGAGCAAAATATGAAAATCATCCCTTTAATTCTACACAGCAGAATAACCAAAATAAAATGTTTGCGTGCTTATCTATTCATCTCTTATAAATACATGAACCTCTAAAACTAAAACTCAAAACAGAATACATAACATTTAGTTTAACAGTAGTATTTTTATCATTGAATATTAGTCTACATAATTTTAAGTTATAGAGAACTCCATTGTCTAAATGTGAAATAGTTTATTTAATCAATGCCCATTCTTCTTTTATTATTAAGTTTGTTTTCTAGCCCAATAAGTTGCCTCTTCCTCCCTCATCCTCTCCTCTCCTCCCAGTCTGTCTTCATCTTGACTGGGATACAGCATCACACAATATCATCTCACACTCTGACCACATACCTTCCCTGCCATGATGGTCTTTACCCAAACTCTGAGCCAAAATAAACCCTCCTTTCTTGAGTTGCTTTCATCAAGGTATTTTATCACACACAGCAATGGAATGATTAACTAATACAGTTATCAATACTGAAATTAGTAAGGGTTTAAAGTCACTGAGTGTTGAATGTTCTTCTCTGAACATTTCATGAATCATTTCATTTAAATCTTCCAAAAGCCCTAGAAGGCAGTCCTGTTTCTATCCCCACGCTACAGAAGATGTAACTTCTTAATAATAAGTAATAAAAAGAAAAACTTTCAACAATCAAAGAAGAGTCAAGGCTCCAGGATACATTAAAAAAGAAAGATAGAAAAAAAAACTGTAACTCACTTGTGTCAATCAATCAATAAATAAATATGTGTGTGTATAAAATAAGCAATATTTTTGCTGGAATGCATATATATATATAAAATGATAAAAGATTTAAAAGCAGTCATATGGTAGATATTAAGATATCAGCTGGAGAATCCTATGCCATGTCCTTAACTAGACTATGATGAAAATGTTCCAGAGGTGGAGGAATTATTTCATCAGTGAGCCTGAAATAGGTCTCTAAGAGCCTTGCACAACAGAACCACTGTACTTACTTCTTTTGAGATATTATTTATATGGTGGCAAAATCTACAATTGTTGTGATGCTCAGTTTGGTAAGTAGCCAAGTGGAACCCTGTTGTAATGGTGTCAATGAAAATGGCCTCTATAGTTTCATACATTTGATGCTTAATCACCAGGGAATGAAACTATTTGAGAAGGATCAGAAGATGTGGCCTTGACACAGTAGGTGTGGCCTTGATGGAGGACCTATGTCACTGGGGGTCGGTGTGGATGTTTCAGAAGACCAGACCAGACCCAGTTTTCTCTTCCTGTGCCCTGTAGATCAGGATGTAAATCTCGCAGGTACTGCTGCAGCTCCATGCCTGTCTGTTTCCTATCATGATGATAATGGACTAACCCTCTGAAACTGTAAGCAAGCCCTAACTAAATCTTTTCTTTCGTTTTGAAAGAGTTGCTGTCTGTGGACATGATGTCTCTTTCCAGCAAAAGAACAGTAACCAAGACAGAAATTGGCACCAGGGAGTAGCATATTGCTATGACAGGCCTGAGCATACTATTTTGTTGAAGAAAGGTGAAAGACTTAGGGACTTTGGGCTAGAAAAGCAATTGAATGCTTTAAGCAGAGGTTAATCAGCTAACCTTGGTAGCAGCATGGAAGACAGTGGTGCTGAGGGTGATGTGGACTGTGGGGACCCAGGACAAGAGGTGAAAGGGTATCAGCTGGCCTAGAGACCATTCTTGGGACATATTGGCAAAGAACATGGCTGGCTTTTCTCCTTGTCCTAGAAATCTTCCTGAGGCTAAAACTGGTTTGGAATGAAGAGCTTTTGCAGAGATATCCAAACTGCCTAGTAATGACTATGTCAAGTGCTACTCGGGATCACTCTGATGCAGATCTACAATGAAAGAAACAAACGGGGCAGAGAAGTAAGTATCCAGGCAATGAATGTCGAGGGCAAGTCTTGTGTTCAAAGAGATGAGAAGTTTTGCAAAAGCTTGACGCTGAGTGGAACAAAGGGAGTGATAACCTCAAAGCAAGACCTCACCCAGATAATTCTGCAAACTGTGAAAGGAAAGGCCTGGGAGATTTTCAGAGTCTAAGTAACAATAAAACTCTTATGCAGCTGTAATTCAAGGAAGTTCCCAGGTTCCAGCCCCAACAAGCAACAGAGCCTGGCAGCTTCTACCACATGGTTCTGGATTTAGAGTCAAATGGTATTATAAGAAGTATGATTCCACTGGCTTGTGGATTCTTTATCCATTGTTAAGAAAAGTCACTGAAGCCTGGCATGTGGCAGGGCAGTCCTTCTATAGAGGCCTAGAGAGGAGACTACATGAAGCTATAAAAGTGAAGCCTGGGTTGCCATGGAGACCTCAAGATGTTGGGGATGCCAAAGCCATGGGATACCTGCCAAGGACAGCTGCTAACAGGAGGTGGAACCAGCCCAAGAGAGAGACGTGTGTTGCAGTCAGCAAAGCTAGAAGAGCAGAGCCATCTAATAAACCCTTTAATGTTAGACATGGAAATGCCAAACTTGGAGTCTGCCCTGCTTGTTTGCAATCGTACTTGCTCCAATATCTCCTCACTATGTTCCTTTTCCTCCCTTGTTTGTTTCTGAACATGCTACTAAAAGTAAAATTTGCCAAAAATTACCAACAAAATTTTGTTTGCTTGTATTTTATGTGTATGGATGATGCTTAGACTATGTATGTATTTGAACATCCTTGCATGCCTGTTGCCTGAGAAGGTCAGAAAAGACTCAGATGCCCTGTGACCTGAGTTACTGATGGCTTACAGACACCATGTGAGTGCTGATAATTGAACATCGGTCCTCTGGAAGAGAGGCCAGTGTTCTTAACCATCTCACTGGCTCCTATTTTTTTTTCCAAACACTAAAATACTATAATAGAAGACATTAACACAGCCTGTGATAATAATCCACATCTAATGAATAATTTTATCTTTTAAAGAAGAAAAAGAGGTATAGCCATATACTCTAAAAACAGTTCTCCATTACCACCTACCACACTGTACTAACAACTCCTAACTGGCACTATTGGAAAGATTACTTCTGTCTTTGGCACCAACAAATGCTAAGTAAAATCTCTGTTGTGAAGTAGAAGAGTTCAAGAAGTGGGTAATGGGACAGGCTGCTTAACCACTGATGGGATAGAAACAATATGAAGAGTCAGACAAGTGAAAAGGAAATAGATTAAGTTTCTTAGGCCCCTTCCATCTTAGAGTCAGGCTCCCATGGTCCTCAAGGTAACAGTAAGTAATGGTGGTAGAGAAACTTGGTGATGCTCAGAAACAGGATAAGCTACTGAAAGATGAACAGATGCCTCAAGCTTCATCAGAGGCAGAAGGGAAGGCTTCCTGGGCTCCCACCATTCCTCACCATAATGTTGGCAATAAAAGGAATGGTTTCAGTCCTCCTAGATACCTTTTAAGTCAAACAAACCTAAATTTGGTATTTACCAAGATAATCCTGCATACACAACAAAACAGTCCTGTACTAGTCAATCGACGTAACACTTGAAAAGTACACTGGTATCTGAAAATAGGCATTCTGCAATGACAGGTCATATATGTTGTCAGGTCACTCCATGTACACTTCTCTCAATTACCAATAAAAATGCCCATGGTACCTAATAGGTCACCAGATAAAACTCCTTTGAAATAAAGTGAAGTCCAAGCTCCTGATGCTGTTATTGAATCAGTGAAATAGTTCCAGATCCAACAAAAACTCTACTCTTTTAAAATTTACCCTCTTGTAAACATGAAGTTTTTATCTTTTAAACACAGAAGATTCAGAAAAGTATTTGCCCTCTCCATGATTAAACTTAAGTTAAAAGTGCCACCCTAAACCTTGAAATTAGTTTCAGAAGCCTATTACCATGCCCCCACAAAGACTAAAAAAACTATTTTTGCATACAGGCCTCTTATTGGGTTTTAAACCTAGTAAATAATAAATCTGGCAGAATGAGATAAGAACAAAGTTCCTTTTCAATATGATAATGTCAAAATGGCAGATGTTGGCAGAGCCCAGACTTGGAAGTGGCCAGTAGCCTGATTAGACCAGATGCTCTTCCCAGGGTGAGCCTGGTGGCAATGCACACATGCCACCCAACTGTTCATCTCTTCTGCTTCTGTTTCTCATCAGAGTCCTTTTCTAGCCTTTCATCTTATCCCTAATGCCCCTTGCTTTGAAATGCATGTGAAGTGTGATACAATGAGGAAATCTAATAGCAGTGTTTCAGCGAGCACACAGGTTAGAGGCCTGAAAGAGCATTTCTTTTGGGCATTTCTGAGTCAAATTTCAATAAAGATGAGACAAAGTTTTTTTTCCAAAGGTTTTCAGAGGTTTCATTATTGTAAGTGCTAGAATTTCAACTTCCTTTTGATACAAAACAGAGAAGCTTCCAACAGGTCAGGCTTACAAGACCATCTACACCTTCAATGTCTAATTTTGGACCAAAGAGAAATGTTGAGCTTCTTGAAAAAGTGAAAAGTTTGAACACCAAGGTAAATTATACTTTTCAAAGTAAAGTGCATGTTGATTACACCTTCCAGGTAAAAGCGATTATTTGGGGAGAGTTCATTTTTAAGGGAAACTTATAAAAAGTTCAAATTCTTCTATAAAAAAGCCAGAGCAGTGCCAGTTAAGGAAAAGCATTTCCACAGATCGGCACAATCATGTCAAATCAAAGATCAAATCCTGCCAGCTACCTCAAAGTGTCAATCCTTCTGCAGTGTGGCCACATAAATCAAGTGCATGTTCTCACTCTCAACAAGATACTGAATACATTGCTGGAGGGAAAGAAAATCTGAAGTGGGGGATGCACTGTGCAACACTAGGCAGCTGCCAACAGCCTTCTGCAAAGAGATTAGGGTATAAGTAATCAAGCTTGTAACAAGGCTGGGTACTCTGAAAGTCTATGGTGATTTTCACATTACACTCTTAGTCCAAGGCAATGTTCCTCTGGACAATAATATCATCTCTTGATCAGTCCAGCCAAACTACTTCACGCCACTGCTTTTTGCTCAGGTGCTTTTCTTCAAATCTGGCCTCCCCTGGAGCCATAGCTGTTAGGATTAAATAAGCAATTTAAAAACCAATCAATCATTAAATCAGAATAAATCCAAGGAAGCTAAATTCAGCACACCAGTGTTTTGTCTAAATTCCCTTTGCAGTGCTCTGAATTCCAACTGGTTTATGTTCTCTGTCTGAAAGGGCACAAGGAGGGGAGGATTACCACAGCCTAGCCAGTCAGGAATAATTGTGCTTTCCCTGAGGCTGGATGATAATTGACTCATTATTCACAGTCATAGCTATCAACCTACCAAGGCACAAAAGTACAAGCCTGTGTGTGTGTGTGTGTGTGTGTGTGTGTGTGTGTGTGTGTGTATGTGTGTGTGTGTGTGTGTAAAGCCCCAAATGAGGGACACTATAGCAGTATGATGGTGTTTTTGGAACGCCCTGTGTTAAGCATACTTTGAGAGAAGAAAATATGGAGAGAGTGTAAGGTTGCTAACATTTTATTACTTATGTTCGAAAAAGTAATCTGTGATTATTAAGGTCCTGACGCATAGAAAGTCACATCAACTATGTTCAAGATGAGAAAGACAACTAGGACCCAGTCCCTGCCTTTACAGAGTAGCCAAACTGGGAGGTTAAGTCATGTATGCAAAGCAGCCGAGGAGAAGACATCGGTGACAAACCACACAGGAGCAGCACAGTGAGAATGTGGCAGAATGGTCATTGGTTTGGGGAATCATGAAAAGCTTCACTGGAAATCAGTCATGTGAGGTGGGCTTTGGAAGAAGTTGACAAGTTTAGCGGGCTTACTTATTCCAGTGGGGCCTGGGAGGTGGTAAGTTCATAAGTGAAGCTTCCAGGGCCAGAGGGCTAGGACCTGAAGCAGACCATTGAATCTTCCAGGAAGATTGGCATACACATTCTGTGCCATGTGAAGAGGGTACATTTGGAGAGCTCAAATAAAACTATGCATGCACTTGACCAAGGGAGTTGGTCACAGTCCAGCTGTGATCTACAGAGTCACAGAATAGAGCAGAGAGGTTAGGTAGTGGAGGCAGGAGGGTCACCTGACAGGTGGGGCGCATTGTATTGTCTACTCTGTGAGGCAGGTGAGACTTAAGGAAAGTGCAGCAACAGAAAAGGCAGAGACTTGAGAAAGAACAAACAAGGCTGCAAAGTGAGCTCTTTCTGTGTTTCTGTCTACCCTGGGTATGTCTTCCTCCCTCTTGACATGACAGAATGTGTTCCTTATCTTCCGGTAGCCTTCTGGAGCAGTCTTTCCATTCAAACCGGCACAACCTTGGTAACTTTCTCTTAGTCTCGGTGATGGAACATGCAGATAACACAGTGTGCTTGTAACCTGTCAGGGAACTAGAATTTGGTGCAGAGGCCACACATACCCACCTGACAAGCTGAGCTAGCTGAGCAGCTCTTTCCAACACAGCCCTCCATACAAGCGTATACAGCAATATTGAATGTCGCTTCCTGCAGCTTGGGTTTCCATTGGGGTAAAAGCTGCTGGTGAGTGTCTACAGATGACAGTGTCAACACAAGGTAGACTCCATGCATGGTATCTGAGAAGTTCGTTTGTTCTATACACAATCCACTGAACTAATTCTTCAGATTAGCATACCAAGTGTTAAATTCCATTCAGGCACTGTCCTTATCAATATGAAACTACTAAGTTAATGTATAGTTTATTCCCTTGATATAAAATGTTCACATACAAGCTAGACTCTTCTAGTTCTTAAGCTAAACCCATGGTGTCATATGATGAAGAACTCAGAGATAGAATCCAAGTGTTCATGAGAAGTGTCTGGACTACTCCACTGCTTTATCCAGATGTGTGGAATGAATGTATGGGCTTCTATAAGGCCTGAATCAGCCCAGACTCAGCCAGTGCAGACTGCTGATAACTAGTGCCTTAAAACACGTGCTCCTAAGCACTTCTGAATGAGCCAACCTGGGGTCTGCCTGGGGCCTTGAAGAGAGTAGAGTCCAAACACAACATTCTTAGACCATCTAGAGAGATCTCCCTACCCCCAACCACCCCCACCCCGAAGAGGCAGGGCAGATACCAACAAATCAAAGCCCTTCCCCCTGGCTGGGGGGAGGGTCTGGGAAAATATTATTTATGGTCTTTTTATAATAAATTGAACTTGCTTGCTTCAAAAAAATTAAGCCGTGTAAGTTAAAAATAAATTAATTATGGGCTGGCTAACTGCTTTTTAAATATACTTCAGCCATCTTCAGTTAGCACATAGAAACCCAGTTCTCATAATGTAAGATTCTATCATGCCATCTGGCTCACCTAGCATTAAAACATCTGAAACTGGGGGGGAAACAGGGAGGGAATCAGAACTGGGGTACATGATGTGAAACTCCGCTGAGTCAATAAAGAAGCCAAAAAATAAAACAATTGTTTTAAGGAAAAATAAGAGGACATAAAAAAGATGGATCTGGAAAAAGTCATGAATGTGGGAGAAGTTGGGGCTTGGGATTAAATATGATAAATATACAATGAAATTGCAAGTGAATAAAATTTCTGATCTTAAAAAGAAAAACCTGACACTGTTCCAAATCCTCACAACACCCCTGTGAGGTAGGTGTGTTGGCCCCATCCTACTGGCCATGGGACAGCTCAGAGAAGAAGAGTGTGGAGGTGATGGAGCAGCATTCTGACCACGCCCACCACCGCCCAGGCCCACCACTGGCACCATCCCTGCTAGTGCCTCTGCAGGGCCTGGAAGTGGTCTTGGTGTTCAGGCCTGTCAGGAAGTCTTTTTCCTGGTGATTCACTCAGGCACCACAGGCCACTGTGTGAGCAGTCAAAGGCCTGCCCGCTAGTCCCAAGAGCACTTCCAGCTGGATGAATTCTCAGCTCTCAGCTCTGCCAGCTTCCCTGGCTTCCTGCAGGGCACAAGTCTTTGAGGTTTCTGGATTCTCTGATGTTTTGGTGGAGGAGCAGGTATTGAGGTCACTCCCCTGTTGATGAAATGCCTTTATATTATGGCAAGAACAAGCTAGAATTCCCCATTTACACAGCCAGGAGAAAGGGCTTTGATTTGTTGGTATCTGCCCTGCCTCTTCGGGGTGGGGGTTGGGGGTAGGGAGATCTCTCTAGATGGTCTAAGAATGTTGTGTCTGGACTCGGCCCTCTTCAAGGCCCAGGCAGACCCCAGGTTGGCTTATGCAGAAGTGCTTAGGAGAACATGCTTTAAGGCACTAGCTATCACCAGTTTGCACTGGCTGAGGCAGGGTTGATCTCTAGGCCTCTTAGAAGCCCATACATTCTATACAGGTGTACCATCAAATTCATTCACTTTAGCACAGAATCCAATGATTTCTAGTAAACATGTAGACATGTAAAAATCACTGCCATTAAATTTTTAGTCTCTATCACCCAAACAGGAGCTTACAGTCAATCTGCAGACTCCTCCCAATTACCAACCCCAACAACAGGCAGCAATTATATAACTTTTGTTACTACTGGTTCATGTTTACTAGACATTCAATTAAAGTAAAGTCATGTACACACAATTTCTTTTATTTAGTATAACAATGCAGCATGTCATGGTATACACTAGTACTTCCCCTTTTTCATCAGATAGTCTTCCACTGGTCTCTTCTCTCCTTTCACCTCATATTGGACATTGAAATTATCTCCACATTTTATACTCCCCATTACGATTTTGCATTTGCTCCATGGATCAGCATCCCTAATCCAATTTCATACAGTGTGAAACATAATAAAATCAAGCCAACAGACACCTACAGTCTCAGCTGCATTCCACATTAAATGAGAGATGTGTATGTTTCCTGAGGCTATGGGTCTCCAGTCATGTCTTATTATGACCACAAATGTAGAATTGGGCTCTATCATGGCCCTGTGAACTTAAGAGTTTATGGAAAATTCTCATAAATTTCCTTTAACCTTTGTTAATTGTTCACGTTTTACTACTCATATTAAAACCTAAGCAGAGCAAGGAACTCACTTTCAGGAACTCACTCATGGTTTCTGGAAGGTAAATCCTCTCTCCAAAGAGTATGAAACAAGACTGGGAAGTAGACCGAGACAACTCTTCAGCTAGCAAATTCTGCACTGGCTGCTGGCCCAGAGGGGTGGATGGAAGGTTAGGAAATTATAAGGCACTTCAAGGGCATAACATTTTACATATCTCCCAGCCAACATACCAAAAATAATGATTAAATATGTGAGCCAAGATTTCACTAAAAAGCCAGGAGGGCATCTCTTCTATTTCCTTGCAATTTTCACTTGATTGATGCTATAAGTTTTACTTATTTTTGAACTAGCATTTCCACGTATATGTTTTTTGAAGATCACAAGTAAGAAGGTTACAAAGTGGTAGCTGGAAGGGTAGAGGAAGGGGGTAGAGGAAAGAAAGGGGGGGAGGGAGTGGGAGGGGCTAACCTTTGATGAGGTCCTATAAGGCCATCTATCTACGATGGCTGCCCCTATTTACCTGCCTTCTGACCTTAACCTCCACTCCTGTGACTTCCTATCATACAGGGCACCCTGGCATCTTCAAGGTGCCTAAAGCAGACCAATGGCTGCTTTACGAGGCCTCTGCACTGGCTCCCCTAAACTTCAAACATTTTCATGCTTAGCCCCCCTCTCTTTATAATCTGTTTCAATTATATTCCATGACTGCCAACCCTCATTAATAAGGAACTCCAACCTGCGCCTTCATGATCCATAATTGCCTCTCTGTCCCCATCCCCAAAAGTTATCATCTTCTAACAGATGGTATTTTATTAATTGTTTAGTAACTATTTCTCTAGAATGTAAATTCTCTAAAGGCAATAATTTTTATCACTTTTACTCACTTACATGAATAGCACTTAGCAAAATTATGACGGTAAAAACAAACCATGGCATACTCACAACTGAATTCTGTGCAGCCATCCAACACTGTTAAATAATAATATTTATTAACATAGAAAGATATTCATAATGTTATTTTTTAAAAATCAAATGTCAATAAGACTGTATACTATAATTTTATTTCTAGAAAAGTATTATAATAAATTTGTCAAATATATAAATTAAGAAAAATAGTAGGTTGAGTCTCTAACTCTAACTTGGTCATCATAAGTATAAATAAATATGCATATATATAGTATATGTATATAATGTGTAATACCAATAAATTTATTCAATAGAAATTACTGTATATATTTAACTGGTAATAAAAGTGAAGCTCAGTTTTAAGCAAGTGGATGTCTGATTCTTGTGCATTCTCTTGGTATCTTTTCCTTCTGTTTGGTTTACCTAATTCTGATGTATTAGTTATATTTTCATCTTATTATAGTTTAGTTTATTATGTGTTATTTCACTATTATCCCTTAAAATCCTATGTGATTTCTCTTTTTTTTCTTTTTTTTTTTTTTTTTTTTTTTAGTTTTTAAATTTTATTCTTCTCTCATACATTTCATCCCAACCACATTTCCAGTCTCTCCACTCCTCCCGGTCCCTCTCCCACTTTCCCTCTGCTCCAGACCCTCTCTGCCTGAATTTTACTAAAGAAAGAAAGAAAGAAGGAAGGAAGGAAGGAAGGAAGGAAGGAAGGAAGGAAGGAAGGAAGGAAGGAAGGAAGGAAGGAAGGAAGGAAGGAAGGAAGGAAGGAAGGAAGGAAGGAAGGAAGGAGAAAGAGAGAAAAAAAGCAATCCTCCCAAGGATATCCAACAAATATGACTTAACAAGACAAAATAAGACTGACCACAATCTCTGATATCATAGCTGGACTTGGAAACCCAGAAAGAAAAGGGTCCCAAGTACAGACAAAAGAGTCAGAGACTCCCACCCCAATTGCTGGGAGTCCCACAAGAACACCAAGCTATACAACCGTAAGGTATATGCAGAGGACCAGCTCAGACCCATACAGGGTCCATGTTTGTTGTGAGCACTTATAATTCCTGCTTAGCCGATTCTGTGGGCCATGTTCTTATGGTGTCCTTGGCCCTGGCTCTTACAATCATCCTTCCTCCCCCTCTTCTATGGCATTCCCTCAGATTCACCACTGACTGGCTGTGTGTCTCTGCATCTGCTCACATCAGTTGCTGGATAACGACCCTCTGATGGCAACTGGACTAGGCACCAATCTCTGAGTATAGCAAGTATTATAAGAATCACTTCATTGACTCTTTCTTCTTTTCTCAGTCTCGTCCTGTTCTAGCCTGGGTCCCTGGGCTTTCCAGCCTCCGGTTCCTAACCATCTCAGGCAGTAGCAGGCATGGGCTCCCTCTGGAGGAATGGGCCTCCAGTTGGAGGAGTCATTGGTGGGCCACTTCCACAAATTCTGTGCCACCATTACCCCAGCACATCTTGCAGGCTAAAGAGATTATATTGAAGGTTTGTGACTGGGGGCCTTGCCTCATTATTAGAAGAGGGCCATTTTGGACTGCATATTCCCCCATTACTAGAAGACTTTATTAGGATCACTCTCATAGGTTTCTCCATCACCCCCAATTCCAGTCGGTTCTCCCAGTACTCTCCTCCTCCATTCCTCTCACCCCCTGCCTGGCCCCTCCCATTTCCATCCCCACCCACCACTGTCCACTGAAAAAACCTATTCTATTTCCCCTTCCCAGGGAGACCCATGTATCCCCCCTTGAGCCATCCTTGTTACTTAGTATCTCTGAGTCTGTGGACTATGCACGATTATCCTTTTCTTAACTGCTAATGTTCACAAGCCTGTCTGTATTTTAATAAGATACAAAAAGGGAGTGAATCCAGATATGAGGAGATGTAGGAAGGAACAGAGAGGTTTAAAAGAAAGAGGAAATGTAATCAGCATGAATAATATGAGGGGGAAAACATTTCAATAAAGTGAAGCTCAAAGATATTAATCAGCTTCCCCAGGACTACCCAAATTAGACCATAACAAAGCTTGTATTCAAACATCTTGATGATCTGCAGCTACTTATTCTTAAATAATGATTGGATGGATATGTAAGTACATATTAATAAATATTTTAAAAAATCAGAAAAGATTCATACCGTCATGGTTTCTAAGACATACGTTTTTTATGAATAGTTTAATATAGTTTTGCCTGAATGAAACAGACTCCTAAGGTAGATGCGATGGAAGTTTACTTCCTGCTCCCACACTACACAAATGTATACAATCAGGGGCTAATGTGGATGCTGTGCTACAAAAGTTATCCTGGAACCCATCTTCCAAGAACTCTTCCATCTTCCAGGTACCACTAGAGCACCACTCTCTTCACATGGTCCAGCATGACACAGCATCATATCTCTGTTTAAAGGACAAGGAAAGGATGAAGGAAAAGGGGTTTGTCCCTGCCTACTTAACACTTACCATTACTAGTTAAAGAACAATCCCAGCTCTCTGGAGGCAGAGAAAAGCGGATTTCTGTGAACTTAAGACCAACCTAGTCTACAGAGTGAGTTCCAGACCAGCCAGAACTACACGGTAAGAACCTATCCCAAAAATAATAAAAATAAATAAATAAGCAAATCATTTGAAAGTGATATGTCAAGGAAGATCAAAAATCAACAGCCCTAATGGGGATCCACCCAGCTCAGGGTGGTGTGGGCTGTGTTTGCTCCATGAAGTGACCTATGAATCAGGTTAGGGGGACTGCTGTGGCATTCTGAGAACATGGGTCTCAATTCTAGGTCTAAGAGAATTATTCCAGTAATTTCAATTCTCAGATAGGAAAAAAAAAAAAAAGATAAAAAGAACCTGTCTTCAAAGGAAACTCCTAGGAATCTATGAGAGCGACCCAGCCATGACTCCTAGCAATGGAGGGTACAGAGTCTCAACCGACCATCTCCTGTAACCAGGCAAGGCTTCCAGAGGAGGACTTACCATCGGACTGACCATCGGACTAACCATCTCTTGTAACCAGGCAAGACTTCCAGTAGAGGACGGGAACACCAAATCAACCACAAACCCTTTGACCTCTAATTTGTCCCTGCATAAAAGATGTGCTCAGGTAAGATGGCACAGAAATTGTGGAAGTGACCAAATAATGGTTGTTACAGATGAAGACCCCTACCATGAGAGGGAGCCCACCCCTGAGGGCCAGGACCCAGAGGTGGGATACTCCAGAGACCTATGATAGAACCAAACATGAATGCCAAAAAAGGAGTTAAATGATTCCTAACAATATCCTGCTATTCTCATAGACTGGGGCCTAGCCCAGTTATTATCAGAGAGGCTTCACCTCTCTGATGGGAGCAGATGCAGAAACCCACAGCCAAGCAGAGCTTAAATAACACTGTGGGAAAGGGGGAGGAAGGAGTGTTAGAGACAAAGGGTACAAAGGACAACACAAGAAAACCTACAGAACCAACTAACCTGGGTCCATAGGGGCTCACAGAGACTGAACTGACAACCAGGGAGCCTGTATGCAACTGGCCTAGGACCTCTGCATATTATGTTATGGTTATATAACTTGGTCTTCTTGTGGGACTCCTAACAGGGGATAACAAGGGCTGTCTCTGACTCTGATGCCTGCTTTTGGGACCCAATCCTCCTCATCCAGCCTTAGTAGAATAAGAGGTGCCTAGTCTCACTGCAACTATATATACATTGGTTGGCTGATATCCATGGGAGGCCTGCCTGTATCTAAAGAAAAAAAAAGAAGGAGTAAATGTAGGGACGCGGTACAGGAAGGGTGGGGGAGAAATTGGGGAAGAGGGGAAGAAAGGAAACTTTGGTTGAATGTAATTTTTTTAAAGAATTAATTTTTTTTAAAAAAAAAAAAAAAAGAGAACCTCTTTTAAGGATATAACTCGAGTGCTTAGCTGTAGGGGAGATTAAGAATTGTAATCTTTATCATGGATGATGATAAAGTAGATAAGTTATGCTAAAGAATATCCCCCCACTGTGTGTGTGTGTGTGTGTGTGAAAGAAAGGGGGGGGGAGAATTTGTACCTTACAGTATTTCCTCATTTTCCTGCCATGACAAAGAAAGTTTAATTCATTTTTAACTTTGATGTTCCTCTTTTAAACAGCTTAATATAGTCATAAAACTACTCTTGGGTAGTTCTTTAAAATGTATTAAACACCACCAAGTATGAAACATACAGCAGAACAGCAGAAAGTCACCAGAAACAGCAGTGTTATTAGGGAGACATTTCCTGGAAGTTCAGGCAACAAGGTGCTCTATGGTGTGAGTTTTTCACTGTCTTCCTAACAGCAGAATGCCCCAGAACAACAAAGTTCTCCTGGCAATACCAGACTGTGAGAACATTTCCTGTGGTGGACTGATTTGAGCATGGACACTGGCACTGACAGTTTTGAGACTTGAGACAGAATTGTGCATAACCAGAAATCACTCTAAAACTCTACAGGCTATTATGTATCAGGATCAGCAAGATCACAGTAAAATTATTCCCATAATTCACTACATTCTTCCTGACAGAATGTCTTTATATAAAATGATAACATTAAAGAAAAAGATATATATAACAAAATAGTTTCTCTTCCTGTAGCACATCAAATTTGTATGAAAGCTATATAATTTACTCTTAGAAAAATGCAATTTGTACCAAAATGATGATACATTTTTGAAAAATTCATGTATTTCCCTTTAGCCATCCCCCCACACACATTCACGCGCACGCACACACACACACACACACACACACATACACACACACACACACACACACACACACACACACACCCCTCCATCTCATTTAAGGCATATCCTTGAAGTCAAGGTTCTTCGGTTACACAATGAAACCAGCCAATCAGAATTTAAGGAAAGAGTCCTGGAATGTGCATTTTAATAAGTGCCTCCCAGGTGTTTTTTTTTTTTGTTGTTGTTGTTGTTGTTGTTGTTGTTGTTGTTGTTGTTGTGTTTTCTTTGTGGAAACATAAGGTAAAATTCCCATGACAAGGTTTCCTGAGGTAGAATTTTATGGTTATGTGAACACATAGTATTTAGTCCATCCACCAGAGGCCAGCACAGGACTATTCCCTGACTTTTATAGCTGTACACTATGCCATACACCATATACAATATCTACCGCATACAGTTGGTTTTAACTACCTCAAGAAATAGCATAGAAACTGACTGATATTGTACATCCAAGGTTTTAACATTTAACTTTGATATTGCTCTTGTAGCATCAAAACCAGTTCATGAATATTTCATCCAATTCTCACCCCGAGTGCAGGGGTCATTCTAAACAGTAGAATTACTCCTGTGTTGTGAGTTTAAAGAGTAAATGCCAGGGTTGTGGCCTTGGGGAATGAAATGTCTGGACTAGTTCCTGGGTCCTCTGATGAGAAAATAGAATAGTGACCTTCCCACTACACTGCCTTGACCCACAACAAAGAGCCAGAAGGGAAGCCTGTGTATTCTTTCCTAAACATCTTCACAGCCCGACATCACATCTGTCTACCAATTTATATGAAAAGAAAGTACATTTTGTTCAACACATCCAAGTTACAGGACACTGAAACGATTAATTTTTTCCTCTTCTTTACAAACAAGTCTTTACACACACTTACAATAATCTAACATTCAAATATGGCATGTGGCATTAGGAATCTCCAGTTTTTAAATTATGTGATTGTTGAAAAGTCTTTCATTTTTACAAGGTAAGCTAGAATATCCCTCATTTAAAAAAAAAAAAAAAAAAAGCTTGAAGTAAAGAAGGAAATGTCTGCACTGTTCTAATTATTCTTACTGATTCTTTTTCTTTGGTGGAGAGAGACGTTTCAAAGTGTTTCACTATGTAGCTCTGGCTGTCTTAGAACTCACTATGTAGACCAGACTGGCCTTGAACTCACAGATATCAGCCTGCTCCACCTCCTGAGTGCTGGGATTAAAGATATGTGCTACTGTGACTGGCTTGCCTTTTTTTTCTTAACTCCACATACACACACACACATACACACACACACATACACACACACACATACACACACGCACGCACACACATACACACACACACATACACACACACACATACATACACGCACGCACACACACACGCACGCACACGCACGCACACGCACGCACACACACTTGCACAAATCATTCAATCAAAATCTAAGAGCTCAGAATCAATTTGAATATGATCTGTCAGCTCTACGCAAGTAGTAGGTCCCATGGCCACACTAGTGAACACTAACTGTACAGTCTCTAAGTGACAAGCCTGAATTGCTATCTTCATTCTTCCAAACCATTTAGACTCAGACCATCTTTCACAAGCAGGCAGCAATAATAGCAACATGGCAACTGATGAATCCTCCTACACAGAGACTTTCCTGGTCTCTGCAGTCCCAGATCTCAGTTTGATCCTCACAGCATAGTTACTAGAAGAATGCCTTCACATGCTGTACTACCAAGTAGAATAGCCCATGATTCTGAAAAGATGCCAACATTACCAAGAACTAGACTGACACTGTATTTAAACTAAACCCAGTAACCAGGATTGGATAACAATCCTTTTTGTCTCATCAGTGGCTCCTACGACCACAAAACCTAATGCAAAAGTCAGACAACGTCCAGAAAAGCACATGCAAACACAGTGATTCTCCGTATTACCCCACACCAAGGGAACCAAGGGAACAATGGGCTACAAAAAGAGTAAGCTGGTTGCCATCACTTAAGTCTGTCTCGCTGGAACAAATCAAACTGGGTGGGGAGGGGACACAAAATCTCACCCTAGAGAGCTGTGGTTCTCATATACGGAAGACACAAGGATGGTTAAAGCTCAGTTTCCTGTTTGTATCCCTTTGAGCTTAGCCAAGCATTTCAAAGAAAATATTATTGCTTCATGGATGAAAGAACACTTTGCCAAAACCATTCTGATCTGAATGCATGCTTATTCAACTGAATCAACACACAAAGTCTTACGACAATTTACCTTTTCCCTTCAGGTAATAATACACTTACCAACAATAAGCAAAAATAACATCTCACCTTGAAGAAAAGTAAATATCAAACCATTGTTCACCTAGGTAATATAGTTTAAAACAGCTAAAGGTTAAAAGTGTCATTTGAATTGATTTACCTCTGTATTAGTAATTTTCTATATTTTATAAAAGTTTAGAATTCTATCTATTCAGTTCTTTTTATACATGCACATGAAATGTGCTAAATATAATGTATAAATTGAAAATGCATAGAACTGAAGAAATCATTCTTTTAACTATGATCAAACCGAAGTTCTTTTCTTAAAAATCCCTTTTCTCTAAGAATCCCTTTTCTCATCTAGGAAAAGATATCATTGTAACAAAACAGTACGCACTAAGAACACTGCCAAAAATAAATTTAATGATCATAATTTTCAAAGTGCTATACACACTTAAATATTTTCTTTCTGCATCCAATTAAATCTAAATTGCAGAAGACACACATACATAAAAAAAATCTAACAATTATTTATGGACCAAATATTCCCATTTGAAGTGAATATGAATTGTAAAGACCTCTGCTGAAGATTTATGCTAATATACCTAAAACAAAATGGCTCCATCAGCTTGAAATCTGTCATCATTTGAGGAGGGAAATTTCCTTCTGCAACTGAAGCAGCAGTTTTCTGTGTTTCATAATTTGTCAATTTGTTCCCTAAGTGTGCTGATTTAGTGGCGATGAAAGAGGCTGAGAAACAAGAGAAAACCGCTAATTACAGTTTGCAGATGCTCCCCCCAAAGAGATAAACGAGCTGACGCTGTGAGGGCTGGAGATTTCTCCCACGGGCCCTGGTGTAAGTTAGCTCCCTGTCCTCGGGACTTCTCTGACGCTATGATGAAGAGGTCGCATTCAGAGAGCCACTCACTTAAGGTCAAGAGGAAACCTACAGCTTATTTTGTCCTTTTCTTCAAGGTATCTAAAAAGCACATCAAGGAAAGCCTTAAGGATGGCTAAGACCTGGGTTCAATTCCCATATGGCTGCCCACAACTGGCCACAACTCCAGCTCCAGGGGACATAATGCCTTCTGACCTTCAAGGCCACCAGACACGTACATGGCTCACAGACATACATGCAAACTAAATATTCATACACATAAAATAAAGCTTTTCAAAAAGAATTTTAAAGAAACCCTTAAAATAACACTGCTTTCCCCCACCCCACACCAACGCCAGATTAATAAGGTTTTCTCAACTGTCTGCTTAGTTTGGTTTGAAAGTTCTTGTGTGAATGCCTTGTCAACGTTCCCATAGGGCTAAGTCAGTTTTCTTCTATTTACTGTTTTAATTCTTCAGAGTGTTCTTTGCTGTTAAACTCCTATTTGCAAAAGATCTTCCCTGGTGGACTGAATTTTTTTTAACTTCTCCTTCTTCTTCTTCTTAATGTGGCTAGCAGAAAAAAGGAAGAAGAAAGAGAAGAAGGAAACACAGACACTGCGAACGAGCTATGAACTAAAAACACCACTGAGTATTCAGTCGGGGATTAAATAACTGAGAAGAGCACAGGATGGGCGGCAGCACAGCCACCTGGAAGCTTGAAGCTGCTCAGTCCGTTTCCAGTTTCCTCCAGCAGGCAATCTGCCAGCTGCAAGAGTATCAAAACAATGGGAAGCCCTTGGGGTTCTGTCTAATACTCAGCGGAAAATAACTGTGAAAGGCTACACAGCAAGGATTATCTTTCTTGTTGTGTTTTCTTTTATGAAAGAAAGCTGTTTTTCTGCTCTACTGAAACTCCTCTCCTGCTTAGAAATGGGTAAGAGGGCCAGCTGCTGCTTGCTATACTTTTTTTTTCCTCTGTGGTATTTTCCTACAGCAGATTTTAAAATTCATTCTTCAGACTGGAAAAAGCCTCTCTTCATACCCAACCCCACCCGAGAAAGTTCATTTCTAACGTTCAAATTCAAAATAGCTTTGGGGACCAAAATATGTCAGTTTTAGAAACGTGTTGTTTTATGTGCTGTCTCCAGTTTCCTTTTTAATTACATTTTTTAGAAGTTGTCAAGTATGAATGGTGATATTCCTTGGGCTGAACCGACAAGTCAAAATTTATCAGCCCAGAAGTGTAAACCAAATCCCAGCACAAGACGCTAAGCCCCTGACAGAATAGACGCTCAGTAAGGGAGCAAATAATAAAAGACTCCTCAGATAAGAAGCATGTGGCTTTGAACAAGAAACAGCCTCGGTGGGCCTAGCACTTCCTAGGCAAAGGACCCCTGACTCGCCCTTAACCCCTTCATCTCCCAACCCTGTCAGTTACCTGTCCCTCAGTGCTCTCTGTCATGCCTTGCAACACCACAAGTGTCCTTTTGCTCTCTAGTTCTTCTCTGCACTCAAGCTCACATCTGCACCTCAGCTTAGTCTTCAGGCCAGTCTCCCTGATTCTAGAGGATTCTTCCTTCCTTACCTTCCTTTAGAATTACCAGCCATGTCTCTTAGTACTTCTTATACATCTCTATGTCTGCTAGCTTCCTCCTAGATAGTACTGTGGCTTCCCTAACCCTGAAGCTCCATGACCCAAACGTGGGGTCGGGTCTAACTCCATCTATCTGCCATTCCGTTATCTCTTATTTTCTATTTATTCCATCCATTCACTAATAAACAATTCCTAAGCATACACTCATTTCATTTTGCAAGGTATCATTTCTAGTGCTAGAATGAGAAGCAAAAGTGATAAAATCCACCAGAAGCCAGCTCCCATTGAGGCTTGAACTCAAGAAAAAGCAAAACATTTAAGTTCTGACATCTGTCCCAAAGTCCACATCAGTGCCTCTCAAACCTCAAGAAAAACTGTCCAGCACTGTCAGAGAGGAAACATCTCCTTCAGAATGTGAGCTTTGAAGTCACTCTGAATAAGCAGACAGTACAACTGTACCACCAACTGGTCACATGACCTGTAGCAAACTGGCTTGGGCAACAACAACAGAACCACAGGCTTAATGCTCACAGTCTTGGAGGCCAGATTCCTAGGCCAAGGTTTGCTCTCTTGTGAAGATTATCTCCTCAACCATCGCAAGGTTACCTACTCTTCACTGTATCATTTCAGTGCACATGTATCTTCTCTCTCCCCATCCCCAAGCTCATAGTGAACTGAAGAACTATTCTGGACTTGGTAAACCTAATTACTTCTTTAAAGGCCCCATCTCAGGATCTACCCCACACTACCATTAGGGCTTCAACATAACAATGTTTAGGGTTATGTAGTCCAGTCCATAATGGCCAGTTACTTAACACCTTAGGCCTTACAACTTGTTCATCTGTAAACTGGTAATAATAAAAATTAGAGTCATTTTAAAACATCACCAGGCTATACAATACTAATTAAGATGAACCACATGACAACCAGAACATATATGCATGTCATGTGTAACTTATCTTGTACTGTATCTTGACCAGTGGTCCTCAAAGTCACCTATAGAAGCCTATAAAGAGAAAAAAATCTCTCAATTCCACACTACAGGGACTGACTTCATAATCCCAAAATAAACTTTGATGTCTATATTTTCATAACTTTTTCATAAAGGCTAGTTCTGAGAGCTGGTCCGGTTGAAAAACTATTGTTCAGCATTAGGGCAGTGTGGTATGTGATTTTAAATTTTCAAATAGTCATCTTTGAAAAAATATAAAAAATAAAAAATGAAGTTGACATTCATGTTTTTATTTAAATCCATTTCAACATAGTATCTTAATATCACTATCTCTATCAAATATAGGCAAAAAAAATCATTGATACTCTTTCTTTTTTTTTTTGAGAACAGGTTTTTCTGTGTTAACAGCCTTAGCTGTCTTGAAACTCACTTTGCAGACCAGACTGGCCTCAAATTTACAGAGATCTATTGCCTCTGCCTCCAGAGTGCTGAGATTAAAAGCATATACCAAAACCCAGCAATATATTCTATTTTTATATTGCATCTTCAAATCCAATATCTACTTTACAGTTGTAGCATACTGCAAATCAGAAGCCAAATTTTCATTACAAATACTTTAATTTCAAAAAAAAAAAAAAGCCTTTAAAAAATGACTCATATAACTAATTGGTCCCAAACACATTAAACCTTTTATCCTAATAAATTAACTCAGTATTTATATTTAATGTAATTAAAAGTAAATAAATACTGAGGCCCAGACTCTAGGTGGCACCAGCTCCAGTTCAAGTGCGCAGCGGTCACCTCTGGCCAGTAACCACTGTGCTGCCCAGGGCAGGCCTGCGTGAGCACAAACCACGTGAGGGAAACATCCCTGAAACACGTGATTGGGTAGGGAACCAGCACAGCTCATCACGTAGGCATATGTCAGTGAAAGACACAGATTTAGTTTTCTGTGACAAAAGGGAGATGTTAAACGCTAAGTAAAGTGGAAACCTATTAGGTTTTGAAACTCTAAGGCCAGAATACTGCCATATGTCCTGGACCCCCAAACACAGAACGTTCTACCTCATGTGGAATGTCTTTTCCTGAAGATAGACTACAAGAAAATAAAGTGCTAATGAAACGAGAAGAACACAGAGAATGATGGGAAATGAAAGTTTCCATCAAGATCTGGGAAAGAAGGGTCTTTGATTTCAACTTAATAAAAACAAAACAGGTTCATGAAGGTGGAGCAAAGAGTCCCTTGGGGAGCTGACCTCTGGGTATTTTAAGAAATTAAGAACAGATTAATTTGAATTGTTAATCATAAAAACACAATCAATTCTCTTCAGTCTCCTGGAAGCCCTCACAATGAATCCCAGTTCTCAGGAGGAAGAGGCAGGAAGATCATAAGTTCAAAATCACAGCTGCCTACACAGTGAGTTTGAGGCCAGCCTAGGCTACACAAGATCCTGTCTAATAATAATAATAATAATATATATTCCATTTTAGTTTCCAAACTACTTAAAATGAATGGTGAGAAATATAGAAAATTTTTATGAAAGCAATAATTTTACCTACAGCACAAAATTAGAACAATGGCTGTAGGTTGTACATGAGTGCATGCATAGATAGGTGTAAACACTGGAAACTGAGAATTCGTGATTACTGTGATGATCTATGTAGTCCAATTTCTGTTGCTTTATTAAAATGCCTGGGACTGGATGTCAGAAAAATCAATTTAACCCATCACTTTGAAAATCCAAGCACACAGTACCAGTATCTGCTAAGGGTGATACCAGCGACTTTGTAAGGGCTTCATGGCAGATGCTACAATGTGTAACATGGTGTAGAAACACAATGGGGAGAAAACCCAAGTCAAGACAGGATGCCAATGGCCTGGGAGAGACCTTGCTCTCCTCATAATCACTCATGTTAATTAGGAATCCATCTCCAGTCCCTTCTGAGGGCAGCGTCTTTACCTCATCTAATTACCTCATCATACTAGGCCCCATACCTTAAATGTTCTGCCAACTCAATACCACCAAATGCATATTTATTTTAAAAATTCACATTTTCAAAACTTTTACAATGACAAATAGATACAAATTGACAAAAGGGAAAAAAAGCCTCTTCTACCTAGATATTCTAGAAAGTTCTTAAGATATACAGAGGACTAAAACTTAGTATTTATATTTATCCACAAATGTCAACAACATGTACTGTCTCTATCAATGGAAAAAGCAAAATTCCACATGCTGATTTTCTAGCACATATCTTCCAACTTAATTTATCCTCTTGAATTAAAGGCACTATTGAGAATTCAACTATAGCTATCCATTTAGAGCTAGCAATTAATTTCCCTAAACATTTTGATAAAACATTGTATTTATAATCAAATATGTACTATGGCTTAAAAATCTAGAGCTGAAAAGAAAAAAAAAAAAACTCCAAAATATAATCAACTTCAGTGTAATGTAGTGAGAATTATGTGTGATATTAACAGTCTCCAGCTGCTTTCCAGGGGACTGAAGCAATAATGTGAATTCTCTCAAAAAAACCTATAGTTTAATTTTTCCAGAGAAATAAGTTTAATGGGATTACTGACCCTCTTAACACTTCTCTAAAGAAAATGAATCCCATAAGCATTGTGGCATATAACTATTATACACATAAATAGAATAGTCAGTCAACAGACATAGTTAATGAACTTGAGAACCTGAACCTGTGAGGAACTGTGCCCCAGTCGGCCTGGTGACCATGTTAGCAGAAAGATTCATGTGAAATTACCAAACAGACTAAGACAAATAAAGGGCCTCGAAACAAGGTGGGGAGATGGGAATTTTAAGGAAGCAAACCTAATTTCTTAGCATGTCGGCTTGGATCAACTACCCAGGCTGTCACTCCATCCTAAGCCATGTCCCTAAAGAACTACTTGGTCTTCCAGGGGGGATTTAAATGTTTCAGGGGGAAAGGGACAATTACTGATTTGAGACATATTTTTGTACATACAACTCTTTGTGCTTTAAGAGGAATTTTTCAGGTCATTAGTTTATAATGTGAACAGGCGCCTAGGGATATTTTGAAAGGAAACAGTAGCTGGTACGCTTGGAGCTGGAGTTTATGTGGCTCACATCATCATTTATTTTGGCTCAATTTGGGGCCCCATGCTGAACTCAAAAGGAAGTGACCACATTTGAAGCAGTTTTCTTCTCAGCGTGCAGTGACCAAACCAAAATCTGAAGACAGACTAGATAAAGGACTTGCTAATGCTAAGGTTTTACAATTCTGGGTACAAAAATAAAGTTAGCTACACAAATAATATCTAAAGTAATACAGATTCAAACTTCATTAATTCTTGCAGTTTTATGAGTCTTCTGAAAAGCTAACAAAGGCAGAGATGAAAGGTCATCTGTCTGTTACTGTAAAAGTTTACTTCATGTAGTTCTTCATGTGGGCAAAGACTCGGTTTCCTTTAGGGCAACACAAACTGACTTTTTTCCTTATTCTTCTTTTTTTGGGGGGAGGGGGTGTTACATCACAAGGGTGAGAGATTGGCAGACTGGGAGGGCAAGGAAGCGAGTTTGCTCAGGGCTCATGATGTTAACTCCCAAATAATCCAGAAAAGTGTTATGAAAAAAAAATTTACTTCAATATTTTACCTTTGGAAAGATGAGTAAAAGTGCTCAGAAATTCTTCATATGTTTGCTCATGACAATTAACAAATTTATCCAAGACTTCTCTCATTAACTGATCTTCGTCCATTATCTCTGGTCTCTGTATTTGGGCAGGCATTCCTTTTTCACGCGACCACTGCATAAGAGGAAGAGAAACCGAAGCTAGACTCAGCAAGGCGAAGAAAACAGACAGTAGAGAGTAAGGCGGCCCCAGCAGGCAGGAGCATCACTGCAGGAGCAGTGGACTCTAGGGTGAGAGCTGGAAGCTTCACCACACTTTGTGCTGATAAACTGCTAACTGTATCTGTTGTGGTTTGGATTTCAGCTTTCTCATTATATGCTTAAGTCACAAGAATAGTGTCACATAATTCGACTAGAAACTAACAATCTTTCCATATGAGGAGAATCTCAGGACATCTACCGGCCACCACCACCATCGCCACTACTCCATGAAGTGGTAATAACAATAGGAGCTGCAACGGAGAAGTAAATTACGGTGCTGGCCTCCACAACCCCAGGTAAGTTCAGAGCCCAACATGTCTGTCCAATACCTGAACTCAAGCCCTTAAAACAGCAAATCATGTTTCACTCCATCTCCTGTGACCACAGTAGTACTCTGGCTAACAAGAAGGGGCCCTGCCTGTACAGGTCTGAAAATTCTGACATATTAGTGAAGCCATTGGTAGCCCTATTAAAAACACCTAAAAATGAGCCTGAGTCTGCCTCCCTAATTTACCCCAAATGTTCCTTGAGCCAGTGAGGGAGTATTGAATAATATTAATCCTTCTATTGACTATCTACATTAAGAAGAAAACACTGCCAAAGTAATTCATGCAGAATAATAAAAGGAGGACAAGGGACCGCCATACTATATGGGAAGAAAAGACAACACCAAGCTTCTTCATTTTTTTTTTCTGAAACAAGAATAAAAATATGAAGCTGGAGAGAGCTCCACAGTGCTGCTCTTAATAGAGAACCAGGGTTCAGTTCCCATCACCACAGCTGGAGGGACACAACGGCCTATAACTCCAGCTCCAGAAGTATCTGATACCTCTGGCCTCTATAGGCACACACACATGCACACACACACAGGCATATACATATGCACACACACACACAGGCATACACACATGCACACACACAGGCACACAAAATTAAAAACAATAAAGATCAATCTTTTAAAATTGATTATCTTTCATTTAAAAAGGAATAAAAATTTGTTACTTGCTACTAAGTTTTTTCACCCAGTTTCCGTTTTAGATGGTTTCTACTATAGATGTCATCATCCTTTATAATGCAAACAACACAGAAATGTATAAGGCAAAAAGCATTAAAGACGTTCTTAACTATCCCCTGACCCCACCATCTCACCTGTAAACTTCATCAGATGTCTAGTAAATATGTTTCTAAATCTTTCCTCATAATTTTTTGATTATAGACATTTTTACAAAAACGGGGAAATATATGCTATTCTCTATAGATTTGTGTGTGTGTGTGTGTGTGTGTGTGTGTGTGTGTGTGTGTGTGTGTGTGTGTGTTAAAGAATAGCTTTCTAAATAATCAGATCTGTGGCATCCCATCACATTAGAATCTAGAAACCTAGTCGATTCTTTCAAACAGCTACTGTGGTTCAGCTCCGTTCCTTGTATATAACCTTTAGGAAAGTTACTTACCATCTCTGAACCTGTTTCCTTTTACCTAGAAAGGAGAACTATAATTCCTCAGCCTTGTTTCCTAAATCTCAGTTCTAAATATTAAATACTAAAGAGGTAAAAAAAAAAAATATGTTTTCTGAAGATGATGTTCAAACTCATTTACTTACAAGAACTGACCTGAATTAACATGAGATTATTTGTGGTTTTTATTTCTTGTACCCAATGGAACTAATCACTTCCCCACTACCACCACCCAAAACACTGGCTTGCAAATGAATTCCCTTCCCAACTCACCTAGAGATTTGTACAATGTGTGTCATATGTACCATCTACCTTACTAAAAATCCGAAATATTCTGAAATACATTTGAACCTATGGGCTTTACAGAACCATGCAACAGGACTGCTCTGGGAATGAAATGTGTGTCCACCTTAGGAAACATAGTCTTATAATAATGAGGAAGACGATGGCAGAGAATTACTTTGACTGTGACTGTTCTGGTTTTGAATGGACTGATGCTACCCACAAGATAACACCTTATACATTCCCATACCACATGACGTACAATGCTAGAGGACCAAATGAAAACAATAGTTTGGGTAATGACTTCAAACGAAAGACACTGTTTCAAGCTATTTGTATCTGAAAATTTGGATACATGAAAAGTCATCCTTTACAAAAACATCCATCTGTACCAATTCCCAGGCTTCGGCAACATAAAGCTTATTACTGTATGCTTGTAGTTGATAGATAACAAATACCAACAAACAACCTCACCAGCAACTATTTCACTATCCGCAGGATGTACATGAAAACACAACAATCTCAACATCCATCTACTTTTCCAGAACTGGAGCACAGCCTAAGACCAATAATCCCTTCTCAGGGCATTCTGCTGGTCTACTTCAGCACGTCCCAAATGGCCAGGCTATGCTTTCTACTGTTGCAAATTGCAAATGTCTTCTCAAAGTTATATTTAACAACAACAACAAAAAGATATTCCTTTAGGATTCATTTCAAAGCTCCAGTTTGTATATTGTGAATATTTAGCCTCGATATATCTCATACTACAAAAGGCAAATGATGAACAGGCTACATACACATACAGTCTAGCACAGAGGTAAAAGTCCTTCTAGGCCTCTCATTTCATTTCTGTGTTCATAATGATCCAAGCATTTGCTGGCTTTTTTAAGACGTTCACAAACTGTCAACAGCTGAAGAATTTAACGAATACCCGTCATCCAATTTAGGCCTTTCATTACCTAGAAAAGCATTAGGAACCTAATGTTAAAGGTCCCCAGAGACTGACAAAGCAGACCACTCTTTACCAGTCAGTCTGGTGGTTTATGTAAATGCCGGTGGTTTTTGAGACGGAAGTATGCTTTTCATTTACCACCCACATGCTAGTCTGTTTCTATTATGAAAGATTTTTCTTTAAAAAAAAAAAAAGGGGGGGAGAGTGAGAGAAAGAGAGGCTTTCCTAGATAACAAGACTCATATATTTTTTGGCTTGGTTTGTTTTCTGCTTTGAGCACCATATGAAAGACGTAGAACATAATGGTAAGCAAAGGCATATAAATAGATACTGGTAAATCATACGCAACACTTTCACCACCAGAGCCTTGGGAAGGAAACAGAAAACACTCACTGCTCCGTTCTGACTACTGATGTCACTTGGAAACCAGGTGGTAAGAAACTGGCTTCTCTCCTCGGCTCTTCCTTAGAGCAGGAGAAGAAAATCCCATCACCTCCCAGAGGTCCTGTCGTAGATTTTCAAGTAATGATGCTAACAACCACATAAGTAGAGTGTGTGCACACTAGCATGCATACTACAATGAAATGTGGAGTGTGATGTGGCTACCACCAACGGTACATCTTCTCTGTTTATCTTCTAATCTTGTGTAATGAAGTCACCCAACAAAATGCAACTATCAGAGATGAGTATGACAAGCCTTAAGACACAGGCCCCTGTGAACTAGCCTTCTCCCATCATCACTGCCTGGTTTCTTAACAACAGAGGTTGAACATCTGCAAAAAATGTTAAAAATATGTGTCCCATTGCAATTTGAAAACAATAATAAACTTCCAAGGAGCTGTACTATGTTTCTCAGAGCCTATCTTCTGCGTGTTATAGTTCTGGGCAGTAAAAATCCACTGAAGGAGATGAAAGCGAGAACACACAAGCAATGTAATTTACTTTGCCTAAGGAAACAGAGCCAACAGCCTTGGTACGTCTCAGGGTGGCTGTCCTCTCATATTACTATAAACAATCTAGTCTCCAAAAGACTGAACTGTACTTTAACCACGTTACTGCAATTGGCTCAGACGGTAGAAAAGACCAGGTGTGCAGAGGCGGCCTCCTTGACTAAACTGCAACCACTCTGCACTTGTCCCCAAGTTTCCAATGTCTTTTACACCATATCAAGAAAAGTGGAAGAAACTCGGATTCTTGGGCTGGAGAGGTGGCTCAACCGTTAATAGCACTTACTGTGTTTTCAGAGGACTTAAGTTCATTTCCCATATATCAGGCAACTCACAACCACCTGTGATTCTAATCCCAGGGAATTCAAAACTCTCCTCTGGCCTGTTTGGGCACAGGAATCACATACACATACCCACACAAGTACTGTTACACATATACATTTTTTAGGATTTTTTTTAAGAATTTTAGATTCTCAGAGCTGACTGCTACCTAAAGCTTATCTAGTACAAATAAATGAATGTGAACAATAGGGCAAAGCAACTTCACCTGGAGCTTTGTCAACTGATGTCACTGATGAACTGTCATGTACGGTTCTCATGTTATAAACCACGAAGAGATGCTCATGATCGTAAACACACACACACACACACACACACACACACACACACACACACACACATACACAAAAGCAGGAACATAATAAAAAGAGAATGAAACTAATGAAAAAAGAGACTACAAATTTGAGGGAGAGAAGAAGGGGGCAGGCATATCAGTGGGGTCAGAGGGAAGAAAAGGAAGGGAGAAATGTCATAATTAAATTATCTAAAGAGAGAGAGTGGTTGTCAACTTCCATATGAGAAGGAAAACAAAACATGGTGTGTTCAGGTCAGAAAACTAAACAGGAGTGAATGTGACTAGTCGCCTTCTACCTGGAGAGTATGGATGAATGTGGTCACCTTCTATCTGGAAAGTATGGATGAACGTGGTCACCTTCTAACTGTAGAGTATGGCTGAATGTGGTCGCCTTCTACCTGGAGAGTATGGCTGAATGTGGTTGCCTTCTACCTGGAGAGTATGGATGAATGTGGTCCCCTTCTACCTGGAAAGTATGTCTGAAATGCTCCTTCCACTTGCAATCCTCCATGACTCTGATACATGATTGTTTCCAGGAGGAATAAAAACAAAATAAAAAAGAGCAGAACTAATGTTGGATGAGTAGATTCATGCCTCCAACACAACACAGCCAATTTAAATTCAATACACCTAGGGGATGAGTTTGGACATACACTCTAGAGACAAATAAATCTATACATCATGTATCTAGAGACCTAGAAATACACCCAGGAAAATAGAGATCAGAGGACAGCAGAAATATAAAGCAAAATATAGCTTCTAGTTAAAAAAAAAAAAAAAAAGAACCCACAGTCCTCTACTGTTCTTTTATCAGGATGAGATAAAAGTAGACAACTCCAGCATCAAAGGATATGCCACACTTCAAGTTGCAAACTTCTAGTGACATGACTTTGCAACACATGAAAGCCAGAGAATGCTTCATTAACACCCAAAGTCAGAGAGTATAAGCATCTGGGCCTCGATCCCCCAGGCATAACCCTCTGCAGTGAATATTAAGGAAACATTTGGGGAAAGTAGGAAAGACTTTGGGATTACTGTTGACCTCACAGTTTCTAAAGAAATGTACTGTCTTCAAGGCACTGGTCTAAGAAGTATGTATGTCTTAAATCACTATCCACTTTTCCTGACAAACATATCATCTTACAAAAAAGAGTAAAAAAGGACACCCATACTAAAGACTGCACACAGGGCTTAGTAAGTGCTTAACATGACTATAGATAGCACAATGGCTGATTCAACAAACACACACCTGGTTCCCTTCTAATGAGGTTTAAAAGTTCCTTATTCTACCTCAAATGGCTAAAAGACATTAAAGAATGGCTCAATAGCATTAACCAATGGGGGAATGCATATCAAAATAACTCGGAGATACCATCTTACACTTGTCAGAATGGCTAAGATCAAAAACACAGATGACAGCCTATACTAGAGGGAATGTGAAGTAAGGGAAACACTCCTCCATTGCTGATGGGAATGTAAACTTGTACAGCCATGTTGGAAATCAGTATGGTAGTTTCTCAGAAAACTGGGAATCAATCAGTTTTCTTGGTCTTAACTCAGCTGGGTATGACAAACTGCACTGACTCACCCTGGGAGTTCTTGCCCTCTCTAAGGAATGGATGGGGGATGAGTTGGGGAAGGCTGAGAAAGAACTGGGAAGAGAGGAGGGAGAGAGAACAGTGGTGAATATGTTAAAACATTTCCTTATTCTATGTGAGATCTCACTTTCCTAACAGGAACAACTATGAGGAAGCAATTCGATGATGGCATTAAAATTACAATAACACATGAAGTTGAGTAAAAAAAATTCCTAAAAGTGAATGAATAAATAGAAATAAAAATAACAGATCAAGGCAAAATAGTATGTTATTTTTTAAAAATAGAAAATCTTCAGGTCATGTGACGATGCAAAGAGTAATTCTTAGACGTGAACCCAAAAGCATGATCCACAAGAGAAAAACCTAACTTTATTGAAAGCAAAACGTGTCCTTCTCCAAAAGATCTATTAAGGTGCAAAGAAAAACTGGGAGAAAATATTAACAAGTCATGTGCCCAACAAAAGAGCAACATCTGGAATGTGCAAATTCCTTTTGAAATCCAGCATTACTTCAAAGGACAAATGATATGGGTTAGAGCAGGGAACAAGGATGAATAAAGTCTGTGGTATATAGCTGAATATCATGGCGATTATGCAAAATTATACATGATATGATTGAGACACATACACACATTGGTGCACACATAACTGATGAAATCCAAATTTATTTTATGGTTCACACCAATATCAACTTCCCAAATTTTTAATTATGCAAGATGTTAACTTTGCAGAAGGCTAGACCAAAGATGTATGGGACTTCTCTGTTCACTTCTTTGCAGCCACCTATGATTATAAATAAATCTATAAGAATTTCAAAGTTGAAAATTTAGAAATGCAGACAGAGAAGCAGAGAAAGGTAAAGCAAATAAGGCTAAAGAGACTTGGAGATGGAAAAGTAGCTGTAAGACTTTTATCAAGGACGTGGGGACTGGGGTGTTGACTGCTTTCTCCTGGAGGAGTAATTGGGGATAAGAAGAATACTAATGTGTAAAAGTGCATGCTTAAGCAGAAACACTCTGCTTAGCAAGTTTGCTTTCTCTTCCTGCTCATCCACCCAAGCCACTATCATAATGCTTCTTGAGGCAACCATTCATTCAGCCTTTCTGCTCATCAGCAGATTGCATAAAATTAATTTTATTTCCCCAAAATATGCTCTTCCTCCTAGCTATTGAAGTCAGTCTGGAAACCTCAGTGTTGCGGAACTTAGGCTGTCCAACTAAATATAAAATATTTTTATTACAGTTATTAATTATTGAAAACAAAAAAACACACACAGCTAAGCATTTAAATTTCGTCTCCTCACTTCCTATTTTTAAAAGACTGATTAACTCTCTCCTACAGGAGACACTAAGGGAAATTTTTCTTGAAATCAGGAAGGTCGTCTCTTCACTACTGTACATTTCTCAATTCATATTAAACATACAACTATGTGGAATCACAAAGAAATACCCTACCCTTACCTTTGGCTAAACTCCTGGAAACACACAAGTGACAGTCTTTTTATCAAGAAAAGTCTCCACACATCTCAGCCATGTCCAGAGCCAATGCCCTCACCTCAGGATTGTCACCAACTCCATTTGTGACTTAACAGAAAATAATAGGCACTGGAGAGATAGCTCATGAATTAAGAGCACTGACTGCTCTTCTAAGGACCTAGGTTCAATTCCCAGCACCCACAGAGTGGCCCACAATCATTCCTAACCCCAGTTTCAGTGGATCCAAAGTCCTTCTCTGATTGTCAAGGTCACTGGGCACAGTGGTGTACATATATACATTCAGGTAAAATAAATCCATAAGAAAAAAAGGTTATTATGGTATGCCTCTGGTAAAGTTTCTAATTCAGAGGAAGTACTGGTATTTGAATCAGCTTTATAACCCCAAAACTGTACAACGTTTCAATAGTAAGACATGTATCAGCTCAATATATCCCATTTCACTGCTATACAATGTACTGTTGCATAGGCCTGCTTATGGACTCTGTATTGCATGACAACTCAAACAAAAAAGCACCTTGCTTATTAAAGCTATCCCCTCTTTAGGCTTTCCTGTACACCTGCACAATGCATAGCACTTTTACAATACCAGAACATCAACTTTAAGCAAATTCACACAGCTGGTCAGGAACAGGTGTAGACCAGGGAACTAAGTCAACACAGCCTGTAGGAATACATTTCTAAGTGTTTCAAAATGCCAGATCTTGCAAATAAAATTGACCTTTTCACTTGGCATTCTCTTAAAAGAAATAAGATTTTTGAGACATGCATCTCAGCTATTTTGAATTCCAGACTCCTATGACTGGAATAACAAATGGGCTTTAGGAAGGAAGGCAATGCTTCCATCTGCAGTTTTGCCTCCGTGTACACAACTAGGCACACTGGTGCATACACACCAACTGCCTTTGCCAACATGGTCCCTCTCTAGAAAGAGATCACAAACACCTCTTTCTGTAAAAAGGAAAATTTTATGATTATTTTTCTAGCACATTATAAAACTTTTGACATCTTTTTGCCACTTTAAAATAATGATCTCTATTAAATCAGAAAGTAGGGAACTTGTAGAGGAAAATACCAGGCCCCCTGCTGTGAGCGGGGCTTACTTAACTGCTTTAAATAAGAAGTGACAAACCATTTGACATGCCCTGCTCTTGACAGCCCATCCCATCGCCCCAGCCATAGAGCTCATCCTTTTCTACTTCTCTTCCTTCCATGTTTCTTTTGTCCGGAGTCAGCCTCTCCTCTTTCTACTGCTCCCCTAAGCAACAGTGCCTCATTCATTCCCTGAGACATAACATCCCTGCCCATCTCAGCGTTAGAGAAGAATGCCACTGGCCTTGTTCCCATGCAATCATGACGCTTCTCCTCCACTTAGAGAACGCAGCTGGACCAGGTGAAAGGGAGCAAAGTTGAGAGTCCACAACTGCCGCTCCCCCCTCTGCCTTCCCCCAACTCACCAGTACACAGACCCTGCAGCGGCTACCCTCAGAAGTTAGTTAACTTTCTGGCCTTATGTAGTTTGAATACAGAAACAAAGGCACTGGACTTGAAGCTGCCTTTCATGTTTTTTTCCAATTACACTTCTGTTATTGTCCTGTTACAATGTCAGTCTATCCTATTACTGAGTCTTTTATCTCTCCCATGAAATAAAGCTATTTTTATTCTGTAATTAAGTTGACTTTAGTTAATTAAGTATTCTTTAGTCCCCCATTATTTTTTTTTATTTATTTAAAAGGGAATAAATCAATATACTCCAGTAAGAGTTAGAATCTGATTCTGCCTCAAGGATTTAAAATGGGCGAAGTAACCTATTATTGTGATTTCTCGATGAACATCTAAGAACTGTGAAAAGCTGAATGTGTGAAAAACAGAAGGTGTGTTCATTGGCAATCAAAAATGGCTGCCTTGGACTGGCAAGATGACTTAGCAAGAAAGGGCACTTGCAACAAGCCTGACAACCTGAGTTCAATCCTTGAAACTCATATGGTAGAAGGAAAGAACCTATTTCCCTGACCTACATACATACACATACGCACGCACGGGCACACACACACACACACACACACACACACACACACACACACATGCGCGCAATGCCACCTTCATTCTACTATAATTATGCTACTTAAGTACAAGGCTTGGGTTTGCAAGAGTCTTAGGTTTTTTATTGTTCTGTTTTTTTCTTTGTTTTTGTTTATTTGTTTGTTTCTGTTTTTCCTAATCCCCCACATGACTGAACATGAGTTTAGGACACTAGTTCTGCTTAATCCAAAGGATATGTTCAAAAACCTCAAGTGGACACCTGAAACTGCATGGATATCAGAACCCACACTGACTATATCTTCCTATCTATACTTATAATAAAATTTAACTTGCAAAATAGGAGCGCTTATAAAAACACACAATAAAATAGAACTAGTACTATTTAAAATCTATATAAGTAAGATCATTGGTCTCTCAGAGCACCTCCTCAATATACTGTTCACCCTTCTTCCTGTGGTGTTATGAGATGATATCTAAAAAGAGCACTTTACAGTTTATCTTTGTCATATCCAAACTTTCAGTCTCATCCTAGTGCTTTGGGGCCACAGTTAAATAAAGCAAAGGTTACTTGAACACAAGCACTGTATGCCATTTCATTTGCTCAGTTAACAGAAGAGGCTACTAAGTGAATGACAGGAGGGTAGCTTATACTGTGTGGATACACTGGACAAAGGGATGGATGCACATATCCCAGGAAGGATGCAGAAGAAAGCCACAAGACATCACTGTCTTATTCAGTTTAAAATTTATAATTTGTGCATGTCTAGGACTTTCTATATAATACCTTTAGATCCCAGAAGACCACAATTCTGCCTCCACACGACAGGCATACAAGGAAAGTGAAACCATGGCTAAGGGAGGATTACTTTACTAGTCTCTAGTCACCTCTAGAGATAAATAATTTATTCAAAAACTAAGTAAAATATGCCAGGTTAATGGTGTTATTAAAATCTAAAGGCTAAAGCATTCACCAGAAGCTGCTTTAAGATTAAATGAGCTCTGTTTTGTAAGAACTGGTGCACCATCTAGAACATCAGCTTTAGGAGTGCTGCCACCACGCTTGTGATTTCCCATCTCACCACCATCACAAATGATGTTAATGAAATCAGCCAACTGTCCTTTGTCAGACAAACAAAAATCATCATGGACATAACTAGACAATGGTATTTAAAGGGCAGGCCAACATTTTCAGATGAGAAGAACCAATCAAAAAAAAATGAGCTGCACATGAATTAAAAAAAAAAAAAAAAAAAAGTCAACCCTGAAAACAGATCTTAACATTTTCCAAATAAAATTAAGTAGCTGTTTATACAAATAAACCCATAACATCACTCACCTCAAAATCAAGATTTATTGTGCAGACTCTCTTTTCCACACATGTTCTGTCCAGCAACACTCAGATCCTTATTTTAGAGATAAAATTGAAGCTCATAAGGGTCAACTCTACTGTGAGTGATGGCAGCAAAACCCAATCAGATCTGTCCCCTAGTCACCATCTGCTGTCACCTAAGCCTTGTGGAAGCTGATTAAATGACAAAGCAGAGTCAATGAAATCCTACACAACTATTCAAATTGTAGAGGTGGTTCTACTCACAAGGCCATATGCAATGCTGGCTCTGACAGAGGGTTATTCATAAATTATCTCTTTCATCTTTTCCAACAATCACCTGAAGTAAACATTCCTAAAATAGACTGAAGGGTTAAGATGACTCCACTTGGGAAAACAACCCCCCCCCCATTTTCATAAGCATCACGCTGGACATTACACCACAACTGCCTGACTTAGTGGACAGGCGGCCTCAAATAATTAGAATTTTTACTTCTTAGTCTGAATTAAAGAAAATTGGGTCATAGAAGAGACATTCTGATCTCTGCTTCAAACAGATAACTTCCATTTCATTCACAATAGTGTTAAACCAAGCTAGTGACATTCATTTTTTTGTTTTTCTAAATTTTTTTATTTTAATTAATCAAGTTTCAATTAAACTTTGTCTTTACAAATGACTGCTGACTCAAGACTGACATTTTCAATCCATCAGTAATGAAACGGTTAAACTTGAGGGTAACACCCTGGTGGATATCTTTCTCCCTCAACCATCAAAGGGGTGGGGGTGGGGGTCACAGTCAGTTGCTCCCGTTATACCAGTGTTCACTGGAACATCTGTAGGCACACAAACACTCTACCCTTCAGCCTTCAGCTTGTCAGAGTCATTCTAAACAGACAGTGACTCGTCCCCCAAGTGCCAAGTTTAATTGCTGGCTTAGCTGCAAGGATTCAGAGAGGGATAAGCAGCCCCTCTAGCCTTCAGGTAGGTCCAATACCTTCATTTCTAGCAAAGCGAAAGGGCAGGAACCTATGTTTATAAACGTTAAGGGACTGTTGAGGCCACATTAAAGCAGTAGGCCGCTAGATGATCAGGGCATCTGGCTAGGGAAGAAGTGCTGTAGATTTTGGAAGAATGGGGTCATCTGGCCTCAAGATACTGAAAGGATTAATTGTGATTCCTTCGGGGTATTATCTTGGGACATAAATGATCCGATGCATCAGTGTGGGAAGATAGGCCTAATCCTGGTTTCATTGCCAGCAGAAATCAAATGCCAGTATGACCCTAACCTGATTAACCGTGCAGTGTTCACTCACACACTGTACTGCAGTACATGGGGTACTGCTATTCTGGAGTCAGGAAACATGGGCAATGCTGATCTGTAAGATTTGGTGCTTCGGAGTATACTATCCGTCTTTGGAGAGAAAGTCAGTTCAGACACAGGAAACTGCAAACCCAGACCTCACACCATTAGTTCTCTTCTGATACTCAACTATGCCCTGGCTTCAAAGTGAGTAAGTGAAAATAGCCCTGCTGGGGAATGCTAGCACGGAGCTGAGAAAACTGTGCTCAGGGTATTGGCTCTGTATTTCTTCCTTTTAAAAAGAATCTTTAATGTGTTGACTTTGAAATTTCCCTTAGTTGAAAGGCAGTCTTTTTTTTTTTTTTTGTAATCTGCCTGATATTTTTGTCTATTGAAAGAGAAACCTTCAAGTGGGTTTTTTTAGATCTAGCATAATTTTTAAACAATTTTTAAAACCCTACATGTAACTAATATAGTTATATTAAAGCCATGGAAAAGATACAGTTGTCAACTCCAGTAAAAATTATGAACCAAAATTTAAACAATTCGGTGTCAAAAATACTAAAACAACTCCAATGTTTCTATTACTTAAATATTCATATCATCTAAGACAGGTAGTCTTAAGACTTAAATGAGCAAACCCTTGCCTGTGTTTCAAAAGGAGACAGTGTAGCTCTCTACTGTTTTTTAGGGCTCCAATTTTGCTACAAAATAGAGTTTTCCTTTGTACTGCTCAAAAAACTGCTTCTGTTTATTCCATAATATTCCAAATCCCTATGATTACCTTTACAAGGTATAGCAGTCTTCAATGAAAACTCTCCATCTCTCTTTCTCTCTCTCTCTCTCTCTCTCTCTCTCTCTCTCTCTCTCTCTCTCTCTGTGCGTGTTTGTGTATCTCTCTGTGTGTCTCTGTGTGTATCTCTCTGTGACTCTCAATCTCTCTCTGTATGTGTCTCTGTCTCTCTCCATCTCTGTCTCTCTTTCTTCTGTCTCTCTGTGTATCTCTGTGACTCTGTCTCTCTGTGACTCTATCTCTCTTCTGTCTCTCTGTGTATCTCTGTGACTCTGTCTCTCTGTGACTCTATCTCTCTTCTGTCTCTCTGTGCATCTCTGTGACTCTGTCTCTCTTCTGTCTCTCTGTGCATCTCTGTGACTGTCTCTCTTCTGTCTCTGTATATCTCTGTGACTCTCTCTCTCTCTCTCTCTCCCTCCCTCTTTTCCTCTTCTCTCTCCCCTTAGGATCTGGAATACATTGCCCTGTCCAGTTTGTTCTATAATTCTGTATCAGTTTTCCTGGCTTTTGAAATAACTTTGAACTCAGTGCTGCCTCCACTCAAAATTGGGCAAATCTCCGAAAATAATCACTGTGCATGGAAAATGTAATCGCCTATGGTTTTCCCTTCCTGGATTGGTGGGTCAACCTTTTCTTTTAGTTCCTATGGGTGGGCAGAAGGTTCTCAGTTGATGAAAGATCCTCTCCTGCATACGTGAACAGTCCAGGAATAAATTAAACATTTTCTCAGGTTATTTCACAATCAGAGCAAGCTGCTGGTTCTATAAACCACCACAGCCTGAGGAAGTGGAGGGCTTGCTTTCATAGCTCCAGAAATAATCTGCCTCAGAAACCATCTCCTCTCCTTACTTAGTCCATGAAAGAATATTAAGAGATCGTGTCTTGAGGACTCTCTCAGGTAAGCTATAAGTCACAGCTGCAAGAGAATGCTTAGCAACTAATGACATGTAAGCAAAAGTGCTTTGGGGCAAAGAAAAAAATACATATTATAGAATAACCGCAGACACTACAGAGCCCAAGGAACATTTGCGGGGATGGGGAGCAGATATATAGTGTCCAGTAACATTTGCTGACTAATTGCTGGGCACTATGCCTTATAACTGGCTTGTGCTAACTTAAATCCTAAAGCAATCCAATGAATAGGTACTGAAATTAGCCCCATTTTCAAATAAAAGTGAGAAAAGATGTTGCCAAAGACAATTACAAAGAAAGTATGTGGTAGAGTTCCAGATATAGACTCATAAAATCCAACTTTGAATCTTGCACGCACAATGATGGGTCACAGGAGTGACAAGAACAAAATGCCCCTTGTCATTCAAACTGAGTCATCACTGATACCTTTGGCTTATAAATGTATCCAGCTATTATTAGTTCAGAAGCTTATCATTTACATCACCACCTCCACTACTGGGGAGAAGGAAGGGAGAGAGCCAAAAGAACACAAAGAGCCAGGAGATAGAGGGGCTTTTTAAGGTATGACACAGCCACTGAATCATGAACGCACAGCGGCCCTATTAACAGCCAATCATGGATGAAAGGGGAGCTCATGAAACTCTACTCCACCCTGCTGCACTACTGACAGGGAGACAAGGAGCCACTGCCTTCAGAGATGCACCCATTCGTGAGCACTCCAGGCTTCTGTGTACAGTTCCAAACCCATAGTCACACAGATGTCTCTGCTTAAATCCAGTGGGTTACAAAACAAAACAAAAAGAGACAGGAATGTGGGAAATGTGAGGAAAAGCCTTTCGGGAGGGAGAAGGCTGGCAGGAGTGAGACTGAAGAGGGTCAGAATGAAATACACATGTATGAAACTGTCACAGAACAAATTTAATTAAGGAGGGGGGGAAGGTTTATCTTTCTACATCCTCTGACCAAATCCCAGCATCCTATAATCCCTTCCAAACATCTCCCGCATCATTCAAGTGCTGTAGGTATCAGCAGATAACTGTGCCCTAAGAGCCTTGTTATCTATTAGTTCAAGAATAATGGTATCTACTATCTACTGTGTTCCAGCCCTGCTCTGAGTCCTTTACAAGTCTTAAGTTACTAATCATAGCTGATATCAACCCATGTGAGTAAAATTACCTCATTTTTACAGATGATGAAATTGAGCCACAGAGAGTAAACAGCAAGCTCAAAGTCATGTAGTTACTAAGTGACAGCCAGGATTTGCTGTTCTAGTCTTGACCATTGTTTTATTCCACTTTTTAAACAACTTACTCTTTAAAAGTCAATCTTATTTTGTTTCAACATTTAGTTCCAAAACAGAATGTTTCCCATCTACAAGCAGGAAGGGCACTTTATCTCTTTCTGAGGTGGATAACAGTACAAACTTCTCAAGCTTACTTGGGAAATATCTGATAACTATTTCTTAAAAGCAAACAATGCAAAAAAAAAAAAAAAAGGAGAAGAAGAAGAAGAAGAAGAAGAAGAAGAAGAAGAAGAAGAAGAAGAAGAAGAAGAAGAAGAAGAAGAAGAAGAAGCCAGCCCTCTTTGTACTCAGTATAAAATTACTCAAGCATCATCTCACAGTTCGTGGGCTGGAAGTGATCAGAAACGGAACTACTCTATTTTCCTAGGTGTTGGGGCCAGAGGTTGTTTAGGAACTGTCTCTCCTTCGCAGAAAGAATTCCCAAAACAAGGAAGGGCAGCTGTTGAGCAGGAAAGGGGCTGGAGTCTTCTAAAGTGTCCCTTGCAACCGCCTAATTACCACGCTTCCGTTAGTAAGTGCCGGGGTGGGGGCGAAAAATCATTTTTCAACTACTGCTCCCCTGAGTGCCAAGTATTCTGAGACTCGTCTTTCGATTCTGAAAGACAGTCAACTTTCCTAATTCCCTATCCCAGCGAGCGAGGAGTCCTCGGAGAGCAATTCTGAGTCTCGCTTCAATACATGCAAAGTGGAGTCAGTAAAGACGACTCAACCATGGCTCCCCTTCAGACTGCGGTTTCCAGGCAACCACACTTGGGCGGGAAGTATTTGTGCTTCCTACCGGGACACCCTACTAAGAGTCCCAGAAGCTGCAGAGATTCCTGAGCACGGGTTTGCACAAGCCCCTCCTGGTACTCTTGACTTCCAGCACCTCGTTGTCCGCAGAGGGGTGCATTCTCACCTTCGTTCCCTAGCTGTCCGTCACCTTGACGCCCATCTAGTCACTTCTTTTGAAGTCCTTATCCAGTCAGCCTAAAAGGCTCCAGTCTTGAAGCAACAAGGAGACAGACCGTAGAAAATGGATTCCTGGGAAATGTAGTTCTGTTGGCTCGCATGCGAGGATGCTCAATGAAAGGAAGACTACAGTTCCCAGAAATCAAAGCGAAGCGAGTACGCCACTAAAATATGTCCCAGCTGCTAGACTTGAATTAAGTAGGAAAGGTCTGTGGCTTTTCACCTCCTGATTTGGGGTCATACTGTTCTAGGACAAGCATGTTAAATGACTTTTCTTTTAAGCAAGCCTTTTGCATGTGAGAAAACATAAATATAATTATGTATATGAAAATATATTCTAAGCTATTGAGTTTTATATTTCTTTCAGATAAAAGACCTCCTCACAATCAAAAATGTCACTGCAGATGGTAACAGTGGGTCATAATATAGCCTTAATTCAACCAGGCTTCTCACTGATGAATTTTGGTGGTCAAGTTTTCTTCTTTGGCCAAAAAGGCTGGCCCAAAAGATCCTGCCCTACTGGAGTCTTCCAATTTGATATAAAGCAAAATCATCTCAAACTGAAGCCTGCAATTTTCTCTAAAGATTCCTGCTACCTCCCACCGCTTCGCTATCCAGCTACTTGTTTGTATAAAGGCAGCTTAGAGTCTGAAAAACATCAATATATCATCCACGGAGGGAAAACACCAAACAATGAGCTTTCAGATAAGATTTATATCATGTCTGTTGCTTGCAAGAACAACAAAAAAGTTACTTTCCGTTGCACAGAGAAAGATTTAGTAGGAGATGTCCCCGAAGCCAGATATGGTCATTCCATTGATGTGGTATATAGTCGAGGGAAAAGTATGGGCGTTCTCTTCGGAGGACGATCATACATGCCTTCTACCCTGAGAACCACAGAAAAATGGAATAGTGTAGCTGACTGCTTGCCCCATGTTTTCTTGGTAGATTTTGAATTTGGGTGTGCTACATCATACATTCTCCCAGAACTTCAGGATGGGCTGTCTTTTCATGTTTCTATTGCCAAAAATGATACTATTTACATTTTAGGGGGACACTCACTTGCCAATAACATTCGCCCTGCAAACCTGTATAGAATAAGGGTAGATCTTCCCCTAGGTAGCCCGGCAGTGAATTGTACAGTCTTGCCTGGAGGAATCTCTGTCTCCAGTGCAATCCTCACTCAAACAAATAATGATGAATTTGTTATTGTCGGTGGTTATCAGCTGGAAAATCAAAAAAGGATGGTCTGCAATATTGTCTCTCTAGGGAACAACACGATAGAAATTAGTGAAATGGAGACCCCAGATTGGACCCCAGATATTAAGCATAGCAAAATATGGTTTGGAAGCAGCATGGGAAATGGGACTGTTTTCCTTGGCATACCAGGAGACAATAAGCAGGCTATGTCCGAAGCATTCTATTTCTATATGTTGAAATGCACCGAAGATGATGTGAGTGAAGAGCAGAAAATCTTCACAAACAGTCAGACATCAACAGAAGATCCCGGGGACTCTACTCCCTTTGAAGATTCAGAAGAATTTTGTTTCAGTGCAGAAGCAACCAGTTTTGATGGTGACGATGAATTTGACACCTACAATGAAGATGACGAAGATGATGAGTCTGTAACTGGCTACTGGATAACATGCTGCCCTACTTGTGATGTGGACATCAATACTTGGGTTCCATTCTATTCGACTGAGCTCAATAAACCTGCCATGATCTACTGTTCTCATGGAGATGGGCACTGGGTGCATGCCCAGTGCATGGATCTGGCAGAACGCACACTCATCCACTTATCAGAAGGAAGCAACAAATATTACTGCAATGAGCATGTACAGATAGCAAGAGCATTACAAACACCCAAAAGAGCTTTGTCTTTACAAAAACCTCCAATGAAATCACTCCACAAAAAAGGTTCCGGCAAAGTCTTGACTCCTGCCAAGAAATCCTTTCTTAGAAGGTTGTTTGATTAGTGTTTTAAAAGCCCCTCAGATTTAGGTGCACTGATTCTTTTACCTAATTTTTAAATCATAACAGTGATATAAATAGTATTTTATTTTGTTTACTTAAAATCTCTGTGCTGTATTTTGGTTGTATGAAATAAGTTCTAGTTTCAAATATAGTTATTTTAACATGTGTTTTTAACATTTTATTAAAAATTTCTTAAATGAAAATGTCATCTAATTTTTTATTCGGAATAACAGTGATAAAGTGTTACAATGTAATAGTTTCTTTGGTCCCGAGCAGCCAGAGGCCCAGACTCACAGACCCTGCAGCCCCAGACCTCTTTGCCTCCCGCTGCTGCTTAGGCCCCAGAAATGACTCAGACGCTTATATTAACTTCATACTGTTTGGCCTATGGCTCAGGCACATTGCTAGCTAGCTCTTACATCTTAAATCAACCCATTTCTATTAATCTTTCTTGCCACATGGCTCGTGGCTTACCTGTGTTCCTTACATGTTGTTCTTTCTGTCTCTGACTCCGCCCTGCTCCTCCTACCTATTCTGATTCCTCCTCCTACTTTTTCTATGGTGCCTGTCATGGGCCAAAACAGCTCCTTTATTTAAAGATTGCTATTCACAGCATACAGAAAGGCATTCCCACATCAATAAAGTGTACATAGAACTCTTGCATTATTTTGTAACAAAATGTTGAATAGTAATTAACTACAAAAAAACAAACTAATGCACAAAGGAATTAAATTGTTTTGTATAATAAGTAGCCTACAGTTGATCTTTTAAAGGTTAAAACCAAGATCCACTATATCCCACATGGCTGCTCATTATAAACTTTAAGGCAACCCCTTGGAATATACCCATGAAAATAACAATAACAATAATAATAATAATATGTATTATATATGTATGTATATATAGTGTCTGGTAACACAATCTTCATCAAGCCAGGAATGATGACACATGTCTGTAATCCTGGCACTTGGGGAGTGGAAGCAAGTGAACTGTGAGTTTGATTCTGGCCTAGGCTCCTTTGTATCTGAAAAACCCAAAGACTGGCCCTCATAGAAGACAGAACACTGATAACTTTGTCACCTACTGTGGTGGTTTGGATGAAAAGGTCCCCCATAAGTTCATAAGGGTGTCACCATGAAGAAGTGTAGCCTTACCGGTGTAGGAGTGGCCTTGTTGGAGGACATGTGCCACTGAAGATGGGCTTTGAGGTTTCAGATGCTCAAGTCATGTCCAGCACCATTCTCTTTTTCTGCTGCATGCCAATCCATATGTAGAACTCTCAGCTCCTTCTCTAGCACCATGTCTTCCAGCCATGATGACAATGGACTGATTATAAGATAGTCTCAATTAAGTGTTTTTTCTTTAAAGAGTTGCAGTGGTCCTGGAGTCTCTTCAAAACAATAGAAATCTTAAGATATCTACCGTGCCCAAAGTCCTGTATTCAATACTGTAGTACATTTTCTTCAAATATCTACATGCACTTCAGAAGGGTCAAAAACATTCCAACAATACACCTTCATCTGAATCACTTTGGGAGCTCACATTCAATCCCTTCAAAATCAACAGTTCACCCCTTTGAAATTTCTCAGCTGTTGTCCTTCTTCATTATTAGAGACTGTTATCATCTCCGGAAACAGTCAAATGCAGTTCAGGGCCCAATAGTGTACAGCCCTAAGCATTGCGTTATCATTTTAAGTGAAAAGTGAAACATAAACATGAGCTTTCACAATGACTTTGGGATTTCATTCTCAGAAGGATTAGAGCTAATCCTGAATGGTTTTGAAAAATAGCACAAGAATAATATCAAGAAATATGTGATTAAGGAAGAGAAAATTTTCATTCATATTCCATGAATAAACGCTCCTAATTTCTCGTATGAAAAGCACAAAATACTTGATTGTGTATGACAATTCTCCAGTTCCATTCCCTTCTTTCCTGAATCCTCTATATATTTGAGTTCCATCATTGTTCAACATTCTTTCTCAAAAAAATAAAAAATAAATAAAATGGAGAATGGCACCTGAAAAGACACAACATTTGAAGTCTACCTCTGGCCTCCACATACATATGCACATAAGTGCACTGCTTCTGCACATACACATAACCATGGACACATATAGACACACACAACTTTTTAAATTCCAAGACCCACATTAAACATGAGACCTACAAAAAAAAAAAAAAAAAAAAAAACAAAAAAAAAAAAAAAAACAATAAAACTAATCTCGAGAGAAAACTTACCTCACTATAGAAAGAGACTAAGGACGGAACAGGAAAGGTATGGAAAACATGTTTGTATATACTTGAGCTATTTATGTAGGAGGGGCTGTTCTTGCAATATCAACCTTTTTCTAACCTTCAATCAGTCTTTGCTGAAGAATTTCTGTGGAAAAGATTTTTTTTAATGTAGACTAAACCATTTGAAGTGATAGACAAGATGTATAAGTGATCACTCAAAAAGGAAAGGTAGATGTGTGTTGTAAAGGATGTTCAAATCATTTGTGACATCAAAAATAGGAACTTCTTAAAGATGAAGATGGGAAGATAGTTATAGAAACTGATCAGTTCATTATACTTTGATCTGACCTCAGTATATAACTGACCTCAGTATAGAACTACACAGATCTTGGACTCCAAGTAAATTAGAATATGTGTTGCGCGCATGTGTGTGCTTGTGTGTGTGTGTGTGTGTGTGTGTGTGTGTCTGTATACACCCATATTCCCCTGTGTTTGTGTTCACATGTGTGAAGGTATACCTGTGTAGCTTGTACATATGGAGGCTACAAGACAACCACAGGTGTCATTTCAGGTTCCCTCCACCTTTTGGGACAGAGTTTCTGTCTGGTCTGGAATTGGCCAAGAAAGTTAGACTAGCTGGCCATTCAAATTTGCCTTGAGTCCAACTCCCCAGCACTGACATTAAGAGAAGATTCCACCACCCTGGCTTTTTTATGGGTTTTAGGGATCTAACTCAGACCCTTCTACATGCAAAGCACTATATCCCAGCCTGAAATAAATTGGTTTTTTAAAGTGCTAAGAACATTGTCATCATCAGGAGAGACTAAAAAGCAATATGAGGAGAATGGAAATGTCCATGGGAGGGAACATGGAAATAAACAATGTCATGAAAAGATGAGACTTTTGAGTGCTAATAACCCTGCTTCATCTCTTCCCACCCAGGGTGAACACAGTTGTCTGAGAGGGTGAGATATTGATTTGTAGACAGAATACCATTAAAGCAAAGGGTTAAACTTGCCTCCACTCTATTTATGTGTACACACATGACCTTCCTTATACCTGCACAGAATCCAAGAGCATCCCCTTTGTACCTTGCTCTAGCATGGTTTAGACTGTAGCATGTGTCCACCTCAAACTCTCCAATGGTTTCCTCTCACATGCAGGGTATTCCACTGGGTCCTGCACGATAAAGCTTCTACCTGATTCTCTGGTAGTCTAGCCCTTTCTCCTCAATCTGTTACTATCCATTTGTCTTTCTTAAATTTTCAAACTCTGAATACTTTCCTACCTCAGAGTTTCCCATAGGCTGTCTGATCTAAGTAGCTGGCCTAACCTCATCCTTTATTCAGCCTGTATATAACCATATAACTTTATTCAGTCTTTCTTTACTTACATATTCTTCCTTCCCAGGTGCTTTTTCTCATGCTCCAATTTAAATTCTACTGTCACATTGTACTTTATACTTTATACCTATTTTAATTGCATCTATTGCTTTTCCTCCTCCACACAAGAGTATGATACCAAGCATTCATTACTTTTATTGTTGATTTGATGTTTAGCTCCTGTGAACCAAAACTATGCTACTTGTTAATATATCTCATTTTCAAGTATACATACAGTGCCTGCTTAGAAGAAGCATCCCATAAATACTTAAAATAGAGGCTGACAATCTTCCAAAGGAAAAAAGTTATCAACAGTCTTCCATAGCTGTAAAGCCTCAGAGCCACTATGATGGTAGCAGCAAGATACCCCAACTGTGCAACAGCGGGACTTGAGGCAAGCTAGTAGTTATCTAATTGGATCTACATCCCATTAAACCCATGCTTGGTAGTGTAAACCTGGCCAGGAACTCATGTTTAGAGATGTCACTGAGCCTAAAAGAGGGTCTGATATTACCATATTACTTAAGTAATACAGCTTTCAATTAACTTCAAAGTGTCCATCTTTATACACATAGATCACTTCAGCTCTCACCTCTCATCAAAAAGCTTTTCCAACAGACAAAAACTATTACAGATATCCACAACTGGTCAGAATGCAGGAAATGAGTGACCCTGGGGTATCTATGGGACATCTCTAACACAACCCTGAAAGCTAAATCTCTGGGGGGAAAAAATCTCAGAAAAGGATATGGAAAGATTCTAAGGGACTCTGAACCAGAACAAGTGCTACATGGTAGATTCCTCTGAACAGGACAGGGATGGTACTCCCACAGACTATCAGTAACTTGCCTACACAAGTTCTGCAAAGACCACAACCAATCAACGTGTTAGCGTGGATGAATGAAAATTTCTAAGTTACCTTCCCAGCAGATGAGCTACGGGAAGTCAGTAACTGCTGAGGGAGAGAGAATCACTTCTATTTTGTTTGTTTTAAGGTGGTGGTGAAGGTGCTGGTTATGGTGGCCTTGTTGCTGTTTCAGAGATAAGACCCCAATTCTATGTACTCTGCCCTAAACACATGCAATTAAGAGAAAGACTAATTGTAATCGGTAGGTTGTATGTATGTGTACATGTATATGAATGTGCATATATATATATGTATTTATATAAATTTATATATCTTTATTTTTATTTTATATATACAAAACAAAAGCTTTTTATATATAACAAAAGTTTTTATACATATAAAACAAGAGTAACATACATATATAAAAAACAAAAATAAAGACAAGAAATTATACATTTGAGAGAGGCAGTTGGAAGACACAGAAAACATTAGTGGCAGGTGGGGTTGAAAATTTTGCAAATATAATTTATTCATGTATGAATCTTTGAATAGAATAAAAGAGAAGCTGAAATAATTTAAAATGTTATTATAAAAAGATATGCACTTTATTGGGCCTTATTTTTAAGTAAGGAAATACTACATTTGCTAAAGCAGGATTAATATTCGGTTATTCAAAAGTCAGGTCTGGAAATATCAAGAAGGGTTAGCTTGCCATTAAACCTATTCTGAAATGATCCTAGATTTTTTGAAGAAAAGGATGGAGATGATAAATTAGTATAAGGAAAGATAACTGTGTCTTGGTGACAAGCTATTTGACTGAAGTACAGGATTTTAAGAGAGAGAGCCAGAGTGAATTCCAGTCCCAAGTGAAATGAAACACAAAGGTGCCCCCAATTAAGTAACAGGGAGAGGCATGCAAAGCTACCCAGAGTAGATAGTAAAGATATGATTTTGGCTAAGATATATGTCCCTGGCCTCATGTGAAAATGGAGGTCACAGAAGCAGCCAGTTCAAATGAAATAGATACCTTGATAGAGGGAGCCATTTTGGGGTTAGGGAGAAACCTGGTGCTAGGGAAATTCCCAGGAATCCACAAGGATGATCCCAGCTAAGACTCCAAGCAATAGCCGAGAGGGTGCCTGAACTGACCTTCTCCTGTAACCAAATTGATGACCACCCTAATTATCATTATAGAACCTTCATTCAGCAACATGGAAGCAAATGCAGAGATCCACAGCTAAGCACTGGGCCAAGCTTCCAGTCCATTCAAAGACAGGGAGGAAGGATTATATGAGAAAAGAGGTCAAGATCATGATGAGGAAACCACAGAGACAGCTGACCTGACCTACTGGGAGCTCAGTGACTAGACTGACAGCTGGGAACCTGAACGGGACTAAACTAGGCCTCTGAATATAGATGACAGATGAGTGGTTTTGACAGTTGGTGGGGCCTCTAGCACTGGGACCAGAATTTATCCCTAGTGCCTGAACTGGCATTTTTTTTTTAAATTATTGTTTATTATTCTTTAGTTCATTCATTTATAAAGGGATAATTTGCTTAGACTTGATACAAGTGGGAGAGGCTTGGTCCTGACTCATCTGGATATGTCAGGCTCTGTTGACTCCTCATGGATAGGCCTTACCCTCTCTGAGGAGTGGATGGCGAGGAGGAGGGGGTGTTAGTGTGGGAGTGGGAGCAGGAGATGGAGGGGGAACTGTGGTTGGTACATTAAAAAAAAAGGATAGAATGTGGTAACACATGTAAAACTCACCACAAGAAAAGAAGCTTGATAAGTGGTGGCTATTTCATTTAGTGTCTGTGTATGTTTAGTTGGCTTGATTAGTCTTTGGAGACAATGCCCCAATACGTCAGTCTTGAATTCATAATTTTTGAGATGAGACTATAAGCACTTTCCACCAACGCTGTTTTGTTATTATTATTGCTAGCACCAGTAAAAAGCATGGGGTCTGGCTAGATTTGCCATAATGTGGGTGGCCATGGACAACTCAACAATCGAAATTTTAACCATGGGTTTTGAGTTTATAAGAATTTTCTAGAGAGCAGCCTACTACTCCAGAAGACTTTCATAAGAATGAAAAAGTTTTACTGTTTACATTGAGTATCTGGAAATTCTTTCTCCCCACATTATGATAAATTATATTTTGTCTCTAATCTTGTAAGCTTTATTTCAAATATCACTGTCTTAGTATCTTTTCCTATGATAACTACCTCTAAAGACTCAAGGGTAACAAGATTTATTTCCCCTCCCAATTCAAAGGCATCCATCATTGCAGAAAGTGATGCACAAGGAACTTGAAGCAGCTGGTCTGGATATAGAGAACAGTGAATGCTTGTACTCAACTCACTTTTTCCCTTTTTATTCAATCCAGGTTCCCAGCCCATGCCAGGGAATCGTACTATGCACAGTGAGTTCTTAGCATTAATCCAATGGAAATACACTCCAACAGTATGTCTAGAGGCCACCTGTCTCCCAGGTGATTCTAGGTCTCCAGTTGACAACTAGACTAAGTATCCTAGTCACCAAATACATCTTTTATGTACTTACAAAAAAAAAAAAAGCGGTGTATCCTGTTTCATCAAGCTGTAATGACATGAACACCTCCCATGTACACCATGCCTTTCTTTGAACAGTAAGGCTGTGAACCCTACCAAGGCACTATTGTAATGCTATAAACCCCCTCACACCATCCATACTGTAATGAACTGAATCATCTTGAGCATGACCCCAATAAATCCTTCTTCTTTCTTTAAAAAAAGAAAGTGAGGTAATAAAGTATGGGTAGTCAATGTTATTGATAAGTAATAATAGAGCAATAATATAAAATCACAAGACCTTTTATTTTCAAATTTAAAACTTTTATTCCAAACACTTAAGCACAAAGTTATAATGACCATAATTCTAGTAATAAAATATTAAAATATAAAAATAAGTACTGAAACTCACTTTCTCCCACTTGAAAACATTTAACATAAAAATACAGGTCCTCAAATCAAACAATACATGCATCCTGGTGTCTAAACCTCCCCTGATGGGGAAAATTAGACTCTTGGAAGCCACAAAATGAAATATCTCATTATATGTAAGAAAATAAAATGAAATACAATCCCACAAAATATCTCTAAAAACCAACTTTGAGATATGCTTCCACGGATACTTAAAGAAAAAAATAAAGAGAAATGACTACAAAGTATCAATTTTAGTTTAAAATATCTTATCATAGGAAAACCAGAACAACTGTCATACAATATCTAAAGTCGTACACACATGTAGCCAAACAGCACTTGCAAAACTAGTGGAGCTGGAATACCTGTCATCCCAGTTACACAGAAGCTGAAGTGAAAGGGTTACAACTTCAAGGTCAACCTGGGCAAATAGTAAGACCTTGTCTCAAAAACTGGCTAAAGAAAGCTGGGGATATACTTCATAGGTAATATGTGTGCCTAGCATGTGCAAGAACCTGGCTTATTCCTATGATCCTACCTCTTGTGTGGAATCTGAAATCTGTGTGAAATCATATGAAACCTATACTTTCAAACCCTTCTCCTGCAGAAAAAAAAAAAAAAACAACTTTGTTTTCAGGCATATTTTGTAAAAACAAATTGAGGCAAAATTAAGTTCCAGTTCACCTGAGTGAAAAAGACATCTTTCCCTGCTGCTCTGGCATCTGTGCGCATGTTTATTAATCCCAAGACACTTCTTAACCTCACACCGACCACTCATCAATTTTCATCAGCTACCATCACTGGTGCCCACAGTGCACCACAGAAGGCTGGCACATAGACCTGTAGAACCAAGTTTCAGAGCAGAAAAATGCATTGCACTTTTCCAGCCCGGCTCTGTGCTTTAAATATATATATCCTCCATTCATTGCAATCAATTTCCCTGGAGTATGTGCCTGCATTTGCAATGGGCATTGTTAAAAAATAAAAGTAGAGTATTAAACCAGAGTCTAGGATATTGCAATCTCCACAATGAGGAAGAAAAATAGCCAGAGGCAGCACTCTACATATTGAAATCCTGTGACCAGGTGTTCTTGAGGTTCATAAGAATGTGATCTGATTAGGGGAGTCAGGAGAAGGCTGTGATATAAATCATGTCCTGAGTCAAATGCTTCTGAAATTGTCCTACAATACTAGCAAGGGGAATTTAATATTGGGCAGTATTTACAGTGCTGGCAATTGACTAACAGAATGAGTGGGGGAAAACAGCTCCTGGGAGCAGGATGATGGTGGAAATTTGGCTGTTTATTAGTGCCCAGACATCTGTAAGGATTAAATAAGATAAAAGGACTGGTGGGTTGGAAGCCTATTCATTTCCAAACTAAAAAACAAAGGAGGTTTTTAAAAATAATACTTAAGTGTATATATGTTTTTGACAACTAAATTATGAATGTCTTTGATACTCCACACAGAAAACAAAGAGAACTGCTGCATCTTTGAATGGAAAACACTAAATTCAATCCCCGCATACGCACCAAATGTGTGCCATTTAGGATAATGTCACTCAGGCACACTTGACAACTAAATTACAAAGCTCTTTGATATACTGTGTATGAAAACTGACAATTATGACCAATAAAATCAAAGGAAGAAAAAAACTAATTAACACTAACATATCATTATGACTCACTAGCATATAAAATCCCATGCCTGCTTTTAAATTGCTGGTGTCTGGCAAATGCTGAACTCTTAAAGATATGAATAGTTTCCAAATAACTGCATCCACTGGAGAGTTTATGGGTTCCTTAGAGGTTTGGCCCAATTTTATTCTATCCAAAGGCCCAAGACAAGTCAATGTCTTTAACTTCCATCCTGAAAGATATAATTCTCTGGATTATAATCTGTAGTGGTTAGTTGTATGTCCTAATTAAACTCTCCTGCTACTGTACAAACCATTTAAACATAGTACAAAAAACACATAATTAAGAAACAAAAGGCTTGGGTTCAAATTCACAGTCAGTTATTAGTTATCCCTGTAACTTCAGGAAAGTTACTTAAACTCTATCCAATGTTGCCTTCTTCATGGAGTTGTGGTGAGGAAGACAAGTGTGAGGAAAAAAATCCAAAAGTGGTAAAAAGTAAATAATGTACATGTACTCATTCCTCAACAATATTATAAATAGACGCCATCTAAACTTAAGAAATAGAAACAGTATAGCATATCCTGCTACTAAACTCTGGGCCCTCTGACAGTCAACTGCTCATAATCAAAAGAATAACACATTTCAGAAGAGAGGCCTCTAGAAAGCCAGCACTTACTCAAATTGGCCTATGTTTCATATAGAGAAAATCTGACTGACATTTTCAGCAAAGCATTAAAAAAAATTTTAGGCAGTAAGGAAATATGGACTTTTAAAAAAAATTCTGTGACCTTGATAGTGTATGAAAAAGCACTGAGACTATAAATTACTTTTAATTAGAAAGTAAAAATAAACAACCTAGTTGCTATAGGTAGCTAAGCAAACATGAGTTTATCAGACTTAATGGGTCGTTGTAGCTAACAGGTGCATTCTCTAACTTCATTATTGAGAATTTTATAACACTGGATGACCTCCTAGACAGTGAGGGTGACAATAGTGATGCCATTTAAACCTAGAAAAGGCTGATTTTCCTGAAACATGTCTTGATGTAATTTATTCCTGCATAAAAGTACCATACAAGAAAATGGACTGAGAGCCCTTGGTAGACGTCACCATGTCCTACAAATGTAGGTGCTGTTAGAGAAACCTAAAAGGCTCTTTTGAATCTTGCAAAATAAATCAACGTATGTTAATTTTACAAAATAGCCTACAAAATATGAAATGAAAAAATTGCATTATATCTCAATACAAAATATAATAAATTGAGGTGAAAAAGGCATGCCTGAGACAAATTTCCTTTCTAGCATGCATGGCTGTTCTTTGACAGCCCTGGCTTTGATTTTTGTGACTCACAGTGCCATGCACACACTGTACATCCTTGTCCCCTGCAGTTAGCACTGTTCTCAATTATTGAGCTTTCAAAGAACTGATTTCTCCTGCTGATCTCCTGAACTCACTAAACAGCTCAAGCAATCATCTCATCGACCATGCATCCTTGACCAGGTGACAGCACCTTCTAACCTGTCACTCTAATCTGCCACCCCTTGTGTGGTAAGACCCACACACATGAGGAAGTGACAGGTGCTAGGAGAAGTCCTTGCTACAACCCAAAGGAAAACACATTGGAAAACACCAACTTATATGTGGTAATCCTGCTTAAAACTCCATTGAATCTTGGATTTCCAGAGAGTCCTCAATACCCAAAACATCCCCTTCAGTCTCTTTTGAGTTCATGGTAAACCCAGAGCTTTTTAATGCATTGTGAGCATTCATAAACTTCTGGAGGTATTTTGAAGTATACAGCCAGTGGTGTTTTAGGACATCTTCCATCTCATAGCACTTGGACTGCCTGGCATTCATTTTCCGGAAGCGTCTAAACAGTTTATTACCAGATTCATTTCCTTCACTTGCCCATGCTCCAATAGAGCCATCCCTCTCAATAATTTCAGGGACATGTGCCAAGGTTTTGTGAAAATAATTCGTGATTTTTCCCTCATATCTATATTTGAATTTGGTAGAGAGAAGCTCAGCAAAACGTTGTGAGTTGAAACTGTACTGGCAGAGGGACTCTGGGCACTCTTTAGCAGGACATGATGAGCGCCATACGGGTTTCATCTTCAGATAAAGGTCCATCAGCTCCCTAAGAGCTTCATGCCTCTCCTCAGAAGGAATTAACTCACAAACTGCATCTACAGTCTCTTGGGTCATAAGCTTCCGGGCAAAGTTGCCATTCATCCTCATGATTGGTTTCAGGTTCATCCTTTTCCGAAGATGTTTGTCCAGTGTGGCTTGCCATCTCTTCCTTTCCTCTTTAGAGGCATTGGGGTTTTTATACACTTCCCCTATCTCCAGCTGGAAAATCTTATAGAATTCAGCTGCATTGCCAATGTCGCAGTGGAGTGCATCTATGGAAGGGACTGTCTCAATGAAAGGTTTGGCAGAGACCCCTTTCACCCGGTCCCGGAGTTCTTCCACAGACTCGTGGTAGGGATTGGACCGCCAAACCTCATAGCGCTCCAGGTTCTCAGCATGGCTTCTGGTTATGGAGTGGAAAACGAGATTTTGAGAGGCTTCCAGACGAGTGGCATCACAGAGTGTACAAATGTAAACTGAGCCAGAGGCCTCCAAGCCTTCTACTTCCCGGACCAGTTTTTCATCATACCCAGTGCCCCTGAAGATGAACTTGAAAGTCCTGAGAATGCCTCCCATCTCCAGCATTAATTCGCTGCTCTTCATGGCCTCCCTTTCAGCAATGAGGGGGCTTAGGATAGCCGTCAGGGTCTCGTGGTCAGACTCATCTGCCAGCATAAGACACAGCGGCTTGCAACACAGTTCAGAATTGGGTTTGGGTTCCTCAAACACTTTTACATTCTGTGAGCCGTGCTCTATGGTAATTCTCATTACTGTGAATGAAAAACGAACGGCCTTTTCAGGAACTGCGGGCCCGCTGCCATGCTTCTCACTCACATCCCCCATTCCATCACAAGACTCCTTCACCACTACAGTGAAAGGACCGTTCAGGTAATCATCAAGATCTTGGAATCTCATGCCTTCCAAGATGTCTTCTTCCATGTCCATCAAAGCAGACACCAAAGCAGAATCATAACGGAACCTCTTTGCAATGGTATCTACTGGGTATTCATCCACGGAAGAGGCAAGTCCAGACAGTCCATCAATAATCCCAACATCAGTTCTGGAGGACACATTCTTCAGAGGGGGCTGCCACTCAAAGGGGTGGTAGCCTGGCAGAAGGACTTTCTCAGCATTGCGAAGAGCATGTAAAGGCTGAAAGATCTGTCTCCCAGTGATGGCTTTCACAGTCCTGTACATCTTATGGTATTGGCTGCAGCTGAGGAAGGTGTTGACACGAATGGCCAAGCAAACAGCTGCTTGCAGACCAGAGCCTCTCCCCTGCATGATGGCTTCTAACTCATCAGCTTGTCTGTGTTCATTCCTGGCCCTCAGTGCCAACAAGAACAATGTCAAGCACACAGACTTCACATCCCCACCTTCTTCTTTGTCAGCAAATTCTTTGACTTGAATCTTGAGTTCCCTCAGCCTATGTTTCTGAGCCCTGCGTGTCAGTGACAGGAGATGCTGACGAGGCCGGCCCCCTTTATTAATATGCACCAAAGCTTCTTTAGACTCTTTGTGACTTGAGACATGGTGGTTATACTTTTCCAGACTCACCTCTTCATTGCACTCTTGTGCAGGACACTTCACCATTAGAGAATTCAAGACGTTCAGAAAGGACTTCACTGGACTCTCCAGGTCAGTAGGGAAGCATGGATATCGGCAAGAAGGGCAATAGCTGCCCATGACTTTGAGGCATCGGAGAATACAGATCCTGCAAAATACGTGCTTACAGCTGGTCTCCACGGGGTCAGCCAGAATGTGTTCACAAATCTGGCAGGAGATGGATTTCACAAAGTGTGCTGGGAAGTCAACTGCAAGAAGCTTGGTACTGAGATGAATCTTACTGCAGTTAGAGATCTTCTGCATGACTTCCTTGCTGCTGACCCTAGCCTGAGCTCGCTTGCGCTGACGGTCCTGTCTCGCTTTGTTGAGCACAGTTTTTAGTTTCTTGCTAAGCTGCACATTGGGCTGATGCCTCTTCTTCCTCTTGAGTCCCCGGTGAGCCGTGAGGCAGATGTCACAGGATGGTGTATGAGGAAGCCACTCCATGGTCGCATTCCTTGGGAAGTAGACCTTGCAGGGGGCACTACTGAACTTCCTGTACATAATGCTCCAACAGTTATGGCAGAATTCGGTGGGGTGGATGGAGTCCACATCCGCCTTCACATCAATCCGGAAAACCCTCGCAATGAGGTCTGGCCAGGAAGTGACTCTCTTTTCCTTCTTTCGGAAAAGGCTCTGGGTTTTAGCATCCACAGGCCCATGGACTGGGTATCTCCGGTTGTGCCCATCACTCTTGAAAGGATTCCCACAGATACGGCAGAAGTGCCTAAGCCTGGCTTGGTGAATTGCTTTGTCTCTTGGCTTCCCATCAGCTTGGAATTTCTTTGAAAATTTAGGGTGGAGTTTCAATACTCGCGGAGTCGGAACTGAATTCTGACCAGCAGGCTTATCCGGAAGTACTGGAGAATGCTCTGGGTAAGTGTTCCCTTCCAAGGAACACTTCTCCCTTTGCACTTCTTCAGGTGCCTTTTCAGGTGCCTTTTCAAAGGATCGCACCCTGAATAGCTTAAATTTCCACTCAGAAAATTTGATGTGTGGGTGCTGAATTTCATCAGGGGCGGGACTGAGTCTCAGGGTGGGTGGCAAGGAGACAGCCATGTCGGCTAAGCTACCTAGAGGGGGGGGGATATCAAGAAAAATATCAATATCTTATTGCTGCATCTTGGAAATAATTGAGATTGATGGGACCCAAATTTTGATTTATTAATTCTTTCCAAAAGATATTTATTAAATTTCCTGCTGCATTATGTGCTGATAATACAGCCAGAATAGTCAATTTCTATTCTAACAGTATTTGGGCCACTTGTAATGTGTGTGTGTGTGTGTGTGTGTGTGTGTGTGTGTGTGTGTATGTGTGTGTGTGTGTGTACATGCGCGTGCACATAATTTTTAAATATTGAGTGCATGTAAAATTTAATTCCTTTACCACAAAAGAAACCTTATCTTTGAAGACAGCATCACTGAGTGATTTATCTCATTTTCCAATGTCCCCAGTAGCCACTAGGGACTCAAAAGTTGTGAGTAAATGCAATGATGAACTGGATACTATACCAGAGAAAAGCAATATTTTCCACATTATATTAGCCTCATTACACTAACCGGACAATATATTTCCAGGTTTTTAAAACATTCTTCCGGGAGATTGGTTGTTTATTTCTTTCAAACAGGTCATAAAGAAATGATAAAGCTACAAACCCAAAGAAACTAATTACTTACTACTTGAAAGGATGAAGAGAATTTTGAGGTTTATGAATGCAAACTAATAATAAGTATCATGGATAGTAATTATGCTTACAATTTTAATTAGTGAATGCTGTTGTAAATTAGAAGGCTGAGTCTACATTAGAAACAAAACCACTGAGCTCTTTAAACCTGCAACAAACCATAGAATGAGCATGCTAAGAGGCTGAAGGACTTTTAAGATGAAAACTTCAAGTTGTTTCAGACGAAACTTACACAGGTCATCCTGAAAGTCACTGCAAACCAAAGGTCATTAGCACTATCGTGTGTAATAAGAAGAAATATGAAGAATAATTTTCTTCTGGCTAAAAAAATATCATAGTTGATGTAGTTGCATTATATTCTCAAAAATTTAAAAATTGACAGATGAAATGAAATGATTCCCAATGATATTCTGTTATTCTCAGAGATTATTGCCTAAGCCCAATTGTCATCAGAGAGGCTTCATCCAGAAACTGATGGAAATAGATGCAGATACCCTCAGCCAAACATTAGGCAGAGAGCTCAGAGAATCCAGTGGAAGAGGGAGAGAAAAAAATTGTGGGAACCAAAAGTGTCAGTGACCTATAAGAAAATCCACAAAATCAATTAACCTGGGCTCATAGGGGCTCCCAGAGACTAAATGGACAGCCAGAGAGCCTGCATGGGACTGACCTAGGCCCTCTGCATGTGTTACAGTTGTATAGCTTGGTCTTCTTGTGGGACTTCTAACAGTGGAAACAGACTTGGGCAAGTGATGTGATGGAGGTAAAGACTAGTTCTGATTCCTGCTAGCAACATTGCTTTTGAATTCTTCCCTTTAAACTAACACACTTGATTCCATGTACATGCATATTACTCATCAAAGTTCTTGGAGCTTTTTACTAAAATTAAAGGCAAATGTTTATGCTTGATTAAAAGGGAAACACAGTTTGGCTGTTCCTCATGCTGGACTATGGAAGCTAAACAATTCTAAAAACAAAGGTCTCGAGAACCCCAAAGGTATTTCAAGTGCAGCCAAGCAGAAGCCTCACTGTTGCTTTCTGACCAATTGTGTTTCTACATTCTTTTCCTGTGACGAATGTGAGGCCCATCTCTGTGTGCCTTGCCTTTGGCTTGAACCAAATGCCATTTTCACATTAAATACTGACCTTCCATACTCAGTAGGTCAACTTCCCCTGACTCTCACTAGCCCAAAACACTCCAGCCAAATCCACCAGCACATCTGCTGAAGTGTTCCCACGGAGTAATGTAGCTATTGCCTACTGCCAGTCAAATCAGATGGATTTATTACATTGTTTTACAGCACAAATCATAAAAAGTTTGTCCAAACTTTTTAAACAAAACAGGAGTGGAAAGCACGTGATAATGCTTTAAGGGAATATACACAAAGATGCTAAGGGGGAGTTTTTGAAGGCTACATATTTTTTGGTTTTGGGAGATAACGGGTCTTCAAAAAATCTGATTAAGTGAGTCTTTGTAAGCATTCCAGTTATCAAAGACTAAAACTGTGGGTATCACTTAGTTTTAATGAAAGCATGGAGAAATTGAGACACCTTCATACACCCTTGAGAGGTGTATAAATGTAAATTAGCATAAAATGGCTAGTAACACTTTTATAATGCCTTTTAGAAAGTAAGATGTGTTGTCTTTGGTGCAATAAATTTCCTTTGGGTAAGATATTCCATAGTTATTCTATGGAAATACCTTCACAAATATATGATGACATTTATATAAACCCAAGGGAGACTTATTTGAAAAGTTTTTAGCTACTTTGAAAAGCAGAAAGAAATACAGGTAATCACCAAAAGAGCATTATTAAACAAATTATGGTCTAAACATAGAGTAGAAACTATACATTTCATATACATTACACAATGTATAATTTCTAGGTACATAAGCAAACAAAAAATGTCCGTTGCAAAAAGAGAAGGCAGAAACAATAGCAACAAGCAAACCAGGATCCTGTTTATGCATACACACTTGCATTTGATACACATTAAAAGTATAGGAACTCAAGAACCTTGTGCATTAAAATCTTCTTTTGACATTTACTTTTTATCTAAAAAAAATTTTCCCATACCCACCACTGCTCCCCCTCCCGCCCCTTCTCCCAGTCCTCCCTCAGCCTCTCCGCACCCCAACCCCTACTCAGTCTCCAGAGAGGGAAAGGAACCCCGAGGTTAGTCAGTTCGTGCACTGCAATCTTAATGGTTCTTAAGCACTAGAAAGTAGAATTAGAGCTAAGAAAAGGGTCTCTTAATTTTACTTTTTCATTTGGAGGTTCTACATATGTATTGTTTTTTTAGTTTTATGACCAATTCAGCTCAAATAAAACTTTTTTCAGGACTAGATTTGTATGTATTCATGATCTTTTTATATTCTTTCTTTTAATTTTCCTCCAAAAAGTTTAAGACCTGACTAAGTCTTAAGTCTGACCAGCATCCTTATTCTTGTTTGTTTGAATTTTTCTTTGTTTTCTGTTAAACATGTCTCAAGGGAACTCAAATCCAGCTTGTAGAAACATGAAGCTAGGATTGTGAAAGGGTAATTTTGCAGTCGTGACTTGAAATCCTTCAAATGTTCTTTGCATTCTCTTAAAGCAGAAGATCTGAGAGTAGGCACCTCAGAGTCTTAAATGCCACCTAGCTCTGTTCTAGTCAGCACTATCACCTCAGTATCGCCATCATCTGCCACCACAGCTGCAACAGCCCCTCCCTCCATAGGTCACTGACTCTATAAAACCAGCCTGAAATGATGCAGATGGGGCAAGGCTGATGCTTGTAGTGAGAAACCATTAGTAACCTTGAGTTTACTAAAAAGAGCAGGAGTAGCTCATTTCTACCTCAGCCCTGACAGGAACGCGTGCATTCCCCCCACATGGCTCACCACCTCCTCCTAACAGCTACAACTTCATTGCTGACAAGCCAGTGAGCCCAGAAATGTGCATGTCTCTTTCTCCCTGGTACCCAAGAATGGGATATCACACCCCAGCTGTTTTACAAAGCTTTGGAGAATCCGACTTGGATCTTCAAGCTTGCAAGAACATTGTCAACTGAGCTATCTCTCCAGTGCCAATCACAGGATTTCTGTGTGCCCACGTGTGATCCCTTTTTGTCACACCTTTTCTGCTTTGTTCTCTTCACGGACATTACTCCCCAGTTATCTGCCACACAACGTGCACCAAACATTTCTAGTATCTGCAAGATAACCATAAAAATCTTACCCTTCTTCCAAGGGACTCTCTCACTAAACTACTTTAGAAAGAAATGTACGGTCATAACCCTTTATTACTTGTCCCAGGAACACAACCTCAGAGTGAAGTCTCTTCCATGGCATTTCTCAAAATTAATATGAGTCAGAATCACCCCAGAGATTGTCTTCCAAAGCATGCATATCATTAGCTTGCAGAGAGTCTGCCGGTTTATCTAGGTGGAGTCTATAGGTTGCATTTTTAAATAGACATTGCAGTGGTCCTGGCAGAGTGACATACAGGTCCCATTTTCAGAAACACTAGACTTCTTCGTTCAGCAAATGTCAGGCCACATTGGCAAAACTGGGAAATTACATATTTCCTCCTGGCCTGGAACGCTTTGCTCCTGGTTATCCTATAGTGCCTTAGTTCGTCTCCCCTTCACAGTCATTCAGGCAGTCCTCCTGAAGGGCAGCCCTCATGAAGCCTTCCTCTTCCAATAGCCTTCATGTGTATCAACTTACATGTGTTTTGCCTGCTCGTTAAGCCTGTCTCTCAATGTGGCCTCTTATTCCTTTTCTGTTCTTTCTTAATCCCAAACAAAAACAAAATCTGGCCCAGTTTCCTCATTCCCTCCCTCTACTGCAAGGAACACATCTTTCACAGTTCTGATATGAAACACAAAAAAATATATATATAATAATGTCTTGGCTCAAGGCGTGAGAAACATAAGAGTTACCTTGCTCCACAGGCCTCCTGGCCAGAAAGTTGGGATGTCTGCACTTTAGTTGTTATTGTTCGATACCACAGAGATAGCAACACGCGTTGTCTACTCCCTTAGTACATGACAGTACATGACGCTGCGTTATTTATCAGTCCCCACTGTCCTTCTCACCCTCCCCCAACCCAGAGGGACTAACCACAAATGATGGTAGCCAATCACAGGCCACCACCACCACCCAGCTCCAGCTGGCACCTGGCTCTTCAGGAAGCTTAGCTGGAGGACCCAAATGTAGAAACATGCAGGGTGTGTACCGGAGAACCAGCAGCCAGTTCACTGCCTGATAATGCCTGAGGTAGAAATGACCTCCCCACTCTAAGTGCTGATTTCTACCTGGATTCTAAAGTTTGATGCCTCAGTTTCTGCACCCAAAAGTCAATGGTAACTAGCAGTGAGAGTTCCTGTAAGAAAATGATTGGGATGATACCTGATTCTTAGTAAAAGCCTATCAAGTATAAACTAAGTTTAAACATGGCTATAGTTTTGAGGACAAGAGACCTGGATATAAATGACTCAGATCTTAGATTTCTTACTTAAGCTCTATAGGATTAAATCTGGTCACCCACAACATAGTGTTATTAGATCAATAACTAGGTCTCTGAGTGATTTCTACATCCTCAATTTCCACAATAGTGCTCTGCATTTAATAGTATTATCTTTAGAGAAAGGTTTCAAGCAATAAAAAAAACTAGCCACTTTTTTTTTAGCAATAAAAAAAACCATAGTCATTCAGTCACTAGATGTTGAGGGTGAGTTGGAAATGTGAAGGCCTCTCCCTTGTCTGTGTCTCTATGTCTCTCTCTCTCTCTCTCTCTCTCTCTCTCTCTCTCTCTCTCTCTCTCTCTCTGTGTGTGTGTGTGTGTGTGTGTGTGTGTGTGTGTGTGTGTGTGTGTGTGTGCGCGCGCGCATGTATTGGTACACATGTTTATGTATAGTCACTATGCAGGTGCACATGCACCTGTATGCAGTGTGCATTTGCGGCCAGAGGCCAAGACCATCGGGTGTCTTGCTCGAGTGCTCACTGCCTTATTGTTTGAAGCAAAATTTCTTGTTGAACCTGAGGCCTAATAATCCCAGTCCATGGGCTGAACAGCAAATCTCTGGGATGTTCCTGTCTCCATCTGCTCAGTCCCAGGATTATTGGCAATGCATCACTGTACCTAGCTTTTATACATGTGCTCTGAAAGTTAAACTCAGATCTCAATTTATGCACTTGGGACATGAGCCACAGGATGACTTAGATGAAAGCAGGTGCCTTCTATTCATGCCTCACTCTTCAAAACACTGCAACTGAACTGAGACGGCAGAAAAGTAAGGAATAAGCCAGATGTCCACGCCTCATCCTGAAGGAAAGAGAAAACAGCACAGTCTCCCATAACCAGAGCAAACCAGCAAGCCCGACTCTCCCAAAACTGAACTTCAGCTCTCTGGGCACATTGGAAATCAAATGCTCTAAGGCTTGCCCTAAACTCCCCTCGACTTTGCATCCAAAGTCTAAGGCAAATAAAACTGGTGCCACTATCTGGCTCCAAACCAGAGCTGGAATAATATTCTGGACTCAAATATTCATAAGTAAAATCCTTACAACTTTTCTTAGAAAACTTAAACCCAAGAAAAAATTATGTTCCAAGCTATTTAAGATAAGGACATGAGGGCCAAACACAATACTAATCAATAATTCACAGTGTTCTCTCTCTCTCTCTCTCTCTCTCTCTCTCTCTCTCTCTCTCTCTCTCTCGGTATCAGCAGCTACTTTTTTCAGTCCTGCATCACTTTGTAAACAGAAAAATTCGCAAGTATTAAATTCAGAAGTATTACAAAATTAATCCTAATGAATTAATAAAAAAATAACGTATACACATAAAATAGCCTTAAAGTTGTTTTAGTCTTACGAAAGTTTAGATGACTTTATATCAAATTCTTCAAAGTCAAAAGCACTAATGTTCCCTCCCATTTTACCCAACAGCCTCTTCGTACCACACACACTGCAATTATATCATTGCTCTTTGTCTCATGCTGTGAGCTGAGAGCTCTTTCGTGGCACATGAAAAAATCAAGCTAAGCAAAGGACCCAGGTCCCCTTGCCCAGCACCTAAACTTCTAGTCACTCTCTTTTCAAGTATTTCAATAAGATAAGCCCCACCTGGAGCAATCCTTGACTTTCATCATAAAATTGCAAAGTCAGAGCTACATAAGATTCTGTGCTGTTCCAAGCAAATTAAAATGGAACATGATGACAGGTGTGGCCAAATTTTCCAGGAGACAGGAAAAAAAAAAAAAAAAGAACTAACTAGCATCTGGACAATTTGATGCCAAATTCTAGCCTGCAGCTTAGCCATCTAGCTGAGTGACTGACTGTGGAGAACTCTGGAAGTGCCTACAGGTGCATTGTGCTCTGGGCTTCTCCAAGAATGCCTTCCTGCTGTCCTGCTTTTTGGCCTGCCTGTCCATCCAAGTCACCAACCCTCCTTAGCAAGTTCTGTGCACTTATTCCCTGTGACTTCCCAAAAACCCTTTTAAAAGACCTTTTCAAATTCAATTTCTTCCCAGACAGCAGTGAGCTCTAGCTGCTGATACCAATCAGAATCTCGTCCTGCAGCCAGGGTCTGAGTAGGTGAGCAGCACATTTCCCATTCTTATCATAATCCAGCAGATGCTGTTTGCCAACATTGTGATTACATACATAAGCATGTATCTATACATCTCCAACTAGCAAAAGTCTTGTCTTCTAACATCATCGAAAGCCAGAACTAAAGGGAGACTTAGGGGTTATCAGGTCCTGCGGATGCATCTGGAAGGACAAAGTGCCTCCGTGCAATGTCGTCACAGGAGAGGAAGGGCTGCAGAGATAACGCTTCAAATGCAGTCTCCAGGGTCCCAGGACAAGATTCTTTTCACCAAAGCCAGAAGAGACCCTTATTCCTCCCATCCTGACACCATCTTGACTAGTTAGGACCAACTAGGCACTTGAGTTGGTGACAGATCAAAACTTTAACAAGTCATTGTTAAATTAAAGCCCTGGGTGATTGTGCAAATTTGCACGCTGAGGGGACTTTGGAGAGACAGTATCTCCGCTCGTTCATATCTCCCCCACTTCCCGAGCCTTAAAATTGCTTTCTAATTAACTCAGTGTGGATTATCCCTGTTAGTAAATTTTCTAATGCGTTATTAATTACTCTAACCGTCAACTGCAGCTCATTTTCAGCACACTTAGGAATGCCGCAGCAGGTTTCCTGAGAGGGGCCAGCCTGTTTTCTAAACAACTAGTGCCACCATGTGGGCGAAAGTGGGAGGATTCTTGGAGCCTCAGAATAAGCCCTCAGAAAAACAAAACAATTATTGAATTTCTGGTCTGGTTAAGAAGAATTTGTGTGTTTTCTTCTTTTCTCTCCCTTTGTCTCAACCTCTATCCTCCCTATCTACCCTTTCCACCATGGCTGGCAAACCTAGGAATCCTCCAACCTGATCCCCATAGTTCCTACAAACCAGGAAATAGCCCTGAAAGCTTACAAGGTTAAAGTAAGGGTCCAACATGGAGTTCTGGCATCACTGACCCACTCCTGAGGACTGCCCCCACCCCCTATGGACGCCTTCTCCTAATTCTTCAAACAGGTGAAGATGTGGCAGCTGCATCTCCTTTGGGAATGCTGGAGACTAAAAGGTGATGGGCTGAGCTCGAGTCTCTACTAGACAAAGTTTCTAATCCGGTGACAGGTGTTCCTGTCCAAACCCAGCAACGGAAGAGCATCGCTGTGCCTCCTTCCAATTCAGCTACCAAGCATTTAACAATGAGTTCTAAGGTCAGATTAGGATGGAAGTGAGAACCAGGAAAACCTATCTTAAAAATCAGAAAACAGAAATGGTGTTGGAAGTGTACCACAGTGGAAAACTCTTCTTTTTTTATCATGAATAAAATTGTCAGGTTTGAGGTATGAATAAAGTAGCTCCCACGGCATCTCATGATGCATATATTGATATTGCCAAATACTGGAAATGTGCTGAGTGAGGTTACACACAAACAATATTTTATTTCATCCATTTTGCTATAACAAGATAGTTTAAAGGACCATCTGAACTCTGGTGATTATTTATTCCAATTTTAGATTAAAAGTAACTGCCATGATTGAAGGATACAAGTTGAGTTTAGCTGTAGTTGGCATTCACAGTTCTTTATTCTGCTGTCAGTGGGTGACCTTCAATTTCTTCAGGCCTCTCCGAGTCTTCCAGCGCATGCTCAGTCCAGAGTCAGTCACAGACCAGAACCAACAATGAACGTCTATTAGCACATGGCAATGGCTATTGCTTGAACACCCCCTGCGGGATATCACTAATGCCCTCATTGTCGGATGCTCAGAGGTGCGGCCTTGGGAATTCAGATAAATTCACTAGAGCAGAGATCATGATTAAGCACTCGAGGAAGAGGCCTAATAGAAACCAACAGTGACACACATGCTCTGGCACACACATGCTCTGGCACACACATGCTCTGGCACTATGACGATGCTCTGTACCTTCAGAACTTTTTCAGCAAGAACTTTTGTATCTCTAAAGGGGCTTATATTATTGAAGAGCATGCCTCGTATATTTAAGTATAGTGATGAAACTCTAATACAGAAGTATTACACATCATGCCAGAAAAAACATTCATAACAATATGACAAAACAATATATAAGTAACTTCTAAGTCTCCTAAACATTTTCATGGCTTCAAAATTATTCACTTTGTTTTGTAGAGACTACATGTAAGATACAGAGGGTAAACTCAAGATTATGTGGCTTCTGGTCACTTGGATTTATAATTTCTTTTCTCTAATAAAGAAATCTAACATGCTGATGAAATGTCTCAGTAGGTAAAGGCTCCTGCTACCAAGCCTGACTAGCTGAGATCAGTACCTGACACCTGTTTGGTAAAAAGAGACACGGATCTCTAGGGATATTGTACTGTTTCATGGTAAATAATTGTCCTGCCTATGAGTTTAATAAAAAGCGCTGATTGGCCAAAGGCAGGCAGGAAGTGTGGGTGGGGCTACCAGACTAAAAACTCTGAGAACAGGAAGCACAGAGCAGAACACCAGAGCAGAATGCCAGGGAGAAGCCGCAGGAAGCAGAGGACAACTATGCTGCTGTGAGAAAAGGTACCGAGCCACATGGCTGAACAGGAAGAATCATGGGTTAGATGAAGGGTACAGAGTTAGCAAGTGATATGCCTGGGCCTGAGGCTGATCAGCCAAAAACTATTGAAAGCATCTGTGTGTCTCTGTGGGACTGTGGGTCTGCGGGTCTGCAGGTCTGTGGGCCTAAACCTTGAGGCAAGGCCCGAAACTCAGGGCCAGAAACATCATACTACACAGATCCCCTCTGACTTCTGACCTCCACACACCTGATATGACACAGGCATGTGAGTACTCATACAGAAAGAGAGAAAGAAGAGATGATAAATTAATTAACTAATTAATAATTGAAAGAATGAAAATAATTGTAAAGTGAGTGGAATGCTGGTTTCTAATATACCAGTCTGACAGCTGTCAGATATACAGGAAATTTAGGGTTGGAGACATAGCTCAGAAGTTAAGGTCACTTGCTGTTCCTTCAGTTCTCAGAACTCACATAGAGTAACTCAACTGCTTGTAACTCCAGCTGTATAGAACCTGATATCTCTTCTTGCTTTCCTGATACTTGTACACACATGATAAACACACATGCATGGAAGAAAAATAAATGTCTAGGATAATGCTCTTGTACACTGATTTGTTACACCTATTGGTTTAATAAAATGCTGATTGGCCAGAAGCGAGGCAGAAAGTAGAGGAAGGCAACCAGATGAGGAGAATTCTGGGAAGAGGAAAGGTAGAGCAGCAAACGCCAGCCAGATGCAGAGGAAGGAAGATGAGAATTCTACACCAAAGCAAAGGTACCACCCACATGGCTAAACACAAACAGAATCATGGGTTCATTTAAGTGGAAGAGCTAGTTAGTAATAAGGCTGAATTACAATAGGTCCAGCGGCTACTATAATATTAAGCATCCAAGTCAATTATTTGGGAAGCGGCTGTCAGGTATCGGAAGTTTCCAGAGGGATAGAGAAACTTCCTACTATATAAATGTTTAGGATGAACAAGAAGAAGGAAAGGGAGCCTTGTAGAAAATGAGGCAGAAGCTAGGGATTAGGAATGGGGCTAGGGATCAGGGAGTTCACTGTGCAGCTGTGTAAGGGTATTGTGTTGTTTTATGGTAAATAATTGTCCCACCCACTGGTTTAATAAAAAGCACTGATTGGCCAAAGGCAGGCAGGAAGTGTAGGCGGGGCTACCAGACTAAGAAAATCTCAGAGAGCAAAGTGCCAGAAGAGGACCAGAGAGAAGCTGCAGGATGGAGAGGACAACCGTGCAGCTTTAAAGAAAGGTACCAAGCCGCATGGCTGAGCAAGAGATATGGGATAGCTTAAGGGTAGAGAGTTAGCAAGCTATATGCCTGGGTCTAAGGCTGATCAGCCTAAAACTATTGGAAGCATATGTGTGTCTCTGTGGGACTTCGGGTCTGCGGGTCTGTGAGTCTGCGGACCTAAACTTTTAGGATAGGCCGGAAAGTCCAGGCCAGAAACCTCCTACTACACAGCTGTGTCCCTTAGGAATGTCAGAAGCTACATTACTTAGGTCTCACCAACATGACTGCATAAACAAGAGCTGAACAAGGACAACAGCCATAGATGTGCTAAAGTGGTTGAGGAGGGGGAGCCAATAAGGGCCAACCACACACAAATAACTGTAGGCCACTAAGGAACCCTGAGAGCAGGACAAACAGTCCTCCCAGGGACGAGCACAGCAACTGCTTACCCAGCACCAAGTGCACAAGCCTAGAAACAAAAAGACAAGTAGCATCATACAGACTGAGCAGGTCATACTTATGTTTATGGAATATATATATGTATACACATGCATGCATGTAACAACATATGTTTAATGATAAGTAGAGGCCATGAATTTGAGAGAGAGAAAGGAGGGAGATGTGGGAGGGACTTGGAGGGAGGAAAGGAAAGGGAGAAATTATGTAAATACACTATAATTCCAAAAAATAAAAAAACACAATTTTAAAAAACTAGTTTAAAACAGTATAATGTCCCCCATTATATTCTAAGCCTACTTCTTTTAGCCTGTATGAATTTGGGCATGTTTCTTAGTGTCTCTGGCCCCAGGTTTGTTTATGAACTTTACAGTTGGAGTAGTGGGCCTTGAGAAATGGCTCAGCAGTTAAAAGCACTTTTTGATCTTACAGAGGACCTGGGATCAATCCTCAGCACACACATAGTGCTTCACAATCATGTGTAACTCCAGTTCCAAAAGATCAAGGGTCCTTTTCCAGCTTCTGTGGGCACCTGGTTGCAGGTGGTACACATAAATGCACATAAACATATGCATACATGTAAAAATAATAAAACAAAATCTTTTTTTTAAAAAATATAAAATTGGAATAACAATGTGCTCCAGGTAACAAATATCCTTGGAAGAATTAAACAAGTTAATACAGGTGTGGTGCTTAGCACACTGATAAACATATCTCCCACTCTTTCTCAAAACACCCTTTCCCGGTCTCCTTCAGTTTGCCTAGTGGCTATTCCACACCTCAGTGAGACCTCTTGATCGGGTCCATATCACACTTACTGTTCTCTGAACCCTCATGTCCAGTCAGTCGGTAACTTTTAATCTTCTTTAAATCGTGGGGGATATTTCACTTCTCTGGTGCAAAGCCCCAATGCTGCTTCTTTATCTTGGTTAAATCTACTGCCAAAGGTCTCACCAGAGCCAAGAGCAGATCACCTCCTGCCCCTTTCACTTCCTTCCCTGCAGCTGCTTGAGACTCCCTGTGCTTTTCAAAGAGCCCAGATCCACCATTGCCTACTGAAACACCATTCCAGACTCCACTGTGCTGGTCAGGAAGCTGGGGGTGGGGGGTATATGCATGCATGCATGCATACATACATACATACATACATACATACATACATACATACACACATACACACATACACACACACACATACACACATATACACACACATACATACATACATACATACATATACACATATATACACACACCACACACACACATACATACACACATACAGAGAGAGAGAGGACTGCTCTTAGATTATGCGTTCTCAAAGAATCTCACTGTCTCACGAGGCTGGGACTATAAAAGGCCACCATGTGACCTTATGATGAACTGTGTGAGAGGAAGTCCAGCCAGACAAGAGAAAAAGAGAAGCAAAGGGGGAAGGGGGTGACATAACATTTAAACTTTTGAATTAAATAAACTCCAAGCTCATAGGCTTCCAAGTGATGAAAGTCATAAAATCCATGAACCGCTTCAGAAGGGTTAGTTGTAGGGTTTTGACATGTTGTGTTTTGTTGGCAAGGTCCTGTTAATTAGGCTGAGTTGGCATGCAGTCACAACTCTGTTTCAGTCTCCCTAATGCTGGAACTGCGGGCATGTATGTGCCATTTACACTGACCTGACTTTAGGTTTCTGCCCCTCAAACCACCCTAAGTCAAAAGAAACAAAGATCTTTTCTTCTATCCTTGTGAGTTTTCCTGAGAAGCATTGAGTTCCTGGAAAATGACAGGATTCCAAGATCACAAGGAAAACTTCCTTCAACCCATGGTGTGTTTGGAACTTTAGCATGCTCCTTGCTACTAAGGAAGTCCCTGCTTTGGTAGTTGGGTTTTTTTTTCTTTTCTTTTCTTTTCTTAAAGAAGTCAAATTTGAGTTTCTCATTCTCCTTTTAATGAATATGAATTTATTTAACATAGGGATGTGTTTCCTAAAAATAATTTGTTCAAGTATGTCATGTACTTTATGTCATGGTATTATATTCAGCATCCCATATCTTCCCCTTCCTCCATCTCCCTATTTACCCTTCTAAAATTCTCCCTTTTCCCATCTGTTTTTTTATGTGGGAGGGGTATGTGTGTGTATGTATGTGTGTATATGTGTGTGCATGTATGTGTGTGTGTGTGCATGTATGTGTGTGTGTATGTGTGTATGTGTGTGTATGTAGATATTTAGCATTGTATAACGGTGTACAGTCTAGAATTCACAGATGAGAGAAAATTTGCAAGAGTTTTGTTTCTGAGTCTGGCTTATTTCACTTAACATGATAACCACCAGTTACATCTATTTTACAACAAATGACATAAATTTGTCTTTCTTTAGGTTGAATAAAAATCCACCGTGGAGCTTATTGTCTATGAGCCAGTGTTCAAATATCTCCACCTTTCAGACTGTGAGTTCACTGTGACCAGCTGCTTCCCACTTCTGCTTCCCTGGCACTCCTGCTATGATTAACTGTGTCCCTTAAACCTGTGAGCCAAAGTCAACTGCTCTTTCTATAAGTAGTCTTTTGGCAGGTATTTGCCACTATAATGAGGACAGTGGTTGATACAGTGATAACTCATAATTGTATAGTCTGCTTCCTTTTCCTGAGTTCTTCAATTGTACCATCTTTGTTAATGTTTTATTCATATGCAAAGCTTGAGAACCTGCTCATAACATGAGGGCACTCAAGCCTTTCCTCTGCTATTCTATAGATATGAGCTAAGAATGACCATTGACACAAAGTGGAAAATGATTGTTAGGCAACTGCATAAACTCTTCAGTAGGCACAGAGTGAGGAGAAACACACATACAGAGAGAGAGAGAGAGAGAGAGAGAGAGAGAGAGAGAGAGAGAGGAAGCAATAGCAAAAAGATAAAAGCAGCTCACCTTCAAAATGTTTTCCAACACTGGGTTTCATCATAACATCTTTATATCTATACATCCATCACTGTATGTGCCGACGACATCCGTCTCTCCACTGCCCTATCCCAGCTCTCCTCCCTGCCTACTGCTCTTCCCTACAAATCATCTGCATTCTTCCTTCGTGTTGTATATACATATATGTACACATGCAGGTAGTTAAGATCCTACATATGAAAGAATGTTTTGGTCCTCTCTGGTGTTCTCCCCATCCTGTCCCCTACCCCCACCCTCCAGCCCCCACCCACCCTCACCACCCACCCACCCCACCCCCACTTCCTTCACCTCCTTCCTCTTTTCCCATGGTCCTCCTCTTCACTTTCATGCCCTCTCTATATAGTTATGTTACATGTACATTCCACATATGAGAGAAAACTTGGTACTTGTAAAGACTATCTTTACAGACACAGTGAAGATTAGCTTTAATGTGGAACGTCTGAGAAGACCTAGAAGGCCCTCACCTACTCATATCAAGTCTATTCGGATGAAGCCGGATGCTGGAACACACACCTGGAATCCTAGCACCTGGGGCAAGATGACACCGAGTTTAAGGCAAACTGGGCTCCACAGGTAGTTCATTGTCAGTCTGGGGTACAGAGCAAGATCCTGTTTCAAAAAGGCATAATCAACAAAAATGTAAACTAAAGTATATATATGTAATACAATTCACTGAACCACAGTGGCAATAACAAAATATTGAGAACAACCCAGGTTGTTATTTTCTAAATCAATTCTATTCAACAATTTAAATGGCCTGTACTGCAGCCACAGACCAGCAGAAGGAGGCTATCTACACAGAACAATACCCACGGGGTAATTGTTCATGGAGGGAAAGGCATGGTGCAGAAGTTTTGTGCAAATCTATGATTTAACAGCACCACCATCCAGCCATGCAAGAATCCTTTTAGAATTTTATTTTTAATTGGCTTGCAAAATGGCAGGTTATAAGGAAAAAAAAAGAAACCTCTAATAGCAGGTATAGAATACCTCTGTATGAACCATTGGTCAAGGAGACTCCCATGCCCTCCTAAAATACGCAGACTCCTCCATTCTTATTGTTTACCCACCAGAACTAGATAATGAGACTCTGAGGGTAGAAATAGAACACACTTTAATTATAAGATACAGAGAAAGGAAACCAGAACTGGGCTAGGAGCTTCCTTCCCACTGGCTAACTTTGGTGGTGTTGGAAGATGCCGTGCGGGAGAGGGTGGTGTCTAGGAAGTACGCTCTATCAGTGTTCTTACCTGGTGAATTCTATGAACTACAATACAACCTGACAGGCAAGGTGTGCCCACAGGTGAAATACTGCTACAAGTGGTACAGAGGTAATCAAGCACTCTCTGATTGAACTTGAGGCCTATTCTCCGGAGAGAAATTCATACGTGAGACTGTAAACCCAATCAAAAACCCATAGCTGAGGTCTTAGGCCATAGTGAGGAACCTAAATACTATTGGTTAACTAAGCTGACATGGGGCCTTTTACATATCTATGTTTTAGACCATAGACAAATGCTATTCTCGGCCTTAATCACAGAAACTTCTCTTGCAGAAACAGTGATAAATGTAGAGGTTCATGACTATTCATGGTGCTGGAAGTAAGTGATGGTGATTATTTAGCCCTAAATAAGACATACAGGGCATTTATACTATTTCCTCAGTCTTAGTAAACTATGAGGAAGAAAGGGCAGAATGACTGAGCTGGAAGGTAGAAGTGAAGGATTCAGCCAGCTCCAGTGTGATGAGCTTGGCTCCGGCAGGCCGTGCCCTTCTCCCAGTCCCTCTGCCTTGCTAACCATTAGATTACATTCCTAAAGCTAGCTGCCAAGATCTATTCCCTGATTTGGCCACTTCCTCTTCCTGAGGCTGACAACAAAAGTTCAGCTATCAAAGTACTGAAGTCCAGCAATCAAGAGCCCCCTTAGGCTCATCTAATTAACATGCCCAATTAATATTAAACACCTCATTCTGACACAGGATTTCCCCTTGTACCTTGTAAAAACTGCCATTTGCTTATGGGTCATGCCTGTCTCCTGTCTATCGAGATGCAGACCTTTGTGTCCCCATCCCCCAGGGACAAATGCCCCTTCCCTCTACCCCTTGTCACCTTCCCTTCCCCCACATCCTCAGTCTCCTGTCTTTGTGTCTTATCTCCTGCTCTCTGTCCCTCTGCAGCAAATACATTTCCTTTGTGCTGAGAACTTGGTGTTGGGGGCTGTGGGATACTATCTTCTGGACTTGGTGCAGCCATTACAACCATTGCAGTCAAGATTCCACAGCATCTAATGTCACCTGCTCTGGGCATGCACAGAACTTTCAAAGTCAATCATGAATAAGGGATAGGCTCCTGTGCTACCCCTCCCTACTGAACTATTGGCTACTGGTGCATTTTAGGAGTCTAGAAGTCACTGTCTTCACTGGCGAGTCCACCAGAGACTAATAAATGGCTTGAAACCCATACATGTGGATGGACTTGTTTAAGCCTAGGGAATCACAAAGCGGAACAAAAGAACATGGGAAGAAGAAGGAGGGTGATGGGGTGACAGGGAGAGCAGACAGGGTGGACCCAACGAGTGGTCAGGATACATTATATATGTGTGTGTGAAGTTGTCAAAGAAAAAATTTAATAAACTTTATCAAAAACATACAAATCATTTAGGTGAAAAGAGAGAAATAGATGGGTGTGTATTGTCTATAGCTGCAGAAAACTTCCAGGAAAAATGGGTAGGAACTGACTCACACACACCGGTTGCCTTCTGGAAGGAGAACAGAAGGAGAGAGGCTCCAGGCTGTGCCTTGTGCCTTTTAAGTTTGTTAGTCTTAGATCAGAATTAGACCCCTCCTCTACCCTTCAGAGCTGCAGCCTTTGTGTTTCATAGAGACAGCACAAAATTTCAATCTGGAACTCAGTCACACTGCCTTTCCCAGCTGCCTTATGCTTTCTCCTTCCTTTATGTGGTAATCCATGATGCAATTCGGCACTTTCCTGTTTGATCCAAGATAATTTTCCCCATCACAAAATCCTTAGTTTATTTACCATCTGCAAACCCTCTATCATGCTGATAACATGGTCAGGTCCCAGAGATTATGACTGGATACCTCTGGGAGTCATTACTCAGACTACCATAGCTGTGAATAGCTAAAAGACATTTACTATTTATGAAATGCAGTGAGTGTCTTAACACAAATACAAGATATTATTAATAGAGGAAAATAATAGTAGGATATATGATAATTCCCTATACAATCTTCTCAATTTCTCCATAAATCAGAACTCTCTTTTTTTAGGTCTATAAATTAGGTAACATTAAATGTACAGCTACCATGTGACCCAAGAACTGGCCACCTGGGCATTGATCCTAGAACTATAAAATTTTGTTTGTGCAAAACTTGTCTGCTAATGTTTACAGCAACTTTATAAGTCATCTGTTGAAATTTCTTATCCAGAAAATAAATCCAAAAGAAATGTTTTGGTTTTACCTTAGCCAGGGATTTCAGAATTTCATATATCCCACAAACAATTAATGTGGATGAAATCAAGTTATCCATCCCCAAGTGTGAAAATTAAGTATTCTAATACATGGAGAATGGACTTGAGGGAAAAGTTGGTAGAAATGGAGAGGCCAAGCAAGACAGATGCTGGGAAGAAGGGACCATTTACCCAAGCCCAAACACTGAGTTTGTACATGCATCTCCAAGTTAGTATACTGGGAACCAAATGTTCAATACATGTTGGGAGGTAGGACCTTTAAGAATTGGTGAGTCATGAGGACTCTACCTTGTAAATAAATTATTGCATGCTATCTTAGAAGTGGTTTCATTGTCACAAGAGTGGGTTTGTTATAAAAGCAAGTTCAGCCCTCTCTAACATCCTTCCATGACCTTCCACAATGTTTGATGTTGCTGCAAGAAAATGCAGGGTTCAGCACCTTAGCCTTGGATTTCTCAGGCTTCACAATTGTTCACAGTTTTATTTATAACTTACGCAGTCTATGGTTTTCTGCAATTGCAGCATAAACTGGACCAAGAAATCTGTAACAGTTCAACTCAGGAAGTCATCATAGAACCACTTTTTACTAAGTTTGAAGATCCAAGAGCAGAAAAACTTGGAAATCCTTGGAAAAACCCTTCCAATCCTCTATAGCAAAGCTGCATGAGCCCTGGAGACGAGAGACTCACAAATGTCACACTTTTGGTAAATAAGAACACCAGAGGGCTGAGACATCCCCACCGTTTTGGAGCTGGAATATAAAAATGGCACAGGAATGGGTAAGAAAGGACCTCACACCCCAAAGTACATACTGATGACCAGTGATGAGGAGTGATGTTCACAGAGTTTCAGCTATAACTGGGACAATACCCAAGACTCTAAGAGGATATCAGACAGATTTCTTCCTGCCATCCCTGAGCCATGATGTATAAGTGCAGGAACTACCAAGGATGAGGGGCAAGATGGAGAATCTAGGACTAGTTCATCTGAAATGACAAATAAAACTAAGTAAGCATTGATTGGAGTAATTTTTGCCTTCATATTCAAAAAGTGTATGTTTGTGGGAGAATGAGGGGAGATGTGTGTTGGGTGAGTAGGTGCATGCCATGATGAACGTATGAAGTCCATAGGAAAACGTTATGGAGTAAATGATCTCCTTCACCTTTGTAAAGGTTCAGGGAGTCAAACTAAAAAGTCACCAGACTTGTGCATCAAGTATCTTTACCCATTGAGTCACCTAGCCATTCTCAAAAGGAATTTCTAATACATAGTCTATCAACTTATAAGAGTGAAGCAGCTCACTTGACCACAAAACTGAGCTCTACCTGCTCTGCTTTGGAATTTCATATACTATCAGCCTCCAGTCCTACAGATTCTACAAGTATTCAAGCAACCATGGAACAAAAATTATGTCTGGAAAGCACATACAGACATTTTTTTCTTGCCATTATTCTCTAAACACAATAGTATATATAATGACTATCCACCCAACACATTGTAGCACATAATATACATAAATAGAGATTATTAAACATATAGAGAGGATGTGCATAGGTTGTGTGCAAGTACTACATTATTTTATGTAAATGATTTGAGTGTCCCAACTTTGGTTGTTACAATAAGGTTTCCTGGTCCTGGGTAGCCAGGTGTCCAGACCCACAGACCTGCAGTGCCAGACTGCTTAGCTGCCTGCTGCTGCTTAGTCCCACAAAAATGATTCAGATGCTTATATTAACTTCATGCTGTTTGGTCTATGGCTCAGGCACCTTGCTAGATTGCTCTTACATCTTAACTCAACCAATTCTCATTAATCTGTCTGCCACGTGGCCTGTGGCTCACCTGTGTTTCTTACATGTTTCTTCTTGGACAGATGGTGAATCTGTCTCTGACTCCACCCTTCCTTTCCTACATATTCTGAATCCCCACCTACTTCTTCTACGGTGCCTGTCATGGAACAAAACAGTCCTTTATTTAAAGATTGATATGAACAGCATACAGAAAGACATTCCCATATCATCTCCCCATTTCTGTCTAATCAAAAAGAAAGGTTTCAATTTTAACATAACAAAATTACATATAACAAAATAGCTATCAAGCAAGAATTAAAATTACAATATCTAGTCTATTTGTATTTAACAAAATTAAAGAAAATACTCTATCATCTACCTTATCATCATAAATCTAAAGTTTCATATCTAATATACCTTAAAATAACCAAGAAAAACTATACCTATAACTCTAATCTTCAACTACATCAAAGACCATAGAAGGATATATTTACCCAAGTAAACCAGAAGTGCAAGCAACTTCCAAAATCTAGAAATGACAGAGATGACACCTATCTGCATGGACAGTAACTCAAAGTTCCTTTACAAAGTTGGGGCATCCATCTTCAGCCTGCAGGCCCAGAGTCTCTTTTCATTTTGGTGAAGCAGGAAATCTGCTCTGCCTATTCTGGTATAGTTCATAGGTAGCTTTTTCTTGAGTCCTGAAGAATGTCTGACAGTTTTCTCTGCAAAGCAGGAATCTGAATGACCATCTCAGCTTTTTCTGCCAAAGTTCAGAGGTCACCTTCCTATGGAACCTGCATGTCCAGTTTAAACAGCATACTGTTAAGCAGTCAATACAAGAACAGGTTCTTGTCAAGTGGCTAATCACTGCCATAAAGAAAGTAGAGTTCATATGGAGTTTCTTCGATGCCCATTTTTCTCTTGAAGTAGATTGGTGCTGCCAGAAGCATATCTGTCTCACTGTCCAGAAAAGTCTAAGTTGTTAAAATAATTTTAAATGCCATATTCTGTAGGTCTTAGAAGTGTTTGAAGATTACCTATCTAATTGAAATATATCTATGTATACCTAAAAAAATCCTAACTAACATAACTACAAGTTTGGTTATCATAGGTGACTATTAACCTGCATTTCTTAATTATACATTACAATTTTAAATCAGTTACATGAACATCACACATTAAACAAGAGTAGAAAAATACATACAACATAACAAAAATTGACCTTAAATTTGTATCACACCAATGCAAAACATTTTGAGATCAACAGCTGATTTTTTGATTAAAGTAAATTCAATAATCTATTTTTTAAAAGATCACTCATATACCATATCCCCTTTTTCTTCTTAGAAAGAGATTAGCTTTGACAATTAACCATTTATAATGAAAACAAACACTTATAAACAATATTTTGGGAATTTGGGCGTAGTTTTCCATACTACTTCCTGCTGATTAAGGAGTGCTGGTAATCTTTCAGGTTCTTGAGACTGGATCATCTTAGTCTGTAGCCCTGAAGCTAATGTGATCATCTCAATTTTCAGTTGGCCTTGGTTGATGAAACCATATTTGCCTAGAAGCAATCCACAGGTTCTCATCTTCTGTGGAAACAAAAGCAGAACTGTTCCAAAGCAATAGATCCTTAGACACAAATTTCAAAATCAAGATACTTTTAAAATATATATTCATTTTTAACTTATTAGTCTTTGCTATTCACTGTCTTTCTATGGTTAGCTCATTAATAGTTAAAAAAAATTAAAAAACACAATAATAACCATAATCCATATTCTGTTTCTATTTTCCATCTTTACATGGCTTATTATATTTTTATTACTCTATTACTCTTTTTTAGGACTTCTACTACCCTATTTTCTCTCTGAAGCCTATGTACATTTTACATACATTGTAACCCATTTACAAGTCTTTTTTCATCAGAATCTGTTTTATTGTGAATCTTTAATAATTTTCCAACTAGAAGAACTTTTAAAATGCTACTACTCTCTTAAAGAGCCACATAGTTTTTGCAGATAAAGCAGAATCAGTAAGTACTCTTAAAGGGGCCTCGTCTCTGTTCACCTCCAGCAAACAGAGCAAACCCAAGAAATGCTGCTACTAAGAAACCATTTGACTTTGTTTCCCTTTTGTTCAATATATAACACACAATACCCCAAGTTCAACAATGATGACATCAAGCAACATTTTCTTCACACAGCCTTGCTAGTTCACATACTCCTTTGATGCTACTGAAAATTCTTCATTTCCTTCAAAGTCACAGAGGCCATATTCCCAATTCCCCTCACATTCTTCTTCTCATGAACTCCTGGAGAACATCAAAGACTGGATACATAAAAGATGTTCTCAGGGCACCAGCCATCATCAAGTTCCATGAAACTCTGATTGAAAAAAGTCAGCCTCTTCTGAGACAGCCTCTTCCTTTATCCTGGACTTCCTGACCATAGCAGATGTCATTAGTCAACTATCCCAATTCTCTGAAAAGTCATTTTATAGCATAGAACCAATAAGGAAGTGTGACCCAGTTTATCCATATCAATCTATTTATCTCCCCAGTTTTCTTATTCAAATAACACCACAGGGTTATTTAACATCTCTACTTAAAGGGATTTGTGTTTTTAAATTGAATTCACTTGCTTAATTATTAGAATTATTTTAGTGATAGCAAATGGTAGTAACAGAAACTCAAAATAGGATATAGAATAGAATAGAATAGAATAGAATAGAAAATAGAATAGAAGGCTTTCTGTTAGAAAGGCAAGGTAGTCAATACAAAGTGTCCAAAGTCCTGCCAGCACCACACATACCTACTCCCATCCCAAACAAAGGGACATGGGCAATGTCCTTTTGCCAGCGAATGAAAATTGGCAATGCAAGTCACTGTTAACATTTATTTGCCCGATAGTAATATGTGCTCACCTGCTGTCACTTTGCAAGCAATTGAAAGCCATTCTATGTTATACAATGGGATGCTGTAAAACATAAAAGAATATGATATCTGAGAATCCTCCCAATCTGACTCATTTTATCAATCACTTTGACTGTCCAGTTGCCCAGTCAGGAGAATGACCAGTGGGTGGCAGGATAGAAGCCCGTATCTCAGATGCAAGGCTTTTCCTGGTATATTAATAGCCCAGTTGTTTACAGGTCTGCAGCTGCTGTTTATAACTCTGCAGCACACTCAGTAGCACTTCCTCCTCACCTGCTATTTGTCGACATCTGTGTTCATGTCTCCAAGGAGAACAAAACCCATCATGTGGGAACCATAACTAAGAAGTCCTAAGTCTTTGTGTTCATTGGGGAAAGACACCAGCATCCCCTCTTCCCACTCCTTACAAATTGTGAACTACTAAAATTAGGCAACTTAAAGAATCAAGATTCCTGCCCAGGATTCAACCTGAGGATTTGAGCTAGAAGCATCAGCACTATGTTAGACAACAATCATGGAATACAATAATGTGCAGCTTGCAAGCTACAGGCTAATAAACAAACGCCATGAAAACTGCTGCGACAATGAAGAGATGAACACTGAAGGCATGAGAGGAATCTCAAAAATGCAGACTTTCATGGGACTGACCTAGGCCCTCTGCCTTTATGTTACAGTTGTATTGCTTGATCTCTTTGTGGGACTCGGAACAGAGAGAACAAGGGCTGTCTCTGACTCTGGTACTTGCTTTGGGGACTCCTTACTCCTACTGGGTTGCCTCACCCAGCCTTCATAGGAGAAGAGGTACCTAGTCTCACTACAACTTGATGTGCCATGGCTGGTTGATGTACATGGGAAGCTTCGCCCTTTTCTGAAGAGAAAGGAGGAGTGAGTGTGGGGGATGATGGGAGATTTGAGGGAGGGACTGGGGGAAATTAATTAATTAGTTAGTGTGGCAATATATTGTGTATCTAACAAAGTTTGCTTGAAGATCAGAGCACAGAGTCGGCTACAGATTTAGCCATGAAGATCAGGGAGTGGTGGCGCACAAGCCTTTAATCCCAGCACTTGGAAGTTTAAACCAGGAAGTGATATTGCTGGGCAGAGAAAGAAATAAGGCAGAAGGAGGCATGAATTCAGCCCTTTGCCTTCCAGCTGAGGACTCAGAGGCATTCCATCTGAGAATTCATAAGAAGTTAGCTTGGTGAGAAGTTTAACTAATTAATTAAAAATAAAATTTAAAAAAAGAAATGCCAAATTTCAGAAAGGTTAATAGGTGATCACATGAATCCTCTTTTACAATATCTATGAAAACATCAAATGGTAAAGAGATTTTTATTTTACCCAAAGTTAGGAATGAAAACTAGAAAATGCCAGAAATTTCAGAAGAAGCTTCTATATGTTAGCAGAATTATGGGTGGACATGATATGCTTTTGGCCACCTAGGGCTGCCACAACTAAGCCATAGACTGTGGATTAAATAACAAACATTTCTTTCTGATACTACGAAAGCCAAAGTTCCAGAGGAAGCAGTTGGCAGGTTTGCCTTATGAGTTCCTTTTTCTTGGCTCGTAGGTATTGTTATATATCTTGTCTCATTGCTGTATTCATCTCTGGCCTCTCTCCATCTTGCTTCTCATAAAGATGCAAGCCATAGCACATGAAGGCTTCACCTTTACCTCCTTAATTACTTCCCAAAGGCCCCATCTCCAAGACAGTCACACCAGAGCTTAGTCCACAGTGCAGCTCAGATCTATTCTTTAATCTTTCCAGAGAAAACAGCTTGGAAAGAAAACAGACAAGGAAAAAAATTAAGGGAAAAAGAATGAAAAAGAACAAAGTGTTCTGATAACAGAACTGAGACCAATGATGAGCTACAGTCCAGTCCCAAGGACAGCATCTAACTAGAAGACAGAAAAAGAGGTGACCCTGGTAAACAGAATCACTCAAAGGAAAAGCAATTAGAAGAATGAAGCTGATTAAGCACACTCAGGACAGAAAGCACACAATCATCTCAATAGATGAGGGAAAAGCCTTTGACAAAAATCTTACATTCTTTTATAATAAAAAGTCCTTAAGAGACTGGTAATAAAACAGGTTACATATGACAGACCTATAGCCAACCTTGTACAAAATATACTCAAAGCATTTATACTATTATAACAAAACAGGAGTTGTGCTTACTAATTCTATGTGTCAACTTGACACAAGCTAGAGTCATCAGAGAGGAAGGAGCCTCCGTTGAAGAAAGGCTTTCATGAGATCCAGCTGTAAGGCATTTTCTCAATTAGTGATCAATGGGTCAGGGTCCAGCCCATTGTGAGTGGCACCATCCCTAGGCTGGTGGTCCTGGGTTCTATAAGAAAGCAGGCAGAGAAAGTCAAATAAAGTAAGCCAGTAAGCAACACTCTTCCATGACCTCCGTATCAGCTCCTGCCTCCAGGATCCTGCCCTCCTTGAGTTCTTGTCCTGACTTCCTTCAGTGATGAACAGCAAAGTGAAAGTATAAGTGGAATAAGCCCTTTCCTCCCCAACTTAGTTTTTGATCATGGTGTTTCATCACAGTAATAGAAACCCTAAGACAGGGGTATTCTCTGATCATATTCAATATAATGCTTGCACTTATCACTAGATCAATAATACAAGACAAGGAAATAAAGGAGACATGCAAGAAATAAAGAAGTAACCATATTTATTTGCAAATGATATGAGCTCCAAGAGAGATCAGATATGTTTATGTCTAGTAAACACTTTCTGGAAAATGTCAAGATGCAAAATCAACAAACAAAAAACTGAAGTCTCCCTATATTCATGCAACAAGCATGCACTACCCATAATATTCTGAAAACACATCTTTGAATAAATATAACTAAATAAGTAAAAGATCTCAATGACCACATTAAAAAAGTAAGTCAAAAAGAACATTAGATGATGTAAAGATTTCCTGAACTTATGGATTGGAAGAAATAGTATACAAATGGCTGTTGTGCTGGAAGTAATCCACAGATTCAGTACACACCATCAAAGCCAAAATTCCCTACAGAGAAAAGCAATCAAAATTTTCAAAATTCAGTTTTCTTCTGCCACTGCCAAGTTGCACAAAGGCAGAGGTCCTGGTGTGTTCAAGATTCTGCCTCACTCATAAGCCACTGTCATGGGGGAGAAAAGAATTGCTGCTGGAGGTGTAATGGAGGTCAATACTACTAGACAAAAGATTCTGAAGACTACCCTCATCCATGATAGCCAAACACGTGGCATATCCGGAGCTGCCAAAGCCTTAAACAAGCACCAAACTGATCTTTGTGTGCTTGAATCCAATGGCGATGAGTATATTTATGTTTGTAGAGGCACTTTGTGATAAGCAGCAAATCAACCTAATTAATGTGAATGGCAAGAAGAAGCTAGAAAATGGGGAAGCCACAAAAAGTAATTGGTAGCAGTTGTGTAGTGGTTAAGAGCTATGGCAAAGACTCTCAGGCCAATGATGCCATTAAAGAGTACTTCAAATGCAAGAAGTAAATAAATAAAAATTTTGTTCATTAAAAAAAAATCTGCTAGGTGGAGTGGTGCAAGCCTTTAATCCCAACACTTGGGAAGCAGATGCAAGTGAATCTCTGAGTTTGAAGCCCACCTAGTTGATGTGGGAATGCCTTTCTGTATGCTGTGAATATCAATCTTTAAATAAAGGAGCTGTTTTGGCCCATGACAGGCACCATAGAAAAAGTAGGAGGAGAAATCAGAGCATAAGTAGGAGGAGCAGGGCGGAGTCAGAGAGACTGAGTCAGAAGCATAAAGGAGCAACATGTAAGGAGCACAGGTGAGCCACAGGCCACGAAAATGGGTTGAGTTAAGATGTAAGAGCTAGCTAGCAAGGTGCCAGAGCCATAGACCAGACAGCATGAAGTTAATATAAGAGTCTGAATCATTTTGGGGGCCTGAGCAACGGTGGGCAGCTAAGGGGTCTGGGGCTGCAGGTCTGTGGGTCTGGACCTCTGGCCGCCCGGGACCAAGAAACTACATTGTAACACCTGGTCTACAGATCAAGTTCTAGAACATTCAGAGAAACCCTGTCTTAAATTAATATACATATTAAATTAACATATATATTTTCTAAACCCAAATAGAAGCACAAAAGATCTTGAATAGGGAAAGCAAATCTAAATAAAAAGAATAATGCTGTGTATTGAGGTATTGTCAAACTTGATTTCAAGTTATACCACAGAGCCATAGTAACAAAACCAGCATGGTGTTGGCATGAGAACACACACATAGGTCAATAAAATATAATCGATTTCAGACATAAACCCACACAACCACAGCCAAAAATACACATTGTAAAAAAGACAGCCTCTTCAAATAATTGCATTGAGCAAGCTTGATCATCATGCATAAAAGACAAGCTAGATCCCTATCTCTTAATCTGCACAAAAATCAACTCCAAATGGAACAAAGACTTTCATCTAAACCCTGAAACTTTAAAACTGATAGAAGGAAGAGAAGCATTTCAGACCTAGATTTTAGACAGGGACTTTTGATTAGGACTCCAATTTGCATGAAGTAATGTCAACAACTGGCTAGTGGGGCCTCAGGAAATTCAAAACTTTCAATACCGCAAAGGAAAAAGTGATCAATGGAAGAGACAGCCTACAGTATAGGAGGAAATCTTTGTTAACTATGTAGTTGGCAGAGGATTAGCATTTAGAATGCAGTCGGACTTTCTTGTCTGACTTTCTATGGACTGCCAGCTCCAAAATAGTGACACAGAGATTTTTAATTAATTATGAAAACTTGGCCTTAGGTTAGGCTTGTTTTCAACTAGCTCTTAAGATTTAAATTAATTCATTTCTATTTATCTACATTTTGCCATATGGCTCTTTATCTTTCCTCAGTTCTGTGAGTCCAACTTGTTCCAAATGTCACTAGCATCTCCAAATGAGAGCATCCTTTCACTTCACCAAAACGGAAGAAAACAAAACAAACAACCAAACAACACCATTCAAAGTACTTCCCAACTACTTCCTGTATGCCTCTCTATCACCTTCCAGACACTCTCTGACTCTCTTTGATAACTTTTTATCAACTAGTTGCTAACTTGGCCTCCTAACCCACAGTTCATTTTATTTAATTAATGCAAATGCAAACTCAGGATTCACATTGTAATCAAATATCCCACAATATTTCTTCCTTTTTGTCTAAATAAAAAGAAAATGTTTAACTCTAACACAGTAAAACTATATACAATAAGGACAATTATCAGGTGAGGATTACATTCACCACGTCTAGTCCATTTACAGAGAAACTACTCTATCATCTATCCTGCCCCGGCCTGCGGGTAAAGTCAACGGAGACCCTGGAGGGGGGGAGTGAGAATGAGGGGGAGGACAAGGGTCTGATCAAGCCCCGTTTATTAAGAGAATGAACTGATATATACAGGGTGAAGGGGTTGGTTATCACTCTTGCTGCTAACCTTGAAAAGAAAGTTGCAGCTGCAGAAGGGGAAGGTAGTTGAGATTATGAGAGGAGTAGTGTAGAAAAGCAAGGACGCTTGGAGAAGAAACATTCCATTCCCAGCAAGGAGTTGTAAATAAGATCTGCTATTGGCCTCATCCTGCTAGTTGCCAATGAATCAGGAGATGTGACCTTGGGTCAGAGTTAGGCAAAACTTTACTCTCTTCATGAGATGTGACCTTGGGTCAGAGCCAGGCAGAGCTTTGCTCTCCACACTATCCTATCTCAGTGAGTCCAAAGTTTTATACCTAAACCATTGTCTATCGCAACTTGTATTACCAACCTCAAATAGGTATCTTCTTAGGAACTTAAAACATTTTCTTAGAAAAACAGCTTTAGCTTTTATGTTTCTCAACCTTATAAACTTAATATCACTTATGTAAGTTTTTTTTCTGAATTTGGTAACAAGAAAAACTATAAAACTATAACTCTCTTTTCTTCAATCCTGTCAGAGACTGGAGAAAGATACAATATTATCTGAGTAAACAGGAAGTGCAAAGCAAGCAACTTCCAAAATTATAGAAATGACAGAAGCAATTGGCTGCCTGGACAGAAACCCAAAGTGTCTCTGCAACCATCCTTGGCCTACAGGCCTGAAATATCTGTCAGACATTTTGGTAAAGCAAGAATTTTGAAGGTCTGTCTTGTCTTTTCTTGGAAAAGTTTGTAAGTCATCTTTTGTGTCCTACTTTGGACAACATACTATCAGCAGCTGAAGCAAGGGTAGTTTCCTGCCCAGTAGCTAACTTTGTCACAAATGAAAACTAACTCCATATATGGCTCATACGGAGGTTCTTCAACGCCTATTATGTTTTCTGAAGTAGATTGGTGCTGCCAGGAACAGACCATCTCACTGTCATGAAAAGCCTTAGGTTACTAAAATATCTTAAATGCCATATTCTTAGGTCTCTAAAGTATTTGAAAATTATCTATCTAAATTTTTCTGTGTATGACCTTGAATGCATATATGACATGACTATAAGTTTGGTTGCTACAGATGACTAACTACTAATCTGAATTTCTTAATTATCCTAAATAGTTTGTAATAGTAGCTTTTAAGGACTAGAACTTTACATTTTTAAATGAGCTGCATAGTTACAATTCCTAAAACAAGAATAGAAACATAAACAGTATAACAAAAATAACCTTAAATTTGTATCATTATACAAAAATTCATAACACTGCAAAATATATGAGACTAGTTGTTTTTAGTTTAAAAGTAGACTTGATAATATACCCTTTTATCCTAAAATTCTTATATTGCCCCATTTTTAATCTTTTTAGAAAGAGACACCCAAATCTAATCTCCTTTGTTTAGTTTTCTCCCTGACCATGACCAATAACAACTTAGAGCCAATGCCATCCCCCAAACAATGATAAACATCCATAAGCCACCAAACAAACAAAAACTACCCTACCACTTGTTCGTAAGGTTACTTCCTGTTGTCTGGGGACAATGGCATCTTTAGGGTACCCTGAGAAAACTGAGATAATAGTCAAGTCCTGGGAGAGATAATAGTTGTCCAGTTTCTGTGTGATGAGAAAATGAAGAAGTCCTAGCTGGAGTAATATATGAGATTGGACCATCTGAGCCAGCAGCTTTGAGGTTGTTATGGATGCAGATTTTGAAAAGGGAACAGAGGCATTCTGAGAGACTGGATCATCTGGGCTACTTGTTTTCATTGGTGTCTGGTTCTTTTTTTCTGAAAACACACAAACTTTTAAAGACAACATACCTATTTGCATTAACACAAGTTAATAGAATTGTGTGGTGTGCACAAATCAGCTAAAGAGGATTCTCTGCACTGTGTTTGAGCAGGTAAAAGGCATCTGTCAACTTCATAAATCCATTTGAATTTCTTAACAAAACTATAATATAAATCTCCATCCATGCCATATAAAGGAATGGCATGCAATAATAAGCCATGAGGACTCTGTAGCCAAAAAGATTTATCATGTCTTCAGTATGAACACAAACAACCCAATTAAGAAATGGACAAATTAATATTTAGTTCTCAAAATATTAACTACAAATGGCCAATAAACTTATGAAAAAATGTTCAGCTGCATTGGCCATTGAAAAAACGTAAATTAAAACCAACTGAGAGCTGGTGCTATGTCTTAGTGATAAAGGAACTTTCCACCATGTCTATGTAATCCCCATAATCCAGGTAGTCGAAGGAAGAACTGACTCCCAACTCTGTCAAGTTGTTTTCTGACCACATGCATGCATGCCATCCATTCACACACAAACACACACACACACACACACACACACACACACACACACACACAACATTTCCCTTATCAGAAATATATAACGAGCTTAATAATAATTGCTATTGTTTAAAATATATTTTGGAGAAATGCACCTCAAGTTTTTTAGGTGACTTCTTATTCTCATAACACTTTAAAATTTTTATGGAATTATTTTGCATAGGTATCTAACATCTACCTACCTATCTCTGTTTTTCTTATGCTAGTATTTTATTTATGTGTCAACGTGGAGGCCTAATGTCAACATCAGATGTCTTCCTTAATCACCCTCCACCTTACGTTGTGAAGCAGAGTTTCTCACTGAACCTGGAGCTCACTGATTTCTATAGACTGGGAATTATGAGTGTGTGCCACCATCCCTGCCTTTTACCTGAGTGTTGGGGATTAAACTCAGGTCCTCATGCTTAAATAGCAAGCATTTTATCAACTGAACCATCCTCCAAACCAGTAATCCTTTTAAAATTTGAAGATTACTAGATTATACCGTGCTTGGTCATAGTATGCTATTTTTATTTGTCATTTTATGTTCTTATTATATTTCCATTTTCTATCATTTCTCTGTTTGTAGCAATGCTTAGGACCTTTTCAATTTGAAAATATCAAGTAAATTTGCTTGTACATACTATTTGATGTTTTACAATAAACATCTATTTGTGGGTCACTTTTAGTCTTTGTCTTGATACATTTTTTTAAAGATTTCTTTATTTCATGTGTCTCTCTGTGTGAGAGTGTTATGTATGCAGTGTTTCCAGATACCAAATGAGTGTGTCAGATCCCCTGGAACTGGAGTTACAGGAGTTTGTAAGCTGCCATATAAGAACTGGAACCCAAACTTGGGTCATCTGCAAGAGCAGCAAAGGCTACTAACCACTGAGAAATCTTTCAAATCTCTTGTGTCTTGGTCTTTCTTAACTAATGCATAGACCGAAGTCTTGGCTTCATAGAATCCTTCTGTGAAGACAAATCTGCCCGTGTAAACACTTTTATGCCTGGGATTTTTGAAGTTGTTCTTTCCTTTTCAGAGCAGACTTGTGGAATCTTGAATCTGGAACCCTCTTTATTAAAGTGGGTTTCCAAAATTTTAGTCTATCATGGTTGGGGGAGCAAGAGAGAACAAAGTGTCCGTCGTGGCTGCCAGGCTGAAGCTATCCACTGAAGATAGAACAATCTTAGAATCTTGGGAAGGATTGCACACATCAAAAACAACATACAGTCCACAGTGATAGGACTTTTCTGAGAAGTGATTGATAACAGGAATCTTGAATATTAATATTTTTGACTTATTAAGTTCCCTTGTAGGAACTGACCTTTAGGCCATAGTGGAATAATAATTCATATACAAAAGTTCATTATAAACATAGAATAAATGACCCGATTTGGACCTTGGAGAAATAATTAATTTACCTTAGGTTACTAAATATGTAGGCAAATGTATGCTCTTCAACATTATTCTCCAACATCTAACTACAAAAGAAAATCCTTTGTGCATAAGTTTTGAATCAAAATTGCTCCTGTTTCCAGCTGTTCTACCATTGTTAATCCTTCATTTTCTCTCTGGGTTATGATTCTTGCCACTTCCCTGCATAGTTCTAGGGGTTTCCCATTTGAAGGTGCACCTCTCTGGTTCTGACTGGAAGTATCTCCTGCTTGTCAGTTATAAAGCTGCTTCCCCGCTATAGAAACCAAAACCCACCAGTGACCTCTCCCAGAAGGAAGCCATTAAGAGACTTGGGAGCTCTGCCCTCAACACTAAGAGGATTATGAATCTAACATCATTTTATCCCCTTCAGAATCTTCTTTAAAGACAGCAGTGTCTGTATCCACTGTCTCCCAGAACATGAACATTCCTTTGTTATAAAGAAATTACACTTCTGTGTTGTTCACTAAAGCAATGTTCAGAAGGCAAGCCTCTCTATTCTAGGAAGAATGAGAATGATTACTTGGGCTGGATAAAATGCTGAAAGTTCAGTTTAGGATTGAAGATGCTGTTGTAGTATTAACAACAGCAGCTTATGAAAAGGAAAATGTTGGCAGAGCTTATGGGAACACGGAAAGTGTATCCTACCAAGACTGAAAATGGGGAAACGGAAACTGGTAAGAATGTACACACTCCCACAGAAGCTTCCATGTTTCTAGAAGCAAGAAATTTTGATTTACCTAATTTTACCATTACGATAAACATTCTAGCCCGGTCCAAATATATTTTAAAAATTATATACCACCTCCCCCCATTAAGCATTTTTATTTAGTTTAGTTGTCTAGAACAAAATACACATAAAACAGGACTAGTTTTCAGTCTGCCCCAAGAAAATATTTCTGGGTTTATATTGCATCTGAAATGTTTGCAATTACTAGAAACAATATTGTTGCAGAGAAAAAGCACATTACTTCAGCCATGTTGTGGGTAACTCATGGAAATGGATTCTAACATCATTGTCTTCACAGAAAAATTATAAATTCTAGCTAGGGGCACTGAAAAGATCTCTTTTTTCTCTTCTTACTCAGGACATGGCCTGCTGACTTATGCAGACAGTCTCTGCTTTCACTGCTTCAAGGACAGCACAACACGCAGCCATTTCAACCCCCACAAACCCGATCCTGACATCTGGGAGACTGCTCAGTGTGTAAAGAGCACCTGCTATTCAAACATGAGGATCTGAGTTAAATATCCAGCACCCACACAGGGGAAGGCAGCCATACATGGCTGCAAGTCCCTGTAACCCCAGCCATGGGAAGCAGACAAAGGATCCTGGGAGCTTGCTAGCCTGCAAGTCTAGTCCAAATGGAGCTTCTGGCTCAGTGAGAGACTTTATCTCAGGGCAATGAGGCAGAGAATGATAGTGAAAAGACACCCAATATCTGCCTATGGCCTCCACACCCAAAGGCACAACATACCAACATGTGCTACACACACACACACATACGCACATGTGCACGCACATGCGCGCACACACACACACAATGAAATTATAATTAAAACACTTCCATTGTTCAAACTATGGATCAACTAAAAGTTTACCAAAATCTCTTTTGTGTTATGCTTCTATCCTTGTTGAAAATTTGTTCTGAAGGTCCCAATGCTGTGGAAGACACAACAATATTGGATCAGTGGGTCCCAAACATCCTGCAAACCTTAGGCTCACTGACAGAATATAATTTATTCTGTGAGCAATACTGGAAAGAAGCACGTTGAATAAAGATGTAGCCGTGCTGAAGCACTTTTCAAATAGTCAGATGCAAGTCTGCACAGACAGGGCAGGACAAGAGTTTACATCTTACTTAACAAGCAGTTCATGAAGGAATTTAAACGTTGCTAAAACTAACTCAAAGAGTAGAGATTTTTGTATATACCATCAGAGAAATGAAGAAGATAAACACCTGTTTAATAGACATAGACCTAGTTAATATCATACAGGGTATCAACTTAGGGTTTGTTGGGGTTACCCCTACCCTCTAATGGTAAAAAGCTATAAGTTATTACCTACCTTCAATGTCTGATCTCTTTGAAAATATCACTAATAGCAAAGTCACACATCCTCTAATATTAAATAGCTTTTTATAAGTGTATCAAAAGTGATATAATTTATTTATTTCAAGTTTAATATTATCTTAATATTAGTAATTTAAGAATATGTCCAGCCAGGCATGGTGGCACATGCCTTTAATCCAAGCACTTGGGAGGCAGGGGCACGTGAATCTCTGAGTTCAAGGCCAGCCTGGTCTACAGAGTGAGTTCCAAGACAGCCAGGGATGTTAGACAGAGAAATCCTCTCTTGAAAGAAACAAGAGCAAAAAAATGTCCAGAAGGGAATGTACCAGAAGTTATGAGTATTTTAAACTTTGGTGAATGTAACCCTTGACTTTGTCGATTCAAAACTCAAATTTGTTCCCACTGTGTGACAGAACACTAACTCAGCTTACAGGATGCATATATAGATCAGACAGAAGCTATTCATTCACACCAGACCCATAATTCACAAGAGAAGCAGATACTCACATCCTCCAAGGGCTGCATTCTTACCCTCAAGGAAAGCAGTTAATTGGATCAATTTATCATCTTAATGTGGCTGGATAAGTTGGGATGAGACTAGGGGGAAAGCTAGCTCTGACATAATGGAAATGTGCTTGCTCACTCATTCACCCAAATGATAAAAGATGGAGAGAGGAGATAGGGAGGGGGAGGAAGGAAAGAAGAGAAACAAAATAAGTCACAGAGATTCTTTCCTTGATTGTAAAGCAGGGGGAAGAACATGAACACAAAAGCCTGCTTTGTACACTGGGATTTGGAGAAGAGATGCTTACTCCTCACAGGAGAAAGGTTTGCCAGCGACTTTCACTGCCTTGGGCAGTTTGGGGAACTTGTCCTCTAAGATGTGAAGTTACTGTCATTTGAATGCTGTTTGTCCTCTTGAATTTATGCTGCGCTTAATCCCCACTGTGAGGGACCACGGAAATAAATAGTTAATTCAACTATGGTGTGTGATGGCAGGATCATTTGGGTGGAGCCCTTCTGATTGGATTTATAGACTAGAATACCCACACCGGCACACAGAAGTTCTGTGTTTTGCCATGTGATGCCATTTGCTACCTTTGGATTCTGCCAGGTAAGTTTCACTGAATATGAATCCTTCTTTGAACTTCTGGAAGTGATCATTCAAGATGCCTTCTTTTTTTTTTTTTTAATCCATTATCCAGTCTCAAGGATTTCTGCTCTAGCAATAAAACACAAACAGAGATTAATTCAAAACTAACCGTCTGCTAGTATGTCAGTCTGCTCTCAGACAGTACAGCTGCCTGAGCTAAAGATTCTGCTCCAAAACCCATTACAGCAATCTGTAGTGTCTCCAGGAGCCTTCTTGCATATGTCTGTGCTTCTTTCCTTCCCCTTGTCCCCCCCCACCACCACCATCACTTCACAATCTTCCTCTCCTCAGAGAACTGAGCCTCATTTTAGTGAAGATAGAGAAGGGTGTAGAGGAGATAGGTGAATGGCTACCCTACATCTTACTGTACGTGGATTGTTCTTTCAGTGTGCAAAGCCCTGTTTGAGGAATTCTTTTTGTCTCTTCATAGTGGTTTGAATAAGAATAGCCCTCATAGACTCATATGTTTGAATGCTTGGCCCATAGAGAGTGGCACTGTTAGGAGGTGTGGCCTTGTTGGGATGGCTGTGACTTATTGGAGGAAGTCCATCACTGGTCACTGTTGGGGCACGCTTTGCAGTCTCAGATGCTCAAGTCTGGCCAGTGTGTCACTTCCTGCTGCCTGAGGATCAAGAGGTAGGACTCTCAGCTGCCTATTTAGCACCATATCTACCTTCATGCCACCATGCTTCCCACCAGGACAATAATGGACTAAACCTCTGAACTATAAGCAATGAAATGTTTTCCTCTATAAGAGCTGCTGTGGTCGTGATATCTCTTCACAGCAATTGAAGCCCTAACTAAGACAGTCTTATGTTCTCCTTTGTGTTAACAGACCCACTGTTAACAATGGGGAAACCCTATCAGCAGGTCATCACTTTTCCATCTAATCATTAATGGCACCAGGCCATCTCCCAAATGTCTGCCTCGGAAAACAGACAGTGGGGATCTGGTGCCTCTTCCAACATAACCTGCATCAATTTCTTTGGCCTTTTTCTATGCTCTAGTGTGGCTAAATCTCCCTCTAATGGGCTCATTCTTTTTTGGTGCATAATTATAACAAACATTACTTTATCTACTTTCTTCTTTCCCTGATTTGACTTGGGTAAGATTTTACCTCTGAAGAGTTTTCCTCCTTGTTGCATGGATCTGACATCTTTTCTCTGAATACAATCTCCCCACATAATACCCTTCCTGTAAGCTAAGAAAAATAGCTCCAGCAGAGCACACTCTCAGCCACTCTCCTAGTATCAACCACATCAACTTTACAGATGCTGGGAAATAAATTACGCTCATTTCATCTTAAGGCCCGCACAGTAGCTGCTCCACTACCTGGGCCACTCTGCTTAAATAGCTTTGCATGAGGAAAATATTCATATTTTTAGTTAAATTCTTTCTTTTTCAGAGAAACTATGTTTTTTACTAGGTAGTCTTAAATCCATTTTCCTAGATGTCTGGGGTGATACGTGAGTAACAAGCATGAGGACTTGAATTCAGATCCCCCAATATCCATGAGGGAGGGAAAAAGTTGGGCACAGTGGCATGTGCCTGTAATGCCACAGCTCTGGGCACAGAAACAGGAGAATCCCAGAAACTCTCTAGCTAGTCAGTCTAGTCCAATCAGTAAGATCCAGATTTAGTGAGAGATCCTGTCTCAAAAACTAAGGTGAAATGTGAGGCTGGAGTCATGGCTCAAGCAGTTAAGAACACTTGCTGTTTATCTAGAAGGCCAAGTTCAATTCCCAACAGCCACATGTGGTACTCATAGACGTGAATGCCCTTTTCTGGTTTCTGTGGATGTGTGCACTCAAGTGGTGTATACTCACAAAAACTCACACAGGTAGTCATAGATAAAATAAAAATAAATATTAAAAAATAAGAAGAGAACAAGTGAGGAAGACACCCAGGATTAACCCCTGACATTCACATTGAGAGAGCGAGAGAGTACAAGCATGCACACGTGCATATGGGCACACACATGCACTCTACAATCTCGGGGTTTCTGACTTCCTGAGACTTTGATGGGAGTTACTATTACTAAAGTTATTTCAGTTGTTCAGACTGTCTCTCTATGCACACTGACATGAATTTATGGGCAACTATAGTGATATATTGTATATTTAATAAAATCAATCTGGAACATCAGAGAAAGGAAACAGACTTCTCACCCAGCCAACTTCTCAGGCTGAACAGGTTCAGTGCTATCCACCTGACTGGTTGCTTCTCCAGAATGCTCAATTTCTGCCTTTTCCTGCCTTATAGGATTTTCCCTGGCCAGCTATTTTACTTCCTGATTTACCTCCATTATCATAATCCTAGAGTTAGGATTAAAGGTGTGAGCTACTGCTGCTTGGCTGTTAGGCCAGATATATAGAAGGACCCCTGTCTCCTGAGTGATGATATTAAAGGTGTGGCTCACCACTCTCTGGTCTCATGGCTTGGCTGTGGGTGATTTTATCCTCTGATACTCCAGACTGATTTTACTAAATATACAATATCTCACCACAGACAACAGACATAGTTTATTTATCTATCACTGCACCCCCTGGGCTGGACCTTCCATTTGCTACCTGTTACTGAATAAGGACATTATCAAAATTTTAGATACTTAAGCAAACACACATCTCACAGCTTCTATAGGTCAAGAATTCCACTTCCAAGATAGTGCACTCACAGGGTCTGAACAACCTTCTGACTACTTAGGAAGGCTAAGCTCTTCATTACATGAGCCTTTTTCTGATCGCTGTCCTGGTGTCCTCAAAACAAAACAGGAGCTCCCATTTGAATGATAAGTATGAAAATGAAACATCTAGATGTTGGCCTAGGAAGCCACATTCTGCCATTTACACACTGAGACTAGTTACATGAGTCAGCCACACTCATTGTAGAAGGGGGTTTCACATGGGTGTAAATGTCATTTCCAGGGTTGCCACACATAGGTAATTGTTATTCAATAAATATATTTGACAGGTCTCAAAAAAAAAAAAACCCAGGACAGTTCTTACTCAGTACCTGTAGCTCCTCCCAGAAACTCTTACCTTGCCCCTTCCCCTAAACCACTCTAGGCCAGGGGCCAACCTTAGCTCTCCCTAGCTCCGTAGTCCTATATAATCCAGCAACTTCGGCCATGTGCTGTCTTGGTCCTTTGATCCGTGGATCCTTTCTTGACCTCTTTGTCCTCTTCTCTTTCTCTCTCACCCCCCATCTCCTCAGAGCTCACTCCAGTTTGCACCCTTTCAGATGCCGCTGGCTGTCCTCAACCATACCTAGGAGTGCCCATGTCCTCATTATCATTCAGTATTAAACTAAGAATTATGCCTTAATTTTATAATTTAACTCTTCAAGAGATACTTTATTTTTCAAATGTTTGGGAAATACTCTCACCGTCTCAACCCTATGTCCTGGACAGAGTATTCTACTTTGTTTATAAAAGAATGTTAATGTATTTATTTGTGTGTGCGCGCGCACACACCCCACAGCACACATGTGGAGACAGTAGGACACCTTACGGGAGTCTTTTCTCTTCTTCCACCATGTGGGTCTGAAAGCTGAGCTGAGTTCACCAGGCTCACTGGCAAGTGACCTTACACACTGAGCCACCTCATCAGCATCTCCTAGGTTCATTTTTTAAAAAAGAACACAAAAATAACAATCTACGTATGTTATTGTGACTATACTTTTGTACCCATTCTGCTTCTTTGTAGGACAATTGAATGAGGCATTTTCTGCAAGCAGTACCTTAGAGAACCTTGCCCCTAGGATTGCTATGAACATCAGGAACCTGCTAATCAGCACATCTGATTCCTCTGTCTGTACAGGAGTTCCCAGTTGGCAGTGTCTTACTATGGTCTCACCTGAAACCACTTCATCAATGAGAGAAAAAACAAGGTAGATTTTATTCAAATATTATAGATGAGGACACCAGATCAGGATCCAGTTTTACTGAGCAGCAAAGCCAAATGTGACTTTGCTGTTCTGACTGCTCCTGTCAAAAGAAAGACTAAGCAGGAAATGTGTCTAAAGTGGGCTGGGTTACACTTCAAATACCAACTACAACATCTCAATGGCTTCAAACAAAAGAACTGCTCGTGTAAATCCGATGTAGACGCTGACTTTCCAAGGTGTCTTCCTGCCACACAAGGCAAGGATTCACCTCTTCCTTCTGACAGCCTCTCATGACCTCCAGGGTTGTGTGCAGGTTAGTCTTGACTGTCAACCTGATTGAGAAATACTTAGGAGGTTGGCAAAGATGCCACTAATTAGAATCTCAATTAACTACTGAAGGGGGTAGTACTCTGGAAAGTAGGGCCTGGATGGCGAAGGTAGCCATGGGGCTGGGAGGCATGACCATGGGAGGTCAGTATCTTGCACTGGCCTTTTCTTCTCCGTCTTCCTCTCTGTCCCTCCCTTCACTTCCTGCCTTCTGTCCTGTAAGCTGCTCATCCTCTGCTCTGCTATGCACTCCTTGCCATGGACTTATATGTCTAAAACCAGGAGATACGTTTAAATTTTTCTTGCTTAAGTTCCTTCTGACATGTATTTTGGTCACTATACAAAAGGAACAGATAAGGTGGTTAAGCATAGGCAACAGAGAAATCAAATGTGTTAGCCCCAAATAACAAGCATACTTCTCTGTCTTAGCTTATGAGCTCTTTCTCATAACCCTGCTTTACTACAAGCAGAGAGAGATGTGTCTATTTCCTATGTCCAGAGCACAGGTGAGCCCAGGACTTCCCATGTACAAAAAGAGCAAAGTATGTGTAGGATTTGTTGAAATAGGAAACTATTCTTGAGGTCCCTCATAAACACTTGGAAAAACAGTGTGAAGGAATAAACACAAAACATCTGATCTTTTTGAAAGTCTCTTGCTCTGTTCACACGTTCACTTTTACTAGGTCACATGACAACAGACCCGGTAATGTAGATACCATCCCCTTTTCTATGGAAGTAGAAGCCTGATAAATAACTGACTTATGCAGAGCTCACACTAATAAATGAAAGAAATCTGATGCCCTCGTTCTTTGCTCTTCTTTTCTCTGTTCCTCTTTTTTAAGTGTGTGTGCGTGCATGCACGTGTACGTGTACATGTTCATGCCACCGTGTGCGTGTGTAGTTCATAGAACTTCTGGGAATTGTAGGTTCTGGGGTTGCAGCTCATATTGTCAGGTTAAAGGCATGCTCCTTTACCCACTTAGCCATCTCACTGGTCCTTCCCCATCTCTTGATTTTGTATAATGATCTCTTTTCCATCCCTCAAGAGCTTATTTCTATAAGTGGAAGAGGCAGCTAAGGCGGGATACGGAGTGTAGCAATTCAGCTGGCTTCCTTTTACTTCTCACAGTGTATGATGTGCTCACAGACGCTTGTGTGTATTTCCTTATCCTTTTCATGTTCTGAATACTTGAGGGCACTTTTTAAAACAGAGAACCATGTCTAAATAATGACAGATTCTTATGTTGCAAAAATCATTTTGTTAAAGTGTCAGCAAAAAGGAACATGTGGTATTGTTAGTATTTATTGCACATAGATAACTTTAAACCACTTATTTACATGCATTTACTTACCTTGCCTAGCAACCTTATTAGTATGCAATATTAATGTGAGATGAAAGAGCTGAAGCAAGTATAGATTAAGTAACTTGATCTAAAGTCATAGGTTTACAAAGGGGGGAAACTGGTTTTGAAAGCACGCACTCTAGTTTCAGGATATACACTTGTGACTTGGTAGTTCCTTCCCTGTCAAGTGGAAAAGATGAGTCAAGTTTGCAGAAGGGTGAAAATCTTTTGGGCATCTATTGCAATGTGTCTGTTACAATCCATAGATATTTATTTACATCTAGTTAAACTGGGAATTCAAAATAGCTTTTCCGTGACAATGGCGGAGAATGGGCTAGTGTAAATGGCAGCAGTTGTGAAGAAATGTTTAATGCATGAGATGATTCTCTTGCACTGATGAGAGGAAAAACTATGTGATTAATGTAGAGTTCTACCTATTTAGAAAACTTCTTTGCAAGAAAGGAGGAGTAGGGGAGGAATTTGTAAAAGTCTAAGAAAATAAAATTTGGGGTTCCTGTCAACGCTATTAATGTCTCCATCGCCATCAAATTTCTCCTGTTTTACACTCTCTTCCTCTCTCCCTCTCTCCCCCCTCTCTCTCACAGAGGCGCACACACTCAGACACACAGGTTTCAATCAGGTTGCAAATTCCACGGCCGACGCGTGGAGGACTAAAGCCAGGGGGCGCCCTGACCCATAGGGCCGCTCTGTCTCGGGAGGTGCTCCCCTCCTCGCTGCTCCCGTCAAGCTGAGAAGGCGGAAGCAGCGGCAGCCGCGGCTGGGGCTGAGGCTCCGGCCGTCGGTGGACGCAGCGGCTCCTGCCCTCGGACTGGGAGTTTGGCGTCGGAGTCACTTGGTCTGGAAGCGCCGCGTGTGTTGGCGACGCGGTGTGGCCCGGGGGAGCTTTCCCAGACGCCTGTGGCGTCCCTGCGTATGCGAACGGTGAGTGAGCGGCTTCGAATTTGGGTTCCGACGACCGTGGGCCCGGGAGAGTCATCCCCGGCTCCCCACGGGACAGGGACGTGTCGCCGCGGGCCCTCGCCTCCCACAGACCGGAGCCGCCCTCCCCGTGTCCTCCCACGGTCCGGGACTCCGCCCTCTGTCCCCTCCGGTCGGGGTCGCCCTGGGACCCTTGTCTCGGCACGCTGCCGCCTCTGCCCTCCAACAGGTGCAGGGCGCGCCCGCTGACGTCCCCTCCCCGGGGCTGCTGTCGCCCTGCAGTCCTGGGCCCGCCCCTGGACTACTAGCCTCTCCGGGTGTTACTGTCCTCTCCCAGCTCATTGCATCCCACTTCCTCAGACCTGCTCATCCTCACCTCTTGTTTTTCCTTCCCAGGGAAGGAAATCGCCCGCTGGGTTTTCCCATCCCTTTTAGCGTACATTAAAAAGAAAAGAAAAAAATCCCTTCAAACTTCCAGAGTGCAGGGGAAAACTTTTTTGTGTTCCCTGTTAAATTCGATAGAGGTCCTAAACTGTAAGTTAAAAAAAAAAAAAAAAGTTCGATGACACCAATGTTCCCTCCCCACCCCTGCACTCTAGCGATTGTTCCAGAGGAGCCGTCGCTAAAGCTGTTCCTAGTTCTTGGCTTCAGGGGAACTCCAGTTGATACTTAAGACTGTCTTCGTGTGTGAACAGAAAGCACCTAAAGCTTGGATGTTTAAGATCTGCTTGTTTCTCTGAGAGCCCGTGACTAGCCTGCTACACAAGTCCAGAAATGAGAGCCGCCTGTCACATCTGAAGTGTAAGCTTTGTGACTTAAGCTGCAGGCATTTCACACTTCTTTTGATGATGCTCAGAGGAAAAGGAGCTTTTTTTGGTTTTTTGGGTTTTTGAGGTTGAGGGTGGAGTGTAGCCGGTTTGGTGTCATGTGACTTGAGAAAAGTGTTTGAGCCAGTGGTTGTCCACGTGATGCATACAAGAGTCATATCTGAGTTTCAACCTTTATGCACTATATAGTACTATTTCAAATTTATACACTTGTTTGTGGTACTAAATTCTGCAGCTCATACATTTTGGTCACTTGGCTTGTATAATAGATTGTCCCAAATCCTTGGCTTTCGGAGCAGCGAATAATCCCTGAGTAAGCAAAAGCACCTTGAATTTGGGTTAAAGATAAATTACATCAATCAAATACTGTGGAGCATTACCTAACCACTGTAGCACGTTTGCAGATCTTTGCATTTCATGAATGGGTTTCTTTTGTTGTTGATCTTGCATGTTGTTTTTCAAGACAGGGTTTCTCTGTGTAATAGCTCTGGCTGTCCTGGAGCTCAGAGAGATCCATCTGCCTCGGCTGCACAAGTGCTGAGATTAAAAGTGTTGCTGTTAGTAAAGAAATTTGGGATTTGTATTTTACGTAATTATTTAGTGTATTCCCATGCGTGTATGCGTGGTCTTTGTGCCTTTGCTCATGTGTGAAAGTCACAGGACAAGTCAGTTCTGTCCTTCCACCTGCTGAGTCCCACCTGATGAGTCCCTTGGAGTAGAAAATTAAAGGTAATTTGTCAGTATTTTCTTTTATATGGTTTTGATTTATGAATTACATGTTTACATATAATATATATATGTGCACTCCTGCTAATGTGAAATGTGTGCTTTCAAGATGTAATGTCCACATTTCCTAGCATTGCATCTGTTTTTGTGGGTCACCCTACCCTTCACATAGGCATTTAACTTCATTGTCTTTGAATTATATAATATATACCTAGATAAAGATTTATAGTTCTGATAAAGCTAATTTCTTTACTTATTGGCTGTGTGATTGAGGTGAGTTGGTAATGGTTACCTGTGTGACACTCACTAGATTCTCTGCAGCAGACAGAATTGCAGTCGTGAAGTAAAGATAAAGCAAGACTTGAACTCTATTCATTGAGAAAGTCACCCAACTAAGTAAAAAAGATGATGAGAAATACTTTGTACCAAAGAAAGCATAACCTATTTAAGTGAGTCTGGAGTGGGGTTTGTAGCAGCTTGTGAAGAGAATCCCCAGAGCATAGTGTTTGTACACACCACTATGTCCTCACGTCTGCAGTTGATTCAGTGTCCTTTCACTCTTTTCTAAATGGTAGTTAAGACAGCTGTTCACTGTAGGGAAATTACAGCTGTGGCTGTTCTACTTAAGTCATTGTAACATGTAAAAGTAAAGGGAAAAATATTTAACTTATCTCAGAAACAGAATATATAAAAATATTAACTGGTACTTAAATATGCTTGTTTTAGTTTTCCCTAATATTTTTCCCTACTATTTCCCTAATATTAAATTTCAACCTAATTACTATACTGTGTGTTAAAATATTTCAGTATATGAAACATACACATGCACTCATACAGGTGCACGGACACACCCATAGGCTTTCAAGGTTCTTATCTGAAGAAGATTTGGAAGACATAGAGTTCTGTACCCTAGGAGCTGCTGTGTGTGTACACATATTAGGTAAGCCAATGAGTTTAATGAAGGTTGCCCTCAGGAACACAGGCAACTTAACAGAGGCTACACTACTGCAGACAAATGTCTCCTCCAGCAACTTTTAAATGCAAATCAGACCTCAGAGAAGGGTGGTACTTTGTGACCTCTTCCCCAACCTTGACAATGTTAAGGGGGATCTTTATCTTTTTAATTAATTAATTAATTTTATTTAGATGTGTGTGTGTCTGTGTATGCCTTAGGTATGTAGTCCATGGAAAGCCAGAAGAAGGTACCAGATCCCCAAGAGCTGGAGGTATAAGTGGTTGTAAGACGTTCTATATGGATGCTAGGATCTGAACTTGGATCTTCTGGAAGAACTGCACTTGTTCTTAACTGCCAAGCCATCTCTGCAGCTCCAAGGGAGGATCTTGAGCAGGTAATAATGGCTGCTGAAAGAGTTCAAGAATGCAGTGGCCATGTCATTTCCAGAAGACAGCAATCTCCTTCACGCCTTCCTTATGTTCCCACCACTTTGTCCACAGATGCTTGTATAGGTTTTTGGGAATGCTCAGTGGAAATCCTTTTAAGGAAGTATTGCTATCTGGTATGTTTTCCTAGGAACATGTAGTTCATATTCTCTTTAAATTAGATGACATTCAAATCTTAAACTGAACAGTAAGAAAGCAGTATAGCTGAATTTTAAACTAAACATTTGGCAGGAAGGGAAGACTAAGTTCACTCATATTTGCCATACAGCTAGCACTTTTGATAAGTGCTGTGCAGCTCAGTAACAAATATTGATGCCTCAGAAATTACTTTACTACGCAAAACAAAAAAGCTAACAATTTTAAGGGTTTATTATTATCAAGGATATATAAAATGAACACTTTTGTGAGTGGAGATTAGAAAACCTTTGATATATATTGGGTAAGCAACATCATATATCAGAAATTTTTAAAAATTGCATGCTTTCACCCAATAATTCTGGTTTTGGAAACATGGCTAAAGAGTAAATTCAAGAATGTATATGAGAAGGATATACTCCATGCTGTGACATAACTGTCATTTGTCCTCACATACGAAGGCAGTAAAGGGGGTAGAGAGTGGCATGTATGCCTAGTTTACCATGTGTCACTGTATCTCATTCCTTCCTGTCTTCCAGTCAGGATGAGCCTTTCCTAGGAATTCACATTAAAAAGGCAAGGTTTTGAGAGATTATTTCAACTTTTCAAAATTAAGTCAGAAACAAAGTAAAATGGTTTGAGGTCTTTCAAAATTATATCAAAAATGAAGTAAAATGGTATAAGGTCTCTGGTGAATTTTTGGAGTTATATCAACTCAGTGTAATAATTCTGGACATCTAAAAATAAAAACAAATAAGTCTTTATATTTTGTTCAAATACAGATAAACATAATGTAGTTCAGAAATGTCTAGGTTCCAGGGTCAAGTAGACCTTGGGGTTTGATCCCTCTCTGTTACTTAATTGGTAATCCTAGGCATTGATCTTTTAGCTCTATGGTTTCACTCTCATAAATGTAAAACTGTATAAAACAATAACTTGTTCTGACTGCCAGATCCAGCTCTTAGTATTCAATGCATAGTAACATACACATGTTATATGAAACTCTTGCAGGAACTCTCAGATGGAACCTCTGCTAATAAGAGAGGAAACTGAAGTATAGAATTATCCGCTTTGCCCAAGTCATGACCAAGTGACTGAGAAAGGCCTAGGTGCAGACTGTCCAGCCTAGCCCTGAGCACTACACTGCACCACAGTACTTATTGCCCTTGCAAGCAGAGCAGATTTGTTTGATGTTTAATTATTTGTGTGTGTGTGTGTGTGTGTGTGTGTGTGTGTGTGTGTGTGTGTGTACATGTGAGTCTGGGTACGTAGAGAAGCCTGATGTGTGTGTGTGTGTGTGTGTACATGTGAGTCTGGGTGCGTAGAGAAGCCTGATCCCTTGGAGTTGCAGGCGGGTTAGCCATCCAGCACAGGAGAGGGACCACAACTCAGATCCCCTGGAAGAGCAGGAGCCTTCACCTCTGGGTCATCAGCCCTCCTGCTTCTTTGTAGGTGCCTGTCAGAGAGAGATTGAAAGGCTTGAGAGGCATATAGAAAGGCGTTTGTTCTATATGAAAAGAGGTGAAAAGATCTGGAGCACCCATCTTTATTTCCAGTCAGGGGACTGAACTCAGAGCCTCACATGCCAGGCAAGTCCTCTACCACTGCGCTATTTCCCCAGCCGCCTTTTGACTGTTTTAAAGCAGGATCTCACTAAGTTGTCTAGTCTCATTAAGAGCTCATCTACCTCAGCTTCCCTGGTTAAGATTACAGACCTGCCCCCACTAGACCCAACTGAGAACTTTTTTCTTTTGTTGTTACTGGATTGTTTGTTGTTTAATACATGTATATACTGTGTGAGAGGAGTGTAGGAGTCAGAGATAACTTATGGACTCCAGGGACTAAACTCAGGTGGTCAGGTTTAGAGGCAAGCTCATTACCCACTGAGCCATCTTGGTGACCTGGTAGCTACTACTTAATCCTCCATTTGACAAGCTGGCAGACAGAATTTTTATATAGGCAGGCATAAGGGATAATGTCTGCTTATTGACTTGAAATTTGCATTCTGCTTCTAGAACTATAGTGTACATTAGGAATTTTCCTCAAGGATAATTAAGCTAAATGCATGGCTGGTTATAGATATTATAAGTTACTTTTAAATGTTCACATCTCATGTGTGTAATATAACAGTTTAGAATTGGAAGGAATGTCTGCTCCTAGTACAATAGTTTTCCATAGGCAAAGAAAGCTCACATGTTTTTCCAGACATTAGTAGTGAAACATGGTCATCTGATCTGGCTGAAGGCATGAGATAAATATACACTTTTAAATTCCATTCTTTGTATAGAATAGAAGTTGCCACACTGAGCGTTTAGAAATCCACATGGAATTTTAGATCAGAAGAAGAAACAAAGTTCCGAGTGGTTCCACTTACTTGCCCCAGCTCATACACGCACCCAGTACTGGCGTGTGATCACTTGGTTCTCTGCTGGCTGTGCTATTCTCTTGAGCTAAGAATACCTAATGGACTCTTAATGATGTGAAGAACTTCCTTGGTAGATGTTTAGTTAGCATCTACTGCTATATGAAAAACTCTTGTGCTATGTGCTGGGCATGGCAGTGAACACTAAATTCCTGATCTCAGACACTGTAAACAGGTGATAGGGTATTGAAACTGAAGAGCTTTTCTTTTTTAACCTTCTGTGGTCATGGCATTAGATCACTTTCCTTAAAGGATCTGTCTATGCTCTGTTCAGCACAGGTGATTCATAAATGTTGTGAAGGAGGGAATCGGATCCCTTACATGAAGTGGTAGTCATGTGAAACAAAACACTTGAGAAGTTATTTTGTGAGTATGTGTGGACTACTAAAGCATTTTTGTTGTTTTTCCTTTTGCTTTGTTTACAGACTGACTGATATCAAAGCTACTATGAGTCTATTAAACTGTGAAAACAGCTGTGCATCCAGCCAGTCCTCAAGTGACTGTTGTGCTGCCATGGCCACCTCCTGCAGTGCTGCGGTCAAAGATGACAGTGTGAGTGGACCTGCCAGCACGGGGAACCTTTCCAGCTCCTTTATGGAGGAAATCCAGGGATATGATGTGGAGTTTGACCCACCTTTGGAAAGCAAGTATGAATGCCCTATCTGCTTGATGGCTTTACGGGAAGCAGTGCAAACACCATGTGGCCACAGGTTCTGCAAAGCCTGCATCATCAAATCCATAAGGTATTTGATTTTAAGAAAGAGCAATGCTTATAACATCCAAATACAAAAAGCATGTTAGAAACAGGCCATCCCTAGGGCGGTGGTTCCACACACCTTTGATCCCAGCGCTTGGGAGGCAGAGGCAGTGGATCTTTCAGTTTGAGGCCAGCAGTCTACAGAGCAAGTTCCAGGACAGCCAGAGCTACATGGAGAAACCCTGTCTTGGTGGGGGGAGGAGGGAGAAAAAAGAAACAGGTCATCCCAAGAATAGGCAGACAGAAAAGACTGCTCAGAAAAAAAGAATGGAGAGAATAATGAGGTGCTTAGGGTCCTCCTAGCCCATATTGTACTGCAGTATGAAGGGGGACTTCTGTATTTTCCTATCCCTTGCATTCTGTTAAACTGGAAAGTAAATAATACTTTTACCTCAAGCAGTTCTATCGCAAACTAGGAGAGAATTCTATTTCATAGAAATAGTATTTTTAATTTGCTTTGAATTCTACTACTAGAATATGGTAAATCCAACAGAAGAGTAATGTTGACTCTGGGATGATTATATATTCTGATATTAACTGTAGTAAATTCTGTTGTCTCCCATCTCTAAGCAACTATAACATGACCAGCATTCTGTAATCCAGTCCCTTCTTTCTGTACCCAATGCTACTGTACACCTCACACAACCAGCCATATATAAATGGATTGCTTGACATCAGCTCTAACAGGCCTTCTGCTTGCCATTATCACTACAGCAGCCAGAGTAGCTAAGTCACATAATGTCTCTTTGGCTCAGAACATATATAATAATATATAAATATATAATTCATTTTCTGCCCTCTCCAAGGGCTCATTGGCCATCCACTCCTCGTTTGTGCTGTTTCATGTAAGTGCCAGGTATGTCCCTGCCTTGCTGAATTGAACCACACTTTTAGGTGCCCTGGATACTCTGTAACCCAGCAAGCCACAAGCCTGCTTGCCTTCCTACACTCCAGATCCTCCTTACTAGGCTAGGGTCTGATTTTTCCCTTAGAACTTTTGCATAGGTAGGTAGGTAGGTAGAGAGAGAGAGAGAGAGAGAGAGAGAGAGAGAGAGAGAGAGAGAGAGAGAGAGAGAGAGAGAGAGAGAGGATAGATAGATGGATGGATGGATGGATGGATGGATGGATGGATGGATGGATGGATGGATGCCTACAGTACTAGAAAGTAGCTCAAGGCTGAGATGTTAAATCAGTTTTCTCTAGTTACAGAAATAGTGCCTTCCCAACAGTAGGCACTTGGTATGTGAATGTTATAACTGGATTAAAATATACAAGAGAAAAAGATCCTCATTCAGTTCAGCTAGGTCCCATCTCCTGAGTTTCTGTTACCTTCACACTGACAAACAGACTATGAACCCACAAACGGATCAATCCACTAAGAAGGTCAGAGCCCTCATTGAGTTCCAGTCACTTCTCCAAAGCTCAGATTTGAACATTGCTACATTAGGGACCAAACTGCAATGATTCCTAAGTAGGCTGAGGCCATCTTGGGGACCTCAATGGTCTGTGAATTCTTCTCTCTCAATTTCTGTACCAACTTTTCAATAAAACTTGAAATTAAGGTGACCATATCCATACTTGGAGTTTGAACTAAGTTACAAGGGAGCAGCATATCTCTTCAATTTGAGGGGAAGTGTATTGCCTGGCATTGAGTCGGTAAGAATTGTAAAGGATAAGCTTTTGTGTTTGTTGTTTCTCTGTGTGTTTGTTTCCCAGCCTTGGCACTGTTGATGTTTTGGGCCAGAGATTCTTTACTGAGGCTGGATGTCTTCATGCCTGTTGGAGATGCTTTCTTTTTTCCATTGTACAATTTTGGCTTCTTTGTCAAAAGTCAGGTGTTGTCAGGGTTTTCAATTCGTTTCCATTGATCTACACATCTGTTTCTATGCCAGTACCAAGCTGTTTTTATTACTATAGCTCTATATTAGAGCTGAAGTCAGGAATGGTGATGCCTCCTGAAGTTCCTTTATTGTAGAAGATTGTTTTAGCTATCCTGGATTTTTTGTTTTTCCATATGAAGTTGAGTATTGTTCTTTCAAGGTCTGCAAAGAATTGTGTTGGGATTTTGATGGGGATTTCAGTGAATCTGTAGATTGCTTTTGATAAGATTGCCATTTTTACTATATTGATCCTGCCTATCCAAGAGCATGGGAGATCTTTCCATTTTCTGATATCTTCTTTAGTTTCTTTCTTTGGCAATTTAAAGTTCTTGTCATACAGGTCTTTCACTAGTTTGGTTAGAGTTACCCCAAGATATTTTATATTTGTGGTTATTGTAAAGGGTGTTGTTTCTTTGATTTCTTTCTCAGGCCCATTTATCATTTGTTTATAGGAGGGATGCTTATTTTATTTATTTATTTATTTATTTTGTTAATCTTGTATCCTGTCACATTACTGAAGGAGTTTATCAGCTGTAGGAGTTCCCTGGTAGAGTTTGTGGGGTCACGTATGTATATGATCATATCATCGGCAAATAGAGATAGTCTGACTTCTTCCTTTCCAATTTGTGTCCTCTTGATCTCCTTTTGTTGTCTTATTGCTCTAGCTAGAACTTTGAGTAGAATATTGAATAGATATGGAGTGGACAGCCTTGTCTTGTTCCTGATTTTAGTGGAATCACTTTGAGTTTCTCACCATTTAATTTGATGCTGACTGTTGGCTTGCTGCAAATTGCTTTTATTATGTTTAGTTAATGTTCCTTGTATCAGTGGTGATTCAGTTGAGCATTGTTCAGATTCTGTGAGTTTGTAGGCTTTCTGTAATTTGTGTTGTTGAATTCTGACTTTAAGCCATGGTGATCCAATATGAGACGGGAGTTATTCTAACTTCTTTGTATCTGTTGAGATTTGCTTTGTGGACCTAGTGTGTGGTCAGTTTTAGAGAAGGTTCCATGAGTTGCTGAGAAGAAGATACATTCTTTTGTGTTTGGATGAAATGTTCTGTAGATGTCTGTTAAGTCCATTTGAGTCATAACATCTGTTAGATACCTTATTTCTCTGTTATGTTTCTGGCAGACCTGTCCTTTGGTGAGAGTGGAGTGTTGAAGTCTCCCATTATAGTGTATAGGGTCTGATGTGTGATTTAAGCTTCAGTAATATTTCTTTTACAAATGGGAATGCCCTTGTTTTGGAGGCACAAATATTCAGAATTGAGATTTCATCTTGATGGATTTTTCCAGTGATGAATATGAAATGTCCTTCTCCCTCTCTTTTGATTTATTTTAGTTTGAAGTCTATTTTGTTAGATATTAGGATGGCTACACCAGCTTGTTTCTTAGGTCTATTTGATTGGAAAAAATCTTTTCCTAATCCTTTAGTCTGAACGAATGTCTGGTTTTGAAGTTGAGGTGTGTTTCTTGTATACAGCAAAAGGGGTGGATCCTATTTTCGTATCCATTCTGTTAGCCTGTGCCCTTTTATGGGCAAATTAAGCCCATTAATATTAAGAGATATTAATGACCAGTAATTGTTAATTCCTGTTATTTTTTTGGTTTTGGTGGTGGTGGCAGTGCTAATGAGTATGTGTGTGTTTCCCTTCTTTGGGATTTGTTGGTGTGAGATTATCTATTTATTGCCTATGTTTTCATGGGTTCAACTAACTCCCTTGGGTTGGAATTTTCCTTCTAGTACTTTCTGTAGGGCTAGATTTATGGATAGGAATTGTTTAAATCTGGTTTTGTCATGGAATATCTTGTTTACTGTGGTGACTGAGAGTTTTGCTAGGTATCATAGTCTGGGCTGGAATCCATGGTCTCTTAGTTTCTATAGAATGTCTGTCCAGGGCCGCCTTCTGGTTTTCAGGGTTCCATCGAGAAGTCAGGTGTAATTCTGATTGGTCTGCCTTTATATGTAACTTGGCCATTTTCTCTTGCAGCTCTTAATATTTTTTCTTTATTCTGTATGTTTAGTGTTTTGATTATTATGTTATGAGGGGACTTTTTTTGGTCCAGTTTATTTGGTGTTCTGTAAGCTTCTTGTATCTTCATAGGCATGTCCTTTAGGTTGGGAAAGTTTTCTTCTATGATTTTGTTGAATATGTTTTCTGTACCTTTGAGCTGGAATTCTTCTCCTTCTATCTCTATTATTCTTAAGTTTGGTCTTTTCATTGTGTCCCAAATTTCCTGGATGTTTTGTATTAAGATTTTGTTGAATTTAACATTTTCTCCGACTGATGAATCTATTTCCTCTATTCTATCGTTGGTGCTTGAGATGCTCTTCTGTCTCTTCTATTCTGTTAGTGATGCTTGCATCTTTAGTTCTTGTTCATTTACCCAGATTTTCCACCTCCAGAATTCCCTTGCTTTTTGTTTTCTTTATTGCCCCTATTTAAATTTTCAAGTCTTAACTGTTTCCTTCACGCATTTGATTATTTTTTCCCTTTGGCTTTGTTTAAGGGATTTATTGATTTCTTCCAATTTTTTTGTTTGTCTTTTCCTCAATTTCTTTAAGAGAATTTTTTATTTTCTCTTTAATGGCCTCTATCATCTTCATAAAGTTGTTTTTAAGGTTGTTTTTTTCTGCTTCATCTATGTTGGGATGTTCAGGTCTTGCTGTTGTAGAACCACTAGGTTCTGGTGGTGCCAGATATTCCCCTTTATGTTGTTGAATTTATTCTTAAACTGCTATTTACCTATCTGGGTTTGGGATAATTATAGGTAGAGGTGTTGATTCTTGTGATGTCTTTGTTGGTTCTGTCTTTTGTTCTTTTATTGTCTTTTGGCCTGAATGGCCAAGGGCTCTGGTGATTGGCTGGTTATCTGGATGAGTAGGGTTGTCTCAGCTGAGGTTTGTTTGGTGCCTAGATCCGGTTCTTCTGGCTGGTGTTGGCTTTGCTTGTACCAGTGGGGTCTGTTCTTCCAACTGGTGTGGGTTGTGCCTGTGCTATTGAGTCTATCTTTCCAACCAGTGTAGATTTCTGCTGTGCCTGTTCTTCCAGTTGGTGTGTGTGGTGCTTGTGCCTATATGGTCTGCTGATGGTGCTGGTGCTGGAGAGAGGGCTGTTCATGGGAAGGCTGCTCTTCTTCCAATTGGTCAAGGTAGTCCTTGTGCCTCTAGGAGATGCTATGTTGCTGGGGGAGGGGGCAGGGAAGATGATGTGTTGGGTGGGTTTGGGCAGCGGAGTGGGTCTTTTAGGTTACAGAGTCCAATGGCGGGGGGGGGGGGGGGGGATGATGAGCTTTCAATGTTTTAAAATTACCTGACAGCTTATTATTTAATCTGGTTTATTGTTTGTCTTTTGAGACAAGGTGTGTTGTTCCATCCTAGAGCTCCCTATGTAGACCAGGCTGGCCTCAAACTCACAGAGACCCCATACCTGGCATGCTCTTAAACAGACCCCATAAAGATCAGTTCTGTCTCACTTTGCTTATTTCTATGCTGTTTGATAGCAGATACCGTGTCTAGTCATAGCAGCAAGTACTGTTGAAAAATATTTCAGTGATTGATTAGGGCTCCTGTGGCTTACCTGATTATATTTTTGTGAGACAACATTGAAACATCTCTGGATGGCTGGAAAGATGGCTTCATGGTTGAGAGCATTTATTGGTCTTGCAAAGGACTCAAGTTCAGTTCCAAGAACTCCCAGCAGGTAGTTCTTAACTGCCTATAACTAACTCCATAGAATCCAATTCCTCTAGCCTCCATGAGCATCTGCATTCATGTGCACATACTACACACATATGCACATACTGCACACATTCATACACATAATTAAATAGTGTCTTTAAAAGATTTTTTTTCTGAAACATACCAAAACATCAAAGAGAATGGCAGACTCCTAGGTTTCCTGGAGATGATTTTTCCCACCATAAGACAAGGAAAGGCAGAACACTGGGAAGCTCACCACAGAGGCCCCTTAGCTTTACTATAGTTCACCCTAGAGATACAAATAAAATCATCCTTTTGTTGCTCAGGAGCTGACGGATCATAGACCTCATTTCAAAGCTTACTAGAAGCCTCAGAAGGGTACTGCTAACTGGTTTAACTTCTGTTTGTAACACTATAAATGTATTACTAATACTGTGAGAAGCATGGTCTGACTTACTGGTAAACTATAGAGGAATTACAGAGTATAGCCAGCCAGATTGCCAGAATTTTTTCCTAACTGATCTTCACTACATTTTTATGCCAATCAAACTATAACTTTATTCAGTGTTTTGCTTATTTTCTAGCTGGAATCTGTCCCAGAATCTACAACCTGTTGTTAGTTTTTGATAAATAGTGCAGTGCTAGTTAGCATCCATTTCATACATGAGTTCATTAACTCCAAGTATCATTCTGCTGCTGCTGTGCAGTATAACGCATGTGTTGGTTCATAAGGAAAGCTGCAGTCAGTTTTCTAAGGTGAATGCTTCAGGCTACTAACTCTTAAGTTTCTCCTTCTTTTAGGGACGCAGGTCACAAGTGCCCAGTTGACAATGAAATATTGCTGGAAAATCAACTGTTTCCTGACAATTTTGCAAAGCGAGAGATCCTTTCCCTGACAGTAAAGTGCCCTAATAAAGGCTGCTTGCAAAAGATGGAGCTGAGGCACCTTGAGGTACTGAGGATGTTTTCTCGCTGTTGTCACAATGCAGTCTCCAGGACATAAGGAGTTTGCCCTTTCATCTGTGTATCGTTATTAGCATCAGGATTATCAGATAAATTCTTGCTATCATTACATGTAAAACATAGAAAATGTTTTATTCCTTGTGCTTTAGTTTTGTCCCAGCAATAAAATAAGTCTGTGTTCTTGGGAGTTTTTCAGATCAGCACATCTACAGGTCAGCAGTTGAAGAGATCCTTAACCAGAAGTTATCTTAACCTCATAACTTTATTTCTCTCATTTTGAAATAAGAAAAAAGTATCTTACAGCCATTATCTCAGTAATTTCCTTGTACTTTCTTTATTTTTCTAAATTGCACATTGCATTAGTCACTAGATAAGATATTCATATAGTTGGAAATGTACTAAAACAATGAGATAATTTTCTTTTTAATTAAAATAAATCAGTTCTTTGGGGTTTTGTTTTTACCAGAAATCAAATATGGGTAGTATTCTGTTTGAAATTAAATGTTACGGGCAGATTTGAAGTCTCTTTTATTTTTCTCTTTTTAAAAAGGTTTACTCGTGTATATATATGTGTGTGTGTGTGGGTGTGGGTGTGGGTGTGTGTGTGTGTATACACGTGTACACTCAGGTGCCCCTTGGAGGCCAAAAGAGGAATTTCCTGGAGTTACAGGCAGATGTTACCAGCCAATGTGGGTGCTGAGAATGGGACTCAGGTCCTCTTGAAGAACAGCAGTCACTTTTAGCCACTGAGCCACCCCTGCAGCCCTTTCTGAGGGAATTACGCTTTCAGCACAGAGTAAATTGACCAAAAGCAGTTTAGGGTTGGAAAGGCTATGTTTGACTTCCAGTCTGTTGTTGAGGAAGTCAGACCTGGGCTCACCCAGAGAATCATTGGAGGAACACAATTTATTGGCTAGCTCATGGGCCCTTACTCAGCTAGCTTTCTTACACAGCCCCGGACCAAGTGCCCATGATATGGTACCACCCACAGTGGGCTGGTCCCTCCTACATCATTCCCCTATAGACATGCCCAGAGGTCAATCTGATTTGAACAGTCCCTGAATTGAGACTCCCTTCTCAGCTGACTTGTGTTATGTCAAATTGAAAAAAAGTTGTATTCTTAGAAAAACTTATCTTTAGAAAACATTTTTAGGGTTTTCAAATACTAATCAACTGTTTTTCCTTTATTACAGGACCATCAAACACATTGTGAATTTGCTCTTATGAATTGTTCACAATGTCAGCGTCCTTTCCAAAAGTGCCAATTTAATATCCATATTATGGAGGATTGTCCGAGGAGACTGGTTTCTTGTGTAAACTGTGCTGTGTCCATGCCATTTGAAGACAAAGAGGTGTGTACCCACTTAGGCTAGGTCATTGCATTTAAAGGACATATTTGAAGGGGTTAGTTTAGAGAAGGATGTAGATTTGAAAGTTAAAAAAAAAAAAAAAAGAATTTACATTATCAGTTTTTTGTTTTGGTCTTTATTATTGTTTTGAGACAAGGTTTCTCTGTACAGCCCTGGCCATACTGGAACTCACTCTATAGACCAGGCTGGCCTCAAACTTAAGAGATCCGCCTACCTCTGCCTCCCAAGTGCTGGGATTAAAGGCATGCATGCTCTACCACCACCTAGCTATATTATCAATTTTTAAAAGCTAATTTTATGAAAGAAATGAAGTTTCAGGGAACCCACAGTTCATAAGTGTGGAGTTTATATTTACATGTCTTTAGAAAGCATTAAACTAATTACTGAGAATAAACAATGAACAAGAGATGCTAGGACAGGTACATGGTGGTTTCTCTGTCTTCATTTTAATGAATGATCATAGATGATTGCTGTGTAAAATGTATACAGACTTGTTTCACAAAGAGTGTAAGCTATTGTATCTGTAAGAAAGAATTCATTAACTATAGCAAAGCTTGTTCCACTGGAGCAAAGTCATTGGCTCCATTCACTTTTCAGTATGTATATTGTACTTCAGTTAAAGTTAACCTTTAAAAGCAAACAGTAAGGTACCTAGCGGCATCATGATGCTAAAGCACTTGTTTTATTCATACTAATAGTGTCATGGTTGGCAACATTGAAGTTGTCTGCCCATGTACTCTTTATTGAAATACCTACATGAGTTTATGTTCCTCCGTAACTGATACTCAGTTACTTCCTTACACTTTTTTCTTCTTAATGTGTGTCTTAGGAAACTGAGTATTTTATATTTAGTGTGTTGATAAAATTGTCATGAAAATTCAGCTAACTTTCTAACAATAAATAAAGTCTCAGTCATAATTGGAACAAATTTGGTAACTTTTTCAACTTGAACAAATTGAAGGCTATCTATTTCTCAGCATATCTATAGTAAACCAAAGTTACCATGTTCTAGAAAATGAGACTCTCCCTTCTGAGAACTTAAGTACCAAAGCCTTGTGCTCTAATGCTTTTTGATTGTTTGTTTGCTTTAACTTACTGGAAAGAATTCCAGTTAACTTGTCATGCTACTACTAAAAACTTTGGCAAGTGATATCCATGCTACTCAGGGGTGCTCTGCTTCAAGTTCAAAAGAACTTGTCATCTTTGTTTTGCACACTAACCTTTTCTTTGAAGGAGTCTGAAGGCTGAGTCTCATTAACTAGAAAGTGTCTCATGTTGTGACTGTACATAAAGAAATGTTCTTCATTTTGTTCACCGTGAAAATTTACCCTATAAAAATTAGTATTTTTACTTTTTAAGACTTTCTTATACATTTCTTAATTCTCTCATACAACTTAGATTCATGATCAGAGCTGTCCTTTGGCAAATATCATCTGTGAATACTGTGGTACAATACTCATCAGAGAACAGGTAGGAATCTCTTGCAAATTACTATTTCCTTAAGAGCTTGAAGGAGTGCTACAGTTTTTTTCATTGAAAATTTAAATCAATAAGGCAAAATCCGTATATTCTACTATAAAAATGAAAATAAATAGAAATTAATGTAATTAAGTATTTCAAAGGAATGAAAATCTAGCATTTGCAGATGCTTAAAATTTCTGAGTCATTTGCATAGTACCTTTGTTTATATGTATTTATGAGAATTCCGCTGGTGAGCCAGGCATGATGGCTGGCATACACCTTTAATCTCAATGGTCAGAAACCGGAGACAGGTGGATCTCTGTGAGTTTGAAGCTAGCCTCATCTATTATTGTGAGTTCCTGGATTCCATTGGCTAGGGATGGAACTCAGTATTGCATGGATTCCATTTGGTATTTTAATAGAAACCCAGAACCAGATATTGAGGAAAAGCTGAAATATCAGGGAACAAATCACAGCCACTTCTCACCAGCCACCTCTTCAGGCCTGACTCCCAATTCTTCTGTCTTAAACCTCTCCATCTGCAGCTGACAAGGGAGATGGCAGAGGAAACTGGGTTTCTCACTTCTCTTCCTCCACTGGACTCTCTGCCTCCTGAGTGATGGGATTAAAGGCGTAGGTCACCACTCCCTGACCTTTATGGCTTGACTCCTTAAGTAGCTCTGTCCTCTGATATTTCAGACTTTTTTTTATTAAATATACAATATATCATCACACCAAACATAATTTTAAAATAAAAGCAAAAGAAAGTAAAGAGCCTCACTTAAAAGCAGACTTATAGAAGAACATATTTACACACTGACATGAGGGTCTGGTTGTCCAGAGGTTATCTGAGAGAAGGGAGAGAGAAGAAGAGAGGTGAGCAGAAGAACATGCACCTGCTCAGTAGCGCAGTGCTGTGCAGCACCAGCTCCTGGGGCACACAGAGGGCTTCCAGAACCACTGCTAAGCATCAGCAAAGGCAACAGTCGTAATAGAAACTTATATTTTAATTACTAATAAAGAAAGGAAAATTTTATCTAATTGCTGTCTGTTGACATTTAGAGAGTTTAACCACAAATGATGAGTATTAGTCACTAAATCTGTGTGAGCCTGAAAAAATCTGTAAGTGAAAGGCTCACTGATTACTTACTTAGTAAAAGTTGACTAAAAGCTCCCATGTGTCTGTTGGTAGTACTTTTCCAAGAATCCAAATTCGAAGGTGCTAAACGTTTTGCTTATGAAGTCACCCCTACCTCTGGTTTTCTTTTTTGTTCTCAATTAATATTTAAAGGAAACTATGTTATATTTATAAAAGCTCAACAAAAATAAAGTTTAATGCAGACAAAAACCACAGTGAAACATCAGAAAAACTAAACTTTGATCCCTGCTGTGATGTTAACTTTACCTCAGTCCAAAACTATGGCTCATTTCTAGTGAAAATTGGCCCAATTTCATGAGGCTTCTTTCTTCCCTCCTTCCCTCTCGTCCTTCCTGCCCCTCCTCCTCTTTTCTCTTTCCTTTCTATACTGCAGCTTCACACCCAAAAGGTCACACATATACTCCACCAGCCCTTTGGTAACCTTTCTGTGTTTGGCTGGTTGGCTCTGGGTTTTTTGAGACAGGGTCTCTCCATGTAGCCCTGGCTGGCCTGGAACTCCCTGTGTAGATCATGCTGGTTTTGAACTTGGAAAAATATCCCAGCTCCTACCCTCAAGTGCTGGGATTAAATGTGTGTATTATCACACCCTGCTCCCTTAATAACTTTTTAAATATATAATCTTTAATGCATCTCACCATAAAGAAGATATTTTTGAACCCCAAAATTAAAGACTGAAATTTCTCCACCATCTTTCCTCATGGTGTGCATGGATATACTGGCAGATACTCTCAAAAGCATCAGCAATGCTTAGAAAAGAGGCAAACACCAGGTCCTCATCAGCCCTGCTCCTCCTAACCATGATGTTGAAGCCTGGCTACATTGGAGAGTTTGAAATCGTTGATGGTCACAAAGCTGGGGAAAATGTTGTGAACTGCCCGAGCAGATTGAGCAAGTGTGCAATGATCAGCTCTAGATTTGACGGCTCAAAGACCCAGAAAAATGACAGAATAATCTGCTCCCATCCTTTCAGTTGGCCTTATTGTACTGACAACCCCAGCTGGCATCATGTACCACAAAGAAGCAAGATGAAAACACTCAGGAGGGAAAAGTCTTTGGATTTTTTTTTAGAAATGTAAAACACATAAATAAAAAGCCTTCGTGGACACTGCTCAGGGTCAGTCCTCTATCCAGAAAAATGACAAATGTCTGGACCACACAGTCTCTTGAGTAGAGTCCTGGGGTGCTGTGGCCTGAGGTTTTTGACCTGTCTAGGCCCACAATCCAGAAGGATCTTCTCACCTTCAGTCTTGCAGCTGCTTATAAAATAATCACACAAAGGATTGTATTAGTTATAGACTGTTTGGCCTATGGCTCAGGCTTTATAATTTAACCTATGTTTATTAATCTGTGTATTGCCACATGGCTCCATGGCTTTATACTGTGTTCATCATAGTATGGTTGTCTGCACTGTGTAATAACCAAGTTCCCCAGTAGAGCCAAAATATTCCAGGGTTTCAAAGTAAGATGATTGAGAGGCTTTAATGAATGTGTGACCCATCCCTTACTAAATAGCCTAGACCACAGAGAGGGCTTTGGGTTTGAAATGGTAGTCGTTAAAGGGTGTGTTCTTCAAAAATGCCACAAGAGGGCGCCCGTTCTCTACTGTAGGGAAAAAAACCTCATTTTAAGAAATGAAGTTTAGAATGTAAGATATTAATATTTAATTTCCCTCAGAATTGTGAAGACACCATACATAATATATAATTTTGCTTATTGTAGGATTTTAACTGCACTGTCATTATCTAGAGCATGATATACAGGGGAAGACATTTTTCAGCTTTCATTTTGATTTTCAGATGCCTAATCATTATGATCTAGACTGCCCGACAGCTCCAATCCCTTGCACATTCAGTGTTTTTGGCTGTCATGAGAAGGTAAGTTTTCTTTGAATTCTGTAATGTGAGTTAATATATATATATATATATATATACACATACATACCAATGAATTTAAATTTAAGTTTTTAGAAAACATATATAAACAGTTGATGTAAATTATTCTTAATTTACTGAATAATACTATTATACATGTAGTAATGGCTTAAGTATTTTGGTAGTTATAACTGAACATATTTAGACTAATTTTTTGCCTTTTTTAATCTGTGTGTATGTGCGTGTATGCACATCAGTGTGTATGTGATTGGGTGTGTTCCATGACATGTATGTGGAGGTCAAAGGATAGTTTTTATAAGAGTTGGTTCTCTCCTTCCATCATGTGGATCCCAGGGGATTAAACTGGGGTTGTCAGTCTTGGTGCAAGCACCATTGCCATCTTACCAGCCTGTGGACCGAGTCTTAACATGTGGAGAAAACAATGTTCAGGGCAGCTCTGGAAGATGGCTTGACGGTTCCTAGCACCTGCCTATATCAGGCGACTCACAGCCCCAGAGAATCCTAGCCCTCTGCATTCACAGCCATCCCCAACACAGACACACATGCGTACCTGTAGTTTAAAATAGAAATAAAAGTTTACCAAAAAATGTCCAAGAAGACGGAAGAAAGGGAGTGTGGTGACTTACTTTTTGTATTGAAATTTTTCTTTTTTACATATTCAATCCAACAACAAGATGGAAGGTCTGAAGTAGAATAAGGAAAGGCGGTATCTGAGCTTTTCACTAAAAAACCCAAAATAAGAGGCAGCATAAGTAATGAAAGTGAGAAGAGAGATCTAGGAGCTCTGGACACAGTTAGGGGAAGAGGGGGCTTCCAGCCTTAGCCACTGGGTTGGAGGGAAAGACTTGAGTAAAAAGAGTGAACAGAGAGCCTTATAGCTGGACGCCGAAAAGCAAGACTAGGTGTTTGAATGGTATTGAGTCTGCCCAGCTCTGGCACATCTGATGGAGATGGCCCATGTGGAGCTTAGAACACTAGTGCGGAAGAGAAGAGAGAATGGAAGCGGTGTTGCTGCTACAGAATTCATGTTACAGAGACGCGAGGTAAGCACGGGAGGAACCTGAACAGACAGTATTCAGCAAGGGCACCTGGTGACTGACAGCTTGCTGTGTGTTGGCTTCATTCTGTCTGGGATGTGCGTTTACATGTTTGCTTCTCTGCTGTACTTTTACAAATGCTTAGAATAAACATACTTCACAGTTTAAAAGACTCATATACTTAAATGTTATGAGGAAGTTCTATATTATGTGCGTAGAAGAAAAACTTGAAGTATATCAAAATACTGAGACAAATGATAGGTAGCCTGTTTCCTTTTTAATCACCTGTATTTTCTATTTTCTGTAATATATTAATTTACAATCATAATTATCATAGAACATTTAATATTCTTGATGGTCTTAGGATACTATGGAGATACAGTTTGCAATAAGTCAGCATCATAAATGGGAGCTGAGGACTTGACAGGCAGGCTCAGGTAGCTTTAAAGGGGAGAAGTTGATATTGACTAAAGGAAGCATGATCCATAGAAAGCTTTGCCTTGTTTTTCTAAGCTGTACTCTGATGAGAGAAACATTAGAGGAAAGAGCATGTGGAAAAGAGACCTAGAAGGCTGTTGGCTTTGAGTCAACAATAGATGCTACTTTAACAGAAGAGAGATTTGTCAAACTCACAGCTGAGAGTGTTCACAGGTTAGCTCCAGTCAAGTAAGAGGACAATACAGAGAGATAGTGAAGGTTGGAGAGAAATTGTGGTGCTACTGGTCAAACCTCTTGTCTGCCAGCTAGGTCCTCCCTGACCTCATTGAGTGCCCCCAACTGTGGCTTGTGCTTCCTTTCAGATGCAGAGAAATCACTTGGCCCGACACTTGCAAGAGAATACCCAGTTGCACATGAGACTGTTGGCCCAGGCTGTTCATAACGTAAGCCTGGCTTTGCATTCATGTGATACTTCCTCTCCATCCCGGGGATGCTGTCCAGAGGACCCGAATTATGAGGAAACTGTCAAACAGTTGGAAAGTCGCCTAGTAAGACAGGACCATCAAATCCGGGAACTGACTGCCAAAATGGAAACTCAGAGCATATATGTAAGTGAACTCAAACGAACCATTCGCACCCTTGAGGACAAAGTTTCCGAAATGGAAGCACAGCAGTGTAATGGGATTTATATTTGGAAGATCGGCAACTTTGGGATGCACTTGAAATCCCAAGAAGAAGAAAAACCTGTTGTCATTCATAGCCCTGGATTCTACACAGGCAGACCGGGATACAAGCTGTGCATGCGCCTGCACCTTCAGTTACCAACGGCTCAGCGCTGTGCAAACTATATATCCCTGTTTGTCCACACAATGCAAGGAGAGTATGACAGCCATCTCCCCTGGCCCTTCCAGGGTACAATCCGCCTTACAATTCTTGATCAGTCTGAAGCAGTAATAAGGCAAAACCATGAAGAGGTCATGGATGCTAAACCAGAGCTGCTTGCCTTTCAGCGTCCCACAATCCCACGAAACCCCAAAGGTTTTGGCTATGTAACATTTATGCACCTGGAAGCTTTAAGACAGGGAACCTTCATTAAGGATGATACATTATTAGTACGCTGTGAAGTCTCTACCCGCTTTGATATGGGTGGCCTTCGGAAAGAGGGTTTTCAGCCACGAAGTACTGACGCAGGAGTGTAGCATCCATTTACTTGTGTTAAAAACAAAAAACAAACTATAAACCATACAGAAAAACAGTGTCTTCCTTGCTGCCTGGTCCCAATAAACAATATTTCAAACAAGCAGTGGGAGAAGTGTAATACCTGCCAGCAAATGTCATCAGTGAGGTCTTTCTACTTACTGTTAAAAATAATCTGAGGCAATTTTCATGGAAATCTGTATGTCCCCTGTGTCTTCAAAATTTTAACATTTGAAGGGCCTGTAGCTCATCTGTTCATCAGTTAGTGTACCTCTCATGGGCTTTTTACATGTACCTCACTGAAAATAAAAGAGAGAGAAGAAAAGGCCAGATACAGTGTGCTGAAACCCAATTGTTTAATAATACTAGGTGCCTTAGAAACTTAGGCTGTTTTTAGGACGTTTGTGTACTATATTGAACATGAGAATCACTACTGCCATGTGCTGAAGCCAGGGAGAATGTTGCTGCTCTGGTGCTGAGTTCTCATTTAATTGATGCCTGTGAATTTCAGAATCTTTGAACAATAGCCCCTGGAAAGCCTAAGTTCTCATGTGCTCCCTTCCCCATTGTTCACTGAGGATCCAGGGACCACTTTAACCCTTAACCCTTACTTATTCAGTGTGAACATCTTGCCTGTTGAGCGCCAAGTGTTTTTTCCCTGCTTGTCTATTTTGAGGCTCCAGGCAGCAGCTTCTCCAGTTTGTAATACTGTGGTGATGTGGTTGCCAACTGTCAGTGTTACTGCCGTGTAAGCTTTTTTGTCTGTTCGGTGCAGCTTGGTTTCCAATTCCTGTGCATGTCTTCTGTTGCTCGCAGACACAGAATCACCAGCATAAACATTAAAAGTGATTGAGCTCATCAGCCATCAAATAGCATCTTACAGATGACTACGGAAACTGTCAGCCCTCTTGACTACCTTTTGATTTAGCTTAGTTAATTGAAATAAAATTGTTTCCTAAGGAGCTGGAGAGATGGTTCAGTTGTTAAGAGCACTGGCTGCTCTTCCACTGGACCCTGCTTCAGTTCCCAGCATCCACATGGCAGCTCACTACTGTATAACTCCAGTTCCAGGAGATCTGACACCATCAAACATACATTCAGGAAAAACACCAAAGCACATCATATATAAGTAAATAAATAAAATTGGTTCCTCAAAACAGAATTTGTTAAAACTTGAGAAATTGTAGGTGCTTGAGAGATGACTAAACAAACCAAGGTTGGCAGTCAGAGTGGTTGTACGGACGATCAGCTCAAGTGGGTAGTGTCCAGCTCGGTGCCTGTTCTGAGTATATTCTGTAGAATGCATTGGTGTGACCAGATGTTCCTACCATAGAGAGGTGATTGTTATTGTTATGCGTTATGTATTTGTTGATAGCCTGTGCTTAGAAAATACTATGGAGTCTAGTTCTCAGGGAGTCCAACTATTTAGAGCATTTATAAGGAACCTAAGGGGATCATCTACTGCTGTTTACACGAGATTGTTTAAGTTTTCAGGTAATAAGAAAAGACACTTTGATCACTGGCCAAACGAGAGCCCCTGGCCAGGGATCTTTGTGCTCTCCGGAGAGCAGAGGCTGCTTTTCAGTTGGAGCCTTTTCCCCGGTCACTTTGACCGTCTTCACTTTCTCTCTTTGCTTCCATTCCACCCATTATGGGGATGGCCTTAGCACAAGCTCATCATGCATTCAGTTGGTTTCCTGATGGTATGTGTCCTCAGCTGTGCCTTCAGCAGCCCCTGAGCCACCCGCAGCACCTCCTAGCTAGGGAAGCCTGCATTGCCCCTATTCCTGCGGTCCTTTGCCACTGAGTAAATGTGGGCTTTCTTGAAAAAAGCAAATAGTAGTTATTTTTATATTTATTTTGAAAATGTACTCAACTATTTGAGGGCCTATTTTCTTACGTATTATTTTTTTTGTATTCCATAATAAACATTTTTATCAGAAAGTTAAATATCACTGCAAAGGATCACTCCATCCCCTCTCCGTTTTGAAAAAGGAAGTGATATTTAAAAACTTCCTGGTCATACTCTATTTAAAAGATGTCTGTATTAGGTAGTAAGAACAGTCATTTCCTGTCTTGGTTTTGGCTTTTTTCCCAGCATCTTGGGTATTTTTGCCTAGGTTCACTTTTCCCAGCATGATGATGTCCCTGTCTATATAGCAAGTTGGATAGATGTTTCTAGCATATGTGTTGAGAAGCTCAATGCTAAGCCACAAAACAATGACAGTATTGGCTTTACCAGTGGAAAATTGGTGTGACTGTCCCTGTTACTGACAGGAACGCTTTAATGTCCATCAGCTGAAATACATCTTAACATAGTTTTATAACTTTCCATATTTGTAATACGCCAACCAATTATTTTAGGATACTCAGTCACTATGAATGCAGAGTAGAAATAATCAAGCTGATATTCAAAGACAACTCTTGGCAAGGTCCACTCAGAATCCAGTTTTAATCTAGAAACCTGGTTTCTTCATATGAACTTCTTAGTTACCTCCTGGACTCCTGGACATTCCCACTTCACTATAACAATCTGACCTGTCACTAGTGTGCTAGCCATGACTTCTTAATCTACAATACTGCTTTTTCTTCCAAAAATATCCAGCTTATTGGGGATTTTTCTCCAAGTCAAGTATTTTCCTATTAGAAGTGAAGCCAGTTGGTGACTGTCCTCTGGCTGTGACCATTCCTGGCCCTTCAGCCTCAGTTGCAGACTGGAGAGGAAGGAAGGAAGGGTGAAGTAGAACACAAGAAGTGCCTTTTCACCCTCATAAACCGTTTGGCAGGTGATGGATGGCTCTCACAGTTAAATTTTATGACTAGCATAAAGTTGAATTTTTACCAGTGTCGGGCAAAGTAAGACTAACTCGTGAATTATGTGTGCAATTAGACTATGTTCTCTTTACGAGGAAGTTACTTGCTACCGCTTTATCTAGAGTTTCTTTAATCTCTTGTGACCAGAAAATGTTTTAATTACTAGAGAGGTTATTCTAACTTAAGACTTTGAAGTGCTTTTTTTTTTTTTTTCTGTTATTAACCTACTTTTTTTTCTGGCACACTGCAAATTTTCTTCATTGTCTTAACATAAAATGCCATTACATTTTTTTATGGGGTGTCTGGTGAATATTTTCCTAGATGCCCTACGCAAGTGACTAGGACACAGTCAGCAGTCATGTGATGCCTGTTGAAATGTTCTGTAAATGTCAACATTCCCAGAATAGCTGTCATTTGTTTCGTCACTGATATAATTGTCTATGGAATGGACTGGTGCTTCCCAAGTCCCAGAATCCAGAAAAATGAACCAAATGTGACCAACCCAAACAACTTAACACTCAGTCACAAGCCTTAAGGTCACTCAAATAGAGTTAACCTAGTTGTTTCTCTGAATGTCACCTGAGTCCTTGATGTTTTAAACTGCTCAACCCCCACCCAAAAAAAATTAAGGTTATTAAAAAAAATTTAAAAAAAAAAACATTTCTAGTTGAAAACGTGGGGTGTGGGGAAGTGTTCCTTTTTCTGCCCAGTGTCCCCTGAGAACCCAGCCCTACTTGGAAGGGAAAGGGTGGTTTGCTGGACACTTGCCACTCAGAAAGTAGTTCAGTCTGTCCCCTGGACAGTTCCCTTCCAGGAGGGACCCAGGAGAGGGCCAAGATCTTGTTCTGGTCACTGCTGAATCCCCTTAGCATGTTCTTAGCATGTGTGCATGGGCCTGAGCAGTAAGTAGCAACACTTACTGCTAGTCAGGGTGGAAGCCTGTTTATCATGTTAGTTGGTAAAGAGAATGTTCTTTTTTCTGCTTTTTCCCCAACACTTTATCATAGCTGTTCTCAAATACAGAGATATGCTTAAAGCCTAGTGCACATCTACCATCTAGGACTGCAGTTACGTGTGTTAGGTTTGCTTTGTTCTGTGATGTCACCTCTCATGTAACTTCTACTTTCTCTGTAAGACTGTTCAGTCCTTAAATAAACAGCTTGGAGTTGTCTAAAATTTTTCTTGAAAATTTGTGATATTTTATTGTAATAATTGTATTCAAATTGTAGCCTCTGCTTTATGCCAACTTAAATTTGCATGAATGTTATATGGAACTTTAATCTCATTTCTTTGTCTACAGGAGTACTTTTCATAAAGGACTTATTTGGAAGTTTGTGTTTCTGGGGAGGAAAGTGATTTAACACAGAAACTATATTTGGAGTCAGGAGATAGATTGTTGTAGAGGTCTCTGTGACTATCAGAATGATGATTCTCAGGAAGCAAGAAGGCAGTTCAGCTGAACATGACCATGCAGTTGTTAGTTCAGACTTCAGGAGTCTGACCGCAAGTGGTTTATTTGGGACCTATGTAAGCACAACACAGTTGATGAAAACTTTTCTGGTGATAATTACCTCTGTCCTGTGTATACAATAAAATATACATAAATTTCTTTGAGGAATAAACTAAGCTAAATAAAGATCTGATGTTACCACATCAAAACTTTATTAAGTACACATGACACCTTCTGTGAGGGTTTTGTGAATTGGCTTGGGGGGGAGGGAGCTTTAGATAAAGGTCTTGAGGAGAGTCAGGTATGATCCTCCTGCCACACAGATTGCACAAAATCACCAAGCTGGAAGCTCATCTGTTCCCAGCTTTCCTGGTAAATAACAGATTATGCATTCCTTCTCTTAAAAAAACAGCCCTGTGTTCCATTCCAGGTTCCCTAGTGCTTATCCATGAGCACCAGAACCTCCATGCCTCCTATGTAGTTTACTTCTGGATGACACATATGTTCAGTTTTGTGACAGTTTATTTACTTGTAAAGTGGGAAGTAAAATTTGAAGTTTAGGTACTATGAAGTGGGCAACATTAATGCCTACGTCTATTTTTGAAGTTATTCTGTAGACTTAGGGAGGCCACTTACAATTTTACAAAAACTGAAAACTATAGAGATAAATCTGACTTTAAAAATCAAAATGCAATCCCAGCACTTGGGAGGCAGAGGCAAGTGGATCTCTGTGAGTTCAAGGTCAGTCTGGTCAACAGAGTGAGTTTAGGACAGCAAAAGGTACAGAGAAACTGTCTCAAAAATAAATAAATAAAAATGCAATAGTCAGATGGTCACAAGTTTACTATGCTCAGAGTTCTGTTGTGGGATTGTAAGGGATCTTTCTAATGCTTTTGGACTCTGAGAAATATGCACTGTATGGGGGCAGGGTGGGTATTAGATTTCAGTTGAGCAGGTTTGTTTAGGAACAGATGGAAGTAATTGTCCAGATTCAATGCCCCACACTCAACCACACATGCCATGTGATGCTATAAAGCAAGCCCTGTTTGGTCCCTACCAACTGCCTAGCCTCACATGGTTTCCCTCCAGCCAATGTGGCTGATTGCAGATTGATGCAGAGTGAAGGTTCTGAGGTTTCTATGCTAAGCAGGCTTTCCGCACTCCATCTGACAGGTAAGTAAGACATGTTTCCAAACCCAGGTCACAAATGTGCACTCACATTCATCTTAGGAGAGGCACCTGTAATCTGGCTTTCATTGAATTTTTTTTTAACATAAGTGCAGATTGACATACCTCCTTCTTTGCTTCCTTATCATCCTGTATATATATTGCACAGTATCTTTACAAATGAGTACTTAGCTGAAATGTAAGTGCAAATATCTCAATGGTTCTAATAGAAGAACAAGATTGATTTGCTTTAGTATTACTCTGTTTAGGGTACTGGACCTCACTATGATAAAAAGAAAAAGTACCAGGCACTAGTTTCTATTTGAAATAAAAAAAAAAATCACAAATGCCTTGACCCTTAGGAAACAGTAAATGATGACTCACTGTAGTTCCTGATTTCGGAAATCAATAATTTCTAGCCTGAAGCTTCAAGTCTGTTTGAAATGAGCCCAGAGAGAAAGTTTTCTACACTGTAGACCCAGTGAAAAACGTGACCACAGAAATTTATTTCCAACAAAAACCAAAAACTGGCAGGATCTCCATTCCCATTTCCAAGCCTGTGAATTTGCTCTGCCCTTCCCTTAGCAAGCTCCCCTAAAGTTTGCTTCCATGTACAGGCTTTGCAGGCATGTTTGTCTGCACATCGTGTGTGGCAGGTGCCCGGGGAGACCAGAAGAGGGCACTGGATCCCTGGGATTGGGGTTACAGATGCTTGTGAGCTCTCAAATACACGTCAGGAATCAAATGTGTGTCTTCTAGAAAAGCAGTCAGTGCTCCTAGCTGAGCCATCTCAGTTAAGAGTTACTTGATTGCTAGTAAAAGTTTTTTGAAGCCTTCCTGTCTAAAGTAGAATCAGCAACCCTGAGGACAATATGAGGCTGGGAAGACATGTAAGTCATGTAAAAAGATGCCACCATAATTTTAAACATGAAACACTGTTAACCCTAAAATAAACTTTTTTTAACTTAGCATTCCACTTCTATTTTTAGTAAATTGTTCATTCTATGACAGTTTCCATGTTTTTATTATTTAATTTTTCTGTTTGTGCATGTTCATGTAGGGGGTGATATGCACGCACATGAAGAGCACATTATGGATGCACATGCACATATGTCCATGTAGGAGTTACATCTGCAGTATGTGTGCATGTGGAGACCAGTGGTCAATGCTGAGGTGTCTTTCTTGATGGTTCTCCACCTTATTTTTTGAGGCAGGATCTCTCACTGAACCTGGAACTCGCTGATTTGACTGGACTGACCAGTGAGCTCTAGGAATCCACTTTTCTTGGTCTCCATCCCCAACAATGCTGGGGTTATTAGCCCCATGCCAGGCTTTCTTACATGAGTGCAGGGATTGAACTGGGGTCCTCAGGCTTGTATAGTAGGCCCTTTGCCAGCTGAGTCATCTCAGCCTGTTTCCACATTGTATTACATTTTGTATGAGGACCAGTACCTCACACTGTAATAGCCTTACAAAAATATTCCTTTGGTTTAGAGTATTCTGTCTCTGAAATGCCCCAGGCAGCCAAATGGAGAAAGGCTGGGGGTTTAGGGTGACTGAGTCCACGGCTGACCCTAGTGCTTTGGGCCTTGCCATTGCCTGCTAGAAACAAGACATGCTAGACCTCAGAGTCCCCTTCATGCGCATATTCCCAAAACTAACTTCCTTCAACAGGCCCCACCTCTTAAAAGGTCCATTGTATCAGAACATATGACCTTTGGGGGACATTTTTAGGTTCAATTATAGCAGATGAGATAGTTTTTATGTTTTATATTAAACTAGGTCTGATCACAGACTTCATACTCCAAAAAGACAAAAATAAAACCACACTAAAAGGCAGATTTCAAAATCCTGAAAATGATAATTTGAAAAATTAATAATGATATGGCTCATACCAATACCAAATGAGCATGTGTTAATTTTATAAATTCTTGCTGCTTCTTGGCTTTCGGCTAAGATCACATGCAGTAAAATATGTTATGAAATCTTAATGAGAGAACCCAGGGATGTTGTAACTAGTTCAAAGGAGAAGCCAGACAGCATACACACAGAAGTACAAAATAAATATGTAAACAGACCAAAGCTGCTTCCACCAGAGTGGAGGAGGAAAGTCAATGGGCTAGGCACAAGGCAAAGAGGACAGGAAGTCTCAGAACTGCAGAAACCTGAAGCTATGTACTAGATGGAAGGAAGCTGAGTTCACTGAAGCCATTCTCCCCATCCCTATCCTGAAAGCCCAGTGAAACAGAGTTGAGTGAGTAAATAGAGCTGGGCCAGTGATTCAGGCCTACAAGGAGGTGGTGCACGGGTTCAAAGCCCACCAGTGAGGTAGTAAGCCTGACATCCCTAGGCACAGTGGAACCACAACTGCCTCCTGCAAACTGTCCTCTGATCTCCCCACATGCATGCACTCATATAGTGTAAATACAACTTTAAAGTATATTTTAACTGAGAGCTAAGATGGTAATCTGTTGGTAGAGCACTTTCCTAACAGGTATGAGGCTTGGGATTTAATTCCCAGAACTGAAGAAGAGGAAGGTTTGAGGTCCTATTTCAGTCTATTATACTCTTCTGTCAGTTACCCCTACGAAAGTCCAGTCAGAAGATTGCCTGACAGGACTACAGAGCAAACCCAATGTAAGAACAACACAGTAGGTGCTGAAGAGATGGCCCCAACCCCTGCTCCTCCAGAGGACACAAGTTCAATTCCTAGCACCCATATGGCCACCAACAATCATGCCCTCTTCCAGCCTCCATCCTCACGGACAATTCACACATGTGATGCACAGGCTAGATGCAAAACACTTATACCAAAAAGAAAAATGTGTGTGTGTGTGTGTGTGTGTGTGTGTGTGTGTGCGTGCGCGCACGCATGTGTATGTGCATGTGTGTGTGCATGTGTGTGAGTGTGTGTGCATGCACGCATGTGTGTGCGTGTGTGTGTGTGCGTGCACGCATGTGTGTGCGTGTGTGTGTGTGCGTGCACGCATGTGTGTGCATGTGTGTGTGCGTGCGTGCACGCATGTGTGTGTGCATGTATGTGCATGTGCGTATGCGCATGCATGCATGTGTGTGTGCGCATGCATGTGTGTGCGTGTGTGTGCGTGTGTGTGCGTGCACGCTTGTGTGTGTGCATGTGTGTGCATGTGAGTGTGTGTGTGTGTGTGCGCACGCATGTGTATGTGCATGTGAGTGTGTGTGTGTGTGTGTGTGTGTGTGTGAAGAAAGAAAGTGAACAATGTAGCAGTAGGTGGCAGCAGAACCCTACTCCTTAAGAATACAGCCTTCAAAGAAAAGGTGTGAAATATGATTAACCAGGGGTCCTGTGCTTTAGAAGTTCCATAAATTTCCCTGAGACTGTACAGAAGAAGTTGTACTGGACTCATTTTTCTGGGAAGCAAGCCCTTAATTTTTGCTTTACACCCAGTGAAAGCTATGAGGCATTTTCAGCAAATGTTGGAAAGAAAGCTTTGTCCCAAGTATATATACCAGTTGGTTATCAAATAGCTTCAAGTTAGAAATACTTGGGAAGTTACTATATCTTACCATACACTGCCATTTTTGAAAGTCAAGAAAGAGTTAGATTTTGGTGGTTTCGTGTGGTTCAGCCTACCCATGCAGATTCATGGTTGTCTCCAGTCCCCTTTCTGCTACAATTAGTGGTGGGTTCACATTTAAGATCAACTGCCTTGTCCACTGGACTATAAGGCTCTAGTCTATCCCAAGGCTTAACAATGAGAACCAATGTGACATTAGAACCCCTACCAATCCAGTTCACTGTGCAGCTTTCTCATGGTGTTTGATCAAAGAACCTCTTCACCTGCTTATTGAAGTGCCTATTAATAGCTGAGGGTATTGCTTAGTGATTAAGTGCTAGCCTAGCCTACACAAGACTCTTGATTCAGCCACCAGCATTTGAGAGGAGAGGGGCGGGAGAAGGGAAGGGTGGAGAAGATGAGGGGTAGCACAGAAGAAAGGAGAAAAGGAAGCTTGCTGCTTTAAACTCCAAAGGGATGGGCAAAGGAATCTTTATTCTGAGGATGCTTCCAGACGTCTGCAGCCAGAGCAAGTAATCACTGGCACCAGAAGGAGGGGTGAGCAGAGGTGCATCAGCATCAAATGGGATTGTTAAAATCGTGACTCTAACACCAGTGGAGAAACTGGAGCATGTCAAAGTCAGTGCTCTGTTCATTAATTTGTGACTGAACTACAGGCAGAGCTAATTCAATGAGCACCTGGAGAGGGAGAGGGAGGGAGGGAGGGAGGGAGGGAGGGAGGGAGGGAGAGGGAGAGGGAGAGGGAGAGGGAGAGGGAGAGGGAGAGGGAGAGGGAGAGGGAGAGGGAGAGGGAGAGGGAGAGAGAGAGAGAGAGAGAGAGAGAGAGAGAGACTTACACAACCCAGTAGGAGACACATGTTCTAAGCAAGTGAGAAGGCAGAGTAAGGGTACCTGGTTACAGATGAAGGTGGCAATGCCCTAGAAGGGGGAAAAGATACTGTGGAATTTGACTCCCCCCACCCTTCCCCCCCCAAAAAAAGACACTATAGAGTTGTACCCAAACTAACACACAACTTCACAGTACCCAGGCTCTTAAAAAAGAAATTGGAGGATCAAACACACAAAAATCCTAGAGAATCAAATAATTTTTAGGGAGGTCTGTTAAATATTAGAAGAAGGGGCTATTTGAATTTTCCCTTATTTCCTAGTTTAAACTAGTTTGTTTGTTTGTTTGTTTGGGACAGAGTCTCTCTCTGTAGCTCTGGCTGTCCTAGAACTCACGATGTAGACCAAGCTGATCTCAAACTCAGAGCTCCATCTGCCTCTGCCTCCAGAGTTCTAGGTTTAAAGGCATGCCACTCATGCCTGGCCCAATGCTTTTTTTAAGTGAATAAAGTCAGCAGACTATGAATGGACTCCAGACTTCTGGGTGGGAATTCAGGTTGGAGCAGTTATGTTACAAATCAAGAACCGGTGGCTTGAGAGGCTGGAGACACTGCTGGAGATTCTGAGTTCATGTCTGATCTCCATGGATTTATGTGGGATAATCACTGCTGTCACTTCTTGACGTTTTTTTTTCTTCTTAGATTAATGTATTTTAAATAGCAAACTTAAGGAACAGTACAGACGACATGTACTTACATGTAGGATGATATAGAAAAGTATGGTGAATGACTGAAATCAACTGTATGATAAAGATGCTATAACCACCATCAATAAGAAATTTAGTTATTAAAAAAATCCAAATGTCCAGAAAATTTTAACAGGTTTATTTATAATTGCTATAAGGTTGACTGTTGAGATGTGTTCATGGAGACATTTTTCCTGCATTAATGCATCTTGCATTTATATTAAAAATTCACACGTGAATGAAAATGGAAAAACTGCTAATACCTGATTTCTACCCCCTATTTTTCCACTCACAATCATATACGTAGGTATATTTTCACCCCATGGGGGGAAAAAATCTAACATTCAGAACTATTGATAACAGAAAGACAACTGAGACAGGCACGGTCCAGTTGCTGAGTCCCCCTGAAGCTGGATCATCAAGGTCAAGGCAAAGAACTCTGACTCCCACTGAGCACCCACATAGTAAAATAAAAAGCGTGGATATGTAGTACCTGGTTTGCAGGCAGTCCGCTTGGTATGAGCCGTGGTATGTACCCTCTTACTTACCCTCTTCTATTGCATGAATTCTATTTGGTATTATTAATAAAAACCTGGAGCCAGATATTGGGGAAAAGCTGAAATATCAGAGACACAAAGAAACAAGCCATAGCCAGTTCTCACCTAACCAACTCCTCGGGCTGAAAAGGGTAGATCCTGTCTCCGTGAATCCTCAGACTCTCTTTCTGAGCCCTCAGCTGAAAGGAAGCACAGGAGAACAGAAGAACCTCTGCCTTCCCTGCTTTATCTCTCTTTCCCTGCCCAGCTATCTCAATTCTTGGTTCAACTTTTCTAGAGCTAGGATTAAAGGTGTGTGCCATCACTGCCTGGCTCTGTTTGGCCTTTAACACAGAGGATCTCTGTCTCCTGAGTGTTAGGATTAAAGGCATGGTCACCACTCTCTGGACCTTCATGGCTTGGCTCTGGGGGTGGCTCTTTTTATTAAATACACAATATATCACTACAGCCTTCTCTGGCTGGAGCTTGGGGAGCGAGAAGCAGCGCTGGCATTTGAGAGCCGCAGCCACACAATGACAGTTGTGAACACAATTCTCTTACTGCCCTGTAAGTGACTGGACCTTTTGCTTCAAAACTAGTCGTTCTTAACAACTTCTCTTAAGTTTATGTAAAAGCTCACTAAGCTTTCAAATTCCATTCTTTTGTTCTTAATTGGAAATTTCAGATACTTTGTTTAAACATCAAAAACATCTTCTGCTTTCCATGACACAATATCCACCCGAAATTAAACTATGGCTATCAAGAAACGAACTAAAAAGACTAGATGTCCCAACTCAACACTCTCCCTCTGGGTGTATGTGTGTGTGGTGGGGATGGGGAGGCAGTCATCTATGTGCAGGTGTGTGGTGATATGTTTCATATTTAATAAAAACCAGTGTGAAATGTCAGAGATCTACCCACACTCAATCCGGGAGGATCAGAGAGTGGTGATTTACACCTTTAATCCCAGCACAGGGAATATCTGGGAGTGGTGACCTATGCCCTTAATTCCAGAAGATGTTTTACATCTTGGTTTACAGAGGGAGTTCCAGGCTCCCAGGCAGACAGTGGTGGTGCCAGGCCTTTAATCCCATAACTCCAGAGACAGAGGAGATCTTTCTGTGTTTCTGTGAGTTCAAGGCTAACTACCAAACAGTAGTATCCCACACCTTTAATTTTAACCTGGATATGAAGCAACTAGGGGAAGAGAGTATTTAAGGCAGGCATAGAAAGACAGATGAGGCAGTAGAAGCCAGGAGGAGTGAGGCTGAGGAAGCTGGAAGACAGCTGGGTGAGATTTGACTGTAGTGTTTCCTCTCTGGTATCTCAGCCTTTCCCCAATATCCAGCTCTGAGTTTCCTTTAACACAACCAAAATTCGTGCAACACAGGTGCATGTATGTGGAGACCAGAGAACATCCTCGGGGGCACCATCCACCTTGATTTGGGGGAGAGGGTCTCTTGGTAGCCTGAAATTCATCAAGTAGGATAGGTCGGCAGGCCAGAGAGCATCAGGAATTCTCATCTCAGCATGCCCAGAGCTAAGATTGTAAGCCACCGAGCAAATAGATGAAGCCGTCTCCCTGCCCTTCTCAAGCTTCTGTAACTTTGTTTTGACTCTAAGAGGGTTGGAAATGAAATCTCCCCTTGGAATAAATACTGAAGCTGAGCAGCTTCTGTGTTTCAGTTCCTTCTTATTTCAAGTAAGATGCAGAGATATGTTTTGTAAAGTGGGATTTCAGCATCCTCTTCGGTTCTTCTGCTACTGCTATCTTCCTCTTTAAAAACAAGACTGTCTTTTTCTTGTTATTAAAATATCTGAAAAAGTTTGTTTCAGTGTCAGGAGTTGAACTCTGGGCCCCACGCATGCCCGCTTCTGTACTACCGTTGGCCTATGCTTCCAACTTCCGAAATCAACTGTAAAGTTGAGTTAATGAACTCCCTTCACAGGACAAATTTATCATTCATTAATCTATTTATAATAGCATCTCACTTACCGATTTTTTAAAGTTTGAAAACAATGTTTTGTTTAAATAATTATATTAAACTATGTTTATACATCATAAAATTATCCAGTGTCCAGGTGTCTCTAAGACAGCAATCAAAACAGTATCATTCACAAGAATTTTTTTAAAAAGTAAAACAAACAAACAAACAAAAACAGCCCGACATCCAAACTGGATGAATGTTCAAAACATTATGCATACAACAGAATATTCTTCAGCCTTAAAAATGAAAAAAACAATTAAAAATCTTCAGTATGGAGGGACCTTAAAGACATGCTAAGTGAAATGAGCCAAGTACTGTAGAGTTCCACTCACAGGAATTACATAGAATCACTGCAAAAAGTAGAATGATGCCCACCAGGTGCCAGGTGAGAGAAGGGGCACTCAGAGTGGTGTGGCATGGGTAGGGAGTTTCAGCTTGGAAGATGGCAATGCTCTGGAATGTTCTAGAGCTGGATGGATGATGTCAATAGTTGCACAAGAATGTGACTTGCTTAATGCTACAAAACTGTAGATTTGAAACTGGCCCAAAGGATCATAAATTCGCGCTGCACAGTGAGCCCCAAGTCAACCTGGCTGCATAGTGTGTGTACCAGTTTCCAGCTTGAGTTGTAATGTGTAACACTGCTTGAACAAACATAAATATGAAGGGTGTGCGTGCATGTGTGTGTGTGTGTACCTTTTTATTTCTCTTAGGTAGAAATCTATAAATAGTAGCTTTTAAGTTTAAATTTTTGAGAAACTGCCAAACTTATGAAGTGGATGCACCACACATTGGCCGACAGTGGACAGAGGGTCCCATTTGCTTACATTCTTGTCGACACCTGCTACTGTGTCCTGTTTGCTGCAGCCAGCTGTTCTGAGAGGTATGAAGTGGTATCTTGTGGTTTAAAATTCACATTTCACCCATGCCGGTAAAGCCAATCATCATTTCACAAGAGCTTGTCAACATGTTTTCTTGGGTGAATTTTTCATTCACAACTTTTGCTTTTTTCCCACTGAATTTATTCTCATTTCTGAAAATTCTTTGTAAGTCTGAGCAGTCCTTGATGAATACATATTTTGCAAATATTCCCCTCAAATCTGTTGTCTCGTGCTTTTGTGAACTGTCTATTTTCTTAATTGTTTTAACGACGTCTAATGGTGTGTTTCTTCACAGACTGGAACAATTGTTTGCTTAACACATTGTTTCAACTATTTCTCCAGTTCTCTTCTAAGATGCTTTGTTTTATCTCTCGGGTTAAACTTGTATTCCCAAATGTTAAACCACATTTGTAAGTGTGCTTCTGCCTTTCTCATGAGTGTCTGGTATCAACAACCACCATGAGTTGTTGAATTATTTTAAGCAGTTCTGTAGTAAACTGCCTTGTACATTTGTAAAACCAATACAAGAAGAAACAATTGGCTATAAATATAGATTTCCCACCTCTCGGTTCTGTTCCATTGACCTACATGTCTTTAGGGGAGTGGCATATAGTCTTGATACTGTGGCTATAAGCAGAGACTCAGACAAAGCTAGATTTGAATCATGTCTTGTCTGTACCTTTGTCTAGCTATGTGACCTCAGGAATTGGGGTTTTAACTTCCTCATCTAGGAAGACTGAGATACTAAAATTTGCTTCATAAAATTATTCAGAGGACCCGTACAAAACAACTAATGCATAACACTTATAATGGTCCTTGACCTATAGCTGATGACTAATAAATGCTAATTTCTGTATTATGATTCATATCTTACTTGCCATGTCATTTCCGCTCTTTGTATTATTAGTCTGTTTCTTAGTATTTAAAGTGTGTCTCTTGCTGGACATGGTGGCACACAGTTTTAGTCCGAGCACAGAAGACAGAGGCAGATGTCTTTTTGTAAGTTCAAGGCCAGCCTGGTCTACAAAGTGAGCTCCAGGACAACTAAAGCTGCATGGTGAGACTGTCTCAAAATAAGTAAATAAATATTAAATTGTGTCTCTCTCATAAGCAACATGTTATTATTTTACTCTCCTCTGACCATTGTTGTTGACTTGTTTAGTCAAATAATATAATTATTAATATAATATTTTATATTATATTTTAACTCCAGAGTCTTCTTTTGGTCATGTTCCTATCTTAGAATGGGACTCAATCCAATACTGAAAAGGTATAACAAAGATGGACTTTGGTGGGACCTGAATCTCCCCAATGTTATGTAAGAATCGAAATGAATTCATTCTGTTAATCATGGTAGCTGTTGGTCTCCCTTCAGCTAGATCTGGTAGTTCTAGGTACGCCACCATCTTCCCATTGCTGACAAAATACCCAAGATGAAGGGGAAAGTCTGTCTTGGCTGGTACTCCAGATGCTTCAGCATATGGTCACTCGGCTTTATTGCTGGATCTTGTGCTGAGTAGTACATCACAATGGAAGTACATGGCAGGAACAAACTTTCTCACTTAATGGTAGCTTGGAAACAAGAAGAAAGCAGAAGAGGCTGGTGTCCCAGTTTCCCATCCAAGAGCATAGCCCCACTGATCCAACTTCCTTCTAGGTCCTACCTCCTACTGGTTCCCTATCTCTCCATAGATCCAAGGGCTAGTGACCAAGTCAACATCCAGCTTTTGGGAGACCCCTGGCACATTAACTATAACATGTTCTCTGCCTAGGAATCAGCCGACAATTGAAGGGAAACTTTGTCTGTGATTTTAGTCATCCATCTCTATCACTTTATATTCAAGCTCCAACTTCTCCTCAGCTTTTCACCTCAATCCAGAGCCTGCTGCTTCCTGCTGTCACCCCATAAGTTTGTAGGGGGAGAGCAGGATAGGTTTGCCTCACACGTCTGCATTCTCTCAGTAACCAGACCCGCTCAGCTCCCACCTGGACTGAGAGGTCACCAATCCTTTCAAACATTTGCTTTATACATTTCTGTTTTGCTTTTTATTTTTTTAGTACAAGCTTTGTCATTCTTTGGCAGAGAAATTAATCTGGCACAAGCCTTTCCCCCATGCAGAGAACAAACGCCTTATGCTGATTCTATTTATTGAGCCCGTCTCAAGATTGCTCAAGTAAGTAGGAGACATTTTCCTTGGCAGACAACTAAACTGGATCCTACATCAGTCTACAGAAAATGGAATGATGTTACAGACACCAAGAGCATCCAAGATATTTAACTGGTATCTGACTGGATTTGCTAAGAGGGACATGATCTTGACAATACGAAAGAGTTTAGAAATTCAGACTCTAGTCAGAGCACAGCTCAACGGAAGGTATTCACATCGCTTTGGAATTCTTTTCAAAGGTCAGTCAACTGAGCCCAAGAAGCCAAACAAATTAAAAAACCAATCTAAGGAGTGATGTGTGAGGAAGGCTTCTGAAGCGTTGGTCAGTAGTGCTATACAGGAGCCAGGCCTACAAGAACGGTTCTAAGGTATGAAGCTGTTGATTAGGAGCCATACATAGGACCCATTGCTTCCCAAGAACAGATGGTGTCACCTGCGCTTCACCTGTATCTCAGTGCTGAGGAGCAGTCACCAAGATTGCATGAGATCATAGGAGGGTCCTTGGGTGGGGTGAGAGGAATCTCTTGGATGTCTTCAGCTCTGTCCACAACCAAGTGAGTAACCTTGGTTACCTGGAAATACTGTTGTCTTGTCTGGGGAATTATCTTCTTCAGTTCTGGTTCATCAGTCAGGGTCTAATAAGAGTACAAAAGTCACATCTGTGGTTTTATTAACTTATCTGTATGAGTAAGAGAGAGAGCGTGTGTACCCTGTGAGTGGGTGCCCACAGAGGCCAGAAGAGGGTATGAGATCCCCGGAAGCTTGAGTTACAGTTGGCTGAAAACTGCCTAATATGGGTTCTGGCAACTGAACACAGACCCTCTGAAAGAGAAGGAAGCACTCTTAAGTTTAACTGCTCAGCCATCTCTCTGACCCCCACATCTGTTACTTTAGCGCAGGGTTTAATGTAAGATTTTAAGAAAATAAAACAGCAAAGGAAGAGCGTGTTGGAATCACACACCACCCAACATGACAGTACCCCTGGAGAGGGCCCGGGCTGGAATTCAGACTCTGGAGGAGACCGTAGCACAGACCAGTATTTGAAGGTTAGGAAGGGACTTGTTTGTAGCAGATACTTTCGGCACACATGATATTTGACAGAATAAAGCCCATTGGTGGTAGTTTTGTAAGTTCCCTTTACAATCTGTAATTGAGAATCCATGTGACATTTTTATGGTGGCATCTAAGTTCACATAGAGTAGAATAAATTCATTTACTCAACTGCCAGTTTTCCTTTGAAGCTCAGTGGTGAAGTTTTCATGGTGTAAGATGCCTTTGCTTACTGCCAAAACAAAAGCAAAAACCCCAGAGGTATGTAAAGGAGGCTGATTAAAGCTGTACATTCACTTAAAAATGTGTCAAGTACTAGGCCGAGTTCATAAACAGGACTAAGCATTATTCATAGGCTGCTTGGAAGTTTTTGCTAAAATCTACTAGATATATAAATAGAATAATAAAATCTCCCACCCAAATATAAAAGTTTAAAAAGGGTTTTTAACTTGCTTTTGGCTCTAATGTCAAATAATATGATTTGTTAAATTCACAATTATTACATTTACTAAGTAATCTGTTTTAAAGCTGTACTTAAACAAATAATATGGAAGAAGGGGAAATTCAGCCAAGTCTATTCTGTGTGCAAGCCTCCTGCCTAAGCTACTGGACTCTCCTTGCCCAGCTCCTGTCCATGTCCTCTGGAAGCGGCCAATCATCAGCTTCTCTGGGAACCATGAAACCATCACTCACCTCGTAGCAGATGCTGGTAAGCTCCAGAGTTGGGTGCTCTGATCTTCATTTTCTCTCATGCTGGGATGCCTCCTGGAGAAAGGTGTTACAACACTAGACTTGGGTTCCAACCACTTCAGTCTCCAAGGAAGCAGGCACCTCAGTCATTTTTCCGTCACTGTGTTTCTAGCACCAAGAAAAGCGCTTATGCAGTGGAAGCTTCCCTTGAGTATAATGGGTAGCTTGCCATGCAAATGGATGTGCACAGTGGTATACCATCACGCCATGGATAGGACTATAATACACTGTGTTAATCTCATCGTTTTGTAACTTAGAGGTCTGACATGGCTCTCACTGAACTAGAACCAAGGTGTCAGGGCTGTGTTACTTTTGAGGAGCTCCCAGGGATAATGTCTACTTGCCTATGCAGCTTTCAGAGAATGTCCATATTCCTCTGCTTATGGCCTACCACGGAGGTAGAATGCCCAATGACCAGTACAACTATAGTGTAATTAATCAGCTGAGCAGCACCTCTCCAAACACTTTTATTAAGCCTTCTGAGGCCTCAAACTAATACTGTCCTTCTAAAAGCATTTATGCAGAGAGTAAGTAAAGTATTATAAATTTCTTATGTCAAACAGAAACAGAAAGTAATATGGGAAATGCCCATAATAAATATAATACAGTATCATTCCTTCCAGGTCAAATACTCTGGAAGGAAAACTTTTTAAAGAGTTTTTTTTTTTTTTTTTTTTTTAAGTGTTTTCTATATTCCTCAAATGAGATGCTTCTCCAGAAAAACTTGCCTACCCAGTCAGTCTAGGATGGCCAAGGAAACCAAGGGCTAAGGCCTGGCTCTGGAGAGGAGGTAAGAGGACAATGGAGCAGGTCGCACACAGGCAGAATGAACCGTGGCCAGCTTTACAGGGCTTGCAAATTCAGTCAAAATACACTTGAAGCACTCTGCTCCACAGCACACGTGACATAAAAAAAAAGCACATTTATTGCATCTATTTTGAAAACAGACAATAAAAAAGGAGTTTAGCTCTCGAGTTCACTAGGAGCCCAGAGGTGGGATTACTCTGTCACTGAATGACCTAGAGAAACCCTTGACATAGATAGCAAGGGAGAGGAAACCTGTTTAAACCGATGCAGGTGATACTGCAGTGGGTCTGATGGCCAAAGCACACACATGCCATAAAAGGCTGCTGTGTACAGTCTGGGATATTTCTGTACTAACACCAGGTGTGTCCCCAGAGAAATTTTTAAACTGTTTAAAGTCAGCAGCAATAAAGTTCAACAGCCTGTACACTTTCAATACAAGACTTCATGACAGAGACATCTAAGATAAGGAAAAAGGCATACTTAAAACATGCACTACTAAACTTATCAATGAAAAAGTAAACCTAAACATGACTAATTACTTTGCCTGGATCAATAAATAATCTCAAATGTGTGCTTGGTGTACTAACAAGGTCCTAGCCATCAGTTTAGTTAAATAAACTGCAGTCTTCTACCCAGTAACACCCAGTAACTAACTTATGAGGGTTTTTAAGTCTGTATGCGTGCGTGCGTGCGTGCGTGCGTGCGTGTGTGTGTGTGTGTGTGTGTGTGTGTGTGTGTGTGTGTCTGCAGGAGCTCTGGCTTGTATGCATGCAGGTGCTCTCAGAAGATAGTAGAGGACATCAGAACCCCTGGGACTAGAGTCACAGGTGCTTATGAGCTGCCTCATGTAGGTGCTGAGAACTGAACCTACAGCTTCTGCAAGAGCAGAAAGTGTCCTGGAGCACTAAGCCATCTCTCCAGCCACCAACTTGTAAATGTTAAGACACCATGTACAGAATTTATTTTGCTTGAAATTTTCAAAGGAATCTGAACATTTGAGTATGAAGTGTATGTGTGTGTGCATGTGCATGCATACACACCTACATAGGTTCATTGTTTGTACATGTATTTGTGCATGTGTGTGTGTCCAAGTGCATGAACACAGGTGTGTGACATAGGTATTTCTGAGATAGGTAGACATTTCTCTTTTGCCATTTTCTTTTGGAAGAACAAAACTAAACATTTTTTAAAGTTAGATATCTAAAGCAGAACACATCAAAAGCACAGCCAGCCATGGTCGTATTTCAGATCTTTGCCCAGGAGGGAGAATCTTTCAAAGCTTAGATTAGTTGGAATGGTCTCTTCTGCTGGTGGCTCATGTACTGAGATTCCATCAACAACTTTTTCAGACTGATCAGATCCTGAAAAGGCAGCACACAGCAAGAGAAGGATCAGGAGAAACTTTCTATGTTTCTTTGAGCTTCTATTAGCAAGACCAATAGACAACTATAAAGAGGAAGCCAGAGATTCAACACAGACAAAAAAAAGTTACCCTTCCCCAACCTGGAGGGAACATCAGCGGGAAGGACCTAGCAGAGTAACAAAGCCTGCTGCCTCAGATGGCATCATGAGACAAATGTGACAGGAATCTCAGGCATTTCTGGGTACTTTTTTAATCTCAGGGTATAAACATCACTCCAGATAAAACGTGTCCACATGCCCATCTCTCTGTGTTCACGTAAAGGCAGATATATTCCAGTCACTGTACTTTTCTGCTTCAGCACAGCCTTCCCCAGAGGCTCCCCCAGAGCTCTGAGGTATGCAAGTCCTGCCCACTACCAATCCTTTTGTTTTGAGCTATTTCCACACCTTTTAAAGGGCTCCACTTGTGTTTAGTCTGCAAACACACTCCACTGGAAATGAACAGTGCAAGGTCCTATGTGCAAATATTTGTGAACATTTCTATGAACAATATACATTTTACAAATTCAAGTGAAATCCAGGTACAAACTAGGTCAGTTGCTGTCAGCCAGTCTCTCATATGCACAACAGGGAAGTTGTCAGTTCCTGAAACTGGAGGAGTAAGGCACCAGTGGCCGAGAAAGTTCATTCCTAGAGTCTGAGGGAAGCCTGAGAGGGAAGGCAAGACAGGCCTGTGCCAGCCGGTACATTCTCCTAGGCTAAAAAGTCCTTCATGTAGACAGCACATGACGTCTGGACATATGGAAGGGTGAACCCTCACCCACAAGCAGGATAATGCTTTCAAGAAAACTGCAACCAAAGTGATAAGGACACATCCAGGACCATGTGTGACATGGGCTACAGTTGACTTTCATGTTATATAGAATCTCTACAATTCTCTCTGCCCATTGATGTCTGTTTCATAGGATCATAAGAGGAACTGCAAAGGCTGGCACATTTTAGATGTTAATGTGTGGCCAACCTTCTGCTATAGCAATGCCAGAGCATTACATACTAGGAGCATCAGCCAGTCCAATAGGATGGGAAAGACCCAGAGACGAGAAACCAGGTGAAGCAGGTGAGGCTGGAAGTCAGGAGAACAATGACATGAGGAGATAGTCACAGACACCAGAATGGGAAGATTTTCAGGTGTTTCCCGAGGCATGGAGACTTGGCTTGTACCCTAAGAAATAAGGCAGGGATGTTCAAAGCAAGAGCCCCTTGGTGATCCAAGGAGAAAGAACCACATACTCCTCATCCTGGCTACAAAGTAGAGATGGGGAAACCTTGGAGGTGTCAGCTCAGCTGAGGGAAGCACAGTTCATCTCTGAGTCCTCCTGGCTGCCACTTGCTACATCTTCTAGTTCCAGTTCATCAGGGCTATCGAGGATGCTGGGCTCACTGGAGCACTGGCGGTGGGGTGGTGGGAAGCTGGGTGGTAGGAGCAGATGCTTGTCCTCACTGCCAGCCTCCTCTCCCAACCCTGAGTGCATCATGGTGGCCATGGCCAGCAGCTGGATGTCCGAGTGGGCATTGGCCACTGTATGCCGCCGAACACTGCCACACTTCTCCAGGTATGCCTCTCCTTCCTGCTCTGTTAACGGAGTCAGGACCATCTCATTCAGTGGCCGGCCAACCGAGGTCATCAGAGAGGCATAGTTCAGGACAGTCACTTTGGGCCGGACCCTGGAATGCCTCCTGGCTGCAAGAGAAAAGGCAGCAATGGCTGTGACTGAGGGAAGGTCACCAGAAGCTGCTCCTCAGATGGAGGAAGAGGGAGGAAATGGCTCTGCCTCTAGGAACAGCTATAGCTGGAGCCCTGCTGAATACACTGGAGGACAAAACCATCTAAATGTCATGCACCTTTACCCGTTTACACCAAGTCCTGTATTCAGTCAACCAGAACTCCACCATAAATGGTCATCTAAAACTTTCCTGAATGGAATGAACACACAACACCCCCATTTCCTGGTGCTGCCTAAGCCTCACTGAATTGGCTTTTAATTCTATTTTATCCCCTTCTATGAAGACGTACATATTAGGTGGGGCTTCAGAACCCTGCTCAGAAGGTGACCTCTGCAGTGTCAGGAAAGCTGTGGTGCCTCCGCAAAGTTGGTGGCCTCGCAAGCACGAGGACCTGAGTCTGATCCAAGAAAAAGGCCAGATCACAGTGACATGAGCTGCCAAGTCCAGAACTTGGGAGGTAGGGACAGATACACCCTCAGTGCTGGCTGGCCATCCAGCCTTGCCTATCAGGCAAGTTCCAGGCCAGTGAGGAACCCCTTTCTTAAAAATTGAAACAAACACACTCAAACTAAAGCCCAAACAACTAACCAGCCAAACAAACAAACAACCCAGGAACTGGGAAGATTCCTTAGTGGATATAGTGCTTGCTGCAAAACCGTGAGGAGTAGAGTTCAGATCCCCAGAATCCATGTAAATACCAGGTGGGTATGGTGGCTGCATTCAGAAGATAGAAACAGGAGATCCTGGAGCAAGCTACCTGCTTAACAGGACTAACCTGTATCAGTGAGCTCTGGGTTCAATTGAGAGACTCTGTTGCCATGAATAAAGTGAAGAGTTCTTAAGAAGACTCCCAATGTCAACCTTGGGCCTACATTTGTTGCTTTTTTAGTACTTGATCCAGAAACTGTGGAAGCTTCATATCCATGACGCTTTGTGGTACAAGCCTTTTATTCCAGCTACTCGGGGATCTGAGGTATGAGGATCTCAAGTTAAAAGCCTTCCTTGGCTATAAGAGCAAGTTCAAGGCCAGTCTGAGCAAGTGAGACTTTGTCTCAAATTAAAAAGTTTTAAAAAGGCAGGTGGTGTAGCACAATGGTAGGGCATTTACCTAGCACAAATGATAACCTAGGTTCAAATCTCATGACCACAAAAACATAAAAAATAATAAGATAAGTTTATCTTTTTCTGGCTACCCACTAGAAGCTGAACCTAAATCATAGCATATTGAGATTTTGTTAGTGTCTACTTTAAAGAGGAGAAAAGTGAGAATCAGAGAGGTAGGAATTTGCCCAAGGTAACAGAGCTAGAACACAGTCAAGCTGGGTTCTGCATCACTCCAGAGTCTGCTTTCCCTTGATACCCACACAGAATCCACCAAAGCACCTGAGGGAAGGACATGTCAGTAGGGTCAGATGGGGAAAAATGTCTAGGACAATCAGAAAACCAGCGAAGGATGTACACTGGAGATGAGCCTGCGGAGTTGTAGGAGGTCCTGAAGAGGATGCAGGACGACACCATTCTGAATGGTGAGAATAGCCTGAGCAAGTCACTGCATGAGCCCTACCGTCACTGCCTTGCAGGGACTCAACATATAGGAACAATGAAGCTGTGCCCATCCAGAATGACTAAGGATTCCTTAGGAGGGACTTGTGATGACAGATGAAAGTATCTCTGACACACGGGATAGGCTAGGGAGAGGAGAGAATAGGGTGTACTTCAGGAAACGGCCCTAGCAGGAGGTGGAGCATGGGCTACTGCCAGAGAAATTAGCCAGAACAGCCAGGAAGGGTGCAGAGACACGGGGGGAAGTGAATGTCAGTATCAGTAAAAATAAGAGACGGTTCAAAGAATCTCAGTGATGAAGGTGAAGGGGGCAATGGGCAGAAAACACCAGTTACTGATAATACAGAACTCATGGGATAGGCTGTGGAGGAGCTGGGCTCAGGGTGACTTGAGGCAGTACTCTCTAAACTCAGGGAAGAAGGACCACCCTGCCCCAAGAGGTGCTCACCAAGAGGCCAGTGTCTTGGAGAGAGAATTAAATATGGAATGCCAACAAACAATAAGAAAGACTCTGTGCACAGTACTGTCCCCTCAGACACACACATAATGTTCTCACATTCTGACAACTGTCATAAAAATGGATACTTCTAACAACAGGACCACCAAAGACTTCACAGCACCAAGGACCCTGCTAAAGAACCATCCTCCAAAAAATCCACTAGAAGCAACACATTTCTCACACTACTCTTACAAACACACATTGTGGGCTGGCTGTAGGGAAACCCAGAAACAGCCTCAAAGAACCTGTGCCCAGAAGCTTCAGAGGACAAGTACTAGAAGCCAGTTTCTGTTCCTGAGGTGAGGCACCCATCCGCAAGGTGGGGTGTGCGCAGAAGCCAGAGTTAGAGAGAAGACAGGAGTTTTCCCATTTCAGCTGTGAACATACACTCCCAGGAGCCGGGTGAGCCTCTAGTTGGGGAAGAGATATACAGAAAGCCCCACACTGACATGAGGTTGAGAGACAGATTAGCCAGGGCAGACCATCCAGCAGAGGACAGAGTTGGAGTAGGGGCTGGTGCCAGAGAGGACACAGGAGAAGCTGAAGGAGAGCAGACTCAAAGTGTGTCGTTGCGGCTCACTGAGGAAGGATTTTCACTTGCCTCGACCTGCTGGAATAAGCCCAGGAAAGGTGTCTCTAAGGGTTTTCTGGACATCATCCATTTTCACTGCAGTCAGGTCACTGAAGAGTTCTATATAGGCAGAGAATTAACAAAAGGCTGCTTTGGCTGAGAACTGAAGCCAGAGTGAGATCGAGACCATTTGGGGGTGGGGGTGGGGTGGAGAACCACAGTGCCTTAGCCTTCAGCAGACATTTCCAGAGCCATGCTTTACAAAATGCTGCATTAACTATGCAGAGGATGGGGGTCCGAGTCCAGCTGCAGCTATGTGCCGGGTACTGTGCCCAACAGGAGATGCCTCCCTATGTGTTACAGAAGATGAACAGGAAGTCTGCAGTCACAATTACTTACAAAGCCAAGAGCTCCAGCTTGTTACCTTCATAAGCTAGAGAGCAATCAGGTTGTTGCGTAGCAGTACAGGGCATTACAGGAAAACTCTGGTCAGGAGGAAAGCATCTCTGGCCTACTAGGAGCCCTAACTGTGAAGGCATAGATTCATTATCAAAACTTTATCTCAGGGAAAGACTTTTAAAAAAAAAAAAAAAAAAATCTAGTGCCTGGGGGCCAGGGGCCGGGCTCAGGTCTAGAATCTAGGAAAAATCTCAAGAATGTGCACCCGACAGCCAATAGATTCAAAAAAAAAAAAAACACTCTACCTCATATCTCTTTACCCAATCCTGAAATGCCAAGATGTGTAACACCCCTCTTGCATATTTCTTTCTTTAAAACCCTCTTACCCCTGAGCTAGGGACCAAATTCCCTCCACTGCTTCAGAACAGGGTTTGAACCTGTCCAAAAAAATTAATTGACCCTCGTGTGGCATCCAGCTTCCTGGTGGTCTTTGGTAGTCTCTCGACCTGGGTACAGTACTAACGTTTCAGGTGGTCAGGGTCTATGACCTGGCCAAAGACCACCCCTAGCAAACAGGGTCAAGTTAGACAATGCAAAGAGATAGGCAGAATTATTATTCCTTCAATGAAATACTTTATTTTCCCTCCCAGAGGCCCCACCCCTGCCTGAAGTTCAGCTGGGGGCTGGGTTTCTGAGAAGGTTTAACTTTTCCTGAGCACTACCTCCTTCACTTTAGATGTTGACTAAAACACAAGTATGTTTTACTTGTACAAGCTACCTCGCTTTTCTCTAACGCTCCAGTCCCCACCATGTCTGTGCACCTCCATTCTGGTAACTCAGAGAGCGTGCCCCCACCCTGCCTCCTGCTTCTTCCATTTCCCTCCCCCATGCTGAGATTTACAGCTTGCCTGCCCAGGGTTGGTTGGGATTTTTTTTTTGTTGTTTTCCCCCTTTTAATATTTTTATTCATTCTTTGAAATTCCTTGCACTGTTTTGATGATATTCACCTCCAATGTCTCTCCCTATGTGAAGCTGGATCAACTTACCCTCCTATAAGACAGGACTTCTCAGTGTAGTTCTGGCTGTCCCAGAACTCACTCTGTAGACCAGGCTGGCTCTAATTCTTCATGTGTTTGTGTCTGCATGTGTGTATCTGATTGTGTGTGTATTTCTGTGTGTGTGTGAGTATGTGTGTGAGTGTGTGTGTGTGTTGTGTATATGTGTGGATATACATATGAAGGCCAGGAGGTTGCCATCTGAATCTCTCTCAACCACTTCTCCCTACTTATTCTTTTGAGACTGGCTCTCACCCGGAACCTGGGCCTCACCAATTCAGCTAGATGCACTTGCCAGAAAGTCCCAGGGATCCTGTACCTAGGACTAAAGGTGTACCATCACGTTCAGCTTTTCCACATGGACTCTAAGGGATTAGGTTTGCATCCCCTGCACAGCAAGCACCTCACTGACTGAAGTACCTCCTCAGACCCAAGAGAGAGGTCTTGAAGGGAGAGCACTTCGGGATAACTGTGCTTACTGGGGACACACAGACCTCTCTAGGGCCTGGGGCACAGTCTATGGGGAGGAAAAACAAACCATGGCAGTAGAGCATGACAAGGGTTTGGAGTCCAGGAAAAGATTAGTGGGTGACCTCACATCTGGAGGATGAGTGGGGGACAAGCTACTTCTAAGAGTCCCATAACACAACACAACATAGCACTGGCGGCCCCACCCTCAGCACTGTTTCCTCTCCCAGCAGAAGACCAGAGCTGGTGTTCAAGCCACCTGCAGGTCACAGGAGGTAGGTAACTAACAAACATCAGACCACACAGCAGAGGGTGACTTGACCCTCGGGCCACTGAGGCCTGATGTGGGAATGTCTTTCTGTGTGCTGTGAATAAAGGACTGTTTTGGCCCATGACAGGCACAATAGCCATAGGCAGGAATTGGAGCACAGGTAGGAAGAGGGTGGAAGCAGACAGAGAGATCTACCAAGCCACCCAAGGAAACAACAGATAAGGAACACAAGTGAGCCATGGGCCACATGACAGACAGATTAATGAAAATGGGCTGAATTAAGATGAAGGAGCTAGCTAGCAATGTGCCTCAGCCATAGGCCAAACAGCATGAAGCTAATATAAGTGTCTGAGTCATTTGGGGGGGGGGGGGCAGCTGCAGGCGAGTCTAGACCACGAGGCTAGTCAGGCCAGAAACTTGGTCACCAGCTATCGTGGAAAATTCACTAGCAATAGATCATATAAAGGATTAATATTTATTGAGGGGTATATGAACACTTACAATACAAATTGAGCCTTAAGACAGTTCTTGGAGACAGGAACTGTCCCGGGGCTGTTGATCTGTTCTCTGAGAACACCAGAACAAAACAGGGATGAGCTCAGTGTCTTGGTGGCATCTTAATGGCGTCTGGCCACGCCCCATTCAGGATCCCTGTACTCCAGAGACGTGCCTCCCAGCCTTGCCAGCTAACACACCTGAATCCCACTACATGGGTCCCACTCTTTCCACATTGCCTCCCTTCTCATCCACAGTGACTTGCAGGAGACTCCTACAGCTCTTCCTTCTGCTTTCTGGGAGAAAGCTGTGGTTCCCAAGATAGCAATGGCAGAACCAAGGCCATACAAGCCCTATGATTTGCCAAGTGTCCTGGGTGAGCTGTCAGTCACCAGAGATTATCCTCAGATTAAGTCAGCAGACCGATGACTCCATCAGTCAGCTCTACTGGGCTCCTTGGAAAACCTGAAAACCAAAGGCTGGGGACATTGACTGATGGACAGCTTCCCACCCTTGGGCTCATTATCTTGTCCCTTGCTCCTTCTTTGTACCAGGGATGGCAGTACCATGTCCCCAGGAAGAAGGAAATGGAGTTTCCCACTGAGGTTCTAACTGTAACCGTCTTTCTAAAAACACCTGAGACCTAAAAACTGGGCCTTCTTTGCAGTGGAGATGCTGGCCTGCCGCCTCAGCTGGCACCCATTCTCAGACCACTTCCCCTTCCTCCAGACTTTCACAAGGTAAGGGCAGCAGAGCCTCAGAGGCCCCCAACCGAGCCAGTCATTCATCCCCACATTCATCCCAAGCAAGCCAGCAATGGTGGTTCCTCTCAGAATCCTTGAGAGGCAGAGCTTTACTGGGGATTGGCTCCCCAACAGGCCTTTGATCTTCGGCTCCCAGAAGGCCCCTGCCTACCAAAGCCATTGCTCTAGTCCAAAATCTGAAAGGCCCAGACACCCTTTGTCATGCAGAGAAGCTAGTTCCAGCTACAGGGCAGGTTATAGAGGAGCCCACAGATACAAAGGATGGAGTCTGTGGGAGGCAGAGGGCTTTTGTTGAGGGGGATCTAGCTTCCAAATGTTTGCTGCAGAAGAGGGGCCCTGGAAGGCTCAGGAAATCCCAAGCAGCTCAGAATTTGGGTAACTAAGAAAGGTAGCACTTGGGCCAGACCTAGGCTGTGTTTCTGTTTAGTCTCACGGTTGTCCTCAGCTAATACTGCCATTGTCCTCCTCTAATTTAAAAAAAGTGAGGCTTTGGAGAGGAGGGCTTGCCCACCTGTGCACATCTCTCTCTCTCTCTCTCTCTCTCTCTCTCTCTCTCTCTCTCTCTCTCTCTCTCTCTCTCTCTCTCTCTCCATTTGGGGCCTTGGATTAGATCACTTATCTGTTATTCTAAAACAGGATGCCCTGTCCTGGTCCAGCTCCAGGTCCAGCAAGTCACTGCCCCAGCATCTTTGGAGACGAAGATGCAGGGCACACAGCAGGGATACAGGGTAAGTACCTTTCTGTCCTGCAAAGCTGGGGCATTTCTCAGGGAGTCCATGGGTAACAGTAGCATCTCTCATGACCCCGATGTGACTCTTACAATTTTTTCATTGTCCATTTTCTAAAAATGATGTGCGTATATGTGTGTCCATGTGTGGGTATGTACACCTGAGTCAATGGCTCACAGAGGTCAGAGGTGTTGTGATCTCCCTGGAGCTAGAGTTCCAGTGGCTTGTGCTGGCTTCTAGAAACTGACCTTGGATCTCTGTAAGGGCAATATGTATTCTTTGAGCCCACTCCAATCCCTCAATTATTGTCTTAATATTCCTCTGCCTCTCTGAACGAATACTACTTTTACCATCAATAGAGGTCTCTGTCCCCAAGGTCACCTCAGCTTTTAACATGCAGAGGTCTGTGAAGAAATGTCTGGCCTGGGACTCCTCTCAGACTAAGGAACAGAAGGGTGGGTCACCAGTACTACTATTCCCTCATGTCCTCAATGCTGACAGTACAGGAGTCCATATGGTGGGCTCCCACAGGCAGCTGCAGAAGCCCAAACAGCTTAGCTTTGAGATCCTAACTCAAAGGATGCAGTCACTATAGCCCGTATAACAGGAACAGTGGCCCCTACTCCACAGTCCACCCAGCACCAGTGCCTATGATTTGACCCATGACCAGCACTGTTCCTTGCCCCTTGTGACTGAACCTGGGAAGCTCCTTCCGCTTCCTCTGGTGTTCCATCCTCTGACCTTCCCACAACCCCGTAGTCTTATGAATGGTCCTTCCTGACTGGAGAATTTCCCTCCCTCTTGTTCACTCAGCTAACCCTTTCACACCCTACACTTCTCAAAACAGACCTCACTTCCTCCAGGGAGCCTTCCCCAGCGTCCTGTCTGGGTGGCCCCTGTGCCTCTCCCTCAGAGCATCCGTATACAGATGAATCTCTTCCTTAACTTGCCCTCACTGGACTGTGGGCAGGGAGAGATTCCATTTTGCTCACCAGCACATCTGTTACAGCACACAAGGTGCCTAGCAGAGGCTGATGACATATTATTAAAATTATTATTAAATGGTGTAATAGTATCTTTTAAATTGCTCAAAGAGGATAACGGGCACCCTCTGTCCCTTTTAAGACAAAGTCCCTTTCAAAAACAAGGGCTGGGCTTGCAGAATGGCTCAACAGGTAAAGGTACCTGTCACCAAGCTTGTCAAACTGAGTATGATCCCCAGAACCCACCTGATGGAAAGAGAAAATAACATCCCACAAGCTGTTCTCTGACCTTCATACTTAGTTCATGTATGGATGGACATGTGTGTGCATGCACATGCTCTAGTGCATAACACACACTTGTACACACACACATACACACACACACACACACACACACAAACAAACAAATACAAATAAATAAATGTAATTTTAAAAAACACACTGCCCTTTATATGAGAAGAAAGCCTCAGGCCTCGCCTCATTGGGCAAAAGCATACATTGTTCCCATTTGGGCTGGAGAGCCAGATTACATCTACTCTTGTTCCAGGTATCAGAGGCCAGAATATGCCTCCTCAAAACATGAAGTAGGAGCTGAAGATATGGGGTAGCAGTTAAGAGCACTGGCTGCTCTTCCAGTGAACCCAGATTCAATTCCCAGCAGCACATGGTGGCTCAAAAGACAACCCTGATACCACAGCACCAGGGGAATCGATGCCCTTTTCTGGCCTCTTTGGGCACTAGACACACAAACGCACACATACAGGTGAAACATCCATACACATAGAATAATAATTTTTAAAACATAGAGATGAGTGAACTAAAGGCAACTGAAGAAGCAGGTTCAAGCTGGAGGATCAGAAGTTCAAAGCCATCCTCAGCTACAAAATAAGGTTGAGGCCAGTTCAGGCTACATAGGACCCTATCTCAAAAATTATTGTTCTTTATTAAAGATATTACATAAGCGGGAATTCAAAGCCACCTATTTGAAAACGACCTGTTCCCTGGATGTCTCTCCTGCACGTGAGAACACGTTTCAATACATTTGTTTGTTTTTCTCGTTAATCTGTTATAGGGATCTGTTTCAGCTAAGAGCTTATGGGGGTTGAAGATAAGTTATTTTTCTTCCCCTCGGTTGGCGTTAGGCCCTGACTGTGCTAGAGTGCTTGGCATAACTCAGCTAACCTGCTGGCATTCTGACATCTCCCTGGGTCCCCATCCCTGAAATGACATGAGCCCAGGCCATGATAAGGAAGGTGGGCACCATGGAGATTGTAGCAATATCGCTTAGAGCAGAGCATGGGAGATTGCCTTCCGTGAATAGCTTTCTGATCTCATGGGAAGGGAGTAAGGAAGAGATCAAAGATTAAGGCTGTGGACAGGCCTGGAGTCAGCTGACTGGAGCCAACCTCCTCCAGTCTGTGGATGTGGTGAAGCTAGAACTCTGAGAAACAGGACCAGGACTAGGAAAACTGCCAGTAGAGGGCTCAGCCTTCTTACAGAGAGACCCAGGAAGGCAAGCTCTCTGGAAACTGCTCCTTGGTTCCCTTGGTCTTGAAGCTCAACTACAACTTTATCACAGCAGAAAGAGACCCAAGAAACTCTGATCCAGTAGATGTGTCCTGTTCTGCACCTTCCTGTGGGTGCTGGCTGGCCAGGCTTGGGGATACAACTGCCTGCATGGTTTTAACAGCCATGCTTGCATACCTGCTGTATTACTGCATGGCGATATGTCAGGCACCACTGCAGATGCTGAAGATAAATAAGCAAATGCATGTCTGCACTGTACGTGCTTACATCTCAGGCAGTAACCAAAGTATCTTTATCAAAAGCTTTCACAAGGCTGTTTGTACCACGGCAGTGGTTTGGTTGGGAACTATTCTATAATATACTGAACTACATCATCAGACATTTCCTGGGAGAGGGACCAGAGATGATTCCCCTCTAGACACTTTAAAGAGACTAAGACAGACCTGGTATTGTAGTAGCTTTGTGGTCACCAAAAGAGGACGCTCCAGCAGAACTTATCCCCAAACCCAGGAACCCCATCCCTTGTAGTGAAAGGCCTTGCAGTATTTATGGGACTATAGTAAAGACAGTAGATGAAAGATCTGGCTGTGGCAATGACATGGTAGCTTCACATGCTAAGCTGCTGGCAAGGGAAGAAATATGGTGGGTAGGCTTCTACTCGTATGAATGAGGGTGCTGTACTGGCCAGTTTTACATCAGTTTGGCACAAACTAAAGTCATCGAAGAGGTAAGAACCACAATAAAGAAAATGGCTCCATGCCATTGTAGGGTTAAGAGAGAAACCTACTACTAAGGAAACACCCAGGGACCCACAGGATGTCCCTGGCTAGGACTCCAAGCAGTGGAGAGGCTGCCTAAACAGGACTTCCCCTAGAATCAAATAAATGGCCACCCTAATTGTCATTATAGAACCCTCATCCAGCAACGGATGGAGGCAGAAGCAGAGATCCAAGGTAAGCACCGGATGGAGCTCCTGGTCCAGCTGAAGAGAGAGGTGAGAGTACATGAGCAAAGGGATCAGGATCATGAGGAGGAGACCCACAGAGACGGCTGACCAGAGCTATTTGGAGCTCACTGACTCTGAAACAACTGCTGAGAAACCTTCATGGAAAGGAACTGAACTCTCTAAATGTAGATGACTGTCAAAAGGCCTGGATAGCTTGTGGAGCCTCTTGCAGTGGGACCAGAGTTTATTCCTGGAGCATGAACTGGCTTCTCAGAGCCCATTCCCTACAGAGGAACACCTAACTCAGTCTGGATACTAGGGGGAGGGCCTTGGACCTACCTCAACTGGATATGCCAGACCGAATTGACTCACTTTGGGATTCCTTGCCCTCCCTGGAAAATGGATTGGGGGATGAGGTGGTAGGGAAGAAGACCAGGGGAGAACTGGGGGGAAGGGATGGAGAGGGAGCAGCAGTGGGTATAGAAAAAAGAACTTTTTTAAATAAAAAAAAGGAAGGGAGGGAAGGAGAAGAAAATGGCTTCACAAGATCTAGCTGTAGTCAAGCCTCTGTATTTACTTAATTCATGATTGATGGAGGGAAGGCCCAGGCCATTGTGGGTCGTGTCATACCTGGGCTGTCAGTCCTGGATTCTATAAAGAAAGCTGAGGAAGCCATGGGGAGCAAGTAAGTAAGCAGCACCCCTTTATGGTCCCACATCAGCTTCTGCTTCCAGGTTCCTGCCCTCAATGCTTTTGATGATGAACTATTATATGGAACTCTGAATGAAATAAACCCCCCCAAGTTGCTTTTGGTCATGGTGTTTGATGACAGCAATAATAACCCTGACTAAGGCAAGTATAATTTTAAAAATACAGTTTTCTGGTATTAAATACAAGAAAATTAATGTCCAGGGACATCAAAGATCAAAGCCATTGATCAAAGGTGTGGTTGAAACAGGTACCACTATACGGGCTGGGATCAGTCTCTGAGGAAGATTGGTAGGGGGCAGAGTTACTACCACATAACCTAGGAATATCTGTAATAAACAAACCAAGATATGCACGGGACTTCATTGGAATAAATTGCTGGGCAAAATGCTTGGTATCATGTAGTAGGTTTCATTATCCCCAACTCTAGACTTTTAGAGCTATGTTCTTCTTACCCAGTGAGTAGGTGGGGCCTGCACAGCTGCGGTCCCCACTGATGCCGAGGAAGGGAGACACCACTTGCTTCACCAGCTCCTCCAGCTGCAAATAGCCCTCACTTGGGCCTGTAGGCTCATGAACACTCTATAAATAAACACCCAAGACAGATAAAGGTTAGTGAAAAGTGTCTCAGCAAAGGACACCTGTCAACTCCTGCCAGTGACCCTCCTCGGAGTACAAGACAGTGTGGCCACAGTCAGCCTCCTTGTGGTTAGAATGAAGGAAACAGGCCGGAAGCAATGGCCATTTGTCCCAAGTCAATGTGAAAAGGGACAGGAAATGGAGATGAGGCCATAGGTGGGAGGGAAAGGGTAATGCAGGATCTGGAGCTGGGTGGCTTTCCCAGGTCTACGGGCTGCAGGGGCACGACTTACACTGAGCCTTTCAGAGGCAGCAGCTCTCATTCTTCAGCCCCACTGTCAAGTAGCCTGGCAAAAACACAAATGACAGGTTTTCCTGGCCCAGTACAAAGAGAAGATGCAGGGCCCTGAGTTGAAAAGTCAGTAAGAGTGCTGAGTGGGAGATGAGAAAATAATGAAACCAGAAACTAAGAGGCGAATGGATCTCTGAGTTCGAGGCCAGCCTGATCTACAAAGCAAGTTCTAGAACAGCCAGAGCTACACAGAAAAACCCTGTCTCAAACAAACCAGAAACTGGGCCTTCTAAGAACAATATCTGGGTTCTTCCAGGATAGTGTACGTAGCGGTTCTAACTCTTGCTAGGTGGCAGGGTGGCAAGGCCCAACAATTGTCCCACCCACAGAAGAGTGGTAAACTTAGCCAGGGCACACAGGCAGTTCACAAAAGCTCTGCATATGTATGCACTAAGACACAGACCTCTGAACAACCCTTCTGATGACCAGAAATAAAGACCAGGAAGAGGCTTAGGAAACTTGCCTCGTATTACACAGCCAACAAATGTCAATAATAACAACAAAAGCCCCACTGGACTGGAACCCAAGATGTCCAGCCCTGATCCCCCATGTGATTGTCTCTTGTTATCAGGTTAGAAAATGGAGAAAAAGGACTCAAATTCCAGAACAGGAGAAAAAAATATGGTTCCTGGTCTGATTTCAGCATCCAGCCCATCCAGAGTCCTCAAACTAAACCTTGGGCAAAAGCCAACCTCAATAAATGCACGGCAGCCCAAACTGGAAAGGGGGCTGGTAAAACCTGCTTTCTAGAAAAAGCAGCAGGCTCCTGGGAACTCTATTTCTCACTGGCAGGTGTGTGAAAATGTACCTCCTGCTGAGTCGTGGCAAAGACTCAGAGGCCACCAGGAAAGGGGCAAAGGCCTGAGGAGGAAAGAAGCAAGGTTCCTGTGCTTAGCCAGAAAGATTAACTCTTCAAAATTTCAAAACAGACCCTGAATGGCTTTCCTTCAAGACATAATGCTAACCATGGCCCCAGAGCTGTCTGTGGAGTGAAGCAGTTGGGAACAACTCCTGCAGATTAGGGATCTGTGGGTGAGATGTGGTTCCCATGGAAACAGACTCTCCCTTGGTCCTTCTCAGCTACATCAAATGAGATGCAGATGCTTGGGTGTTAGATGGTTTAAGGAAACAAGAAACCAAGAAGCTACAGGTGTATGCAGAGTTTGCAGTCTGGGACTAAAAAGGAAAGGGGAGAGATAGACGCAGTAAGCGACTATTCATTGGGATGAACTTGACTGTGGCACTGGGAATAGGCATGGCAATTCTCCACACCTCTGTTCCAGCTCCACTTTCCCTGAGTTCAAGCATTAGAATGCTTAGCACTGAAAATGAAAGAAAAGAAAAACCTAATAAGCTGCTTTACTTAGGAAGACACCTGATGGCCTGCCAAAGTGTGTGTGTGTGGGGGGGGGGGGTACTCAAGGCAGTAGGAAGAAAAGGGGGCAGGAACCAAACCAGACCTCAGGGCAGAGTGCTCCAAGTCATAAAACCACCTTTATTCCGTCTCAAAGCCCAGGAAACATTTTCTTCTTTTATGTCTTCTCTTAATAGTTCTCATCAACTTCTTCTCAAGCTTTTTCCCCAAAAGAGACAAGAAAGGAAAGAGAAGTGGCAAAAGGCAGGAGAAAAAATGGATGAGAACACAGCTGGAAGCTGAGTAGCTCCTAAGGACACGCTCTTGAGGGCATCCTCAGCATCCAGTTCCACTGCTAGCCCACTTAGCAAAACACAGCCAGTAAATAACAACTTCTCATGGCCCAGTATGAAAGAAGCTGCTGAGCCCTACATTCAAAGATTATTAAGAACGTTGAGTGGGAGATGGGAGACTATTAGACTAGGCACAGGGTCCCCCAAGGACAATGTCACACACCTTGCCTCTTGGACAGGGCCTTATACTGACTGAAGGCCTCTCTCATCATCTGGTGGGAGCTCTTGAGATCAGGACTCTACCTACAGCAGGAGATGCCCTGTATTTTCCTATAAAGGAGGAAATGGCTCAAGAATGTTTGGAAGACTGATGGAAAAGAGCTCTTTTTCTTTATATCAGAGTCAGGTTGGTCATTCTGGAAAAATCATCCCTAGGTCTCATGTCCCTTTGGAGAGCAAGGGCCTAGGAAAATACAGACAATTCACAGTACATTCCCTGTAGCAGGCATGACCCCAGAGTAGATCCCCTGAACATTCTATTCTGACTCCCAAGCTACTGACCCTCAGGCCCCAGAAAATAGATTTAGAGCAAGGAAAGGCCTACATTGATTGCTGTCACCCTCCCTGCCTCAGCTCTGTGAGATCCAAGGGAGAAAGGGGCCCAGGAGATAGTGTCCCACCCTGGCGGGTGACCATCTTAGAAGTCCTAAGGGTGTTTCCAATACGGAAGAGGGACAGAAAAGAAGGAGGACAGAGCAGGAATGGCTGCCTGGCTCGGCTCCCACAGATCAGTCTGCCCACCTGTCAGCCAACCTTTCCGATCCTCTATCACCTTGAAGTGGGAAAGAAAAACAAAATTCACAGGATATAATTTCCTTGTCCAATTTTCCAGAACTTTAACTTCAGAAGTCACAGAGCTCTCTAGCTATATTTCACTCTTCAGAAAGAAATTATCATGGGACTCGAAGGCCATGGACTTGGGGTCCTCTTCAGATTCTTACTAGCTTGCTCCATCACTTTCTGAATACCTATTATCTGATCAACACTGGGCTGGGTGCTGAAGGTGCAAGCATGAGGCGGAAGCAGCGTAAGATTTGCTCTGACTGGTCCAGACAGCAGTGTTTAGAACAGAGGGAAAATGGGCACCAAGAAGGCCAGAGGTCCAGGGAAATCAGCCTCCCTTATCTGATGGAGACGTGGAGGGACTGTAGGCCCGGGGACAGCCTTGAGCTAATTTCCCAGGTACACAGCATGGTGGGTAAATGAGACAGGACAGAGTAGATGAAAATTCTGGAACATCTTCAGGGGCTTTAAAGAGTGGTGACATGTGTTGTCAGGTTGTTCCTACACAGAACCCAGAACCTCAAAAGGTTTTCATTAATAGATTCTCCTGCTCCAGCTTCAGTTGGGGAGAATCCTCCAAGGGTAATCATGCCCACAAACAGAAAGGGATGCATAGCAGTTAATCTTGACTATCAGAGTGGAAATGTCCATTGGGGAGCATGGCTGCATGTCTGTGAGGGCTTATCTATAGTAGGTTGATAGATAGACTTGGGAAGCCCCATCCTACACGTGGACAGCACCATTCCCTGGGCTGGGGTCTCAGGATGCAGGGAAAGAGGAAGCCATCTGGGTATCAACATCTATCATCCCTCTCTACTTGCTAATACAGATACAAGATACGATGTGGCGCTGCCTCACCTTCCTGTTGCCATGCCTTCTCTGATGATAACTGTAAGCCTAAGCAGTCCTTCCTCTTTTCAGTTGTTTTTCTTGGGTATTTCATCACAGCGTAAAGGGAAGTATCTCATACTGAATGCCTCCCCAAAGGGTTAGAAACAAAAACAGAGTGGAGCCTAACTTCCTAACCTCACTCCCAGAATCCTCAGGGGCTCCCTTTCTACACTCCATGTTTGGAAGCTAAGCTCTATGTTCAGTACTGCTGCAGACACTTTGCTAGGCCTATCTTTTCTTCCTTTCTACAAAAAGGCTGGACCTAGATTGATACCCACCCTCATCTCTATGATGACCTTTCCTCTTCTGTGATTACAGGAAAGGGGACTATGCAGAATGATGGTCCTAAGACAGCCAAAGCTGGAAGAGGTGGGACTGGTGACATGTCACCAAGTCATCAAAAGCCTGATGGAGGTTGGAACCTCCATGGGAACTGCACAGCCAGCCATGGGAAAGGGCTCCCCACGGCATGTCAGTTCCACATTATCACTCAAGGTCACAGCTGATTGGGCAAAAGGGATCCCTAAACCCAACATGTGACAATCAGGCCCCTTCCCCAAGGAAGGAGCAGGATGTTCTGAGTATTAGAATCTTACCACCTCTTACCACCTGAGGGATTTCACTCAAGCATATAAACGTCCTGTTTGCAGTTCCTCATCTGGAGCATGGGAATAACAATGCTGACCTCATAAAATGGTTATTTTGGATTGTTTAAGCAAACAGTACATTTATAGTCTTTGTGCCTGAACCTGGCAAACAACCAGAGCCTGAGAAGTGTTAGCTCATCTTCCTGTTGCAGATTTAGGATTGGGATGTGAAGACGGCATGGAGCCATCTGGGTAGTGTCTGTCTCACTGGAAACAAACACCATGGCACGTCACATGGAATCTGATCCAAATAATTCCACAAACAGTGAAAGACCAAGTCCAAGAGCAAGGCCACAAGAGACAGCAACACAGAAAAATGAGGAAGAATAATCCAAACAGGGACCAGAAAGTGACCAGAGCTGGTGGCTCTGAGACCTGACATGCTTTGCCATGATGACCATCTAGGAGTTCTAGGTCTGTCTTTATTCAACTGTGGTGGATACTTTGTCCTTAGCTGCACTCCTTGGCTCCCTAACATAGTTGAAGAGCATGGAAAGAAAGATGTCTTCTCCTCACTAGCTGGTTCCACAATGAAAGCCTGCATCTGTGCTCAAAACTCTAGGCTGGGTGCTGAGCGTGAGGCTGTGCTTAGGCTATGCCTGGACTATCCTGGATAACAGAGCATTCAAACTAAAGGCAATGTGAGTACCCAAATCCCACCCTCACAGGACCCACTGAATCAGGTTCCAAGTCTTTTTTCTTCTCCCCTTATTCCAATGCCAGCACCGAGTACAACACTAAGGGCCTGACAGGCATACAGCAAATACATGAGCCAGTGAACCAAGAACCATGGACAAAGAAGCCGAAGAAAGCATAGCTTGGCTACCCTGATTTGTTGTCCAACCTCCTCCCCACCTACATCCCTGCAGGATTATCTCCGGGCTTGCTGGCATAAGGGGCAGGTCTCCCCCAGTGCTCACCTGCAGAATGAGCAGCATTTGTATAACAGATGAAGGCAACTTGGATTGTGCCAGCAGTAGCAAGTCACCCAGCTTCACCTTCAGCAGGACCAGGTCCCGGAAGCCCAGCAGAGAGATTTGGCGGATGGTCAGCTCCTGTCCCTGAGGAAGGAGACAGGTGGAAGAATGAGAGTGAGTGCTTGCTGGACCCCCAGCAGCCTCAAGTAGTTCAGGGGAAGTGTTCACAGTGCACTCGGGATGTACTGCAACAGGTCTGTGGGCTGTCGCAGAAGACCCAGGTCATGTTGCTTCTGGCATTAAGACAAGGTATGGATCAACCTGTTCAGATAACCCAAAGAAGATACAAGATATATACAGTACAGGCAGAGTTGTCAAGATTCCAGTAGCCGGGAAAGAGGGAGAGAGAGAAGAGATTACTATTCTCTCCCCACTTCAAGACTATTTTCTCAATTTCATCTGTTAAATATTTAAGTGCTCATCACAGGTCAGACAACATCGGCCCTTCCATGCTTACATAAAATGTTCGATTCTTACATAATCCAAGTAACTAAGGAAGAAAAGTAATTTGTAAGTAAAAAAAGGGTAACTGTTTCAGCTGCTGGGGTAGTAGGCAGGAGATAAAAATACCAGTAGTCACAAGAGTTTGCATTTGTTAGGCTCTGTGTGCTAGACAGGGCCCTAAAAATTTAGATGTAAACAATACGTGTCCTCTCCACTTATGCTGTGGACTGTGTGCATCCTTCTCAAAGTTATCTGGTGGAACCTTGGAGAAAGAGAGAGAGAGAGTTGTGGGGGATAAACTTGACTAACCCCCACACTGTCCCGATTAAATATGACTCTTGGCTGTGCCTATGAGGGCACTTCAAAGTGAGATCAGCACTGGAACAGGCAGACAGGTCAAATCAGTACAGTAGCTCTCTCCAACATGGATGGGCATCCTCCAGTCAATTGAGGCCTCTTCAGAGCTTCCACCATGCTGTCTGCCTATGGAGGCCCAGCCATGCTGTTCTCTGACTAGTAACCTTCTAATAATCTTACTGCAGCAATCCTCAATGGTTCCCTCAAAGCCACCTGACATGTTGTAATGTATACCTCGAGTTTTTTGTTTTTCCTATAGGATTAAAATGATTACAATTTACAAATAAAAGGTACTTTCACTTGGTCTTTGTTAGGTCTCAGGCAGTACTTATGTCTAGATATGACATTCTTGGCTTAGCTCAAGCTGGACTAGAGAAGGATTTCTGATTGTCAGATAAACCCCAGGATTCCTTAGCAACTTGTGAAAAGGATTTCCACCCACTAAAAGGAGTCATTTCCCTTGCCTCTGGCAGAAGGGACATATGGCTCTTCATTGACATGTACACAGGGTGGCTCCATATCAAAGCCATGCCAGACCTCCAGGCTCCCTCAGTCCTTAGTCACAAGTACTTGTTATACACAAGGCCCCCACACCAGCTCCCTTTCCTGCTCCTCCCACACTGTGCTAGCCTCCAGGCTATTCCAGATCCCTTTATAATGGCAAGTGGTCCCTTTTACACCCTCCCCCATTCTACTATATCCTTTCCCAATATTCTCTCTCCTCCACCCTCTCTTTTCTCTCCCCTTCCCTAGCCCATGTCCAGTCTGGTTCTTTTTCTCTTGGCTCTGGACCCTTCCAGATACCTCTGGATGTTCTCTCTTAACCACAATAAAAACCTTCTCCCTAATCATGGAGCAGACACCTCGGTGGTTTCTTTACTGTGTCCTTTACATACAGTCTTACTCCCTCTGTACCTAAAAAGTTGGGAAGCAGGGACTACCCATGCTGTAGTGAACATGTTTATCCATGCTTCTCTGGACACTATTGTTAGTGTATCTGAATCACTACTATTCTTCCAAAGAAGACTTACACTATCAAAATTCACATTTAAAGGGGATGGGGAGATGATGCATTACAGTAGGTGCTGACATGCCTGAAGACCTGAGTTTGCACTCCCAAAACCCACATTCAAAAGACCAGATGCAATCTGTAATTCAGAAACCAGACTGGCAGAGCCAAACAGATTCCTAGGGTTTCCTAGTCAGGTAGTCTAGCCAGGACAATGAGATAACAGGCCTGGGAAGACCTTGTCTCAGAAAGGGAAGGGCACCCGATATTGGCCTCTGGCCTCCACATTTATGCTCATTACATGTACAGCATGTGTGTGCCTCACGCTTCCAGTTGTAGGTAGGTTATGTTGTTCCATTGTAAATAATTGAGTTTAATAAAAAGCGCTGATTGGCCAAAGGCAGACAGGAAGTGTGGGCAGGGCTACCAGACTAAGAAAACTCTAGGAACAGGAAGAACAGAGCAGAATGCCAAAGAGAAGCCAGAAGATGCAGAGGACAACTATGCTGCTCTGAGAAAAGGTACCGAGCTGCATGGCTGAACAGGATAAGAATCATGGGTTAGATTAAGGGTAAAGAGTTAGCAAGTTATATGCCTGGGCCTTAGGCCAATCAGCCTAAAATTATTATAAGCATCTGTGTGTCTCTGCGGGTCTGTGAGTCTGCGGGCCTAAATCTTGAGGCTGGGCCTGAAAGTCAGAAACAGAAACCTCCTACTACATCCAGTGAGTATCTAAGAGCACATTTTCTCACACAATGGAGGGATGGAGATGACTGTGTAAACAAATATGGTGGACTTCAAGAGCAACCCATTCCAAACCTACCTGCTTGGCCAGGCCAGAGAAAAAACAAATCCAAACAATTAGGGAAACCTCTCTTAATGAACTCCAAAATCAACCTGCCTTCCTAATGCTGCTTCACTGCCTTTCCAGAATGTTCTCAACCATGCCTCTTGACGTGACATCCTGTGAGAGTGTGTACTATAAGGACCACAGCACTCCCCTGGGAAAGATGAAAGGCTTCCCTCTGGCCTTCCAAGCCTAAGATTAAACATTACTATTCCAAAAAGAGACCTGGCTTAGTAACCTCTCGTGGTGAAATGTGAGCCCAAGAGGCAGCAGTGTGAGATGCTACTCATATTGGAACTGTACTCAATAGCACAGGCTGAAATGTGGAGCTTTATGATCCCAGCAGATACAAAGACTTTTTCTACATGCAAAATATGGCTTCTTGTCAGGAAAAGCACTGGATGGGATAGATGAGGCTCCTAGTTTGTGCCGACAAAAACAAGCCAATCATTGCCTACTGGGACGTCAATTCACAGGCATTAACCAGGGCCCTGGGATATCCTCAGACTTTGGTATATGGCTTCCTGAGAAAGGACACCTACTCATTCAAAAATAAAAGCAAGTCTGTCTTTGTCTTTGAAATAGAAAAAATCACCTCCATGTTACCCAATGTATAGACTGCCCATTTTGTGTGCCTTTTACCTTGGTGTCCATTTGTCACCAGCCTCCCTCACCTCTTTTGGATATACATTCCATCTATGCTTTGACTCTATGCCTTCTCTCCCACTCAGTCTCAGCTCGCAAATAAAATGGGTCAGCACAGGCAGATGACCTTCAAGGTCAGCAGGGGAAGAAAGTGGCCAAGTGAGTGAGGACCACTTAGATGCTGAGGGTGAGAAAAGTGAAATAAGGAATACTTCATATTGCCAGATATTTCCACTTCCTACAAGAATCAAAACTGAACCATCCTTAAGTCTGCTCCTGCTAGGTTCTGTGCCCCTCCATGCCCGTCCTGACCCACACTCTACATTCTATAGCCATCACTACTTCCTGGAAGCTGCTACACAAATGACCCTGATCTGTACGTCCCCTTCTTTTGAGTTAAACCCAAGACCCTGGCTAAATTCTGTTTTCATGTACATGTGTTTCAGAATCCATTACCTGTCATTTATGTAAAAATCAAAGTTAAGGCAACATCTAGTATTTTCATTTGCTACATCAGTGAACCCTACCCTCAGGTCTGTCTTTCAGAAGACCTGCTGCTTGCAAAGAGGTGGCAACTACAAGAGGAGGGGTATCTGTGAGGCAGAAGCTGCAGGGTCTCCAAGCAGCACTGATTCAGACCAAGGATGATGAGGACAGGTTGCAGGCCGGGCTTCTACACACACTGGGTTACAGGAGGTGCCAGAGGCAAGTCTGCACTGGGAAGTGACATCACTGAACAAAATTTTAAATATTGGGTATGGAGTGCAAGCCATTCCATACTATTTAAACACTGCAAGTGCAAGCAATCTCCTGGGGCCTTCACTGTGGAAAGAGGAAATTCCAACCATTGCTGGTGGCTCCATTTTCAATCTGCTTATTACACTCACCCTCTGACAAAGCCAGAGCAGGCAAAAGCCTTACCCAGGGGGAGGAGAGGAATGTGAGCAAGCTGCAGGTATGCGAGAGCAATCTGGGAGAAGTATAGCTCGACAATTAAAATAGACCGGCTGGCCAGCAAGGTTCAGAGACCTGTGTCCCCCAACCACTGAGGTTAGAATGTGTGGCTATACTGACTTTTAAATGGGTGATGAGGATCTGAAGTCAGAGCCTCATGTTGGCCATGGCAAGCTTTTTACTGTGGAGAAGCCTTCCCTAACTCCCCCACTCTATAAAGACATTTATTACTGTTATTACTTTAAATAATATATATCTGCTTATGAGTAAAGGGGTCCGTGGAGTTCAGAAGAAGCCACTGGATCCCCTGGAACTGGAGTTACAGGCAGTTGTGAGCCATTCAACATGGGTGCAGGGGATTGCACTTAGGGTTTCTACAAAAACAGTTCAAACTCTTAACTGCTGCTATGCTATCTCTCCAGCCTGAATCCCAATCCCATCTTTTCCAGGGACTAAATAGTACTGTGCACAAAGTTAAATATCTCTGAACCAATGCTGCGGAACTCCAGCCTGCCCATCCCCCCCCCCCCCACCCAGCACTATTACATCATGTTGTTCTTTGGGTGAGAGTCCATCACAGACAGATAGCAAGGAACGGTATCATTTTCCACGGCTTCAGGACAATAACAACCTGCTTAAAATGTGTTTCACGGAGATAGGGGTGGGGGCAGCAGAGTATAAGGGAGGGGTGAATATGGTGAAATGCATTAGACACACATGTGAAGCTATACTCATGAACCAAGACTTTCTGATAAATTGCACTTAAAGAGAATGCTAGTGCAAAGAGGTGCGTAAGTAAGAAAGAGAGAGAAAGAAAAAGAAAACCCATCCTACTCAGTATATACATCATCAAAACCACAAGGGTAACAAGAACCTACAAATTGCCGGTTATATATGACTATTCACTTGAACTTAGGGGCTAAATATAGACCCAGAGAGTCCTCAGAAAACCTCCAGGGCCCTTTCTAACCAAGGTGCGCCCACCTCTAGACTGTCCTCCTCTTAGTAAGAGGACTGATCACCAAGGTCAGCAGAAGAGACAGGCTATTGCATCCCAGTGACACTAACCTGAACGGGGTAAAATATAGCCTGCAGGGTGGGGAGAGTCTCGGTGAAGAAGTGATCCCAGACTTCAGCCAGAACCTCAATGCGACTATCACCTACACACAGGAGAGAAGAGAAAATGTCATCAATTACAGGAGAGGCCACAGGACAGACCCTTTTCAAATGGGAAGTTGAATACACTAGGGAACTTGTAGCCAGGAGCTGCTGACGCCCAAGATCATAACCACAGTACTATAGGGCCTTTGTCTCTGCTAAGGCATCAGAAGATTTCTTCATAGGATACACACAGCAACTGAAATTCAACATTACTAGTGAGGAACAGCCTTTGCAGGAACAGTGAAATGATGTGTAAGCCATAAAGTATAATAGCAGTCAGTGTAGCATGAGGTGGTATCAGGGTTCACATGGTGGAAGCTCAGATCCCAGTGTGATGGGTGGCGAGTGGAGCTGCACACCTGTAATCCTAGTACTTAGAAGAAAGATTCATGAATTCGAGGCCAGTCTGGGCTATGTACAGTGAGTTTGAGGCTAGCCTGTGCTCTGCTGCAAGGATGGCAGAAGGGAATATTTACATGTGACCCAGTCAGAGGTCACTGGGAGCCCTGCCCTTGGAACAGACTAGTGTCAGGCTGCAGAGTGAGGCCCTTTTGGCAAAGGTTTTGAAAATGACCTAGTCTCTGGCTTCTGCTCTGGCTTCCTGTCTTCCCAAGTGATACCTTCCACACTTGCCTGTCACCACAATGCCACTCTCCATGAGGCTCCTACCAGAGCCTCCAAATCAATGAGCCAAGCCAACTTCTTATTTATAGTGACCTTGGGCATTTTGTTATCGCAAAATTCAGGTGGGAAGTCTCAAGTGAAAACACAGTGTGCTTTTCTATTTCCAAACTGAGAAAAAGGAGGTGAAGATTTAAAATCACGTGACAACATCCATGAGCGTTTCATAACATTTTCAGACACTGCTAAACTACGGATGAATCTGATGTGAGCAGGCCTGTTACCCCATCTTACGGCTCAGAGACACCAAGTCACTAGGCTAATAATACACAGCCCAAAGGTCCCTGACTTCATGGTCTTTATCTGATTGTTCTGAAGACTGCACAGCTCTACCCTGCTATTTGCACAGTTACACTCTGCCCGGTTTGCAGTAACAGACCTTGGCCTGATTCTGGGTTTGAGCTGTCAGGTGAGAAGCAGAAAGAAGATGTACAGTATCACCTTCACCCACTCTTGCACCATAGCTGGGAAGAACCTTCTGACTGTGCCTGCTCATTCTGACACCAGGAAGCCAAATGCCACCCACAGGCTAAAGTACACAGGTCACCTCATGCTACTGATGGGATGTGAGAGGAGAGAGCCTGGCTGAAGTAGCATCTACTTAATGACCTAGATGTCAGAGCTTATGGGCCACTGTCTGCTCATCCTGAGCAGAGAAACTGGGTCAGCCAAGGCAAGACACGAAGAGACGTGTTTGGCAAAACACCACTAGTTCCGTGGAACGAATCTTGATAGATTCATTTAGTGTCTTCCGTCTATTAATTTAATGGCCAATAAAAGCAGTAGCTGGGGAGAAAGTACAGAACAAGGGCACAGCTAGTCTCTAGCAGCTTCAGGGAAGTCAAGGCAGATGCAGACCTGTGACATGTTCTGCTTTTCCTGGCAAAGCGTTAGTCAAATGCTGGAATTGTCTTTAGCTAGAACTTGAGAGGCTGTGACAGGTTTGTCCTTAGACAGGTTTGTCCCTCTTACATTTTAGGTACAGAGCACCAAGCCAGACACATCAATAAAACACTACATAGAGACCCTTCAAGGCAAAGAATAGCAAGTGCCAAATGTGTAGGGTTTTATACATGGCAGGTCTCTCGGGGGCAGGAGGTTCCTATCTGACTCAACTAGGTGTCGTTACAGAGCAAGCCTCTCTAGTTAGTAGGAACACTTTCTGTTTTCTCTTAGGAGAAGGACACTTGTACAATGTGGACTACACAGCCGAGAGGCTCTTCCTCCTCCTCCTGAGCCTTCATCCTCAACTAGATTTCCCATAGTCCCTGATTTGATCTCAGGCCCTCCTTCTCACCAGGCTCCCTCACACCGCAGAGCCTTTGTGCGTGATAATTTCTCTGCCCAGACTTCTTTTCCCCTCCCTCTTTGCCTAACTTGCCTGTTAATCTTCCTTGTTTCAGTTCAGATTTTATTCTTACAGTCTGACTTTATTCCTCCTGTTAAGAAATCCCCCTCCTATGTATATTAGTAGTACGACTCTTGTTACACTCATACCCAACCACTCACACACAACTGACATGCTAATATATGGTGATGATTGATCCCTATCTGTTCCCATTTCTAGTTTAGCAGCCGTGGACTCTAGCGAAGGACCTGGCATCCAATAAGTGACTATCAGCCACACAGAAACATCTTTCTGATACGAGCGATGCTCACACGCTGCAGGAATGAGGCAGGGAAATCAAAGGGATCTTCTGGTTACCTAACTCCAAACTGACCCCCCAAGAGGAATAAAGGCTGTTTTGTCCGCTTTGTTCATAGGCCTTACCTGAAGCCTTCTACAATGAAAGGAGGGAGGGAGGGAGAACCCTGTAGTGCAGGACTGCACTTACTTCCATGCTAATATGGAGGCCTCAAGGAGTCTTTCCATCCTGGAGCTCAGAGGTACTTTCTGGGAGGCTAGATTTGACTGATGGCTCTAAAGGTCAAGAAGGAAAGAAGGTTCCAGAAAGTGTTCTATGAGAGCAGCAGGTACAGATCAACAAAGAAAGTGAGAGGTAAAGGAAGAGAGAGGTAGCTTCACTTCCAGAATTTGCCCACAAGTCAGAGGCAGCTCCCCACACAGGTGAAGGTTTGAATGGAACATTCTAGATGTCTGTCATTGAATCTGCCCTCTGATAAACCACAGGAGTTGGAGCAGCAGCAACACATGGAAACATTCTGAAAAGTAAGGCCAGGACAAGTGTAGAACACACTGACAACAACATGATGTCTCCTGTCCTTCAGCTGTCATGAAGTGTATTTTAATACAAAAACAAACCCAAGTACAAGCAGGGAGCTGCCAGGGGACCATCGCCTAGGACAGGGCATTCTAGTTATTCTTAAATTTCATTTTTTGTGACACAAGAACCTTTCCAACCAAACAAAACTGTTCTTGAAGTTCTAATACATGAAATCAAGGAGTAGAATTATTCTGTTTAAAGATGAGATTGTCTCTTAAATGTCCCTCTGTGCCTGTTTAGTGTGCAGAAAGGGCTCCAATTCCACAAACCCGAGACAAGGAAGCCTCATGGGAATACATGCAAAGTGTCATCAGGTCCCTGACCATGCTTCGGGTTGACAAACATAAAATCCTGGATGATCTTTGCTCGTCCCATCTAAGCTCTGTCTCTGAGTTTCCACTCTTGAGTCCATCTCTACTGACAGTCATTTGTATCCATATCCATATTTCCACCTCCCCAGTTTAAGGGCATCTAACTCTTACTCAATGTCTGTTTCATGGAGCTGGTTTGACACATTTTCATGAGCTATAACAAGTCGCTAAAAGACTGACACACAAACCGAGTGGCCAGGGACAAATGCTTCTGTCTCTCCCTTGACTGAAGGGCTACCTTTCCACATCTGTGTACTAACCAGACTTCTAGACACAAAGAGATACTAACTCCCTGGTCAAAACATGTCACCACTGATGAATAAACAGATCAAACAAGTGTTATCTAGCTATATACTAGAGTATATGACTTCAAAAACATGGTATCTTCTGACATGTGACAGCACATACGGACTTGGAGGGCATTATGTCCAGTAAAAGGAGCCATTTACAAAGATGCAACTACTGTGTGACCCCTCCTAGTCAAAATTCTGGAAGCAAGGTGTGAATGGTAGTTATGAAAACATGAGGCCTCAATGGTATGGAGTTTACACTTTCAAAGTGAAGAGCTGCAGGTAACAACACAGAGATGAGAAAAGTGAGCACTGTATACTGTGAAGTGGGGGGGGGGGGCAAGCCGGGGATGAGAGGTGGGGAGAGAAAGAGACAGGCAGGCAGAAAGAGATAGACCTCGCTGGAACTGAAGGGATGATCTGTTCGTTTCTTTAAGACTACCTCTCTTCCCCAGTCAGTTTCTTTCCATCCAGTCAGTTAGATTCTAAAACCACACAGACCAAGAAATCTCTCATCTCTCATCTTTCTGACCACATACCATTGAGTGAGAACTTGCTTGTCCTAATGTCCCCCAAATGGGGAATACTGCTGTCTACTGTGATCTAAGAAACATATTGCAACAGTGGATGGGAAGCAGCCTGGAGTAATCAGGAGTGACCAGCAGCATGTACAGGAAACCAGCTGCCTGTATCCCTTCAGAGGATACCACCTGGACTTATCCATGTAAACCCCTTACCCAGGTCTCCAATAAACCACCCATCCCAATCCATCTTCGCAAAGACAGTCTAGGGTGCACAGACAGGGGCAGCTGGTTCAAACCACTGGATGCAGGGTGACTGACTCGGTGACTGACTCCCTGAAAGTCTGGTGCTTTCAGACAGGAGCAGCTCAGCTGTGCAGACATCAACAGGCTAAGTCCCAGCCATGCGCCAACACCTTGTACTTGCCTTCACACTGCTCAATCTTCTCCTCCACGAAGGACAGTCCTTTTGCAAGAAGCTGGTTCTGCCAAAAGAGAACAAAGAACAGAGAAGCTTGGAGGCTTTGAGGGTGAGTAACCAGCCGGATTCCAACTCGCAGCAGCGCAGACTTTCCAGGCCCGCTGTGCCAGCCAGGCCTCCATGGTTAAGAAGTCCTTTGTCCTCCTGGAAGGGCAAGACCTCAGAGGAAGACTGTGAGACACCACACAGCGGAAGGGCAGCAGTAAGCCAAAAGCCAAACTCAGTGACACCCAAGCTCTCAAACCAAGAGACACAGAAGGGGCACAGCCCAATTCATTAATGAGCCCAATGCTCCAATGACTTACACCCACATGGAAAACCTAGACAAATGAGACATTAAACAGAGAGGTTTTTTCTTTATAAGAGTAAATTCAAAGGCAGATGTGTCCTTTAATCCCAGAACCCAAGAGGCAGAAGCAGGTGGATCTCTATGAGTTCAAGGCTAGCCTGGGCTACATAGTGAGGTTTTGTTTGTGTATTTGTTTGTTTTGTTTTTATTTTTTCCAAAGAGCCAGGACTACAAAGACCCTCATCTCAAAATTATAGAAAAGAAGAAGAAAGTAAATTAATTCAGGGATCTGTGAAAGTGGCTCAGTGACTCTGCCTCTCCAAAGGACCCAGGTTTGAATCCCCTCACAATTGCCTGGTTTGCTGTGAGTACCTGCTCTCATTGCGCAAGTGCTTACACACAGACATACACAGGCACATCATTAAAAGACAGATTTTAAAAAATCTAAAACAAATAAATTTGGGGTTTCTCACACTCAAGGGTTTCTTATACTTAACACAACAGAAAAAGATCACATGCAAACTCTTAGGCAGCAGTGGGTATCTGTCCGTTAACAACAGAGTTGTAAAGAGAGTCCAGCTAAGTTCTCTCCAGTCACAACCAGCATGTATCAGGGAATATGAGTCCTTCACACTTCAACTTGGACAGTGGGGCTGTCCTCACTTACCATTGGCTTCAGGCCCATAGGAAACAAAATTGCTCTTCCTGGTTTCAGAAGCAATGCTCTTTTCACTCTGCCCTGTGTCCCTAACACACAGACCCACCACCTGTGTAAGCCACAGAAACTCACAGGTACCTCTCCAGGCTTCCTTCATTAGCGTATCAATGACTTGTGCTCTGTCCTGAGGCAGGTAGAGCAAAGGTGATATAAAGACCACAAAACCCAATGCTCTCCACACACTGCCCTTTATAAAACCCCAAATTCCTAATCAGTTATCCTACTTCGAGTTTTTCCTGCTGTAATGAAACACCATATCCAAGGCAACTTGAGATGGAAGTGTTTATTTGACTTATGTATCCTGAGTCACAGCCCACTGAGGGAAGTCAACACGGAAACTCAGACAGGAATCTGAGGCAAGAGCTGATGCAGAGGGCCTATTTGAGTTCATGGTCCTCATGGCTTGCTCAGCCTGCTATCTTACAGAATCAAGGATCGCCAGCCCAGGGATAGCACAACCCATCATGAGCTGGGCCCTCCCCCATCAATCACTAATTTTGAAAATGCCCTACCATCCAAGCTTATGTAGGCGTTTTCTCTACTGAGAGGACTCTAGCCTGGCTCAAGTTGGCATAAAAACTAGCCAGTGGTGATGGTAGCATGTTTAGCTGAGTGAGAAGAATGTGGGTACCATATAGGTTCAGGTCCTGCTCAGCTACTTTATATATTTACTTTGCTAGTCAGTTAGTTACAGACAGGGTCTCACTATGTAGCCCAGGCTGTCTCAAACTTGAAATCTTCCTCCTCTGTTTCTTGAGTACTGGGATAACAGGTATGTGCTTCTAGCTCCTCCTAGCTTTCCCTAATTTTCTTCTTTTTTTCCACTAACTGTATTTTTTATTATGTTTTCTCAATTGTAAAATATTTATGTTTATTATTTGTAATTATGTGTCTATGTCTGCATGTGTGGGAGTGTGAACACATGAGGACAGTTCCTACAAAGGCCAGAAGCACTGGAGTTACAGGTAGGTGTGGATGGTGGGAACTGAACGTGGATTCTCTGCAGGAGCAGTAGACACTCTTAACTGACTCTCCAGCCCCATACTTCACAGTTTTAATGAACACATAAAATAGTTGTGAATTTGTGACCTTTAAATGCATGTATGTAATAAGTAGTGATGAGCTCACAGTAACTGGCATATCTCAGATATTTAACATTTCTTTGTGTTGGGAACATTTAAAATCTTCATTATCACGATACCACTGGCATATCATTAAGTTGTTACAAAAGCTAATGACTATAGAAACATATACATACATCCTTAGTAATTAGTGACGGTGGTAGCAACAGCCTGACATCTTCCTGGGAATGAGAAGTAAAGAGAATCAGTGATAAACAGGACTAACAAATGTACTGAGAGTTTCTGGGGAGTGTGTGTGCGTGTGTGCATAGGTCGGTGTGTGATACACTTGTCTCTCTTCTCCATTTTCTTTTATTAATACAGGATTTCTCAGTGAACCTAAAGATTACTATTTTCAACAAAAGCAAGCTCTAGCATCCCCCACCTCTGCCTTCCAAGCACTGGGGATATAAGCACACACAACCAGGCCTGGCTTTTTCATAGGTGTTGGGGATTCATACTCAGGTCCTCATATTTGTACAACAAACACATTATCCACCAAACCATCTCTATAACTTCTGCACCAAGACAGTTTATCAAAAGATGTATCACATTTCTGTGATAGATACACATGATCCAGATTCTAAAAATCACAGTGATTCAGAATGACCCAATTTTAAAATGTAATTGTCTACCATTTAATTTCAAGATGGAAGATGGGAACTCAAATCACACTTCAAATAACCCCATGCTGGAACATACCAATCTTGTTGGGGCGGGGGGAACAACCACCGTTCATCACAAAATACTACGGACTGAACAGGCAATTAAAGCAGAGCCCCAACCTATTCTTCAGCTCTGATCCAGCAAAGGCATCCTGCCTCTGGTCAGAAAGCAAGAATACAGCCTGGAGTTAGCTGGTATAGGCCTCCTGGCAGCCAAGATGGATGTGAAAGATTACTCAGATGAGGGGAAAGGACGGTCCTTCCACCTGAGCACAAATTCCACTGTGATTTTGGAGGTATCTGTCCCAGTACTTCTGAGTACATCCAGGCAAGGCTCTCAGAATATTACCTCTGCACTGTGCAAGACTTCTGATGTTAACACTGGTACCCCAGACTTCCTCTGGAACAAACCTGCAAGATCTCCTTAATCACATTTCCAAGGCACATATTTGAGGGCAACCAAGACTATTTGGGGGGGGGGGACAATATCATCTTGTTCCACTCTCTAATTACCTGCACTGAGGAGAGAGGCAGTAAACTAGGGTGCTGAGGATTTTTTTTTAATTAGTTCAGGTTATAACATAAATTAATTAATACTGTCAGGGCCAGGGACATATGTCAGTAGGTAAGAGATACTTACTAAACAAGCATGAGGATCTAAGTACAAATCCCCAGCACTCTGCCAGGGGTATGGCAGTAAGTATGGATAATCCCAGCGCTAAAGGGGGTTGGGGCAGGAGACTCCAGGGAGGTTTGTAGTCTGCCAATCTAGCACTAAGTTTAGTAAGAGATTCAGCCAAAAAGGATTAAGGTGGGGAGTGAGAGACAGGACATCTGACATCCTTCCTCTGGCTTCCACATGCACAGACACACAGACACAGGCAGAGGAGAGAGAGAGAGAGAGAGAGAGAGAGAGAGAGAGAGAGAGAGAGAGAACAAAAACTAAATATGTGCACTAGGCTTTTAGACCCTTGAGGACAAGGATAACTTCTAACTTTAGTACTCCACTCCCCAACTGGTGCTTGGCAAATCTTTGTTGAACTTAATCAACTGCCTATTTTGGTGACAAGAATTATTTTGTATTTTTAAGGATTCAAGATAAGAAACAGAATGTTCTTAAGGGGGAGGGGGGGAGGGGGAGGGTGACATAAGGTCCCTATATCCATCACCACTTTCTTCATTTGGTAAAAATTCTTTTGCCCAGATCAGAATGAATAAATTCCACCAGATGGCCCAGAGCCTCCTTCCGGGTCCCTGGTCTTCTCCCTTCAAAGAGATATTAGAAGGAAAAATGTGTGTTTCCAAGGAAAGGGATTTACTTCTGGCTTAAGGGGGAAATGACACAGAAAGCATTTTTTCTAAGGTTCTCATGGTCTACAGCACAGACATTCTGTAGCTTAGATCAGAACAAAAATGTGGGGTCTGAAGGAGCCTTTCAGGCCATTTGCTGCTTCTCCCTGCTTGAAGCCTGTGGTCTCCATAGTCTGCTCAGACACAGATTCTCTGTTATTTAAGGACTCCATTTTCCAAGAAACTAAACTCCCTTGAAAAGTATGCCACAAACGCTTTGATCTTCCAGTAACTGAGCTTAGGTTAGAGTTTCCTTCCCCAGATTCCAACCCACAGGAATGCAGCTCAGATTCCACCAGGAATTCCTCCCTCAGTGCCTGCCGCATCCTGCAGGATTCTCAGGAGCAGCCCAGCATCCAGCTTCCCTTCTCTAGAGAACTGCTGCCTTGACCCACTCATTCACACACCAACTTGACCACAGCCATATTCAGCTGCCAGGACTGCTCCTGTCGTCCCCCCCTCCCCTTCCCGGGACCTCACTGATCTAGAGTCTTCCCTCTAGTGAATGTGCAGTCACAAGCCTGCAATCTTGTGGATCCTGCATCCCTTAGGGCCTAGCATTTGAAGAGAGCTACAAGAGGAGTTCAGTGCTCTGCAGTTGCCATCTCTAAGTCTTTCTCTCTCTCTCTCTCTCTCTCTCTCTCTCTCTTCTCTCTCTCTCTCTCTCTCTCTCTCTCTCTCTCTGTGTGTGTGTGTGTGTGTGTGTGTGTGTGTGTGTGTGTGTGTGTGTGTGTGTGTTGTGAAGTATGGTGAGACATAGTAACACAAAAACACAGAGAGTCAAAGCCATCAAGTCCTAGGAGGAATTTGCAGGCCTTCTTCATGTCCGGATGTCTGGGCTGGCCACCAGACTCTTCCCCATCCTGAGGGACCACTGCTGTCATCCTACCCCTAAGGTGATGATGAGTTGGTGCTAGTAGAAATCTAGGTTTAGGCACAGTATAAGGAGTCAGGGTTGGACACATCTCTACAAATTCTTGAACAGAAGCGGTGACACCCATCCCCACCACAGTCTGGTACTGCTGTGACACATTTGCTAGGTGGGCCTTGTTTACCCCCGCCCCTATCCCCACCCTGTGATCTATGCATGTGTCACAGTGTGCAGATTTTTAAATACTTCTTAGGCGTTACCTGACTTGTGTGTATAGCAGTGGCAGACCCATAGGAAAGAAATGGAAGTCCATACTCCATCTACAACCACATTGCCATTTAGTACGGGGTTCTGCAGCTTATGGAGCCCACACCACCAGCCATCCACTTCATCTAAGAAGATACCAATTTGGTATCTATGAGACTTAGGCCCACCCAAAGCTTCCGAGAAACAGAACAAAGCAAGGATGGGAGAAACAGGAACTAAAAAGGAAATGAGGGAGACAAGGCAGGAAGAGAGAGAGCATGAGGGAATGAATAAGAGACAGGTATCTTGTATTATTTTTCTAAGCATCTGCTCTTGCTGGACCTCAGGTCAAAGAATTCCCATCACTGACAAGGGCATGAATCCAAAAGGTTCTTAGCAGACATTTGCTGTTAAGACATACGGATATAGTTAAGGAATCTACTTTTCTCCCCCTGCCCTAGCCAGACAGCTTCAAATCACAAACCGCCAGTTCATTAAATAGTAGCTCCTTAGGAAATGACTTGGGCCTTGGCGATGGGCCAGTTGTTACTTAACACATCCTTCTGGCATACCATCAGTGAACTTGGCCATGGACAAAACAGCACATTAATGAAGTGGCAGAAGGATCTGGAAGTGGAAAGAGCTAACATCTTTTCCCTTAAGACTGAGAAATGGGCTGCAAACAGAAAAGTGCAGCTTGGAGAAAATTCTGAAAAGGATGTTTGGAGGAAATCATCCCAAGCCACCTGCCTCTGACAGGGAAAAAGACCAGCTTATCCTGAGCAGCTTGGGCCACAGTGGAGGTGCTGAGATGAGCAGAGAAGAGGATAGGCCTCTGTGCAGAACAGCCTCTCAACCACATACATCAAGTGGGGTACTGCCCAACACAGTCACAGGAACCCAGGAAAGAAGAATCAAGAAGGCTAGGGAAAAAAAACGCCAACCCCACCCTCCTAAGAGGAAGAATTGCGAGGCAGATAGGATTCCAGGCAAGCATCACCATTCCTGGCTTCTGGGGTGTTAGGAATTGGACACAGGGCCTATGCTTGCCAAGCACTCTACCAACGGAGCTACATACATCTAGCCTTCATTTTAACTCTCAAGAAAGCCTCTCATATTAAACAAAAATTTGAAACAACCTGTACTTCTCATGACCATTAGACAGCTGACCACTTTTACTCATTAACACCCCATGTGCAGCAAATACCCAGCTTGCTGCACCTCCACTTTGCGCCCCCACTAATCCTGGCTCATTCTAGTCCTTATCTGGTCTATAAGAAATTGCTCAATTTCATACATAATGGGCTCCTGGAAATATGTTCTCACACAACAGACCTACATAACTTCAAAGGAATCCTTCTCCCACAGAGTTGAGAAGGGTGATAAAGCCCAGAGTCACATCTCTTCAGAGCCCACCTTAGAAGATTTTAGACTTTTGTACCTATGCATTCTTTTTCTTCACAATTAAAGGTGCCATAACCTAAATCCATTTAAACCAATGATCCATTACCTCAGCATACCTATTGATTTCCATCTTTATCTAAAAACTTTTAAGGCCTGAACTTATGAGTTTCAAGATTCATGTTTCCACTTAATTTCATAAAGTGCACAAGAAATATATAAAAATAACTGTATAGAATTCATGTAGCTGCTTGGGAGACTGGGGACAAGCAATCTGCCGAAAGGTAATTCCTGGCTGACAGAGGATACTCTTTGTACCTCCCACTTAGGTAGCACCACCTCAGGGATCAGAGGGGACCCCAGAAACTTCCGGCCATCCCAATCAGGCTTCACCACGCCTTTGTTCCCCATACCAGTCAAAGCTCAATCCTAATGACCTTCGCAGCTAAAGACATAATTCTCACCAGCCTCCTTGTCAAAGCCCTTTTGTGTACTGGCATGGGATTCCGCTTCTTCCCAGGCGGCCACCTCACAATCTCTGTTTCCTTTTGGGAATCTCACTCATTAGTCTTCTGAGGTGGACCGAAAAAGGGAGCTGTACCGTTCCTCCCCATAATCACAAGAGTTATCCTCACCACCCTCTCCTATCCATCTCTTAAGAGTCTCATTTCTTCTTTTTATTTGTCTTTGTCTTTTTATTTTTCGAGAAAGGGTTTCCCCGAGTAGCACTGGCTGTCCTGGAACTCACCCTGTACACCAGGTTGGCCCCCTGCCTGCCTCTACCTCCTGAGTGCTGGGATTAAAGGTGTGGACCACCACTGCCAAGCTAGTCCCGCCTTGATAGTTATTTATTTATTTGCATTAATTTATTCTGAGTCTGATCTGAAGACCTTATCATCATTCCCATCTTAGTCAACGCTACTGTGTGTGCTGCTGAGAGCAGATAGAGCAAATTCATTTATATCCCTGCACTGTTTACAATTTTAAACTCCATTCCATCTAGGATCCCTCCACATGGGTTGCCTATCTCAGCTACTGCCAAATGCACTAACACTGTGAGGATCGGTCTTCTGCTGGCACTCTTGCAGCAATCAGATAAACAAATGTATACATTATATATGTATATGTTTGTGTACATGTGTGTACTAACATGTGCATTTACACACACACACACACACACACACACACACACACACACACACACACGTTTCCATTCTCCCCAACACTAACTCACCCAGAGCCTTTGACATTAGCTCAAGTTTCTATATGAAGCAAAACTTTAATTCCACAAAAAGAAAAAGAAAAAGAAATATGAAACCTTCCGGGCTTAGGGCAAGGATTTTAGCAAATATTGTAACTCACAGATGCAGAACTGAGAAAGTGGGGTATTGGACACCCTGCCCCCCCGACATTCTTTGAACCACAGAAACCTTACTAAATCCAAAAAAAGGCAGATCATTTTATAATATCTGTTTTCAAGCACGGCAGACAATCGATTATTCCTCCACCCAGTCACTAGGACAGAGTTCTACTTAGAAACCTCAATTTCCTTCCCCGGCACAATTCAAAATAGGCAGGGAAAGTGCAGAGGGGAATCAATAGTGGAAATGTCAGAGATTTCTCTGGCCAGTGTCTCATGGAAAACCATTCAGGCTCCTGCACAGCACACAGTCCTCTCTGTGTGCAGACCAGAGATAAGCAGCAATTTCCTACCTGCTGCCCCCCACCCTCACCTTGGGTCATTTTCATTATTCTTCACTGTGCATGTTCTTTCTTTAAAATTAAAATGAAAACACTTGCCTTGATAGCAAAAGCAGAGGCTCAGACAGGAAGTGCTCTTGTCTGTGTCTCTGCAAATGATGAGCTCTCACTGGGAGGGGAGGGTCCCAAGAGGGGACAGACCTCACTTCTAAATGAAAATGCCAGGGGATGGTGGTCTGAGGCTCACACTGAGGAAGAGCACTATGGAGTTTGTTTACATTCTTCTCAGAAACCAAGGGTTAGGGACTTTCCTGACTGCCTTGGACCTCGGCTTCTCACAGGCCCCACTTCCCTCCAGGTCCTTGGTTGGAGCCTCTTATGGTTTCTCCCCTTGAAGTGAGACTGTTGGGAAGCTAAGTTCGCCTCTGTGGGAGAATTCCTGTGCAGCTTTGGAAGCCTCCTCAGCAGTGCCCAGCCCCAGCCTTCCCATTTAAATGTCTCCTGAACCACTTTTACCATGGGAACTACCTGTGTCATGGTCCTTTACGTATCTGCCCCCACTCCGCCCCCTCTCCCAAACTACTTGTCACAATTGCCATTATGTGTTAAAAGGAACCAGCAGCAGCACCGCTTACCACAAGTGGAAAAACCACTCAGAAATTAACTCACAGCAAACAAAATAGTGTCACAGGACCTTAGCCACTGCCTAGTTAAAGATATAAAGTTCAAGACCAGGTCCCTCTTCCTTAAATAAGGAGACTACCAGTTCCTAAAGAGGACAGCCTGAGATTCTTTAACATGAATACAAGAGTTAAAGGGAAAAAAAAAATCGAATGGCAAATATGTTCTAAGCACCATGTTATTCATTGCCATTGTATAGATCACCAGATGTCACTTCTGGTATGTATGGTAAGACAATCCCTCCTATCCTCCCTAGAACACTGACAGAACATCAAATGTACACCAGAGGAGGGGTGGGGCTGTTCACCCATAACTTAAAAACAAAAAACAAACACTTAAAACCTCCATTAGTAGAGTGTCTAGGAGAGCCTTCCTCCAGTTTAGCACCCAAAGGAAAACCCCAGATTCAAAATTATGAAAATAAATCCCCCACACTACACCCCAAGAAGAAGACTCATCGTTCACCAAACAGCTTCTCTGGTTAGGATCCTGATAGGAAATGACTTGTGGTTATTAGTTTTGAAGTATCTGGTATCTTTGTAAGCAGTATTAGTCACCCTCCCAAAACCTCAGGGCTTCCCAAATGCACAAGTACATACCCAGACACACCCTTCCTACTTAGGGGTAACCTAAGACAGCTGACATTTATGACATTTATGACTCGACTGAAACCACATGGACCCTGTCTCTTTCAAATGTCAAGGCAGAATGCAGCCAGGCCCAGCAGGGGTCTTCAGGACTGGTGGCTAAAAAAACCTCAGTAGCTTTGCTTCAAATCCATCAATAGAGACCACAGGGGGCCTGGTGAGGGAGAGGCTGACCTTTGAGTGAAGGTCAACTGAGATGATTTACAGTCAGGACTCATTATCACATTCTGAGTCTTCAGGCCACACCCCCACACACACACATATAACAGATCTGTGGTTCAAGCATCTGAGGGGTGACCTGACTGAATTCCAGATTTCCACTGGATTTTGGTCTGTTTAGCTTTAGAGTTATTGTTTCCTGGTATATGTGTGTGTGTGTGTGTGTGTGTGAGAGAGAGAGAGAGAGAGAGAGAGAGAGAGAGAGAGAGAGAGAGAGAGCGCTGACTGGTGTTAGCTGACCAACATCTGTCATTCTTTAAAAGTAGATGTAAGAGTTTGACATTTTTCAAAACGATCTGGGTTTTTAGCAACAAAATTTCTTTTCAAAGGGTTCTAAAATTGTGCTCTACTTGGACACAAAATAATCAAAACAAATTGCAACCAAGATCATAGGTATTTTTACAATCCTCTCACATTCGAATGAATGGTCTGCACTTCAGAATAGAGAACCAGCATAAATTTAACAAACACAATTACTCTCTTATCTTGTGCTAGTCAGTAAGGGCTTTATAAATAACATTTACTTAGTCCCTACATGAACACTATATGAGTGTGTCCCAAAGGTTAGATCTTGCTCTTGGAGAAGAGGAAACTGGAACAGAAAGATACAACTCACTCATGGTAACACATTCAGTAAATGGCTATGCTGTGCCCTGAACCTGGGTACCCTGCCTCAGTGACCCATGGTCTTGACAACCATGCTATGTTGCCTGCTACAGCTAGTGTTGAGTCTACACATTATTTCATGCAAGCCACAAAATAAGGTTCTTATTTTACCAACAAGTAAACTGAGATAGACTGAAATAATGCAGCTTGCCAAGCCCACACTAGCAAATGGTGAGAAGTAGAGACTGACCTCATAGAAGTGTCACCTAATTGGTCACTCTCTGTCACCCAGCAGCTTCCCACACACCTCTGATTAGAGTTAAGGAAGCAGCTTATGGCTATGGCTTAGAAACTATTATTTGCAGAGACCCAAGCCCTTGAATTTCACTGCCTCACAACAATGTGTATGCAGGAGGAAGGTTAGACGGGTAAACCTAATCCTGCCTTCAGTGGAACAGACATGTCTAAAGGGCACATGTTCCTAACCCAACTAAATACTATACACAGGACAGGAAGTGTTTAGGACAGGGGTGGGACTTAGGGTCCTCTGATGAAAGCTGTGTCTTCAGTAACAGTAAACTGATTCTATATTTTTCCTCCTATGTCCCAGGGCTGGACAATGCACCTGTCCTAAGACTACACAACTATGCAATACAGAACCCACAAAATAGAAAGCAGACAGGAGAAAGAAAATTGTTTTCTAGCAAGGAGGCCATGCAGATGTCTGCACATACACAAGAACAACAATACTTTTCTCACTTCTGTTTTATTCTAGAAAAGTTTATCTCATAGAATTGCTATGGATTCTTCTGGAAATTAATGAAGACACATTGTAGAACTTCTGAGGCACAGTTCCTCATAAGGTAAGGATATACAGCTAGAACCCAAATAAGCAACAATTCTTAACAATATAAATGAGTCCTGAGACTGACTGCAGGGGATCTGATCTCCATTAACATCAGCAGCCAAGCTGGCCTAGCAGTGTCCTGCAGCCACTGCAGCACAGGACATAAAAGGAACATCCAAATATGTAATGTTGACACCCCTGTTGGTATGTCAACCAAAAGAATGATGGGTTCTGGGACTCTCCAACCTTACCTGGAAATAGTCTGTAATGAATGATCCAAGTTCACTCTTCAGCAGCCTCCTGGGGAGAGAAATACAGAATCATAGTCAGATAGCTGTTGGTGCTGTTACAGCTCCTGCAGACCAGTCCCCAAGGGTGACAAAAGCTCACCATGATAACAATATATTTACCAATAGCACAGGAGTAGGCCTGAGGAGGGAGTGTACTTTCCTAGGTCCTGATAGGGCCGCCATCCCCAGTGCTACTGCAGTGATAACATTTACAAACATTTTATAACCTAAAACACACTTTCCATACATTCTCCATCCAAAGATCTAAAGTGTATGCAGGATGGTACAATTCCTATAACTACTGGAGATAGAGAAATCATGCTCACCCCTATCATAATGTGAACCCAAGAGCCAGGGTTCAAACCTAGACCTTCTGAAAACCAAACATCTTTTGCTATAACCAATCTCTCCTCTCCTCTCTAACTCCAGAGTTGTCCAGACTTGAAATTCACCTTGACTATGATGGAGTAGTCTCACCATTCATCCGGAACGAACTGAGGCAATCTACAAAAGGGACCACAGTGAGGAGAACTGGGTTTCTGGTTACCTAGGCAACACATTAACTGAGCTGCCCTGTATGTTCCTGCATAATGTTCTAGCACCAGGACCACCAAGCTGAAGAAGACACACAAGGTCTCTGTTTCTACTCTTAGGTGGAGGATGTGGACAGACAGTGTGTTAGTAGATATATTCACAAGGTAATGTCAACGCATCTTAAGTGCTAAAAATAAAAGTTAGTAGTGATTTGGACACCAGGCTTCCTCCCCCTGTGACAAATAATGGGCTCATCCATCTTGGATTTGGTCCAGACAAGGTGAGAAAAAGCTAAAAACAAGAAAAACTGGCCCCTGGAATCCAGTGAGTTCTCTAGAGAACAAAGTCTCCCAACTTCAATGTTCTCATCATCCTTCCCACCTGCTATGGTTATTAAGGAGTAAATACTCAAATTTCTGACAGTCTTGCTGGGTACTAACTTTCCTCCAAACATGCTCACACATGTCAGTGAAGAACAAACAGGCAGTCCCAGAAATATGTCATTATGCGCATAAAACAGAAACGAGAATCTGGGGACAGAACAAAAGAGAAACAACTTGCTTGAAATTTCCAGAAAAGCTTGGAAAGTTGAAATACGGGAAAAAATATCACCCCATTCCAACGGCAGAAAACATGTTAGGTAGTAGAGGAAGCATTTTAAGATTCAACTTAATGGCAGGCAATGTAAAAGCCACTTATCCAGTAATACACCCCAGGGGTTCTCCAAGATGTGGGAAAGTCCAATGAGAGATGGAAACTTATCAAAAGTTATTGGGTAGGGGCTAGAGGGATAACTCAGCTGCCCTTGAAGAGGACCCATGCTCTGTTCCCAGCCTTCACAAGTCTATTATTCTGTAGTCCTTTCTTAGAAATGCTGCAGGGAAGGCTCTGAGGAGGGGACTCCGTCTTTTTACACAGTAAGGGGTGAAACAAAGCACCTGCCTAGGTCACCTGGCCACAGAAGATAGTCCCCCAGTTTTACAATAAGTATACAACCAACTTTAACTCTAGTGCCAGAGGATCCTACGCCCTCTTCTGGTCCCCATGGGTACTAGGCACACATGTGGTGCATATATATATATATATATATATATATATATATATATATATATATATATATATATATATATATATATATACACAAGCAAACATTCACACACATAAGATAAAAATGAATAAATCTTCTTTTTAAAAGCTGAGATCACACCTTAAGAGAAAAACAGAACTGAGCATCCAGCGCCATAGGCATGGCCGTTTCAAAGAAGAATAAGGCAAGGGGTCTGCTTCCAACTCAGAAGCAAAAATGCCTTCTCAACAGTTTTGTGGCCATTGGCAAGTCTCAAGACCATGAGTGAAGTGGACAAGCTTGTGGAAAAGTGAAGAGCCATGTGCTATCAGCTAGCCCATGTCTCAGGGACAATCAGATGACACCTTGATCTCAGGCTTCTGAGCTCTTCCCTCCATCCATGTTGGAATTTTCACTGGCTTGAACTTGAGTTCTTGCGCAAGCAATCACAGCTGCTGTGAACTCCTAAGGCACCTTGATTTTTAGACACAGGAAACACTTTCAAAATAACACAGCAAAACACAAAACTGTGTGTCTTCCTCCCCCTCCCCAGGGAAGAGATTAGAGAATACTGAAGCTCTGAAAGGAGATTAAGTGTGGCCAGACAACACTTTAGCAAACTGTAGTGAGTCCCTGAAGTTAGAGGGACTCAGGGCCCTACCCCATTATTACCCTAGTCTGTGGTCCTTAGAAAGGTGCCTGTTGTATGTGGTATGTTGCATGTGGTTTCTAGCTGGACTTTCCAGCCTAGCCTCATGGCCTGGACTTGCAGACCCACAATCCCATAGTCCTCCCCCTACAGGTGCCCATGGCACTAGGTGCATTTCTATGTATATTCCTATACATGCAGAAAGATATTCTAGAAGACTACTCAATGAAATACTGTTATAACATCTGCCTTTGAAAAAGATGAAATGGAAACTAGGCTTTTGGGGTACAGTAAAGATTTTCCACTTTGTACCTTTTTATAAAGCACACCCTTGTTTGTGTGTGGAGGAAAGGGTGCATGTTTATGTTCTTGTGTATTTATGTGCATGTCGTGACCAGAGGTCAATATTAGGTGTTCCTCAGGAGCCCTCCACCTTCGTTTTACAAGAAAAGACTTTTCTCTCTTATTGGGACTCATAGTTCAATGATTCAGGTAGGCTAGCTGACCAGTGGCCTCAGAGGCCCTCCTGGCTCTACCTTCCTAGTACTGTTATTACAAATGTACACACCCTGCCCAGCTATGCACATGGGAACCGAGGACCAAACTCAGGTCCACCTGCTTCTCCAGAAACACTTTACCACTGTGTCATCTCTCCAGTTCCAACTAGAATATTTTTGAACTGTATAAAAACAATGTTGCTCAAAACAACTTTTTTAAAAGATCTTAATATTAACAGCAACCTCTGCCAAACTTACTGAGGTCAGTCTGACACCCAGGAAAGGGCAGTGGGAATTAAGTTCCAAGCCAGGGTACTTATCAGGAAGCAGGCTCAGAGGTGAGGAAATCCTGGAAGTCCTGTGAGCCTGCCCTTCCAGCCTGAGCTGGTAACTTGAGAATCACTGATCCAAGGAGCACAGAAGAGGAGGTAAGGAAAGAGGACCAGGGTCAGGAGCAAGGGCAGTGCTGACCGGTCAACCTGTGGGTAGACCACAGTGAGTCAGGTTATACTGCCTCTACACTGTCTATTCTGTTGTCCTTGTCTAGCAAAGAGAGGACTCCTCTACCAAAAAAAGTCTGCTCATGTGTTGTCAGCCAAACTGAAGCTGGGAGTTCTTTCACACCCCCACCTCATTCTGTAACCATAGAGATAATACTTGCACCTCTACCCCCAGTAGCCCATCAGACTATTGAAATAGTAGTTCCCAAGAAGTTGGAATTTTCCCAGGGATCCCATGTTCAAATAAGGAATGTGCAGAACTCTCGTGCCAGCCAAAGGGAACACTCGTCTCCCAGAAAGAGATTGCATATAATTTGTCAGCTTGTCAGACCATCTTATAGGATAGTCTGGGGTTAAAATAATGATGGGTCAGTGATGGACAGGACCACTGCCTGACCAAGGAGGTTTAATTATGCATACCTCTGGTCTTCTACTTAAGCCTAAATAAATCTTATGCCAAGTCCCTGAAGATGGACTTGGGGAGTCACCAGATCTCTTTGCTCTCTCCTCCTCCTCTTCCTTTTATTTGTATGTTTTTTATATTTTGCCCTTTTTTGATTCAGAATTTTTCTGTATAACAGCTCTAGCTATACTAGAGCATGCTTTGTAGACCAGGCTGGCCTCAAATTCAAAGATCCTGCCTCTGCCTCCTGAGTACTGGTGTTAAAAGTCGCGTACCACTATGTCCAGCTTTTCTTTGTCCCTTTCAACATGACCATATTGAATTAATCTCCTTTTTTTGTTTTTCATCATCACATGATTTTTAAATTGGCTGCTGATGACAAGTCTGCTGGTTAGGGCAGCCAGAGGCAGACTCTGACCCTAACTCAGGTAATACTGCCATCTCCGGTGGAATCTAGTAGGCATTGCCCCTCTTATGGGCACATTCTGCACATCCTCCCCACTAAAACAGAAAAGAGCAACTGACAGAGAGAACAGGAAACCCGTTAGTTAATTCTTTGATCCATAATAATTTACTAGAAACCTGTGAGGTGTAAGATGTGACACTGAGCAAGGAAGAACAGGAAACAAACAAGGGTCTCCTCTCTGGTCACTCAAGGCTGAAATCTCTTTAAAAATGGGGCTGAAGGCCTAGGCTGGAACCCTAGAACCCGAGCTTAAAACAAAACAAAAAACAAAAACAAACAAACAAAAAAGTGGTGTATACTGTATACTTGTAACCCCAGAACTGAGGAAGTGACGACAAACAAGACCCCCCGGGCTTGCTGGCCGCACAGCCAGAAGTGGTTAGGCTGGTCACCGAGACTTAGAAAACAAAATGCATTGTTCCTAAGAAATGACACCCAAGGTTGTCCTATGGTTCTCACATAGGCGTGCCTGCACATCACATATATGAACACACACACATATATACACACACTACACAGAGAAACACACACAATCACAGTATGAGAGCTGCTGGTCCAAATCACAGCAGGGTAGCCCCCCACCCCCATCTTCACCACATCCTGGGTCTCTGGATCACCAAGTGTATCAGGCTCATGCATAAAGCATAGACAGAGGAGATTCCCCGCACCTAAGCATAGGATCCCATGAGGCTCAGAATCTGGCAACCTACTTTCTATTTTCTCTAGTTTTCCCTAAAGTTTCTTCCTTGTCAACAGAAATGCAATTATTTGCTGGAACAAATTAAAATAATAAGGAATAAGAAGAAACCCAGGATAGTGTCTCTTTTTTCTAAGTCAATTTACTATTCATGTGTGTCAAGTCCTGATAAGCACAACCTTTATATTTCTGTATTTTAGCCTAAGCAATATTTACAGAGGAGCAGAAACAGCACCACTGTAACGAGGACGCTAACCTAGGTGTCAGCAGCTCATTAAATCTGGGAGCTGACACCTAGGTCTGCTGCCTGGGTCTGAATACTGATGGCCACTTCCTTGCTACTGACAGCGGTAGGCAGGCAAATGCTTTGGACTTTCCTACTCCCAGTCCTCAGAGAATGTGCGGATAGTGAGATCCCCACAAAGCAGGATGGCAGCAAGATGCAACTGAGTTCATCTTTGAGATGATTCTGTGGACACGCTCCTGCCTGACCCTGAAACCTACAGCCCTATGACCCAACCCTTCTTGATCCCTCGGGCCAACAGGGAGGCCTTGCTCGACCTCAGATTTAGGCCCTGAGGAACCAGTGAATGGAACAGCATGGTAGACCCCAGATCACAGCACTCCAAAGGCTAATGGGTAAACACCATGGGGAAAAGGATTGCAGTGGCTGGAAGTTGATGTGAAGGGACCTTTTGGTCCAGGCCACGCCTACATGATCAGTTTCACATTCCCAGACCCCAGGCAAGAGAGTAGTTTTCAGAATCACCCCACCGCAAGCAGCTGAACAGGGAAGGAAACGTTTATGTGGGACATGTGAGCTCAGTGAAAGCAGAAATAGTATGCAGTTCAGTTAGAAGCCAAAAGGAGCCACAACAGAGGGAAAGGGGAACAATTTTCCGGGCTACACTGTATCACACACCCATCCTTGCCCAGGCTGCCCAGCTGAGCCGCCACCCCAGTTCACAGGACTTCCTGTGGTGACACAGATCCTCCATCTCCTCCTCACACCACGTTGTCAACAGTCTCCACTCATGTTGGTTTGGAGGTAAAGCAGGCAGCTCCAGAGTTGGGTTCCAGCCAGCAGAGGCACCAGCCAGAAGGGACTCTGAGAAGCTATCTGAATCACCAGCCACCATCCCCACTGCATGTACAGGAGGAGTGGAGGAGCTAGAAGCCTCTGCTTGTTGGTTTGCTTTAATGGCTTCCCAGGTTAATGTCAGAGATAAAGAGACCACTTTGGACAGGTGCCACCATTCAGCCAGGATGGGTCAAGAGAGTAATAATTGTTGTTAAATATTTGGCCACCCTAAGTTCTCTCTAGGTTCCTTTGTAGAACCCACCTCTACTGCTTCAAAATCCAGGAACAGTAAGGCCCTCCAGGTAGGGCTCCAAACCAGATGTCTTAGCTGTGTCCACCCAAGCTGACCGTTCTTCTCTGAAGAACCCCACCTAGAAGCTACAACAGGACTTGTTTAGAGGTAGCAGCCTTTTATGTAGTAGCATACAAAAGTTCTCTTTTCAGAGTCCTTGGGCCTACTCCACTGGGATGCACTGGAGTTAGTATCCCTAGGTGAGGCACAGTGCTACCAGCTCCACATATCGCTGCCTGCATCCCAGTGGGTATCAGTGGAACACTGAGAAGAAAGGAGACACCCAATAATGGGCACGTGTCTGTGTGGGAGAGCTTGCACACACTTCAGTACTCTAACAGCCTTCCAGGTGGGAGTCTCCTCCATTGCTGTCCTCTGCCCATGGAGGACTAATGTCCAGAGAAATCAAACAGAGGTGGTGTACCACGTCCACAGAGGAAGAAGGCAAGCTGAGGACCAGGGTGTGGGTCTAATATGGCCAGATTGGAACTTTCCAGAAAGTCTTGACTTTTGGGGAAGAAGGGCAGATTTCTAAAGAATATTAAGAACAACAAATGAGCCAGCTGCATTGGTTTCCAGTGGCCACTTCTTGCCAAGGACCTTCCTGTCCCCTGAAGATGTTTGTTTCTCAAGTGCAGCACAAGGTGCCAACACAGGATCATGCAGAACTGAAGAGCTGAAGAGCTGAAAGGGCAATCGTCAAGAGCCCAGCCCAGTGGTATGTGTCATTAGTCCAGGATGTGGGAAGCAAAGCCAGGTGGACATTGTGAGGCCAGCCTGATCTACAGCGTGAGTTCTAGGCTAGCTGGGGCTACATGATGAAACCTATCTCAAAAAGAAAAACAAACAAACAAAACAAAACCTTTTCTTAGTGCCTTCCATACTAGGGTTTTATTTTTAAAGACAACATATCCAGCATCCCTACTTACTTTAAGATCTATTAATGAAGCCATACTCAGCTGCATTGGGCCTGGATGTGGCGGGCCTGTGCCAGTGCTATGGGAAGCTAGGATCTTCTGGCAATATGGCAGGCTGAGTTTAAATCCCAACATTCCCTGCAGAGATGACCCCAGTGAGCTAGTTAATTTCTGTGCACCCATATTTCCTCATCCATACAACCTCTATCTTCTAGGCATGACACTTATACAAAAGTGAGTACATGTACAACCTTGGAAGGCTCTAGCACTTTGTGCTCAGCAGGTACCTGCAACCATCATTGCCTCAGGGAACCGTGTCTCACACTGATCAGTGCCATCAGCCACCATTGGCTGGGATTTACACCCCCTCCACACACACTCATCCCTATGTAAAATTTTTCCCAAATATGGTTCCCATTATCGTCTTCAAGCTCAGAGAGATGGGAACCTCTAAGGTGTATTTCCCTACGGGATTTGAGCAGCTGATTCCTCAGATGGAAGTCTCACCCTAGACCTGATGGAAATCAGTCAGTAGAGCCTCCTTTCCTTAAAAATAAGAACAGAAGTGATGTGGCTGGAAAGAGAAAGAAGATGTACATTTCCTGTCTTGGGTCAGATGCAGCTAACTCCAGCTTCCAAAAGCCTTACCTCTGAGTACTTATTTCTGGAGAGAACTTGGAGCTGAGAGCACAGAGTGAGAAACAGAAAGACAGTTCTGTCTTTCGCTGCCTGTGTACCTGATTGGCACCTGCTCAATCTTCGGTTTTCAACTTAGAAATCAACCCTGTCCCCAATCTAATGATGTGCCCATCTGCTGCCACCCCACTTAAACCATCAGATGACAACTCCCTGCCCAGTGCCTCTCTGCCAAAAGCTCTGAGCCACCTGCCTTGATGGCTGTCCCAGGACATGTCAAAGAACAGACAGAGCCCACCACAAACATTCGGTAAGTGGATAACAGCACCAATTATCCCTCTATCTATAACCCCAACCCAGGTTCTCACAAGAACCAATAAACATCAATCTTGATTTTTCTTACTCTCCTTGCTGGCCAGATAAGAGTAAAAAGACTATTTGCTGAGGAAGAATATGATCCAAATCAGGAGACCCCTGCTTCTAGAAGATTCCTGAAACCCAGACCTCCAGTCAGGGGCGAGGCTGGAGTGTTAAATACCACATCCAAGCTCCAGAGAATTCAGTCAGGAAGGTGTGCTGATGGAGCCAGCATTGTGGACAATCATGATGGGCTATCTAGCCAAAATAAGTCTATTCAGGAAAGTCATTCCCTTGCTTTTGAGGACATCAAATCATGTTCTGTCTCCTAAGGCAGTTGCAAATAGAAACCATTCTGATTTATGGTTTTCGTAATGACAAAACAGGCGCCTTGACTTTATTTGGGGGAAAACTAGCCACTCTGTTTTAAATAGACTTACTCCTAAGGTCTGGAAACGCTTGTCTATAAGTTCAATATTATGTTTTAGAACTTAGCCACCCTTGGGCCAAAGTTCTTCTCTGTACAAACTCCAAAGGCTATCTACAAAGATAAGATTTTCTTAAATCTTAAAAGAGAAGGCCAACACTTGCACTGACTGCATTATAAGATCCAGTTATATCAACGCCTGGCTTTTGGCCACCCTGCACATGGCTCCCGCTTGCAAACTGTGGTGATATATTTAATAAAATCATTCTGGAATATCAGAGAAGAGATCCACCCATAGTCAATCCAGGAGGATCAGAGAGTGGTAACTCACACCTTTAATTCCAGCATGGGACCTATGCCCTTAATCCCAGCAGATCTGAATTTGAGGCCAGCTTGGTTTATAGAGGGAGTTCCAGGTTCCCAGTAGGCAGTGGTGGTGCCAGGCCTTTAATCCCATAACTCCAGAGACAGAGATCTTTCTGTGTTTCTGTGAGTTCAAGGCTAACTACCAAATAGTAGTAGCCCACACTTTTAATCTTAACCTGCATGTAAAGCAAGAGGGCGAAGAGGATATTTAAGGCAGGCATAGAAAGACAGAGGGGGCAGTAGAAGGAGTGAGGCTTACGCAGCTGGAAGACAGCTGGGTGAGATCTGACTGTGGTGTTTCCTCTCTCTGATATTCCAGCCTTTCCCTGATATCTGGCTCTGAGTTTCCTTTATTACAACCAGAATATCCATGCAACAGCAAACACTTCTCCCAGGTGCATCTCTACTATACTGTGAGAAAGAAGGCCATGGGAAGCTGTTAGCAAAATGCCCACTGAACAAACATGAGGATCCAATTAGTATTCCAAGACTCACATAGGAGCTGAACATAGGGGTATCTGTCAATAATGCCAGCATTGAGACTGGGGCAATTTCCTAAATGGCACTGGTCACTCAGCTCCCTCAAACAGATATACCTCAGGTTCAGTGTTTCAGAAAAAAAAAAAAAGTTAAAACCCTAACCCGTGTGTGTATGTGTGTGTGGTGGGGGGGTGCACAAGGAGGCAACAAATAAATAAAATTAATAAGGAAGACAGTAATATCTGTAGGATAATGTTCTTACACACTGTAAAGATTTGTCACTGGTATTGGTTTAATAAAACACTGATTGGCCAGTAGTCAGACAGAGAGTAGAGGTGGGGTGACCAGGCTAGGATAATTCTGGGAAGAGAAGCAGTCACCAGCCAGACGCAGAGGAAGCAAGATGAGAATTCATGAGAAAAAGTACCAAACCAGGTGACTAAACATAGATAAGAATTATGGATTAATATAACTAACTGTAAGATATAATAATATGCTTGAGCTATTGCCCCAGCAGTTACTATACTATTAAGTCTCTGAGTCAATTATTTGGGAAGCACCTGCCAGGTATTTGAGAGTTTCTGGTGGGACAGAAACTTCTGACTACAGATATCAATCTCTGCCCACGCATCAAGTGTATGCACACAGAAACACACATACGCATGTATGCACACAAGGGGGTGGTGAGGGAGAGAGAGAAAGTGGAGGGAAAAAAAGAAGGGGACCAAGCCTGCCTGGGATCAGAGACCCCAGATTTTGACACTAGACTTGGGTGATCATCAAAAGGCTCATTACTGCTTGTCTGAATAGAATGAAGAACCGAGAGAGTCATTTCCTCTTAGGCTTGGTCTCCACAGAAAGAAGAAATAGATGTCTGTCCTTGTAAAAACTCCACCTCACCCAAACTTCAGGGCCAAGCAAACTCTTTGAACAGTCCCTGCACCTCTCAAGTTCAAAGTGAGCTCACTTCATCCAAAACACCAGGGCAAACGTCATGCTCATTCTATCCCTAAGACAATTCATCACATTACCCATTGGGATCCTTCATGGCATTTAATAAAGCACCATTCCCAAGCACTCATCAAAATAACATAGTTTGTGCCTAACATTCACGAAAAATTTCTTCTGTACCAAATTTTGTACTAAGGCCACTTAGGAAAGATCACAATCCCCACAACTGCCATGAGGTTGGTGCCACTATCACCCACATTTTATGAAAGAAAAAAACAGAGAAAAATTAAGCAACTTCCCCAAGCTCATAGTGCTTAACTAGCCTGGATTCTGCAGGTTCTGAATTCAGCGGTGGCTGGCTTTCTTATATTCTGTTGAGCCTAGAAAAAAGATGGCACATAGTAGGACTATCAAGATTAACAGAAGGACGAGTTTGGAGATAACAGCCTTCCCTCCTACCATAACCTGTTTCCAACATTCCTACTGTCCTGTGTTGTGCTATGTCCTCCACCCTGTAAAAAGTATAGAACTATCCTGTAAAAGGGGCTTAGGAGAAGAAAAAGGAAAGTCAAAGCCCTGTGTCTGAGAACATGGGGAGAGCGACACATCATTTCAGTGCCGAGATCCATGGAGCAGCTGTGTCTACAGAGACTTAAAGATATGGGAACATATTGGGAGGCTTGCTTTATGCAATTTGTGATGTCCAGGCATGACAGTCTGAATGAGAATGACCCCCACCAGTTCATATGTTTGAATGCTTGGTCCCCAGTTAGTAGAACTATTTGGGAAGGATCGGGAGGTGTATCTTTGTTGGAGGTGTGTAACTGGGGGTAGACTTTGAGGTTTTCAAAAGCCAATGCCAGGCTCAATGTCTCTCTGCCTGCTGCTTGTAAATCAGAATGTAAAGATCTCAGCTATTTCTCCAGCACCATGCCTGCCTGCTTTCTGTTATGATGATCATGGACTAAGCCTGTGAAACTGAAAGTAAGTCCTCTATTAGATGTTTTTCTTTTGTAAGCACTGCCTTGGTCATGTCTGTTCACAGCAATAGACTAAAAACTAAGACACCATGTCATATACATGCCTGGGACACGCTTCATATTCCCAGGTCTACTCTGTGCCTCTGTGTTAGGGAAACCTGTCTCCACTCCAGCCACTGGGTTGGAAAAGCCAAAGAGCAGGACTCCCAGGAGCAAACAGAGGCCAAGCTCTGCATTCTAAAAGCTACAGTGCATTCTAGGCTCAAATCACACTCAGGTTGTTGTTCCAAACACCAACCACTGTAACTCCTACCAGGATGAAGACAAAGAACCTTTGCTGGTATCCCTAAACTGTAAAGAATATCTGAAGGGCCGTTGTTTCTCAGGAGCAGGGGGTAGAACCATCACACATAAGTGATGGGCGCATCAAGAAACAAAAGCAGAAAAAAAACCACGAACATCAGTTCAACCATCTTCTCAGTAAGAGACTGACTCCAGACACCACAATGTGGTGCCGAGTGAGGTTTCATTGTATGCTGTGCATACCGCCCTGCAATTCCTATGTCTCTGCCCTCAACCTCCACATGATGGTGTGGTAGGGCCTTTGGCTGATGCCAGCTATAGATGGGTTTTAAGGATACAATCCTCAAGAGAGAATGGTGTCCTTCTAAGGGACACTAGAAAGCCAGCTTTCCACCTTTGAACACACAGGGAAGAGGTCATGTAAGCTCATGATTAAGTGGTGGTCACTAGCGAGCTATTACCAGAAACTGAGCTGGTCAGCACCTTGACTTTGGGCTTCTGGGCTCCAGAATGAAAAGAGATAGATCACACTCTGTCTGTGGCAACCCAAACAGACTAGTGTGGATTTTCAGGGGCAGGTGTTCAAATCCATATCCACTTTTAGAGTTGTGCAACCATGGGCAGGTCACATAGCTTTTCTTACTTATGGTTTTCTCGTCTATAAATTACATAATGAAGAGATAACTGTGTGGGTACAGAGGAGGTGCCTTAAGCTGTCTAGAACACAACACATTTTGGCAACAGAAACATCATTCTATGCACACTATGGCCCTTCTTAGTGACAGGTAGCTTAGATCACAGAGGTGTTTTGTTAGGTTTGCACCAAAGCTTGAAGGAATTTACATGTTTTAAACCAACCTTTAAAAGTCAGATACAGCAATTTAAAAAAAAAGATAATTTGAAAATAATAAAGCTTAAAATTGCAAAAGATCTGGGAACAGTGACTCATGTCTCTAATTCTAGTGCTTAGGAGTGAGAGGCAGGCAGAGCTCTGTGGGCTGGGAGCCAGCATGGTCTACAGTGTGAGTTCCAGGAAAGCCAGGGCAATGCAACCCTGAAATAAGTTTTAAAAACAACAAAAGTAAGAGGAAATTTTACATCACACACACACAAAAAAAAAAATCTTAATCTCAGGTTTTTCTGGGAGTATCTCTGCATGTTCCCTGGCTAGCTTTCCCATTCAAAAGACCTCCTGGCACCTGGTGACTGTTTGCTTCTAGGCTATGGGGGCAGGTGACATCAGGGTTGGCTACCACCTTCCTCGCTGCCCACAAAGATTTTTGAAGTACAATGTCAGGTCCATCTCCTGAAGTGAGAAACAATTGGTGCATTCCTGAGCCACTGGATTATTTATTTATGTCTCAGTGCTTGGAGTAGGCTGGGCTCTTTCTTGCAGATCTGAGGCTGGTGACCCAGCTTTGCCCTAGACACCATACCTTCTGAGGACCTCCTCCCCTGTAAAATGAGGCCTTGGGCTAGATAGCCTCTTTTGTCTCCTTCTACGTTTATGTAATTGTGACATGAAATCCAAGTGCAGAGGGAGAAATGTAAACCGACTGTTTGCTTATGTGCTGTGCAGGCTTGAATGACAACAGAGCTGTTACACACCTAGCAGCCCTTAACACAGACCTTGATTCAACTTAAACTAGGCTTAAACAATGGCCTTTGTTGGCCCACTGTAGGCTTGGTCTTTAGCCTAGATGCTCTGCACTCAACATACCCAGAGAGGAATTAAGAAGTTGGCTACTTCAGCTTCCTAGCCCTAGCTGGGCCTGGAACTCTGAGCCCTGTTCCCACATTTCACCAAAACACAAACCCAACTGTGCCACCACCCCACCTCCAGTACTATGTACTTAGGCTTTCTTTCACTTTGTAAGCGCAGGGCCCATTCACCTGCTGATTCTCCTCCTGGAGCCCTCTTCTCCTAATGAATCCCTGTTGACCCTCAGATTACAGCATAAGCATAGCCTCCATTGTACCTGGACTCTTGGCAAGAGCAAGTCGTATTAAGATGCTTTCATCATATCAGCTATGTCATCACACAGCTCATGATGGCTGACTAATGATCATCTTCCCATCAGACTGTACATTCCAGAGTCAGTTGGGGATGTGGCTCAGTTGACAGAATGCTTGCCCACTATGCAAGAAGCCCTGGGCTCCATCCCTAGCATCCTATACACCAAGGATGGTAGCATATACTTGTGATCCCAACACTCCAGGAGGTAGAGACAGGAAGATCAGGAGTTCAAGGCCATCCTCAGTTATATAGTTAGTTCAAGGTCAGTGTAGGCTATCTGATACTCTGTCTTGAAACAAAATAATAACAAAAATAAAAACCAAGAAAGCAGGGTCCACATGTCTGCTCCAGCTCCTGGCCATCAAGGAGGTACTCTAATATTTGTTACTAAGTCTCTTATTAACAGACATAAATCTCAAGTAATCTGGCTCCAAATGCTAATTTATGTTGCCTAACACAGTGCTCAATAAATATTTACAGAATTAGTGCCTGCTACCATCTATCAACCTGTACCACAGCACAAAATGTGTAGCATGCATGAGCATAGGCATCATATCAGAATGAGAAGTCTGGATGGTAAGTCTCAACACGACAGACACAAGAACCATTTAAGAGCAAGCAGAAGAGCAGCAAGGTTTGGGGAGGCTATGGGGAGGACCCTAAGCCTCCTAGAGGGAAAACAGCCCTGGCTTTGGCCAGCCAAGTACCTGATATTCTCGTTCAGTGCATAGAGCTCATTGCTCTGCAAGCCGCCCCCTTTGAAAACGTTGATCACAGCTGTCTGCACACTGCAAAGAGACAGAAACACGTCCCGGTTAGGTAACCTGCTTCAGGGGTCATTCTTTCAAACAGCTCATAGGGGAGATCATGGAAGAGCTAGGAAGCCCTAGGGGATACTCACAGACACATCTTCTGTCCCTTTCCTTAATGTCTGGGAAGTACTTAAAGAGAGTGAGACAAAGAGTACATAGGCAGTTCCAGGCCTCTTGTAACACAGAGGGCTTCTTCTTTCCCTTGCTCACATGGACATAGACAATGGACTATGATAGAATTTTCCATGGGCCTTCCTTGTCCTTTTATTTCACCCCAGGAAGGGAAGTATGTGGCCCTTAAAGGGCCACAGTCATGGCTCACTCCATTCAACTCCAGAGACCTTAGCCCAAATCATCAGCAGAAGAGTTGATTATAATCTTGTCTGTGCAGAGGAATTTTACAAAGGACAATGATCCTCAGAATGCCAGAACATTCAGGCAGCCCTGCTGAGCTGCATCAGCTGAGTGTGCCTGACAACCAGTCACTGAAAAAGTACACAGAGAAGTCAGTAATGCTTTCATTTATCCAGAGGCCAACACAGATTTGGAAATTAGTAGCCCACAGACTTACAGGGCAGTACTAATCAGCTAACTAATTACTAATTAGTACTAATTAGCTAACTAGTACTAATTAGCTAACCTCCTCTGCAAGCAGTAGATGTTCGGCCTACCCCCAGATCATCCCAGACCCCTCCCTGGTGGTACCAGACCCACAGGCCCTTACCTGTTCCAGGCAGAATTGGAACTCAGCTGTAGAGCCTGGCGGGCAGCCTGGAAGCGGGGCAGCTCACTGAGCACAGGAGAGCTCATAAATCGTGGTCTGGGACGGCGGAAGGAGCCCATCTTGTGGAACTCAATGGGCAAGAGGGGAGCAAGGCCTCGGGTCATAAGTCCAGGTGAGGATTGAGCTGTGTCTTCAGGATCAGACGTTTCTGGCCACCCACTTGAAAAGGCTTCTCCCAATACTGCTTCTGGACTCTCTTAAAACTACACTCTACGCCAACACCTGAAATGAGAGGTAGTCTCTACTGAGAATCTGGCTAAAAACACATAACTAAAGGATGTTGGCTAGACTTTCTAGCTAAACAAACCTAATAAAGAGAGAGACTTGGCAAGAGCCTCTATTGCCACTGAGGCTCCTGTCCACTGTGTGTGGCTGTGGCTGTGTGTGTGTGTGCTAAGCATGGGCCCAGGGCTCATAGCATGAGTGAGCACTCTATGACTGTGATACACACCAAGCCCTGACAGAAAGAAGGCCTTCATGAATGTCTCAAGAAAAATATGAAAGCTCCATTTCCCTGACAATAAAGACCTCCCACCCTCTGTACCATCAGCCACTACTTGTTGTTCAATATTTCCCAAGTCATGAGTGTTTCTTCTCTCAGGCACATCTTGCCACCCCTTTCCTACCGGCCATGTGTTCATTCAGTCCATCAGGGCATATTTACTGTTCGATGTGTAATAACCATTATAACATGTCAAGCACCCAAATCTCAAAGGCCCAGGCTCTGCCTTCCAGAGACTCACACTCGATGGTAAAAATGACTGACTAACGTTTTTGTTTTACTGTTACTTGGGGCCATGTTAACTCAGGTAAATACCAGAGACCAATGGAGAGAGAAAAGGCAGATTTCAGCCATGAGTGTCAGGTTGGCAAGAAAAGCCCCACAGCCTGTATCGTTTGGTGGACAGGGAGAGGCATCACAGCCAGCACCACAACAATGTGCTTGTCAGGAAAGCACGGAGGTATTGGTGGCTTCACGTAGGCAATGGGTTTACTGGCACTGGATTCATAAGACCAAGGGCTAGAAGAATGGCTATAACTGTAATTGCTCTCTTTAGGGAAGCTGTTTCATGTGCCATTTTCTTAAATAGTCTTTGGTTGGAAATGCTGAACACTGAGCAAATCAACAATTATCAAAATTGACTAATAAATGTTAAAGAAGCCTCTCAAGTTCTGGATAGGGTTTTAACGAGGTTAGCAAATGTAGTAAAATCTGAAAAGATCTCTGCAGACCCATGATGAGAGGCAGGCAAACTAAAACCATGGGTCCCTCAGAATACTAACACTGGCTGGCTCGAGGCTTCACTTGCCAGCCAAGGTCCCTCTACTTAGACAGGATGCATTCCTGGGCCCTGCTTTGAAAGGCTCATGAACTGCAACTCACTGTGTAACTAGCGGATACTAACTCACTTTGTGATGATTTTAAACTAAATACAGTGAGCCACTGCCGACTCGGAGGCAGTAACGCAGGGAAGCAGAAAACTGCACAGGACACATTGTCAGGGGTTGCACACATGGCATTTCTCTAGGGGCTAAGATCCTAGAGGATCTAAGGTAGCTCCTGCTCTTCCGTGTCTCAGCTACAGATTCCAGGTCTCCCATCCCAAGCTACCTGAGCACCCTGCACAGAACCCGAGGCAGCCCTGACCAGTCACGTGAGATAACTCTAGCAGCATAGCCTGCCCCATTACAAACTTTGTCCTTGTCAATCACTGACAAGATGAAGAGAGTATGTGGTCCACGGCATCCCTGCTTGTCACAGAGCCAAGCAGCTGCAGGGACACCGAGGGAGGAAGCTACAGGATGTGCTGACAAGGGCCTAAAGAAAGGTTGGCACACCCCCTATACACCTGATAAGGCAGTGGCCCTTCTAGCACAGGCTTGTCCTGACCCAGATATGAGTCAGAAATGACAGGCCAGACAGGTCCTAGGAGTGTAGCCCTTTAGAACCAACATATGTGGAGCAAATGAGCAAACAGATGTATCCAAAATCTCCAACACGGGATTAAGTCAACAAAGCCTAGGACTTCCACTCCCCAGGGCCAGACCTGAGAAGTTCTGAAGCTCCAGGAGGCCATTGTAGGAAGACCTTGAAGTCAGTCAGGAGATTCACTCACACTGGACATACACAAGCCTTAGCTCACTCCTCAAGGCCAAGGTAGAGTTAAATATGAATGAAGCATGGGCGAGCTGCTAAATAGGATACTGGGCACTGTCGCCAAGGTGGCTTACTGAGCTCTCACAAAATGCCATCTGAAGTTAGAGAAGTAACCAACCTGAGGGCACACAACTAGCTAGAGGCAAGTCACTGCCATATCCATGTCAGCCTGCCTTCCCAGTCCATCTACGCTTGCACACTACTAAACTCAGACAGGATCCCAGAATCAACGCTACTGAGTTGAAAATATCAGTCAACGGCCTCCATATCAAAATCTAAACCTCATGCCCCCAAGATAAGTAGTCTACCAAAATCAACTCCATGACCACACATGATTGAGAAGAAACAGAGTAGGAGGAAGAACACTATGAGGAAATGAAGGTCATGCTAGTCAGTCAGACGGACCCTTACCCACTGTGTGACCTTAGACAAGGTACTTGACCTCTGATGCTCGATTTTTCTCCCCAGGAAAGGAGTACAGTGAATGCTTGGGGTACCAAAGAATTTGTAAAGCCCTGACAAGGGGCAAGTGTGACATGTTACCAAGATCAAAGCAATAAAAAAATATTTCTTGGTATTATGTCAAGATTTCAAGCCCTCACAGTGGGAAAATAGCAATGCTTCTCTTGGTTGCTAGAGGCTTCCCCAGAATCTCAAACACATTGCCTCCAACCAGGGCCCTGACACTGTCACAGAAATGGGCTTTGTCTCTTCAGGCCTTTGGCGATGGTGACTCACATATAGCTTTGGTACTGAGGGTTCGTGGCCCTAATTTATACATCCCCTGCGTCTAAATCTCACTCAACTCTGGGCTGAGGCTGCAGCTCCATCAGTGTCCATGTAGCATGAACTAGCACTGCATAGACCAGTGAAATTGTACACGTCAGTAATCCAAGCATTGCAGAAAGAGAGGGGGATCAGAAGTGCATAGAGTTGTCAAGGCCAGCCTGTGTTGCCAGTGACTCTTTTCTATTAACAAGATAACAAACATACATACAAACAAATAAACATATCGCACCCAAACACAGAGAGCAGGCAGAGCAGAGATTCCACCCTTAGTGATGAAACTGAAGCACTGTGACTCAGTCTGGACTGGAGGGCTGTAAGGAGCCCAGAGCTGACCAAGAACGGTTCTACCTTTAATTGTGGTCTCATGATGTACCAGGCCAGGTTTCGTCTTTGTTTCTTAAATATTTCAAAATGTTCTCACTATGATTCATCCACACGTGAAAGATGTGTATGCGCACCAGCACATATTTCAATTATGACAGAGAACTACCAGCAGGTTAACAAAGACAACACTGCCTTAGAAAGCCATGCTCCCACTTCCTGGGTAATGGCATATTTGCTTTTATGGGGGCAAGAAAGAATAAAAGATTCATGATGTTTGCAACAGAACTGAAAGTCTACCAGAAAGCTGTGAATACACATTATTGGTTATATCCATGATGTCACCCATAGCCATATAAAGCCACCAAACACTTAATACATGGCTTGTGCAACTGAGGAGTAGACTTTGATTTTACTTAGCTCTGTGTCTGTGTCTACATGGTCGTGTGTGTAAATCTGTAGGAATATCACCTGTGGGAGCTTGGAGTCACCGTTCAGGTGCCATTCCCCCTCAGGAACAGTCCAGCTTGATTTTAAAAGAACACTGACTCTCCTTCTCCATGAAGCTTTTGGCTCCTCAGCTGGGGGTGGTACTCCCCTCCCGTCGCCATGCCAGCATGCAGACTGGCTTGACCTTGTACAGGTCTTGTGCAGGCAGCCAACGCTGCTGTGAGTTCATGAGTACAGGGGTTCTGTCATGTCTAGGAAATACTATTTGTTCCTCATTTATGCTTCCTACAGTCTTTCCACACCCCTCTTTAGCAATTGTCCCTGAGCCTTATGAGACAGGATGTGATACAGATATTCCATTTGTGGGTCATCACTCCACAATTATTCTCTACATGTTTACTAGTTGTGGGTTTCTGTACTAACATTATCTATTACATAAAAATGTTTCTCAGATGAAGACTAAGATTCACTAAGCTATGGCTAAAGATATATGTCTCTAGAAGAATGCTGTGTTCATTCAATAAAAACTGGTAGCTTTACACTTGGGCCTAAAAGTTTCCCTGCCTCGGATCTGGGGCCAGATTTATAGTATTAGGCATGTGTTTGATCCTATGGACTATGCCTTAAATATAATCAGAAAGTAGTTTGTTATTCCCATAACATTTGTGCCATGGGTGCAATAATCCACTGGCCTAGACTTCACAGATATTGATGGCTTCTCTTAGAAGTTTACATACCATCTTATTTTTCATTCAAAAAGACAGTCTTTCACTAATCTAGGCTTGGTTCATCCAGCTAGACTGGTTGGCCAGTGAGCCCCAGGGATCTGCCTGTCTTTGCCTTCCCAACACTGGAATTACAAGCACACACCAGCACACCTGGCTTTTCTACATGACTTTTGGGGAGCAAAACCAAATCTTTATGCTTGTGTTGGAAGCGCTTTACTAAGACAACTCCCTAGCCTTTGCTTCCTTTTTAATAGCCACAAGATTTTAGCAAGGGTGGATAAATCTTCCTCTTAGTACAATAATCTCATATCACTTTGTTGATGTGATTCACTATAATAATGGTAGATGGTCCAACCCACTTAGAACTCACATTTTATTTAGGAATTTCCCTATGGAAGTATATTTAAGAAGATTCCAGAATTCTGGGATTACAGAAGATAAATCCATTTGCAAGTGTTGGGGTCCTGATATGCTTCTGATGGTTGGGTCTAATGGTTCTTAGCCAGCTTTACTTCATGGCTCTAACATCCACCCACATAGCAGTCCAGAAAAAGCACACAGAAAAGGGCTAAGGGATGACGTCTCTGGCTTCTGAGGATAAGACACCACAAGGCTAGTTACTCTAGGCTGTGGACCACAGGGGTTATTATCATGGTTCTTTCTGTTACTCAGAGGTAAGCAGAAAGAATGACCTGAGGAAATGCATTATGAAGCTGAAGATGACCTTGAACTTCTGATCCACCAAGTGCTGGGGTTACAGGAATTTGCCACGATAACAGGTTTATTTTTATGTCATAATCCCCAGAACTCATTAAGTATTACTTGGTATGCCAGAAGCTATGATGAAGTTAAGCTCTTAAGAGCAAGTGTTTATCCAGGATCTGTGGGTTCTACATGAAATCAACACAACCTCAAAAACCAGGCTGAAGAAGAGCAAAAAGACAGACAGCACAGCAAAAAGTGGGAAGAAGAAGACAAAGACAGCAGTGATGCCAGTACAAGCCAAGGAATGCCAGAATCCTCTCAGAATCAGAATGAGAAAGGAAACCAACAGACACCCCCAACTTCCAGAAGGAATATGTCTCCAGTATAACTCTGGACTTTGGCTCTACAGAGCTGTGGGTAAAAAGATTTCTATTATTTTAAGTCACAGAGGCTGTGGTAACTTGTTACAGCATCTACAAGAACCTAATACTTACTGCATGTATATCCTTGGGCCATATGAACTACAGTGTCCATCAAGAAGAAGGAACAGGGAAAGTTTCCTTAGAGAGATGCTGTGAAGAGCAGAGATATTAGCTAGAAAGTGAAGGACATGGTTCTTCTAGCTCTCCAGAAAATGGTCCAGGTGGAGAAGAGTTTGGGTCATGAAACACAGACAACAGAGGCCATGTTGATATTCATGGCTGGTGCTGCCACTGGAAGCCTTGTTAATGTGTGATCTGAAACTGCCTTTGGGGATCAAGTAGATAACTGTGATCTAAGTTGCCACCAGTTTCTATGGGCAAGAAGACTTCTTTTGAGTGGTACTGAAGACTGCAAACTCATAACTGAGAATGTGAGACAGGCTTCTGGACAATCCAGAAAGGAAGATACTGAAACTTAAAAACCGTGATGGATACTCAAGTATAGCTCTTCAGTTGATGGCTTCTGGCAGGAAGGGGCATCAGTTTCCTTTAAATAGCTGGCCACTGGGAGTCTGACCAATAAGTACACGGGCAACACAAATCAGACATGGTGGTGTCTTGTTTGTTTTGTGGTGTGTGTGTAGGAGAATGCAAGGGTAGAAAGGGTAGACCCGGAAGGAATGAGAAGTGGGTATGAAAGGGGTACACTGTACAAAATTCCCAAATAAGTAATAAAAATGTTCTATTAGGGACAAAAAGAATAATTAAATGAGCATTATTATATTCTAGCATTACTTCAGTCTTACTTATGGTGCTTGGTCTCTTTATATTTTTGTTGTTCTTTGTGCCTAAGCTTGTAACACGCTGTCTTTTGGAGAAGCTATATCTGCCATCTGTGTTTTTATGTTTGCTCAAACATGCATTATCCTAAATAAAAAGTTATTCTCCTGGGCTGGGGTGGGAGAGGGGACACAGACAGGATGGTCATTTCTGGTAGGAGTCCAGGCAGAGGACTCAGAACAGATATGAGGTTAAGTGTGGTAACTCAAGGAAGACATACAGAGAGGGCATGGTGAATGCAGTCCATTGTTTGTATCTGCCACTGTCACCATCATCACCCTATTCATCTGCTAAATCTGAATTAACCAAACACCACACCAGGTTGGCTTATACCAATGGACGTCTTTATAGTTCCAGAGGCTGGAAATCCAAGACCCAGGATCAATGGGGTTCGTGTCTCCTGAGGCTTCTCTCTCTGGCTTGCAGACGGCTGCCCACTTCTCACTGGGTCTTTCTTCCATACCTTCACATCCTGAGTCTCCAGCTACCCAAATGGCTTCTATTATGGGAATACTAATAGACTGGGTAGGGCCACAGGAATAGCCTTGTTCATGCTCTTTACGTGGCTGTAACTTCACTGTGGGGACTTAAAAAGATACACACTTCAGCCCATATCACCACCACCACAGAATGCTCAAATCTACTTTTTCTACAGTGAACAAATTTTGAAGGACCAAGCTACCTAAATTGTCATGTAACCGTGCTTTAAATTAGTAGATTTGAGTACAGATTGGTCCACTTTAGCTCTGTACACAGTTGAGAGCCCACAAAGCAGCTTTGAGGGTTACAGAGCCCATCGGAGGCATCACTGGCCTAGTGGCTTTCTAGATGTCCACATAGTTTCTTTACCAAGCTCTTCACCCAAGCCCATGGTAAGACTCTTGGAAAAGAATTTGTTGCTCCACTTCCTCCAGACAGCTCCCAGGGCTGGGGTCTGGGATCAAGAAAACAGGTTGTGGATGGCACACACAGAGGCAGGGGCTTGGCATGGAGATGAGGAGGGGCACAAAGACAGAGATGGGGATGAGGATGGGGTGGGAACAGCAGTGGGGACAAAACATGAGGGCGGGGTTGGGGATAGGATGGGGCTGGAGAGATAGAACATGAAGAGAGAAGCAAGACAGAGTCTGGGGGTGGGGATACAAAGCATAAGATCAGGGTTAAGGAGAGGGCCTGTGACAGGGCTTGTTGGTGGGGAATCACACAGGAACCCTACCCACCAATACAAGGGCAAAACAAGATGTTGCATTAATGGACCATTCAAATGAAATCTACTAAGGCTCCAGCTTGGCCTCTGAAAAAGGAAGTAGGGTCAAGTCATGATACAACAGCTTAAAATAAAGAAGTGTGTAGCTGGTAAGCACTGGAGGCTTCCAGGAAAAAGCCACTTTGAGTGTAAATAACAAGTCAAAGACAGAGCCACCCAGTCTGATGTAACCTCCAGGAACAAGAGGAGAATTCAGCTCCCAGGCAGAGACAGCATCTCACATGCTCCCCAGAGCTCAGCAGCTCCTGCCTTGCATCCTAAACACAGGAGCCGCTGTCTCTCTGAAATGCAGGGACTCACCAGGACTTAGCCCCACATTCACAGCTATAACCAAGCTGACAGTCCTCTTAACTACAGCAGAGCAACCTTTGTAATGATGGGCAGGGCAAAGCTAGTTCCTCCAGACAGCAGCAGGCACTTACCCTGTGTACATCTTCCTCTCAAAAACAGACTGGGGAGCAGTGGCCCACAGATAGCCAAACCTGCTGTGCTATTTGATACAAGCTAGAGTCATCTGGGAAGAAGGAATGTTGACTAAGTGCCTCCACCAGACTGGCCTGTAGGCAAATGTGTAGAGCATCTTCTTGTTGAATGGTTGACTGGGAGGGCAGTGCCACCCCAGGCAGGCGGTCATAGGATATATAACAGACAAACTAAGCAATACATGAGGAGGAAGCCTTAACTGAGCAGCACTCCTCCATGGTCTCCTTCAGCCTCTGCCTTTGGTTGCTGCCCTGATGGACTATAAACTGTAAAATGAAATAGACTGTCTCCTCTCTAAATTGCTTCTGTTCATGGTCTTTATCATTAACAACAGGTAGCCAACCAGGGCACGTATACTCATATTTACTCGAATCAAAATGTGTCAAATATATAAGCCCTTGCACTGCCCCCCACCCCAGTCACCAGAGAGAAGGATGTGGGGGTACACAAAGGCAAATGTATCTAGGTCACACACTTATATGAAAGTATAATGAGGCAAGAATCCAACAATGAAGAACCCACTGCACTCCAGCATTTGTCATTGTCACAATACCTTCCAAGACTCCCCCCAGCTCTAAGAATAAACCCCACATCCATCCTTACCCCCTTGCCTGCAGCCACTACAAACCAGCGCACTAGCACACATTACTTCCAATACCACTTACTATTCGCCCTGGGCCATCCTACGTGCTGTGTCCTCTGCATAAAGTATTTCCCATCCCATTCTCCAGGCTCAGACCCACAATCCATACTCTCATTAGATGAGTCCTCCTTTCTCTTCACCCCTCAATTAACTCTCGTCACCCCCAAAAGCCTCCTCACCACCACCTTTGTGGCCTTTTCACAATTAGCCTTAAACATGTACAAAACTGTTACTTTTGTTCCCAATGTAATATTTTTATTGAATCTTTGGAGAATATCATATCATGCACCCTGAGCATACTCATTTCCCCCCACTAGGCCCTATGACCTCCCCCATGACAAAAAAAGGAAAAAAATCAGTCCAATGTGTGTTACTTAATTACTTGTGGTCAAACTCTCAATGGCCAGTCCCCAAATAGAACTGTGTCCTTCCCCTCCAGCACCCCCACCGGAAGTCATCAAGTGTGGAGAGCTACACTTCAGCACCCTTATCACACTTTGTAAAAGTTCACTTTGATGGCTTCCGGTTTAGGCTGTTACTTTTGAGAGGTGTTGGGGGCGGGGCAAACTGGGGTTGTCACAGAAGCCTGCCAGGTCCCTCCTTCTCAACTGTGTGTCTGTAATCATCAGTATCACTGGCCTCCACATGGTTTCTTACAACAGCACAAACCACAAACACTTCCCCCACTGCACTAAGGCCCAGGACCCAGACACAGCCCTTGGCCCAGTCTGGACCACGACATCAACACGGGTTCAGGTGGCAGCACAGACCACAGACATTCATATGACCTTTGATGGTAGCATGGGCCACAGACATCAACACAGCCCCCTAGCTTCAAAAAGGTCAGGAACTCAGACATGGTCCTCGGCTGCAGCGTGGACCTGGACATTACTATGGCCAAAGGTGGCAGGCTTCTTGCATCAATATGGCCCCTGGCAGCAACACAGCTGTGGACACCAACGAGGCATTAGGTGGCAATCACAGGCCTCAGACATCAACTTGGACCCCTGCTACATCAGGACCACTAACCCACACATGGTCCTTAGCAGCATCACAGACCACAGTGGTCCTTCAGGGTGGTCCAATTCAGGAAGTGAATCATTCCTCAGCTCAGGCCTACATCACTGCTCAGGGCTATCCTGAGGCTAGGCAGTATGTGTCAGGGATTGAGTCTGCATCTACACAAGCTCCAAGCTGCTGCACAACACTCTGCCAACCCCACTGGGCAATGCCATGTTTCCCTGTCACTCTCTTTGCACCTGTCACCCCTGCCACATCTCCAGTACAACCTCTCTCCACAGTGCATTCACTGCTCAGCAATTTTGTCTTTCCTGCATCTCCACCACACATTCTAAGTACTAGCACTTAGTTATATCCCCAGGCCTAAGACATTTTTAATGTGATTTTTTTTTCAAGAATTTCTAACTACTAACTACTAATCAAACTCACTGAGCTGGCTGGGCCCTTCAGAGACCAAATACCTATGTGTTTGTTTGATGTCATCATAGCAATGGCCCCCACATTCCCAGACCAGGGGAAGCCACTTTTCTCCTCATGGTCTGTTAACTTTATCAGTTCACTGGCCCGGATTTTCTTCTGCTTGGCTAGCTGTGAGGTCTCCTACTTGTTGACCCTGTTCAGACGTGTCAAAAGAAGGCAATATGCTGGTAATTAATAAAAGAACTTGATCTCGAACACAACACAGCCCACAACCAGCTTTAGCCTATGATTGGCTCCAATGCACCACTCCATCTTATTCACTTCCTAATTCCATTTCTCTGTCTGGGCTCCCCATCACTCCATCATCTACTCCTTCACTGATACACAGTATCAACTCTCTCTATTATACACACAGAGATTCAAAAATACAGGGTGAGCCTGCAGCACCCCAGCTATCTCAGAGATATACAGCAAGAGAAACTCTCCGAGCCAATGCAAGAAACCAAATCCACACTCCAGGACCACTGGATGAAAAGCAGGTCAGAAGGAGGCTACTATTAAGAAAGAGGCATCTGTCAGACAGTGGTGACACACACCTTTAATCCAGCACTCAGGAGGCAGAGGCAGGCGGATCTCTGAGTCTGAGGCCAGTCTGATCTACAGAGCGAGTTCCAGGATAGTCAGGGTTACACAGGGAAACTCTATCTGGAAAACCAACCAAACAAAACCATTAAAGAAGAGAAGGAAGAAAACAAAGAAATGACCATAAAAAGAGTAGAATTGTTTCATCAAATAAAATGCCTAACTTGGCAATTTTATTGTCATCATTACTATTGGTTGGATTAATATTAACTATCACTAATGGCTGGTTGTGATGGACCAGGCCTCAATTTGCATTTATTATCATCAACAATTTACACTGAAATCCAAAGAGGCTGGCCTTATCAGATTATTACCTGTTTTATAATTCCTATATTACAAGACAAGAGACTAAGTCACAGAAAGTCACTTGCCGCAAAGCAGAAAACTAGCAAGTGTCCCAAAGAGCAATCCTACAGGACCCAAGAGTCTGGACTTCCAATTTTTCTGCTTTACACATGCTTGTGTTGGCTGCATAGGCTGCCAAGAAGCTGGACACCACCCTTCACTTCCCCCTGTGAGCATCACAGAGCTTTCTACCTCATCCATTCTCCCTCACAGGAGGAGACTTTGCATCTCCAGAGCACTCACTTGGCAAGTCAATTGTTCTTTCTGAGTCTGACCAGTCCTGAACAGATGAAAGTCCTTCTAGGAAAGGCTCCACCTGTCTTCCTTCACTGCAACCAGATAATGAGCACAGCACTGGGTAGCCAGAAAATACCCCAGGTACTTCTAAATGAGTGAGTTAAAAGTCCCCAGAAAAAGCATTACAGAGGGACAGAAAAATTCTCTTCACTAATGATTCAGAGTGTATCCATATAAGCATACCATTTACAGGGACATTGTTGACCAGAACAATATGAACAAGGAATCCTGGGTCAGATGATTGACCAGTGGCACTTAGAAAGCTAGTAGGGAAAAGAGGCAGAGGCACAGCAGAGCACTCTTATTATCTTAAGGACCAGTAGTGTCTGGAAGTCTGTGGGTGGCTCACATCTGTAATCTCAGCACTGAGAGGTTAAAGTCAGTGTGTGCTACATTATCTCAAAAATGAACAAACCAAAACAACATAAAAAAGTGTGAGGATACAAAAGCCTTTGAGACAGATAGTGGGTCCCAAACACAAGATGAGGTGGGCCCAAAGAAAAAGATGCTCAACTTTCTCAGCACTACCCGGCAACCAAACCAAGAATCTAGACGTCCAATTTGGATGCTCTTCTACATCTGGGCAAACAGGATACAAGCACAGGGGTTGACCTCAATTCAGCAGAGGTCTCTAATTACCTGGAGGACTCAGGACACTGGTAATTTAGTTTCACCTACATGTAACTATATGACATTACTACGTGAACCAGAAACCCACTGTATAATTACCAAAAACCACCCCCACAAACACCCCCTGAAAAGTTAGGTGAAACTATGGGAAATACCACACTTCTTGTTTACTTACCTTGATGCCCCCACTTAAACATCAACTTTCTTGGAATGCACATAGTTTAGGTGTGGCCCATGAATGTCATCCACAGTGATCCTGCAATGCATACTCAGTGGTAAGCCAGAAAGTCTAGACACAGGCAGTAGCTGAGACACACCATTATGGAGCAATTATGTTTCTGACACATAAGATATATAAAAACACAGATGGGTGAAGGAGCGGTCAAAACTATTGCCTGGCAGCCCACGGGACTTTGATGTGTTCCATGTCAAGTGTGCTGTTCCTTGAAAAGTAGGTCTCCTCTTAGAGATAAAATGCTTTTTCCTAAGAGAAAGACTAAAAAGAAAGTAAGCTCCCAGGCAATAGATCAGGGGAGAGGCTCAGCAAAGAAGCACAGCTATCTCGATGCAATCATTTCAACGAACTCACGAGCTGGCCAAAGTCTATGTAACTCAACCACCCTCCAGTGTGTGACAGGGCTTAGTGCAGGAAGCTACGGAGCCATGAAGCAGCATAATGAAATCATCCCCAGCAAGTTCAGTCTGTCAGCAAACAATTTTGCAGCAGGCCACCAGGGTTACTGCTGAAAATGGTCAGTCCAGACAACCAGAGGCAGAATGATAGACTACAGTCAGAGATGACAAGGAGAGGACACTGGACAAAGGCATGCATCACCCAGCAGCGCTCATGAGACAGCATACACTTCATCATACTACTCAAAATAGGGTATAATTTTATACATGAATTGTTTCTTTTTTGAATTTTCTCATTTAACATTTTCATACTAGGGTTGCTTATAGCTAACTGAAACCAAGAACCATACCAAGAATAAAGGGCAACAGAGTAGATAGATACATTCCTGGACCCTTTCCTGGGGATTTTGATACATTAGCCCTGAGACTTGATACTGGTTTGTTCCAGATGAATCTGATATATATCTAGCATTGATACCATGGCTAGACTAACATTCTCAACCAAAATTATAGTCTCCTACTTCCCTAGCCGACAATTGGCATGTATGGAGATACTATGGATTGTTACACTGGAGGGCTCAGGACAGAGAATGCCATGAGCATCTAGTAGATATAGACGATTTCACAGCTGCTCAATAACTCTATATCTCAAAATGTCAATAGAGCCAAGGAGGAAAAATCTTGCTTCAAACCCTGGTGTCTAGGCACAGACACTGTTCTGAGATGCTACATGATTGATAGCACCCTGGAGTGGGATATCAGCCCTGGGCCCTATGTAGACCCACTGGATCCATAGATTGTATTTCCATAGGGTTTCCTTGTGACCCTTCTGTATAGCAATTTCCTACTAATTAAAACATCCCATCAAAGAGAGGGGCTCACTAAGACTCAAGAAATAAGCAATTCCCAAGTCTTAGAAAGTTACTGAAACTCACTAGATTCACAAGCCCCACCCACCCCAACAAAGTTAGATAACCAAGAAAGATTGCTAAGAATATGAGACTATCCATTAGTCTGTCAAGCTATCTGAATGTTGTGAAGAGAGCTCCAGGGTCCCCAAGCTAAGGGAGGCTTTTGGTGATGCAACTGTCTTTGAGTCTTCCATTACGTAACCCAATAAGCTCACTGGTTAACCACATTGGACTTTGGAGGTATCATTATTTTGATCTGCCATTTGTTCCCTATGTGAGGTAAACAGACATTTGTGTACATTTTTCCAGGCACGTACTCTGAACTGAACTGCATCCTACTTTGGCAGGTAGGGTGGGGTGTGTGTGTGTGTGTGTGTGTGTGTGTGTGTGTGTGTGTGTGTGTAAAAGGGCATGCCATGAGGGTTTTGCTTTTTTGGGTTTTTTTTTTTGAGGCCTAAATAAAAGACATTTATTATCCTGGTAGATGGATTTTATATATATATATATAAATATATATATATATATATATATATATATATATATATATATATATATATAATTTTAGGGCTCCAAGAGGAGAGCAGAGAGACAGCTGTGTGATGCTTCAGAGTTCTCCAAATGACTGCAGAAGTTGACTTGGTCTCCAAGAGACATCCTGGAATGGGTGATGAGTCAGTTCCAAAGGATTTATGAAGCACTCAAGAGCAAGTATGAAAGGGTTTACCCTGCGGAGCTATGCTGCTGAGGTCAGAAGCAGGTTGTGACAGGGTCTGAGGCTGCGCAGAGCAGGCTAATACAGACACATTTCAGAGCCAGTGGTAGGAAACAAACCTTTAGCTATTGTTCTAGGTTCTGCTTAAACTGACAAATATCCCAGTGTTCCAAAGCACAAAGGCACACAACAAAGTCCTTTCCTTAATACTCAAACTCAGGAGCGACCATCTCCCTCCACAAAACCAAAACTCATCAAAAGCGTCAATAGTGCCAGCAAAGCTGGAAAAAAACAAAAACTCTGTAAAGTAATAAGAAATGTGAGAACCAGAAGGCGTCATTGATGAGCAGGAGTAAACCTGAATATGTTGTGTGTGGGATTCTTCTACTGACACCTCAGAACCAAGAAAAGAGCATGGGAGCAGAGAAAGACGTGAGTAAACATACAATTCAGCACAACACATAATTACACTCAGAGTATATATTACACATGTAATTATGCTGGACAGCAGTAGGCCAAGTGTTTGCCAGGTCCTCCTGTAGACCATGTCAAGGAGGGAGAGCCATCCGACAGTTCATCCCGACAGTTCATCATTCTCCAACACCTTCCAAAGCTACCTCAGTGACCTGGGTTGGCAGAGGCTGCCGAAACTGGCTAAACTTGGCCATGAACTTCTGAATTTTATAACAATGCCATGCATTACCTACTATGGAAATGTAAGACTTGGATATCGAAATATACATATATGCTTGAATATCTCTATACATTTATATACTATATAAAAGTTTTAAAAATTCTAGAGTATGCTATAGCTAGAAATACTGCAGGGTGTTGGTTTGTGGGTTTTGGTTTTTGTTTTTTGTTTTTTTTTTTTGCCAGCTTCAATTTAATAGTGTTTAAATTCCTAGTTAATGGTAATTAGAGAGTCAGCAGCATTTCTTTAAACGCTGCTAGACAGAACTTAATCCAATTTGGTAATCACTAACCTCTGGGCTTTTCCCCCTCTCTTTTTCTTTCTCCTAAATGAAACCCAAGCATTGATCTACAAAGGCTATAAACTGGCAAAGCATAAGAAAAGAATATTTAAAGAGAGGTTGAGTGACTGTTACCTCAAAGGGCCAAGTCCAATTAAAATGAAAACAGGTCTCACAGGCTCCCTTACATCTATGGCCCATAAGCTGGCACAGAATAACAAAGCCCTCCCTGGAGGGGGAGGCTACTTTCCCACTGCTCCCCCTCTGAGAACTGCAACCAGCCTGTCATTCACCAAGATTTATTTGGCAGTGTGACCAAGGGCCACTCCTTCCCAAACCACTATAGAATTGTTCTCTATATTTACTTCATATTCCTTCTTTCCTTTTACAGAACTTTTGAGTCCCATGACCTCCTATGTGGCTGGCTCCTGATTCAGAAACTTCCATGTAAACCACTACAACCATCTTGAGAACTTGAGAGTCTGCCAAAGTCAGAATTATCTCAAGTTGACCTCTGATGGCTTGTCACTGTCTTGTGTCATTTGTGTCCCCAGGCCCCTTCTTGACTTCAATGTGGAATCTTCTCTTATAAAAGCAATGTCTTCTTACTAGGGTATCACTGTTTCCAAATTCTGAATCCTGAATCCTGGACAAAAACACAAAATATCTTCCCTTCAAATTTCAGGCACAGAGGTATTCATTCACTCTGCTGTGTAAGTGAACATTATCTATAAATAAGCCCTGTTTCTAATATACTTACAGTTTGCACACAGACAGACAGCTCTACAGACCGAGCCCTTCAAAGACATGCATTGTAAGAACTCCTTCACTGAGACTTACATGCTAGGTCTCAAGTCATCCTATGCTGGTCTGGTTCTGGAAAAAGGACGAAAGACAGAAAGAAAGATTTTGCATTTGTTTTACTTGGTACAAGGGCTGTATCACAGACACACACACATCCATATATCCAGGAGAATAATGTGAGCAGAGTTGAAGGATCACAAGGGTTATTCCAAATTCACATTCTCCAGATGAGCAGATTAAATGCTGAACATACACTAAGTTAATGAGTAAATTGAAGATAGACCATTCAGGTAAGCTCTCTCGGGGTGAAGTTCTCAGGTAGATATTGCAATGGTATTTTAAGACAAGATGAAGATTGTGTGCTCTACACCATTTGAAAACAACCCAACATGTGGGCTGGGGAAATGGTTCCATTGTAAAATGCCTGCCACACAAACATGAGGACCAGAATGTAGATTCCCAGAATTTATGTAAAAAGTCAGACCTGAAACCTTGCTGTAATCCCTGTACTGGGGCAGCTCTGCAAAGGAAAATCCCAGGGACTTGCTAGCCAGCCAATTAGCAGAATCAGAGAGAGACCCTGACTCAAATCAAAGAGAAATGAACTGAAAAAGATACTGACATTGACCTCTGGCCGATAAATACACACAGACACACACACACACAATGCAATACGTATGTGCATACAAACATAGCACACACACACACACCACACACATATCCCACAAATGTAATCAGCTATATAATGCTCTAGTAAATATCTAAGGAATTCCACAGAAGAGGAAGACATCTTCAGGCTACAAACCTGGAGTGGCAATCTCTTCTGAGGTCCATCACCTGTGCATGTAGCCTAAGACAGCCCACTTGCATTCTCTGGGCCTCAGTATGCTCACCTATTTTCAGTGGGCACGCAATATTACCAATCTCTGTGCAAAGTGTCATCATAAGGTATGAAGAGGTGTTTACAGTTTGCCCTGTTTGCAGGGGAACGGTTTTCTTAACGTTTCAACATTAAAGGTAACTGCTAAAGTCACACCCACTGAAATAAATGCATATCCATGCCCCTCCGAGATCTGACAGAAATGAGCTTCATGGCTTCAAAACCCAGCTAGCAGGTTTATTTCTACTATAAGGTTTCTTTTACACGTTAATGGGTCCAACTGTATGTTAAAAAAAAACAAAAACAAAAACAAAATACAGAACAATGGGGAGGGGGTAGAGAAACCAGAAGAGAGCTTGGTAGCCGGGTCAACCACTGCTTGCTACAGTAATCACTGCCCACAGCAACGCTGGGCCTTTCTTAGAGCTCAGGACTGCAATGAGAGGATTCCTCTGCCTGGTCCCACCTGGCACACCATTGTACTCTCTTCAGGTGTATAAGGAATCTCACTAGGGGCTAATTTTAAAATGTGGCTAAACTAATTTCCCCAAGTTTCATTTCTATCCTGATTCACTTGCTTCTTGGTATTATCAGTAACAGCGTCTTTTCCCTCCAGGGTAATTTAGCTGAACAATGACATTTTAAACTATGTAGAAATACTATTACTTCAAACCTTGGGTGTCCAAGATCACTAATAAAGGGTCAAAGGTGCAGTTTCGAAGGTTGATCGATGCCATGCTGGAAGGGGTAGAGGGAAAGAGGCTGACGGATAAAACGTGACTGTCCTGGACTGCTTTAGTCCTTATCACGAGTCTCTGAATTTGCTTGTGTCCCCTGGACAAGGATTCCAAACTCCAAGCTTTGGATGCCTGGAGATTTTTTTTCCCCCGTGCAAGTCTCCGCAGCAGACCTGTAGTTTAGCGGGTGCGCGTAAGCATCCCGTCTTGTGGGGGTGCGAAGCAGCGCAGTAATTGAAACCTTGTACACCGCAGGATTGCAGTGGCGTCTATAAATACTCTCCACTTTACTGCTGACAAGCAAAAGCAGGCTTCTGGCACCGCGGAGGAAGAGGCGTCGGTGGCATGTGATCCCCGGCAGGGCAAGGGTAGTAGAAATCGGGGAAATCCCTACTGCCCACGAAAGTGCACCCTAGAATCTATTCCTGAAGGACACTTTGCAAGCACACCTGGTCCGTGTCACAGTCCTGGGAAGACCGGGCACAAACCCTAGGAAACGAGAGGCTCTTGTAGCGAGGCGCGGGTCCCACAGCGCCCCCTGCGCGCAAAAACGCGCGGTGTGCACACGAGGCGCGTGGAGGAAATCCCAGTCCAACGCCCCGCGGGCGCGAAAGACGAAGCGGAAAGGGGACACCGTGTCCGCCCAACATTAAGCGGGCAGCAAGCTGTCCGGAGCTTCCCGCCACCAGGGGCCAGGTCTCCAGCGGGCTGCCCCCTAGCTACAGTGGCCTGTCCCTGAGCACGGAATCAAGAGGCCGCCTTGTGCTGCCTGGGCTCCCACACCTCCCTGCAGGAAAGAAGGGATCAGCTAGGAGGGTCGATTTCACATCCGAATCACTACCCCCTCCCCCCAGCACCCACAGCTCTATAGATATGCCCCTCGGGCTGTGGGAGAATGAAACATACACGTACTCCTTTTTTATGCCTCCTAGCTCGCTATGGGTCCCACGATCAATGGCATCCTCCAAAGCCATTCACAGTGCTCCCTCGCCCACTGCGACCTGCTACGCCAAGGGTGGCCTGCCCCTTCCCTACCCACTTCTTGGTGGTCTGCCTCCCGGCCCTCAGCATCCAATGCGGAGACTCCTTAACCTCGCGGAGTCTCCTCTCGGACTCTGTCCCAGTGCCCCCACTCCCACGCCCACATCATGCCAGGCGAGTTTCTTTCCAAGCCTACGAAGCTGCAGAACGGACGATTCCAGGCCCTCCAGGGACTTCTCCACTCACCCCCTTGGGGTCCCCGGCGTGAGTCAACCGAGCCGCTCGCCTCCAGTCCAGACACTGCGCGCACAGAAAAAAGTTTCCGGCGTTCCAAGGGAAAGTTTTCTCGCTGGAGAGAAGCAAGCGATCTGGATGGTTCTCGCTTTGCTCTCTCTCCCTGGCTCCTCTCCCCTCTCTGCCCTCCGCCTAGTCGCGTCCAGTTTGGGTTCCTCTCGGTAGTAGCTCCCGGAGTGGCTGGTGACTGTTTCCCTCCTCTCTCAATTTACGGCCGCCTCCTCTCCTCCCCCACCTCCTCCCACTTTTCCTGTCCGGTGCACATTGCTCTAGTTTCTCCCCAACGCCCCCTCCTCGCTTCATCCCATCCCACGCCTCCTCTTCAGCAACAAGGGGAGGCGGGGGACCCTGTGCTTAAATTCACTTCAGCAATGTCAGGAAATCCAAGCTCGTGGTCCTAAAAAGCAGGGGAGGATGCTGCAAGTCAAGGGAACTCCGTGATTCCTTGCCCAAGCTGCGATTGATCTCCCACAGCTAATTCCACGATAAGAAATGCCGAGGAGCCCAGAGGTGTTTGTGCAACCAGATAAAAAGGAGCGGAGACATGCAAAACATTAGTGAGGCTGAGAAGGTTTTTTTGTTGCTGCTTTGGGCGCGCACGCGCGCATGTGTTTTAAGGAAAGGTTCTCAAACCGATTCCACACTTGTTTACATATCTTCCTTAGCGTTGCAAAAACGGCTTTAAAGATCTGAAATTCTCTTTCCAACCAACCAATTCGAAAAATTAAAAATAATGTAAAATTATTTTATTTTATTGTTGTTATTTGGTAGGTGCTAAGAATTTGAGCCGATGGGGGAAGCGCTCAGTATCCTAGCACAGCGGTACCCAACTTGTGGGTCATGACCCCTCTGAAGGTCTCATATCAGATATCCTGCACATTATGATTCAAAGCAGTAGCAAAATTGCAATTATGAAGTAGCAAGGAAATTTTACGGTTAGGGGCCAACACAACATGAGGAATTGTATTAAAGGGTGGCATTAGGAAGGTTGAAAACCACTGTGGCATTTTGGAGGCAGAGGCAGAAAGACCAAGAGTTTAGGGTGGCATGCTCTACACAATGAAACCTAGTCCGCCCTGCATTATATAAGCCTTAGACTCAAAAAAAAAATCCTTTTATGCAGCTGTTTGCAGGACTCGCTGCTTGCATAATTTTACCCTGTGGTTGAGCAGGAACTCCTTTGAAAAGCGCTGTCCGATCTCATATTAACATGTAAACTTTAAAACCACAGTGACATTTGATGAAAGAAAAGATGTATGTGTCCTTTTTTGGCTAAAACTAAACATGAGTTTGCTTGGGTCACTATAACCCTATGCAGCCTTTGTGTTAAGGTATGGGTGTGATGTCTCTGGACCCCAGGAATATTAGAGAAAGGATTCTGAATGAACCCCCAAGATGACAGAAGGTCCTTAAATCTCACTCTTAAGAATCTCTTCTATAGCTGGGGAGGGTGTATAGCACAGTGCAGGAGGCAGAAGGCCTGGGAGCTCCGCAGTGATCAACAGTTAAAAGCTGGTCTGGCCAAAATGGTGGTAGAGGCCTTTAAGTCAGGCCTTTGGAAAGTGGTTCTCTGCAAGTTCAAGGTCAGCATGATCTACATTTTGAAGCTACAGGGAGAGACCCAGTCTGGAGGTGGGGGGTGGAGAGGAGCAGGAAAAGGAGAAAGCCATAAAGCCTGCAGTTAAAGGCTACACCACCACCTCCTTTCTAACACAGGATATCATTATCCAGTTACTGAAGAGCTCTGAACCTCATTTACTCATCTGAAATGGGAATAAACAGATATCTCAGGATCCTTGATAAGACAGAGTCTCTACAGGAACTCACAAGACCAAGAGTTATTAATGTTATTCCCTCAGTAGGGAAAGGACAGCCTTGAGCCCAGGCATTTCCCTTCCAGGCCTCCCCCGTCCAGTTCTTTGTTCAAAGAGACCTACTTTATTCTATCTGCCTGTAAATACAACACTAGAAGCAGTAGCCAGACAATGAAATTCCAGGTCAGCCTAGGCTGTATCAGGAAATTCTGTCTCAAAATAAAAATAAAATTGCAGTTCATTCCTTCTTTCACCGCACTCTTTTCCCCTTTAGCTTCCGTTACCTTAGAATATATTACATATTAAATAAATTATTGTTTCTAAATTTAACCCCCCTTTCCCATCTATCAACACATAGAATCATCTAAAAGACATCCCTTTTATTCACTGACAGATATTGTCCAAGTTTCTAGAGGAGTGTCAGGCCTACAGTATGTCCATGGTATACACTGTAGGAATAAATTCATTCTATGCTGACTGCCTCTGATGAGCAGGGCTTTGTGCAATTGGGGGGGGGCGAATTAATTACTAGACTTGTCCAAGGATGAAAGAAAACCTTCCCTTTGGAAAAAGTACCTTCCTGGGAAGTATTCACAGTGAAGGAGAAGGGGAGGCGCCATGAAAAAGTATCCAAAGATTGGGAGCAAGCTTTAGAGAGGTTTTAACATGAAGTTTTGTTGATTTAAGTTTGGGTTTGTCTGTTTGCTGAGGTATCACTCTCAAAGTCCAGGCTGATATCTAACCCCTTCAGCCTGGGATGGCCTTGAACTCCAGGTTCTCTTTCCTCCACCTCCTGAATGATGGGATTACAGGCTATCCACACCACACCCAACTCAGGGTTGGTAATTTTGTAAACAGAATCCTCTTAGAATCAGAAGCTAGTATTTTGGTGTAGATAGGGATTTCTCTAATGCCATTCTCTCATGCCTTTGCACGTATATCTCACTGCCTTTTCTAACTAAGAAATGGTCCTGTAGGGAATGTTCTACACAGACCATGCCATTTAAACACTCACTTGGTGTGTGTGTGTGTGTGGGGGGGTGATAGCTAATTCTTTATTAAGCATATTCCTGTAGAGTTTGCCATATCAGTCTCTGAAATGGAATTTGGTCCAAACCAGGCTTCAAATGAAAGGGTAACTCTTAGGCAGCCCTTTTAGGACTAAGGGTGGGAACCTTACTTAGGTTCAGCCAAGCCATAGATTTGTCCTTTAACACAATCTGTCCCAAAATATATTGGGTAAATCACATTTTATTTTCAGGACCAAAGAGAGGAAGGAAGGAGGAGGGAAAGGTCAAAGGTTATGATTTTGTCAGAACTCTAGATGATAGAAGCTGCAGACTCTGCAGCTGGACTAGCTAGATGCGTATTATTTTAATTTCATGCTATTTCATTTTCTTAAGTCAGAAAACATCATATTAAAAACAAGAGATTCTCAGCCTGCTATGAAGGACCAGGGAGCAGTGACATCAGCCTCACTGTAGGACCACAGGACCAGCTCTCCAATGCTTTTCTCCCTGTTTGGAGAGGACACAGAATTTCCAGTTTGCCACAGTCCCAGCCACTCCCTGCTTCTCTGGGCCCTGGCCTGCTTCACCAGTTTCTCTCTCCCTCCTGCTTGAGAGGGAAACCCGCCTGTGCTAGGAGGGGCCAGAGCTCTGAGCAAGTGGATTATGCAACAGAGTGTCCAGGGCTTCAAACATTCTCCCCTAGCAAGAGAACCCATTGTTTTCAAACAAAACTTTACTTGTGGTGACTACTTTGAGTACTGCTAAGGTAAAGGCAGCCACAGAGGAGACACAGTCAAGTGGGCACGGAAGGCAGGAAGCAGCAAAGGCCTTTAGGGGATGACCCCCAGGCACACAAACTACCTTCAGTTCCAGAGGCCTGCTATTCTGCTTTTCCTTTGTTGTCATGGCGATCCTGCCCACTCGGCCTTATTACTCATTCCTACCCAGAAGAGCCATAATCAGACCACCATGAGAAGAGTTGTTTGTTCCGTACCATCCTCAAGCCAGAAGGAACAACATAGGGCTTCTGTGACATCAATATAGGACCTTCGTCTTCCTTCCCTACCTGCATCCATCTAATCACAACAGGAACCACTCCAGTCAACATATTAAATTATGCAAGGCCTTACAGGCTTGGTATCCAACAGGAGGGACACACTGTCTCCAATTTAGGTGATATAGGTCTGTTCTCCCGTTTAGAGCACCTTCCATACCCCGGCCGGCATCCTTGATGTCTCATACCACGTCAGGCAAGTATTCCATCAAGGAAAGGTATCACATCCCTGCAAATCTTGTTCTGTTTCCTCTGTGTATGTGTCTGTGTGCATGCACTGGGGGGAGGAGGCATGGACATGTGTGCACATAGATGTGGCAGCCAGAGGCTGATGATGGCTCTTTTCTTCAATCCCTCTCTATATTTTTTGAGGTGGGGTCTCTCATTCTCCAGCTGGTGTGGCTGAACAGTGACCTTTAGGGATCCATCATCCAGTCTCTGCTTTTAAATTACAGGTATAGAATGCCCAAATCCAGCTTCGTACAAGCACTTCTGATCCCCCTAACAAGTGCTTTATGGGCTAATATTTCCGGTTCCCCTCCATTGCCTTTTGTGTGTGGGGGGGTGGGGGGGTATATGGTCTGTAAAACTCCAAGATCCTTTGGTACAGAGATTATGAGAACATAGGTAGGTCTCCGAGCCATGTGTACATTCAGGCCTCCAGGCTCCTGTCATAAAGCATGTTAACATGGTTATTTATGACAGGTGCCAACCTGAAAATAGAATATAGCAAGTACTTAGAAATCCTCAGCACTCACCAGCCATAAAAACAGGACCATGTGAGAAATGTACTTTGCATCTCACCTAATTGCAAGGTATAAAATCGGCGACCTTTGGTACACAGGGAAGGTTTATCACACACATACTCCCTCTGGCCAACATCTACCAGAAAAATTCAGTACCTTGAAGTTTATTGGGAGTGTATGTGTGTGTGGGGGGGGGGATTTAGATGATACAAATAAACAACAAAAATTCTCTTTCTCTTTTTCTTGCTAGCATCAGAGCATCTTTAATACATTGTTTTTTTAACTTTTTTTTTTCTTCTTCTTTTGGTATTAAGGAGTGTCTTCGTTCTCATTTAAGACAGCTGGTGATTAATTAAATCTGAGAATACATTGAAAAAGTAGGAATTACAGATGGAAAGCAAGTTAGAAAACCTACACGAATAGTCCCTTGGATAAAAACTTCAATTACTCCTTTGCACGATGCAAACTCTGCTGATTGGCCAAAACATTGTCAAGTCATTGATTTGTGCTAAGTACTAGAGGTACATGAATGAACAAATAGGCAGTTTCTCCCTTGAAGGAGCAGGAGACAAATAAACACACCTGAAGAGGATTGCTTTTTATCAGGTAATTTTCTCACTGTTGTGATGGAGACCGGACAGAAACAACTTGAGGGAGAAAGGATTTAGTTCTGCTTATGGTTTTAGGGATGTCAGTCCATCATAGCAGGGAAGGCCTAATGGCTGCAGTAGCAGAGGAAAGTAGCGGAGACTTCTCGCTTGTTGGTAGATCAAGAAGCAGAAAGGTCCACAAGAGGCGGCTGGACTATAACTCTCAAAGGCTGACCTACAGGAACCCATGTTCACAGCCATGTCTTCTTTCTCAAAGGTCCCACAACCTCCCAAGATAGCGCAACTAGTTCAGGATCAAATGTGCAAAAATATGAAATTATGGGAGATACTACATATTTAGACCATAATAGGTTTCAATGCTGGTGAATTCTGTCAAAAGAAGAGAACAGAGCACCAATGGAAGCACAAGGAAGTTGAGAAGAGCATTATGTATGGTCCCAGAGACGATCTCTTGGAGTGAGGCTAATATGACAAGTGCTCCTGAGAACCTAGGAGGTCTGAGTCAGGAATAAGCCTGAGGGACAGGGAAGAACACCCACATATATGAAAGACAACAGACAAGTGAGAAAATGGAGAATGAATTCTGGGGAAAATCAAGGTCACATCACACAGGACCTGATGGTCATCCAGTCACCACCGGAAGTAACGAAAAGGTTTGATGATCAGTTTAGACCTTGAGTGCCCCACAAAGGACCATTTGGTAAAATCTAGATCCTCATTTTGGTGCTATTAAGAGAACAGGCCAAGTACAAAATAGTGGATTGCTAGAAATACACCCCTGACGGAAACTGAAGGGCCAACTTCAGTAGCTTCTTTCTCTGTTCATACATACACAAAGACCAACCAATGAAACCAGGACCCATCGTAAATCTATCATCATAAACTGACTGTCTTGGGTGTGTGCTATAGTAACACAAAGATGACTGACAGAAGTAAGGTGCTACAACAGGCTACTTCTGCCCATGTGTTGTCTGACAATATTTTTCTTGGGGAGATGCAACACACACGTCTACTCACCCTAGATAGGGCTCCCCCAACAGACTAAAGAACAGACCAAGGGACAGATACCATCTAAGCCCACTTTGGTGAACCAATACATTTTATTTGGGGTTACTTACAAGAACATGGGTGAGGGGGTCATTTAGAGGAGTAGAAACAACTCAAAGACAGGTGCATCACCAAAGCCCCCACCAAAGCCATCACAAGTGACCGCTCACAAAGCTGTCCTTTGTAAATGAGTTTGATATGAACCTCTTCCAGGAAGCTGGGTTGGTTTCTGCCTTCTCTAGGCACTGGTCTGGTCTCATAGTCTTGTTTGATGCTTAGCTGTGTTCTTCTGAGGAGGGACACTGAGATTTTATTACTTACTCCGAACAGGGAGGGGCCTTATGAATCTAGTCGATTTTGGGGCCTTCCTGAAGCTATTTTGCGTTGTTTACCTTCCTGCTTAAAGAGCTACCCTGTGGGATATAATATTTCAGTCTTGGAAGAAACACAATAGCTGGAAGAAGAAACTACTATATCTCTGGTATAACCAAAAAAGCCACTTAGGGAGAAAGAATAGTATCTGTAGAAATGTGAGCTTCAGTGCTGCAAGTGCTTCCAAGAAGCTTCTGAGGACAAAGAGAGAGTATTGTAATACAATCTTCTCTAAGATTTTACTTTTAGTTATGTTGATGTGTGTGTGTGTGTGTGTGTGTGTGTGTTGGGGTGTGTGTGTGTGTGTGTGTGTGTGTGTGTGTGTGTGTTGGTGTGTGTGTGTTGGTGTGTGTGTGTTGGTGTGCGTGTGTATGATTTTGTGCATATGCATGTAGCACCTGAAGCCAAAAGAGGACATCAGATTCCCTGGAACTGGAGTCACAGGTAGCCATGAGTCACCTGGTATGATGCTGAGAATCAGTCGGATCCTCTGTAAGAACAGCATATGATCTTAGTTACTGAGCCATCTCTCCATCTCTCATAACACAATCTTATTTCTGCATTAAAAAGATTAGCTTCACTGTGTAGCACATTGGCTGCTCTCATAGAGGACCTGGGTTCAGTTTCCAGAATCTGCTCTAGTTCCAGGGGACCAGATGCCTTCTTCTGACCTCCATGAACACCATTCACTAGCAAGCATATATATATGAAGACAAACATTCATACACATAAAGTCAAAATTACAGATTTTATTTCTCTATTAAAGATAATAAGGTCTATGTAGCTCTGGCTCTCCTCGAACTTGCTATATATAGACCAGGCTGATCTCAAACTCTCAAAAATTGCCCTGTCTGAGCCTCTTGAGTACTGGGATTAAAAGAAATGTGTCACCACTCCAGGCAATTTTTTTTTTTTTTTTTTTTTTAAAGGAAGCTCTTGTTGGGCTGGAGTTCAGCAGTTAAGGGCACCTACCAATCTTCTTCAGGACTGGAGTTCAGTTCCCAGAAAGATCTCACCAGGTGACAGGATGAACTAGAGAAGAGCAATGGTCCCTTTAGGACTAGGATAAACCAAGGAAGAAAGAGACGGTGATGCTTGGGAGTGAGTACTGCTGATTGTGATCTGTTCCAGCTTTAGTGATGCAGGACTGTCTGCTGTGCTAGGTGTATGAGGAAAGGCAAGTGCTTATAGATATTGTTCTGTTCTTCAGTGGAAATGCTGGGTTACAATAGAGGTCACCACACTATCCATTAAGGCCTGGCCAATGTGGGGGACAGCATTCCAAATAAATATTAAAGTTCATCAAAAGAGATTTCCATCTCATTCAACCATCACAGAAGGCATTTAGAGGCACCTATACGAAGAACTACCATACTTCAGACTCTAATATGGGACCGTGGATGATTCCAAGACTTATATCAAGTGGCTGGAAATAGTGGGTGGACACTAAGACAAGAGAAGATGAGCTGTGACCACTGGACTGCCTTTTAAGAACGCAAGACAGCAGTTCTGGAGAGATGGCTCAGTGCTTAATCTTGCTGAGGACTCAGGAATAATTCTTACCACCCAAATGATGGCTCAAAACCATCACTAACTCCAGTACTACATGATCAACACTCTCTTCTAATGCTCATAGTTACCAGACATGAATATTGTGCACATTCATATGTGCAGGCAAAATAATCACGCAAAATAATCACACAAAATAAGATAAGTAAGTCTTACAATAATAGTAATAAAAATAATAATATATTATGCAAATCAGAGAATGGGAAGATGGTTCAATGGATTAAAATGCTTGCCCCTGTTTTGTTTCTAAGAATCTATATAAAAGCTGGAGGCCAAGCACAAGCATCTGTAGTGGAAGTGTTCCTGTAAAGAGGTAAAAGGTAGTGACAGGAGAATCCCCACTCTCAGGCCAGCTAGCCTGGCTAACATCAGCTGTAAAGAAGAGGAACCCATGGTCTCAGACAAGGTAGAAGGTAAGAGTGATATCTAACATTGTTCTCTGACCTTCACGCGTGTGCCATGGCATGCCTGTGCCTTCATTCACACACAGAAACACATGTGCACACACGAATACCACCCACATCTACTGAATAAATAAATGCAATTTAAAAATTAAAGTATTGGTATGGTAGTTCATGTTCTTAATCCCAGGGCATGGGAGACAGCCATAGCAGCATTTTAAGTTCAAGGCCAGCCTGTACTATATAGTGAGACCTTGTAACAAACAAAAACACCGGCATAAACAACAGAAACTGGAATCCACACATAGTTGGGATGATTGACCTCTCCTGGGCTGATCTCAGCCACCCCCAGCAGAACCTGTTTTGCCAGGTTATTCTCTGTCTCCTGGTGACCTTTGCAGCCTCTTGACTACTCTATCCTTTGGCGCCTTTCCTTTCTCCTCCAGTCAGCACAAGCAATAAGGCTAAATTAGGGTCTCTTGACCCCCTAAATGGCATCATCAAATTATTGTTTCTCCCCCCTTTTCTGACCCTGTTCCTGTTCTCAAGAGCCTCTTCCCTGTTCTCTGGGACCGATGGTCCCTCATGAGCAAAATCCCTCAAACTTCAGCTTCTTACCAGCCTTTCAGGAACACTCAATATTTTGATCTCAGGACACTTTTAATCATTTTAAAAACTGATTCAAGATCCTAAGAAGCTTTTGTCTAGCATCTGTTCGTACTTCCTGTATTCAAAATTAAAAGTTAAAGCTAATATAGTAAACTTAAAATAACAAAATCACCATGTATTTTATGACAGATAGGATTGCTCATGATAGCACACTGAAAGAAGACGCTGCTGCATCTCTGAGGCTCCTTTCAAGCCAGCTTAAAAGAGCACAGCTGGATCTGCTACTTCTGCATTCCACCTTCTGCACTGACACATAAACATCGCCTCCGGAATAGCAGCAGATGTATGAAAGAATTGGAGTGAAGAGGGTGAATAATACCTTGGGATTTCTGTGAAAATAGTGTTACTCTCATGGATCTTTGCCAGAGTCCTAGGGATGGATGACCTAGGGTCTTGGAACACCCGGAGAATGACTGTCTGGATTGCAATCATGGTTGTTACTTATTTTCTCCCAAGTCCTCCAAACGGTGTTGGTTGCTCTCCAATATTCCTAGAACTGCTGGGCTGGAAGTGAAAATGTTTGTTTTCCTTGTTATTTCCATTCCTGCCAGACCACGGTCTATCCCTCGGAATCGGTACCATTATCATAAGGCCGTTCTATTCCTGGTCTCTTCAACAGGAAGTGGTCATTGTTGACGCCAGAGTTATTCCCATCTTTCCTTCAAGCTTTTATTCCTGGTTTATGGTCACTCTCCTACCAATGGCTCAAGTCACACTTCTTGATGGTTTTAATATCCACAGAAAGAAACTTTCAAAAACCATGACCGATCATATCTTTGGATTCACTTCCAAAGGCCTTGCCCTCTACTCTACAGCCACTGCTTACTCTCACGGTCAGCCTTGACCTTTGTCACTTCCTGTGGACACTCCCACATCTCATCTTCCCGGCTAAAATTACAATATTCTAACTCCACTGGGGCCTCAGTTGTAGTTAATATCTTCCCTTGGGGGTCTTAGTGATTCCCTGATGAAGCTTATGGAACATATGTGAAATATTTGCCATGATGCTTGACATACAACCTTGTGTTTTTAATGGCAAAAACAAATATTAGGTATGGCACTCAAAGTAAGAAGACAATTTTGAGACATAATTTCATATAGCCCAGGCTGGTCTCCAACTCAGTATGTAGCCAAGGATGACCCTGAACTCTTCTCTTTCTGCCCCCACATCCTAGTGCTGCGGTAACAGATAGTTCCAGTTTTATGCATGTCAGGGATCATCAGACCCAGGCCTTTATACCTTCCCAGCAAGCAGTCTACCAAATGAGCTACACCCTGACCCCAAATAAGGAAACTTTTTATGTCTATTGTATTTGTTTCTCCTGATAAATAACCCCAGTTCCTTTATCAGTCTAACACTGCCCTATAGTTTTGGTTTATTCTAGCTTTCCTTCACAGTTTAATATATGTGGCAAATCTGAGTAATAACAAAGTTTAAAGAGACCTCTCTATTTGTAGATTGGCTATAGTGGCGGGTGCCTTTCATCCAGCACTTGGGAGGCAGAGGCAAGTGGATCTCTGTGACTATGAGGCCAGCCTGGTCGACACAGTGAGTTCCAGGATGGCCAGGGCTGTATAATGAGACTTGTCTCAAAAAAATGTAAACGAAACAGCCATATTCAAAGTAAAGCATGACGTATTTTCCCCACCTCCAAAACTCAGGTAAGCAGAGCACGGATAATGACATTAGACAGTGATGTGAGCATCAGTGACACACAGAGGCAGAGGGACAAACAAAAGAAAAAAAAGAGAAAGGGGAGGGGGCTCTGGCCAGAAGCTTTCATCTACGTGAGTCAGAAGGCTGAGCAAACCTCCCTTAAGTAGGCTGGGGAGATGGCTCAGTGGATAAGGCCCTTGCTGGGGATCCTCTAACCCACGTTAAAGCCAGGTAGGAGCAGTGGCCCTTTTGCCATCCCAGCACTCTGGAGGCAGAGACAAGGGATCCCTGGGGATAGCTCCTAACTATAGTAGCAGGAGCCAATGAACTCCAGGTCCAATGAGAGGTTCTGTCTCAAAATAAAGAAGCAGACACCCAATGTGGCCTTCAGGCCTACACACACACAGGGGTATACACATTCATGCTCACCAGTACACTCCCTCCCCCTCCCAGAAGGTAATCTAGGCCTTTGTCTTCAATACCGAAGCCCCACATACCACCCTGTAACCACCATTTAGTTTGCTAGATACCGTCACACACACGGGTCCATCTGATACAGTTAGGGATCATCTCAAGCTGAGTTCTCCAGAGATGAGTATATAGACTGAAATACCAGGGAACATAAAATCTGTAATACAGTCTCTTTAGGTAAAAGGGAAATTTTAAAATAGGAAATATATTAATTTTTCATTTGGTCTAATATTTCCTTTGTAAAACAGAATTCCTTTTATATTCTCTTTATAATCACCCTGTAGGTCTCTCTCTTCCCTCTCCACTCCTCCCTCCCCTGTCTTTTTCTTCTTTTTTTTTAAGATTCCTTTATTTAATATGCACTGGTGTTTTGTCTGTATACTCTGTTTGAAGGTGTCAGATCCCCCTAGAACTGGAGTCAGATGGTTGTGAGCCGCCATGTTGGTACTAGGAATTGAACCTGGGTCTTGTGGAAGAGAAGCCAGTGCTCTTGACCTCTGAGCCATCTCTCTAGCCCCCTCCTCTTTTTTATCCCACACCGACATACACACAAATATTAAACCAGTGTAACAAGCATAGCTGACACTAATCACACACACGTAACATGGGGACACTGTTGAGGGGACTTTGCTGGCACAACCTCATTCCCTGGACAAGCTGTTAAATGGCCGCTGTTATTACCCCCATGTCCATTCACAAGGTCTCACAGTCTATTGGAAATAGAAATAATCGTAAATCACATTGTTTTATTTATACTCCTTAGTCTTTCCCAACATCAGTCATCTTTATCTTGCTCTTTGGAAGAGGTAGTTTGTAGAACTGTTTGGGGAAAAGAAGTGTCTCATCCAATACATCCATTCTGACAGACAGAAGGAATGAGAGGAATTTTGAAGGAACAGAAAATGAAAGCTACCAAAGCAAAGATGTTGTTGTCCCCAAGAACTAACTGGATCTGCCCATGCTGAGCATGTCCAGCCCAGACAAAGTGAATCATGTGGGTATGGTGCACAGCCAAGGCACACAAAGAGCTCTGTTTATTCTCAACATAAGCGAGTCCCCTTGTCCCAGCAGGAACCCAGGCCAGCTCATCACTCAACATCTCCTCCTCGGGATTGTACTTGGGCCACCTGAAACCTAGTGTTTCACACCCTTTCATCAAGGAAGTCTAGTTAGCTCCCCTAGATGGCTGTTTCTGAGAAAGGGGTAATACTGCAAGTTTTACTGGAACAAGACACTTAAATAATTCTTAGAAATCCATAATACAGCTGTGATGTGGCTCAGTCGGTACAGGGCTTGCCTAGCATGCATGAAGCTTGGGTTTAGTCCCCAGCACTGAATAAACCCAGTGTGGGGTGCCACCTGTAATCCCAGAACCAGGAAAGTGGAGGTAGGAGAATTTCATTCTTGGATACATGGCAAGTTGTAGGTTAGCCTAGATTATAAAAGAGTTAGGAGGGAGGGAGCGCAGGAGGGAGGGAGGGAGGGAGGGAGGGAGGGAGGGAGGGAGGGAGGGAGGGAGGGAGGGTTCGTACAGTATGTATGAGAATATTAAGACCTTGGAGGTGGTCTTTAGAAAAGGAACATTCAACAATTTAACTTTTGGGCTTAGAACTCTCTTAAGAGCTTAAAGAAAAAGCACTCTGCATAGCAGAGCTGGGGAAGTGTTGTCCAAGACAAAAGAATTCTGTCAGTCAAATGTGCTTTGTGACTGGCTGAGGAGGGTACATGATCAAGGAGAGATCTTAATTGAGTCTACTTGGTAGCCCCTGCTTTCTGCATTTTAATTTCTTGGATGACTAGTCTGCTGATAGTATCAGAAATTTACAGAGGAAGAAATAGTCCTGCTTCACTTTACACTGCAGAGGCAGAATGAGTAACCTTGAACAACTTCCCCCTGTCTCCCTTCATTCTGGGAAAGCTTAAGACTGACTGTGGTGTGATCTAAGGACTTCTGAGTGCACACCAGATGCCAGCCCCAGCTCACAGCTACCCCACTCCACCCCTACTGTGTGCTTTCACTGTCAGTAACTGTGGAGTCCTCAAGGCCTATGTTATACACAACATAAAACTGCGTAATGGCGCTCAGCGAGTGGTCATTAAAAGGAGAGGAAAGAGAGAAGAAAGTTAGCAACGGTTTGGACTTAATCAGCTTGTCCAACATCACACCTCTAGCAAGAAGCACCAGGCCTCCTAAGATCAGCTTAGCTCTTAGGCACCTCACATGCCGCCAGGACTTGTGTGAAAAGGCTCTTTGTCGGTCATATCTGCTCAGTGTATTAGCTCTGGTCAGATTTTAGCTTGCACCAAGCATGGTGGTATATGCCTATAATCCCAGCACTCTCTGGGTGGAGGCCGGACAACCAAGAGTTTAAATTCACTCTGGGCTTCACACTGAGTCAGAGGCCAGCTTGTAATAAGTGAATCCTTCCTTTCAAAAAGTCCATGTTGTACCTTGACTTGCACAATTAAAATTGTGGTGTGTAGTACCCCCTTTTCTTCATGCTTAATGGTGACAGTAGCTAAATATTGAGCACTTACTGAGTGTCACACGTTAGGTCCTTCATAGAGTTGATTGCCCACAGCTGTTCCCCAGAAACAAGAAAATTATCTCTTTACAGGCCAGGAAACCAAGTGGCACAGAAAATAGTTGCTTTAGCTTCTAATCCTGTAGAGGAGTTAGAGTTTCATATAAGACACTGTAACCTTTAACTGCTGCTTTGCTCTCTTCACAAAATTCATTTTTTCCATCCAGTGGCAGAGATCTCAAGAGAAACGAAGAGCAGAGGCAATGGACTGGGGAGATGGCCCAGTGTTTGCCCCAGGCTGGAGCTCTTGAGCTCAGAAAGCCAGGTGCTAAGGTGTCTGTAAAGCCAGCATCAAGGAGGCAGAGACAGACAAATCCCTGAGGCTCACTGGCCAGCCAACCTAGCCACACTAGAAAGCTCTAAATTCAGTGAGAGGCTCCATCTCAAAAATAATAAATAAGTAAATAAACACGGTGGCATAGCAACTGAGAAAAACAATCTTTGGTTTCTACACACCACACAGACACACACAGTGAAACACACACATACAGGCACCTGCGTGCATGTACATGTATATATCATATGAACACATACATATACCACAGACACACACACACACACACACACACACACACACACACACAAATAAATTAAAAATAAATAAGGTGGAGGAAAACTGATAAAGACATCCAGCATTGCCCTCTGGCATCATGTGCACATGTGCATGCATATGTACATGCATGACCACACACACAATACACATGCACACACACAAAGAACACAGACATATAGCATTCATCCTGTGAAGGTTAACCACAAAAGTTTATTAATTTAACCTGTGTGAACCTGTTAATATGTGAGCTATGTAGAATGCTAAGCACTTGCAAACATCCACTCTCTTGATTCTCCTGGCATCATGAAGCAACGTTGAGGCCATTGATACTTCCATTGCTGTTCTCACATGATAATGAATAACCCAGAGCACAGACATACAAAGAGTAGACACTTTGAAACTGAAAACCCAAGCATTCTACCTCTCTAGTCTGTGCAACTACCTACCCCTGAAAAGAACACGCAAGTGGCTTATTTAAAATGAGATAACTTTCAGTGACCAGTGGCTGAACACGGTCTCCAAAAAGAAATCAGGCACATTCATAGTCCTAAAAGTTCACAAGCTGAACAACTAGGTGAGTTAATCAACTGTCCAGTGTAGAGTTCCTGGACACACGGGATCCTGCTGGCCCTTCTGCAAGCTTATAACCAATTGGATGTTTTTCTTTTTGTTTGCATGAGGTTGGTTTCCTTGGGTCTAGCTGGTGCAAGAAGATCTTTCTGTCAGCCAGGATCAGGCAAGTGGAGAAATGCAGGCTGTGAGGGGACCAACTGCCTCTGTCCAGTGCACTTAACAAAGGTGGGTTCCCTGCTGATCTAGGAGCTGAGCCCCCTCCCTCTCTGCAGAACACTTCCCTCACATCAATGCCTGCTCTTTCCACTTCAAAGCAGGTGGGGGGAGCACTGGAGTTGGGTCATTTGTAAGCAGCAGGGGTCAAAGTTCAAAGGAAGCAGTGGAAATCAACCCCAGCTAAGGCAGAAAGCACTATTAAACTGAGTATCTGCAAAGCCAGCCTGACTCAGGGAGTCCAGCTCCAGAGATTGGAACCCTGATATGAATCCTAGCATGTGACATGTGTGCCATATATATAAGCTACATAACTCAGAACATAAACATAATTAAAAGCACCTAGAAGAACCAGTTTTGGTCCACAAACTTATTTTTCTTTTCTGTTTCCTGTCGTGTCAAAAGTAATGGGCAGACACACTACAGTTCACATTCCTCCCCCCCCCCCCCCCCTGAGCTGTCTGGTATTTAAGAAAGGTAGTACTCTCCAGGTGGGTGGTGCTGGCTGTGGCTCCACACCACTCACCATATCCTGAATACATGTAATCTCCTGAGGATGGAGCACTTCATTCTTTTCCCATCCTCCTAGATAGCTCAGTTGGTAAGATTCTCTCTGTGTGAGCACAAGGACTTGGTGGTCCTTCCCTGGTTCTTTGTACTGAGGAGATGGAGGCTCCCTGGGGCTTTCTGCCAGCCAGCCTAGCCTAATAATAGAGTCTCAGGACAGTGAGAGATCCTGTCCAAAAAATAAGGCGGATTGCACATAAGGGACAATACCCAAGGTTGACCTCTGGCCTTCACACACATACATACATGCATACACATACGCATGCACACATGCACACCACACTCTTACTCCCAGAGCTGGAGAAAAGCTTTGTCCCCATTTCAGCCCCCATCCCAGGCTGCCCTGCACTATACACACCCTCTCCCTTAGCCTATTGCTATCATCAGGTTACCTGCTCATCTTCACCCCCTTCACACGATTTAATTTATCTCTGCCAAGACAGTGCCTGGGACATGACAGAGAGCAAATACAGCCCTTTACAGTATGAAGGACAGGGTGTAGAAATACAGAAGGAGAGATGAATGGATAGGATTGAGAAACACTAGAAAGACAGCCTTTACCGATTACATCCAACTTTGTTGTCCAGTGTCTAAAATGCCTTGCTTTACTGGAATGTTCTTTGGGTCAAGTCTCTGACCCACATATCTCCTTTCTTTTCCCAGGGTGATATGTGTGAGCATAAACAGCCAGGCACCCCACATTCCTTTATAAGATGCATGTTTAAAAGACAAGTGGGCGGAAGTCATATCAGAACTGTGGAGCCGAAGGTGGAGGAAAGGGGCCCCCAAAGGGAAGGGAGGGATCAGTTTCAGTGAGTCAGTACAGGAGCCAAATCGGCCATTCCCATTCCCACCTCGCCCTCCTACGTGCTGTTCTTGAGGAAACCCTCTCTGCAAGCTGGAGCTGGTGGCCTGCTCCTGCTTCTAATGCACAGAGTGAGATGTCTGGTGACCCTCCAACAGCTTGCAGACTGACAGAATGCCAGTGGTGTCTCCTGCCCTTCCTCCCACACTTTATGTATCTGTCCCTATGACTTCAGCCCAGTGACTATGGGTTTGGTAAGGAACTCTGTTAGTTATCTCAGCCACAAAAAGAACTTCAGCAGACACTTCACCCCCACTTTGCCTTGTGAGGTACCCTCTGCCTGCTCTCCTTGGGAGATGGACAGCTGGTTTCTGTGATGATCACTCCAGTGACATTGCCATCTTGGAGTGCTCTAACTGCCACACAGAATCCAGATCCTACTGTTTTCAAACTTCCATAGAGGAGAAAACGAAGCAGACATTACATGTGTTCATTCACACCATCAGACAGCCTGCAGAGTTCAAGCCTATGGTAGAGGAGCCTCTGTTGGTTTACCCACAAAAATAAACAAATATGATTCACACTGTTTCTTTTTGTCACACTTGATGGGGTCTTTCCTCTAGTAAAAATAAATCCTCAAAAATTGTGATTATTTCTGAAGCTTTAGCTTTTCCAAGCTGTATCTGTTGTTATTAAACATATCAGGGACTGACAGAAACAACAAACATTTGTTTATTGGTGCTAAGGATCAAACCCAGCACTTCACCCATGATAAATACATGTTCTATCACAGCTACTTGATAATTGTTTATTAATTTATTTAAAATAATAAAAGCCCATTCCTAGTAACATAAATAATATTTTATGAGAATATAATTACACTTTCTAAAACCAAAATATATTTGTATAAATCTCTTTTCATGTTCAACTTGAGAAAAGACAGCTGGACTTCACATTTCCAGAGACAGACAGGCAATGGAGAAAGATTGACAGATAGATAGAGGCACACACTCACACACACAGACACACAGACAAGCACACACTCTCAAATACATACACACACGTACACATACGCACAGACATACACATACACACATGTAGTACACATACACACAGGTACACACATACACGTACATGCACGCGCGCGCGCACACACAACGGTGTTTAGAGTGACTCCATATACAGAGGATAAAGCATAACTTGGACTTGAGAGACAGCTTTGTAGGACAGCATTTTCAGTGCAAGGATGAAGACCTGAGTTTGGATCTCAGCACCCATGTGAAAATCCAGATGTGCTGTATCTCCATTGCTGTGGAGGCAGACACAGGAGGATTGCTGGAGCTTTCCAGCTGCCAGCCTAGTTTCAGGCTCATTGAAAGACCCTGTCTCAGGAGGATGAGAGAGAGTGATCATCCTCCCCTGACTTTTGCATGTGTACTCAACACACACATACCCCTTCACACAAGCATAACTTAAGTAGATTTTTCCTAGAGTCCAATAATAACATCTTTCACCTTTTCAGCCTATTAGTCCCCAGTAACCACATCCCTCCACACCCCTGAAGCTATGCTCCAAATGGCTACACCCTAGATAGTCAGATACTTGTCACACACTCTTGCTCTGTGTTTTGATTGTGGGCACAGGCTTCGATCAACACAACAGATAGCTAAGCTCCTCATTTTCCTGTTTGGTGCCTTCCCATAGCAGGCACTCTACCAGTCATGGGCAAGCTGCAGCCTATGGTGATATACTACATATTTAATAAAATCAGCCTGGAATATCAGAGAACAGAATCACCCACAGTCAAGCATTGAGGGTCAGAGAGTGGTGGCTCATGCCTTTAATTCCATCACTCAGGAGATGGGGATCTTTCTGGATTTCTGTGAGTTCAACCTAACAACCAAACAGTAGAAGCTCACACCTTTAATACTAACTCTAGGATTATAATAGAGTTGATCTGGAAGTGAAACAGCTGGGCAGTGAGGATATATAAGGCAGAAGAAGGCAGAAATTCAGGCATTCTGTAGGCACGACCAGCCAGACAGAGGACCCTTGAGGATAGCATTTACCCTGTTCGGTCTAAGAAGTTGGCTGGGTGAGAAGTGACTGTGGTCTATTTCCTCTCTCTGATATTTCAGCTTTTTCCCTACACCTGGCTCTGGGTTTTCATTATATGCTAACTAGAATTCATGCAATAGGAGCCCATGGGTGGTATGTAGCCACACAGAGCCTAGGATATCTATAAACAGGGCCCAACACACACACACACACACACACACACACACACACACACACACACACACACACACACAACCATAAACTTACTTAAAACCATACCATATTACTTTGCAACTTTGTTTTTGTACCTTGTTTGCTCCATCCTTGAAGGAGAACTGTAGGCAACAATCTCAAAACGCAGGACACAGCTGCTGGTCTAAGCTGAGTTGAATTTTATAGCTCTGGTTGTCACGTAAATTCTACTTCCCAACTACTGCTAACAGTGGATAGCCAGTGACACAGATCACTGCCTGACCCTCCTTCCTGAGAACTGGGCATACAGACTGAAAATGCACTAATAAGAGGCAGGCTTGTGCAATCAGAGAACGACAATGTGATATCCCGTAGTAACAAGCTATGGAAGGTCATGATTTCTCTGATACTCACATATGGATGTGGCTAATAAAGGACATAAGATTCAGGAAAGATGGCTCAGAAGTTGAAAGCACTTGCAGAGAGGACCTGGGTTTAGTTTCCAGTACCCACATGGGAGCTCACAACCAACTGTCACTCCAGTTCCAGGGAATCTGATGCCCTGGACTCTGGGAGCACCAGGCAGGCACATGATGTGCATACATACATGCTGGCAAAACACTCACACACACATATTTTTTAAAATTTATCTACTTTTAAGGACATATGTTTTAAAACAATTTTTAGAAAGATTTATTTATTTTATGTATATGAGTGTTCAATCTGCAAGTACAACTTTGTGCCAGAAGAGAGTATCGGCTGGTAGCCACTATGTGGTTGCTGGGAAATGAACTCAGGACCTCTGGGAGAGCAGCCAGTGCTCTTAACCACTGAACCATCTCTTCAGCCCCTAAAACTAATTTTTATATTAAACGCATTTTTATAGAAAGGAGGCATGTGCATCATGGCATACTCGTGCAGGAGAGAGGACAGTTCATAGGAATCTGTTCTTTCCATCCATCACGTGGGTCCCAGGGATCAAACCTAGATGATCAGAATGGCAGGAAACTTCTTTCCTTGCTGAGCCATCACAGCCGCCCCAAAGATGTAAGCTTTTTATAATGTAGAGACCAATAACCTTAGACTTCAGACTGAAAAATCAAGACAATTTGATAAGCACGCACATTTATAAATGCAATGCAGATTGTTAATTTTTGACCCACTTATCCCTCTCTCTCTAGCATCATGGTGCATCATTGTGGCCTCTCTCTCTCATACTAAGAGAAAAATCCCACCCTAAGGAACAGTAAACTTCCTGTCATTCACATTGCTAGTTTGGAATGCTGCAAGTGTCATTGATCCTGGGGCCAAATCTGCCATTCTATGTGGAAACACACTCAGTGACATGAAGTGACTTAGTCAGACAAGACCACTGTCTGTAAAACAGTCAAATCTAACAAATGAATCACCTACCATCCATATCAGGAATATGTATACTTCAGAGCATTATGGGTCCAGACCACTGGAGATCCAATCACTGGCTCTAGAGTATTCTACCCTGAACTTACTGGGAATCATCTTATAAAGCCTTAAATACCTCCTTGAAAGCATCTTCGTGTGAACATACTATACACCATCCCACCCCAGGTGTCTGAGTGACCTCCCCTCCTCCCTTTCAACATCATCCTCTGCTCCCTGACAGCAGCCCTTCTCCTTACTCCCGAGTTGTACCCCTCACCCCAGAAACAAACCTTGTGCTGGCTTCCTGCTGTTGTAATTTTGTTTGTTTCTTATCTTTTATTGCCAAACTCCCAGGAGTGATATATACATTGCATGTTTACTCCTTCTCTCCTCCATTGACCCCTGTAAACCCTTGCTGCCTGGCCGCCTTCCCAGCACTCTACAGAAATTACCCACTTGAGAGTCAATGATGCACTTGTCAAATGTGCAAATTGAAATTCTTGCTGTCCATGCCTAAGCTTTTGTCTTCATGAGAGAGCCATTATAATAACAACAGACGCTCTTTTTACTTAAAAATAGGTCAGGTATTTAGAGACTGTTGGTAGCTCAGTGGCTCAAAATAGGGTCTCTGGAGCCGGACTGCCTAGTTCAAACCTTGTTGCCCTAGTGGACTAGCTTATTCCCAGGAGTAAGCCACACCTAAACGCGTGCATACCTATAAATGGACCTCGCTAGCCTTGGTGAAGCCTATGTGATAGTCCTGTAACTGTCTTGTGCAGAGCCCGGTGTTTGCACATGCCATTCACTGCCCCTCTGCACTGCCTGGTAAGAGTGAGAATGGGTGCAGTGTCTTGGCTGCTGCTATGTGCCAGCTCATTTCTAACTTCATATTGTTATCTCCGCCACCATCCAATGCTACACTCCATAGGCACATGCAGCTTTCTGCATTTTTTCACTTGAAAAAACAAAAAAACCACCCCATCGGACCTCCACTTTCATTATGAGAGTGCATCTCTTTTAAGTAGCACATTTCTCTCATTGCCTCTGTGTGTATAGGAAATAACAGGCTCAGTAGTATTTATGACACCTTGAAGCTAACTACAGATACAACCTATAGGCTATTAATAAGAAAACAACCAGATGGTCTAAACTAGGGAAATTACTCTAATAACTTCCCCTAACCTTTGGATATGCTTTTGCTGAAAGCAGGATTTTGTTCCTCGGCATAAGACAATGTAAACTGGGACATGAGTAGAGACAGCTCTATAGGTTTGTATTGTGCAGACTCCTGGCATTGCAAAGGGCTTTCCCAGCATCATAGTACTGGGTCTCTGGAAGCATCATGGGTGCTTTTATGATGTTCATTACACAGAGAAAATGGGGGCAAGATGGAATCCACCCAGCTCATAGTAAGCCAGTTTCCAACACCGGTACACCTGCCACCAAGCCGGCATCCCATTTCATGTGTTTCTGTGATCCATGCAGAAGGACATGCTCCTGGTTTTCTGGCCACGCCCACCGCTGATCCCCCACCTCCTCTGGCTTCTCTCCCTTCTTTTATTCCCTGTGTGAATCTAGAAATGGCGTGGGTGGTTCTGCATTGTTCCACCACACTTGACCATTAAGTCTTATCATTTTTATCTCCCCAACAACTTCTACAGATCTCCTGCTTGGTAGCAAAACAGTACACAGTCATGGAATAAATAAATAAATCAGCTTTCCAAAGACAATATGGATAAATAAATATTAATAAATTTGCTTTCAATAAATGATTTTATGTATTTTAATTAAATCTTTACAACTTTAGGCTTTTGTTTTATTTAACTTTAATTTTTGATTGCGTAGCTTCTTTGTTTCCCAAGCAGGGTTTCTCTGTGTAGCCCTGGCTGTCCTGAAGCTTGCTCTGTTGACCAGGCTGGCTTCAAATTTGGAGATCCACCTTCCTCTACCTCCCAAGTGCTGGGATTAAAGGCATGAGCCAATACCACCATGGTTTAATTTTAATCTTTAGAGTTAGGGTCCCTTGTAGCCCAGAGTGACCTTGAGGATGGTGTGTCTTGAACAACAGATTCTTCTGCTTCCACTTTCCAATTCTGGGATTATAGACACATTACACAGATTGGTTTTGTTCAGTACTGGAAATCAAACTCAGGGTCTCATGTAAGCTAGTAAGCACTAAGTTACATCTCTGGATCTATCTTTTTATTCATTATTATTTTTGAGACAAGACAAGGTCTCACTATGTAGCCATAAGTAGCCTTGGAACCCAGAGATCTGCCTGCTTCCACCTCTGCTGGGATTAAAGGCATCTACATTTAGTCCTGAGTTCCAGCTTATTTACTTATTTCTTTCTTTCTTTATATATTCAATTTTGGTTTTTTGAGAGAAGATTTCTCTCTATAACAGCTCTGCTGTCCAGAAACTCCATTTGCAGACCAGAGTGAGCGGCTTCAAATTTACAGAGATCAGTCTGCCTCTGCCTCCAGAGTACTGGGATTAAAGGTGTGCATTACTATGCTCAGCAAGTCTATTTTTTGAAGTGTTAAGGAACAGTGAGTAGAAAGGATCAAACACACATGTCAACATACACATCTTCTGTGAAATTTTCTGTTGTTTTTAAAAACAGTACTTTTATAAGTTATGTGCGTTTGGAATATGTGTTTGGAAAGCATTTGACTATTAGAAAATATTCAGAAAAGTCAAAAACCAGAAATTAAGACTATTCTTAATACTGTCACGCAAGCACTGTTAGCCTTGGATGAAAGAAAATGTCCTTCTAGGCTACACAGTCAAACCTGTGAACATTCTGACACTGAAATGCACTGGTTACTTCAGGAGTTATTTACTGAATGCCTATTGTGCACAGACCTAGTTATAAAGGCACAAATAGAGCAAAAAAAGAAAACAGAACAGAATGAACAAAATCCCTACTCAGGGACTGGAGACATGGCTCAGGAGTTAAGAACACAGGCTGCTCTTCCACAGGACTGGTTTAATTCCCAAACTCCACATGGCAGCTTACAGACATCTGTAACTCCATTTCTAGAAGATCTGATGCCCTTTCCCAGCCTCCAAAACCACCAGACCTGCTTATGATGCACAGATATACATACAAGCAAATTATCCATCCCTATATTTAAATTTTTAAAAAATTGAAAGAAAAACCTCAGTCTGTATTCAAGTGGGAAAGACAGGCTGAAAACGTGATAATTTAGAGACGTGTTAGAAGGTATTTGGTATTATGGAAAAAGAAAAGCATGTTCTGGAGATGAGAACTCGGAGTAAGAGGAGAGGGAATTTATCCTTTTTAATCACGTGATCCCAGCATGCCTCACTGCATAAAGACATGGGGGGCGGGTTAAAATCCAGGGGAAGAATATAGCAGGTAGAAAAATAGCAAGTGCCAGGTGCCCGGGGTGCTAAAACTGGGTCACAAAAGTTCAGAGAGGGAGTGAGGGGCTGGAACGGAATATGAGGGCAGTAGTAGATGAGAAAGAAAGACACGTAGGAGGATAGAGGACCATGGAAAGGGCTGTGACCTGGCGCTGCTGGAGGGAGAGCTTGGAGCCTGTAGGGAAAGGAACAGGGACAGAGAAAGGGAGAGTCCCAGAGAAGCCTTGGTAAGGATGCCAGTGACATGAAGCTGGTCAACACAGGGTGAAATACAGCCGGCCTCCAGGCCCTTCTTAAAGGAAGGGTATGCCTTCCCTGTGCTCCGGTTTGGATAAGGAGAGGAAGAGATGCCAGGGCATTTGCTGAACACAGGGGAAATAAGCGATCATCGCTGAGGTATAGCTGAGAGACCGTGCAAAGAGGTGCTTTGTCCGTCTGCCTGTACGTTCTGGCGTGTTAACGCTGAGAGGGAATTGACATACATGTCTGAGGTTCAAGTTTGATAATTAATGACTTTTCTCCCCTTATAACAGTAAGCCAACCGGGGCCTTCACTTCCCTTTTTAGCTTAAGTATTTAATTTTGACACAGAATTCCCTCCCTAAAGGCCTGTTTGTCTGTATGTTTTCCATCTTCTGATTAGTAAGTTCTTTGAAACCTGTGCTTCATCTTTGTGTAGTAAAAAGGCAAAGAACATTATTTTAAAAATTAACTGTCCACAGCCGTTTCTGCAGTGTGTGCACATGTGGGGGTGGTATCTCCTGTAGCTATGGGAGGCCTTGGAAAACAGGATGATCTTTTGTTTGGAAAAGCAAGGTGAGAGAAATCGTCAGGTACAAAGGTTTCTCGGGTTCAAGTGGGCAAGGGAGGCCGAGATAAAGAAAGGAAAATGGTCAATACGGCACAATGGCAAAAATTGTTCCGTCTTTTTCTCTTTTGGCTTGAGTCGCAGGCATTTTGAAAGCATCTCCAAATCATAAAAGGGATGGGAAGAAGTCGTTTTTTCAAGGTAGGGGCTGTCAAGGGCCCAACAACCCAGAAGACAGTGGGTCCAAGGCAGATTTTTAAAAGCTGAGGATGCTTTGCTGCTGACTCATAACCATGCACCAGCTGTGGTTCCGATGCTTTGGTCTCCACAACAGCTCCACTGATACTGATAGGCATTGTCCATTAATTCCATTTTTCAGATGGAAACTCTGTGGCACAGGGAAGCTTAGCATCTTGTACTAAGTGGGTCTTGTGCTAACACCCATAAATCATTGTGCTACCTCTAAGATGGCAACTATTACTCTAGAACAGTCTGGAAAACAGAACTGAGAGCTACTTCAATTCGCACTTTACTTAGGAGACAGTACTGGAGGGAGCTGGGAGTGACCTCTAGCATCCACACACATGGGATGGAGAGAAGCCAGATGCAGAATTCAGAAAAGAGGTGGCGATGACTCTCTGCTTAGTTCAGTCTTCTGAGGAACTTTTTCTGGCTACTAAAGAAGAGTGTCAATTCAGAAACCTGGAAGCTTCTGTGACACTCCCATCCGTCAAAATTGGACTACTCCATGAAGTTCTCTGCAGATTAGGTGCTTGGTTTCTGTTTTGTAAGAGCTTTAAAAATGTTAGGAAGTGAGGACAGAGAGAAGGCTCAGCAGTTAGGGGCACCTGATGCTCTTCCAGAGGACCTGAGTTCATTTCCTAAAACCCACACTGGGTGGCTCACAACAGTCTGTATCTCTAGCTGCAGGGAGCTCAATATCTTCTAGTCGTCACACACACACACACACACACACACACACACACACACACACACACACACACACACACATAAGCATTCACACAAACACACAGAGTCTCAAACACACATGATCTTTTTTGAAAGTTAGGAAGCAGTGAGCTAAACCTGTTTAACCTTGCCACTGAGCAGACCCAAAGGAAATTGCTCAGACATGTCCCACTGCCCCCAGCACCTCACCTTACCCCCATACCCATAGAAGGCAGACACACTCATTATTTCTGCTTCGGAAAGAGCTGGTACCTCTGGGTTCCGGAGAAAGAACACTCAGTTTGCCTTCCCTCCCATAAACAATTGAGCAGAAGGAAACAGGACATTCAGGCCTGGACTTCCCCACAGGAAACTCTGGCCTCCTGCTTCCCTTCTCCATGGCCCTGGTGGAGTTCCAGGTGAGCTACAGCCTGCTGGATAAGCAGACTCCAAGGATGGCCAGCCAGCTCAAATGGATTTTAAACCATTTTTTAAAAAACTTGTTGCATTCTTAAAATACTCTTTAAAAATATTATTACTTTATATATGAGGGAGTCTTACCTACATGTGAGTCTATGTACCTCAGGTGTGCTTGGTGCCTGAGGAGAGCATCAGATCCCCTGGATCTGGAGTTATAGATGGTTTTGAGCTGTCGTGAGGGTCCTGGGACTCAAACATAGATCCTCTGGAAGACCAGCCAAACCAATGGGATGCCCCTCACTATTTATCGGAGTTGTTCATGCCATTGTTACTGTATCGTTGTGTGATAAAATGCCACAACCAAAACAAACTTGCAGAGAAAGAGTTTATTTTGGCTTATAGTTTGAGGGGGATAAGTGTTCACCATGGAGGTAGAGGGAGGGGGGTGGATGGTGGTGAGCTGCAGACATGATGTCCAGAGCAGGAAGCCGAGAGCTCACATGTTCAACCCCAAGCACAAAGCAGAGAGGCCAAACTGGAAGTAGACCAGTCCCCATGACATACTTCCCCCAACTGAAACCTCCTCAAACAGTGTCACCAATTGAGGACTTTCAAACACCAGAGCCTATGGGGGATATTTCTCCTTCACATCACCACAATCATTATCCTCTAAAACTGGGTCAGGATTTCAGCCAAGGCTAGGATCTCTGGAGTTTGTGGTTAACAATCTCCCCACACACCTGTTAAGTCCATTCAACACTTTCTCACTCTGATGGAGAAGAAATTTCTCTATAGCTGAGAACCCACAAATATTCAACTACACCATTTTAGAGATTCCAAAAGAAAAAAAAAACCAATTTAAAAAGGAATATATATGTTCTGTTTTTGCATAAAAAAGAACAGGAATGAGAAAGGAGACAATAATCATCCCATCATTCCCTGCAGTAGTTTGAAAGAAAATGCCCACCAAAGGGAGTGGTACATTAGAAGGTGTGGTTTTATTGAAAAGGTGTGGTCTTGTTGGAGGAAGTGTGTCACTAGGAAGGAAGACTTTGAGTTCTCATATATGCTCAGGTTTTGTTCATGGTATTCAGATCACTTCCTGTTGCATGCAATATGCAGGAATCTCAACTCCTTTCAGGACCACATTTGCCTGTATGATGCCAGGTGCCACCATGATGATAATGGACTGAACCTCTGAACTCAAAGTAAGCCACCCCAATTAAGTGTTTTCATTTATTAGAGTTGCTATGGTCATGGTATTTCTTCACAGCAATAGAACCCTAACCAAACACTTTCCCATTTTTATTTTCCACAAAGTGATTAGTATGATCAACTTGAAGCCTTTCCTAAACACACAGACAATACATACAGGCCTTCTCAAAGCTGTACCAAGTGCAAGCAAACCACAGCCTGCAGGCTAAGACTGACCTACTGACTGCTTTTATCAATAAATCTTTATTGGAACACAGCCACAAATATTCTATATATTGGTAACAGCTGTCTTTCTACCAGACGTACAAAGATGAGCTATTATGACAAAGGCCATTGGCCACACAAAGTTTAAATAGTTATGATGCAGCCATTTGCAGAAAGTGCTTGTTTCTTCCTGACCTGTACCCTACTCTCACAACTATCATGGAGTAGTTGAGAGATATGAGAAAACGTCACGGACATCCTTTAGGTCATTGAGTATAGATCTAACTTTCTCTTTTCTTTTCCCCAATCCTTCCTCTCCTACCCTTTCTATTTCTCTCTTTTTGTTTTATGAGATAGTTTGACTGTATATGTAACCCAGGTAGGTGTGAAAATCCCCATCCTCCTGCCTCAGTCATCCAAGTGCTGTAATTACAGGAATGTACCAACATGCCCAGCTTAGATCTCTTTTTCTTTGCTAGCCATATTTTGGTGGGAAACAGTACTTGTGGCCAACCCTAATGACACCCCCCCCCCAGGGATCCACAGTGTGGCATAATGTCCTCTAACCTTTACACAGACACCCACATACAGATGCATAAGCAGACAAATAAATGTAATACTAATGAAATGACTTTAAAATCATATCATTTCACAACATAAAAGAAGTATTACTAATTCTCAACTCTCACTGTCAATGACCACTAGACTGCTTTCAGGCTTTTGCCTCTGTAGATAATGCTAAGGGTAACTGGGTGTGCCCAAAGAATTCAAGAAGCTCTCAAGAGAGACTCATTGCAAACATGCAACTCCTCCTGGTAAACTTCCTAAAGCCACAGCTTGACGCAGCCCTGGCTGGAGGGCTAAGAGGAATCAGACACTGAGGATGCAAAGTATGTACAAGTGACACCTGCATCCTCATAGTCACCTGGTGCTTCCTGGATGTCGCCTGTTTGTAGAGCTTTTGCTGCACATACATTCTGTTACCTGACCCATTCAAGTCTTCTAAGAAACTTTCCCAGTACCACCAACCTGGGTCACATACCACCACATCCATACATTGTTTTCTGTCACTGGTAGGATTACAGGTCTCTTGGGACAAAGCAGAACGAGTTATAAAAGGAATCTTCACAGATACTTACTCCTGACCTCCTTGTGGGTCAGAGTCCTGAAGCAATAGCTCCTCTCCAGGAGGCAATACATGTGTTTTTCCATAGGAATTCTGGGTAAACTCAGGTGTGTTCTCATCCTAAAGATCAGGCTTGAGGTCCCTCCTTATCAACCTTCCCAGGGCTCTTACCAGAGGCTAAGATGCAGCACATTTCTCAGTGATTCATTAACACTTCCCTCCTGTCACTGACCTTGTCTGTCATTCCAAAGGTCTTCCTCAGGCTGTCAGTCACGAGTTCCCTTCTTCCTCCTGCCATCCTGTTTGGGAAGATACATTCATTTAGGAGCCATCAGCCCACCTCTTACTGGGCAAAGAATATGAGTACAGCCCCGCCAGCCCTTTTTCCGGTTGCTGCTACCCCCATGACCTGCTTTCCTAGCTCCTGGTGCACGCTCACAAGGGAAAGACCCTTTTATCTCCAGCATTTTGCCATCTGGAACAGTCTTCCGGAACATTCCTGAAAGCCATAAATCTTTGCAAACTAGGTTTTCCTTTCTGGCTCCTGCCTGTAAACTTGAAGACCATGGTCTTACTAAATTTTAACAAAGTAATCATGATTAAAAATATAACAGAAAGGCAAACTTCAACAGGAAAGGAGGGTGTCCCTTGGTGTTTGTGCTGCCCCCTACTGGATAGAAATCAATAAATAGGCTGGCTAGTCAAAATGGTCAAAAAGCTCGTAGTTTTAATTTAGGTTGACTTTAAATATCACTCTTGGAAAATAACGCCCATCTTCGCTACAAAGACAAAGTACACCACGGTCTATTTCGGGCCTCCCGACGTCCATTAAACTGTTCTTGCCCTTTGATCTAGAATTTCCTTTCCAGAAATCTGCCCTGATGAAATATGAAGAAAGTAAACAAGAGATTAGTCTCCGAGATGACTGTATTGTCACTATTCATGGGAGCTAAGAATCAGAATGCAGTTAAATGGCCAGCAAGCTTGTGGTTCAGGATAGCCACAGGCCAGGCTAGCGGGTCCTTAAAGTAATCTAATGATGCTGAAGGGTACAAAGAGGTATTTATGTCATTATTATTATTATTAAGTCAGCAAGACCTATGACACAACGTAACAGTTACATCTAAATACGTATGGGAATAACTCTGGAAGAGATATGGCAGAGCCTCCTATGGTTTCTTCAAATTATAAGATTAAGCTATTTTATTTGCTCATATATTTTTAAATTTTCCTGAAAACAGGATGGAAGAGCAGGACTTCAGGACCAAACTACAGTTTCATCTCCGTTCTGGGTCTCTGGACTCGTGACTCAAGCTGTGCAGACAGACCTGCTTCCTCAGCAATAAATGACCATTATAATGGGATCTGTGTCTCCGTTAGGACCATACACATTGCCCACATGTACTGCTCCTAGGCTCTTTAGAAAGCTGTGGATATTACTCTAAAAGAGGAGAGAGTGGGCTGTTCCCCCACAACCTAAAAGCAAGTCTACGTACACTCTTCCACAAAATGCAGGTGAGCAAAAGCTTTGTGGTTTTACAAGTTGGCTTGCGCGCTTAAGAAAGCCCTTGCTCTCTGCTCTTTCAGCTGCTACACCAGCCACTTTGCATGACTAGGTCTCTAAGATATTGAAACCACATTTCAGAGGCAGACTTGTGGCCACTGATTCTAGTACTGATGAAATTATCCAAATAGTTACAAAGGGGGCCTAGACTTATATATTTTTACAGTGGGTTGAGTCACCAATGGAAAAGCACTTTAGCTGGAATATGATCTTGAATACCATTTATGGAGAATGAGTGAGAACATTCTAACATTCATTAACATGCTTGAATCTTACCAGTGAAAATTTATTTCTGATATTCAGTATACTCATTAGCAAAACATACAGTGTCTCTCAAAGGTTAAGGTATCTGAAGCATATAAAATGACATATTTGCGAAGATTTTTTTTCTGATATGATATTGGCTGAATGTTGATTAGCATGAGAGCTGTCCATGTGATCCAGCTTCAATTAATAACACATACACAAATATTTTCAGTAGGTGCTTATGTGCTTCGGGGAGATTATAGACATGCAAATCAAGAAAGACAGAAAGCATGTGACAAACCCTGTGGTATGAACTCTTTTGCAAAATTCTAGCTGGCTAGATATTTGAATTTTATCTTTCTGGCATGTACTCTCTTAAAGATTTTGAATTATAGTTTTCTACACTCTCTTCACTGCTTCCTTCTTTGTCTTTTCTCCTCATGTTTTTAGATCTACATTTCTTTCTTCCTCTCTCCCTCCCTCTTTCATCCTTTCTTCTCCCTCCCCCACCTTCCTGTTAAACAATGGGAATGGTGATCTGACTTAACTTGATTAATTCTGAGCCAGCTCTAGAGATGGTCATAAGTTGGTCTTGGAAGGAGTGTGTGGGGTCTTTGTCTTCCCATATATCAGGTCTTCACATTAACATTTGAGTCTTTGTTGTAGCTTTAAAAATCTCTCTTTTTTTTTTGCGGCTGAGATTGCTCATCGGTCAAGGTACATGCCACTAATCCTGACAATCTGGGTTGGATTCCTGGGATCCACATGATAGAGGAAGAGAAGGAAACTCCTACGGGTTGTACATTGACCTTCATACTCATAATGAGTGCACCTTCCCTCCTCACAATAAAAACATAAATGTTAAAAAAAAAAAAAAACAAAAAAATCTAGGGGGCTCTTCTCTCACAAAACAATGACCTCTATTGAAACAACATTGTTCTTGTGTTCAGCTCAGTAATGCACTTCCTGGAATCCACTCATCTGTTCTGAGGAGTTTCCGTCAGTGTGCAGTATGCAGTGCCTGGCTGGTATTTAAAGCTCCTGCAAGCTTGAGAAAAACAAAGCAGCCAGATCACCTGATCCTGAAGGAAGAGTTTCATGAATTATATTTTCCATTCCATTTTGAAGTGTGAACAGGTTTAATAAGGGAGCGAGAGTGGGTCTCCAAGCAGAACCCTAACAGGAAAGAGTGGGTGCTGCCCCCAGAGGCTCACAGGAATGGAGGAAGCACTTCACTTGCTCTGCTTTCCCCTCCAGATCTTCTGCTCCTCAGGAATTTCTTACAGAGGCCCACTTTGGTCTTCTGAGAGTTTCCATTTAGGGAAGTTTTATCAGAGAAATCAAAGCGAGAAATATTTGGTTCAGATAACAGGACTAGTTGGCATTCCTCTCATTCTGCAGAGAAACATAGATGGGGCAGGGGACTGGGGACTGGCCAGGGTGAGGTTGCTCTGTGTGCTATTAAAGTGCCCAAGGCTCCATTTTTTTTGTTTGGTTTGTTTTTGTTTTTTTAGAGACAAGGTTTCTCTGTGTAGCCCTGGCTGTCTTGGAACTTGCTCTGTAGACCAGGTTGGCCTCGAACCCAGAGATCCACCTACTTCTGCCTCCTGAGTGTTGGGTTTAAAAGTGTGTGCTATCATACCCTGCTTCACTGGAGATTTTCAAAAGCTCTATCTTTGTATTGGAACCTGGGCTTCTACAGCAATAGAGCGCTATAGTGATACCGTTCTTCTCATGGGGCAGGGCTTTTTCCTTCCAGCTCCACCATCCTTCTGGATTCTTTTCCTGGCTGGTATTCTCACAGATGGAAGTGACTTTCACAAAAGAATGGCAACAGTGGCAAAAGCAAGAGCTGATGCTTATGGCGAATGCTCTCCTGAGCAGGATCGACCTTGGCTTCATAGATTAACTTGTTCAAAGCCATTCGGCCAGATTCTGACTTGGGAACCCAGGGAGGTTTTAATACCACTCCCTCTGACCACATGTCCCATTTGGGGCGAGGGGGTGCTGGTTTCAGCCCATTTAAGCCCATTCTCAAGCACTGTGATAGAGTCTTAAAAAGCCACCTTAACCATCCATTGTCACATGCACAGCTCTTGGCATAGGGAAGCAGAAGTTCTCAATGAGCATTTTCAGTTTATAGCTTGCAGGTACCATACCACACACCTGAAGCAGCCATAATTCTTTCTGCCTTTGATCCATGGTGGCTGCCTAGGGCGACCCTCCCTTGAGCACCAGAATATTAAAATGGCTCAATTTCTGGAGGCTATTGAGCAAAATAACCCGAACAATTTAATTTCTCTTGGTACAACAGACTCCATTTGTCATAGTATGAACTAGATAGCCCAGGCAGCTGAGGTAGACTGTGGATTTGACAGGAAGATGTTGAGTGTCTCTGTACCTGTTTGTGATCCAGCCCCACCGCCTCACCGAAGACAGTTGGGAATTCAAATGGTTTGCATTCATTTAAGGGCTAACATTTCAGGTGAGAAGTAAGATGCAGGCTGAACAGAATTAAATTCTCTTTTTTTCCAAGAGCGATAAGCTTGTCTATTCACCACAGCTGGCTCTGATGTCCCCAAAGACACTGCCAAGTTTCACTTGGTCGTTTCACTACTCTGCTCTCAGCTCAAGTTCAACTTTGTTCAGAGCAAGAAGTAAAAACAGATTTTTTTTTCCCTTCTGGCCTGCTGTTTGCCTAGGAAAGGAGCTTTTTGGTTGAAGATTTCAATGTGTAAACTTTAGGCCACAAAAGGCATCAAGGCAGGTCCCCTATCTATTCTTTGTCCTTTCAAAGCAGGAGCACGCACTTCAAGGCCTGCAAAGAGGTGTATCGGTATAGGGTTTAAAAGCAGACCTAGAAGCCAAAATTGGACTCAGCAGCAGCTACTAATGTGGTTCTCAGATTCCTGGGGAGAAGACAGTACCTCTTCCACTGTGCCACACAGGGTAAAATATAACTACACTCTGTTCCATTATTGTCATTTGAGGCAGGCTAGTAAGGAAAACTAATGTGGCTTCAGGTGTTCCAGTAACAGAAAAGAAGAAAGTGTTCTGACTCAGACAGAACATGCTTCTCTTGACTTGACTGCCTGAGCCTATGGGCAGGCTGACCCACAATTCCCAAACCCCTGACATGTACCCAGAAAAGCCCCAAATCCAGACTCTGCAACAGGTTCCGGTCCATAAACACTTACAATCAACAGAAACATTATCAAACTCTGGATTGGATTAAACACAGCATGTGAGTGGGGATCAAGTTAGAGGCTGCAGCCACTGCCTTGATAAGCGTCACACCATCCTGCCACCACCGAGTGTTGGATATGAGCTCTGTAACCCCAAGATCAACAGAGCCTCCTGGTGAATTAATTTTCTCTCTCTCTCCTCTTTTTTTTTTTTTTTCCTAGTTTTTTGAGGTAGGGTTTTTGTGTAGCCCTTACTGTCTAGGAACTTGCTTTTTATCCAGGCTGGCCTCAAACTAAGACAGCCTTTTTCTGCCTCCCAAGTGTTGGAATTAAAGATGCACCACTACCATTCCTGAATTATTTTAGTTATAACCAAAGTAAGATTTGATTACTAAAAGGGAATATGGCTGAGCTGCAGTAGCCAGGGTCAAGGACATCACATCCCAAGAGAGCTTCGTGTTGGTACAGAGTGGCAGGCATAGTCCATATGACGGATGCCAGCAGATCTTTGAGTCATGAAATCACCCTTTTAGCACAGTAAGAGCCTGAGCTCAGGATTAGGTACTGTACTGCTCGGCTGTTCATGTTCATGTGCCTTTAGACAAAATCTCTGTGGACACGGGGGCTTTAAAATCAAGTCATTACAGAGGTGGGAATGACCCAGAGTAAGGATGACAAGCTCAGTGTTTTCAGGAGCAGTAAGGAAGAGAGCTTAAAAGGAAAGATTTCAGAACTGCAGGTACATGACAGAATTTTAGAAACTTTGGGAAGCTGCTTGATTGATGGCTCAATGGATAATGGCTCCTGCCACCACTTGACAACCCACGTTCAATACTGGGAACCACATGATTAGAAGAAGAGAACGAACTACCACAAGCTGTCCTGAACGAACTACCACAAGCTGTCCTGTGACACAAAATAAATAACTGTAAAAAAATAACACCTAGTGTATTGGCCCCAAAGGGACTCAACTTCCCTGCCTCTGTGTTGACAGGATGAACTTAAGGAAAAGTCCTATGTACAAACTCAGACACAATGTCAGTAGTCATCTCAGACTGTGAAATAGGGCTCTTCTTTCCACTGAGCCTGACTAGGGTTATTTAGAGGAGTGTGGATGAGTTATTTGTATGTGTATGGGGAAGTTGTGAGTGGCTACACCACTGAAGACAATGTTCTTCTCTCCTTAAGCAATCATTAACTATCCATAAATCTTCAGGGAGGCACAGGGCCCTTAGAATTCTCTCCCTATTCTATGAAAGAATGTTAACAGGTCCAATCTTGTGCAAGGGATCACAACTGAAAGTTCAAGAGTGCAACAGTCATGTCACGTCAGAAAGACATCATTTCAGAGCATCCCACCCCTTCCTCCCTGAGAGCTGGAGGGGATGATGTAGATGTCCCAGTTATGACTGAGAACTGAATAACCACTTATTGTCAGTACCCTGTCCAGCTACGAGTCTCTGCAGTAACCCCGACCACTGTACACAGGAGTCTCTCTAGTTTGTACACTAGTCTGTAAGCATGAACATTTAGGAAGCTATTTGATGAGCACATACCTGTTTATCAAAACATGGGGCAAGCACGATGCTTTGTGGATAAGCATTAGCTGCGAAAGTCTGCAGGCCGGAGTTTAATCCTGGGAACCCAAGTAAAAGTTGCAAGAGAGAACCAACTTGGCAAAGTTTTACCCTGACTTCCACCTATGTATTCTGGCGCTCCTATACATACTGTCCCCACACCCAGTGCACACTGTGACACACACACACACACACCACATATACCTTACCCCCCACATCACACACAGAGATCACACATACACAGCACACACACCACATACTGCACACACATACACTGCATGCACACACACACACTGCACACACACACACACACACACACACACACACACACATGTTTTTAAGCAGTATCTTCCTCACTAGGGCTTATGATCTCTCTAGACACAGTTTCTAACCATTTTTTTTTTCAGGACTAGATGTAAATTCCCTCCTGTGACAGGGGCCTCAGATACAACCAGAAAGTGATTTGTTATTCCATTAGCAGGCAATCCACAATTGTACATGTGGGTCTGTCACACTGTAGTTTAGCACACAGGGTTCATAGCCCACTAAGGCTGTTGAGGACAGTTCTCTCAGAACATTTCCCAGCATCTTCTATAACTTCGCAAAACAACTAGCAGAGAGGAAGCTTACTGTAATGGGATTATGTTGTTACATTGTAAATAATTGTCCCACCCACTGGTTTAATAAAAATGCTGATTGGCCAAAGGCTGACAGGAAGTGTAGGCAGGGCTACCAGACTAAGAAAACTCTGGAAACAGGAAGAACAGAGTGAGATGCCACAGAGATGCCACAGATGCAGAGGACAACTATGCTGCTTTGAGAAACGGTACTGAGTCACATGGCTGAACAGGATAAGAGTCACGGGTTAGATTAAGGGTAAAGAGTTAGCAAGTTATATGCCTGGACCCCAGGTCAATCAACATAAAATTAATATAAGCATCTGTGTGTTTCTGCGGGTCTGCAGATCGGAACCTCAGGGCTAGTAGGCTGGAAAGGCTGGGCTAGAAATCTAATACAACAGCTTCCAGCTCAATCCTCACTTGATTTCTTTGTTTTACAACCAGAACCAGCACTGTCTTCAGCAACGGGCTCTTACTGGCCGGTTCTGGTTGGCAATCAACAACAGTGGGGTAGCTGAGGCAGGATTTTAAGGATCACAGAAGAGGAAGAAATCAAAGTTCTGAGTGACTCTGACTAGGTTAGGCAGCCTTCCTCCAGACTTCTTAAGGAAAGAAAGGGAAGTTCTTTGCTGTAAGCCTTTGTTTGGATCTGGTCTTAACTGATGATTGAACTTAATCCCAACTGTCAAAACAATCCATTGACTGTACTTTAACCCTGAGCAGGATGCAGCCATCAAGGTTCTATGAACAGACAAGTAGCAAATTGAAAATGTGATGCAGAAGGGTACAGGGCAGAACAGTATGGTGGTAACTTCACAGTAATGAAGAAAGGATGAAGAATTCAGAAGCAGAGCCATGGGAAAGGAAGCTGAGTGCAGTAATCAAGACAAGAAATATAAATGAGCAAGAATGGGCTAGAGAGATGACTAGCCGTTAAGCCAGATTCACAACCAAAAATATAAATGAACAAGGGCTGAAAACTATTTGGAGACCCATCTTATGAATTTTGTTGTTGTTAAAAAGTTAAACACATATACAAATATTGTTTTAATCTATAAAATATCTTTGAGTAATTTTTAAATGGTAGAAATTAGTTGGTCATAGTTCTGGAATCTCCTAAGTTCAAGGTCAAGGTGCCAGCAGATGCAGTGCAGGGAGATAGGAGAAGGATCAAGCAGACTCCCTCCAGCCCCTTGGTAGGGACTCTAATCCACCTGTCTAATCCCCAACCACCCAGTCACCACCCAAGTTCTTAATACTGTTGCTCTGGAGATCAGAATTTGACACGTGAATCTAAGAGGACCCAGCCTTCAAACTAGAGCATAGACAATGTATGTCAGGTCCAAAAGACATCCCACCATCCTCCCTAAAAGGGTAGACTCCCCTGACTTGGTGCAATATTGAGTCAGTTCAGATTGAACTACAGAAGGATGTCTGGTTGTTAGGTAAAAGCTGGCATTTCTTTCCACCAAATGGAGTCATTTCTCCTGCCTCTGGCAGAAAGGACATATGGCTCTCTATTGACATATGCTTGTGGCACCTATCAGCAAATCAAAGCCCATGCTGGCTTCCAGGCTTCTTCAGCTCCTGGCTTAATTAGGGTTTCTATTGCTGTGAAGAGACACCATGATCATGGCAACTTTTATAAAGAAAAAAACATTTAATTGGAGTAGCTTACATTTCAGAAGTCTAGTGCATTACCGTCAGAGCTGGAAGCAAGGCAGCATGCAGGCAGACATGGTGCTAGAGCTGAGAGTTCTTATACCTTTACCCATATGCAAAAGGAAGTGGTCTGCCTCACAGGTGTACCTGAGTATAGGAGACCTCAAAGGCAACCTCTACAGTGACATACTTTCTCCTACACAGCCATACCACATTCTTTGAGGGCCATTTTCTTAAAACCACCATAAGAGGTTTAGTACATTATCATCCTGGTACAATATGGTGGTGTGCAGGCAGACATGGTGCTGGAGAAGGATCTGAGAGTCCTACATCCTGACCTGTAGGCAACAGGAAGTGGTCTGAGACACTGGACATGGATTGAGCATACCTGAGACCTCAAAGCCTGTCCCCATGGTAACACATTTCCTTCAACAAAGCCCCACTTCCTAATAGTACCATTCCTCATGAACATATGGGAGGCAATTACATTCAAACTAGACCAGCCCCTATTCATCTGTACTTGTTCCACACCTCATCTTAGCCTTTTTTTACCTGCTTCTCTATCATAAATTCCCAGGCTGCCCCAGCAACAACTCATCCTTCTTATAACCTGCATGGTTTTTCCATACCCAGTTTCCCTAGCTCTGGCCATATTTAGTTTGTTTTAGTTTTGGTTTTTTCTCTCTCCTCCGGACTCTTACAGATGCCTCTAGCATTCTTTCTCCCTCTCTTGCCCACAATAGAGGCCTCCTCCCAAATCATGGAGCAGCCATTCTGGTGGTTCCTTTATGGCCCCCTCACAGTGTACTTCAATAATAGTGAGAAAAGTCATGCATTTTTATCAGCCTGTCTTAAATTGACAGGTGGGTGGCTGTGGCTGGAACAGAGAATAATATACAACATAGTGAGATGCTTTAAAAAGATGCAATAATTTCCATGCTCAGGTTGTTGCTGAAGGTTAATAAGGTAGCTGCTCAGACTTTTACGGATGTTGGCTGTGTGGTGCGATGTGCCAGGGCCACACTGATGGACCAAACCACAGGAACAAAGGTGCGTGTCTAGTGAGTAAGAAGAATAAGAACAAAGTGATGAGAGGGTTTCTGTAGTTATGACGGCGAGGTAGCATGGGGAAGCCTGGATAGTGGGAATGCTTCGGTGGTGGGCAAGGAATTCGATCTTACATATTTATGTTCATAACCGTTGTATATTTATAACATCTTAGAAAAATACACGTCTCCATGGCTAATGGTGAAATTTATTCATTCAATAAACATTCCTTTAGTCCCTAATCTCAGAGAGCAAAACAGAGAAATTCTTGACCCACAAAGTTTGTTTTTGTAAATACATTGGTTTAAAATTAGAATCTATCTTATTAAATGAACCACGTGGGAGGCCAGGGCAAACTGCACATTACACGCTATGAATGGACTGGGCTGAGTCACGCCCCCAGAGGGGAGGGGCTGAGGGCTGTGCTTTCTCCACAAGCTGAGATCTTCCTTCCTTCCTTCCTTCCTTCCTTCCTTCCTTCCTTCCTTCCTTTCTTCCTTCCTTCCTTCCTTCCTTCCTTCCTTCCTTCCTTTCTTCCTTCCTTCCTTCCTTCCTTTCTTCCTCCCTCCCTCCCTCCCTCCCTTCTTCCCTTCCTTCTTTCCTCCCTCCCTCCCTCCCTTCCTCCCTTCCTTCCTTCTTCCATTTCCTCTTTCCTCCTTTCTTCCCTCTCTCCCTGCCTTCCCTTTTTCTTTTTTCTTCCCAGATGCACCAAGCTCCTCTTCTCTTCACACTTCCAGTTTCCTATTTATTTCTTCTTTCCTTTTCAAATGTATGAGAACCCACTGATAATAGAAATCATTGAGGCAAAGCTTCACAAATCAAGGACACTTTGTATTAAGAAATAAGCATAAAGAAATGCTTTCATGTTTGCTTATAGTACAGTTGACTGAGCAGGTATTACCCAATGGAGAGCTAGGCTTTTGAATCTGTTACTGTCCTATAATTAGCCCATCAAAGCACCGCTGTAAGTAGCCTGCATTGTATCTGCACTCAGAATCAGTACCACTCACTGGAGAATAACCTGTAGAGTAACACAGCCTGTCCTGCCTATTAAAGGAACAATGTAACATGTCACAGCATGTGGCTTCCGTCCCCTGGGCCTGATACACACACACACACACACACACACACATACACACACGCGCGCGCGCACACACACACACACATACACACACGCGCGCGCACACACACACATACACACACACACACGCACGCACGCACACACGCACACGCACACGCACACGCACACACGCACATCCTGTTACAGCTCAGAGTAATTCAGTCCTCCTCAAAGAGAAATAGCAATTGATGAACTTTCTAGTAATGCTTATGCCCATGAGCTTTACTCACCTCACTTCCTATGCCAGCACCAAGGCAGTATTACAGCAAGACCAGCTCCTCACCACATAGGTGGTGACTTAAGCAAAGATTCAGGATGAAGGACAAATGATTAAATAATCTATGAAGCTGCCAAGCATGTATTACAGTGATGGAGTGCTTGCCTGGCATGCATCAACACACCAGCAGTATTTCATTTTTATATATGAGAACACAGCATTTATTTAAAATGATTGCTTAGTGCTGGAGAAACAGCTCAGTGGTTAAGGGCACTTACTGCGCTTTCAGAGGATGCAGGTTCAGTTTCCAGCACTCCTATCAAGTGCTTCACAAATACCTGCAACTTCAGCTACCCTGGAGCCTCCAAGGGCACCATGCACATATACAGTGCACATACATACAGGCAGGCACTTACACACATGAAAACTCTTTAGGATGTATTGATTAGTATGTTCTGAGATCTCTACATAAAACCTTCTGAAGACCACTACAATCAAGGTTCAGAACCGTTATATTATCCCATAATCACCACCATCAAACATCCTGTGCCTCTGCAATTCCCCTTGTCCCTCCCACTCTGCACAGCAGCCCATCCTGTTATACTCTCTGTCACTATTGGCCGCTTTTCACTCCCTAGAACTTTCAATTGAGTCATGTAATATACACTCTCTTGTGTCTGGCTTCCTTCACCATGGATTATTTTGGGATTCATTTATGTTGCTGTACCAAATCCATTCCTTTGTATAATCAAGTTGTATGTTACTCTATAAATTCACTACCATTGGCTTAACCAATTCACCAGTTGATAGACTTTTGGTACGGAGCCTAGTCCACTGTTTAGGACTAAACCAAACTGCTACAAACCATTGCAGAGACTTTTATAACCCCAAGTAAATACCCAGGAGATAAATGGCTAGACACTGGGGAACATGAGTGAGTACTAGGTACACATTTGACACTCGGGGAATCTGCACACCAGTTGACCCACACCCTCACCTAGGACTGTCAGTTCTTTGAATTTTAGATATTATAATGTTCCGTTTATAGCAGAAAAACCTTGTATGTTGTGCTTATTTTGGAGTTTCTACAGATCTCAGACAAAACTAACTGATCATCCCAAATAGTCAAAGCAAGACAGGAAGAAGCATGCATACGCAGCTAGAGACATCCACAATGCCAGCAGGAGGTCATAGCTGTTACAGCGGACAGGCAGGAGATAAGTAGGAGAACATGGTACTAGGGATGTGACTGCTCTAGGATCCATTAGTGGATTAGCTATGGTGGGTTAAGAAAAATCACTCAGGCTAAAACAGCAGAGGAACTGGGCTCAGGCTCAAGCCTGATTAATGACTGAGAAGTCTCCTAGCCACTGCCCTTTCCAAGTCACACATAGAACTGGCAAGCACATAGGGTCGTAGGCTTTTGGTATTATACTCCTGGGTGCCTATGTTTGTCACAGAAGGCTAGTCTCAGTAAGAGTGAGGGGGAAGTGTGAATGGTTTGGGGTTCTTTGTAACATTGTAACAGATTTTGTTATTTATAAATGATGTGTCTATTTCTATATGTAGTCCTTTAAGTCTATGGAGAAGAAAACCCAAAAACCAGACAAGAACAAACCTCTCTGTACTAGTTTTTTGTGTTCTTTCTATCATAAAGCACTAACAATAGCAATGTATAGAATGAAGGAAGGTTTATTTGGCTCAGATTCTGAGGCCATCACAGTTCAGGACATCATGGTGGCCAGAATATGCAGTGTCCAGAAGCAGTGAATTCTGGGGCTCACTCTACTTTTTCCTTTACCCTTTTAATTCATTCTCAGTCTCCAATCCTTGGAATAGTGCTGTCCATAGTCAGGATCTTCCCGCCTAGCTTAAATCTGTCTGGGAAAGCCTTTAGACACACCCTGAGGTGACTAGGTCACTCCATATCCAATCAAGTTGTCAAAGAAGATTAAGTGTCACAGCAACCCCTTATCAACTTGACACCTAAATATGTTATTTTTAATCCATAACTTTCTACCCCTTATCTTCAAAAGCCTGTAGCATTCTCATGATGCAAAATGATTCAGTTTTAAGAGTTCCTGCAAGTCTTAACAGTCCTTACACTAATCAAAAGTTCAAGACTCTCAGGAAAATCTCTTAACTCTGACACACTCACTCTACAAAAGTAATAAAGTTTCATACTTCCAATGTACAATGGCACAGAATAAACAGGCCCATTCTAAAAGGCGGAAGTAGAGGCATGGCAAGGAAAAACCCAAGCAAAGTCAAACCAAAACCCAAAAAGGAAAACAGCAAATCCTTCAGTTAGAGGCCCAGCAGCTGGGCTTGCAGTATTACCTGGAAGAAACAGTTCTGGGTGCTTTCCCCTTCTCTGGTCAGGTCTGTCACCTGCAGCACTCACAGCATCTCTCTTGAGTGAATTCCACCCTATGCCTGCAGGTTTTCTCCACAGACATTCCATGGTCCCAGTATTGCCAACATTATGGATTCTCCATAGCAAACAAAGCTTCATATTCTTAGCTTCATGCACTGTCACGTGCTCCTTGCAGGGAATTCAGTCCTGCTATACATTGTCTGGCTCAGCATGTTTCCGGAACCTTGATGTAAACCTCCACACCCCGTAATTCCTGTACTTTTGCATCCTACAAAACCATGTGAACAATATCACCAAGTTCTGCCAGCTTGGGGTGACGTCTGGTCCTCTTCTACCATAGCTACAGTGGCTTCTGTGTGTCTTGGTAGCTAACCTGGGGAAACACTTCTGTAGGCAGTCACTTTCAAGCAGGAAATCCCTTGACTGGCATTCCCAACTCAGTCATTCTCTGTTCAGGTAAATCTACGCTTTTATAACTGCAGCCCTGATGGGCAGTGTTGCCCAAAAGGTACCTTTCCTACTGTCCTGGGGGAGAGCGAGACATCTCCTCCTTGATTGTACTTCATCTAGCTGCTTTATCTGCTGTCTCTTTGTGACTTCAAACTTGCTCACAGTCCCTTCCTCACCTCATTTCTTCTGCTCCGTTTTGCTGCATTCTCACTGCAAACCTGTCTCCTAGGTGATTCCAAATCTAATCATGTTGACAATGAAGATTAGCCCCCAAGCTATTTGAAGCCAAAAACTAGAATAAAAGCTTTAAACAAATGGTTTACATCTCCTCTTTATGACAGTCTGTTCTCTGCATTTCACCTGTACGGAAGCTAAGATGCCATGACACCTAATGATTTCTTCAAGGTCATATAGCTTGTCAGTGATACAGCTTATTTTTAAAGCTTCACTTTCAAAGAAGATAATGACATTTAGTCTTTGGGATTGTGATGGGTAGAGATGAGCAGAAGAGGCCTAGAAATGAACCTAAACAGGTTCAGCAACTAGAATTTTTTTAAAAAACGATTTCAGATAGTGTGGTGGTTTGGGTGAGAATAGCCCCCATAGGCTCATATGTTGGAATGCTTGGTCTCCAGTTGGGGAAGCGGCTTTGTTGGAGGAGGTATCACTGGGGAAAGAGAAGTCTTCTTTGACGGTTGTCTGTGAGTGAGATGTACTCTCTCCGCTGCTGCTCCAGCACCATGCCTGCCTGCTTGCTGCCTTATTCCTGCTTTGGTCACAGACTCACCCTCTGAAACTGTAAGCCCACAGTCAAATGCTTTCATTAGGAAGTTGTCTTGGTCATGATGTCTCTTCATAGAAATAGAACAGTAACTAAGACAGGTAGCTTAAAATTTTATTTTATTTTTATCACATTTTGGCTATTCTTAAGATCAAGTATAAATATTTTGCATATGTTAAATTATCCTCCATAAATCAGCCATACTTGTTTTATAAAGAAAATATTTTACAATTTCACTTATCATGACTGAAGAGGAAATTCAGTGGCTAAAAGCACATACTGTTCTCCCAAAGGATGTTAAGTTCAAATACCTGCACCCACATCAGGGAGCTCACAGCTGCCTGTCACTTCAGCTTCAAGGGACTTGAGACCCTCTTCTGGCCTCCATGGGCACCCACACTCACATGTCACATATCGTCACAAAAATACACACATAAATAATAAAAAATAATAAATTATAAATCACTTGTTCTTACAGCTCAACAATGTAGAAAAGTCAGTCTGCTTGTGGTTATCTATTGCACAACTAACAGAAGTCTCCTGGCTGAGATTCTTCAGCCTGGTCTTGTGTTCACTATTAAATATCATCAGCTTTGTTTGAGGGTTGTAGAACATTTGTAACAAACCCCCTCAGTGTACATCCATTTGCAAGATACAGCCCTGTAGAAAGACAGAGCTGCAGTCATGTAGAGCTAGGATTGCAATCGAGCAACCCACTTCGCTCTGTGACAGCATGCGGATTCCTTAGTTTTGCCAAACCTCAATTTCCCACTTTCTAAAATGGGAAATATTTTACTTGGTTTTAGTACAAGGGCAAACTGTGAGGACAAAGAGCCTTAAGCCATACAATTTTGAAGAACAATGTTTCCTAGCCGGTCTTATCATCCCACAGGAACCTCCCAGAAGAATCAATCCAGCAGGTGTAAATCCACTGCAAAGAGGGTTGAAGTCAAGCTGAAACCTAAGAAGCCATCTTAAGTTGGCATCAAGTCAGTTAAGATGGCATCAGATTAAGATGTCATTTAAATATCATCATCTTGTCCTCTGCCTGGGCAGCTCTATGTCAAAGATTTAAAAGAAAGAGGAAGAGTGACTAGACACAGGTTAACAACAACAACAAAAAATCAATAATGCTCCTGTATGCAAATGGCAGACTGAGAAATCAGGGACACCACACCTTTCACAGTAGCCTCAAATCATACAAAATATTGTAGGGTAACAGCCAAGCAAGTGAAGGACTTATGTGATAAAAAGTCTTGGAAGAAAAAAAAACTGAAGAAGATATCAGAAATTGGAAAGATTTCCCATGTTCACTGATCAGTAGAATTAGCAGTAAAAGTGGCCATCTTACTAAAAGCAATCTGCAGTCAGTGCAATCCTCATCAAAATTCAACACAATTCTTTACAGTCCTTGAATGGGCAATTCTTAACTTCATATGGAAAAACAAAAACCCAGGATAGCTAAAACAATCCTGAACAATAAAAGAACTGCTGGAAGTATCATCATTCCTGATTTCAAGTTGCCCTACTAAAGTACTAAACCCCACATGGTATTGGCATAAAAATGGGCACATTTATCAATGTAATTGAATAGAAAAACACAGAAGTAAATCTAAACAATACAGACATCATTTTTTAAAATAAAGAAGCCATAAATACACACTAGGAAAAAAATACAGCATCTTCAACAAATGGTGCTGGTTAAACTGGATTCTAGAAGAATACAAATAGATCCATATTTATCACTCTACACAAAAGGTAAGTCAAAGTGGATCAAAGACATCAACATAAAAGCATGTACACTAAAATGGGGAATAGTCTTGAACACATTGGTACAGACTTTCTGAACACAACACCAATAGCACACACACTAAGATCAACAATTAGTAACTGGGACCTAATGAAATTAAAAAGCTTCTTTAAGACAAAGGACACTGTCAAACAGACAAAGCAACAACCTACAGAATGGGAAAAGATTTTTAAACATTTCCCATCTGATAGAGGACTAATATCCAAAATACATAAAGAACTTAAGAAACTAGATATCAAAACCCAAATAATCTTATTAAAAAATAAGGTATGGATCGAAACAGAAAATTCTCAATAGAAGAACCTCAAATGGCCTAGAAACACTTAAAGAAATGTTTGACATCATTAGCCATCAGGGAATTGCAAATCAACTACTTTGAGATTCCATTTTACCATTGTCAGAATGGCTGAGATCAGTAACACAAGTAACAGCTCATACTGGCAAAGATGTAGAGCAAGGGGAACACTCCTCCACTGCTGGTAGGAATGCAAACCTGTACAGCCATTTTGGAAATTAATATGGTAGTTTCTCAGAAAATTGGGAATTAATCTACCTCAAGACCCAGCTATTCCTCTTGTGGAAATATACCTGAATGATGTTTCATCTTACTGCAAGGACACTTGCTCAACCATATTCACTGCAGATTTTTTAAATAATAGCCAGAAACTAGAAACAACCTAGATGTCCTGCAACAGAAGAATGGATAAAGAAAATGTGTCACATTTACACAAGGGGTATCACTCAGCTATTTAAAAATGACATCATGAAACTTGCAGGCAGATGGATGGAAAAATTATCCTGAGTGAGATAATCTGGACGCAAAAGACAAACATGGTATGTACTTATTCATGAATGGATATTAGCCATTAAGTAAATGATAACCTACCTACAACCAGTAGACTCAGAGATGTCAGATAAAGTGGAAGGATCTTGGGGGCAACACATGGATATCCCTGGGAAGGGGAAATAAATTTTATGGGTGCAAGTGAGGATTGGAATGGAGAGACCAGGTGAGAGGGGATGGAGGGAGAGAGTGCAGGGAGAGACAGCTGGAATTGGGGTCATGTGGGTGGGTAGTATGGAAACCTAGCATGAAGGTGGTCCTAATGAGGAATTTTAGTAACAAGGAACATTGAGTCTCAACTGACCATTTCTTGTTGCCAGGCAAGACTTCCAGTGGAGGGACTGAGTTGCATTCAGTTGAATTGTTGGCAGTGGGGAAGGAGTTTCATAGAAATCTCCAAACAACAAGAGAAAGGATTACTCTTCACAAACTAACAGTGGGACCCTATTGCCACAACATCCACACAACTCATTGAACACAGAGAAGTTAAACTGATACATAAAGCCTTCATCCCATATTCTAGTTTGTTTGGTGTGAGAAAGTACTCTTAGGTTATCAAAAGAGAATTATGGACACCAACCCAGCCACAAAACCTTTAAGCTACAATATGTCCTGTGTGCAAAATATGCTGGGGCAATGGTGGCATAGAACTTGTGGGAGTGGCTAACTAATGTCTGATTTGATTTAAGTCCCACTTCACAAGAAGGAAGCCACACCCCACTCTGCTTAGGTGACCAAGAACCAGAGACTAAATATCCCAGAGACCTAGGGTAAAACCAAACACTACTAGTTTAAGAAAATCAATATAATGATTCCTAATGATATTCTACTGTACTCATTGATCAGTGCCTTGTCTGGTTCTCATCAGAGAGGCTTCCTCCAGCAGCCGACGGGAACATATGCAAAGACCCACAGCCAGACATTGTGAAAAAAGAGAGTCTAAGTTAAAAGTCTCTATCAAGCACCTCCCCTCAGAGCTCGGGGAATCCTTCAGAAGAGGAGGTAGAAAGATTGTAAGATTCGGAGAGGATGGATAATACCGGGAGAACAAGGCCCTCTGAATTAACTAAGTAAGACGCACATTAGCTACAGAGACTGAAACAGCAAGCACAGGGCCTACATGGGTCTACATCAGGTCCTTTGCATATATATTATAATCTTGGGTTTTTTTCTTAATGGGACGCCTGACTATGATAAGTGTGTCTCTGATTCTTGTGCCTGCTCTTAGGACTCTTTTCTTTCTGTTGGGTGCTGTTTCCAACTCCAATAATCATTTTTGTTCCATCTTTGTATTTTATTTTGTCATGTTTGTTGTCTCTGAGGAGCCTGTTCTTTTCTAATAAGAGACAAGGAAGGGCATAGATCTGGAGGAAGGAGAAGTAGGGAGGAACTGGGAGGCGGGAAAGCTGTAAGGGTACATCATATGAGAAAATAATTTATTTTCAATAAAAAGAGAGTGAAATAAAGAACAGCAGAATTGTGGAAAAGAGATGACACATGATTACTCTTCAGAATGAGTTCAAATCCCCATTATGAGATAATCCCACAACCACTGTGTGTGTGTGTGTGTGTGTGTGTGTGTGTGTGTGTGTGGTTTGGGCCTTGAAGTTGGAGAGCATTATAAAGCCTACTTCTAAGAAGCTTGCCATAGGCCAAAACAGTTCCTTTATTAATGAATGATATTCACAGCATACAGAAAGACATCCCACATCACTCCCTTGGTCTCAGAATGTGTTGAGATATTTAGCAAAACCTTGTATTCAGGAAGAATCAACTGCAGCTTCCTCCTGAATGACTGCAAGCTGAAACTGCTCCCCTGCAGAGGCCTCCTATACAGATTAGCTAACTGCATCCTCCTTTATGGTGTTGTCTTAGTCAGAGTTTCTATTGCTGTAACAAAACACTATGACCAAAAAGCAAGTTGGGGAGAAAAAGGTTTATTTGGCTAACACTTCAGCATTGCTGTTCATCACTGAAGGAAGTCAGCACGGGAGCTAAAGCACACCAGGATCCTGGATGCAGGAGCTAACACAGAGGCCTTGGAGGGGAGCTGCTTATTGGCTCACTTCCATTGCTTGTTCAGCCTTCATATAGAACTCAGGATCAACAGCCTATGGATGGCACCACTCACAGTGGGCTGGGAACTCCTCCATTGATCACTAAATAAGAAAATGCTTGACAGCTGGATCTCACCAAGGCATTTCCTCGGCTGAGGGTCCTTTCTCTGATGACTCTAGCTTGTGTCAACTTTACACAAAAAACAAGTCTGTTGCACGAATTCTGGTTGTAATAAAGGAAACTCAGAGCCAGATCTCAAGGAAAGGCTGATATATCAAAGAGAGGAAGCACCACAGTCAAATCTCACCCAGCTGTCTTCCAGCTACCTCAACCTGGCTCCTCTTGGCTTCTACTGCCTTATCTGTCTTACTATGCCTGCCTTAAATACCCTCTTCACCCAGTTGTTTCACATCCAGGTTAAGATTAAAGGTGTGGGATACTACTATTTGGTAGTTAGCCTTGAACTCACAGAAACACAAAACATCTCCTCTGTCTCTGGAGTTATGGGATTAAAGGCTTGGCACCACCACTGCCTGCCTGGGAGCCTGGAACTCCCTCTGTAAACTAAACTGGCCTCAAACTCAGATCTGCTGGGATTAAGGGCATAGGTCACCACTCCCAGATATTCCCTGTGCTGGGATTAAAGGTGTGAGTTACCACTCTCTGATCTTCCCGGACTGACTGTGGATAGATCTCTTCTCTGATATTCCAGACTGGTTTTATTAAATATACAACATACCACCACATATTCCCTTTTGTGTCAAAAAATAAAGGTTATGACTAAAATAAGAAAAACCATATACAATAGATACAACAATTATACATGATATATATATAAAAATAATTAAATAAGTAATGTCCAGTCTATTAACAATTGACAATTCAAAGAAAATATTCCATTAACTATCCTATTTTGGTGATTTCAAAGGATTATACCTAACTTTCTTTCTATCTAACTTGTATTACTAACTAAAACTATATTTTGATGTCTCTCAAACTTATACACTTTAACTTCTGAGTTTCTTTTCTATAACTGTCAGTAGAAAACTATAACTCTAACTATCTCATCTTCAACTCCCTCAGAGACCCAAGAAGGAAATAATATTAACTAATTAACAGCATGGGCAAGCAAGCAACTTCCAAAAATGTAAAAAATAAAGCAACTGGCTGCCTGGACAGTCACCCAAGGTTCTTCTGTATCATTGAAACATCCACCTTCAGCCTACAGGCCTAACATGTCTGACAAACTTTTCTGTGAAGCAGAATATTCTCAAAGACCTTTCTACCTTGTCTTGACAATTCTTTTCTCTGTGTGTCTCCTGCTTGTCCAATTTCAACATCATACTGTCAGCAGTCAAGGCAAGAGTACTTTCTTGCCTAGAGGCTAACTTTCATCACCAAGAAGGTCAATTCCATATGGAGTTTCTCTGATGTCCATAATATTCTCTGAGGTATATTGGTGCTTCCAGGAGCAGATATGTCCCATTGTCATATAAATAATAGAACCTATGTTATTAAAATATCTCAAATGCTATATTCTATATAGATCTCTGAAGCATTTGAAGAAGACGTTCATTTAAAACATATCTGTTTGATCTTGAAAACATATCTAATATGACTATAAGTTTAATTGTAATGTCTAACTACTAACTTACATTTATTTATATCCTAATTAGTTGGAAATAAAAACTTTCATGGACTAGCAATTTGTATTACATTGTTAGATGAATTGTATAGGTATAATACCTTGAACATGCATAGAGATATATGTACAGTGACAAAATTAATCACAATATGCACAATTTGTATACAGTATACAAAAAATCCAACCAACGTAAAATATTTAAAGCTAGTAATTTCTTTTTAAAGGAAAATTCAATAATCTACCCTTACACCCTATCATATCTGTATTCCCTTTTTCCTTTCTTATCTTTAACAAGAACCCTGAATCTAAACTCTCTTGTTCAGCTTTTCTCTAACAAAAACCAATAACAATTTTTAGCCAATTACCCTAAACAATGACAATTATCCATAACTCATTGAAAGACCAAAAATCACCCACCCCACCTCTTGGGAATGTGGATACTGTGTTCCTAAATTTTCTTTCTGCTGTCTGGGGGCAATGGCATCTTTAGGGGATCCTGAAAAGAAAAGTTTTGTTAATTGTCAAGTCCTGAAATAAGTAGCTGTATCATTTGTTGGTCTCTGCATAACAGGAAAGTGTATGGCTTGTCTCAAGCCCTGGCTAGAGTAGTCTGTGAAGCTGGTTCATCTCAGCGAGCTGCCTCAAAATTGTTTGTAGTCCAAATCTGATCTTTGGTTGGTGTTTGTCAGCCTAGTGGTTTTGCCATAGTCCATGTGAAATCATTGTTGTAGGGCCCCCATATTCCTTTTGGACACTTCAATTTCACAATTAGGCATTGTCGTGGATCACTGCAGAAAACTGATAAGAGACTAAAACCAACACAGTGTACAGGAAGCTAAATATATAACCATTTATTCATCATAGGATTAGTAACAATAGAGTAGTCCCTTATTTTTAGTTATTCTTCTGTCCCACATCAGGTGGCTCATCTGACATGATACAGAGATCTTGCATTTTCCTTTAACAAGTATACTAGGATTTAGAGAAGGAGAGAGCCACATTCCAACTTTAAAGCCAGTTTTAAATTATACTTAAACTGGGAGTTCAGCTTACAAATAAAGATATATAGTGGTTAAGCAATGAGATTTTACCCTATAGAGTATACTGGTACCAATAGGCCTGATATTCTTTTGCTTGTAAATTTTCTGGATAGCCTCCCTTCTGCTTTAAACATCTAGATGGCTAAGGTATTTTAACTTCTTGAAGATGGATATTTCTAGTTTTCTGTAAAGACAAAAACAAAAACCTGCCCCAGCCCTTTGTTTTTTCTTATAACTTAAAGAATTATAATATGGGTGGATGAGCCATTAATTCTTATTTTCATGAAGTTTCTCTGGTTCAAATCAAGTCTTTATTAATTTTGATGGTATCCATAACTTTTCTCCACCTGTGGAAACAAAAGCAAAATCCCTTCCCCAACGTAGCACATATCCTGGCTTCCATTCAGAGGTTAGTGCATCTTTGAAGTAAACAGACTGATTTAGCTCAGCTCTTTTTTCTATACTCCAATGCCTTTCGGCAGCTGTTGTTCATTTCTCATTAGCATTGAGAACATTCAAAGTTAATAAAGCATTATGTAGTCTATCTCTGGGGGTCTTTCTGTTTATTTAGCATATCCTTTAGAGTTTGATTTGAGCTCTCTGTGACTTCTTGCCCTGTAGAATTGTGTGGTATTCCTGTAATATGCTTTATATTATAATAAGCAAAAATTATTTCATTTTACTAGAGACATACGCCCAAGAATTGTCAGTCTTAATTTGTACAGGTATTCCCATCATGCCCATAACTTCTAGCAGATGTGTGATTACAGAATCAGCCTTTTCTGAACTCAAAGCAATTGCCCATTGAAATTCTGAAAATGTATCTATTGTATGATGTACATATCTTAATTTTCCAAATTCTGTAAAATGGAATACATCCATCTTCCAGATTTCATTTCTACATATACCTTTAGGATTACTTCCTGCTGGCAATAGAGTTTGGTTATATAAGAAACAGGTGGGGCATCTTTTTACAATTTCTTTGGCTTGCTGCCAAGTGATAGAGAAATCTTTCTTTAATCCTTTGCTATTGACATGATGTTTATTATGAAACTCTGAGGCCTCTAGCACATTTTATATTAATAATTTATCAATTACATCATTACCTTGTGCTAAAGGAACTGGCAGACCCATATGGGATCAAATGTGTGTTATATAGAAGGGATGATTCCTAGTCCTGATTATTTCTTGTAACTGTGTGTCTCTGCGGGTCTGCGGGTCTGCGGGTCTGCAGGTCTGCGGGTCTAAACCTAGAGGCTAGGTCCGAAAATCTGGAACAGAAACCACATACTACAGTTGCCTATTTGTTCTACTGGCTTTTGAACAAAATACTAGCACAGAGTGGGCTATTCAGCATTCCTTGAGGGAGGACCCTCCACTGATATCTCTTTATAGGCTGAGAACTATTATAAGCGAGCACTGTAAAGGTGAATTTTTCTTTGTCTTATTCTTGTAAAGGTATTGTAAAGAAACAGTCTTTTAAATCAATAACTATAATAGGCCATTCTTTAGGTAACAGAGAAGGCAAGGGAATTCCAGACTGTAGAGAGCCCACTGGCTGGATCACCTTGTTTATCGCCCTTAGTCTGTTACCATTCTCCACTTTCCAGATTTCTTTTTAATAACAAATACAGGAGAATTCCAAGGTCTGGTTGATTCTTCTATATGCTGAGCATTTAACTGAGCCTGTACCAGATGCTCTAAGGCCTGCAATTTCTCTTTTTTTAGAGGCCATTGATGAACCCATATAGGCTTCTCTGTTAGTGATTAATCTCTGATCCTCCTGGGTTGACTGTAGGTAGATATTTCAGATTGGTTTTTATTAAATATACAACATATTACCACACCAGTCAGTACAGGTGTATGTAATAAAAGTACTGCAAATTAAGGCTTATGAGTTTCCAGGCTTCCTTTGGTCCATTTCATCCTAGCTTTCCTATGTAGCTGTCTTCATCCCTCTCACCCAAGTTAGGTCAGTCCTGAACTGTGCAGGTCATAGTACCTTCCCTGCCTCTTGCCTATGAATCCGAAAGCCTGGCTGTAAGCTTTTTCTATGTACTCCCACAGCCATGAAAAGGCGTAGAAGAGGCTCCCTTCTCTGCCATTTCTCTTCCATGCTCTCTTTCTCTGGTGCGGGGACCGAACTCTCCCCAGAACCCCTGTCAAGCTGCCATCCTCTGTCCATGCATTAATAACTCATCTAACTGATTTTTGAGAACCCAGTATTCCACCCCAGGGTCATCTTGAACAATCAACCACATCCAAACCTAACAGTTAAGTAGCCTCAGGAAAGTATATTTATTGCCCACCCTGACATGGGTTTTAAAGCAAGGAGTGGAAGAGTGCCACCCTCCCTTCCTCTTCAGTGCTTCCGCTGAGATGCTGGGGAAGCTGACCAGCTCTCCTTCTGCGGTTTTGAATGTGTGATGTGTCCTCCCAAATTCACACTGAAAACTAGACCTTGTTGCAGAATATTTGTTTACACTGTGTGAAGATGTGTGGCTGTAACTGGTTTGATAAAGAGCTGAACGGCCAATAGTGAGTCAGGAGAGAATAGGTGGGACTTACGGACAAAAGGAGGAACTCTGGGAAGAAGGGAGGTTAGTACACTAAAGAGTTAGACATATCACACAGAGAAGGGGTAACCAGGCCATGTGGCAGAACATGATTAATAACAAAAAAATTAATTTAAATTATAAGAGCTAGCTGAGAAAGCCTAAGATAAGCCCAAGCTCTCATGATTAATAAGTCTCCATGTCATTGTTATGAACTGGAGTCCAAAGAATGTTCAATTATGAGACCTCAAAGCCCTAAGGGCTAGAATCTTCTGGGAATAGTTTGGCCACAAGGATCCCACCCTCATGAATGGGTCTAGAGACTAGAGGGGATTTTTTCTTCACTTTGAAAATGCAGCAAAATGCCATTCTGGAAGCTCTGATGAACCCTTATCAGACGCCAAGACTGCTGCTATCTTGATCTTAGATTTTCTGGCCTCTGGAACCATAAGGAAATATATTTCCATTATTAATAAATCACACAGTCTCATGTTTGTACAATCAGACTACAGTGCAGGAGAGCCTGGAAGCCATACAATGAGGAGAACCACACCTTCATGAGGACTGCTGAGGGACACATGCCTCATGCCTCCTCTATAAACCTAAACCTCATGTCAGGACCCCAAAGATAAACTTGGGGAGCTGTTGCTTTTTTTGTTCCTTGTCCCAGTGTAAACACATTGAATACACCCCCTTTTCTGCTTTCACTACTTAATTGGCCTGGGGAAGATGGGTAGACAAAGCTACTTTGTGAAGGCCACAGAGTCTAGGCACTGATCCTAACAACTCCATTAACAAAGGCTCACGCTCTGGAAGCTAAGCAGGGAGAACACCATGAGTTTGAGTGCAACTTCTGTTACATAGTGAGTTCAAGGCCACCCTAAGGTACCATGTGAGGCCCTATCTTAAGGAAAAATGTAAAGTAAATCACTTAGCTTCATGTGTCTTTTTATAGCAATAGAAATGGACTAAGACATCTTGTTCTTCCATCTGAAGATGCTAAATTAAACAACTGACTCTTTTATAACAATAAATTATGGAACTGCTCAGCTTCCGTATTTACATTAATCAATTCCTCAAAATAAACCTTTCACCCTTTTCTTAGTTAGGATTTCCATTGTGTAAAGATACCATGACCATGGCAACTCATATAAAAGAAAAAGCTTAATTGGGAGTTCACTTACAGTTCAGAGGTTTGGTCCATTATCATCATGGTGAGAGATGGTGGCATGCAGGCAGACATGGTGCTGGAGAGGAGCTGAGAGTCCTACATCATGATCTGCAGACAAGAAGTGAACTGAGACACTGGGCAGATCTTGAGCATAGGAGACCTCAAAGCTGAGTCCCACAGTGACCCATCCTCCTACAAGGTCACACCTCCTAACAGTACCACTCATTCAAACTGCCTCAACCTGTATCTTACTTTCCATCTCTGCTTCTGTATTAATGTTCCATTGGCTTTCTCCTCAGGGAAGCCTGGCTAATACAAGCACCAAACACTATGAACCACCATGCAGTCACATTTTGCCTACTTACACACAAGAATAAAATTCTTCTTTAAGTATTTTCTTATCGATTGAATTCCCATTTCAACTCCTATCCAAGCTGCTTAAGGCTGAACAGATTTATTGCAAATGACTTTAAATGTCAATAGCGTTTCAAAGCAAAGCTAAGACACAATGTTCTCATAAAAAGATAAAATTTCTTAGATTATTGATCTTTTAATATGACACTGTAAAAAGCGTGATCTATCTAGTGAGCAAAATTTCTGCATTTTATCATAATTTTCTACAGGTTTCTACATGGTTAGGATCATCCCATCTCTGCCTCCCAAGTGCCGGGATTGAAGGCATGTCAACTGATTTTCATGTCTTTGATTACTGAACAGAACAAAATCTTCTTTTGAGGAACTGGCCTATGACTACTCAGCAAGCATTCAAATTTTTCAACATCTTTGACAACGTCCCTAAAGTCAAATTCTAAATGAAGAGTTCTTGATCCTATGTGACTCTGAGATAAGGGGGCTACTGGAAAGCCCCCTTTGTCCTTTCACATTGCAGAATCACACTTGGGATTTGATGTTCTACAACACATAGGAAGCATTGTCAAACAGTAAAAAATACTGTCCTTTGTGGCACATCTGATTTGTTATATGACATTAACAGGTATATTTCAAAGAACATCTAACCCTCCTAGAAAGCTGTCAATGTCCTTGCTGCCCTGACATTATGTCTGGTATAATGAAGGGGCTGGAGAGATGGCTCAGCAGCTTTTCCGGAGGACCCAAGTTCAATTCCCAGTTCCCACATAGTGGCTCACAATCATTTATATAACTCCAGTTACAGATATCAGTTACCCTTTTCTGGTACCTTTTCATGGGTACCAGGAATGTACATGGTACATAGACATACATGCAGGCAAACACCCATTCACAGAAAGTAAAGGAATGCATTTCATATGTTCAGAGAGGCAAATTCCTTTCTCTGTTACACTGTAGAGCAAGCCTATCAGATCTCTAACTGTGTTATCTTAGGCCTCCTGTCATTCACAGTAGTTACACATCAGTGCTCCCCTGAATGCTCTTCTAAGCAGCCAAAGGACAAAGTGATTCATTTCATTAATACTTTGAGAATTGCATACATGTGGACAACACATTTTGATCCTACTCTCCCGATGCTCTGAAACCTATGGAAGAGAACATGACACTCAGAACAGGCTTCTGATATCACTGCCTAAGTAACTTTAAGACTGAGTCAGCAAACTGAATTTCCCAGTGCAAATGGAGTCGTAAAACTGCTAATCCAACATGAAGCATGAGAATTAATCTCGTAGGCCTAAATGAAGTGATGAAGAATGGTCACAATTTTATGGCCTGTGTTGGGAACACTGTTTCTATTTTAGTGTTATACTTTGTGGATAGTAGGAGTGTTCTTTCATTTTTTCTTAAAATTTGTAAATTATACGTCACAAACAAGTGATCGATTCATGTTTTCCTCCATATACTATATGCTTCCAGAACTCAGAGACTATACTGTGTCTTGTTTTCACAGCAATTTGTACACGTTTTGTAAGAATTTGTTCTTAGTAACAACATATCCGGGACTCCTGGACTATTGCAAGTTCTAAATGATCTGTCATAAATCAGAATGATGCACAGAGTCAAATTTATGCACCTAAGTCTGTTTTTATGAAGTTAGTGCTTACAAAGTCCTCTTGAAAAGTGGCCTAGTTCCTGGATTACGGGCCTCTCTGCCTTCCAGATGAGTGGTAAAGGGCATTTTTATGACAGTCTATCGGCTTCTGAGGGAAGGATACTCAGTATTAAGGGTGTGGCCCCTCGCTCTACACCCAGCGGTATATGGGAGCACAAACTGACCTTAGTTCATTTAAAATACAAAGCATACAAAGTTGGGAAGGGATGGGAAAGGGGACAGGAGACATGGGTGTGTGTGAATAGGATCAAAATATACTGTACAGATGCATGAAAATCTGAAAGAATTAAAACATTATATATTATAAATGATCAATTTCTGGCAGTCTTAAAAGGATTATAATATGTATACACATATCTTAATATATACCCTAATATGCATTCTATATGTATCTTTTATATATTTGTGTACATGTACACTATATTTATATAATTTGTATTTTGTTTAAGTGTTTGTTTTTGTGTTTCAAACAGGTGACCTTGAACTCAAATCTTCCTACTTCACCCTCCCAAATTCTGGGATTACACATGTATTCTACTTAACCTGGTTCTAAATTAAGATATTTTCAGGACCTTAACTGTAATGATTAATCTCAATTGCCAACTTGAGGAGATTTAGTGGAAAAGACTTGTCATGTCTGTGGAGGGACATCTAGATTGGGTTCATTGAGGTGGAAAGACCCACATTCAATGTGGATGACACCAGACTATGGGCCATAGTCCTGAACTGAATGTGTGTGTGTGTGTGTGTGTGTGTGTGTGTGTGTGTGTGTGTGTGTGTGTGTGTGTGTGTGTGTGTGTCTGTTTGTATTTGTGTGTCTGTCTGAAGCTGAACACCAGCATCTATGGTTTCTTATGGATCATGGATGAACACAGTGTGACCTTTACGCCTTCTTCTTGTTGTTTGTGGTGAACTAGTGTGATGTTGATGACCTGGTGTGTTGATGAACTGGTGTGTTGATGACCTGGTGTGTTGGTGAACTGGTGTGTTGATGACCTGGTGTGTTGATGACCTGGTGTGTTGGTGAACTGGTGTGATGACGGTGAACTGGTGTGATGATGGTGAACTGGTGTGATGATGGTGAACCTGTGTGATGATGGTGAACTGGTGTGATGATGGTGAACTGGTGTGATGATGGTGAACTGGTGTGTTGATTAACTGGTGTGTTGGTGAACTGGTGTGATGATGGTGAACTGGTGTGATGATAGTGAACTGGTGTGATGATGGTGAACTGGTGTGATGATGGTGAACCTGTGTGATGATGGTGAACTGGTGCGATGATGGTGAACTGGTGTGTTGATTAACTGGTGTGTTGGTGAACTGGTGTGATGATGGTGAACTGGTGTGATGATAGTGAACTGGTGTGATGATGGTGAACTGGTGTGATGATGGTGAACTGGTGTGATGATGGTGAACTGGTGTGTTGATTAACTGGTGTGTTGGTGAACTGGTGTGATGATGGTGAACTGGTGTGATGATAATGAACTGGTGTGATGATGGTGAACTGGTGTGATGATAGTGAACTGGTGTGATGATGGTGAACTGTTGTGATGATGATGAACTGATGTGTTGGTGAACTGGTGTGATGATGATGAACTGATGTGTTGGTGAACTGTGAGCCAGAACAAGCTCTCCTACCTCAAGCTATTTTTCTCAGGTGTTTGTCGTAGCAATCAGAAAAATATCTAACAACTCAAAAAAGACAAATCCATCTAAACCTCTAGGTTCAAGTCCATTCTAATAGCAAGTTTGGCTTCCTAATCACAAAAGAATTTTAAAGTCTGATCTGGGATTCCTTTAAAAAGTTCCAGCTAAGGCAAACTTCAAAGGCTTTGTGATCAATTACTGTTTTTGCTACATTTATACCAGTGTTCAGTCTAAATTTAATGAGGCTGTAGAATTCCTTTGTAAGCAATAGTAATCTAACTTTAATTGTCTTTGATCAGATTGGGAGCAATTATGGACCAAAATGTTACATTTGGTGGAAAACTACAACTCACCCTTGTGGGTTATTAGATCCTAAGCCATAGTAATGATCTTTAAGCTATGTTTGCCTCTTTGTAAACTGGTTATTTCCATCTAATAGTATGCCAGTAATTAATATTTCTCATATTTCTCCCATCAATTAAAACTATAACTACCCTTTCCCAAAGCCCTTGAGGCTGCAATTGAACAATTTGATACAACTCCAGAAAGTTTGGAGCATGCAGCAAGTTCACCTTAACAAACCTAGTCTTTTGTGTCCCACATACCACTAACATCCCACTCCACCATGTAAAGATACTTCAAGCCCAACATCTGGAAATCTTTTTGGGCGTCTGCATTCTGTATTTAAATACCCTTTGTGAAATATGCAACTCCAGATGAACCCAATAGAAAGACCTAACTTCCAAACACACTACTGCCACCTGTGCATTGCCAACCAGGGACACAGATATACACCTTTCCCAGACAGGGGGACAGGAGGTGAGGGGGACTGGGTTATTTTGTTTATGTTTTTGTTTTGCTCTGGAACAATCAAGGAACTTGTAACTTGACCCCTTATGTAGGGGAGATTCTGAATAAGCACGTGCAGAGATCCCTAAAACACCATCATAAGGAGTCTCTCCCCCACCCCACCCCAACACCTTCTGTCTAAGAGAAGAGCAGAGCAGAATACTCAACAACAATGAACACATTTTGAAATACAGCTTTAAGATGTGTTACATTTGTTTATGCTGTGAAATATTTGTTTAATGATGCAAAGGTGGGTTGCATTTTTTAATGTTACATTTGTTTGACTCTGTGAAGCTGTGTTACTTTGCCTATCTAACACACATGGTTGGTCTAATAAAGAGATGAATGGCCAATAGCAAGGCAGGAGAGAGAAATAGGTGGGGCTGGTGGGCAGAGAGAGTATAAATAGAATCTAGGCTAGAGTATAATAAGGAGGAGAGAGGAGGACACCAAGGACCAGCCCTCCAGCCCCCCAGCCTCCCAGCCTCCCAGTCCCCCAGCTACCCAGCCACACAGCCCTCCAGTCCCCCAGCCCCCCAGCCCCCCAGCCCCCCAGCCTCCCAGTCCCCAGCCCCCAGTCCCCCAACCCCTAATCCCCAGCCCCCAGCCACCCAGCTACCCAGCCACACAGCCACCCAGCCAACCAGCCACCCAGCCATCCAGCCCCCAGCCACCCAGCCATCCAGCCCCCAGCCACCCAGCCCCTCAGTCACCAGACACCCAGCCCCCCAGCCCCACTGCCACACAGCCACACGGCCACACAGCCACACAGCCAGAATTGAGTAAGAAGGAAAGATATATAGAATAAAGAAAGGTAAAAAGCTCAGAGGCAAAACGTAGTTAAAGAGAAAGAGAATAATTTAAATTAGATAAGCTGGCTAGAAAGAAGCCAAGATAAGGCTGGTGGCATTCATGAGTAAGAATAAGTCTCCCGGTATATTTGGGAACTGTGCGGCAAGCCCAGGTCCACAAAGAGTTAATAAAAAAAAAAAAAAAAAAAAAAAAAAAAAAAAAAAAAAAAAAAAAAAAAAAAAAAAAAAAAGACAAAACCAAGCACAGACTGACTTCTGTCAGTGGACATGAGAAGTTTGCACTGCAGAAGGAATCCCCTATACAGACATTGTCACAAGCTAACAGATCTGTCATCTCCTTTCTTAGGCTCACTCATCTTCCCTTCCGTCAATCAACTGTCTAGAAGCATCCTTTACTGCTCTAGTTTTGCTAGCTCGGTGTTATAAAGCCCCACTCTAACCACTTCCCTGAGCCACATTTTCCCATGAACTTCCCCATAAGTGAAGGAAAATTTTGCCAAGCTATTTGTGTGTGTGTGTGTGTACATGTGACGGTAGAGGCTAGAAGATACCCTCAGCTATTGTTACTCAGAATCCATCCATCGTGTTTATTGTGACAGGGTTCTCATTGACCTGGGGTTTACTGAATTAGCTAGGACAGCTGGTCCAGAGGCCCCATGGATGTATCTGCCTCTGCTCCCTCTTTTGGGATTACAAGTGTATGCCCCAGAACTGTGCTTTTCCCCATGCGTTTTGGAAATTCACATCCTCACACTTGCATGGCAAGGGCCTTACTAACTCAGTCTGGCCTCGGTCCAGCAACCTGTGTCTTGTCGGTTTAATTTGAAGTCAAAAGCTAGATGGAAGCCATTTTCTCTCCTCAAGATAAGGGATCCAAGTCTACCTCACAGGTGGTATGGCACTGATAGCTATCCACAGTGTAATAATTCTTCTTTTGTCCCATGGTCTCAGCCAAGAGGCACAGAAGTAGAAGTGACTAAGTAAGCATGGAAGGAATTATTGTTCCCACCCTCCTTGAATTGCCTGAGAGATTTCACACCATTTCGCTCCCTCTCACTACATCTGGAGGGGTCTGCCAGATGCCATAAGCTGGCTTTGGTTTCATTAACCCCAACTAGGCAAAGTTTGAACAAACACTTACCCGGCCCTTTAACTGAGTCCTTAAGAATGGTTTAGATTTTTAAAATAGCTGTGACCTTTCCAGGAGATATTTAGCAGTTGTTCAAGAGTTTAGCAGCTTTGTGATAATCTGCTCCTGCCAAAATATCACCTTACGAGCTCTTTGGGAGTGTGAGAGGAACATGTGGAAGGCACCATAGGAGTTCAGACAGTCAAGTGAAGAATATGGAGTCTCCTTCAAAACAAATGATCTACTCAAGGCCTCCAACAAATGGAGTGGGGGCAATAATAGGGTACAGAGAGAAGAGAGGAAGAAGGTTGGAGACCTCAGATGGCTCAAATTCAACGCTGATTCTCCCCCTAATTCCAACAAGCAGAATGTTTAAGTGTGTGTGTGTGTGTGTGTGTGTGTGTGTGTGTGTGTGTGTGTGTGTGTGTGTGTGTGCAACACTTGTGGAAAGTGGGGTAGATACGAAAGATTCAGTCAGAAATGAATCACAAGTTATGCGTGATAGTGACAGTAGTGTATACATGGATATATGCATGCATGTATGTGTTATCTTTATCCACTAAAGATACTATTTAAGCATTAAAACTGATGACAGCACATACAATTTGCTTTAAGTAAACCAGAAAAAAAATATGCTATGATGTGGGACTGTCTTTCTATGCTGTGAATATGCTGTGAATAGCAATCTTTTGGCTCATGACAGGCACCATAGAAAAAGTAGGAGGGGAAATCAGAGTAGGTAGGAGAAGCAGGGCGGAGTCAGAGAGACTGAGCCAGAAGCCCAAAGGAGCAACATGTAAGGAACACTGGTGAGCCATGGGCCACGTGGCAGACAGATAAATGAGAATGGGTTGAGTTAAGATGAAAGAGCTAGCTAGCAATGTGCCTGAGCCATAGACCAGACAGCATGAAGTTAATATAAGCATCTGAATCATTTTGGGGGCCTGAGCAGCAGTGGGCAGCTTAGAGGTCTGGGGCTGCAGGTCTGTGGGTCTGGACCTCTGGCTGCCCAGGACCAAAAAACCTCATTGTAACAATGCTATATGCTGGCAGAGGAGAAAACACAAATTAAGCAAGGACAAAAATTGTTGAGCATTTTAAAAGTGAGTGACAGCTTCATGGAGGCTCACGATATGATTCTAATGTTGTGTGTTCATGATTATAAACCACAAAAGGCAAAGCAAAACCCATAGGCTGCTGCTGGTAGTATCCACCTAACAAAAGGGGAAAATAATTTGAAATGTTACATCAAGGTAATAAAAGATGTATGTGGTGATGTTTCATATTTAACAAAAACCAGTCTGAAATATCAGAGGGATCTACCCACAGTCAATCCAGGAGGATCAGAGAGTAGTAAATTGCCCCTTTAATCCCAGCACAGGGAAAGACTGGGAGTGGTGACCTATGCCCTTAATCCCAGCAGATCTGAGTTTGAGGCCAGCCTGGTTTACAGAGGGAGTTCCAGGCTCCCAGGCAGGCAGTGGTGGTGTCAGGTCTTTAGTCCCATAACTCCAGAGACAGAGATCTTTCTGTGTTTCTGTGAGTTCAAGGCTAACTACCAAATAGTAGTATCCCACACCTTTAATCTTAACCTGAATGTGAAACAACTGGGCGAAGAAGGTATTTAAGGCAGACATAGAAAGACAGAGCAGGCAGTAGAAGCCAGGAGGAGAGAGGCTGAGGAAGCTGGAAGACAGCTGGGTGAGATCTGACTGTGGTGTTTCCTCTCTTTGATCTCTCAGCCTTTCCCTGAGATCTGGCTCTGAGTTTCCTTTATTCGTGCAACAGATGTATTTATTTATCTTGAAGGAAGGAAGAGAGTAGGTCAGCACTTTTGCAAATCTCACTTGACTCAGAAAATCTTCCTAAGGAAAGACTTTGGAAATATATAAAGAGCAAGAAATATATGTTTATTTTTCCTCAGAGGGATTTCTAATGTCAAACCATGAAAAACAATCTTCATGTACCAAAAATGAATTTGACTTTCAGTAAAGGAATATTTTGGTATATTTTACCAACATAAAAATTAGTGTTGAAGAATATTTACTATCATGAAAATGCATCAAAATTACAAATAATCAGTTTACTATAATCAGAATTTTATTAAAATGAATAAGAATGAAAATATTATATCTCAAAAATCAACAATGATTTTTCTCTAAATAAGAAGATGAATAAGAATAGACTAAGATTCTTAATGTCTCATATCATTGTATAAGCTTTAAAAACACTAATTTCCCCCCAGAAGCTTTCTGTTTCTTTTGTTAATTCTCTAGAGTTTTATATTTCAGTAATAACACACTTAAAAGTAAAGAGTACTATTGTGATCCTGATGGTTGATGCTGTCAGCTTGAAAGCTCTGGGATCACCCAGGAGACAAGCCTTCTGAGATGCTTGTGAGGAATTATCTTGGTCAGGATAACCGATGTAGGAAGGCTCCACCCCCACCCCCACTCCCACCCCCACACACACCTGTAGGCAGCATCTTTCCAAGGGCTGGAATCTCAGACTGAACAAAAAGAGAAATAAGCTGGGAATTAGCATTCTTGTATCTCTGCTTCCTGACGGCAAGAATAGTGTTACAAGCTTCTGCTTCCAGGACTGCCCTGAGAGAATGGACTACACTCTCAACTATAAGAGGAAATACTCTTTTCCCTGAAATTGGTTTAGTCGCAGTAACAAGACAAATAACTGATACAGTGTCCAGTGTGGCTTTTTACATGAGCCGATGTTACCACACCCTGGACTGAGTAAGATACAGAGCACTGGATGCATTTCATCACACCTCTTCCCTGTTCAGCTCCCCACTCCTGTCCCTTCCCCTTTACAAGTAACCACAATTTTAGCACACACAAATATCCAAACATTCATGTTGTTTCTTAGCGCCATGCAAATGGAATTATATAATACATATCCTTTTGTGTGTGGTTTTTATAATCTATACAATATCATATTTATCTACATTCTTGTAAGTGTTGATTTTTTTCCTATAAACTGTAGAATTCCACTACAAAAGCATGGGATCGTTTATTTATCTATTACCTTGTTGCTGCAACTCTCCTGGGTTTTGTTAAATAACTGGCTAGCTTTATAATAACAACCAAATAATTATCCAAAGAAGTCATGCTATTTTTATTCCCACTAACAATGTGCAAGACTGTCAACTGTACCTAGTCAGTGCATAAAACCACCCCCCTTTAAATTTTAGTCTTAGTAATTTTTGGGAGACAGCCTCCAAATACTCAAAAAACTGGTAGCTAATAATACTGAATAAGCCAGGATCTTTTCCATTTCAAATGACATAATTTGAGGTCTAAATGGTGTCAGCCAAACCAGGAACTCCTGGTTCAGAATACAGAGAGGATGAAGTTGGCTTTTCTCAACTCACGTCAAGGCACGCAGCAAATGGTCACAGAGCCCACAGAAGAATCTTAAACTGAGTTGACTACTGTTGCAGTGGAGGCAGACTTCTAACCCCAACCAGAATGAACATGAGGCTGAAGGAACCAGCATTCCAGGATAATGATAGCCTTACTGTCCTTAGTGGTTGGGATAGAAAGCCTGGGGGTGGGGGGGAGGTGGTGGTTAGGGGAAACAGGGTAATAGGTCAGACTTGGATTTGGAATCAGTGATGGCAGAATCCACGTCCTACCAGCCCAGTTCTCATCTTGTTTTATTTCTTTGAGTTGTACCTTCTCTATCTTCATAGGCTGGGGATGCTAGCCATGCCAAATCCTCTTAAAATGGGAGTTATTATAGGTCCTCGTACTTCTGTGGGAAACTGCCTGTCACATGCTGGGTAGCTTTAAAAAAATAGAAATTTAGCCCCTTGAAATTCTTTAACTTGCTACCATGTCACAGGATACATACAGGGTCATGAGCTCAAGACTATGATGAATCCAGAGGTGGGTGGTGGTAGGCAATGATTTCCAAGTATTCAAAAATTACGTGAAGTAGAGAAGGAATTCTGCAAAGAAATCAAGAATATAGTTTATACCACACTAAAATATGGCAGTCAGCTAAAATATTATCTGCCATAGTTCCAAACCAGAAATTAAATTATTCAGTTATTTTTGTGTGTGTAACATTTATTATGAATTTGTTTTTAGGGGTCATTATATTAAGTATATTGGTGTGGAAATCTTAGGGACAGTTACCCATACTACTACAAACATCCCTTTAAGAACACTCTCTGCACTTCCTGAGGACCTGAGATCAGGTCCCTGTACCCACATCATGGAGTTCACAACTGTTTGTAAGTCCAGCTCCAATGGATTGACACCTTTGGCCTCCAAAGACCTGCCCTCATGTACATAAATCCACATGTAGACAAACACACCTACACATAATTAAAAATAATTTTAAAAACCAGCCTTTTAATAACCATTCTTAGGAAAAAATTTCAGGTACATAGATTTCCTGGCTTTCGAAAGAAATGTCAGTAATTCCTTAATGTCTGAGGAAAAATTAAAAATCATTTGGGGTGGAACAAGAGAGATACCTCAGTGGCGAAGAGCATTTGCTGCTCTCCCGAAGGACCTGAGTTCAGTTTCCAACACTCAAATCTTGCTTCTCACAATGCCTGTTATACAGTGGAATATTCCAACTCTCTTCTGGCCTCTATGGGTACCTGCATTTACATGGCATAATATGCACATATATACATAAAATGGGGAATGATCATGAACTGTAGATTGTGGCGGGATTAAGGGTCAGCCAATAAGGTCCGGAGCCCGGGACCCTGGAGGGGGTGTGGCCAACCTGGAGGGAGTGTGGCCAACCCCATTGATAAGTGGCTGCTGGGACACGAGGACAGTCTCTTCCTGGTTCCTGGCTGCTGACTTTTGGAGAGACAGGATCGGAATCCATCATCCTTTCATCGCGTGTCCATCGCTCGTCCATCGCTTGGATACGCCAGTCCTTGTTCAGGTGCCACTATAAGCTGTTACTAATATCGTGAGTGTTGATTTATATTCTAATAAATATTAATTTTGGACTGGTGCCTTGTAAGTAAAACTCTGCCTACAGTAGATATGTACCAACGCATTTAAAAGAAGTTGTTTTGTGGACTTAGCTTGTGACTATTTATTTCTTCAAACTTAATCCTTGAGTTTAAGGATTACTGCCTTGAGTTTACAAACTCTAGAACTGGAATGAATGAATGTAACTAGAGTTGGAGAAAATCCTTTTAAAAGGCAATTGAAATAAAATGAGGTCATGGGGTGGGTCCAAAACCAATGTGACAGGTGTGAATATAAGGAGAGGCTATGACAGGCACAAACCAAGTGAAGACAGAGAGCAAAGACAGCCATCAACAAGTTAGGAGGGAGGTCTTGGAAGAAGCAAGCTCTGCAAACCCTTGATCTCACATGTCTCAAATGTGCAGACTCCAGCATCTCCAACACCATGAGAAAAAACAAAACCCTCTGTTTATCCCACCCCCCAAAATCTATGGTACTTCACTGTGGCAAGCTAAGCAAACAAACAGGGATCTATGAACATTTAGAAGATTAACATGGAGGCAACAGGCAAAGGCCATGCTCTTTAGTCACCGTCTAGTCACAGAATATCCCTGGAACACCATCTGAGGCTGAGTCAGCCAGTCACAGAGACTGGAATAGCTTAGTTTAGGCATGTTAGAGACAACTTTTGTGGGGACTATTCTTTCAAGACTTGGTTCCAGGCACTCATGTTAAGTGGCACTTGGAAATACATTTGCTTGAGGCTTTGGGGGAAAAAATTACTTTTTGGGTAATCCCATTGAGAACGAGATTTGTCTCTTTCTATAGGGTATGAAAGAAGAGGCAGCCCCTGCACGGGTTAACAACTGTCTTGTGTTGAACAATCGAGAGGATTTACTGTGATATGGTCTCATGAGAGTCAGGGATAGACAGAAGGAAACGATCTTCAGAGACATGGGTGTGCTCAAAATTAAGCTTAGATGGTCTTGCAATTACATCAGCCAATCAAAGCATTATCTTATATAAGCCTATTACTATACTAGAAAATATCCAACTATAGTAGTTAGAAACTTTTAAAAGTTAAATAAGCGTTTTTTACTTTCACAATTATAGAGAAATAGCTAAAAGCAACCAATACATAAAACCCAAAAGGATCTTTTTGATTCCATAAGAACAGTAAGGGAGAGAGATAAATAAGGAGGAAGGAGGAAGGGAGAGAGAGATAAGTAGAGAGGGAGAGAGAGAGAGAGAGAGTTCCTCCCAAATAAAACTCTTCCAAACAATTATAATAAACTGTAGTATATATGAGGCATTGTGTGGCAAGCTTTATACTAAACATGTTACAAGTAGTATCTCACTTAATCCCCGTGGCAGTCCCATGAAAAGAAATCTCATTTTACAGACACAGAAATGTCAGAGATCTCAAGGGTTTAAACAGTCGGTTTGACCTTGCCTAGTAAAGGAGAGAGAGAGAGAGAGAGAGAGAGAGAGAGAGAGAGAGGAGAGAGAGAGAGAGAGAGAGAGAGAGAGAGAGAGAGAGAGAAGAAAAGAAAAAGGCTAAACAAAGATTGTTTATTGTGGCCATCCCAAAGTCTATAGCCACCCTGAACGAGTCTAGGCACAAAGCTGCGGTTCTAAGGCCCACACCGCCTTACACGGGAGGGCCAATCAAGGATGAGGAAATGGACACTCACAGAACATTCTCACAAGACCCTACAGCTAGTGATTACGTAAAAAGGTGAACTGCGGGGCACTGGGTGTTAAGTCTCCCGAGATTAACTGGCAAGATGATGGATATCAGGAAGGGGATGCCAAAGTCTGGCACGCAGGAGACTTCACTGACTAGGTCCTCGATGTTTACTTTTGTTCCTCAAGAATGAAGACTCGGGAGGCGCTGGAATGAGTCCAGCATGTGGCAGCCTCACAAGGAGGCAGGTTTCTCTCCACTCGGGCCCTTGTTTTTTTAAGCTCATGGCCCTGTGGTTGGTGGGCGATGTATACAGAGCCGCTGCTGATGCTTGGCTCGAGAATTCGCCCCGCCTTCATGGAAACTTGGGGCCTGAGCGCCTCATTTTCTTCAGTGAAGAAACTCTCTTCTTCAAGTAGCAGTGGAAGAGCTGGTTCCTTCTGCTGGACATGTGACACATGCTCCCCCAGTTTAACTCTTTCCAGAGAACTTGAGTTTTGCCTATTTTGGTATTGAATTTGTCACTTTCATGACAGAGTTCAGAGCCAATTTCCATTGTTCACAACCTAAGACCCGTAACCAACAGGAAGCCCGAACCCAGTACAGGAACTTGTACTTAGTTGGATCCTAAATTGCACGATTGCTCATAGTACACAATTTTCTTGTGAGTTCTTCCTTCCTTCCTTCCTTCCTTCCTTCCTTCCTTCCTTCCTTCCTTCCTTCCTTCCTTCCTTCCTTCCTTCCTTCCTTCCTTCTTTCCTCCCTCCCTCCCTCTCCCCTCCCTCCCTCCCCCCTCCCTCCCTCCTTCCTAACCTCCCTCCCTCTCTCTCTCTTTCTTTCTTTCTTTCTTTCTTTCTTTGAGACAAGGTCTCTCTATATAGCCTTCTCCATCCAGTAGCTCATTGTGTAGAGCACGCTGGCCTTGCTAGGATTGAAGAAATGCAAAGCCACAGCCAGCTCTTCTTGTGAGATATGAGGCCAATCCTGCCTAGCAATTCCTCAGCATCATCCCTCTTCTTTTATTGGAAACGTCATCAATTCTCTTTATTCTTGCTGGTGTAGTGGGACAGAACTTACTCTACCCCTACCTCCATGCTGGATCCTGATCACGTGCTGCAGTAGCCTATATCACACTATTTACTATGACATTGGATAAGATATTGCCCCATGACCTAGCTTGGACCAATGAGAAGCTGCTATTGTATTGTATGATTTTCTTTCCTCTGGTAAGAAGATGTTGTCTTGGACATTGCCTTGTAGCCATGACAACTATTGCAGACAGTACAATGGTATCCAGGTCTGTTGATATGAAGATACTAACATTTCCTAGTGGATGGAAGGAAGAAGGGTTAGGAGCTCAGCTTTGTTCCTCTGTGCAAGCGATTTTGGAAGAGGAGATTAGGATATAAGAAGCAAAAGGTTAATTAAAAGCAAGACTTTGGGATGCAGGCTCCAGTCATCATCCTTGGTGGAATGGAACTTTGTGGTGATGCGGTTGTTTTGGGATCACCTGTTCTTTTGTAAACAACACCCCTCATTTGTGTTATAAAAAGAAGCCCAATTAATTCATTGGTCTCACCAGGCTGGATGTGGAACTGTGCTTTGGCTTGTTACTGGTGCCCAGGTAGGATGGGTAAGCATTAAAGCCCACATGTACATAGCCTTCTGAGTCTCTCCTTCCTCCCAGAAGGATAATGATTGGACTATGGGGCAGTCACTAGCAGTCTGGACCCTACAACAACTGTTCTTGAGACAAAACACCAAATTGGCTTTTTTTTTTCTTCAACCAAATGCCATACAGAACCAGACTACTAGATTCTGGCTTCTAAAGATTTGTCTGGCCCCTAGTTCAGTTACTTCGCTGCTGTAGCACAGGGGCCTTGAACATATGGTCAGAATGGGTCTATTTGAAATTCTGAAAGTCCCCTCCATATGCCAGCCTATTCCAATGGGAAAAGGCCCTTTCATACTAATTAGTCATTCTTCCCTTTTATCCCCAAGTGTGAGTCCCTAGGTTCACCAACTCAAAGTAAAAGGTCACATGAGCCTCTGGAGGCTGGGTTAGTTAACATCTGTAGCTCCAACAAAACAGCCTGGGAGAATAAGTTCAGACTTATTTATTTGGACTTAGAATTTTAGAGACTGAGCTCAGTCATCCATAGTTAGTTCTTCGGTCCCTTAATTCTGGGTCTGCGGTGAAGCAGAACATTGTGCTGGATGGTGCACATGGAAGAGCCCATGTACCCCAGGCAGGTGGAAGCAGAAAGAACGAGAGAGAGAGACCTAGGAGAAGATAGAGCCCTCAAGAACAAGCACCCAGTGACTCACTTCCTTATTGCCAGACCCCAACCCTCCAAACTCTCTACTCTCCCAGACAGAATCTCCAGCTGGATACTCAGACCATACAGCCCCCTTTGGTGGACATTTCTCACCCAAACCGACCAATGTTCCTAAAGTTCACATCAAGGTTAAAAAGTCAAAGAATAAGCAATGACAGGCAGCAATGACACTTTCTCTTCCTCTCCTACTGGGGCTTTACCAGAAGCTCAAATCACATTCCCTACAATTGTATTATAACATAAAACACTAAGCATCGGCTGGCTTCCTTAACTGTGTTTTGGCCTGGATTCCTCGGGACATTAAGTCTTTATTTCCTGGGCTACTTAAGTTAGAATTGTCAATTTTGATGATTTTATTGGTGGTTTATGTCATATTTAGATGTGCCTAAAAAGATTTCAGTGAAATTACTACAGATAAACTGAACTCTAGCGGCAGGGTTGCAGATCTGTCTTGCTTTGTTGTCTAGAGCTTCACTTCTCTAACTAGTGAGGTACAGAGCTCCTGTCAGACTATTCATGGTTTAAAGGAAGAACCTCCATCTCTGAACCCCTCACGAATGAGAACTTATGTCTTGGGAGGCTCATCTGCTTCTAAGTGAAGCAGGCACCGTTAGGAGAAACTTTGTTCCAACACATCTTCAGTGTGTCCTTTGTCCTTTGTGTATGTTTAAATTTTTGGAGAAAACTAGCCATTTCCAGATGCCCTTCTGTTCAGCATCTTTATTGCATAAACTGAGTATGTCCTGAAGTGTTCCTGTCCACCACATTAGTCTTTCAAAATATGACCATGAACTGAGCATGCTACAAAATAGATCTGCCATTCTGTCTTGAACTGTGACCTTAAACTGAGTGTGTTCAGAATGTGTCTCCCCTTATATGTCTAGGGTCCCTAACTAAAATCCCCATGCTTTTCCTGTCTGGAGAGAACGTTGCTTTTGGAATCACTCCAGTGCATTCTGCCTGTGCTGCAGACAGAAAGGTTTTCTCCATTCTTCCATCTTCTGGTCATGTTCCCAGGCTTTGCTCTCAGAGGGACACCATTCTGCTCATTGCAGTGACACCATTTGGTCTGCCAGAAAAGGCCTCATCTGAGGCACCACCTGTCCTAGACTACTCCATTACAGAAGCTAAAACCTTCCTCTGATTATCGAAGAGTTCACACTGGGATTTCACTTTTTTGCAAGCAAGAGCTCCATTTGGTATAATGGAGCCACCCAGTAGGACCTAAATGGAACCTTCCAAGATGTGAATCATTTTAGGCTGGACTAGTTCCATATTCCTGATGTGGGATGCATATTTTCATGGTGCTTGCTGCTTCTAAAATACTTCCATTCTCTTTATTTCATATAGTACCTTAAAGTGAATGACCCATTTTACTCCCCATCAAGAGAGGGAAATAGTGGACATTAAATGTTTCTATTATCAAAACATCCTTGTTATGTGATATAGACCATTGGGGCCTTCCAATGCAATAAAGAGGCAGAGATGGCAAAGGACTCAGCTCTTCTTAGGCCAAGTCCCCACCAATAACTTCTCTGCTATATTTGTGTTTCTGATATTTGTTACCACAGCTTAGCTCTTCTTTTCTCCCTTCCTCCCTGCTCCTCTGTCTTTTGGATCTATCCTGTAACTCACTTCCTCCTAGTCTCTCTGCATTTCCCTGGATATTCCAGAGCCTTCACTGGCTACATTTCACAGCTGCTTGCATCTCTCTCTCTCTCATACCACTTAACCTATCCTCTGAAACCCTGTTCTCTTGCAGTCTTATCCCCTCAGATACTTCCTCCATCTTCTCTTTGGTCCAACCACTCTCAGACCAACGCTGAAATGAAATCTCACTCAAGCATTTGACAGTAGTTATGTGAATCCACCCTCATGTGTGCTGAGAATAAGCTCAGCTGAAACAGCTAGAACTGGATGGATTCAACCATAGAATAGAGTATATTCAACAACAGAACATGTCTGCAATAGGAGAAAATTATTGATCCAATGGTTCTCAAATGATCTCTGAGTGCACAAGTAGTATAAGCAATAGGATCTATGTGCTATCTCATCATTTCATGAGACTTTAAAAAATGGAAGTGAGATTGATATGTAGAACTATCAGGGGCTTTCTTTACCAATTAATATCTGTAGCAGCTAGTGATCTCATGATCAGACTATATAAAGAACTACTCCAAGTCAATATGAAAGGCTGGCCTTTGAGCAGGAGCTATACCAATGTGAATATTTAAATGTTAGTGAGTATATGGAAAACCACACAAGCTCATTACTCAATAAGATGATAATTAAAACCACCAACTAGCAACCATGGGGCTCAGTATCTTTTCTCAGAGCAGCATAGTTGTCCTCTGCATCTTCTAGCTTGTCTGGCAACTCTGGAGTCTCTGTGGCATTCTGCTCTGTTCTTCCTGTTCCCAGAGTTTTCTTATTCTGGTAGCCCCATCCACACTTCCTATCTGCCTTTGGCCAATCAGCGCTTTTTATTAAACTCATAGGCAGGGACAATTATTTACAATGTAATATCATAAATCCACTACAGGGAGGCATCTGGACACTTCAAGTTCTGGTATATCCCAAAAGGCTCCAAGTTGCTTTCTGTTCCAGATAGGCCTAACCCTTTCCTTTATGGGCTAATCCTAGCCTGGACTTGCTATGAGCAAGCAGCTATAGTCAGAGTCTGTGTCTAATTACCACCAAGCACAATATTGATTTTGCATAGCCTTTATAACATCACATTAAATTTGTTGCAAGCTTTATTTGATCTAGGCATTAAACTCTGCTCATGCATTCATAGTCCATCTTCGTAACTAGTTGCTTGTGGAATATGGCCAATTGCTAACAATTTACACAGAATCAAAGGGAACACTGGCCAGAAGTGCTGGGCTATTAGTTCATACCCCAGATGAATTCTGAATGTGTAGCTGATGAAAGGAAACCACTACAAAGCTAAAAGGCCCCAAAGAACTTGAGATTTCCTAAGCCAAACATCAAGAGAGAGCCATTAATACACTTATGGATTGTGCAGTGATTTTCAACCACCAAAGCTAAAGCTATTAGCCTAAATTAAATGATTTCTATCTTGACCAAAGCTTTCAAGAAAAAATAACATTAAGATTGCCTAAATATATCTGAACCTTGCAAATTCAATTTTTACACTGGGAAAGGAAGCAAATATACTTTCATATCCTAATAGCTCAATGCAAGGCATGAGCTTTTAGTAATACCTAAGGTTTCTAAACTTAGTTGGACTATACTGTGGTTCACATATATTATCTCGTTTAATTTTCCCACAGGCCATAAGTTAATGTAACTCTCCCATTTTGAGAAAGAGGAAGTTAATATGGAGAATGGTTAAGGAAGCTGCAAAAATTCCCACCGTTATTTGTGACCCAGCTCTTCACTCCTTTGCATCCCATAGTGCTCTCTACACACACGCTATAAATAGTTATTGGTGATCATTTTTTTATTAAGAGAAACCCCACTTCATTCATAAAACATGCACTGTAGTCTGATGATGTACCGAACACTGTTCTCTTTTCCAAGCATGATTCCACACTCCTCTCCCCCATAACTCTAATAGCACTGTCATTATCCCTGTTTCTCAGACTAAGAAAACAACCTGCCCCGGGCCACAGGACCTGTAAGCAATAGAGGGGGTGTTTTCTTTGTTGGCTCTGGGGTACCTTAGGAAAGGGCCATTTTGATACATCAGTGGATTGAATCATGACGCTGGTCTGGTCTGTGTTCTGTGTAGTGAGACTATGGGAGGAAGCTGAATCAGGGCCCATTGGCCCTGCTTACTGAAATAAATAAGGCATTTGAATTTCCCAAGAGGCAGACAGAACAAGACTGGCTGCTGGTATACAGAAGAGGGCACGGAGGGAAAGCCTCAGCACCTAGCCAAGTGGATGGAGAGAGGAAGCCTGGAGAGATGTGGAAGCTGTTTGCTGTGTGATATGTATGTGTGTGTATGTGCTATACACACACAACTTCTCTCCTTCTGAGAGCTCACTGAAGCACTGTGAGCAGTCTACCCAGCATGCAGACATGTGAGGGAGGTTTGTTTTTTTGTTTTGTTTTGTTTTGTTTTTTAACAACAAGTCACTTCATGATTCTGGGTCTGGACTGTTACCCAGCAAAACAAGAGGCTATTCTATGGGCACAGTAGCCATGCCTTAGCCGCCAGCTGACCTCTCACACAAGTTTTATAAGTAATTCACAAGGAATTATTTCAATGATGTCATACCAACCACATGTTTCCACTGAGGTAAGTGCTCTTTGGTACCAGGTACTTTAAAAGCTCAGGAAAAGACATTACTGGCTATTTGAGGTTGAATTTCTATGCTGCTTGTTATGAAGGTTCTTTATCCTACCAATATATCCAGTCCCCACTACAGCCTGGTGAAACAAGTTCTAATACCCCCAGCATATTCATTGGAAGACAAAGTAAAGCAGAAAGAAGCTACATGACTGGTCAAAACCACACAGGTGCTAGTGAAAAGCTCGGCTGGCTTTAAACTTGGGTCATATGGCTGCAGGGCATTCACTCCAGACTTTACAATAAGCTGCACCTGTGCCATGTAGAGGTCTGCTGTGGCAGCAACTACAGAGCCCTTTATCCCCACCCCATACCAGTTCTAGCTTGACAATATCTACACCTTAATTCTTCCTCTCAACAGATGTGACTAGCAAGGCCAGTAAGGTCAGTGACACTGTTCAGGCTGCAGCTTGGCTGTTGCTGGAGTGTGAATTTGAGAATTTTTTTTTTTTGGTGTGTTCATACAGGAAAAGACCTTGGTGATAAACTTAGACCTTATGGTCCCCAGATTCCTCACTACCTCCCTGACCTGTGCACTTGGAAGAGGAGTAGGCTCATCTGTTATTGGCTTACCTCATGCTTCCAGGACAAACTATGGGTTGGTACAACAAAGAAATAGATGTTTCTTCAGAATATAGACCAAGACAGAAAAAAATTAGATAGCCTTCACTATACTTCCCACTTTGGTCTTGAACTGCTAGGCACAAATGAGTCTATCTCAGCCTCTTAAGCGTCAGGGACTACAAGTGCATTCTTCTGCACCCAGCACCAGTCCTCAAGGCCCCTTGTCCCCGTCCCCTCCACTTCCTCCTCCTCTTCCTCTTATTCTTACTGTTCTGGCTTGGTGTAGGGCATTAAATCCAGGGCCTTGCACTTTCTAGATCATCTCCACCCATTTTTCACACTAAATACTTTAAAAACTTGAGTAGATTGAATGATTTGAATCCCAAACATTGGAACAACTTAAAATATCTTCCTCCAGGCAGAGTAAACACATAACATTAGGAGTGTAGAATTCCTAATAACTTGGCTGACATATACTTTTCTTTTTCTTGCCTCAAACAAGATTTGTTTATCACAAATGAAACTTGAGGAGGTTCATTGATTAGGGCATTGTGAGACCCATTACTCCTTCCTGACAACTAACAATATGATGTGGCTGCAGGCAGGGAGAGGTCTTTTCTATTAAAAGAAGCATTAGCATTTAGAGCCATTTCCCAATGACATTACACCATTTACTTAGCAGTCACATGTGGAATAAACGTTGCAGGGTGTCTGCAAAGCTACAACTGGAAGGCCCTCTGGAAGCCTAGAGGACCCATCTTCCAGCAGAGCAGTCCCTCAGAGATGCCTCAGGGCTGGTATGTAATGCTACAGTAGCACAGCTACCATTTTGGACACTGAAGATAGAAGACTCGTGTTGTTCTGCTCTGCCTGAGAAATCATAGACTTGGTACTACCTGAACTATAAGGAATCAGGTTCTACACCCCCATCTGTAAGCGCTGCTGCTGAAGTAGCAAACATAAGCACTAAAGATGTTTCAGCATGTGCAGTGGACCAGACACTGTCCCTCCGCCTAGGACACATTTAAAAGTAATGGGCTAGATATATAGGAGCCATGTAAAGATGTGCTGCCAAATTATGATCGAAGGACAAATTATTATCCATAACAACTGATTGTCTTTATTATATGTTGTCATAGACTTGTTAACTGATCATGTGTCTCAGAGGAAGAGTAGCCTGGGGTACAATGTACCGCTGTGTCAAGTCATACATGGGTGTTCTTCTAAGATGACTTTCATATCTGGGTGCAATTATCAAGCTATGCTGAGATACTGCCACTGGAGCAAAGAGCCACCACACACAACATTAGCATAGCAGTGGACAGTTAGCAGATGCACTGATGCTTGCAGGACTATAAAAATGACAGTACAAGAACAGCTGAGCCGGGCAGTGGTGGTGCACACCTTCAATCCCAACACTTAGAAGGCAGAGGCAGGCAGAGATCTCTTTGAGTTAAAGGGTACCCTAGTCTACAGAGTTCCTAGACAGCCAGGGCTGCTACACAGAGAAACCCTGTCTCAAAATAAACAAACAAAACTGAAAGATAAAGGATAGGTGAAATGTTGGGTGTGGTTGGATCTTCTCATCTGTATGTTGACCTTAACAGCACACACATGATGTGGGATGTCTTTCTGTATGCTGTGAATACCATTGGTTAATAAGGAGGCTGTTTTGACCTATGGCAAGACAGCTTATTGGTAGATGGGAAATCCAAGCATAGATAAAGGGGAAGGAGGGTGAAGTCACACAGGGACACTGCAGGCTGTCACCGAAGACAGCAAGATGTAATGGAACACAGGTAAAGCCACTGACCATGTGACACATAAGTAATAGAAAGAGGTTGAGTTAGGTTATAAGAGCTAGCTAATAATGAGCCTGAGCAATAAGACAAACAGTTTGAAATTAATACAAGCATTTGTGTGAGTATTTGGGACTAAGTGGTTGCAGAACTGCAGGTCTGGTTGGGTGGACAGGCCAGAAACTTACTACACACACACACACACACACACACACACACACACACACAGAGAGGAGAGAGAGAGAGAGAGAGAGAGAGAGAGAGAGAGAGGGAGAGGGAGAGGGAGAGGGAGAGAGAGAGAGACTGTAACTATGACTTTCCAGTTACAATAAGTAATAGAGATCTAAGAAGCAGATGAAAATTTTTGAGAGACTTTGAAATCATATGCGACCACCTACACTTGCTGTATCTCCATGATGTCAGTATTGTTTTTCAAAGCAGGCTGCAGAGAACCCTAAGGGTGCTGGGTAGGAACCTGACAGGTTCAGACAACATTGAAAGACTTGATACTAAATGATGATTATTTAGATTGTATTCCATGATCAGTTTTATATGTTAACTTTCTTTGATAAGAACATCCCACTCATTCAAAGCAGTTTGGAAATTAGTAATAGACACGATCGTTTCTTCCTTCCTTCCTTCCTTCCTTCCTTCCTTCCTTCCTTCCTTCCTTTCTTTTATTTTTGTTTTGTTTTCCAGACAGGATTTCTCTGTGTAGTCTTGGCTGTCCCGGAATTCATTCCATTGGTAGTCAAGGCTGGCCTTGAATTTACAGAGATTGGCCAGCTTCTGCCTCCTGAGTGCTGGGATTAAAAGTGCTTGCCACCACCACCTACCTGGTGATCATTTTATTTTTAGAACCACCTCCATTTTTCAGATAAGTACAGTGAGGTCCAAAGAGGTTGAATTAGCCAAAGGCACAGACTAGACAAGAGCCAGACTGTGGTATGCAACTATGTTCCAGCCTCATGCCACACCCATCACTCTTTCCTCTACATACTGCATGTGAGAGGGGATGATGAAATGCATGGTTTAGCAATTTCTTAGCCATGAAGTTTGTTTGGGTGACAAGGGGTCACAGAGCAATTTATAAAAAGTTCAGAGTCTGGGTTGTTTCAGGAAACTAAGCAAGATACCTCCAGTTCATTCCCATGATGAGCTCTACTCAAGGCTGCTGTCCTAGGAGCTGTGCGAATGGGGTATGTCCTGATAGCTTGTCCTCCATGTCTACATATTTGAGCAAAGGTCTCAAATATCAGTCTGCTGTTGCACTAATGATACTATCAAAAATAAAAACGAAAATAACTTTGTGGTCTAAAAAAACGAACATGTGCCCCCACACAAGGATGAAGCACAAATTGGTGAAAAATTTCATCTTTCACAAAATGAAAAAGAAAACAAACACATGGGTTGGATAGACGGCTTAGTGGATAAAATGTTGGCTGTGCAAGTCTGAGGACCACAACCCATGTCAAAATGATAGCATGTATCTGTAATCTGATTTATTTATGGCATGATAGAAAGTGAGACAGGGGAAGCCTTAGAAGCCCCCAGAGAAGCTAGCATTTCACACCGTGTGCCTGCCTCAAACAAGGGTGCAAGGTGAGGATTAACATCAAAAGTTGTCCTCTGACTTCCATAAACGTGGCTCAGTATTATCTGAAATCACACACATGAACACACACACACCACCTCTACACACAGGCACCAAAAAGAAGAAGAAAAAGAAGACATTAATATGCCTGGCTTAAATCTGTAGGTGGACTAGAACAATCCTGCTATCAGTTGGGCTCAGTTCTGTTTCCTCTGATTAATTCTGGGGTCTAGGGAAAAGGTGCTATAGCTACTCCCAGCATGCTCTTTCCTTATGCTTTCCTTGGCAGGTATAGGACCACATGGCCAAGCAAATGGAAGAAGCATGATTTAGCCTCTACTACCCTATCATGGACAATCACATCCCATTAGCAAAGCAAGCCTAAGGACACACCAAGCTCCAGATGATCCCACGGTGAAGAAAGTGAGTGAAGATTTGCTAATTGACACCCTCTCCCCTCTCTCATTCCAAGTAAGTAAGTATGTGCTTCTCTGAGAGAAGGTAAAGTATACCTTTCCTAAGTCCTTCAAACCTAAAATTCTCCCAATTTCCAAAATCAAAACTGCAAGCTGCCACAAACCTGTCACCCTAAAGGGACATATCCTGAGACACTGAAGAGAGTGGACACCTCTCAGTCTAGAGAGCTCCAAGATGGATTATCCACAGTTCTGGGACTGTTAAAAAGCAGACACTTTGCTCCTGTGATCTACCCAAATCAAGTCTTCAACCTTTGTCATAAAGACTGTAACCCAGGATGAAACAGGAGGGCAGATGTGGGCATTTCGTAAGGGCTGCCTTCGAGGCATTAGCTTGCTCAGCATCACGGCCGAAGAGAGAACCTTGGAGGAGATGGACTTCGGTTTTCCATCTCAGCCCATAGTCACCTGTAGCCGTGCACTTGGACACTTCCTGGTAGGCAGAAAACGGCTAACTGGGTAGAGTAACCACGCTTAGAAGTAGGCCAGGCCCTGTGCCCAGCAGAAAATGGCAAACACAAAATGAACTCAATCCCATATTGCTTTTGTGGGCATTTTTTGTCTTATTAGTCTTTTGCTAGTATATTATGGTTTCCAATTTTGCTTTTATAGATTGTGTGTGTTTCTTGGGTTTTTGTTGGGGTTTTTTTTCTGTTGTTTTTGTCCACCCCCCCCATCCTGGTTTGTTTGTGTGTTTCTTGTTTGTTTTTCCCCCTCCATTCTGATTTTTTTGTGTGTGTTTCTTGTTTGTTTTCCCCCTCATTCTGGTTTGTTTGTGTTTGTGTTGGGTCGGTGGAGAGGTAGAAAGAGCTGGGAGAAGTTGGGGGAGGGGAAACCTTAATCAGAATATATTGTTATTAAATTTAAAAACATTTTTTAAAAGAATATAGGTTAATACAGTTTTAAAAAGAAAGAAACCCTCGTTTATCATTCTTGACTTGTAGTTAAGGCACGCCATTTACTAATCCAAGGTAGTCCCCTAATACTCCTGGCTCTACTGTTGCATGAGCTCCAGTGTCATAGAATTGCTCCAACGGGTAGGGTAGAAGTCTTTGAGACCTGACAGGGTCTGGTAGCTGTGCAGGGTGCGTTGCCACACAGGCACGGCTTTTAATAAAGGAAATTTGGGAACTTTCAAGAAAGAAAATATAGGCCGAAGACAGTGGCTGCCTTTTCCTGGTGTTTAGTTTGTCGCCCCCTAGCTGCTGCTTCTAGAACTCATTATACAACCTACTAGTCAGATTAGGAAGGGCCCCTACCTGGTAGGTTACACCAAGGAGGGGGTTCGTTCCTACACTAGCCTACACCATGTCTGACATTGGTGGGTCCCTAGAGGGAAGATGGGTGGGGTGCTTTTATTTTAAAGTCTTCACCGTTCATACATGTTTCTCTTTTACGAAAAAAAATTGCAATCAATACAAGAAAGGGGCAAGCATATCTACAGGGTCTGCTGCCCGAAGGAACCACCATGGACACAGGTATGTCTTCCCAACAGGCATGTTATTGGCTGCTTTTGAGAAGTAAAAGAAAACTGACAAACAGCCAGTGAGGTTCCCACAGGTAGCCTCCTATACCACCCTTGGTGAAAAACCTGGTGTCACTTTCAAGAGAAGGGGGCAAAAACTTTGTACAATCTTTGAAATAATGTAGCTACCCTTTGGATAAGCAATTCTGATTGGAGGGAGGGCAGAAATAAGAACAAAGTATAATAGCAACTATTTATGAAGAGGCCACAATGAAACCCATTACTTGTATGCTAACTTAATAAAATTAAAATGTGCTCAGAAAATCCTGAGCCCTGAAACAGCAAAAAAGTCAGTGAGAGTGTACACACAGCTTATAGACTTCTAGAACCTTTCTATAGGGGATTGTGTTGCTTCATTGTAAGTAATTGTCCCACCCACTGGTTTAATAAAAAGCGCTGATTGGCCAAAGGCAGGCAGGAAGTGTGGGTGGGGCTACCACACTAAGAAAAACTCTGAGAGCAAGTGCCAGAGCAGAACACCAGAAGACAAGCCGGACAAAGCAGAAGACAACCATACTGCTCTAAAGAAAAGGTACTGAGCCCCATGGCTGAACAGGATGAGTCGTGGGTTAGATGAAGGGTTAGCAGGTTATATGCCTGGGCCTTAGGCCAATCAGCCTAAAACTATAGTAAGCCTCTTCGTGTCTCTGTGGGACTGTGGGACTTCGGGTCTGCAGGTCTGTGGGTCTGCAGGTCTGCGGGTCTGTGGGTCCTAAACTTTGAGGCTAGGCCAAAAAGTCTGGGCCAGAAACCTCCTACTACACCTTTCTGTGTACTTTTTATGTTTATCCTTCAGGGACTACTCAAAGTAACTTTTTTTCTTTTTAAATAGTAGGTTTGTTGAGGTACAATTCATATGGTGCCTTGGTCTGGGCTACTATAAGCATCACTACCAAATGATGGCTTCCGACACAACAGTTCTGGGTGCTAGGATAATCCAGATCAAAGCTCTGACCCAGGGTTTTGTGAGGGCTCGTTTCCCAGTTTGTGGATAGTGCCTCCTTGTTCCTCCAGGAGTTAAGGGGATGGCACACCATCTAGGGCCTTTTCTATGAATACACCAGTCCCATTCATGAGAACTTCATCCTTACAGTCAAATCATTTCCCAGAGGCCTAAGTACTAATCACCACCTAAGACCATCATACTGTCAGCAAGTTTCAACATAGGAATTTGTGGAAGATGTGAGCATGGAATTCAGAGTTTAGCGTCTGGTATAAAAATTAATCTGTTTATAGTCCGTAACAGCTCAGTAATTTAAAGCATATTCTCAAATGTGGCTGATATAAAACATCTTTTTCACTCCATAAAGTAAACCAGTAACATCGAGAAATCTGCTTCCTTCCTTGTCCCCAAACCTTTAAAGACTTACCTTTTTCTTTCTTCTATAAACTTCCCGTAAGAAGATACATTTTTATGCTACTGTTTCTCTTGTCTCTTTCTCTTAGCATGTTTCCAAGGATTGTCCACTGTAGCAGCTATCAGTATTTAATCTTTTTTGATGCTGAATAATATTCCAGTTTATAGATAAACTAACTTATTTATCTCTTCATTCGTTGACGGATAGTTAAGTTGTATCTATCTCTGATATGCCACAAATAAAACTGCTGTGAACATTTTTGTGTAGACATCTTTTTTCTCTTGGGAATAGACCTAAGAGGGAACTTGTCAGATTAAATTATACTCTGAGTTTTCCCTCTTGAGGAACTTTCAGACTGTCTTCCAAGGTAGCAGCAGCTTTTTACACTGTGACCAGCAGGAGGCAGGGTTTCTCGTTTCTCTCTGTCCTTAGCAACATTTCTCATCTGCTTGACTATTTTCTTGTGCCTATCTCTGAGGGTGTGCAGTGTTGTTTCCACATGAGATTGAAATACACTTCCCTGATGTCTGTAAAAAAGAAGCATTACTTCATTAGTGCAATTGTACAAATGAGAAAAGGTACAGAGAATCTACCTAACTCACATACAAATACTTGTGTACACACATCTTCAACACCATGTGCAAAAGAAAGTATGCATATCTGTGTATGAGTGTCTATGAGTGACTGTCTACTACATGTGTGCCTTCAGAGGCCAGAAGGCAGTTGTTGATCCCCTAGGCTGGATTTCCAAGAAGTCATGAGCTTCCCTAAACTTGTGCTGGAAACCATATTCAGGTCCTCTGGGGGGAAAAATAAATAAATAAATACTTTAAACCACTGGATCATCTCTTTAGCCTTGTTTGTGAAAATTAACAATAACAACTCCATCTGTTTATCTTCAAGTTTATCAACAGGTGGGGAAGGTGACATGGAATGAGCTTCAAGACACATTGCAAGTGAAAAGCCAGTCACAGAAGCACACATGCCGCATTGAACATGTTTGCCTTAGTAAATGTATGGGTTGGAAGACGATATACCAAATTGTCACAAAATTGCTTAGAAGGGGCTGAAGGAATGGCTTGAAAGAAGAGTGCATACCAGGGGCTGGAGAAATGCTTCAGTGGCTGAGAACATTGGCTGCTCTTTCAGAGGACCTGGGTTCAAGTCCCAGCACTCACATGGCAGTTTACAACTGTCTGTAACTCCAGTTCTGGTGGATCTAATACCTTCATACCAAGGCACATAAAATAAAGTTAAATAAATAATTTTTAAAAAGAGTACATGCTGATCTTGTAAAGGACCTGAGCTTTGTTCCCAACATCTGCATCAGGCAGGTCATGAACACCTGTTACTTAGCATCAGGGGAGATGATAGATTCTTCAGTGCTCCGTGGGCACAGATACATGTGGCATACATTCACAGAGAGAGATAGAGATGGACAGAAGCATAAAGAGAAAGACATGCACTAACGCACAGAAATAAAATACACCCTTAAAAATATAGGGAGAGTATCAATTTGGTCAATAGACCTAGGTCAGTAGAAGACACCACAGACCAGACTGGCACTGCCAGACTGTGCAGGTAGAGGACATCCAGGCTGGTAGAGGAGATCTGAGATACCCCTGCCCTCAGACACATGGCTTGGGGTCAGAGCTGGGAGGTTATGTGCTCAGGAAAGCTGGTCCTGTCCCTTGCTTGCCATGTAGTGGCATGAGTATGGGAGAGATGGCCCATATTCTCATCTCCTGTGGCAGATAGGAGAGCTGGCCCCACTCTGCCTGGGCAATATGGGAAAGCTGGCCTAGGAGGTTTAGATGTGGGAGACCTGGTCCCACCCCTAGCTAGGATGGTGGGGGAGAGCTTCTAAGTGCCTCCACAGCTGCCGGAGAGTGGGCCTTGCACCTCACCTGGGAGAGCTGGCCTTGGTAGCATGGGCATAGGAAAGCAGGCCCCAAAGGTGTGAGAGTGAATGAGCTGGTACCATCCCCTGCCAGGGCAGTGTTGGAGAGGTGATCTTAGTGCTGGGGGTGTAGGAGGGTGACCAACTCAGCTACCACCCATACCCAGATCCAGGGCTTTGAATTGGCCTGCCCAAACATATGTCCCATCTATGAACTGCTGGAGCGTGTGAAGGGTCTGTCCCTGCAGAACCAAAGCTGCAGGATCTCCATGACACAGGGCAACAACAGGATATCCCAGGGGAGTTCCAGTGAGGATCCAGTATTGATAGTGTAGCAGAAGCCTGTGGTGATTTGTTGTTTGTGTTCTAACAAATAAAGCTTGCCTAAAGATCAGAGATCAGCGCTAGTCACTAGTTAAACCATATAGGCCAGGCAGTGGTGGCACACACCTTTAATCCAAGCACCTGTGAAGAGGAAGCCGGAAGAACCAAAAATTCAAGGCCATCCTGAGCTAAGAGATTGAATCTGTGTAAAAGAGAAACAGCCTGGTGGTGGTGGTGGCACGCACCTCTAATCCCAGCACTAGGGAGGTGGAGACTGGAATGTAGGGCCTTTGGAGACAGGATCTCACCCCATTCAGTCTGAGGATTCGTGGAGACAGGATCTCCTCCTTTCAGCTGATGAGTTGGTGAGGTGAGAGGTAGCTGTGACTTGTTTCTCTGTCCCTCATAAGCTTTATTTGTTAGAGCCCAAGCAAAATATTACCATAGAAGCCAGAAACCTCAACCAGACCAGTGACTCACTGCATGAACATTTGCAAGTAAAGATGTACAGACCAAAGGGTATACTGTGAGATATACCACAACACGCTGCAGTTTCCAGGGGAAGGTTTTTTATTTAAATTTCTTATTTTTATTTCTTGTTGGCAAGAGCAGAGGGAGAAGAATATGGAGGAATAGGAAAATGAGCGGGATTGGTATGAAATTCATAAAGTATCAATTTAAAAATAAGCTTTTGGAGAGCAAGGCTTTTGTCATCTTGTGGATATCTGAATACCTTTTCATAGTGTGTAGCACTGAACAGCAGCTGACCAAATATTTGTTATTTAATGAGCAGTCTCTTCTGAGAGAGGTGTGACAAGAAGGGTCTCTTCTGCAGAGCTGTGCCCTCTGTATGAAACCTCAGGTGTTTGTGCTTGCTCCCTCCACCCATTTTTTTCACAGAAAAAAAAACCCCCATGAATTCTTGAAGTCTTTGGGGTGGGGGAGAATGGTAAAAGGAAAACTCGGAGATAGTTGATATGAAACACAGAAATGTGGCCTCAGTGGCTTTCAAAGGTGCCACTGATTCTTCTGGGATACAGGATTCTGCACTTCAAATGGGTGCAATACGCTCACAATACAGCCATCTCTGAAGGCTAGTTATTTTCCAGGGAAGAAGCCTGCCCATTGGGAACCCCCACCTAATCAATAAACCACTCTCCTGGGGAACAGGAATCCAATGTCAAGATACTTGCACTGAATCTTGTTTTCATGCCCGAGAAGATCCCACAAATCAATAAGCATTAGAAGACATGGCCATGTTCTTTTCTTTCTATTGTTTTTCAATATTTGCTTAATATCTCATCCCAGTTAAGCATTCTAAAGATTCCTGTGGATCAAGGGCTTCTGGTGGGCACACACAGGTGTGGGATCATGCCATCCAAGGCCAAGGCTACAACTGCTTGGATGAGGAAATAGTAGAGAAGGGACCAGGAACTGGGCTGCCAATCATCTGAGGGTACAGGGCTGACCTACATATTACAGCATCTGAAGATTACAGGGCTCAGACAGTACAAATGACAAATTGCACCAATAATGATAGTTAGCAGAAGCCAGGACAAGAGGAGTGTGAACTGACTGTACAACAACCCACCCCACAGGGTCTGCTAGCATATTCTTGAGGCTTTAACAGACACAGCATTTCTGTGCTCCCTTATTCTGTCCCATTTCTCAGGCCAGTGCAATGCAAGTTCAGGTTTTTCAGGGGGAACGAAACGGATCTCTTCTCCCACCTCAGTCATGAAGACTTGTTGATATTGCCTCCAAATTCTTCTGTCCCCTCCCATGTCTCCATCTCCACCATCACTGCTCTGGGCGTACTGTCCCATGAGAAGTCTTTCCTGAACTGTTGGCCAAGTCCCCATACAGAAATCTGAGTGGGCCTGAGCATCACTGTGGTGCAGTAGTTAGAGAGCATAGAAGAAGTCAGGCTGCCTCAGTTCGAATCCTGTGTCTTTCAGACCTGTGGTAACCTTTGCAAGTTGCCTAATCCTTCTGAGCTTGGTTTGCTTAATGTTTCAAAGAGAGATTCTAATGTACACACCTCGATGGCAAGGGCACAGCAAGGACTAAACAAAGTGGTATAGATGAGGTGTTTGGAACTGAGCAAGTGGGTCCTTGTAGCCCAATATCTGTTAACTGGCCTCTTTCAGGAACATAGTCCTCCCTTGACAGTGTGCTGAGAAGAAAATCCAGACCACTCTCCAAAACACACAGGCATACACACACACATGCACACACCTACAAGCCTTGTGGGACCTGATCTTCCTGCCTGTCTTTCTTCAGTGACTAAGCCCTTGCTCCCCACTTCACATTCATATCAAATGTCTGATTGAGGCTGCAGATGGGCCACCAGCCTACAAACACTGTTCCCTGTGCCTGGGACAGCCTCTCAGCTTTTTCACATTCCTCATCCACTGCCACCTGTCCCTCAAGTCTTACATGGGTTTTCTTTGAGACATTTATGTCACTATGTCAATCAGTGCCCCTGAGGAAGCATGCTTTCCTATCCATGCCCCTGACACTTTGAAATTTAAGTTTTCTTGCGAAACCTAAACTTTCATGCTCTCCAAGCAATTAAGAATGTTTTACAACACTTGCTTTTTCCTCTCCATCTCTTTCTATAAATATTATTTCATAAATTACATACATTATGGATTTTTCTTGTGAATCTTCCAACTAACATCCTCTAAAAGACAGAAGTGAAAGGCTGGTCCCACCTAAAAGGCAATTTTAGGACGATAGTTTAAAATGACTGACTATCTAGTATAGCTGATCCTCATTCATATTCCTCCAATTATTCTCCAACTTTCTATTAAATCTCCTGCACTACTGTTCCTGTGTGCTGGGTCTGCTCTGAGAGGCAGATAGCCTATTTTTCATGCTCAGCACTCTACTCTGTTCACGTTTGCGGAAACAGTGATGACTATGCCTCAGTCTCTCCAACTAGGAAGGAGTCTCTCTTATTCCACTCACATATATTTGCATGTGCACACACACACATCCACACACACATGCTCACGTGCACATAGGAACCCTTGGGCTAGTGCATGTGCTCTCTATAGTTTAATTCAGAAACTCAGGGTGTTTCTGCATCCCTTCCTCGGCTGATCCCATTGGGACCCACACTCTGTCCTAACCCCTTTGGCTCCATTTTGTTTCTGCCCTTTGTCTCATCCTTTGCTCGTCTTCTGTTGAGGGCCGCTGGCTCCAACTCCTCAAGGTGGCACCATTATCTGGTGCTGGCCAACCCGCCTGAGTCAGTAGAGAACGCATGCGTGCTCTCGCGAGACTGGTTTCTCAGCCTCTTCCGTGGCGTCATGTGGGATACTGGACTGCAACCTATAGGAAGATGATACGTCTAAAGCAGGGGCCTTTGGTCTGTATAAAATCGGGCGCTTCCTACCTCGTGCTCTCTCTCGCTTTCCTTCCCCCCCCCCCCCCCCCCCCCCGCCGGGGCCTGTCGCTGCGGGTTCCTGCGCCACGGCCCCCACCCCTCCGCTTCTCTCTGCCGGCCTCTCTGCCTCTCTCTCTCTCTCTCTCTCTCTCTCTCTCTCTCTCTCTCTCTCCCTCCTCTCTCTGCCTTCCCCTCCATTTTCCGTAAGCTGAATGCTCTCCCTCAAGACCCATTAAAGCTATACTGCAGAAGGATCCTACGTGTGTGCCGCGGCGAGAAGTGGGCGCGGGACAGTCTTCCACAACCTCGACCTCTCACTTCTCAGTCAGTCCCTTCTATGCCTCAGATTTCCCTTTCCAAAAGGAGAATCCACTCATTTTTTTGTTTGTGTTTTTTGTATTTTTAATGAGGAAGGTGAAAGTAATGTGTTCTACGGACTTTAGGATACCTGGCTGACAGGCTCCTTCTGTGACCATGGACAGGTTCTGAGTTAAGATAGAAATTATAATAGCACCTACTGTTTACAACAGAGGTGAATAAACAGATTGTTGTTGAGTTCTGTACACTTACTGAGTGCCTACTGTCTGCCAGTTCTCCTCCTCCTCCTGGAGACTGTCAGGACAAAGCAAACACACCTCAGGTTGAATGAGGAAGTGAGAAACTTAGTCCTGTCTCTGCTGCTACTCCAGGTTAACAAATGCCAGACTTTCCAGGACCCACAACAACTTCCTCCTGAGTGACAGATGGAAGAAGCACAGGGCTGTGTTCCCAAATTCACCCTCTGGGACTGAAACTAGAATATTCCTCTATGGGCACAGCAGTGGGTTGTTGTAGTTCTTTGGCACCAACAAGGAGTCCTCAGGTTTCTGTCAGGAGGTTCCTGCACCTGCCTGGACTTCCTGAGGTCATCAGCTCTGTCCTGTCTAGGAAACGGGTCACCTGAAGCACTGAAGTATGGCTCATTGGCATGTGTGGGAGGAAAGTTTTGTCAGTTGGCAGAGATGGGTGTGACCCAGACTCTCCTCCTGAGACCTGAGGAAATGCCTGCAAATTGTCTACTGAGTCTTCTAGGATGTTCATGGAACAGGGTCAGGCACTAGCTTAGGTCACAGAGGCCTCTCCCTCAACCTCAGTAATCTTAGTCAGGGACAGACACACCTCACCAGGACATACTGTACTCATCTGAAAAACAGTGCCTGGCTTAGTTGAGAGAGCACTTGCCTAGCAATCATGAAGTCCTAGATCCCATCCATGCTGCATAAGTGGGGAGTGGTGACCCAGGCCTATAATCCCAGTATCAGGGAGCAGAAGCAGGAGAATCAGAGATCCAAAGCCATCCTTAGCCATAGTGGGTCACAGGCCAGTCTGGAATATATGAAACCCTGAATTAAAAATTTTAAAGAGAAAAACTAAAGCCTTCAATACAGATACTGCTTGTTTCCAATACACATGTGAATGTGACACAAAGTGCCTGCTGCTGTCCTGTTGATATTGCTGTCTGTGCCAAACTTGAGGAGCCCGGAGAATGTCTAGTTCATTTTGTTCCCAGCTCTTGCCAAAGGGCACATACACAGAAAGCAGGTTGAAGGACAGGTGGAACCTGTCTGGCTCCAGAATCTGCCCCTGTGTCTGTGAGGATTAACCCAGGGCCTGGCACAAAGCAGACATCTGGAGCCCAGATAGATGTACATACCTACCTTCCTGACGTGAGCTTTATCATTCATCTTCAGTGCAGAGCTGATTTCTGGAACCCCAAGAACTCTCTCACTCTTGATCCCTGGGTATCATATTTCCCACATTTGAGTTTTTAGCTACCTTCATTGAGGTCTTATGTATAGAATATAAAACTCACTCACATTAAGTGTATAATTTGATAATTTTTAGTGAACTTTCCAACATGCTATCATCACCATTGTCTAGTTTGAGGACATTGTCGGTGACCCAGCAAGACCCTTCATGCCCACTTGTGGTTAATCCAGGCACTGCTGTGTCTGCTGTCTCTGGGAACTGGCCTTTAGATACATCATATAAAGAGTCCACAATCTGGGGTGTTGGAACATGGCTTATTTCTCTGAATGTTTCTGACATTCACACTCATTGGATGTATCAGTATTTAGATTTGGGGCTGGGTATGAAGCTGCTAAACAATGATATGCAGGCAACAGAAAGTAGACTGAGACACCAGGTGGTAGCTCTTTCATATATGAGACTTCAAAGCCCACCTCCACAGTGACACACTTCCTTCAACAAGACCGTACCTACCCCACCAAAGCCACACCTCCTAATAGTGTCAATCCCTTTGGAGGCCATTTTCTTTCAAGCAACCACCGATGCCCTCTTTCCAGCACTAACATTATGAGAGAGTAGCTCATAAGCCACTTGCCAGCTACCTGCCCTTTCCTGGTGATGGTTCCCAAAGCCTCTGACATGATAAGAGATAAACTGCTGAACAGACAAACAGAAAATCTATTCTCTCCTCCCTGCCTTGCCCCGCCAGATGCAGCCCCAGCCTGCATAGGTTCTGTTACTTGGATCTGAGCTCCACCCCAATCCAATCCAGTCCCACACTGTCAGGAAATAATCCTGGGCAAAAAGTTTCCAAATGCTGCCAGAGAAATCTGTGCTCTCCCTTCCTTAGGGGGCAATAGCAACCATATCCTGGTCTTCTTATCCTTAAAAATATGGGATTTGTTTACTTGTTGTTTGTTAAAGCATAATTTTTAAGTGTGTTTTATATTTTGAGCCCTCTTGGCAACAGCCTTCTAAGAAACAGTGCAATGACCTGGCCTTTCTGTCTCCATTAGAATCCCGAGAAAATGTCATTGCTTTATGGTGCTCCTACAAAGTGACACCCCACTCCCATCCATTATCCCACCTTTCAACTTAAACTATGGGGAGGAGAAGAGGATTTTCAGAAATCAAAGGCATCTCACTGGAACAAGAAACTCATGTCACACTGTACCAGAGGAAGCTCCTGATGCACCTGTCACACCTGTCAGCGGCCCTACATCACAGGCAGCAATGACCTTTCCCTTTAGAATGCTCAGCAAAGGAGAATATTTATGCAGCACACACCTAACTGTGACAGGAAAAAAAAATCTTAAAGAATCTCAGATGCTGATGGCCCAGAGAAGGGTGCATGGATATGAGTTAAATCTGGACCTTTCCCTTCCCTCCTCCATTGAGGAGAACATCTCATCTTGGGTGAATTATTTAACCTTTCCTAGCTCCAGGTGCTGCTCCTGTCTGTGGATAATAATATCCTAAAGTTCTCTGTGAAAGCAAAATGAGGTGTTGTTTGGAGAGCAGGATGCAGAAGCTATTTTGGTCTCAGTTTGAACTGAATAGCCGGCACCTTCTAAAGCGAGCTGTGATGCTGGCTACAGAAGGAAAGACAGCAGTGGTGTGAACCTCTTCCCTTTCTGTTATCACCTCCAGCACACAGGGGAGGCTGGGCCAGGGAAACAGCTGCGAGTGAACAGGGGGAGTTTGGGAAAGCAATGTATATGCTCTCAGCTTCAACCAGCCACTCTTGGCCTCAAAAAGAGTGGCTTCGGGGGGGGGGGGGGGCACAGTGTCCTTCAAGCTGAGTTGTTACTGAAGATTTAGGTCTGCATCATGCTTTAGAAACCCAAAGAAAGGGGAGACCAGAGAGGAGGTATCCAGCCAGAATAATGAGGGAGCTATAGGCTTTGGGCTTGTCAGTAAATTGAAATTATTTTCCGTAAATCTGAAATTTGCCATAGGTACTTGCAGACTCTGTAGTTCCTTGTCTTTTGGGGTTTTTCTTTCTTTCTTTCTTTCTTTCTTTCTTTGAGAAAGGGGATCACCTGGTAGTCTAGGCTGACCTTCAATTCACATCAACCATTCTGCCTCATCCTCTCAAGTGCTTTGAGTATCATAGAAACTCTTTTGCACAAAGAAGCTGTCAATACCTATTATATGCTGAATGTGTGCCTTCCAAATCTACAAAAGGAAGCCTCTGTCCCCAGTGCCTCAGTATAAGAAAACAGGACTTCTAACAAGCTGATTGTGGGCAGAAGGATAGCTTAGTGGATGCTCGTACTTGCTGTCCCAGATGACATAAATCCAATCCCAGGAACCCACATGGTGGAAAGAGAGGACTAACACACACACACACACACACACACACACACACACACACACACACACACACACACACAAAGTCACTATTTTAAAAGTTGATTATGTTAGACTACAAGGTCCTTAGTGTAGATCCTAAGTGTCATCCAGGATAATTACAGATTTCCTTTATCTTTTATCCTAGGATGAGGGTTGTGCCCTACAAATAATAAAGTGATGGGTAGAAATACAGTTGGTTTGCTGAATATACTCCCCAAGTCATGTTTGTTTAATATATAAGAAAACTTATTGCCTTATGTGTACAACTCCTCAGTCTATCTACAGTCAAACAAGATGTAATTCACTGAACAGTCATTTCCGTTCCCTCCCGGTCACCAGTGGGAACCCCCACACCCACCCCAGCACCTCTGGGGACCCCCACCCCCATCCTGTCACCACTGGGGAATCCCATCTATGTCATACAACACAAAGCTGATGGTGGCAGACCAGTCATTTAACATCTGCTAATTCCTCCAGCTGACAATTTGAGTGCAAACATCCTATAAAGCTAAGGGGTAAATGTTACCCTATAAACACACTAGTTCCTCGAGGGACACTGAATCCCAGCCAGAAGAGAGACTCAGCAAGCCTCAAATTCACATAATGCTCCAATGAGAACTGAGTTCAAATCTGAATCCCTCATAGTCATGTGACCCTGAGTGAAGGATTTCACTTGTCTGTGCCTCTATTTCCTCATCTATTAAATTGAAGTAATAAACTATATGTTTGCAGGTTACCATCTGAAAGAGATGAAGAATAAATGCAAAACTCAAGATAACGTCTAACCAAAGGATTCAGTACATAGACTTAGCATTAAACTGCATGACCTCTCAACATGAAATTCTATGACATTCTCCATTTATTGGCAGCGTGAGGAGCTCCTGATGGAGAACTGATTCTTAAACCAGACTTCCTGGATTTGCGTTATGCAAGAATGGGAAACACAGCTGTATGGGTGTTTGGTGTTACTGCTATTAACACTGTGAGACAATAGAGTAATGTCTATATGTAAATGGTACATACAGTAAGAGATTAATAATAACAGCTATTTAGAAATGGTTACTTCAATAAACCTATATGTCCCTGAAGATTCCGGCTTCTCAAAGGTCTCAGAGGCATCAGCTGTTTACTCTATTTTATACTGTAGGTGTGTGTGTGTGTGGGGGGGTGATTCAAGAATTTTCAAGCTTCCATTCATCCCAGATACTGTGACCTCCCGTTTGTCACATGAGGCTTGGGAGCCTCTCTCCCACCCTCTTTTTGGGCCATATGTTTCAGTTTGGAGAGAATGTTGCCATTGCACAGAACATGCCATATATCAAGGCAAAACACCCTTACACATAAAATGAAATGAATACATCTTTAAAATGTTTTTGTTTTTAAAAAATACATAGCTGCCCCTTATTATCAGCAGAGGATTGGATTCAGGACCCCTGGGGACACCAGAAACTGAGAATGCACAAGGCCTTTATTTTAAAAATGAGAGAGCATTTTTCAATAAACTATGCATACCTTCCCATATACTTTAGGTCGTCACTAGATTACTGCCAGTATCTAGTGCAACACAGAGGTTCTTTAACTATTTATTATTCTGTGTTGTTTAGAAAACAAGGACAAGGGGAAATGCCTGTACATACACGGGACAGATGAAATTTAAATGATATTTCTTTAGTCCAACATTGATTATATTCTCAGATGTGAAACCCACGGATACAGCAGACCCGGCTCTGCTTCTCTGTTGGGAGGCAGAAAATAAACCACAGCTTCTTTTCCCTGTGTGCGAGCCAGAGTGTCTCTCAAGTGATAGGGTGTTTCCAACCCAGAGTCCCATCCTCCTCTGGCTATGCATTCAGCCATTGCCTGTAGTGACTCTACCCCAGGCTCTCAGCCTCTCTCCAGGTTTCCTGTCTGATCCTTTCTTCCAGGGTGGTTCCTACCTTGCACAGGAGAGATGAGGTATCCTGTCTTGCCAGTCTCCCGAGATGGTGACATTTTGGCAGCCCAGATCTCTCTGGGCCTCACTCATCACTCACTGACCCTGAAGATTCACAGAAAGGAAAACCAAATATAAAAAACTGCCTCCTACTGGCAGGAAATCATTGTTTCGCCAAACTCAGAACTGACAAACAAGTGTAACATTGGACAAAGGAAGATGCAGTGCTATCCAAGGCCATTGTCACAGCCATTGCTCTGTGTATAAGAGAAACAAAGGGGGCCTGTGTACAAATACAGGGACAATACTGTTGTGTTACCAGCTGCTTCTATGTTACTCCCGGGGAAAGCAGATGAAAAATGAGGCCATGGTGTGCTCTGAACTTAACTAATCTTAGAACTAGGCCATTTAGGACAAGGCCCAGGCATGGTTATACTGAGAACCAGGGGACCTTGTCCCAACCTATTGCTTACAGACCATATTTTTCTTCATTTTATTTTATTTTTTTATAAAAAAAAAAATGTCTTTTTATCCATGTACACCCCTGTTCCCCTCCCTTTCCTCCTCCCAATACCTTCCAGTCAGCCTTCAGCCTCCCTCTCCCCATCCACCCATATCCTCCCTCAAAAGGGCAAGAAATCCCAAGGTCGGTCAATTCAGCATGGCACATCCACTCCAGGCAATTTCAATTTCCTCATCCCAAAATCTAGACTGGGTTAGGTGTTCCTCTGCATGGAATGGGCTCCAAGGTGCCAGCCACACACAGGAACATAGTCTAATCCCACTCTTTGAGGCTCCACATACTGCCCCCGCCAATCTAGAGTTGCCTACCCTTGGATAGCCTAGCTCCTTTTCCCAACGATTCCCCAGTGGCTGTTCTTGATTCAGTGAGCTCTCCGGAGCTCCAGCCAGCCATCACTATGGGAACCTTCCTCATAATCCCTATCCCTCTGCTCATACAGACTCTTCTCCCCTGTTCTCAGCTTGACCCAGGACCTCGGCCCAGTGCTCAGGCATGGATCTCTGCCTTCACCACTATTCTTTGTTGGATGTAGGTTGGGTGATGAAATTAGGGTGGTTATTCATTTGACTATAGGGGACATCCTGTTTAGGCACCTCCTCCACTATTGGTTGGAGAACTAGCCAGGGACATCCTGTGAGTTCTTGGACATTTCCCTAACACTCAGTCTCTTTCCAACCCCACACTGGCTTCCTCTATGGAAATATCCATCTGTTTCTCTCTCTCTCTCTCTCTCTCTCTCTCTCTCTCTCTCTCTCTCTCTCTCTCTCTCTCTCTCTCTCTCTCTCTCTCTCTCTCTCTCTCTCTCTCTTGCTCATCTCACTCAACCACCTCCTCTCATGATTTGTTCCCAACTTGCTATGAACCCAATTTGCTAAGGTGATCTTCTCTAGTTTCTCTTCCTAGAGGAATCTCTGGATGTATCTCTTAAGTTCCTTATGATCCCAAGATGTTCAGGGCTTGTGGTTTGCAGCTTGGGTATTCTTTGCTTTTTGTCTAAAGTTCACTTGTAAGTGGGTACATTCCGTGCCTATCTTTCTGGGCTTGTGATACCTTGCTCAGGAGGATATTCTCCAAATCGATCCATTTGCCTGAAAATTTTAGGATGTCATTTTTTTTTTTTTTTTACTGCTGAGTAGTACTCCATTGCATAGATGTACCACGGTTTGTTAATTCATTCTTCAGTTGAGGGGTATCTAGGTTGTTTCCAGGTTCTTGCTATTACAAATAATGCTGCTATGAAAATAGTTGAGCTAATGCCTTTGGGGTACAAATGTGCATTCTTTGGATATATGCCTAGTAGTGGTATTGCTGGATCACTGGGAAGATTGATTCTCAGTTTTCTAAGGAACCACCATATTGCATTCCAAAGTTGCTGTACAAGTTTACACTCCCACCAACAATGGAGGAGTGTTCCTCTTGCTCCGCATCCTCTCTAGCATAGGCTGTCATCTGTGTTTTTGATCTTAGCCATTCTGACAGGTGTAAGGTGGTATCTGAAAGTTGTTTTGATTTGCATTTCTCTGATGGCTAAAGACATTGAGCAGTTTTCTAAGTAACTTTCAGCCATTTGTAATTCTTCTGTTGAGAATTCCCTTTTTATCTCTGAATTCCATTTTTAAATTGGGTTATTTAGGTTTGGGGCTCTAGTTTCTTGAGTTCTCTATGTATTTTAGAGATCAGTTCTGTGTCAGATGTAAGGTTGGTGAAGATCTTTCCCCATTCTGTAGGCTGTTGTTTTGTCTTATTTGACTGTGTCCTTTGCCTTACAGAAGCTTCTCAGTTTCAGGAGGTCCCATTTATTGATTGTTGTTCTTAGTGTCTGAGCTACTGGTGTTATACTGAGGAAGTGGTTATCTGTGCCAATGCATTGGAGGGCATTTCCCACTTTCTCTTCTATCAAGTTCAGTGTAGCTGGGTTTATGTTGAGGTCTGTGATCCACTTAGATTTGAGTTTGTGCAGAGTGATAGGTTTGGATCTATTTGCATTCTTCTATATACTACCATCCAGTTATGCCAACACCATTTGTTGAAAATACTATCTTTTTATGTTGAATATTTGTGGTCTCTGTCAAAAATCAGGTGTTCCTAGGTGTGTGGGTTAATGTCGGGGTCTTTCATTTGGTTCCATTGATCCACAAGTCTGTTTTTTATGCCAGTACCAGGCTGTTTTTATTACTGTAGCTCTATAGTATAGCTTGAAAACAGAGATGGTGATTCCTCCTGAAGTTCTTTTATTGTGCAGGATTGTTTTGGCAATTCTGGGTTTCCTGTTATTCCATATGAAGTTGAGTATTGTTCTTTCAAGGCCTGTAAAAATTGTGTTGGGATTTTGATGGGGATTGCACTGAATCTCAAGACTGCATTTAGTAAAATTGCCATTTTTACTATCCTACCTATCTAGGAGCATGGGAGATCTTTCCATTTTCTGATACCTTCAGTGACTTAAAGTTTTTGTCAAACAGGTCTGCTACTTCTTTGGTTAGAGTTATGCCAAGATATTTAATGCTATTTGCAGCTATTATAAAGGGTGATGTTTCCCTTCTTTTTCAACCCTTTTATTCTTATATAGGAGGGCTATTGATTTTTTTGAGTTAATCTTGTATCCTGCTATATTGCTGAAGGTGTTTACCAGCTGTAGAAGTTCCCTGGTAGAATTTTGGAGGTCACTTATGTATATGATCATATCATCTGCAAATAGAGATAGTTTGACTTCTTCCTATCCAATTTGTGTTCCCTTAAACTCCTTTTGTTCTCTTATTGCTTTGGCTAAAACTTCGAGAACTACATTGAATAGATAAGGAGAGAGAGGATAGCTTTGTCATGTTCCTGATTTTAGTGGGATTGCTTTGTGTATTTCTCCCTTTAGTTTGCTGTTGGCTGTCGACTTGCTGTATATTGCCTTTATTATTTATATTTAAGAATATCCCTGTATTCCTGATCTCTCCACGACTTTTATCATGAAGGATAAAAGTAGTAAGAGGGCTCTCAGGTCCTGGGCGGCCGAGACCCACAGACCTGTCGTCCAGCCACTCAGCTGCCCACTGCCCACTGCTCAGACCCCCAGAAATGACTCAGATGCTTATATTAACTTTATGCTGTTTGGCCTATGTCTCAGGCACATTGCTAGCTAGCTCTTACATCTTAAATCAACCCATTTCTATTAATCTGTCTGCCACGTAGCCCGTGGCTCACCTGTGTTTCTTACATGTTGCTCCTTGGGCGGCTTCAGCTGGATCTGCCTCTGACTCCGCCCTTCCTTTCCTACCTATTCTGATTCCTCCTCCTACTTCTTCTATGGTGCCTGTCATGGCCCAAAACAGCTCCTTTATTAAAAGATTGATATTCACAGCATACAGAAAGGCATTCCCACATCAAAGGAGTATTGGATTTTGTCAAAGGCTTTTCAGCATCTAGTGAGATGATCATGTGGTTTTTTTACTTTTGGTTTGTTATATGATGGATGACATATATTCACAGTTTTTTGTATGTTGAACCATCTCTGCATCTCTGGGATGAAGCCTGCTTGATCATGGTGGATGATTTTTTTTTTTTGATATGTTTTTGGATTCGGTTTGCCAGAATTTTATTGAGTACGTTTGCACCAACGTTCATGAGGGAAATTGGTCTGTAATTCTCTTACTTTGTTTCATCTTTGAGTGGCTTGGGAATCAGGGTGATTGTGGCCTCATAAAAAGAGTTCTGTAATGTTCCTTCGGTTTCTACTGTGTGGAACAGTTTAAGGAGTATTGGTATTACTTCTTCTTTGAATGTCTGGTAGAATTCTACACTGAAATCATCTGGTCCTGGGCTTTTTTTCCCCCCTTGGGAGACTTTTAATAACAGCTTATTTCCTTTGAGCTTATAGGTCTGTTTAGGTCTTTAATCTGATCTTAATTTAATTTAATTTTAATTTAATTTAAGTGGTACCTGTCCAGAAAGCTGTCCCTTTCTCTTAGATTTTTCATTTTAGTGGAGCATAGATTTTCAAAGTATGACCTGATAATTCTCTGGATTTCCTGGATGTCTGTTGTTATGTCCCCCTTCTCATTTCTGATTCTGCTAATTTGGATATTCTCTCTCTGCTTCTTGGTTAGTGTGGATAAGGGTTTATCTATCTTGTTGACTTTCTCAAAGAACCAACTCTTTGATTCATTGATTCTTTGTATTGTTCTCTTTGTTTCTACTGTATTGATTTCAGCCCTAAGTTTGATTATTTTCTGTCTTCTATACCTTCTGAGTGAGTTTGCTTCTAATTGTTCTAAAGCCTTCAGCTGTGCTGTTAGGTCTCTTGTGTGATATTACTCTAGGGTTTTCATATAGGCATCTAGTGCTATGAGTTTTCCTCTTAACACTGCTTTCATTGTGTCCAATAAGTTTGGGTATATTGTGGATTCAAATTCTAGGAAGTCTTTGATTTCTTTCTTAACTTCTTCCCTTATCCAGAGGTGGTTCAATTGAGAGATTTTCAGTTTCCATGTATTTGTAGGCTTTCTGTGATTTTTGTTGTTGTTTAACTCTAGCTTTAGACCATGGTGGTCTGATATGATACAAGGAGTTATTTCCATTTTTTTGTATCTATTGATATTTGCTTTGTGACTGAGTATGTGGTCAATTTTAGAGAACGTCCCATGGGATGCTGAGAAATACGTATATTTCTTTGTGTTTGGGTGGAAGGTTCTGTATATATCTATTAAGTCTATTTGGGTCATAACATCTGTTCGATCCTTTATTTCTCTGTTGAGTTTCTGTCTGGTTGATCTATCCAGGGGTGAAAGTGAGATATTGAAGTCTCCCACTACTAGTGTGTGGCATTTAATGTGAGGTTTAAGCTTTAGTAGTGTTTCTTTTACATATGTAGGTGCCCTTGTGTTGGGGGCCTAAACATTCAGGATTGAGACTTCATCTTGGTATATTTTTCCTGAGATGAATAAGTAATGTCCATCTTGGTGTCTTTTGATTGATTTTAGTTTGAAGTCTATTTTGTTAGATATTAGGATGGCTGCATCAGCTTGTTTCTTAGGACCATTTGATTGGAAAGTCTTTTCCCAACCCTTTACTCTGAGCCTGTGTCTGTCTTTGAAGCTGAGGTGTGTTTTTTCTATGAAGCAGAAGGATGGCTTCTGTTTTGTATCCATCCTGCTATGGTGTGTCTTTTTATAGGTGGATTGAGTCCATTGATATTAAGGGATATTAATGACCAGTGATTATTATTTCCTGTTATTTTTGGTGGTAACATGTGTGTTTCCCTTCTTTAGGTTTCTCTTCTGCGGGATTATCGATTGTTTGTGGTTTCATCAGTGTCTCTGGTTTCCTTAGGTTGGAGTTTTCCCTCTAATGCTTTCTGTAGGGCCAGATATGTGGATAGGTGTAGAGGGATTGTGTTATTCTATTATAAATAATTATCCCACCCACCAGTTTAATAAAAAGCGCTGATTGGCCAAAGACAGACAAGAAATGTGGGTGGAACTACCAAACTAAAAAAAACTCTAAAAACAGACAAAACAAAACAAAATGCCAAAAAAGCCAAAAAAACACCCCCAAAACAACTATACTACTCTAAAAAAATATACCAAGCCACATGACTAAACAAAATAAGTCATAAATTAAATTAAAGATAAAAAATTAACAAGTTACATGCCTAGGCCTTAAGCCAATCAGCCTAAAACTATTATAAACATCTGTGTGTCTCTACAAGTCTATAAGTCTGCCAGCCTAAACCTTAAGGCTAGGCCCCAAAGTCCAGGCCCAAAACCTCTTACTACAAATAGGCATTGTTTAAATCTGGTTTTCTTGTGAAGTATCTTGTTTACTCCATGTATGGGTTTTGCTGGGTATGGTAGGTTGGCTGGGTTGGCAGCCATGCTCTTTTAGTGTCTGTATAACATCTGACCAGGACCTTCCAGCTTTCACAGTTTCCATTGAGTAGTCTGGTGTTATTCTGATGGGTTTGCCTTTATAGGTAATTTGACCTTTCTCCTTTGCAGCTCTTAGTATTTTTTCTTTGTTCTGTAGGTTTAGTGGCTTGATTATTATATGGCAAACTGATTTTGGGGTGGGGGATCTAGTCTGTTTGGTGTTCTGTAAACTTCTTGTATCTTTAGGCATTTCCTTCTTTAGGTTGGGAAAGTTTTCTTCTATAATTTTGTTAAATATACTTTCTTATTTTCTGTGCCCTTGAGCTGCTGTTCTTCTCCTTCTTTGATTATAATTATTCTCAGGTTTGGTCTTTTCATGATGTCCCAGATTTCCTGGACGTTTGTGTTATGACTGTTTTGGTTTTAGTGTTTTCTTTAACTGACATATCTATTTCCACTATTGAATCTTCCAATCCAGAGATTCTCTCTTCCATCTCTTGCATTCTGTTGGTTATGGCTACATCTGTGGTTCTGGTTCATTTCTTCAGGTTTTCTAGTTCCAGCTTTGCCTCGGTTTGTGCCTTCTTTGTTGCTTCTATTTCAATTTTTATTTCCAGGAATGTTTCTTTCCCCTGTTTGTTTTCTTTTTCTTGGTTTTTTTATTTTCTTCATGGATGTGTTCATCTCTTTCAATTTTTTGTTTGTATTTTCTTTTATTTCTTTAAGGGAGTTTTAATATCCTCTTTTAAAGCTCCTATTATCTTCATAAAGTTGTTCTTATAGGTCATTTCCTTCTGTTTCCTCTTCATTGTTATGCACAGGTCTTGATGTTGTAGAACCACTAGCTTCTTCTGGTGGTGTCTTTTTGTTTTTTATATTGTTATATGTATTGTTGTACTGGTGTCTGCCCATTGCTTCCTTGGTTCACTCTTAGCTCTTGGTTGACTCAGTCAGTTGTGAGTCTGGGGGCGGAGTGTTTCCAGTAATTGCAGGGGCTGTTCTTATTCTGCTCTTAGTTGGTTGTAGGCCATGGAGCTGTGGCTATCCAGTTGTGATAGGGGTTGTTTTGATAGGGTCTTAGTTGGCTCTTAGTCAGCTCTTAGTCAGCTGTGGACTGGGAGGGAGGCTTCTGAGTCTTCAGTTGTTGGGTTTCATTGTGGTTTGGCCAGTGGGATGTGTTGCATGAATAAAGGAAACTTGGAGCCATATCTCAGGGAAAGGCTGAGATATCAGAGAGTAAACACCGCAGTCAGATCTCACCCAGCTGTCTTCCAGCTTCCTCAGCCTCCCTCCTCCTGGCTTCTACTGCCTGCTCTGTCTTTCTATGTCTGCCTTAAATACCTTCTTCACTCAGTTGTTTCACATCCAGGTTAAGATTAAAAGCATGACACCACCACTGCCTGCCTGGGAGCCTGGAACTCCTTCTGTAAAGTAAGATGACCTCAAACTCAGATTTGATGGGATTAAGTAAGGACATAGGTCACCACTCCTGGATATTCCCTGTGCTGGGATTAAAGGTGTGAATTACCACTCTCTCATCCTCCTAGACTGACTGTGAGTAGATCCCTCTGATATTTCAGACTGTTTTTTTATTAAATTTGAAACATATCCCCACAGGGATTAAGTATGGGGCGGCTCTCCAAGCTTTTTTTTTGGTTTAGGGCAGGGCTGAGTGTGGTTGGGGTTTCCAGGGCAGTATCCCTGGGCTGGGGTTCAGAGACCATGTTCTCTGCTTGGCCTGAGGGTGGGGGTGAGACTCACCTCTTAGTCTGCTGTGGACCAGGAACAAGGCTTCTGGGTCTCCAGTTGTCAGTGGGTGATCCAGACCATTTTCAATACATGCCAAATCCCCTGTGTCTCTCTCCTCCTCCCTTTCCATCTTTCAAAGACCCAAGATGTTAGAGGCAATAAAGAACTTTCATAATCATTTTATGATCTCCAATGGTTAACTTTCACAGACGCAAACAAGTTCTATTCAATATTTGGACTTAGGGTATTCTGTGGCTAGCCTCCATACTTTGGCACCCCCAAATCGTTATGGTTAGTTTTTAGATGTCAACATGTTGCAGCCAGAAAACCATCTGAGAAGGGAGTCTCAATGGAGGAATTCCCTCAGTTGGGCTAACCTGGGTTAGCCTGTGTGTATCTCTCTGGGATGTTGTCTCAGTTGTTAATTGAGATGGGAAGACCCACTATGAATGCGGGCAGCACCTTTTCATGGTCTAAGTGAGATGAAGACTGACTAGGTGTAAACAGCAAGCAAACAGTGTTTCTTTTTCTCTTAGGTGCGTGTGATGTGACCATGGTCTCAAGCTCCTGCTTCAATGATGGATTGATACGTGGAACTCTGAATCAAACCCTTTCTTCCTGAACGTTGCTTTCTGTCAGTGTAATCGTCACAGCAACAGAGATGAAACCAGAAGAGACCTGTTCTACTGTATTTACATTTTAATTGCCTGCCCTAAGAAATAAATGAGATCCATGACCGTTTGGTAACTTACAGTGTATCCATTAATTAAAGAGCTCTGTCAAGATGCACTTTTCACAGGAAATACATAAATAAAGGAGAGGAATGAATCTATCCACAGTAAACATTCAGTCTGGTAGATTTCAGTGCAGGACTGTCTATAACAAGCATGCCTGCCCTTATTCCCTACAGCCACTCAGCTTCCAAGTTTAGAATTTTTAGTAGCATTTTAATTGACATTTTATCATGTTGATATACGGCACACTCCACACCATCTCCAGTCAACCTCTGGGCACTTACAGTTCTCTCACAAATGGTCATAAGTTTGGTTAGTAGCATCTGGAACACTGGTGGTGGAGGAGATTGCTAAGACACTCGCAGCAGCTACTGAGGCTGCTCAAGCAGCAATGGCTTGCATCAGCTGGTCCATCCCCTCAGCACAATCACCTTTCACTGGTGACTCTTCACCTGGTTGTGTTTATTCAAGGGGGAAAACCCAACATCCTTAAAGTCGGGTAATTGGGAAAGCCCAGCTCCCTCCTTCAGGGTTTCTGCTTCTTTCTTGGTTCTGGAAGCCCGTTCTTAAAAATGGAGTCGCTCCCCACCTTACAGTTGAAGTAAATGCAGTCAGCGCCAGCAAGAAAACGCCACACATGCCAGTGGAGGTGGCGTTTTGGCCACTGTCTTTGCCCCACTGGAATGAAAGCCTTCCCTAGCAGCTGGCAAAGAGTGATCAGTACCTTGAGCTGGGAGCTCACAGCCTACAGCCACTTTGAATCAGGATGTGGAAAAGTTGTGCTTAAAAAAAAAAAAAAAACTTATACAATATTTCAAAGCCCAAAACCCAGAAATGGCTCAGCTGAGTGATTCTGTCTCAGATTTCCCAAGAGGTTTGCACTGGTCACTATTGTGTCTCTATGAGACAATACTGGACAGAAACGTCTCAGAGGAAGAAGGTTCATTTTGGAATGAGGTTTTAGAAGTTGTAGTCCAACATGGCAGAGCGTGGTGGCAATAACACAAAGGCAAGGTTTCGTACATGGTAGCAGGCAAGACACCAAGGAAACCGTCCAGAAAGAGAAGCAGTATAGCTCTCAAAGGCTGTCAGTGAGAACTTGCTAGGTAGGTCCCAGTTCCTAAAGGTTTCAGGGACCAAGTGGTCAAAGCATGAGCATGTGAGGTAGATTTCAACCCATAACAAGGCTGCAGTTAAGCTGTTTGCCCTGGCTATTGCTACTTTCAAATGCTCAGAGGAGTTCCCAGGGCAAGAGACGAAAGAGAAAGAGTACAGAGTACAGAGGAGAGCATGTCGAGACAAGTGTCCTGAGACAGGTAACCTTATCATATGCCCTCCCGCTTTCTAACCCCTTTCCTAATCACCTATTCTTCAGACCAGAGCTCTCCTGGGACCGCAGGAAAGTTACTAAGAAGCCTACGTGATTTGGCTCCACTGTTTAGATAAGGCTAATTATAAAGCCAAGCCCCTACTTCTCCATACACAGAAAAACAAACAAAATAAAACAAACCGTACAAGCCTAAGAGCATTGTTTTGTTTGTTTGTTTGTTTGCAGAGTATACTGCCGGCTTGAGTGTGTGTGTGTGTGTGTGTGTGTGTGTGTGTGTGTGTGTGTGTGTGTGTGTGTGTGTGTGTGAGAGAGAGAGAGAGAGAGAGAGAGAGAGAGAGAGAGAGAGAGAGAGAGAATTCCAAGTATTCAAATAGGTATAGCTTCGTTTAAATCCAGATGGCAAATAGGTCGATCTCTTCTGGGTGTCTCTGTTGCCAACGTGCCTGCCTGCCAAGCCTGCGGGTGCGTTCCCCAAATCAGTCAGCCTACCCAGAGAGCAAAGGCAAAACCAGTTTCCCTGACCTATAAAGTCCAGAAACCATCCTATACCATGCTTATCCCAGCATCTCGGCCCTCTTGTCTTTGAGTTTAGCAGTTCAGGAGTGAGATTCCCAGGTGTTTTGCACTCTAAAACTCTTACCCCATTCTCGCCTGCCACAGTGAAGAACTACAACTCCCGGCATGTCCCGCGAGGTGTCACGTGGCGGCCCCGATTGTTCCCGCTGTCACGTGACTCCAGAAAGATGGCGGCCTTGACAGCGGAGCATTTCGCGGCGCTCCAGAGCCTGCTGAAGGTATCTTGCAGGGGTGGGGACGCGTGCTGCCGCTGCCTCAGTCTCCGGGACTTTGGGCAGAGCAAGAATTGAGAAAAAACTGGCCCTGGTTTGGAGCATTGCCCCCCGCCAGTACTTCTCTGCGTTACTTGAGAAAATGGCTCTGCCTTTCTGAGCTTTTAAACAGGAGCAACAAAATCACTCTCGGATATTCAGGTGGAAGTTTAAAAATAGATAATCGATGTGAATGCACCCAAGGATGGTTTTCCCGACTGGATCACTGAGGTGGCAGTCAGTTCCCTATTTCATCCAGGTGCTCTACCCGCTCAGAGAAATTCAGTCCCTTTCATCAGCCCAGCTCTGGGCTGTGTGTGCGGTCTGTCCCACTGAGGTCTAGTTTTAGCCTGTGTGAGAGATGATCGTCTTTGGTAAGGTTGTAAGGGACATACTCTGGGGACATCATAAAGTTTGAATTACTCTGTAAAAGGGTGGCTTTGCCTTCCCTCTTCGAACGTATCACTAGCTGACATCGTGGGTCTGTTTATAGTCTCTTCTGAGGAACATGACTTCAGTTTCTTGTAGTTTTCCTTCGCCCTTCTCTAGTTGAAGGTCAGTAGTGATAGGACACTCTCATTGTCAGCTGCACGTTTACTGCCTTCTTCAGTATACACCTCCCAGTAAGCGTATGCCTGGTCCACTCCCGAAGGCTTTGACGTTGTTGTCCACAAGTGTGTCCCAACAAGCAGAACAATGCCTGGCACCCAGTATGCCCTGGAGAAATCGCTATTGAGTGCATTAGTGTAACCGAGTTGTGACTAGAAACCTAGAGTTCTCATGCCCAGCCTTTGACCTGCACAGTGGTTGCTTTCAATCTTTGCTTCTCCATACCTGCTTATCTTGGGACAGTTTGTTTTCCTTGATAAACTTAAAAAACAATATGTAACATAGGCAGAAATCATGAGGCCCTCACCTGACTACACACTCATAGCCAACGCTACATCACAAACTGAGACTCCAGCACTCACAGAAGCCTCACTGCTCCTACCAGCACTCACAGAAGCCTCACTGCTCCTAACGTCTTCCTCTCGCCTTCCCAGTAGTGTATTGCTTCTGACACAACTCATTTAATACTGCTCATATTTAAACTTCACAAAAATGGAACACTCCAGTGTGTTCATCTTGACATCTGGCTCCAGACATGATTTAGCAGTAGCTCGTTCATTTTCATTGCTATATCTGTTTTTAATTAAACTTTATTATAAGTTAACTATAGTGTCTATGTTGTTGTAAGAAGTAATGCAGAGAGAGTCCATTTACATTTTTGTCAAGTGTTCCCTAATGGTAACTTCCTGAGAATCTACAGAACAATATCACAGTTGGGGTGTTTACTCTGATACAGTCAAACTCTAAAGCATTTCTGTGTGTAAGAACCCTGTGTTGGTGTCCCACAGCCATGCTCACTTGAAATTGGCCACCTGAGTGGGGTTATTCTTCTGTCACTGTTTTTATTTCTAGTACTTGTGTTAAGTCTTACTGTAGATGGTGTTTGGGGATTGCCTTTCCTCACTCAGCCTGATTCTCTTAGAACAGTGGTTCTCATCCTGCGGGTCTTGACCTCTTTGGGTGTCATATATCAGTTATCCTGAATATCAGACATCTACATTTTGATTTATAATAGTAGCAAAATTACATTTATGAATTAGCAATGAAATAATTTTATGGTTGGGGAGACTATGGAACATGAAAAACTATATTAAAGGGTCACAGCATTAGGAAGGTTGAGAACCACTGATCTAGAGAATCATATTAATCATGTGTGTCAACAATTGCTTCCTTTTTATTGCTTAGGAGTGTTCTGTAGTATATTCTGTTTGTTAGCTCATCAGTCTGTTGAAAGACATGTAGAGTATTTCAAGTGTTACATTTCCACTATTGTAGGTAAAGTTGCTAGGTCATCTGGAAGTTGCATGGTTTAAAGACATCTTCAAACTTTCCCGAGTGCCTGTACTAGCTTACAATTACATCTGTACCAGATTCAGCATTTAGGGTTGTCTCTATATGCTATCTGAATAATTCAGAATCTATATCTTGGATCTTGCATGTCTTGGATCTCAGTGTGTGTTGGGGGGTGTGCATATGTGTTTATGTGTGTGGTTGTGGGTATGTACATGTGGTGCTCAGAGGACAACCTTGGGCCTTAATCCTTTTCTTTAATCCCATTGGAGACAGAATCATTCTTATCGTTTACTGCAGCATACACCAGGTTCACCGTCTATGAGATTCTGGGAATTCTTTTACCTATCATTTTCTGACGGGAGCCCTGGAATTTCAGACACTTGTCCTACCTCAGCTTTTGTGTGTAGTTAGAAGTTTTTCTGTCCCACCAGGCCAGTCCTGCAGCCATTTAGTCCCAAATAATCATACAAAGGCTGATTAATTGTAAACTGTTTGGCCCAGGGCTCAGGCTCATTACTTGCTGACTCTTCCTCTTACACTGACCCATGGTTCCTATCCACGTTTAGCCATGTGGCCTGGTGCCTTTGCTTCAGTGCAGCGTTCCCATCTTCCTCCCTCTGTGTCTGGTGGACGTCTGCTGCTCTTCCTCTTCCCAGAATTCTTGTCTGGTCACCCCTCCTGTACTTCCTGTCTGCCTTCTGGCCAAACAGTGGCAGTTTTCTTAATCAATACAAGTGACAAATATTTACAATGTATAAGAGCTAGTCCCCCAGCGTTTGTGTGTGTTGGGGGATTCAAATTAGGTCACCAGGCTTGTGCAGAAACTGCTTCACCCACTAAGCCGTCTCCCCAGCCCTTTATCTGTCTTTAGATTTTAGTCAGTACTCCACACTGAGCCTATTTTGTATAAAGTATGTGACATTTAGATAGAATTGCTTTTTTATGGCATATTGTTTCAGTACTGTTTGTTGAAAAGAAAATTTTTTCCTATGCTGAATTGCTTTTGCAATTCAAGAATCCTTTGGGCATGTCTGTGTAGGTTTGTTTCAGGGTTGATCTATGTGCTCAACCCTCTGAGTATACCCAGGCTTGATTGCTCTAACTTTATAATAAATCTTGAAATCAGAACAGTTCTTCCTACTTTATTCTTCTTCCCCAAAATTGCTTTGGCTGGGGAGATAGCTCAGTCAGTCAATGCAAGCATGAGGAAGTGGATGTGGTACCCAGACCCCATATGAGGGCCCATACAGGGCACTTGTAATGCCCTGCTGTGGAGGCACAGATGGCTGGATTGCTGGGAAAGGCTGGGAAAGGCTGAGCAGCCTTGGCTATTTGGTTGGTCCAAACCAATGATATAACCTGTTTCAAGAAACAAGGTGGATGGTGCCCGAGGAACCACAGTGAGATTGTTTCTGCCTCTACATTCATGCACATGCCTGTGCACACACGTCTCCCAACAGACTCACAGATGCACACACACACACATATACAGGCTCTTTGCACATGTTGTTTTTAGCTGACCTAACTCCATTGCCTTTCAGTATACATTTCTAAATGTTGTTGGCTAGATCTAAAAGAAACTTGCTTAGATTTTGATAGAACTTGTTTTTAACCTATGTGCCAATTAGGAGGAGTTGTCCTCCTTAGAATGTTGAATCTCCACTACGTAAACTTGATGTGTCTCCATATTTGTTTCATCTTCTCTGAGCTCCTTTGTCCAGAATGTGCAGTTGTGGCACAGAAGTTCTAGAATTCACTCTTTCACCTATTTCAAAGGACACTTTTAAAGTTATATACACATAATTTGCCCTGACTTCCCTCAGCAATAGAGTGGGACCCGGGAGCTGTAAGATGAAATTAACCCTTTCTCCTAGGTGTTTTTGACCAGTGTTTAATCACAGCAATGGAAAGCAAAATAAGACAATCTTCCTGGAGAGCTGGCTTATGAAGTAGAATGAGCAGTAGGTAAGCTCTCAAGGAAGAAAAGGAAGAGAAGCTGTCTGAAAAGAGGGGAGCAGATTCTGAGAGAGGAGAAAGGGGGAGGGATGGGGAGGAGAGGGAGAGGGTGGAAGGAAGCGGGTGGGGAGATGAGGAGCCAGAACATATTAGAATGCTCTTCGCAGAATTGTAGATGGGAAAAGACACCCAATAGTCCTATAAAAATACTGATATACTAGTTAATAGCTAAGGCCAAAGCCAGGGCCCTGAAACTGGACTACAGTCTTGCTCATCATCACAGTAACCTTTGCTTTTCAGTTTGAAAGGTGACATTTTCTCTGAGAAACATCTGTCCATTACATGGACAAACAGAGTTAGGGTGGCTCAACATTTGATTGTTTGATCTTACAACAGTGTGGAAGTAATAGTATTGGGTCAAACCATACTTTGGATTTAGATTATCTCGTGGCATGGAGTATCTGGAGCAGATGCTTGAAGCACAGGTGGCAGTTCCTCAGCACCAGGTGAGCCAGGCTCCAGTTAGTGTAAACAACCATCACTATCTAATATGCCATCACCAAGCCACAGCATTCTATAGACCAGGTGATTACACGTGTACTCTAATTAGGAGACTTTAGGCAAGGCTAATGTCATCCCATGCCAAGTCAAGGAATGTCTGTGTAGAAATAAGCTGGCTTTGTGTGTTTATTTTGTATGTCCAACCTTAAATTCACTTGTACTAGGTTTTGGTGATTTTGTGTATTCATGTAGATCATGCTTGTCAGCAGAGACTTCTGATTCTTCTATATAGTCTGCATAGCCTTAAGTTTCTTGTTTTTCCTTATGTCTGGAATTTTCAGGCATTTGCTCAGAAGAATGGTGAGTAAGCATTCAAGGACAAGGCACTGACTTACCACTCATACATTTATAGGGATCATAGAAGAAGTGAGGAAAGATGCAAGGAACAGACAAAGTCCTGAGTGAGTGTGTTTTACTGACAAGGACTCCATTGTCTCAGACTCACGGGAATTGGCAAAAACATCACTGGACCAGGCTCAGAGACTTGCCAAAGCCTCTGGTCTCTGTGCAGAAGTTAATATAGTGTCCAGAAAGCACCAAGTGCAGCTTCTTCCTGTCAGTGGAGAGTAGCTAACCCTCTTCCCTGCTGTACATAATGAACAAACTGAGGTTCCATACTGGTGCGTAATAGGTGGTGCCACTCTATCAGAGTGAGTACAACCCACTCAGTTCCAGATTTGTGTGTGTGTGTGTGTGTGTGTGTGTGTGTGTGTGTGTGTGTGTGTGTGTGTGTGTGTGCGCGCGCGCGTGCTCGCGCATAGCTCCTTTTTCCCAGCCAGGTTTCTAGAATCTAGCTGTGCTGGACATAGCATAGGTTGTTAATTATGGCCTTTTTTCGGATGCCCTTCCAGGTTAAGGAAGTGTTCTACAAAAGTTTGCTTTATTCCCAAATTCTCATGCTCATTGGCCAGGTGGGGTCATGAAGTTGTGCTCTCATGGGATGTGGACCCCTAGGTTTGGGGTCTGTATACTGGCCTCCCATGATGCCAGTTTGTTTTTTCTAAGAATTTTATTTTTTAAGGAAAGTTATTTTATTTGAAATGGTTCAGGTGTGGAGGTCAGAAGACAGCTTGTGGTAGCTAGTTCTTTCTTTCCACTATGTGGGTTCTAAGAATCAAACTCAGGTCCTCAGCTCACTTACCTGCCAACCATCGCCTTGGCTGAGAGGGGTTTCTTTGTTTAAGTAAAAAAAAATGATGTTTAATTTTATCAAATATTTTTCTTGGTTTGTTTGAGAATGTGTGGTTTCCTCTCTTTAACCTGTTAAAATTGTGAGTTACATAGATTTTAAATATTTAACCAGATTTATAGCTCTGAAATAAATCTCGTCTGGCCATAGTGTATATATAATACCTTTTATATAGCCCATTTCAATATGTTAATATTTTGCTAAGAATTTATGCCAATTTTCATGAGCGAATCTGCACCTTTCCTTTTTCTTTTTTCCCTTCTTTCTTTTCTCTTTTTTGAACTGTCTGGCTTGGATATCAAAGTGATTTTACCAATAAAATGCATTGGAAACTGTCCCCTCCTCCCGTTTTCTAAAAGAGATTTATAGAGTTGATGTTTTTGATTGTGAAATATTTGTTAGAATTCTCCAGTGAAAATGTCTTGGTCTAGAGAGTTCTTTTTTGAGTTAATGCTGTGGATTCAATTTCCTGAGTAGTGACAGCTATTTCATATCTGTTTCGTATGAGGGCGTTGTGATGGGGCTTTTGAGTAATTGGTCCGTTTGTGGAAGCTGTCAGGTTTGTGTGTAGGGTTTTTTTTTTCTCTTTTCAATGTCTGGCTTGCTATTCTTGCCAGCTCTTTGTTTCACTTACTTCTCCCGTCCTCTTTCTGGGGGGAGTGTTCCACAGATGTCAATTAGAGTGATGGATAGTGCTGCTTAATTCTTCCATGTCCTGGTTCATATCTGGCTGGCTGTATCAGTTGTTGAAGGAGGGGTGTCATTGTGCCTGTTGCATTTGGGAAGTCAGTGTTTTCCCTAACATTCTTGTCAGTTACTGCTTTACAGTTTGTAGTCCTCTGGCTGGTTGTATTCACAATTTTTCTTAGTGGACAAAGCCTTGCAGCATTTTAGAATATTGCCCTGATAGTTTTCTTTCTGTAAAGTATGCTTTATCTGTTACCAAGGTGAGCATTCTTGCGTTCCATTGATTGATGTTTGAATGGTGTTCTTTATTCGTCCACCCACTTTTAGCCTGCCCATATATTTGAAGAAAGATCCTTGTATAAATGTATAACATTTAATATTTTTCATCCACTCCGCCCAGTTTTCTATTTCAATTGGAATATCACATCACTTAGAGTTAATACAAATACTGCAATGCTAGGTCTTAAATCTGCTCTTTTTCTGCTCGTTCTTTAGTTTATTTTTCTTTTTTACATTTATCTACTTTCCCCGTGGGTTATTTGAACATTTTTTAAAGAATTCTATTTTAGGAGCTAGGAATATGGCTAAATGGGTAAAAAGAGAGTGCTCGCTGTGCATGAGAGCCAGAGTTTGAACCCCAGCACTCACTTGAAAAGCCACAGCTGCCTGTAATCCCAGCACTGTAGAGATCAGAGACAAGAAGATATCTGGGATATTGAGGCCACTGGCCTAGTTCCAAGTTCAGCACAAAATTCTATTTTATCCGGATTCCAAAATGTACTTTGTTTGTTTGTTTTTCAAGACAGGGTTTCTCTGTGTAGCTCCGACTGTCCTGGAACTTGCTCTGTTGATAAGGCTGGCCTTAGACTCACAGAGATCTTCCTGCTTCTGCCTTCCAAATGCTGGGATTAAAGGCATGTGCCACCACCACCTGGCTGCCAAAATGCACTTTTTAATAGAGTCTTTCTGGTCACTGTATGTATATAGTTTATCGTAGTCTGTTGGCATCATCATTTTAGCATTAGGATGAAGTCTAGTTATAACACGTTTGTATTAAATATTTCTTCTGCATTACATTAGAAGCTTCATCAAGCAACATTATAATTTTTGCTTAGCCATCTAGTATAATTTATAAAATGTAATTTTTTTTACATCTTTGCTTGTTCTTTTCTGTCTTTGTGTTCTAGGAAAATCTGTAAAAGCACTATAACTGCCATGGTCAGAAGGTAGCAGAAGACGAAAGTGTTGTGTACATTGTGGATGCTGATGGTGCCAGGATCAGCTTGCAAAGTTCACATACCACTCTGATGGTTCTGTGCATCTCTAGGATACAGGGAAAGAGGCCAGGCTGACTGAGAGGCAGTCAGTCAGGTCACAGTGCCTCCCCCTTCTGCCATTGCTTTTCCTTTGAAGAACTTCTGCCAGTCTTCATGGCAGGTCTTGTGACAGATTAGCTTGGTTTTCTTTCATACCTGAAGGACATTTGTTCTCACACCCGGACATGCATTTCTGGTGTGTCTTGGTGTGAGGATTTTTAATTATACTCTTTAGGGTTTACTTGGGTTCTTGAAATATTTACCATTTATTTCCTAAATGTCATCCATTCATCCATCATCATCCATCCATTTTCCCTTTCTTCCTTTGGTACACTTGTTGGGTCTTTGGTGGAGCCCTCAGGCCCCTGAGGCCTTGTTGATCAGTTTCTGTCCATTTTCTCCACTGTTCAGGTAATTTCCTATAACTGCTGTCTTCCATCAACTGAGTCTTTGCTGTTCCTTCCGTGTTGCTGTGCTGCATTTGTCCAGAGTGGTTGTGTGGATCTATCTCTGGTGGTTTTCATTTTGTTTGCACTATATTATCATTACCCCGTGGGCTTTTTTTTTTAACCAGTCTTTTTATTTGTTCCAGGAGTGTTTTTAATTATTGGAATATTATAATAATAGCTGCTTAAAAATCTTGGTCAGATAATGTTAATGTTGTCTTCTGAGACAGTCCCAGCTGTAGCCCAAGTTGACCTGCAGCTTGTAATCTTATTTCCTTGGCCTCCTATGGCATCTGTTCACTCTCTTTTCATTCATCCTGAGATACTCCTGGCTTCTGGTCACAGGATGATTTCTATTAGAACCTGGACATGTTCCTGTTCTTTTCTGAGAGTGTGATCATATTTAAATGTGTCTTACTGGCTTTTCCTGATGCTGCTAAGATAGAGAGAAGCTGCATCTTTAACTTGACACAGTACAACTAGAGTCATCTAGAAAGAGGAAGTTCCAGTCGAGAGGGTGACACTGAGACTGGCCTATAGGAAGACTGTGGGGCATTTCCCCGGCTAATGATTGATATGGGAGCACCCAGCCCTCTGGAAGTGCGCATGAGAAAGCAGGCTGGGCAAGCCACAGGAACAGGCTGATGAGCACTGCTCCTCCACAGCCTCTGCTTTAGTCTCTTCCTCCAGGCTCCGGCTTGATGTCCCCCTGACGGTGGACTGTAACCTGTAAGCCAAATTGACCCTGCTCCCCAAGTTGGTTTTAGTGTTTTATCATACACAGCAAGGGAAACCAGGATGCTACTTCATTAATCCTACCTGGAGATGGGAGTCCAGATGCCCCACAGGGTAGTGTGGCTTGTTATAGACCCTGGGAAATAAAGATCCCAGCTCTCCTTTGTTTTCTCAGAGTGCCCAGGGATATAGGGAAGGGCACACCCAGTCCATCTCCCCAGAAACACGGGTGTCCTATGAACCTGTTAAGAAACTCTCGAAAGAATCATAAAATAACCAACCCAAATGTTTACAGAGTAACTGTGTGCTTTCCTGTCTGTAAATTAATTCCTAGGCCTCCTCAAAAGACGTTGTCAGACAACTGTGCCAAGAAAGCTTTGCCAGTTCAGCCCTTGACTCAAAAGAACTCTTGGATATGACATGTTCCAGCTTGTCCGTGACCCAGGAGGAGGCCGAGCAAGTAAGTGTGGTGAGAAGTGACCATTACCCACCAGTCCTTACCACTTGTTAGCCTTTCTGGACTTCCCAGTCAGTCGTATGTCCAAAGACATTTTCTTCTTGACATATCTATGGACACTGTAGTGAGCTCTCATAGGTTTTTAAAAATATTAATGAACTCAAAGGATTTTGTCTTTGAGCTTTCCCATATGACACAAAAGTCCCCTTTTGATAAATTACCAGAGTTCCTGGCCACTTTCTTTTCAGGGTTAGTACCTAGACAGTGTGGGTTAAAAAATCCCTTTGTGATTTCCATGCCTAGCATGTGACTTGCAGGTGTTGATGAACTGTCTACAGGGCAGCTGAGAGCAGACCTTTTAGAGATCTTGAGCTGAGGCACCGAGGCCAAGAGCATTAGTGGATACCCACTGCTGGGCTCAATCAGACTCAGGGATGCTGTGTTCCCCATGCCCCCTTCTTATCTCCCCGCCCCTGTGTCTTCTGCTCTGCTCATGTGATTTTCATCAGGCAGCTAAAAGAAAGCCAGAGTGACTCATGCTGAGTTACACAGCAGTGACAGATATGCTTGACTGGGGTGTCTTCACTCAAATGGCCCTGTTACTCTCATTTGAGCTTTATTCGTGGAAAGCAACTCGAGGAAAGTAAGATTGTAGACTTAGTTTAGATGCCCTTCAATCGAGGACTTGGGTACAGCTGGGCGATTGTAGGAAACCAGGAAGGAGTGGGGGGAGACAGCATTGCAAAGCATGTTGATGAAGGGTCACTGCTGTGGCATTCACTCCCACCCTCACTGCTGGAAGCTTTGCTTTTCTCTGCTTCTGGGTTGTGTCCATCTGTAGTCAGACAGCCTCCATGATGTCAGATAAAGCCACAAAGCAGAGGAACAGTCACCTCTGGAGAGCTTTCTTGTGTTCAGCTAAGCATCCTTATATTTATAAGTGAGCTCTGAGCTCAATTGGCTACAGATCTACAAGGACAAGAATAGGTTTCTGGGAGAGTAGCTCAATGATAAGAGTACAGGCTCATTGTGCAGAAGCCCTGGGTTTGCTAGGCAGTGCCTGTAAGGCTATAAGGTGGGAACACATAGCAAGGCAGGGTCTAAGACTCCTTCTTCACAGAGGAAGTCACACCACTGGCCAGGAACTGTTTTTCTTTGATCTTCCAGATGACTCTTAAGGGTAAGAACATGAGATGCCTTCCACTCCAGGGGAGCCATTATCTTCTCTAACAACTCAGTAAGCACAGGTTAAGATTCTTGCAAGGAGAGTGCAACCTCAGTCATGGAAGTATGGCCTAGTAAACACAGTCCTCCTAGTCCAGAGGCATTGGCCAATACAGGGTTGCCTAGTAACTCAGCTGGCTTTGCACTTCTTTCAGGTTACCAGGGAAACAGCATCACAAAGTTAAGTGAAGGTCAGACTCTTACATAGAAGGCAAAAAGATAATATTATCTCTTTGCCCACAACTAACAAGTTTCTGACAAGCTGATGGCTTCCTAGGTCAGGTAGCTGTTTCTGTCTCCTAGAAGAACTCGTGAACTAGCAAAGACTGCTTGGGTGACAGCGTCTGCTGCAGAGGCCACCACACTTGAGTTAACTCATTCATGTGACTGTGGTGGTGTGCCCCTGGACAAGTGTGTGGAGCTCCACCCCTGCCCATCTGTGTGCCCTCCTGCCTCTGCCCTGCAGCTCCAGGGCTTACCTCTTTGTCCTACAGCTGCTTCAGGCTCTGCACTGCTTTACTAGGCTGGTGGCATTCCGTGACCTGTCCTCTGCCGAAGCAATCCTGGCTCTCTTTCCAGAAAATTTCCACCAAAACCTCAAAAACCTGCTGACAAAAATCATCCTGGAGCACATGTAAGTGTGTTTTTGAGAGTTCCTTCTAACATTCATTTTTCTAGTTATTACTATTCTTGTGCTATTAATATTCTTATTATTACTATTAGTATATTATTATACTATTATATACATAAAGCCTAGAAATAATGTAAAGTTGTGGTTGGAAATGCATACAAATAATTGATGGAAGAAAACAAAATGCTTGTAACCCCACACCCAAAGGTTAACCGCATCCATTTTCTTTTTAATGGAAAGCCATTTATTTGTTTACTTATTCTGTTGGTTGAGGAAGAGTCTCATGCAGCTTAAGCTGGCTTTGAACACTTTGTAACTAAGGATCACATTGAACTTGTGTTCCTTTTATGTCCACCAAGTATTGGGATTACAGGCGTGTGCTACCACCCCTAGCCTGAGGGTGGGACCCTGGTTAGGGTTTCTTTTTGTATGTATATGGAAAAGCCAATCTTTTGGTTTTGTTTTTAACCATTTTATAACTTATTTTCAGCAAACAGTATTAATGTTGATGACCCTTCTGTAATATTTACCCTTAGGGTCACGTTTAATAGTTAAATGTGAAGTATATTCTAGCATAGAGGAAATTAGTACAATTTTTTTAAATCCTTTAAGGTTATCCATTTAAGGTATTTTTAATAGAAACTTCATTATAGTTCAGCTCTTACTTACTGGCTTAAAGGCCGTGCACATAGCAGGACCTACTGGATTTTGCCGTATCTTGTCAAGTTGGGTCACGTTTAATAGTTAAATGTGAAGTATATTCTAGCATAGAGGAAATTAGTACAATTTTTTTAAATCCTTTAAGGTTATCCATTTAAGGTATTTTTAATAGAAACTTCATTATAGTTCAGCTCTTACTTACTGGCTTAAAGGCCGTGCACATAGCAGGACCTACTGGATTTTGCCGTATCTTGTCAAGTTAGCTACTAAAAACATTGGTCCAACCTTTTTTTTCTCCTGTGTAGCCCAGGTTAGCCTTGCATGTGGAGTCTGTTTTTCTGCTGCTGTGATAAGAGGCATACACCACATGCCTCACAACACTGAGACGATTTCTCTTTCACACCCTCCCCCCCCAGTTCTATGACTGGGAAATTATACCTCATTTTAGCTTTTAAGTTTTTCAAATTAGAGATCTTGATTGTCTTTTTCCTGTATTTATTGGTCATTTTTAATTTCTCTTATGAATTGCCTGTATTTTCTAAGCTGGGAAGATGCTTTTCAACTCAAATCTTAAATAGAAGTGATTGGTGTTTAACTAAAAGCTTTAAGTGGTCTGGCAGCAGCAATTTAGTAATGACTATTTATGAGGACTTGGTTGCCGATTTAGAGCTCTCACATGTGACCACTTTGTACTCTAACTGCTCAGCACCTCACTTTGATGCTGCTCACTCCAGCAATGCCAGGCAGCTGTGGTGTTTTACGGAAGATGCTGCACTCTACTAGATGCTCAGGGAGGGGATAGTGAATTGATCTTTTTTTATTTTGTCTTTGAGACCAGTAGCACAATAAGACTGGACACTTTAAGCATTCTATTCGGCCTTCTTACATGCATTTACTTGGAGGGTGGTAGGGCATGCCTCTCTTTTGGCCAGATGGGTCCCACAGATTGAACTCAGATCCTTTGTTAAGGACTATAAGTGTGTTTACTTCTGCCGTTTTGGGTTTTTTGTGTTTTGTTTTCTTTTTTCTAAGCTATGAAAAGTATCAATACAGTGCTGGGCCTTGCCATCACTGAGCTTTGCAAAACAATGTCAAACTGCCTTTGATGGAGGGCTTTCTGCAGTCACATGCTCTACCACTGAGCTATACCCCAGATGGAGGACTTTCTGAAGCCCTTTCATGAGAGATCTCAAGCTGGGCTTCCTCCTCATCAGAAGACTCACTCTCATTGCTTTCCCATTGTTTCTTCCCCATCTTTCCCTTTTAAACAGATCTACTTGGAGAACTGAAGCGCAAGGAAACCAGAGTGAGTACTGCGCCCCTGCCCATGCTCTGAGGCCCCCAACCAGAAAAGTAACCTAACCACAGACCAAAGAGAACTATTCTAGCCCCAAACCACACTGTGCATTGTGCCTTTTAAATTCCACTCTTGAAAATGAAGACGATGCTAATATTGATGGAAGCAAGTTGCTAAAAAAAATTACAGAAATACCTAAGCAGAGAGGGAAGTGTTTGTCATTTCAGACAAAAATAAAGAGGGGAGCAAAGTGGGCTCATGGGAAGGGGAGGGGGAGGAAGAAGTGGGTATAGGGTGGGATGCTCAACATACACGCAGGACAGTGACCTGTAACAGTACCATGCACAATGAGTATAAACAGTGGAGGTTGCATATGTATTGTGATTTGCAAAGAGGAAAGACTGGTCCTTGAAATTACTCCTAAAGTTTACATAAGAGCTGCTGAGTGACTGCCCTTTTGCTTTTGTTCAGTTAGTCACACAGCTGGAGCTGTGTCTGTGCTGACTCATCCAGCCTTTCTGGTCACTCTGCAGCCCAGGCTTCTAGTGTGAGGCTCACATTCAAAGCAGGACCATTTCATCTATTAAATGGTCTTTCGCATGGTTGCTAAAGTTGCCCTGTCTCTGTGACTCAGGCCATGGCTGCTCTGCCTTGTGTCACTTGTCATTCTCGCCTGACATCTGGAGTGTGGGTATTTGGAGATGCACCCACCGGAAGTCAGTACTAAGGACAGGTGGCACCAAGCAATGTGTAAGGCATACAATATGTAGGCCTGAGGCCCTCCCTGTCTCCTTCTGAGACTTCCCTGTAGATCAAACATATTGTCTGTATACATTCCTTACAGCCACCTGTCTTTGACTAAAAGCTCAGGAGATACAGGTAGTATAACCTCTGACCAAAGCTGTCCCCTCCACAGTCTCTCTGCCACGCCTGGTGGACCTGGACTGGAGAGTGGATATCAAAACCTCCTCAGACAGCATCAGCCGCATGGCCGTTCCCACCTGCCTGCTCCAGATGAAGGTATGCCCATTGTCAAGCTCCTCAGAAGGAAAAAGAGAATGATAGTGAGTTTGCCCTCCTGCCCCACATTCACAGCCATCTAAAGCACCAACAGTCAAAGTAAAAATAATAATAATAATAATAATAATAATAATAATAATAATAATAAAAAGATTATACCTTCAGGGCATCAGGGCATATTGACTTTAGCATGGTCATAAGGAAGTGAATAGATACTAAATGCAGAGGTTTCAGAATGACAGGTCCAGGGCATTGTATTTCTTAAATGATGTGCTTAATGACTGAAGGTGGCTTTAACAGCAGGGTTACGCATGTGGGTATCAGATAGCCCTCTAGATCTATCAGGTGGCCTCTCACTGGCTTCCTGTCCAGTAGCATTGGGCTGTCACTGCTACAGTACTGCCCAACCCCAAGCTTCCGTTGGCAGTTGATTGGCAGTACTTTATTTTCCTATTCACATGCCCTGTCTTACTGTTATGTTCTGGAACCCCACAGAGGCACACACCCATCTTGTAGGCTCATGTAGCTGAAATGAGAAGAGTACAGTGTCGTAGCCCCTTCCCCAGACACCCAGACACTCAACATCTGTAGGAGATGAAGTGTCTTTAATGGGTCCCTTTCAAATTATAGTAACTTTTTGGGCTGGGCAGTGGTGGCGAATGCCTTTAATCCCAGAACTGGGGAGGCAGAGGCAGGCAGATCTCTGTGAGTTTGAGGCCAGCCTGGTCTAAAGAGTGAGTTCCAGGACAGATACTGAAATCCTGTCTTGGAAAAAAACAAACAAACAAACAAAACTGCATCCACACGCAAATATATAATAACACTTTACTTCCTCTTCTAAGATCAAATAAGCATATCTGCAACTTTCCTGCATCCAGTTGTTTTATGCATGCCATAGGAGTCACCTGTTAAAGTCATTTGAGTGCTAATACCCAGTATCAGAGAGGTAGGTGAGCCTTCACTCACCCATGGTGTGTAAAAGGCAAGTGATCCAGGCCTTGGGGCATCTCCTTCCGGCCAGCTGCTGAGGGACGAAAGCCTGTCATGCTCCGCTGCATTCAGTAGCAACCTTCTCTTCAGGAGCCAGTAGAACTAAGTAGGGTGCACTTCCAGGGAGAAAGAAAGACAGGCAGCTGTGACTTCTGGATCCTGTTCTTGCAGATTCAAGAAGATCCTACTCTGTGTGGAGACACACCCTCCATCTCGGCTGTGACCATGGAACTGAGCAAAGAAACGCTGGATACCATGTTAGATGGTCTGGGCCGAATCCGAGACCAGCTTTCTGCTGTAGCCAATAAATAGACCAGCAAGCTCCTGACCTGTGAAGGTTCTCAGCACACAGGCTGACAGTGGGCACACAGCAGGAGGAAGGACGCAGCCAGGCCCATTGCGTTCTTTCTCGTCCTTTTTGTTTCTTTTCCTGATGATGAGCAGAAGCCTCCACCTCTGTGTGAAGCTGAATGACTGCCATGGCTGTGTGAAGGAACATGTTCTTTATATCAGCTGCCTGTGTGTGCTGCTGTGGGAAACTCGGGCCCAAACTGTGGAGCTTACCTAATGAGTTACCTCCAGCATTGGCTCAGATGAGTTCATTTCCAGCCCTGGGATACATGGAGGGAGTTAGGGGTGATTCCAGCAGACAGATAGCAGAATGCATGCAACACCACAGCACAGTTCCTCAGAGCCTTCCCTGAGCTTGCAGCTCTGCTGAGGCACAGTACCAGCTCAGAAAACTGAAACGATGAGGAAGTGCAAAGAATTGGAAATAAATAACAGTTTTATGATTCTGGTCATGATTCTTTTTACTTGAGTCAATGTCTTGAGCCCCTGCTACCTCTCATTCGGGCAAATGACCTTAACATCTTAATTCCAAGCTAAGCTCACAACAGCATGGTATGAGGTAATGCAAGGTTAATGAGCCTCACCACTCTCCTGCTATTGTTCATCATGTAAAAGAAAAACAAAACAGAAAAAATGGGGTTAACAGTCAGGAGAGGCACCCCTGAGCAGTCAGGCAGCCAGGCCGGGAAGACAGCCCTCCTTGATAGTGAAGTGCTTGACCTCTAAGGATCAATTCATGCCCACCCCTGCTTCCCTTTTTTAATTAAGTAGGCACATAATTGTATCTTCCTTATAAGACTGTGAAGATTAAATAGTACCACACACCTGAAAGCACTTAGCACTGGGACAGCTAATAGGCTCAATAGCGTTAGCTTCGACTATTAATAGGAACAGTGGTAGGAAGCTCTGGGCATCCGATCCCTTGTCTAACCAGTGGGCTTGGTTAAGAGGATGAATGCTATTTCCCTCCCTTTATGGATGAGACAACCAGCTCATGGAGGTTCAGTCACCTGCTGGCAAATGGCCTCATTAGGATGTTGGGCCAGATTTCTCTAGCTTTGTCTCTGAGACACAGGATTCTCCAAGGGACATGAAGTTCTTTATGGCTTGGTTTGGAAAATCTGAATCTAAAGATAAGAAATCTAACCTCTGGCCACCCAGTGAGATCCTGGGAAGTCAAGAAAACCCTCCAAGCTTCTCATGCAGAGCAACCCGATCTCAAGAATATTTTTACTATTTTATGAAAATTTAATATATCTCAGTCATATTCACCCTCCCCCTACTCCCAGACCTACCCTCGAGTCCCCACTCCCAACTTTGTGTTCTTTTTTGTTTTTTTGAAGATAACTCTTAAGCCAGTCTCTGCTCTTTATATACTCGTGGGTATCCAGCCATCTCCTGGTAGATGGTTGATTTAAGGGGGCCTTAAAATGGACTCCTCCTCTCCCAGGAGCCATAGATTGTCAACATCTCTTCAGCCAGGAGTGGGAGATTGTGCTTGCCTCCTCTGTCCTGGCATGCCGGCTGGTTGATCTTGTCCGGGTCTGTCCATAGCCATCATAGCTGCCTGTTGTTCATCGGTACAGGGTTCTGTTGTCCAGAGGACAGTCTCATTTGGGTCCTCTGTGTCCTCTGGCTCTTACAGTCTTTCTGTCCACTCTTGTGCAATTATCCCTGAGCCCCGAGGGGGGAAGTAGGAGACAGATGTCCTATTTGTGGCTGAGAACTCCCCAAACACACTCTGCACTTTGGCCACTTGTGAATTTCTGTGCTGACCACTATATGCTACACAAAGACTTCTCTAATGAGGTCAGAGCGCTTCGCTAACCTGTGGGTATAGAGATACAAAGTAAGGGGTAGTAGACTGTTCTTAAAATGGTAGGCCTGAATTCCTTGGGATCATACCCAGTGGGAGCCTGTGGGTCCTCTCTGTAGAAAAGGACTGCTTTCAGCTTTTGCATGCCATGGTCAGTCATGAACCTCAGACCCAAGCCCACTACTTAAGGTTGACAGCTCCTGGTCTGCTCTCCTGTAGGATTCTGTCTTGATAGGAAATCACCTCTATCTTCCTTCCAGCCTCTGTGATCTGCTGACACCTCACATCTCTACATCATGTCTTCTCAGTCTCCTATTACCTGTCATCGTTCAAGATGAACTTATACTAAGAGTGCCGCCTGTGTGTCATGGGAAGTTGGATATTCTATTTGAATACAATGGCACTTATGGTGTGGAGTCACACTGAATACCTGGGAAAGTCAGCAGATTTTTGGTGCCCTTGGATAATCTGCTTTTTTAAGTGACCTGGGTGTTCTGTTGTTGTTTCTTAGCAAAGATTGACTGTTTACAGCTACCATATCTCTGGTTGGGTGAAAGCAGTTTCAGAAGAACCTCTCACTTCCCCATTGATCTTGAAGGAGGCTCTTTACTTGGTGATTGTATGGTTTCCCGGGACCATGCTGTACAATGAGCACCTATGCAAGCCCCTTCTTTAGGGTGCAGGAAGACTTGGCATGTGGACTCCGTCCGTGAATTCCTATCAAGGCTGAATCCTACTGGCTTCAAGGAGTGAGTCATTTCTGGGGGTGACAGTGCTCCTGGCTACCCAACACATTCCACCTCCACAGCACAAAGGTGAGCGGCTGCCTCTGTCGCGATCAATTCATCTGTCACTGAGACTAATGAGGATGTGCCTCACTCTGGAAAGCCAATCTACCTTTCCCTGTCAGGCAGAGAAGGCCACCCCAGCCTCGGCTCTGGCAGTGAGTCAGCAGTGCTGAGACCAGTTTTCCTGGCAGTAACCCACCTACTCCAGATCACCCAGACCCCAGAGAATAAGAAAGGAGAGCAGAGTGTTGAGCCAACCCCATTCCCCTTAGTGTGTCCATCCATGCTGGTGGATCTGGCATCGAGATACTCCTCATGAGATACCCACCTAGTTTTATGAGTGTTGATTCACACTCTGGAGTGAGAGCTGAATCAGCCTTGAACTTGCCACATGTTAGGCTGATGGGCCAGTGAGTTCCAGGGATCCATTTCTGTCTCCCTGGCACGGTAATCAAGCATGTATCACCATACCCAGCTTTTTTTACATGTGTTCTTAGGTCCTTATGCTTGAACAAGTACTTTACTATCTGAGTGGTCTCTGCAATGCTGCTGATGCAGTAGGGGAAGACAGCTTGTGAGATGATGTTAGACCACAGATGATCTAAGTTTGCCTTGAATGTGGTGACTTTCAGCTCTCCACATCAGCCCTGCCTCACTGCCTCTGTGGATCCTGACCATTCTCCTTCCTCTCCCTTCTCTGGTGATGTTCAGTCTGAAGACAAATAGACATCAGGATCAGTCACCCACTGGATCTCTGCACACACACAGACATCTTGTCCAGGAATCCACAGTCAAACTCTCCAGCTGGTGTTCACACATTTCCACATCTGATTTGGTTTGAAAGCTGAGATGTTACCACAAGTGAGAAACTTTTATTAATTATCATTCTTTTTAAATTCTAATCTAGAAGCTATTGACCACTGGGCACTTGGAAGATTTTTCAAGCTATTAGACACAAGAACTATTCTGAGCCTGTATCTGCTGACTTCCAAATACTGATAGCCCCTGAACATTCTTAACTGTACACTATTGACCTTTGTACAGCTATTTAGGCAGCATAGGTTCATGGTACACCTCCTAGGCCTCATGGCTGGAGAGTGGGTCATTCTTGACCATTGGTATCATGTTGCACACACTACACAGTGACGGATGACACTGCCCCACTTAGTGATAGATGAATGCAGAGATGGAGATGGCTCCAGTCCTCAGAGGACCTGGTGGGAATTCCCAGGTAGCGGCAGGGTGTGCATCCCTAGGGCTTAGCCTCTGGCTAAGATTTTAGAGGTTTCTAAAGTACTCACTAGCTTCTAGGAGGGAGGCTTACTATATCAGTGTGGTGTTGATTTGGCTGCATTAGCAAAAGCCCACTTTCCATGAATCATAACATTTAGGCGTGTATAGTGGAAAAGGCCAAACCTGTAGAAGGCCTGCACTGGTACGATGCTTCTGTTCCAGAGTTTGTGGATGTAGGGTCTTTTTGTCTTCTGCTTTGCCAGTCACCAAGTGTTGCCCTCTCTGCTGAGAACAAAGTCTGTTCATCACTTCGTTCTGAGTTTGTGCCCCACAGAGAAGAGGAGAGCGCACTGGAGTTGCCATATTCTTTCCACTGACCTGTTGTTCAGAATCACATAGCCTGTCCTTAGCTGCATGAGAGGTAGGGAGGGGACAGCAGAGACATCTGCCAGGCAGTGTCATCAGCACCTACTCAGCCAACTTCAGTGCAGTGAAGCTTCAAGTGTGGAGGGCAAGAAGAAAACAGAAAGCACCATGGGTTTGGGGATGGAGATGTGTATGCTTCTTAGTAAAGGAGGATGTGGCTCGCTAACCTAGTCCTCACGCTACCTACCACAGTGCGCAACACACAACACGTTGACCAATAAGTACTCAATTGTAATGCACATGTTCATGGTAGGATTTGAGCAGCATCACTAAACTGTGAGGTCACTTTTATAGAAGTCATGAATAAATCTGGATAACAGTTTGACAGAAGTGATGTTCATTTGTATGGTCTCTAAATAAATCTATGTTGTTTAGGCCCTAATTTATCATCAGCCTTTGGCATTCTTTATGCTTTAAAGCTCATTGACTTCAGGTCCATGGGAGTGGGGATATCGCTTTCTTCTACCTCCTATGGTTCATGGGCATAAGGAGAAGGATGGGAATCGTGAGTGAAGGTAGAAACCCCATGGCTGCAGTGACAGTGGAGGGTAGGTGTCCACTCCTAGAGGTCTCACCATTACTAGAGGTTGGGGACCAGAATTTATAAAGAACAGTGGAAAAAGGAGCTGGGTTCTCTCCATCAACTAGGTGAACAAATAAATGAATTTTCTGGATGGGTTAAGTAGAAATGAAGCCCAGGTACCTAGTCCTTTGTCCCAGATGAGCCTTTTATTTGACCCCTACTATTCTCATAGACACAAGAGCAGCATCCAGCAAGGGCCCAGGAAGTCAGGCCATTAGCCTGTCTCCTATGCACGATCTTCTGCACTGTTTCTGTGGGCACACTGTGTGTTAATGGTCTGTGTACTTGTCTCATCCCCAGATCCCTCATCCCACAACTCAGATGATTGGCAGTTCCTGTCGGTACGGAGTTTCCAGTTACCAGCTAACCTGATAGCCTGTCTCTGGGATTAATTTTATAAAAGATGTTACCGGTCATGAGGTCATACCCTCTTTGGTGACTCAAAGGCCCAACTAAGGCTTAAAAATCTAACCTGTGAGGAAATTGCTGCCTAGTTCCCAGCTGGAACTTGCCTGACAATCCCAGCAGGTGGCGCACTTGTCCTCTGGAGCTCATCTTGGTCTTGTAATGAAAACAAAGACCAGAGTGGGAAAAGTGGGACAGGGGAAGACCTCTCCCGGATGCCCAGCTAGGGAGACGCTACCCATAAAAGAAGCCCTCAGGTCAAGGCCTGTTGTCTCCCCAGGGTAACAAAGATTGGAAGAAGGGGGAAGAGGGTAGGCAGGGCAGACTCCCAGGGAGCCCCTTAAGGACTTTTCCCACTTAAGCACCTACAGCCTCCCTGCTGCTTCTGCCACAGGCTAGTAGATCCTTTTCCTTAGGACTCATCAGATGCAGCTTCTCCCAACAAGGTTTGTTAGTGGCGATCAGAGGTCCAGGGTGCAGCCAACAGAAGTTTCTGTTCCTTTGGTAGATAGTAGAGACAGATGCAAATTTGGGGTTGCTCAGACTCAACCTCTGTTTCTTCATCTGTATAAAAGAGAGATCAAGTTTAACTCTTCCTGAAAACCCAGCTTGAAGAGGATTAACTATGTATGAAGGTATCTGAGCAGTGGAAGATGCCCATCAATGTTGGTTAAACTTCTATGTGCCAGCTGCCTCTTCCAGGTAAGTCCCTGCGTAGGCAGAAAGCTCTTATGCTCTGATGTGACAGGAGGTCTGATGTGCTGAGGCTGTGGGTGGTGAGGAGCCCCAGGTAACTTGCATCTGGATTTCCTTGCCTTTGGCCTCAGCAGCTCCCTCCTCTCCTCCTACCTGCTGTAGGCTTTGTCTGAACAGAGTCAAATGGCATTCCCTGCCCCAAATTCTTAATGGCTTCTTAATGCCCACACTAGGAAAACTAAAGTCAGAATTGATACTCAATGTCCTTTACAATCTGATTTCCACCTACATTTTAAGCTCCTGAAACAAAAGTAAAGAAATGGCTTAAATCTGAATTAACAGTGTAAAGTTCAGGAGTGGAAGGGAGTAGAGGCTATAGGTAATGAACATGGACAGGTCTGAGTACCTAGAATGGAAGTTCTACATGCACACACATATGCGCACACACACACATGCACACACACATGTGCACACACACGTGCATTTTCTCTCTTCTTGCTTTCATTTATTTTTTTGTGTATTGCTATATAGCTCAGGCTGGTTTCAAAATCATGATTCTCCTGCCTTAGGGCAGGAGACTCTCTGAGGGCATGATGACTTGTCCCCTTGATGTATCTTTCCCTAAGTACAGAACCTAGGTTTTGCTCATTATTTTGTCCCTAGCGCCCAGTATGAATGAATGAGAATAAATGAATGAATGAGTGTCCTGGAAGTGCCATGGGTTGATGAAGTGCCTTTGTCCGGTGTTTACTGGCCCCTGACCTTTGCTAACCTGAGAAGCTGGAGAAGTAGCTGCTAGAGAACAGTGCAGCCAAAGAGAAAAGAAATGCACCAAACAGAACAGCCATGGCCCAGCAGCAGAGGGACGTCATGATGTGCTGACAAGGAAGGCAACCTGTTGTGCCCACAACCTCTCTGATGCTCTGTCCTAAACCTCCCAGGAAGGTGACCCTGGCTACATGGCTCTGGTCAGCTAAGGGGCATGCCTTTACAGCCATGTGTTTCCCGGGATACCATTTCCCCAGCACAGATGGTACCCAGAACCTTCTTACTATGTCAGCTGTGGAGGACAGTGCATTGCTGAGTCTCAGCCCGGTCTCTTCCGCCCCATTTTCTCCATCACTTATCTCGCCTCCACTCCCCTCCATATGGTGGTTTCAATTCAATGATCTCCGAAAAGAACTTCTTCATCTGGCTGGCTGCTCAGCATCTCACAGGTGGAAATCTAGAGCATTTGGGACAGGTTAAAAAGCACCTTATCACTCTTTTCTTTTTCCAGGCTTTGGACTGAACCCAGAGCCTTGCATGTTTGACAAAATCTCTGTCTCTGAGCCCCAGCCCCAGCCCCAGCCCCAGCCCCAGCCCCAGCCCCAGCCCCAGGACTCTTGTCACTGCTGCTTAGGAGGGGCCTCTGTTTCCCCATTACCACACTTGGGCATCTTCATTTCTCACCTGGAATCTAGAACCAGACTCTAATCAAGCTGCCTGTTTGTTTGCCTCAAATCTAGTCTTTTCAGCGCTCTCTGGGGCGTCAGCCTACAGCCGTCAGAGAGACTGGGAGGAGAGGAAGGGAAAGGAGGCCTCAGCCTGGAGTCCTACTGGAGTCTCATGGCAGCTGCCAGTTAAGAATTTCAGGATAATTACTGTGAAGGTTGTCTATGTAGAGACAATATTCCTTGTTTACAGAGGCATCTCAGATAAGAATGTTAAAATATCAAGCCTTGGAGTTTGACCTTATTCCTTCCCCATATTCGAACTTGCAATTTTCTAGGAATCCCACAAGAAAACCCATTTACAGTAAAAGGCATGTCAAGTCCCTCTGTGCAGTCTCTATGGCCCACGGTTTCCTAACGGATCAGTCCTCTCCAAGGTGCCTCTGGAGGAGCCCTATAATCTCAGGTATTGGAAGAAAAGGAAAGGGGGGGGGTTCTTAACCCTTGGAGATGTAATTGAGGGCTACCAAATGGTGTATAAGGTACCAATAAAAAATTTGTGTGTGACCCTCCTTGAGAAGCCCACACTCAAACTTGAGTCTGCCCACCCCCTCCAACACGCCTCTTTTTATTAACCTTATACATAAACCCTTGTTGAAATATCTTCCTAATAAGATTCAGCTCCATTTTATATCAGCTCATCTTGAAATTCTTTTCTTAGCAAAGTCAAGAATTCCAGAGTGGTTTGGAAAAAAAAAAAAAAAAAAAAAAAAAGGCCTCTTGAGGGAATGGCACTGTTAGGAAGAGGAGGTATGGACTTAGAGGAAGTGTGTCACTGTGGGGCGGACTTTGAAGTCTCTTTTCTCAAGATTCACTCAGTGTGAAAGTCAGACGACTTCCTGTTGCCTGCAAGCCAAGATCTAAGGACTCTCAGCTCCAGCATCTGTCTGCCCGCTGCCATGCTCCCCGACATGATGATAACAGACTGAGCCTCTGAAACTGTAAGCAAGCCATCCAATTAAATGTTTTCTTTATAAGATTTGCCATGGCCATGGTGTTTCTTCACAGCAACAAAAACCCTGACTAAGACACCCAGCTTTGCCCAAAGAAGCCTCTGGAAGCACTCTTTGGGCTGCTAAGAGAGTATTGTGGGGCTGTGTCTCTGGTCCATGCCCATGAAGCTGTTGACAAGCCTGGTTTTGTTTTATCCTCTAAACCTGGTCTCACCTGCCCAGGCTTCTTTATCTTAGTAAATTTACAGCTCCAACCAGAAACACAGAATCCTTCACTGCTGCCTCCATATCCCTGACATGGCCTCATCCTCAACTCTGTTTAAATACTTGAGAACACCCTGATGGTCCTATCTCTTACTGCACTCTATGAATTGTTCTTTATCTATGAATTGATGTTGTCTCAGCACAAATCCTCACCAGCCTCTACCTCCCAATGTTGTGTTGGCTCATTCCCCTGCCTATGTCAGTTCCAGAGTCCCCCTGTGTATTTCTAACCACAGAGGCTTTGTATGACCTATGCTCACTCCCATTTCTGTACCCAGACACACTCTCCCTGCTTACTTACAGGACCATGGGTGACTCAAAGGCAGCTAGTTATATTACTAAAAAGCCTGCCTCAGCAAGAGTGACGACTCATGAAAGCTGCAGCTCCTTCAGGTAGTCTCCCTTTCCAATGATTGCTGCTGCCTGTCTAACCTTGACAATGATCTTGTGAATTTTGTAAGTTTTGGGAGCTTCCTTGGCCTTGTAATTTGTATTTATTTGGATGTGTGCATGCATTTCCTTTATTTCTTGAGCCTTATGATCCTCTCACATGCCTCCGAAAGAGGATGTTTCAAATGAGACTGTAGCTCTAGAACACTGGGGGATCCACTTTAGGTCCCTGCCCTCCCTGCAAGTTTACTCTGCCTCTGGGCTCTGCTGCAGGAGCATGAACCCACTCAGACCAAGGACTAAAGCCACATGGATGGCCTTCTTCAGATCAGGGGCTTCCAGGGTCCAAGGCATGCCATGACTGAGAACTGGAGCTCCAGAATGTAGTGAGGAGTTTCTGGTCCAGCTTAGCCCCATAGTCCAAATGGATCTCTTCTGCCAGTGGCCTGGCATTCAGATCCTAAGCCCTGCTTGGTCCCAAATAATCATTTTATTTTATTGTCATATTAATTACATGCTGTTCAACCTTTGGCTCAGGCTTATTGCTAGCTAGCTCCTGCATCTTAACCCAACCCATTTCTGTTAATCTGTCCTGCCATGTGGTCTGTGACTCACCTGTTTCTTTACATTTTGCTTCTTGGGTGACTTGTACCTGTCTCCTTCTGACTCCATCCTCCTTTCCCTTTATGCTCAGATTTCCCATGCTCCTAAGCTGTCCTGCCATAGGTCAAGACAGTTCTTTTATTAACCAATGATATTCACAGCATACAGAAAGACATCCCACATCACCACAACATGTACATCCTGGCCTTAGATCACTTTCCAAACCTCCTTAGTGCTTCCTACTTTCCAAACTCTCCCTTAATACGTGTGTAGAAGGGTACACTTGCTGGCCAGAAGGCCAGCCATCAGCTGCTCAGCCTGGAGACCAGTGACCACTGTTTCCCATTGGTAAGACTCAAGATGAAGGGAATGGCTTGGGATAGGAATGGTCTCTGTTGTTTTTTGGAGAGTACATACCTGGGTGTGATATGTCTTCTTCCCACAGAGTCCCACTCTGTAGTAACATTGAGCAAAGTTCCTCTGTGATTGTCACTGAAGAGTCATGGAGGGTATCTCTCCTCTGCTATCACAATATGACTCCAAAAGGCCCAGTTCTTTTTGGTCCACTGTGCACCTCTGATCAACTGCCTCACTTACCCTGACTCTCAGAGTCCTTCTGTAGGCTTCCCCACTTACATCCCCACCCCCGAATTCTTATTCTATAAGCCAAGTGATCACTTTAAGCTGTCAGATATTCTCACTCCTAAATTCAAGGCCTGCCATAGGGCTAACCATCACCTTTGCTCCTAATACCATCCTCTGACCCTAGACAGGATTCACTGTACCAGAGCCACCCAAAATTCCCTATTGTTCCCAGTCACACAAACTCTTCCTCTACATCCTGCTCCCAGTACCACAGGTTGGTGCTCAGGTTTCAGCCTACACATGAGCCCCTCATGTACCATACTTTCCAATGTGATTTGCTTGGTGTCTGCTGAGAGCCTTAGAGAAGGCAAACTCCAGGAACACAGGGACCTCATGTATCATTTTCTATGTGGTATCCCCACCTTCTAGAACTTGATTGTCTCATTGGAGTTCCATTATACAGGGGCATGGAGATCTTTGTGCTCAAAGATACACACTAGGGGAACCTGGAACGTTAAGCACACAGGGTTGTCCCCTCAAGAGAAGGAATGCATACCCTGTTCTTGGGCTGAAATAATTCTGCTTTCTAACCTGATGACCTCTGCACTATCTGTGCGGCCAGAGATTTTTCTCCCACTAGATCCTTCCACAGGCACTCATCCTGGATTTTTTTTCTTCCTCACTCAACCTATAAGCTTTACAAAGATTTTTATGTAGTCATGACTGATTTGTGTTTAGCTTGCTTTATTCCTCGCCGAGATTTATGGTATTTTTTGTTGTGTATGCAGGATTGAGCTTTTACCTAATTGTACTGTGCTTAAATAACCCTAAAATAAACCACCTAGGGTCAGACTCCCAAAGTCTGAAACAACATTAGCAGCTGAGTTACATTGAGCCAAACTGCCTTCTTGCTTCTCATGGTGGCTTGTTACTCTGATGGCCATGAAGATTGCAGAGACCCCTACACCATGGAAGCAAATGTTTCTGTTATACCTCTGAATCTGTTCAACTTGAACCTTCCCTGGGCAAAAAGTCCAGCATCCCTTAGCTTCTGTTTTCTGTAACATATCTAAGATTCACAAATGAAAGTGCTGAGAACCCTCCAGCTGATTTATGCTTTGTGTTTGATGCCAAAACCTTTGATTTCCTCTACCTGCCTGCTGCCCCAGCTCATTCTATCTGCTCTCACCCATGGTGGGACCAACTCCTTTGCCACTCCCCATCAGTGGAAGGCAATCCATCCAGGCACCCAAGCTCCTCTTAAATAAAGGGAATTAGGAAATGGAGCTAAAAATTAAGAACTTAGAGCTAGAAACAGCTGGTCTTGGTAATAGATGTTAGATAAATAACATGTATCAGGTGATGTAGATGGTGTCCAAACCTGGCCCAGCAGCTCACAGCATCATGTATATGCTTGTTCAAGCTTTGTGTCCATCACTCTAAACCAACCTTGGGTGTCCAGGGAAGGCACTAGAAAGCTGTTTTAACACCAGCTTTACTTTGTACTTGTCAAGGGGTCACAGATACAGATCTGAACTGGTTGTGCATCTCTTTATTTCCTTGTCCCTTTGTATTGTCTTTGATCTCCATCTCTGGGTAGTTATAATAGCTAATATTTATGAGCATTTGTTGCAAGCCAGACATGGTTCTGAGCCTTTCATATAGTTAGAGTATATAATTCATACAACAGCGCCATGAAATAAGAGCTGTTATTCATATTTATAACAAAGAAGAAAACAGGTCCAGGAAGTAACTTTGTCCAAGGTCACACAACTAATAAAGAGAGATGAGAGCTACTCACAGGCAATCTTGTCCCAGAGTTGTGGTCTTAACACTTCTACATTGTGTATCTCAAGCTAGATCATGGTGGTGAAATTCAAGCTCCTAGAAGTTCCCTTGTGTCTGTTAGTATCCTTCATCCCCAGGGATATAGAGTAACAGGATGGAATCCCTTCCTCCTTGCAGAAATGTATCCAGTATATAGCCTTCCTAAACAAGAGATACACAGAATGCATAAGGAAGAATTAAGTGGTGGGAGAGCCGAGGTTCTGGGTGAGAGGTTAGTGATACACAGAATGCATAAGGAAGAATTAAGTGGTGGGAGAGCCGAGATTCTGGGTGAGAAGTTACTGATCATCTCGTTTCTAATACAAATAGCAAATGTTTGCTAGGTTCTAATCATGTGTCAGACATGGTTTGGAGCATTTCAGATATTAGCAGAAGTGATTATGCTAGCCAGCCTCACAGATCCTCACTCCTGCAATTCTTGCCCTTGTCTAATGGCCCCTCATGCTGAACAGAGCTAACCTGTGTGACCAAGAGATCCTCCGGAACATGTGTGAATCACCACCCTCTCCTGTTCTTTTGGAAAGAAGCCAGCCACCACACAGTGAGGACAGTCATACAGTCCTGTGGGAAAGCCTAAAGCCAAGAGCCACATGAGAAAAGCCACTGAGAAGTAGGTCTTCCATCCCGATTTGAGTCTTCAAGTAACACACCACCAGTCACCATGGGACACCACCTAAGAGAGAGTTTGATCCAGAATTGCTCAAGGGGTAATTCCTGGATTCCTGACCCATATAAACTTTAGAGTTACAAAATGATTATTATTATATGCTACTAGGTTTGGGGAAAATTTATTACAATATACAACCTTACTCAATCATCACAACAACTGTACAAAATACATTTTCTTACGTGCTAAAGGATGAGGTAACTTTTTAATTACTAACGTGAAAAGGCCAGGAAAGGGCAGAGTTCTAGTTGAGGAAATTCTACTCCAGAGCCTTCCAACTTGGAGGTCACGTGACAATGGAGTGGTTTCAGGTAGATAAGAAGTTCATATAGCAGGGATCTCCAAACTTTGTTAATCCTTAGAATTGTTTTATTAAGTATTTAGTATCCCTAGTACCTTTCCTAAATATTTTGTCCTGCTGGAGCTGGAAGAAGGCCTTCAGGTGATTCCCCACATGTGTTTTGGGATTCACTGATCTTCTTGGAACTCTTCCTCACACCCATGGCAGGCTTATTTCTCTGAGCAGAGGAAATTAGAAAATATTGCAGTAACCAAGGATCTCATGGTGTGACTCCACAGAGATTCATTTTCCTTTCTTGCCTTATACAGAGACCCACTGAGCTGTGTTCCTGCATCTGAACAGCATCATCTGGATCACACAGCTGTCATAATGACTATTGCAAGGCAAGGGGAAAAAGGAACGTACATGTTTATAAGGACCACACCTACAGGTAGCATCTTCCATGCCCACCACATTCATTAGCCATATCCAGTCTAAGGATATAACTGCAATGGAGGCTTCAAAATACAAAGAACAAATGAATACCAGGGGAGCTACAGAAATGTCTGCCGTGTCCATTATCGATTTATCCATTTACTTATTGTTATGCTGAGAATGGAACCCAGGGCTGTAGCATATGAAGCGGAATGCATCACTGAGGTACATCCCAGCCCCAATGTTCATCTTGATTCTCAACTAGATGAAAATTATTTGAGGTCAAGGAAATCCTTTAATTTGTTCCACATTAATTCCATCCTCTAATTTTCTCCTGATCACCCAGTCTTAGCTAAGTACATTCCTCCTCCAGTAAGATCATCACTCACTCTGAGGGAGTGAGCTGAGGTGTGGTGACGGTCTGACAGTTAAGTGTGTCTTGGTTCCAGCCCTCAGCAAGTTTTCTGAGCCTCAGCTACTTTGCAGAATAGAAATGGTTGTGAATGCCTTTGAGGAATGTAGAAACATGGGTCACCATGGTCACAGAGAAGCAGCTCAAAAACAGGAGCTGTTACTTGGTATCATGTCTTTTGACACTGTGAATTCTGAAAAAGAGAAGCGTTCCAAATGTGAATGCTATTATAATCAACTTAACCAAGGATGTGAGAAGGATGAACTTCCAGGGCCCTGTGAGACCCTTGAAAGGATATGCAAATATTTTGCGTAGGCCTGCATACACAGGGACTTTCCTACTCGTCTTTTCTAATTTGTTTATAAAGGCAGGCACTCAAAATTCTCATTTTGAGATGTTCAGCCATTAAGAATTCCAAGTGCTAACATGCACTGAGGGCTTCTTGTTATGTTATGATATTGCGTTTACCTGGTGCAGTTCACGGATGGGAAGGATAGAGGCCTCCTGCCCACACCATGTGAGTGCGGTGAAAGGTGGGGCAGTGAGAGACACTTAGACTGAGTCCACGTGAGAAGATTTTATTATTATGAAGAGAGGGAGAAGAGATAGATGGATGGAGATATATATACATATATATATATGTATGTATGTATGTTTGTATATGGAGAGAAAGAGAGAGAGGGAAGGAGAAGGAGAGAGAGAGAAGGAGGGGGTAGAAGGGTGAGGGAGCAGGCTGGGGGAAGGAAGGACTAAACAGAGGAGGGTCGGAGGTGGGACTCCTTAAATGGAGCTTGACAGAACTCAGGGCACGGCCAGGCTAATTGCCGTCAGCCAGGTGTGGCTTTAGGGGCTACTTCCTGTGTCCCAGGCAAGAGCTTCCGGTGTGCATGCATGTGTAGTTCATTTCACCCTCATGAGAACTTCATGAAGTCCTACTATCTTCATCTGCTTTACAGGTGAGCCATCTGGTCCTTAGAGAGGTTAAGTTCCTGAAGGTCCCACTGCCCATAAGGGAACTGAGCTCTTCTTCACTCCAACTTAGGCAGTGTGACTCCAGACTCCAGATCAGCTTATACCAGAGCCACAGTCACCTGGAGGCCTGTTAGAAATACAGGTTCTTGCTTTCCACTGCCCCCTTTAGACTTGCTGAGGAAAGTGTGTGCTCTGTGTGTTTATATGTATGTGTGTATGTTCATGTTTGTCTGTGCAATGTATGCACAGGTATGTCTGCTTGAGTGTGGAGGGCAGAAAACAGCTTTCGATGCTGTTCTGACCTTTTTCCTCTCCTGAGATGGAGTCTTTCATTGGCCTGAGATTCACCTAGGTAGCTAGGCTGGATGGCCAACATGGCTTAGGGGCTACCCATCTTTGACTCCCCCCTTGCTAGAATCGCGAGTATGCCCAACTTAAAACAGTCAAATGTGTTCTGGGGATTAAACTTTGTGCATGCACTTTAGGGAATGAGCTCTCTGTCCTGCCCCAAACTGTTTTTTAATGAATTCTCCAGCCTGTTAAAAATGGAAGGAGTCTGTATTTGCCTTGGGCACCTCCTCTGTCCCACTGGCAGCCCTCTTGGTGCTCAGTGTAGCCTGTCTTACCAAACACACAAATGGACACTGTTGTCTACAGTAGGCTTCTGTTCAAAGCCTTTTCTGCCTCTCAACACCAACGAGCATCAAAAGGAAAACAGCTATGCAAGATGACTTAGAAATGTTTTCTTTGCCTTGTTGGTGTCCCTGCATCCTCGGCTCTCCTCAAACTGGACAGTTCAGTCATCAGAACAAATAAATGGACAAAGGTCCAACTCTTTATCTGTGAAGGAAAAAAGCAGAGAGTGGCTCATTGTAGCCTGGGGATGCCACTTTGTTCCTTGCCAAAACCTATGCATCTCAAACTCGTGTGCTGCCAACAGATTGAGACCTGTACTCCCTGGGCCTTCTGCCTCAGCTGTCTCTGCTTTGCTCCAACCCCCTTTCCATGTACCCTCTGATATCCAGTTGGCAGCAGACGCAGCCATAAAGGCAGCTCCAGGCAGCAGCTCCTAGGCCAGATGCATATTTGATTAACAAGAAAGCTGGGCAGATGTGCCCTATCACAGAGGCAGTAAGAAAGCACCCACCAAATGCCAGCCTGTTTCATCTCTTCCAAGCCAGGAGAAAATTTTCATGTTTCCTCTTGCCTGAATGGTAAATGATCCTATGAGGACATCCATGGTGACCGAAAACTGCCTATGGGTCAGATTGTAAGACCCTTTGCTGGTGATTGTGTATGTTGCCTAGCTTACACATAAGTAGTCTGAGGCTAGAGTAGAGCAATAGCTTACGCAAGGTGACAGAGCTGAGGAACAGAGAAGATAGGCTCTGATGGGTCTGTAGGCCTTCTCTATGTAGGCAGCAAATCATTTTACTAGTGCAAAGTTGAATTTGGGCCCAGGCTGGCCAGCAGAGGCTCTTCTGCAGCTAGCATTTACCTTCTAAGTCTAGAAACATCCAAACAATGGCCGCTAATGGGCTACAACCATTTATTGAGCAGATGATACCTAGTGGTATTTTTTCTGTCGTGAATTCTATTTTTTTCCTTTTTTTTTTTAAACTAATTTAACATATTGTACTAAAAAGCCTGGGAGATGGCTTGGTTATTATAGTTGTTGGACATAAGCATAAAAATACTTAAAATGAAGTACAGTTCTGTGTCTGTAACATCAAAGTCTGAGAGGTGGCAAGGATAGGCAAATCTCTGGAGCTCTTTGACTAGCCTGTTTACTCCAGTCAGTGAGCCCAAGGCTTAGAGAGAAAACCTATCTCAAAAATTCGATGGAGATCAACTGAAGACATGGTTTGCTGATCTTAAGTCTCTACATGTACACACACACACATGCATCCACATCTGCACATACACAGGAACCCATGAGAACATTTACTTATATGCAAGTGCATATATGTATATCATCCGAAGATTAACCACGTTGGCTACTGAACTTTCTCATGATCCCCTAAATTTGTGCTTGACAAAGCTCACTAGACTTGCTGAACCATACAAGGGAGACACAGAATGAGTAAATTATTGCACATATATAGATGGGGACACTGAGCCTAGAAAGGCATATCAAGCCATATACTCAAGCTCACACTGCAGGTGTCCGGGGCTGGATTCAACCTTAGCTTCTCAGGCTCCAGAGTAAGTGTTCCCTTCTCAAAGCTTCCCTAGAACCTTTCTCCAGAGTCACTGTGTCCTATACCATAAAGGAGGACTATGGCCCAAAGTAGACAGCTTTGCTCTCTGGACTGTCACACCCAGACATCCCCTGCAATTCTCCTGACTTTAACCTACATGCTGCAGGTTTGTGGTGCACCGAGCATGTGGGCTGAGCTTTGGCCTACAACAGAGGAAGGAGAGGGCATCTCAACACTGCACTCTGAGGCCTGAGCTGTTCTGCCCTTCCTGAGGTTGCACTGAAGATGCCTAGGTGGCTCCCAATGCCCTTCCCCCTCCACCTCTCTCTGTTGCCCCTTCCTCACACACAGAGAGCCCCAACAACAGCCTGTAGGAGGGTACTAGCAGAGCTCTTTGTCTCTTTTGTCATTACCCTCCATAAAGCCACATCATTTATCGGATGGAAGGGATGTAGACACTATGAGCTGATTTGTTTTTCTTCTATGGAGCCTTAGTTGGGTGGTTAATGTTTCCTAGGAAACCACAGGCCTCGGGGAGATTGGAAAGAGGCCTAGCTTCTGCCCCACCACTTAGTGGGCATTCCATGTCTTGGCTCTGAATAGGATCAGGGGGGTCCAGGTCTCTCTGCAGGGGACACTTGTACTCAAGGCAGGAGTTTGGGGTGTATTAAAAAGACAGCAGATGGCTACTAGACCACCGGCAGCTTAAAATTGCTTCAGACATTCAAACATAGGATCTGCTAGCCACCTTTGTCCAAAGAATAAGTCATTCTCCAAGAATGATGGAGGGTGATTTATCCCCAACTCCTGGCATCTTTTCATGTGATGGCCTGAGATCCCCTTAGGGAATCTTAATCACCCTTTCCAAGGATGATGCTGACCCCTCAGCACCCAATATTGGCATTACAAGGCTATAGCCGTCCCGTAGTTGGTGGGCTTGTGTCTTCACCTTGCATATATGTTCAAGCCAGTTGGTCTTTCATGGACATTTCATCAAGCTTCTTATTGCCTCTGGTGCTTGAAACACAAAGTCTGAAGGATATGTGGGTTTGTGGCTATGAATGGGCAGCCCAGGAGGACCAGCCTGAATGTTTAAGGAAATAGTAGAAATAATATTGAGGTGAGACATCATTTGGCTGTGAATAGCCTGACATAGAACAAGTTACCCCAGAAACTTGATTCAAAAGGGACATATTTATTATCTCACAGTTAGCATTGATCAGGAATTCAGGCAGAGTTAAGACAGAATCTCTGTCTCAGGTATCTGAAGGGCTGAAATCAAGGTGGCAGCATCACCTGAAGACTTTGTTGGAAAATTTTAAAAGTCATGTGACATTTAGTCAGATTCCATTTCTAACTGTTGTCTACAGATTTCCAACAGTTCCTTGCTAGATGACCCTGTCCTTCAGACAATATAATGCAAGAAGAGAGAGAGAATACCAGCCAGTCAGAGGTCATGGTTCTTTAACGTAATTAAAGAGATAGCCCATCATGTTTGTTACATTCTACTGATTTGGGGTGTGTCATGAGTGCATCCTACATCCAAGGACAAGGACATGCACAGTAGCATCAATATTAGGAGCTTGAATTCATCAGAGTCATGTCGGCATCTACTCCCAGCAGCCTGTTAGGAGTGAATAGCTACACCTCAAAACTCTATGTCCAACTTTTGGGGGGAACCTCAAGTACTTGCAGGGAATTCTTTATCCTTGGATGGCCCTGCTAGATAGTTCATGATATTGGTCATCATGGGTTGGGCCATGTTGGAATGACTGAACAAAAAGGGAGCTTATGGAGACTTAGCCCCAACAGGTTCCATTCTTTGGATTGCTTTAGAAGTGAGCTCTAGAAAGACATGGGACATTTACTGATATGGGAATGCCTTTCTGTATGCTGTGAATCTCAATCTTTTAATAAAGGAGTTGTTTTGGCCCTTGACAGGCACCATAGAAAAGGTAGGCAGAGGAATCAGAATAGGTAGGAAAGGAAGGGCAGAGTCAGAAGCAGATCGAGCAAGCCACTCAAGGAGCAACATGTAAGGAACACAGGTGAGCCATGGGCCACGTGGCAGACAGATTAATAGAAATGGGTTGATTTAAGATGTAAGAGCTAGCTAGCAACGTGCCTGAGCCATAGGCCAAACAGCATAAAGTTAATATATGTGTATGAGTAGTTTCTGGGGGCCTGAGCAGCAAAGGTGGGCAGCTATGGGTCTGGCTCGGCAGGTCTGTGGGTCTGGGCCTCTGGCCGCCTGGGACCAAGAAACTCCACTGCAACAATTTACTTATTTAAAAAATGTTCAATGCATTGGATAGATGTCCGCACAACAGAGATGCTCCCTGTCTTTATGGGGTAGAATAAGAAGAAGTATAGCTTTGCATAGAGCAAAGGCAATAGGCATTGGCAGGGAAGGGTGTGATCTAGGAAGGCCAGCAGTCACCATAAGAAAGCATTCATTTTAAGGAAGTGAGTAGAGGGAGAATGTGACTGGTATTGCAATGTGGAGGAAGCAGAGACAGGAGCTTAGCTGAGGAAAACCCAGGCATAAGGAGAAGTGGGTACTTGTTCCTCCTAGCACCCAGCTTAACAACACATTAGAACATTAGAATATAGAATATTAGAATATAGATATACTATTGCAGAGGTAAGGAAGATTCAGATTGACCTGATTTGAGTCTCTTGATGGCTACTGAAGCATTTGAGCACGTGACCAGCCACCAGTGCCCCCTACTGGACAAGAGAAGGAGGTTCAAGAAGCCAGGAATGGCTTTACTTGGTTAGCGAAAAGTGACTCCAATGATGCTGCAGGACATTCATTCTGCTAAAGATCCTTTTGCGTGTTGCATGTATAGGTAATCTTCTCTTCTCTCTTCTTCTTTTTGACCCTGGGACCTCAAGCATGCTAGGCAAGCACTCTACCACTCAGCTATAGCCCTAGCCCTAAGTAATCCTCTAGGCAAACCGAGCACATTTTGTTCCCCGAGCCTTAGCCTTTCAGGGTAAAGAAGGTGCTTATCTCCATTTCTCTCTTATTTAATTCTGCATACAGCTACATATTGGAAAATTCTCAAATTGACAAAAATCTTAATTTTTTCTGTTCTCTTTTTCAGGTTAGAGCACCATGGAAAGAAGAGATTGAGTTGCCACTGACTCCAGCTGAGGGTTCACGACAGCATACTGCTCAGATGGTTTCTGGGGTCTCTGCTGATCTGTTTTTTACTTGGTTTGTAATTCCAAATCTCTGTCCAAGCTCTGGTAGCAGTGGTTACACCTGCCTTTGACAGTCTCTCTGTCCAGTGCTACATATAGTAGCATTATGTGCTTACCTGGAAATTGGCTCTGGTGGGAGTATTTATACCCCAGAACTTGACAAAAACCACAGCTCACAGCTTCCCCACCCTGGAGCTCCTGGTTAAACATTTACCTGCCTCTAAGGAAAAGCCTCCAGAAACTGCCTTATTAAATATTATTTTATTGTTCATTAAAAATTGTGGCATCTCTGGGTTATTTAGTTTCTCTGTTTGCCTCTCCCACATCACTACTTTTAACATTTTCTCTCCTCAACAAGACTAACGAGTCTATGAAATGGTTGCTATAAATCCAAAAGCCCAGGACAATCGATGTAAGAAAATCTCAAATTCTACAGCAAATTCCTGTCTTCCTGAAGTTTACAAAAATCCTTTTTATTATACCTCACTTTAGCTCTGGCTAAGAATCATCTTCTTCTGATTTGTCTATACTCTGGTATTTTTTAGCGTGATACATTTTACAATCTGATCATTCTTTTCCTATGACAAATTCGCTTACAAGGTCATGAGGAAAAGCAGAAGGAACACAGGAAAGCAAATGGATGGTGACAATGGAATGTAGTACACAGAGGACAGAAGTCTGGAAGTTTGGGCAGAGGACTTGAATCTTTCTTGGAAGTTAGCATTTTGTTTTTAATTCCTGATGTATTAATCAAAGAAGTTCAATACTGAACATAATTTCCCTGACCTATTTTTTAAAGTGCAAATTTTTACCATTGTGTGTCAAGATATTTACTAAAGTGATCAGTTGTTCCAAGGATTATGCATTCCCCTGAAGTTCTTAAGTTGAAATCCTAACCACAGGTACCCCAAAAGGTGACTCTGTTTAGAGACAGGTTCTTAAAAAGAGGCACTGAAATTAAAAAGGGACCATACTATGGGTTCATCTCCACATGACCTACTGCCATGTAAGAACAGGAGCTTCAGATGCTCATGGACCTGGGGGTGGGGTGTGAAGACACAGGTGAGGACTGGCCATCTATAAGCTAATGGGGAGGCCTCAGAGAAACCAGTCAGCTAACAACCTGACCTCAGACTCCTTAGAACCATGAGAAAACAAATTCCTGTTGTTTTAATTACCTCGCCTGTGCAATCCTAGTAAACTAAGATAATTGTTTGGCTGCTTTTACTATAAATTCCTATATATTGAACACAAATTTGTAGAAGAAGGAGGACTTGGCCAGGTCTATGGTTTAGGTGCTTGGTTGCTGGCCTGCCATTGGAAGGCAAGGAAACATTTTAGAAATTGGTCCTGGGTCTGGCAAGATTGCTCAGTGGGTCTACCCACTTGCTACCAAGCCTGACAACCCGAGTTTGATTCTGCAAATATATACAGAGGGAGTCAAAAACAGATCCCTGCCAACTTGTCCTCTGGCTTCTATGGATGTCTCAAGTCATATGCACTCTCTCCCCACAATAAATTTAACAAAGGGGGTGGGGTCTAGTCAAGGTCATATGGATATATGCCTTGAAGAAGCTATCAGACCTTAGCCTCTTGCCTTTTCTCTTAGCTTCCAGGCTACAATGAAGTAAGCAAGCCTCTTCTGACACATACTCCCTCCATCATATCATGGCTCAGACCCAGAACCACAGGGCCAGCCTACCTCAGGCTGGAACCCAGAAGACTGTGAGTCAAAAGGTAACACTGCCTCTTTGCAAGCTGATTAGCCCAAGTGTTCTGTCCCAGCGATGGGCATCTTATTAAAGTAGCCAGGAAGAGATGGAGGCCTTAACACACAAAACCTGACAAAGTGACCTCCATAACAGATCAGAAGGGTGGGTGTTCCTGTGGGGTTTCAGAACCCTTAGCCAAGCAGAGACCTGGAAAGAGCTACAGGTTCAATAACTCAACAAATGTCAGCCCTGGGAATGATTCAATAATCTGAAGACAGGAAATGGCCTCATACAAATTTGAAGGGGACCCAGGACAAAAGCCTCTCTGTCACTTGTGGTCTCAGGCTGGCATGGGTTGCTCTGAAGTCTATGCTTCCAGTCTCCCCGTGGAATAGTCTCTGTTAATTTAGCCAATACCAGACAATTCAGATCAAAACAAAATGCACACAATGAGACTTTGTACTAATAGTTTAGCCAAAACAAAGCTAAGTGAGCAGGAGAACAAAAGAAGCTAATCAATGGAAAAAAAAAAAAAAAAAAAAAAAAAAAAAAAAAAAAAAGCCACCAGATGATGCATCTAGAAAATAATTTCTAATTATGCAAGCACTGTATCTGCAAGGAAGAAGAAAAACTAGCAGCAAATCCTCGGAGAATAAAATGAATCCCAAAGCATTTTAATGAGATATGTCAGTGACATCCAGTGGGATTGGGACAAAGGCCCTGCTGGGGGCATCTGTTGCTTAGGAGTCTCATGGAATGCTGACAACTGAGAATCTTCAAAACAGTCTCAAAGGCACTTTCAGATTTAGCAAAGATGAAGACCGTTATTCTAAATCTTCTTCTTAAGACTATTGAAGAAGAACCATGCTGGTCAGGCAGATTTCTCTGAATAAAGTAAATTGCTAATCTTTTATAGAATCATTGGGTGGGCTTTAGAGGCAGCAGTGGGTCGATGTCCCCCTCAGATGTGTTTTCAAAAATGCAAGCTCCTCCAGGGATTGGCTAATTTCCATACATGAAGTTGTCTCTGATGGGCTGGCTTTCAGAAGTGTGTTCACTGAAGCAAGCTGCCATTCATCCATTCATCCAATTTAAAAAAGCTCTTTGAGTGTTTGGTTCAAGATTATAGAACCAACCATCATTGAAGAACTAGACAGGTTTAAAACCAGTTCTGGTTCTGTTCATCATCACAATTAAAGAAAATGTGGCTTTCCTAGGAGTGTGGAACACCATGCAATTTATCTTTATCTTTTACATATTTGTTATGTTTATTACTTGTCCCTTTACTCAATAAAAGTAGGGATTTTAAAATTTGTTTTAACCCTCATGGATTTCCAGCATCTCGGACACTGCCTAGGATACAGTAGGAGCTTGAAAAATTCATTAAATGAGTGAATGAGCCTTGTTTTAAGGCCTTCATCACAGAAATTACGGAAAAGATATGGGTTTTCCTTCCTTCCTCCCTCCCTCCCTCCCTTTCGCTCTCTCTCTTCTTTCTTTCTTCTTTCTTTCTTTCTTTCTTTCCTTCTTTCTTTCTTTCTTTCTTTCTTTCTTTCTTTCTTTCTTTCTTTCTTTCTTTCTTTCTTTCTTTCTTAAGGTCTTTTGATTTTACAAGATTTCTCTGGTTAGCCCTATCTGTTCTGGAACTTGCTCTGTAGACCAGGCTAGCCTTGAACTTTAGAGTTCTGCTTGCCTCTTTCTCCTGAGTGCTGGGATTAAAAGCATGGACCTTCACTGCCTGGCACTTTTCCTTATTTTTATTTAAAAAAAAAAAGCAAATCCCTACCTCATCATGGGATTTGTATGGATATAATCGTAATAAATGCTCTTGAACTGAGGGTAATTAATGAACTGTGGGACAAGGCTAAGTGCATGCTGATCCAATTATTCCCCTGGACTGCATCTCACTCCACTGATGCTGACATGCATCACATTTTGGATACCAATACTTGGATCATTATTTTTGGAGAGTTGCTTCTCTGGCCTGGGTAGACCTAGAAAACATTCTGTTTCCCCTTTCTGGAAAGTGAATTCCAGACAATACTTACTTTAGCACAGTGACCAGAAACCCAGGCTCTTAAAAGTTCTGACACCTTGAGATGGGCCATTTTTTTTTCCAGTTCCAGCCTTTTCCCCTCTCACTATGATATTGGTGGGAGACACTCTGTGTGATTTTTAAAAACTTGCTTTACTTCTCTATTCTCTGAGAGTATCATACGTGTGTAAAATGTATTTTGATCATGCCCATCGCCCCGTCCTTTCCTCTCCCATACCCTCTGTGAACATCTGTCATATTCCTTATTTTTTTTCCTATATAATCTACTGATAGTACAATTAGAGCTGCTTCTTTGAGCATGTGTCCAGGGACATCCAGTGGTACATGGACAATCTGGGAGAAGCCACACTTCTAAAAAAAAAAAAAGACTCTTTCCCCTTTAGCCAATGCTCTCAGCTAGGGGTGGAGCCTCATGAGCCCCCACTCACACGATTATTTTTTTTTACCAGTATTACCACTACCATGAAGCATTTTCGGTCATGCTATGGGCCTTTACTGAGCTCTCCAAATTCTACCTGTTGCTGTATAGCTTCATTCTTCCAGGGACAATGCAACTATCCCATAACCACATATAACCATCATGGAACAGAACTGACCTTGGCCCCTATAGTACTAACAGTGAAAAAAAAAATCCAGAGCAATGCAGTGCTACTAGTCTATGATAATAGTAACAGGGTCATTACCATTCCATAACAGAAGGTCAGGGTCACGGGAAACACATCTGGGACTTCGGCTGTCACTTCTCTTGATCCTCAGCTTCCATGTGACTGTCACCCACTGTGCTGTGGGAGTTTCGGTGATACAGCTGGTTCAGGGTCACCCACACACCTCTAAGTCACCCCTTACCCATTCTCCAGAAAGTACAACAAGCTCATTTGTTTACTGAATCGGGCTTGGGTGGAGTCATAGGCTGGTGGGTCACCGGTGACATATCTGGGGTGAATAGATGCATCTCCATAGGAAAAAGTGCACAACATGAGCTGGGCCCCTGGATTCAGTGAGGTTGTATTAGATGGCCACAAGCTCCCCCTCCCCCATGTCAGACATTGAACCTGGGGTTTTTACCCATGCTGGACAACCATTCTACTACTGAGCTACATTTAAGTCCCCTTCATACTTTTAATTTTGATATAAGTTCTCCATAAGATGCCTGGGTTGGCCTTGAATTTGCGATTTATCTAGGGAAGTTCCTGACCTTGCAATCCTCCTGCTTTAGCCTGCCATATAGGTACAATATTAGGCCTGTGGACATGCACTTGTCTCGGGAGCCCACTTTAGCATAGTAGTCAAAAGAGAAGCTGAGGCATAACAGGCCTCTGTGCATGATAAATGGAACAACTTTATGACACATGCGCATTCCATAGGTTTCTACAAGTGTCTGGCTGACTCAGTGTTAAGCCTCCTTTCTCTCACCCAGGGTCATAACAGAGTTTATGAGACCAGCCTGACATCAAAGCTGAAGCAAAGCCAGCAGCCACAGATAGACAAAACAAAGGGCTTTACAAAGCAGGTTTATTGTAACCATATTTTCAGCAGCTTGCAGCCCAAAGCATTCTTAAATGATGCAAGGACAATCCACCCAGGGTTGGATGGCCATCTTCTACATATGTACTGTGAACCAGTCTACAGAGGGAAGTACAGTCCACACAGGACCTACAGAACGCCTACTGAGGGCCTACAAGAGTGTAGTGGTGATCACGCCTGCATATGGAGCATCTCTGGAGGCGTATATCCATAGTTAGGAAGAAAATAAAGTGAGGGCTGTAAAAGATAATGGTCTTCCTAAAGATGTCAGCCGCCTAAACCTAAAATTGGTGACTCTGTTACCTTATAAGGTAGCAGGCATTTTGCAAGCATGATTAAGTCAAAATTCCTGGGACTAGTGATCGTGGATCACTTTGGCGGTATGTAAAATTATAAGATGGAGTCTGAAGAATGAGAGAAGGAGGCCTGAGGACAGACACAAGGGTTGAAATGGTGTGGCTGAGTTAACCAATGTGGGCACTCACAGAAACTGGAAAAAGCAAGGAACAGTGTCTCAGCTGGAGCCCAGAGAAATGGCACACTTCTACCAACATTTTGATTTTGATACCAGTAAGACCCGATCATACTTCTGGCCTTCAGAACTGTAAGATAAATAGGCATTGTTTTAAGCGACTGCCTTAATGATAGAACTTCTGAAAAGAGTGATCATAGCCTAGTATAAGAACCTTCTGCTTTCCAGTGAACTTTATTCTTTTCTGGAATCACGGCTCCAGTCTCTACCTGATTCTGCAGAAACCAAAGCCTGCTGTGTTATATTAGTTATAGTCGGGCAAAATACAACTTCCTGACAGAGTGTGTATCTCATGGGTCCTTCTGGGTCTGTGCTGCTCTGTGCCAGTCTATTATTATTCAGACTCCAGCCTCCTCTCCCCCTACCTGCTCCCTCCCAGAAAGCTACAAAGGAATTGTTTCCAAGTGGCTCCCAGAGAATTTGGCCAGCTGGACTTGTTAACAGGAGGTGGGAAAAAGAGAGATGAGAGCTCTCATTTCTTTTTGTCTCCCTTTAGTAGACTCCCCAGCTATGCTGCACTTTCTCTTTGGCTCTCACTCCTGCTGGGCAAGCCTTCCTTCTGTAGCTTCCACTAAACACAAGATATATCATGGTTTTGGCTCCTCCATTGGTCATTTCTTCCTGAGAATGCTCTAGCTTCTTGCAATAGCTAATCTCTGGGTGGTTAGCCTCTCAGCTTCCTCGTTACCTGGATAGTCAGTTACTGTGCTAACTGCCTTCCGTTAGAAATACCTGGAGTGGTTGCTTCCCTGACTAGACCGCTCCATGATGACAATTTATATGGTATAGCCGTGAATTGTCGCGTGCTCTGAGAATGTTGGTTCTGTCTCCTGGGACTTAGACAGCACTGACTGTTCTACGCTCTGTTGGCTTTGTTCTTTGTTCTCAGTATTTACTATTTGTGTTTCTTTTTGAAAAAGGAACTCATGTAGCCCAGCTGTCCATGAGCTTTCTATGTCTTGGAGGATGACCTTGAACTCACGATCTTCCTGCTTCCACATCCTAAGTACTAGGATTACAGGCATGGCCACCATGTCCAACTTTTATTAATTATTTCAAAGAAAGCGGAATGCAGCACCATATCAATGGCTGTGGTTCCTTACTCCCCTGGCTGCATAGATTTGGTGGTGAGTATCTTCATCCACGTGGACCACAGCAACACACCAGGATGACACACAGAGGGAAGGAGGAAGTCAATCTCATTAGCATCTTGATACCTTCTGATTGTCATGTGCTGCAGAGAGTGCAAGCTCCTTGGCCCCACCCCCCACTAGTGGCCAGGCCCCTCCCCCCAGGACCTCTCACTGCCATGTTCCACTCACAGAACTCTCTAACTGCCCTAACTGCTGGACCCTGTCCCCACCATACAGAGTAAAAAGCCCACCAGTCTCCACCCTGAAAAGTTCTACCTGCTCTAAGGAAAAAACAAACAAACAAAAAAAACCTGGTAGTTCATCTTTGAATTTGTTGACCATATGATTCTTGGTGACTTGAAATTATTTCCAAATGGACGAGATTATCAATTAGTTCAGAAGTATTTGTTTCGGATTATTAATGAAATTGGACTTTGCCACAGTTACAATATCATACGTAGAGATATGAAGCTGGAGAATATATTAGTCTCTCAGTCTGGTGTTGTAAAGTCACATAACTTTGGATTTGCATGGATGTTGGCAGCTCCTGGAGAGTTTTACACTCTGTGGCCACCCGATGGTACTGAGCTCCAGAACTGCTGGTTGGTGATGTCAAGTATGGCAAGGCTGTTGATGTCTGGGTCTATAGGCTGAAAATGGTTGCCCCTCAGTGACTGTCCAGACAGACAGGTGTCATGTCTGTCATTTATAGATTTTGGAAGTTGCTTGAACTTCCTGTTTACTTGGGTAATATCATATCCTTATGTGGTCTTTGATGTAGTTGAAGATTAGATAGTTATAAGTAGTTTTCCTTAGTTATTATAAAAGATATATTAGATATGAAAATTTAGACTGACAAGGATAAAGTAGATGATATAATATTTTCTTTAATTTTGTTAAATACAAATAGACTAGATATTGTAACCATAATTCTTGCTTGATAGCTGTTTTGAAGATGTAATTTTGCTATATTAAAATTGAAACTTTCCTTTTGATTAGACAGAAAAGGGGAAGTGATGTGGTGTAGGGGTATTATGTTGTTTCATGGAAAATAACTGTCCCACCCACTGGTTTAATAAAAAACTGATTGGCCAAAGGCAGGCAGGAAGTGTAGGCGGGGCTACCAGACTAAGAAAATCTCTGAGAGCAGAATGCCAGACAGAGCACCAGAGAAAAGCCAGAGGAGGCAGAGGACAACTATGCTGCTCTAAAGAAAGGTACCAAGCCACATGGCTGAACAAGAGACATGGGTTAGATGAAGGGTAGAGAGCTAGCAAGTGATATGCCTGGGCCTGAGGCTGATCAGCCAAAAACTAATGAAAGCGTCTGTGTGTCTCTGTAGGACTGTGGGACTGCGGGTCTGTGGGTCTGTGGGTCTGTGGGCCTAGACCTTGAGGTTAAGCCCGAAAGTCCAGGCCAGAAACCTCATACTACAATGTGGAATGTCTTTCTGTATACTGTGAATAAAGGACTGTTTTGGCCCATGACAGGCACCATAGAAGAAGTAGGCGGGGAAATCAGAGCATAGGTAGGAGAAGGAGGGTGAAGTAAGACAAAGACATGATCCAGCTGCCCAAGGAAGCAACATATAAAGGAACACAGGTGAGCCACAGACCACATGGCAGACAGATTAATGGAAATGGGTTGAGTTAAGATGAAGGAGCTAGCTAGCAATGTGCCTGAGCCATAGGCTGAACAGCATGAAATTAATATAAGTGTCTGAGTCATTTGGAGAAGTAAAAGTGGCTGTGGGCAGATTCAGAATATGGGGCTAGTCATGCCAGAAACCTCTTGTTACAACCCACTTCCCCCAAAACTCTATATGAGCCCCATATCCTGTTCAGTTTGCTGCTCTTTCTCTCCTGGGTTTTCCCCTCCCAATAAATTTCTTGTGTGAGGTTCGTTGTGAGGTGTGACTTTGTGGTGCTCCTTGGCTCCTGGCTGCCAGGATACCTTACTATCCCAGGCTATGATGCTTATAAAAAAGCTATCTTGCTTGAGTGTGTGCGATTTTGTTCTCAGCCAAACAGTCAACATTCATCCACAGTGAGGTCAAGAGGTGCTGAGATTGGTATGCAGGCAACCCTCCATGTGCTTCTGTGCTACTGATGAATGGCCTCTCTCTGCAGTGTTATCACTGGTAGATTTGTGTGTTCTACTGGTCTCAGTTCCTTTCAGTACCAATCCCCTGAAACCAGGACCTTTCTTTTTGCATAACAAATTTCTGCTTCCTGGCATCTACTACATTTTTTTCAGAATAAATGATTGAACTGAAAAACAATGATGTGTGCAATTTGTCACCATAGGGGCCTGAGGCACCAGGAGGCCTTGGGACCTCTTGACCTATTGCTGTGAGAATTCATTCACATTAGAACAATAGGATTCTAATACTTTAAAACAATTTCATTTAAAGTTCTTACTTTCCCCAGTGGAGAGCTAAAGCTACACCAGAAAAGCCACCCAGAAGGCTGGCATACACTCAGGATTGAAATTCGGGTCCATTGACTATGATTATTCTCCTGCTCGGTGCCTATCACCTATACATAGACTTTGCAGCCAATGGCTTCAGTCATCCCAGCTCTGGGCTCTGTGAGCTTCCTGGGTCTCTCTCAAGGCTTCCTCTCCAAAGTTCCCAGTCCAGTGTGCTAGGCGTTCATCAGGAAGCATCTTTCACTTGGGTTCCATGGGGGAATTTTCTAGTATAGTCTGATGTTACACTACCAGCCAGGCAGCAAAGATACTTAGTTATATTATCAGTGGGATTAGGTTTGAAACTTCTTCCTTCCTTTCCTAAATTCTAGCCCATCCACAATATATTGATGCAAAGAGCTGAAGAAAAGGGAATTCAAAAATAAGTTTTGGGACTGGAAGATGGCTAAGTGGGTAAAGGTGCTTGTCAGGCCTGACAGCCCGAGTTTGATCCTCAGAAACCACACTGTGGAAGGAGACACACCTGAAAGCTGTCTTCTGACCGTCACATGTGCACCAAGGTGACCTCCATATGTGTATGTGCGCACGCGTGTGCGCACACACACACACACACACACACAATTTTAAAATTAGCTTTGATGGTATGTAGGCCAGGCTGTGGCTCCTACTTTAGTCTGCAAACATGCCATGCTGACCATCCTCTCCTCTCCAGTCTCAGGTAGAGGGGCTGGAGCAGGATGTTGACAGCAAGTACCTTCCTTCCAAAGCCAAGCAGGCACAACACACTCCTGACAGCGGCTCATGTGGATGGGAATGGCTGACTCACCTAACTGTATCCATCAGAAAAGGCAATCCTCTACCTGTGAGGAAGAGGCTATGGGGGGTGGGGGGGTGAGCAATAGTTGATGGATGGGTGGAAGGAGCAGGGTTCCAGTGAGGAAGTTAGTGGAGGTTAAGAGGAGGCAGAGTAAAGGACCGTGAACTTGCTGGGCTCAGAGCCCATGAACCGCACTGCTGTGGGCCATATGACTTTATGCAGGTTAGTTAGTCTTTCTGAGGCATGAGTTTGATAAGATGATAAGAGTACCTTTTCCATGAGGTTTCTGGACAGATTCAATGAAATGATGCCTCCAGAGAGTTAGCCCAGCACTTGGAGTGACCAACACATTTATTTCTCTCTGTTCTGAGATGGCGAGAAGGCGGGACTCTAGACTGGAGCCAGGAGCTGAGAGGGGTCTTAGCTGGGAAGTTGCAAAGGGCTGCCATCTGAAGCCATCTTCTCCATGCAGCCCGCTTGAGTGATTAGAGAATACAACCTTTGTCCTGTGGGGCTTTCTCTATGGAGAGAGATGCAAGAACATGCCCAGCATGGGCCCACCAGCCACCTGCCAACCGCCTGTTCCCTCCCTCCCTGCTCAGACAGATCACCCTTGTCAGGCTCAGCGGCATCCTGCTTCATCACTCTAATTGCAGTGTGGTTTGCGTTCATCAAGGAAACAGCAGGGATTCCAAATTAAATTCCAACATACAATTTATTCAAGATATAAGGCCGATTGAGAGACTCTCTGCAGAGTCCTCTGCCTCCTCTTTCAGATGTAGAATTCTGCTGCTGAGCTGCCTGCCCCACACATTTCTTGGGACCAAGGCTAGATGGAGACCTGCTGGGGCTGCTAGCCAGCTGCTTTTCCATTTCACAGACAGACTTGTGGAGGGAAAGCAGAGGGACTTAGACATGAGGAAAGTCCTGGGGTACACAGAGGTCAGGATCGGACTGTGGGCATTACGTGTGACGGTGTGCATGTAATATACCCTGAAATGGCAGTGAGTCAGGATGAGAGCTAGTGAGGGCTTTGGGAATCTCGTTTTGACCATCAGTGTTATTCCATTCACATTCATTAGCTTGGGAGAGGATTCTGAGCAGAACTGGAGTACCACTCCACTCACAAGTGACCCAGGCCCTTCTCAGCAGAGCCACAGGCCAGGGGTTTTCAGGCTGCTTCTAGCCACCTGCTTTCTACAATAGTAAAGCATTTCATGACACCACAATAAAGATGGCAGTCTATCAGAAATCACTGGCATTAAGAAACAATTTGATGGCGAGGGTAGTAAAGCAAGGAAGGTTCATCTCAGAAGAGGCTGTCCCTTGGCTCCATCCCTTCTCAATTCTACCTTGACAATCAGTGAGTGGGAGCCCACCCTGGTAGCCCCTCTCCAATGGGCCATAAGCTGTAGCACCATCTATGATTTATGGTTGTTTACTGCCAGAGACCAATCCATCCCAATAAGCTCTGGATTCAGATGAGAAGCAAGGGATACCAAAATAGCATCTAGGGGGAGGGGGGGAGACAAAAGGGACAGGACTGGTGTCTTAGAGATAGATGACTTAGAAGGAGGATTTTGAACAGCTGGCCCAAGATCCTGCTCCCTAATCTGATAACTCTCCTGATGTTCATAAAAAAAAGCATTAGGGCCTTGAGAATGGACTGATTCTGAGGGCAAGAAATGAAGTAATAACCTGTGGGGAAGAAACATCCAGTTCTGAGTAGGAGCCAGAGGCCACTTCCAGCTAGGCCCGATGCTGTCACCAGGAAATCATTGCAGAGTGAGATCCAGGAGGGATTTGTGCAAAGCCTTTACAAGTAAGTAAGACAGAACCCAGGAAAATTTCTTTCCACGTGGAAAGAAATTTCCTTCAACTTTCTTTTAATTTAAATAATAAAAAAAAAAGTATATGTGTATCTGTATTCAGGCATGCCTGGTGCCCAGAAGAGGGTGTTAGATCCCTGGGGGAGAGTGTTACAGGCTGTTGTGAGCTTCCCAACAAGGGAGCTGGGAACTGAACATGGATCTGCAAGAGCAGCATCTGGTATTAAACACAGAGCCATCAGTCTCCACCCAGCTTCTCCCTGATATACATTTGTGTCACTGTAGAAGTGAGCATGTGCAGAGGCCAGAAAGCTAGAAAGGGATCTGTGAGAGGGAAGGAGCAGGCATTAAAGGAGAGGGGCCAGGAGACGATGGAATACTGAGAGCTGAAGAGATGGCTCCACAGCTAAGAGGTGTACTACCCTCACGGAGGACCTGTGTTCAGTTCCAAGCACCCATGTTCAGTGGCTCACAGAAGCTTGTAGCTCCAGCTCAACTGGATCAGGCACCTTCTGGCCTCCGAGGGCGCCTGCACTCACAGTCATATCTCCCCCACAAGCTGACACACATTTCACAAATGAAAGAAAGTGAAATGCTGGGGGCAAAAGGGTTTACATGGGGATGAGGAACAGGAAGGTGGGGTGAGAAGGAGGTGGGAAAAGGTCAACCCGAATGAGTACAAGTAAACTTACTACTTTGTAAACTAATTAGGACAACAGCATATGAGCAAGCCAAGTAGGTATACCAGGGCAAACCTGCTTGTGCCTGCTGTGGTCTCCAGCCCAAAATGGCCCTGCCACCTCCAGCACCCATTCTGTAGGGTGCATTGTTCTCTTTCCTTTTAAAAACAACTGTAATGATCAACTTAAAAATGTGTGTGTGCATGTGCACGTGTGTGTCACAGTGTGCAGGTGGAGATCAGAGGACACCTTGGAGGGGAGGGGTGTTCTCTGCTTCCACTGATGAGCCCCAAGGGCTAAATTTAGGTCTTCAGGCCCCATAGAAAATGCCCCTACCCACAGAGCCCTCTCACCACTCATAACTGTTTTTCAATTCAAGTCTCCAAGAGCGGGGCCTAGTAGTGGGGCCTTAGCCACCAGTTAGGCCCCAGCTTTCTCAGAGTCTGAGAAAGAGATACTGGTCCCTTCCGTGAGGAGGCAAGACTCCACAATAGAATTCTCCATAGGTGGACAGCGGAAAGACAGTCCTGAGGTTCAGCATTATGCATGGACCTTGAGAACAGTATTTTCAGTAAAGTAAAGTAAAGAAAACTACTTGATTCCACTAGATCAGGGATAGGATTAAGACCTCAGGCTTAATAGGCGTTAAGTGATTACTGATCTCCAAAATACATGTTTCCCTTGTAACAGCTGCTAACCCCTCCCCCAATAGCAATATATCAAAATCATAGCTGTTAGCAAAAACCAGTCTGAGACTTTCTCAGTATAGCTCCTTAATTCTCAGACTTCACATCTTCTAGTGGGCAAAGCTGGACTACAGGTTAAACTCTGAGGACACTTAGCTACCTTGGACACTTAATTGTTCCAAAGAGCACACATTATCTTGTCTTAGAAACTCAACATTTGCCAGGCAGTGGTGGCACATACTCTTAATCCCAGCACTCGGGAGATAGAGGTGAGCAGATCTCAGTGAGTTCGAGGCCAGCCTGGTCTACAAAGCAAGTTCCAGAACAGCCAGGACTGATACACAGAGAAACCCTGTTTTGAAAAATAAATAAGGAAAGAAAGGAAGAAAGTCATCATCAACCATGAGGAGAGTTAAAGGGGAAGGACACAGAAAGGAGAGGGGAGGGGGAGGGGAACAGAGAGAGGGCCTGAGAGGAAGATGGGCATGGGGTGAGGACGTGGACAGACCATTCACCTTTTCAAGGCTAATTCTCCTGAGCTCAGTATGAGCAATTGAGCCGTCTGTTCTGGGCTGCCGTGGCCTGTCTGTATTTCTTACTTGATTGGCATTCACCTGGTTAGTTGGCTTGACAAGATATGAGTAAGCAGCAAGAGCTGCCAGGAGAACTTGGCACCCTTTTGCTTTCTAACATGGGTCCATCTCTAACCTATGACCTGTCTATTGGTCCTGTGTGAGGGGAGGAGACTGAGCCACTCCCATCTTGATGAATCATTCAGTCACGTGCTTTCACAGCTGCTCTTTTATGAGCATCTCTCTGGGCAGTAGAACATTCTGTTTAGGGACAAATCTAATCACCAGTAAATTCATTTCCAAAGCTATGTCTTTCTGTTTCTTAACACGGATTATGCTCACACAAATTGTCCAAATAGTTTACAAGAGATGACACCATACTTTTCAATGGAGTCTCTCCTGGTTTATGTAGGCTATAATGAGACAAATTAAAGGTCAGAAATGAAATTTTCTTTCCTCATTAGGTACATAAAAATTAATAGCCTGACACTTCCTGACTTACTTGACTTTAATTTTCTACAAAATATGGATTCTTGCACCTGGAAGGTGAAGTACCTGTTCTCAAAACCACCGTGTGACCAAGATCAAGGTCCCTCAGGAATGGCTGAGGCAATTGCTTTTGGCATTTTTAGACCGCACTTCCTACTGTGCACGCCTTCCCATGGTTGTGGGTGTGGGGACAGATGTGCCAGTTAAAGGAAACCATGAGTCTTTAAAAAGCAAAAGAGCTCAGTACTGAGCCTATATAATAATATATAAACTTTTATATAATATATATATATATATATATATATATCCCTCTCTCCCCTCCATCCACCCCTTCCTCCTCTTCCTCCCTTCTCTCCATCCCTTCCTCTTCTTTCTCCCCATCCCCATGTGGTTAGATACAGTGGCCTTACAGACCTCACCATGAGCTCCTTTGTAGCAGGACCACTCCCTGTTGGAGACTTCATGAAGTGGCTTCCAGTCTTCCTTGCATGCTGCTTTCTTTTTTTGTCCCAGGCGTTCCCTGGTACTGTGTCTAGGTCCTCTAGTTGGAATCTCCCAGGCCTTATTTCATCATCTCTTCCCATGTCACCCTAACCCCTAATTTCCATATTAAATCCCTTATTCTTGTAAAGTCTGCTGTGGCTCTAACTGATCCCAGAGAACACAGCAGGCAAGTACAAACACCGTTTTCATGAAAAGAGCCACTTATTAATCTAAGCCAAGCCAGAAAGTGGGGTCAAGACATTTACATTCAGCCATTTCCTGGTGATTGATTCCAACTAGAGTGATGTGTTGTGAAGGCAGTTCATGTTGTACTCACAAGGAGGCCAGCAAGAATCTCCTTTCTATCATTTCTATAGCTCTTTTTCCCTGTTTGAGCAAGGGGTCATGAACTGAAGAGATTACTCACTACTTCAAAACAAATCTGTGGTCCTACACCCCTCAAGTTGTGAGGCACATTCATGTGCTCTCAGTAACTTAACAGACTAGCATACCACACAGCTGTAAGATGCCTTCTCAAGTTCCCATGCAAAAGAACCATACTGCACGAAGAGCCACCCTACATGCAGGGCCAGGCAGGCACATGTTCAGGAGCCCCTTCAATCCCTGGCATTTGTTCCACACACTTGAGCTAGACTATTTCTAATTCCAAGGCATTTATTGATTTACTTGAGTACAAATCACTCAAGAGCAAAACTCCTAGCACACCACCCCAAGTTCCTGTGTACTACCTGGACCTAGGACTCACTCCCAATCATTTGAGTAGTAATTATATTTTGTCAAGTGATTCTGTCTACTTAACTCTTCCAGGGTCTCAAGGTAAGCCATAGGTGAAGTCCCAAGGTCATCAATATCAAGGTGGATGTGACCCCAATTGAGGGAAGATATTCTCAATATCCAAAGAAGGGTGTTCCAGCAGAAGGTAAACAGAAATTAAGGCCCTGAACTGGGGACATACCCGGCAGGTTTGAGAGTTGGCAAGGTGACAGTTGGAAGGGAGTAAGAGAATAAAAGACAAGGGTGGATGGGTCATGGGAAGCCAGATGGCTTCGAGTTCTAGAAAACCCCATTTTGATTTCTATCCTGTTCTGTCCCAAGTGAATATTATTCAGTGATTTTAAAAATAGCCCAAGGGAGGCAATCCAGGTGACATGGAGAGCTGTGTGTGGGTGAAAAATATTCTTTCTAGAGGAACCAAATCTGGCCTCCCATAGAATTCTCATCAATCATAACTTCTGAATTACAGCACGCGGAATGGCAGGGTCTTCTCATGGAACACAGGGTGAATGTATTCAACATATAAAAAGAAGAATCCAAATGTGCTTGCTGACTGGCACCCCCTACCTTTTTCTGGTTCTTCTTGGTCACACAGCTGATCTACATGGCAGGTAGGTATGGCTATGGTGCTAGAAGAGCTAGGCAATGGGCAGTTTCCAGGTCCCTCTAGACACATTGCCTGTCCAGTTCCGTTCTGTGAATTTCCCCTGCTAGTCCACTGGCTGAGCGAATGTGAGGAACACAAGAAGTCAACTATAGAGTGGTATTGAAACATCAAAATGAATCATCCTTGTTCAAACCACAAACCCAGCCCAATGGAGACATCAGTCATATTTAAAGGAGCATGCTTTCTCTGACAACACACCTTTGTCCTTTATGTTCATGTCTTGAAGCTATATATCTGATGGCAATTTACTGCTCAGCTCCAGTGGCAACAACTACCCCAGAACTACCCCCAAGGTTCATGGAGGATGAACCCTTTCTCTTTTGCATAGATAAAATGACTAACCACAGGAATCCTAGCTAATTAACACCACCCACATGGGAATCTTGGGGTCTTAACCAGAAAATAAAAACAAACAAACAAACAAACAAACAAACAAACAAACCGTGTTTCTGATCCATCAGTTTAAAACACTACAGGTCGGGGCAGTGGGAAACTCGCGGTGGGATAATTATCCCATTTCAGCACTTTCAGAGCTGAAGGACAGGTCTGAAGTTTGGGAGTGACTTCTATAATAGGGCAGATTTCCTTCTATAGATAGCTCTGTCCATGTGGCGGATCCCAGATGACCATCTCATGAAAGCACACACAATACCAGCTTAAAATGCATCATCTGTATTTTTCTTGCCTTTGGGTTTGGAGAAAGGCTTGTTGACTTTCCTACAATGTTTTCTGACATTGCTTTTGCACTTTGCAAAGCATTTAACGCCTGCAGATCTATTGCCTAAAGCCTATGTTATTTTCTTATGTGCATTAAAATCTGGGCTACTTGGGAACTACTCCTCAGTGAAGTTTTCCAATAGATACAGTGAGGTTTTGACTGCTACTAGAATCTTTCATATAGGAATTGTACCTTTCCCACTCCATATAATTTTGGTGGTGCTGTCAATCAAAGGATTAAGTTCCACCCACAGTAAGTTACATGATCAAGATGTCTAATCATGTGTTAGTTTAAAGAAGTGTATATAAATTTAATAGAGAAGTGTCTCTTCATTCCCATGAAGCTAATATTGAGTGAAATGGGGCTGAGAAATTCAGGGAGGAAAACTAGGTGTGCATGTATATATTTGTATGTGTGTAGAGTAGGTGTGCAGTGGTACATATGCCATGGTACACATGGGGAGGTCAGAAGACAACACCTTGAGGTTTAGTCCTTGCCTTTTGTCTTCTTTGAAACAGGCCTTTTTCTTGTTTGTTTTTTTTCTCACAAGTATGTTATGCTAACCAGTCTACCTCTCACCTCCCTGCAGGAAATGCTGGAATCACAGGGCTTAAGCTTTTAGTTCTGGGGATTTGAACTCAGATCCTCAGGCTTGCTCTGCAAGTGTTTTTGTCCACTTAGTCATCACCCCAGGCCCAGAAAGAAATTCTTCCTTAAAAATTATTTATGTCTCATGCACATTAGTGTTTTTGCCTACATGCATGTCCATATGATGGTGTCAGATCCTCTGGACATGGAATTACAGACACTTGTGAGCTGCCATGTGGGTGCTGGGAATTGGGCCTGGATCCTCCGAAAGAGCAGTTGGTGCTCCTACCCATGCTAAGCCATCTTTACAGCCCATCATTTTTTTTTTTTGAATTGATAATTTTATACACAAGTAACATGTACTCTGGTTTTGCAATCATATTCACTTCTCTCCCCCCCCACCCCCAAGTATAGCTGTCACAGAACTCACTATGTAGACCAGACTGGCCTTGAACTTAGAGACCACCTATCTCTGTAAAGGCGCGTGACCCCATAGCCACATGTTCACCCTCATTATCCCTTCCCATTCCTATGGACTCTTTTCTCCTTTCCTAGTTGCCTCATGTCTTTATTTGGGGGGGGGGGAAGTTTTGTTTGTGCAGATACCCACATTTTGTGTGTGCATGATCACAAAATCCATGGTATACATAGAAAACAGTATTTCATAGCTTCCTTTCCCATTCTCCAGTCCTTGGATGTTCCCAGAGGGGGTAAAATAAATGTCCTATTTAGGGCTCAGTGCCCACTAGTCATTTATCGCCAGTACTCAGAGACAAATTATGAGTCTTCACATTATTCACCCTCTACAAAAAGAAGTTTCTCTATCCCAGGCTGAGAGTCTTTGAGTATAAACTTAAGTGTTCAGGCGGTGGGTTGGTTGCCTACAATGCCCATTTAGCAAAACATCAGTAGTACATTATCCTCCAGGACCTTGACCTTCACAGCTGTGTTGGTTTGAAAGAAAATGGCCCCTAAGCATGTGACACTATCAGGAGGTATAGCCTTGTTGGAGGAAGGTGTCACTGTGGAGGTGGGTTTTGAGGTCCCATATATGCTCAAGATACTGCCCAGTGTCTCAGAGACACCACTTCCTGTTGCTTGCAAGAGATAGGACTCTCAGTTACTTCTCCAGCACGGTGTCTGCCTGTGCACTGCCATGTTCCACCATGATGATAATGGACTGAACCTCTGAACTGCAAGTGAGCCACATCGAACTAAATGTTTTCCTTTATAAGAGCTGCCATGGTCATGGTGTCTCTTTCCAGCAATAGAAACCCTAAGACAACAGCCAGACTTTAGATAAGATTTGTAGTATGAGGTATGCATCCCCCTTGTATTAGGTCTCATTCTAATGGGGAAGTGGTTGGTTAGCCCCTAAGCAGCCTCTGTGGGCAGGTTGTTACATAGTAGAGTTTGTAGCTGGGAACAACTGTTGATACCTTTTCTCTCCACCTTCTAGTACCATGAACACTAACAAGCAGGGCAAAACTGTCACCTCAGCTCTAGGCTGACTTCTCTGTGTTTTATCTAACACATATGCTATCTTCGGCAACACGATCATACCACCCAGTTCTGGTAGACAACAGACAGTATTGCTTTGGAAGCTCCCAAGAAATACACTATTACAGCTGTTCGTCAGCTGCATCCATCTAGGTCTGAAGACTTGTTTGTAACAGACAAGTCTATTACTTGTCACTGGGGTTCTCCTTTACGTCTTCTGAACTTGCTGAATTACAGGATGTTAAAGGAGTCAGTAGATTTTCTCCCCAATCTTTTTCTTGAATCTCAGTGGGTACACAGTTCCTTTTATCCTATGAGTATAGGTACACCTCTTTTGCACCAGTCTAATGATTTTCATCCAGTTGGGTCTTAGAAATGAAGGAATTACACTGCCTGTGGGTTGTAAGATCATGGAGGTGAACATTTTTCAGGTCACATACCAACATGCTCTTTCTTGAACAGAGACATCACATAAGTTTATGACCTTGAAGGACTCACAGTGGCAACAGATTTAAAAACAAGACAAGACAAAAAACTAGGCTCTTTCTGTTCAACCCAACTGTTTTGGGATCTCATTAGGAAAGCCTCTATTAATCTTGTTTTTTCTTATTCATTGGAAAAACATTGGTAAGGCCACTTTCAATTAAATCAGGGTATGGACTGTCTGCTTCATGAGTTCTTCATGGGTTCTACTACCCAACCATTACACTCATTTCTGCCCTACAGCACCTAAGCTTAAGATTTAAAAACCACTGGGGTCCACAATGTCAAAACTACCTAGGATCTCACAGGTCAGATCTACTCAGCTTCTATTTTTATATAAATGTATGGAAGCACAGATGTACCCAATCATTTATGTATCATCTATGAGTCCTTTGTAGCTCTAAGAGCCAAACATACTACCTGGTCCTTTACTGAGGCTGCCTATGTCTGCTCTAGATTAGAAAATTGTAGATATTTTTCTTATAATATTTTCTTATCTCGGGTTCAACAAAATTGGGGTTCATAAGGGACCATGAGAAATGGAAGAATGAGTACATGAACAAACATTGGGGTGCTTTCGAGTATGCTGGGTAAGATATGACAGTGTTCCTGGGATACTCTTGCCTGGTAGCTGTGTCTTTTAGGAGCGGGGGAATAATATACCCAAATGTTGGTCTGAAGATTTGCATTAAATTTTCCTGTGGATTTCAATTCTGACCAAGGATGGAATCACTTCTCTTGGTTGTGGGTGGTGGGTCCTCCTGGGCATCTGGTCTCTCATGCATTGTTCCTGCTGTATTAGCCAACATGTGGCTGGCTCTAAAGTAAAGGCAAATGAAGATGCTCCCTTGGTGGTTGAAACAAATCACAAGCATGCCAGTGTAAGGTTCAGTCTATGACCCTGCCCCAAGGATCTGCGGCAGTTATGCAGCCATTTGCCTTTTTCTGGGACAACATATGCTGTGACGAAAGACTCCCTCACTTTCCAGGGCCATCACACTAACTGGTCTGCACGATTTCTCCACACTAGTCCAACCACACTGGTAGAACTCCACATGCCCACTGCATTTTGAAGTTTCACCCAATATATTCTTCCTTGTCTTCATTTTATTATGGTATACATTTATCGGGGGAAGTAAAGCCAGAAATGATTCTTCTTCTTTTCTGTTGTTGGGGGCAGAAAAGTTGGTCAAGAACCATTCACACAGCAGAAAGAACGCAATTGCAAGTTTATTTGAGAGTATAAAAGTTAAAAACCAAAAAAACAAAGCACAACCACATAACACCTTCCAGTTTACATTAATTTTTTAATATCACACACTATTTACTAACAACTTAGTTGCATTTCAAAAACATTGTTCCAAGAAAGAGGCAGTTACGTCAGGCAGTGAGTTTCCAATCACAGTGAGTCTGGTGTGATGTCAGAATGATGTGATGATCTCACTGAAGAAGACGCAGTAGAGATCACTCTTCTGGCTGGTGTAGACTTAGGCAATATAGTATTTAAAAAATCCTGGCTGGAATGAATTTAAAAATATTGCTAGCCACTTACTTGGTATCTTGAGAAAAAAGGTGGGGAAGGGAATCTCAAGTCCCAGAGCATTGCTATCTTATTCATTATTACTATTATTTTTAAAATCCATTAAAAACCAAATATATGGTAAAAATGTTCCTCTGTTTGTTTGGAAACAGAACAAAACAAAACAAAACCCACAACATTAATAGGCTCTCCTTATCTACTAAAACCATTTGTTTTTCCTAAAATGCCTTGAAGCAGAAAAACTCATGAGATTAGCTCACTGCACAATTAATTAAAATTAGAATCCTTTCCTCCAGACAACTTTCAGAGCACCAAAAAGAAGCAGGGACCCATCAAAAGGAGAGAGCACTGACTCACTGGGATGCAATGCATAGCCGGAAAAGCTGTCTGCCACCCAGGTTCTTTCTTTACTGGGTCTCTCTCTCTCTCTCTCTCTCTCTCTCTCTCTCTCTCTCTCTCTCTCTCTCTCTCTCTCTCTCTCTCACACACACACACACACACACACACACACACACACACACACACACACACAAGAGACAGAGAGACAAAGAAAGAGAGAGAGAAAGAGAGCCCTCAATTGCTATTTTAAAAATAAAAGATACAAGCAACTAGGCTTATTTAAGCAAAACACCCCCCCCCCCCCCCCGTGGCTAGCTTTCCAGCAGTCTAGTTTGGATTTATTTAAAAAGAAAAGTCAACAGAACAGCATCACTGAAGGCCACTTCATCCCCGCTTCCTGCAGGCTCTGTTTTAATTAGCATCGAACAGGTTATTGAAAATTTCGTCAGCTGTGGGAAAATGCTTTGGATGGGTGGCAGCTGCCTGAGGTGGCACCACCTGATTCCAGTTTTGTCCCTGGTTAGTATGGTTTACCCATTATTGCCTGGTTATTGTTGGTGGGTAGGTGGTGTCACACACTCAGGCTGGCTGGGCATCAAGAAAGAGAAAGGTAGTTTAAACATACAGACAATGGATGGGGAACTTGTCTCTGCATTTTCCAGGAACTCGATAAATAACGACTTTAAGACGGCCCAGTGTAAATGCTGGGCATGTAGGTGAGTCCGAGGTGACATTATGGGATGGGACTGGGGAAAGGCAGCAATTCTTTTTTGCATCTTTCTTTGGACCTCACCAAGAAAGAAACAAAAACAAAACCAGACAAAGAGATAGCTTTCCTATACAAATATAAATAGTCCCTTAACTAGAAGGGAAAAACCAAACACACTGTTTCAAATGCATTTCTAGGAGACTTTTAAAAATCCAATGGGAACTCTTGACTCCAAGTTATCTGTTGGCCACTTCTCTCGGAGGAGAAACTGCCAGGATGTGTGGCTGGGCCTGGCCCTCACTCTCACCCTAACCCTGACCTGGGGTTGTATGTGCAGTGCAGCGACCTGAGAGTTCTCACAGGCGGTACTGAATGTGGTTCTTAAGTAAGTCAGGACTTATGTGAGTGTACTCAAGTCCAAATGCACATGGGAAATAGATTCCCTGGTGTTCAGGAAATTTAAGAGCCTGATGATGGGAGCTTCACTCTCAATGAAGCTGAAAATATGAACATGTCAGACTGGGCCTGTTTACTGGGGCAAAGGGCTTGGTCATAATTTTGGCCAACTTAATTTGGGTTCTCCTCCTTAGCTATGGCAGGCCATCTTGGAAGGAAATGATCCAGAAGCCAGAAAAAGGACCACGAGGTGAAGACAGGCCCAGGCTCTGGTAACCTACGCATTAGAAGTTGAGGGTTTTCAACAACGGCAGGGCTTTCCTACTATTTCAAAGACAATGCTGAGGATCTGTACTTCTAGAAAAAGCTTTCAAAACAAGGATTCTTAGGCAAATTTATAAGGCCAGGTAGATCGTTTCTGAGTCTTCCAAATGAGTGTGCTGAGAGCTGAAAGCTGTTGCTCATGTTGGAATTTTTCTTTGGCCTCTGCTGAAGTAAAACTGATGCATTGCCCAGTACAAAGTGGGATTTGATGTTCACCTGGACATTTTTTGGAGTGTACATCTGATGATGACCTCTGGCAGAATCCTCCGACCCAAGTCTCCAAATGTAGCTATAAGGTGGCAGCCCAGAAGAGACCTGATCTGGGGTCTTCTGACCTGAATGAGTAACATGGCCCCAGAACCCTGGCAAAGAATACTTATATACAGCTTCATCCTGCTGCCTGCCCATTCTCAAGCCTACTGGATGGACCAACAATGGCACAGTCATCTGAAGCATAAGGCTGTAATCATAGGCCCTTTGGGAACGGTGATCTCACAAAGAAGATGACAAGACATCATGTCAACTAAGAGGACGGAGGAGTGCCAGGTTATTCCAAACATTCCTGAAATCTGGAGTAGGAGACGGTGATGGAGAGGCAAGCAGCACCCAAACTTCAACTTGAGACATCCTCAACAGGAGCTCAATGAGTGTCTCATGAGCACAGGCTGTTAGAATTCAACAAGGTGGAGCTGATCTACCCATATGGACTTTGGAATTGCTTTATAGTTTTATACTTCTTCAGTGCCCTCACTGGGCACAGAGTCTCTGGGCTCAGCAGTGCCCTCTGGAGGGCCAGGCTGCTCTGGACTGTGGCTGCTGTCTTCCACACTCAGGAGGCTGCTGGCCGCTTGGGAGCTGGCACTGTAGGCACTACCTGACCGTGAGCGATAAGGAGGCAGGTCAGCTTGGTTCAGAGACTCGGTGTCAGATGAATACGGTGGTGGAGGAAGGTCATACCACGCAGGTCTGCAAGACAGGAGGCAGGAGGGCAGCAGAAGGAGGGAACACATTAGAGTCAAGATGAAGCAGGTGATCAGACCCAGCTCTAACCACAGTCAATTTCTGAGCAGACAGTTAGGAGAATAAGGTTTTCCTGCCAAGTGCAAACAGCAAGACCAGTGGTTTGAAACGTGACAGATCAGCAAGTCAGTGTGCTCTGGCTGTTCCTGTCCAATGGGCAATGCCCATACTGTATCTAGGTGGGCAGAAATGAGGTGCTAACCCTCAGATCAGCTTGGGTGTTACTGGCTAACTGACATATGGCCAAAAGTCTTCGATAAGGGAGGGATCCCAGTTTCTTGAAGTCTAAGTGGCCTAGGTGAGAGGTCATCTCTCCGTGCCCAGTCTCTCTTGCTGTGCCTTGCTTGCAACAAGATTACGTAACAGAAAAGACCTGTTTTTCTCTCTTTGCCTACTGCTGTAGTTGGGTACTCCCCTGTGTACCTCTCCTCTGCCCTTTACTGTTCACAGTGACCCCTGAGATAGGCATTACTTTTATGCCCACTGTCCCAGTGACTAATTGGAGGCCCACGGTCAAAGATTAGTAAAGCAGCAATGTAGAGACTGGAACCATTCTGTCTCCAGATTCATCAGTTTTATTCTTATTCTGTTCTGGTTGGGCCAAATGCAAAGGTTCTGAGTGGGAAGCTCATTAGGTGAGGAGGTCCTGCACAGCCCCTCAACCAGCACCGCCTCCATCCTAGTCCTTGAAATACTGTTTGCTTTTGATATGGAGGGAAAAAGAAGGGAAGGGTCCAAAGAAGAGCCCAGCCACGATGCTTAATATGACACAGTGGGTCCTAGGCTCTAGGGAAGAGGGAACACTGAGCAGAGGACCTGCAGGCAGGGCATGAAATGTTACAATCTAAGCAGATTCTAATAGCTGGCTGCAGTGCAGGACTTCCAAGAGGGTTATCTGGTGTGTATGAGAGGGCTGAACTCAGTGGTAAAGAATGTGCTTAGCATGTGTGAGGTGAGGTGTTGATTCCAATCTCCCCCCTCCCCCAACAAACAGCCTTGGCTATAAGGGATATTATTGAGGCCATGAGAGAAAGGGATGGAGAGGTCGGACAGGCATGATTTAGACCTTCCAGTCTGAGTGACAGGATGCCAGCCGGAGCCTTCTATATTGGGCATTCGTGAAGAACACCATCTGTGATAAACATTCCACTGATCAATAAAGTTTGGGGTGCTCTATGCTATTCCTTTATTTCATAAATGAAGCCAAGCAAGATAAGGGTGTTATTCTTTCATTCAGTCAACAACTTAACTAAACCTCCCACGATACTTTACTGTAGTAGGAGGACAAGGCCCAGAGACGGTCAACAGCGTGAAAGTGGGATAGTGTGGCTTAATCAAGAGGAGCAGGGATCCTTCCTCTAGGTCCTCAGACAAGTGACTTACAACTGCAGAGCCTCAGGTGTCCAGAGGAATAGATGACCTGGAACATTCTGGGAGCAGGTAAATGTCAATCACTATCACCACCTGAGGCTATGAGCCCAAATTCTTGGCTAGACTTACATAGCCACGTGCACACACATGTCTCTCCCATGTTAGATGCCCTCCTCTGCAGTTTCTTACCTTTGGTCCAGCAGGGCCTCTGAGTAGGAAGGTGGAGAGCCTACTTCTGAGGCGTTTTGTTCGGCCTGGCTAGCCACATACTGAACACCATGATTGACATTGTAGGTGACATTACAATGGTGGGGGTGGTCCAGGACCACCAGGCGAGAGAGCAGTACAGGATGCTGCAGCCGGTGCACAGGTAGAGTCATGAGGTTGTTCCGTTTTCGCTGATGATGCAGGACCAGTGCCAGCAGGGCCACCACGAGGACGAAGATGACGGAGCTGCCTATGATGGCGTATGTGATACTGGGGTAGTACACGAGCTGGTTCTCTGAGGTCACGAACACCTGGCCACTTCCTGGTTCTGGGTAAATCAGGAGAAAAAAGAGGAAGAAAGACTATTACAAGTGGGCTTTCCTAAGCCTTTGAAAATTAACTCTATAATGGTCGTGCCAATTAGTATAACAAGGCGATTCACAGCCACCAGAAAGGGAGACCCCCAAATGTCCATCAGCTGCGGAATAGTCAGACTGTTGTATAGCTGCACAGTGTACTCTTAACCTACCCCAAATGTAAATACTGATACATCCCATGAGTGTGAATTTCAGAAACATGCAGATAAAAAGGCCACACCCCAACACCCCAGATTGTGGACTCTTTATATGATGTATCTAAAGGCCAGTTCCCAGAGACAGCAGACACAGCAGTGCCTGGATTAACCACAAGTGGGCATGAAGGGTCTTGCTGGGTCACCGACAATGTCCTCAAACTAGACAATGGTGATGATAGCATGTTGGAACGTTCACTAAAAATTATCAAATTATACACTTAATGTGAGTGAGTTTTATATTCTATACATAAGACCTCAATGAAGGTAGCTAAAAACTCAAATGTGGGAAATATGAGACCCAGGGATCAAGAGTGAGAGAGTTCTTGGGGTTCCAGAAATCAGCTCTGCACTGAAGATGAATGATAAAGCTCACGTCAGGAAGGTAGGTATGTACATCTATCTGGGCTCCAGATGTCTGCTTTGTGCCAGGCCCTGGGTTAATCCTCACAGACACAGGGGCAGATTCTGGAGCCAGACAGGTTCCACCTGTCCTTCAACCTGCTTTCTGTGTATGTGCCCTTTGGCAAGAGCTGGGAACAAAATGAACTAGACATTCTCCGGGCTCCTCAAGTTTGGCACAGACAGCAATATCAACAGGACAGCAGCAGGCACTTTGTGTCACATTCACATGTGTATTGGAAACATGCAGTATCTGTATTGAAGGCTTTAGTTTTTCTCTTTAAAATTTTTAATTCAGGGTTTCATATATTCCAGACTGGCCTGTGACCCACTATGGCTAAGGATGGCTTTGGATTTCTGATTCTCCTGCTTCTGCTCCCTGATACTGGGATTACAGGCCTGGGTCACCACTCCCCACTTATGCAGCATGGATGGAATCTAGGACTTCATGATTGCTAGGCAAGTGCTCTCTCAACTAAGCCAGGCACTGTTTTTCAGATGAGTACAGTATGTCCTGGTGAGGTGTGTCTGTCCCTGACTAAGATTACTGAGGTTGAGGGAGAGGCCTCTGTGACCTAAGCTAGTGCCTGACCCTGTTCCATGAACATCCTAGAAGACTCAGTAGACAATTTGCAGGCATTTCCTCAGGTCTCAGGAGGAGAGTCTGGGTCACACCCATCTCTGCCAACTGACAAAACTTTCCTCCCACACATGCCAATGAGCCATACTTCAGTGCTTCAGGTGACCCGTTTCCTAGACAGGACAGAGCTGATGACCTCAGGAAGTCCAGGCAGGTGCAGGAACCAGAACACCTCCTGAGGACTCCTTGTTGGTGCCAAAGAACTACAACAACCCACTGCTGTGCCCATAGAGGAATATTCTAGTTTCAGTCCCAGAGGGTGAATTTGGGAACACAGCCCTGTGCTTCTTCCATCTGTCACTCAGGAGGAAGTTGTTGTGGGTCCTGGAAGTCTGGCATTTGTTAACCTGGAGTAGCAGCAGGTACAGGACTAAGTTTCTCACTTCCTCATTCAACCTGAGGTGTGTTTGCTTTGTCCTGACAGTCTCCAGGTAGAAGACCTGGTAGACAGTAGGCACTCAATAAGTGCATAGAACTCAACAACAATCTGTTTATTCACACTCTGTTGTAAACAGTAGGTGCTATTATAATCTTTATCTTAATTCAGAGAGGTGGGTTAACCTGTCCATCGTCACAGCCAGTTATCCTCTTTCTAAAGCCTGCACATATAAGCTCTTGCCTTTCCAATTTAAAAATATCAAAATTAGGAACCGTTGGGGTCCCTTTTCTCTACTGTTAACTTTTCTTTCTAGTGACATCTAAACCTGGACTAAAAGCTTAGGAGATTCTCCCAGTTCTGGGCAGTCATCATTCTAGCGTACCCTGAACATCTGTACAGTTACCGGAGGGAAGAGGTTTTGGACTTTTCTAGAGACAAATAACTGCCTCTCAGTTCTTAGCTTAGGTAATTAAAAGCAGGATATCCATATATGTATGTGTGTTTCAAAATTGAGGATTAAAATACCCTCTGTGGTTATTATCTGCACAGATTTGAGCAGTTACAGAGTTCTGGGGTAGATCCTGGAGCCATTAGTTCCAGGTGCCTGAGCCCTGGATTTAACTTTCATAAAATAATAGCAGGGCTGAGACAGTTAACAGCATTCACTTCTCCTGGTCATCAGAAGATGCAATGCATACGTGAGTGCTGAGGACAGTCCTCAGAAGATGCAATGCATAGGTAAGTGTTGAGCATGCCTGACAAGAGTTTTGCACTGGGAAATGATAGTTCTTTTAAAAAGAGATATTACTTTAAATGGCCACAATAAAATGTGCATCCCACAAACAGCATTTCAAGTGGAAAGTTCAGTAGCATTAAGTAAATTCAGGTTGTTGTGTAACCATCACTGCTGTCCATCTCCAGGACCCATGAGCTCTAAGTAGTTAGTGCCGCTTCCTAGCTGGGCATTCTTGATATTCTCACCAGCCATCTCTGCACAAGTGGTGGAGAACCTTGGGGTGGGTGATGGGTAATGGAGCTGCGGAGATTTGCACATGGCAAGTAAATGTGTCCAGAGATCCTAAAACTCTGATGTCTGTGTGACCACTGGCAGAATTACAAATATAGAGGGAGTTGTGTAATGAGCAGACAGTGAGGGCTTCTGTATACTAAGGACCTCACTGTTGTCTCAGAAAGCCGCCTCCCTCCAGACCTGCCACTTTGGCAGTGGAGAAGCAATGATCACATCCACTCAAGGAATTATGATGCCACATAACTCAGAGCTGCTTGGGCTCGTTTTCACTCTGTGTGTAAAATGTCATCTTGCATTAATTCATTAACTAGGCCCACTTTTCTCAAGAGCTTAATGAGCCTGCTGGCCAAATTACTAGCATCAGAGTTGCCTGGAACCTGCGTTCAAGTGTGTGATCCATGGATAATGAAGTTTCCATTTATTCTGGCTGTCCCTCAAGCAAATGCCCTCCTGCTCTACTGTCAAATGTCTTACATTCCTACCCCATATCTGCTTTTGTGCTATATTAACACTAGGCCATCTCCTATTACTCCAGACTCTCCAAGCAGTCAGCGCTCCATCTACAGTGGCTGCTGCTTTGGACCATTTCTGAGTGCTCTGCCCTGAGATGGTGATCTGGCGACTTAACAAGGGCAGCTTTCTAGCAGAAGGCTAGTGTCCTGGGAGAAACCCTTTGACTAACTCTGAGATACCATCCACACTGGAACAGATAAGGGCTTGATTTAGTGTTCCTTCCCATTTCTAAATTTCATTCTTAGAAATGAAAAAATCAAATTTCCTCCAGGATACTGGCATTTTTCATTCTGCTGTGTGGGTCTTAGGAAATTAGGTATATTCACACATGGGGTTTATCCAGGTGGCTAGTGGTGGAGCACATGGAACAAATGTAGGATAGTGTGGAAGATTAACCACACAGAGTAGCCCTCTGTATGGGGGAAGGGGGCTCCACATCTGTTTTGCAGCCCTAGATTTCAGAAATGGTGTTTTTGATATGTTCATCATTACCTAACATGTGCAGACATCTTGGGGTCATTATCTTCTAAACACAGTGTAAGAACTAGTTACAGAGCACCCACACTGTACCAGGTATAAATAACCTAGAGGTGACTTAAAGTACACAGAAGAATGTATGTAAGTTCTATGCAAATATTATAGCAGTTTATGCAAGAGCCCCGAACAGCTGTGGATTCTGGTATCATGGAACCAATCCATCATAGGCTCTGAGAGATGAATGTATATTAAAAATATAATTATTTTTGACATCGTATCACAGTAAAAATGAGCAATTTTTCCTTTGCACGGTTGAGGTTTAAACCAGTGTTATGCATGCTAGGCAAGCATTTTACCACTGTGCTATGGCCCCAGCCCAGAAATGACATTTTAGTACCAGTACTCATAAAAACATTGTTTGTAATAGTAGATATAACAGACAAAATGTAAATGCCTATCATCACAGTTTGATTTAATAAATTGTGTTGTTTCTGTATAACATTACTCCAATTTTAAAATCACAACAGACACGGTTGTGGAAGAATTTTGGAGGATGTATTGATTAGTAAGAAAAAAAAAACAAGTTTATAGGAGAACTGCCATAGTTTACATATTGCTCTAAAGCGTGACCTCAAGGTCTCGTGAGCCGGAATTTCACCCCCACTTTGCAGTCTTAAGAGTAGAAAGTTATTCCAACTATGTGTCTAGAAGTGGGACCTTTAGGAAGTGATTGGGACTAAAGCCGTCAGGGCAGAAAACCCATGATGGGATTATGGGGGCTTTATAAGAAGAGAAGGCTATGGAGCCCTAGCCAGTCATGTAAGCTGCTTACTCCCAAAGCATGAGGGTCTGTGTTCAATTCCCAGAACCCCACATTAAATAAAAGTTGGACATCATGATACACACTTGTGATCTGAGCACTGGAGAAGCAGAGAAAGGCAGACCCTTGGGGTTCACTTCCTAGTCAGCCATGCCTACTTGGTCAGCCCCAGGCCAGCGAGAGGCCCTGCCTTAAATCAGGAAAACGGAGAGAGACAGCACCTGAGAAATGACAGGTGAGAGTACCTTCTGGCTTCAATCCACACGCACATGCATGCCCATACCCACACAACACACCTCCTGACAGAGACAGGGATGAACTAACATTCTCTTTCTCTCCCCCCTCTCCCCTTAGTAAATCCTCAATAAATATGGACCCTAGATTCTAGAAACTTTGAGCAAAACAAACCTTTCCCCCCCTTCATAAAGTTACCAAACTTCAGATAATTCATTACAACAGAATAGTATAAAATGGGCTAAATCAAAGGATGTACCGCACAGTTCTGGAGATGTGGAGATGGTGACACAGGACTTCTATGAAAGGGGAGGATGCTGGTGAAGAGAGATGAGAGGAAATCGATATCCACACTGCTCACTCCATGGCTACACTGTGTTACTTGTATAGTCTAATGTATTTAAATCATACACTGGCGCCTTCCTTCGGCTTTCCATGGTGAGGGTGCATGTCTGTCTGATTCCTGCTTCGCTTCCTTCTCAACAGATGTGAGGAGTGCCAGGGCTCACACCTCACTGCCCACCTCGTATCAAGGACACATTGCCTAAAGATGGCTCCTAAGACCAAAGCCTGAACTCCTGAGTCCTGAATTCCTGTTTGTGGAATATTTGATATGTCTCAATCTGACTCCTCCTCATTCCTTTGAAAAATCAGCTCTCACGTGCCTGCTTTTTATTTCTTTGTACTTTATACTATAACAAATCAAGTTTATTAAGGTGTAATTTATGCACACTAAAATGTTCTCTTTAAAAATGCATGGGCAGATGAGTTTGGCAAAGCTACCCAACTATCGCCCAGTCACTGTCTGGAGCCTTGCCTGCCTTCTAACTGTATTCTTTTGAGAAGGATCAGTGGGTAAAGGTGCTTGCCACCAAGCCTCCAGGAAACCAGAGTTTAGTCCCTGGGACCCACGTAGTACAATTGTGAGAGATCCAGCCCCCATAAACGTTCTCTGATTTCCACATAGGGGTGGTGGCATGCACATTTAAATACACAAGCTTGGCTCATGACTCTTGAGTAAGAGTATTTCAGATGATCTGGGACACATGCTTATCCCATTGTGTTTTGCAAATACTCTTTTAGGCTGTGGTTTCTTTTCATTTTCTTTATGGTGTCTTTTTCTTTCTGAATTTAATGAAGCCCACAGCAGCAATTCCTTCTAACGGTTTTTGGTTTCTGTATACTATCTGAGGAATCCTCACCTGAGTTTTTACCTAGAAGGAATGATACAGCTTTAGTGCCTCTATTTACATCGATGACGTAGTGCTACTTAATTCCTGTTTATGGAACAAGATAAAAAGGCCAAGGTCCTTTCTATTAATCCATACGCACAGCCAGCTTCCCCAGCACTGTTTGTCGGAAACCTGTCTTTCCTAGCAAATTATCTTGGCACCAGTGTTAAAAAACCAACTTCATACAGGTCTGGATCCACCTGATTCTGTTTGACTGAGGCAGATATTTGCCTTGGTGCTCACAACTTCCAGCTTGCACTTGATTCTCATCATAAAGAGACATGTTAATTAATTACTAAGGCTAATCACCAGAACAATGGTAGCTGCAGGCAGAACGCTTCCCCTGTCCCACAAACCTACCAGAGCTCCACTGGATCAAACTGTGCTTTACACTGGTGGAGACAGGGTTGGTGGGCCTTTTCTGTCAAGGGCAAGATAGTAAACACTGTATGCTTTATATATTATGCAGTGTTAGTCAGAGCTCCCCAACTCTGTCTTTTGAGTTGTGGTGCCTGACAGAATAATTTCTTGCCACATCTGCCATTACCAATAGTTCTCCCTGCAGGACTTTTCAGAGCCTTTACTAGGCAAATATTCCTTGTGATGATTCCACAAGTCTGAGGAAATTTTATGAGCCTTGCTGCTATCGGATGTAGGGCAGAACATACATCATTTTCCCAAAGACCATTTTCTCATCATTCTGGAGGCTCTTTTAATAAACCAGAGGGGGCACCCCCAGCCTTGGACACATGCTGGAGAAAGTTCTGTGGCTTCAGCTGCCATCTAGAAAGTCATAAGCTGACATGTGACAGTCTGAGGCCTGTTTCATTCCTGCAGCAGCCAGTCCAGCTTCCTGGCCCCAGCAGTTGGAAGTTCAGTGTCATTGTTACTGATAGGAACCTCCACTTGGGCACCTGATCTTTAGAGAAATGAGTGATGCCACAGAAAGGGCTGTGTGCCTCCCACACTTGACAAGGCTGAACAGCAGGAGCTGATCCTGTTTAAATTCTCAGGGAGTCCAAGGCTGCTCTTACAAGTTCACCACATAGGCAAGCTGCTTGCAGCTCCCTCAGTAATCAGTTCATCAGAGCCACTTCTGCCCACAAAACCTTATTACTCAGGGAAATGCTGAGTGCGCACACTGGCAGCTCTGAGTGCAGAAAACCTATCTGAATAATTCAGGAAATGGGCTGGTGACGGAAGCATTCCACCCAGGGCTTCCGGGTGGTGGTGGTGGTGGTGGGGTTATTAGCCATGAGCAAATTCACTGCTTCTTGAGTTTCCAGATATGAACATGATGACCCATGACCCTTGGGTCCTGGGGGTCAAAGCTTTTATTGCGTCCTGGTCCCAGAGCCAGAGGACAGGATGCTTGACAGAGAACACAAAGCCAATCGGGATCCCATCTCCTGAGTCCTCCAGTCAACACCAGCCACCCCCCACTCCCCCCCAGCCACTGTTATTTGCACCTTGCCCCCAACTCCCGCTCTCTAGTTCCCTACCCAAATGGTTACAGGATGTTCCTTCAAAGACACAAATTCACTTCAGTCTTTGTCTCAAAACCCTCAGAAGCTTCCCAGGTGCTCATAGCAGGAGTCCTAACCTGGCCTCCAGGCCCAGCATCATCTTGTCCCTGTGGTCATTCTGACCTTCAACATTGCCTCTATCTGGGTTCTGCTGCTATCGACCTGCTGGCTTCCCTGAGGTGTTTTTAGGACACTAAGAATCTATGCAGCACCCACTTTCGACAGCATAGCTGTTCCCCAGGTCCCACGGTCACTACTCACAGTTAGTTATACACTATACTGACTATCCTCTTTTCTATTGGATACAACCCGGCCAGGGCAGTGTGTACTCGCTAGATCACTCCTGCACAACACCTAATGCCTCAAATAATAACACCTTCCGGGGGAGGGGCGCAGAGCTTGCCACGGTGGCCATAGGATGTCTTGGAACACTTGTCTTTAATGTCCTCAAAGTCTTCACTTAGATTCACAGGTAAGAAGCACCACCCAGGTCGTCTGGCCCAGAAGTGATGGAGCTGAAACTGGAACCCAGTCCATGTGAACCACACACAAGAAAAACAAGCAGTATAAAGACAGGTTTCGCTGAACAAGCCTGTCAAGAGTGATACTTAGAGCATGGAAAACCAGGGGCAGTTCAGAGGGAGAGTGCTCGACCACCATGTGCGAGGCTCCAAGATCAATCCTCTGTATGAGGGGGTGGGGGGGGGAATAAAACAATGAGAAGCTATCCCATGGTTGAATCAGCTCAGGGTTATAAGGTATCTGTATATCAGAACATAGTTCCACTCTTCTAGAATATTCCTCATAACACATTTGGTGGGATCAATGGTGCACCTTCCTGGAACTATCTCTCTATATATAGGCCAAGAGTGTGAAGGCAGTGTGGTTTTCTCCCCATGCGACTAAGAAGCTAGCCTGACATGAGAACCTGCAGCCTGTGTCTGGTTCTGCTGCCTCCCCATCTTTTCTAGAACTTTCTTCCTCTCAATGGTAGAAACCCAACTTCTTACTGTGGTGCTGCCATTCCCAATGTCCTTTATCTAGTGCGTTCCCACATGCTATCTGTACTAGCCAAGAACATGGTACCCAAGGTCCTTCAGACCTTTACTACTTGTCTAGTGCCTGGGTCCTGCAACTGCTGAATCCCACAACCTTCTGAAAAGCGGAATCAGAGAGACACAGCAGGAAGCCATCTAGGCTTGAAGGGCTGAGGATACTGTTTCTAGACTCTCCCAGGATCTGAGAGACCTAACAGGCTGGGCATGTGGTGGGGAGAACACCACCAAGCACCATATTCTGATTTTTTGATGTTTCTAACTCGCTAACACCTGCTGGTGCTTCCACGGAGCCATGGCAAGGCTGGCTGCCACTGCCCAGAGAGGTCAGTACCTCACAGGAGGAGACACACAAGGACTGTGAATCGAGGGGCCAGCCTAGCATCCAGGCCAGGGTTCCATCACCTCTGCGGGATCCCTGCGCTGCTTCTCGACTGGACCCAGCACTTCCTGCCATCCTCCTGGCCATCACTGTGTTTGTGAAACTCCCCATCGTCTCTGTTGGAATTAAGTGGATCCTTTCTGTGCCTTCTTTCTACTGTTTTTATACCAGCATCTATCAACATGTAGGAGGCCAGGGCTGCCGGTGCATTGTGTGTGCATGTGTGGAGGGGTGGTTAAGGGAAGGGGTGGGCACTACTCAGGAAGCACCTTCCTTCAGAGCATTTATTTATCCCGAGCGAAAGGGGCGAAGCCTACCCAAATGAGAACAAGAGTCCAGCCACTATCCACGGTGCTGTGAAGAGACTGAGGCAGGGGACAGCTGCTGCGTGTGTGTGTGTGTGTGTGTGTGTGTGTGTGTGTGTGTGTGTGTTGTGTATTTTGCATGTGTGTATTGTGTATGTGCACATGTGCTGAGTGGTGTTTGTTGGTTTAGAGAAGCTGAGGCTCTCTCTCACTGATAGGAATAGGGATATCCCGCACAGTCAGTTAAGGGGGCAAATCTGCCTTCTACTTGCTCCTTAGCTAGAAATAGAGGCACAAGTGAGGCACGTGTTCAGTCACTAGCCATGCCCTGGCTGATTTGGGCCCACTGTTTCTTGGATTATCTTTGGCTTCCTGGGTTCTTTAAGAAACAGCAGTCTACCTGCACATCTGTCCCAAGTCAAGCTATTTTCCTGGGTTGGCTGCAGCAGGACACAGGTGTTTTCACATGGAGTCTGTTCATTCATTTTCTGTTTCTGTCCCTGTCTGTCCCCCCAAAATCCAACCCATGTCTCCAAAGGTTCCAACTCTTATTTCTGCTTCTGAGTCACCCATCTCACTGACTATGAGGCTAAGGGTACCAGACATAAGGACAAGAAGGGTGCCTAGTGGTTAGCCCAGGTCTGAGAGTTTTGAGGGTAAGGTTAGCATTCTGTCCTGTTCGCCAGGAACTACATGGATGACTTGGGGCCAAACTCATCCGTGAAACTGGGTGTCAAAGCCTGAAGCCACCAGAGCCTATATGAACATTTAGATATTATTATTATTATTTAAATTGAGCTGAGCAAACTCACAAAAGCCCGCATGGAGGAGTACTTGAAGCCTGGAGGTGGCACATCTCCAACATTCCTCCACATGTTTTCTCTCAGGGCCACTATCCTCCAGGAACTGTCCTGGTCACTGTAAACTCAGGGCACCCTCACTCGTCCCGCCTTTCCTGTTTAAAGCAAACATTCCAAGGATGCTTGCCTCTGGATCCTCTGTCCTCATTTAGATGCCAACTGAAAAGGCTTAATCTAAAGGGTGGACCAGCAAATGACTGAACCAAAAGGGAGCCATAAAGACTTTCTGAACCATCACCATGGCAACTCGAGTTGCTAAAATTAACCCAAAGGGGAGATGGGTGATGGGAATTCTGGGGCTGCAGAGCATCAGACCACAACTGGAGCCATCTAGGACCCCAGTCAGAGGGAAGACCAGGACAGGGGAGGGACCGCTACCAAAATGGCTCCAAAGACTGCTGAATGGGGTCCTGAGAGTTAGGTGAATGGGCTCTAAGATTATACTCACAATGAGACTGAGGTTAGGCAGAGGGACCAAAGGTGGGGGCAAAGAAGAATGTCGTAGGACCGAAGGCAGACAGGGAGATATCTCCATGGGATTTCAGCCATTCTCATGGTAAGAGTTTCCAGTGCTACCACCTCCCACACATACAATGTGTGTCTACCACTGGGAAAATGGGGCCAAGTCCTCCCCTACACCCAAACCCAGGAACTCCTTATAAACTGCCAATGGGTATCCTTCCCTTCTTTTTAAATTTTCTTTCTTTTTTATGGTGGGTGCACATATGTAAATGTGTATGTGCATATGAGTGTGTGTGAACACGTGTGTGCAGATGCACATGTGCATCTAGAAGCTAGAAGACAACTGGGGTTCTTCCTCCGCTCTGCCCATCTTACATTTTGAAACAGTTTTTCTTTGGCCTGGGTCTAAGGCTGGGCCGGCTGGTGAACAAGCCCCAGGAATCCCTGTCTCTGCCTCCCCAGAGCTGAGATGGCAAGCTACAACCCCTATCTTTATAAATTTGGGTTCTGAAGACCAAATCCACATCTTCCTGCATGCACAACAAGCACTTTACCCCAGACAGTGCCCCCTTCTCCCATCAATTTCTAACATGCTCACCCAAGGCCAGTTCCCGAGGACAGTAAAATCTTGAGTTACCCTGCTAAGACTCTGAAACCCTGGACCTGGCCAGCTGTGAGGAGGAATGGCCTAGAGACAACCCAGGGAGGTAGCTGGCTAATGGCTTCTCAGTGAAGAATTAGGCCCAGGGCAGTTACAGAACTGGCTGCAGGGTAAGACATGTAATTGGCTACTTAAGGTAGAAGAGGACTCTTTCTTTCTTCTTTTTTAATGGGAATTCAGATTGCTTCCAAGACTTCATGATGAGGGTAATTGGGAGCCAGGGCCTGGGTGGCCTTTTCAGAGCTCTGCTCAATTATGTAATCACTTAAAAACCATCAAGGGAGGAGAGAGAGTGCTGTGGACATGGAGAGTTGCAGTGCCTCCCACTGTTCCTACTGAAGACCACAAAATGGCCTTAGCTGAGTAAGAGCAAATGCCAGTGAACAGGGCACAGGCGACCGTAGATTTAGAATGAACTGACCCACTGGAGTCAAAGAGGAGAACCCCAAGGGAGGAGTACCCTCTTTTGAGCAAGGTGGAGCTTCAGCAATCCTGGGATTCCTCTTAAGACAATCTCACCTGCTCCTGCAAGCAACAGAAAATGAATATCTGAGCCTCTCAGAATTTGCCGAGTAAGGACTGTGCAGAATTACTATTTCTATTGCTTACTGTATCTATTTACCTGGAGTGTTTGGTGGAAGCTGTAAAATTAAATGCTTAGCAGACATTCTTTAAACTCAATGGTCAGTTGGTTTCTGGCCCAGCAATAAGACTTGCTGAGTTACAATGCAATGGCTTATTGAGCCTTCTGTGACAGCGGCCAGAGCGGAATATGCTAACCCCAGCAGGATGCAGGAGCAGGTACTTTGATCAGTTGGGGAGTATGGCACAATCATCCACAGATAATACTGCAGGGAAAAGGCTCACCCTATAAACCAGAGAGGGGAAAAATCTATGTCAGGCTATGGGCGTTCAAATAAACTCTCATTAGTGGGTTCCAAGAGAGCAAATCTCCTCCAGCCCCAACAATGCTCCTCCAAAGGCACCTCCAGCCAGTCTCTACAGACAGAGGCTTTGGCATTAAGACTGGGTGAGGGAGTCTCTCATTCATATTTAACTCAGGGCCACATCTTCCTTATTCTGCTTCCAAGTGACCACTGTTGGCTGACTGGCATCACATAAACTCCTCAGTCCCTCAACTTCCTGTCTTGTCCTTCTCTACACGTCTTCACATTTTCACATCCTATCTGGAAAGTTCTTTTCTAGAAGAAAATAAGTTCATGGCACATTCTGTGTTCTAGGAGAGCCATGGACCCTGTGACAAACCCAATTTCCTAACGCTGGAGAACAGAGCTCTCTAAAACCTTACCCTTTAGTCTTTTACAACCTGAACTTTGGGGCAGATGCCTTCCAGCACCCATGTTCTAGCCAGAGCTGGCCAAAGACTGGGCTAATGCTTGCGTGTCTATAAAGCTTTATTGATATATCACCATACCCATTCATTGTGCTGCTCTGGGTGGGTTTGTACTCCACTGGCTAAGTAGCATATATAGCATAGTTGTAATGGTGACTTTAAGACTCACAAAACCCAGAATATGAAATGAGCTGATCCTGAAAAATTCTAGCATGCAGACCATGGCACTCATGAATAACTACTAGTATAAAGAAATGGAGACATCAAGAGACCCAGGAGAGATCAATGTATCTCTTTTCCAGGGTTTTTTCTAGCCCTGCCCTATTTTCAGACAGAGTTCATCTATGTAGCTGAGGCTGGATTTAAATTTCTAATCCTCTTTTCTTCACCTCAAGGGCACTGGGATAATAGATGTGCACCAGGATGCCTGGCTGGCTCTTACTTCTTTTGTTGTTTCAGAAGCAAGCTACAAAAACGTTCCAACATCTCTAGAAAATAGCAAACTTGCTCTCCATCTCAGCTATGAAGCCTTGAGTGATGAATGCATCTGTCTGTTTTCTGCCACCATGATCTCCCTGGGTGGCTGAGCAGTACTCCCTGCCCGAGCAATCCTATCTTCTCCTTGGATGTCTTATATTTATGTTTCAGAGACAAAGGGTTGGTGGAGCGGTAGAGCATTTTAATGTTCTCTAAGACAAGGCGCTTCAGGCTTCAACACTAGGGGCCTCCTAGGCAGCAGGTCACAGGACCTGACTGTTCCATAAAGGACGAATAACTACGGGATCTAGAGCTATGAAGGAGTCAGTATTATCTGCCTGATTTTTAAGGTGAAAATAAGGACAAAGCTTTCCTGGGCCTCTTTAGAATCCATGCATCGCTGCTGAAAGCCCTCTAGACAACCAAGACAGACTGGAGTTCTGGCACACATTCGAAACATTAACACACTGCATAAAATAAGTGAGTGGAGAATCAAAGCTTTTCTATTGCTGACTGAGGCCCAAGCTGGCCTTCGAAGGAGGAATATGAATCCACAGGGATCAAAGTGACAGACAGGGGGAGGAATTGGGTCAAGGACCAATCAGAGCCCTTTTATTCACTCATTAAACATTTACCAAGCACAATGAGGAAGCCAAAAGATGCCCAGTAATTGTTACAGAGGATGACTTATTACAGGACAGACAAGAGACACCGGCACCTCAAAACTACTCTGGCTAGTTATTTTATTTTAGATTTTATCTTCTGAAAAGGCTGTGTGTGCACATTTCAAAGCTGAAAAGGCAAAAAAGGACATGAAGGGGGGGGGTAAGCTCTTCTCCGACATGCCTGCCAGTCATTTCCTCTACAGACAACCATTAGCTTCTATATTTGTTCTGCTCACTTTCTTTTTTAGCATATCTTTCCATAAATAGTCCAGACATTAGAAAATATCTGTATTTTTAAGCACACTATAACTTAATAAATCACAACAATACTGATTTTAGAGATAGTGTCTTGTCTCCGTAATACAGGCTGGCCTGGAACTCATTTTCCCTCAGTAGTTACTAATTATCTTGGGGGAAAGCCTTTAATATGCAAATACCCTGGTTTTGATTCAGCTTTCCTCCCACTAATTTCGACATTCATCAAGGATCTTACCTATAGTTATTACTGTGTTGTTCCCATGGTGATAATCTTTTCAACTTCATTTATCTGTTTTTCATTCACTGAAAAGTTTCTGCCAAGAGTATCCACCCCTCTTATTTCCTTACATTGCCCATGTTTTACTTGGGGAGAAAAAAATACCCATGTTACTATGTCAGCATCAGGTGGGCTCATGTATGTTTATTCCAGTCTATGAGCAACAGCCCAGTATTTGTGAGGTAAGTGCTTTACCAGCTGAGCTGCGTCCCCAGCATCAAGCTCTGACCGTCCTCACCAAATTCAGGTGTGCCTGGCCATCAATGTGACAGTATTCAAAGGTAGGAATTTTAAGAGGCAATTAGGCCATAAGGGCTCTTCTGTGAGCACGAGTAAGGCCCTTGGAAAAGCTTTTGTATGCACTGTTTGATGAGCATAAAATAAGACCAGGTAAAGACACACCATTGTTCTAGAGGACAAGTGAGGCACTGTCATCTTGAAAGCAGGGATCTGTCTTCATTGAACATGCAACCTATGGCCCCTTGCTCTTAGACTTCCAGCCTCCAAAAATACATTTCTGTTCTTCATAAATTACCCACTTATGGGCATTTTGTCATAGCAGCTGAGATAGACTAAGGCATTATTTATTCCACTGCTCAAGTTGTTCCAACTTGTCCATGGGTAGTGCATGCAGATTGACTCATGTAACTGCTTATTACCCTATCCCAAAAGTCCATGTTTTAGTGTTTTGATCATCTTGCTTGTAGATGACACTTCATATTCGATTTGCACTTCCCAGCCCCAGGCCTAGAATCAGCATAACAGCCCCATAGTGGGTTTATCTTTTGTAAAGATATGCATGTGTATTGAAACAAGACCTATCTCTACTCAACAAGCAGCCAGGAAGGAGCTGACACCTTCATCCCAGAAACTGAATTCTGTCAGTGGCTGTGCGGATTGCTGGTAGATCCTCTCCCCTGCTAGGACTCTAAATAAGACTGCATCCCTGACTGTGGTGGAAGCCCACACTTTAAGACCCTGAGCCACAAGTAAAATCAAATCATGTTTGACAAGAGCTAAGAACAAGGCTGGTCTTAGCACTAGAGGACTCCTCAGGTTTGTCCTTTAGTTCTCTGAGAGAAGGTTGTTGCTCTCTTAGCCTGGTGCATCCTTCCCAGCTTAGCCTCCTTGCCCACATAATGGTCAACCCCAGTACTCAGACTGTGAGCCACATTCTCAGTGACATATCTCCAAGAGTATTTAGAAATAAGTATTTTGTGTTCCAGCTTCCACTTCAGTGTCCCCATACACGTCAAGGCACAGAGCTTGCTCTCTTTGCGGAGTTACTGATGCAGCTAGCTTCCTGTCAAGAAGACTTTGAACTTCTCTAGGGCTGGATTCCCATCTCAGTCATGGTTATAAGCAGTCTCTCTCACTACCAAGAATTAAGCTCAGCTTTACATCTACATATTAGGAACACTATAATATGTGCAAAGCCAATTTATAATAATAAGCCTCAAATTATGGGTTTATGATCTATCAGCAGCCCTGACTCTTACCACACACATCAGCTATTATAAGCACTATTAGCACCACTCAAGATTTTGTGAATGAACGTTTCCCTCTCTAATACGGATTTAATTTTCTGGACTCCCAATGAGCTTTCTTCTCCATTTAAGGATCTCCGAGTCAGCACAAACGAGGAATTACTCCTGACCAAAAGTCAAGAGTCTCTAGTTTACTTCTGTTGTTTTTGTATGCCAAGTATCCCTTCTGGTGATATGTTTACCCAGCACACTGCTCTTTACACTAACATAAGATCTACGCTGAAGGGCCATGCGGAGGTTCTCACAGGCAGGGGCATAACAGGTTCGTGCTAATTGTCATGCACTTATGTGTCTGGAGCTTGCAACCCCCCTTTTCATCCTAGCAAGGCCCCTTTGCAATCGTATCTATGTCCACCCAACTGCACTAATTGAACACACACATGCAGGAGATGAAGGAGACTCTGCTAATTGTACTTTTCATGGGCTTCAGAGAAGGAAAACACATTATCAGTCACCATTAGACATCCCTTGTGATCTCAACAGGACAAACCTAAACCCCAACTGTTCTGAAGCTTCCTGTCTGAAGGCAGATAAACAAGCTCCTTGATCTATAAAGATTCCAGCGAAATAAGAGAAGACACTGCAAACCTTCCCATTTCCTTTGGTTCAAAAGAACTTTTCATTCAGAGGTTTTGGGCACTCCCCCCACCCTCAGTCTCATTGTGTAGTCCTGACTGTCCTGGAACTCACTATGTAGAACAGACTGGCCTCAATCTCAGAGACCCACCTGCCTTTGTCTCCCAAGTGTTGGGATTAAAGGTGTGCCCGGCTCCCCGGCTCCCGATTCTGATTCTTAGTGCAAACATTTGGTCCCCTCTGTCATTCCCACCATCACAGCTTCTTGTGCATGGAAGATACTGTGGAAGGTGCTAAGATGGCAGCTCAGTTGGAAAAGTGCTTGCCACTCTAGCATGAGAACCAGGATTTGAGTCTGGCACCCAGTAAAAAGCTGGGCACAGGGATATATACAGTCTTAGAGCTGGGGAAGCATAGACAAGGAGGCCCCAGTGGCTGGCTAACTGGGGAGTTCCAGGTCTCAGACATTCAAAAAAACAAGGTGAAAGTTGGCAAGATGGTTCAGTACTATAAGCACCTTTTGCCAAGTCTGAGGGCTGGGTTAAATTTCTGGAACCCACGTGATGGAAGGTGAGAACCGAGTACCCCAAACGGTACTCTTGTAATAGGCGGGCGCCCCTACAGCACCCCTGGACACCCCAAGACACCCCAAGACCACAGCTAATGACCACTGTTAACATTAAAGAAAAAGAGAGTTTAATGAGTATGAATACCGGTACACACATGTGTGGACTCCAGGCACTGTATAGAAAAGCCTGGAGCCCCGAACATTTTCGGGGCAGAATTCTTATACCCTACTCTGGGTAGGGGAGGGGGTATGGGTGGGTCCACTTAGGACAGAGTTTAGGAATGCAGGCAGGCAAGCTATTTTCTGTGAAACAATAAGGACCACCTGAAGACATTCATTTCCTGGAGCAGAGCAATTGTGCAAACTTCAGAAAGTTCCTGCCTCGGCAAACAATTAACAGTTCTCAGGTAGGGCTTTCCTGGGTGACCCCACCCAGGTTGCTAGATCAGGAATGAGGAATGTGGTCTCACCAGGTTGCTAGGAATGCAGTCCCAGCCAGGCAATGGGGGAACAAAGCTTTTCTGAGAAACAGTCATCTCAACCTTGGCTAGTTTCAGGGACCTCAGGAAGGGGTGAGGGGGAGAGAGTTACAGGATTTTTCTATTTTCACATTCCTCCCTTTTCTCTTCTGAATATCTCTAATCTTAGAGATGACTCTTTATCTAGTCTCTGGTGTAAGCCCTGCTGACCTCAGACCAAAACCCCAGCACTTAGCAGTACTGTGAGTGTGACAGGCTCTCTTTTGTGCAGGGCCCATTACCCATCTGTCCACTTTTCCTGACAGCAAATCAACTAGATGGGAAGCCCTTACTATGCTTATTAGGAATGCAGGCAGGCAAGCTATTTTCTGTGAAACAATAAGGACCACCTAAAGACATTCATTTCCTGGAGCAGGACACATTGTTCAAGCTTCAAACAGTTAACAGTTAACAATTCTCATGGTAGGACTTTCCTGGGTGACCCCACCCAGGTTGCTAGATCAGGAATGTGGTCTCAGAGCCTTATTGTGGAAGGTCAAGCTGCTCTCCCAGGTGGGTCTCAGGAATTCAGGAAGTATCAGGCTCAGGCTGCTGGGTGTGTCTCAAGCAGCCATCTCTCTACCTAGGCTAGTTTCAGCGACCTCAGGAAGGGGTCTAGGGGGAGAGAGTTACAGGATTTTTCTATTTTCACACTTTTACCTCCAGTCTTACACTATGATACCTGTGTGCCCACATCTACACAAAGTAAGATTTTAAAAATGCAAAAATGAAAATTTATTTAAAAAGTCAAAGTGGACAGCACCAACACCTGAGTTGACCTCTGCACTCTCCCCTACAAAGGTACACATGCACCCAGCTACACATACCTGTACACACAAGCACCACCCCAACACCAAGTTGTGTAAATAACCTTTCAGCATGTTTAACACTGTGGGCTGATACAATTAGAGGGTTAATCTTATGTTGCACAAATAAATGAGACTCAGGGATAGATCTCTGAGAAAGTCTGAGATATTAGAGAGAATAAACACCACAGTCAGATCTTACCCAGCTGTCTTCCAGCTTCCTTCAGCCTGGCTTCTCTTGGCTTCCTCCCCTTCTATGCCTGCCTTAAACCTTAAATACTCTCTTGGTAAATTAAGGCGTGGCCCCACCACTGCCTGCTTGGGAGCCTGGAATTTCTTCTGTAATCTAAAGTGACCTTGACTCAGTTGGGATTAAGGGCGTAGGTCACCACTCCCAGGATACTCCTTGTGCTGGGATTAAAGGTGTGATTCTCCTAGACTGACTGTGGTTAGATCTCCAGAATTTCTGGAGCTTTTACTAACCCCCCACATAGACTGTGGGTAGATTCCCTCTGATATCTCCAAAACTTCTGAAGCTTTTATTGAATCCCCACAATCTTATGCAGCCCATGACTTTAACAATAACTTTCATCCTGCAGAGATGAAGGAGAGTCGATGGAACAGAATGTCAAAGTTTCGTTCTTAGAAAAGACTTGTCACACTGGCCTGAGTGACTTCTGCCAGTGCCCATGGACTATGGTGAGGCACTGATGAAGGCAAGAATCCCTGATGCTCAAAGAGGCTACAGAAAATATCAGGGCTTTGTTGCTCTAACTTGCCCTGAATCCATGGGTTTTGTTAGAATCAAGAATAAAGTAAATCCCAAACCAACATAATATTGATCTGGAGTCCCAGCGGAGCTTGGGAACATATATTTTAGATTTAGAAAATTGTAAAGAGGGGACAGAGCCAAGGAGGAGTTCAGAGGGAAGGCATTGCTATGTATGAAGGTCGGGGTCACAAGGATAGGAGTCAACCTGGAGCTTTTGTCCCCTGGGGACTTCTGCAGAGTGCTGACAGGCTAAGTCAGGAGTAGAAGTGCCTCAAATACTGAACCAAGTTCCTGGTAAATTGTCAGAAAGGTCAGAACCTGGTCGGCAAGGGGCTTAGACAGACAGACGGACACAAAGCACCATCTAAGAACAACAAGAACCTCAAACATGGCAAGGTCAGGAGAGATGCGAGTTCAGGAGGGAGACGAGGAGGGGGCACACGGCTGCTGGCTTGTATCTGCAGGGAAAAAAGTGCTTGCTTCTCTGCACCTCAGCACCCATACACCATTTTGCTGTCCCCAGCACAGCACTGCAGAGACATTCAGACCTGACCCACTATGACAGTGGGTTTATGATGGGGAGACTCACAGGGTTCTGTGCAGGCTCTCTGATTTTCCTCTGACGTGCTTGCTCATTGTCAGCCACTTCGGCTCACTTCAGTAAGTTTGCTCATCAATACATTCAGCTCCTAAATTGCTTTAATTACAGAACAAGGAAATTGCTTCACTGGCGGAAGGTTCTTCCCTTCCCCGTTCTGCTAATGGCAGTCTGGTAGTGTGCCTATGATGAGATTTTTTTTTTTCCATTTTCATTTTTTTAAAGACTGAAACCATCGAGCTTAATGAGAACTGGAGAAAGGCTGTGCAGCCAGTACCCAGACACCTAGGCTGAGACTGTGAACTAGGATTGCCTTCAGAACTCATATAGCATTCTAGAAGGTGGCCACTGACCTCAAAGAAAGGGGGCCATGGGACAGCATGGGACAAGGCCCTCAGAAACAGGAACCTCCAATCAAGACCCCAAGAAATAATCCACACTGCTCTCATTCTTACTGTGAAGCTTCTAGAAAGTTCTTTGCACCTATCCAAATATTACCTCCTATGCAGCCAGGGGATATTTCTTGAGACTTCTACCACTCAAATTTTGGCTCTTAGACCATGAAGCAAGATGTGAAGGCAACCTCTGTTGGGGCATTTTCCTGCCTGGGGCACATGGGCTCTATCCCTGAAGAGGGGCCTCAGATGATGCCAGGCTTCATCACAGATGCGGGAGGCTGAGAGGCTCCAGTGCAGTTCCTGGCTTTTCCATTCACTAACTTTGGCACCATAGAAAGTTATTCCAACTTCTGAGCCTCAGTTTTCAGTAAAATGCTGAATAGCAGCATCTGTCTCTGGTAGTTTTTGTTCAGAATAGCAGAATGGCTGGCAAGCAGTGTAGGATTCACCAGATACCGTGGTTCAAAAGACCATTCTTGCCATCTCTGCTGTTATTCTTCAAGACTCCTTCCTCAGGGTCTGGCAGAGTACTCCTGACAGATCTGTCCGCAGTAAATGTACAGCTTTTGCAAAGTAGGGAGCTGTAAATGTCATCTGTCATATACAGTGGGGACTGTGATGGCTTCTTTTTCTCTCTCAGCTTGAATAGCGTAGTGAATGAGTAAGTAGTCTTAGGGCTAAAATGACATGGGTCTCCAAATCTCCCCCTGCCACTTAGTGGGTAAATAACTGAGCAAGATTTGCATGGAGGATAGTACAGTAACACTTCAGAGGTGAACTCACGAGTCAGCCTGTAGAAGCTGCTCCTTTGCTCCATCACAGGAGGTACTGTGGTTATTATACTATGGCTGTCCTCTAATATCCACACACTGTATCACAGAGAAGGATACCCTAAACAAATACCCACCAAAGGAGAGGTCTTTAGTATCAGTATGAACTGAAACCAAGTGGCAGCCACAGAAAGGCTTAACTGACCATGCCATAAAAAATTCTGTCCCATGGTACTGCTGCTCAGCCCACACCCTGGAAACCTACACAATTAATAAAAGAAGAAGGAGAAGGGCATGTGATAATTTTTTTTTATTTGTGATAAAATATTTTTGGGGTATTTGTTTGGGCAGACTTTGCTAACAGTTTGAAGAGAATACAACACAACACTGCCAGCTACAAGTTTAATTACACACTATTGCTTGCTGTGAGTTCCTTTCCCAAATGGTCTCATGCATATTCATCATTGTAATTATGGTAGTGAAAAAACCCACAACTAATTATTCCATGTTCCCCATCTTTCACATGCCTAGAATTTTTGCATAATTACTGTTGAAATTAATTGCAAGTTAGTTGATTTTACACTTTGTCCTTTCAAAACCTAATTGAAAATTAATTTAAAACACACAAAAAAAATAGGAGAGAGGGATCACCAATCACCTACTTGGATGTAAGGATGTGATGTAATGATTCTAGATTAAATGTAGGGTTTCTCACAATCAGCTGCAACAGAAAACCAGTTACCTCAGCACCTCTGAAGCCACATCTCCAGGACAGCAGTGAAGACATGATGGAGGGAAACTTGCTGGTGGCTTCTGGTTCTGTATTTATCATATGATGACTAGGTGAGTCCATTTCTGGCCTCACAAGAAAACCAGCACTTGGTTTCATCACTCCACTCCACTTTACCCTCAAATATTTTGCTCCCATTTCCAAGGCCTAACTGCAACCTGGAGTTGAAGACATATCACTTATAAACTCTGGCAAAAGATTTAAAAATAGTTCTTCCTCCTAGTTCTGCCCTGGAACTCTGTTCCCACAATTTCTTCATTTCAGTCCCTTCTTTCATTCATTTGTAAGAGACTGGGGGTGGGGAAAGGTATACCTACTGAGTCTTTTTTTTTTTCTTTTAATTTCAATTTAGTTAAAAAGTTTTAAAAAAGAATTGTTATTTTATGAATACATGCATGTCTGCATGCATGTATGTGCTTGTGTTTGAAATGTGTACATGCATATGGATGCTCTAGGAAGACAGAAGGGGGCATTTGATCCCTGCCTGAGATACAAGTAGGCGGTTGTGAGCGGCCACATGGGTGCTGGGAGCTAAACCTGGGTCCTCTGCAAAAGCAACAAGTGTCCTTAACTGCTGAGCCATCTCTCCATCACCCCAGTTTGACAGAGGACAAGCAAGTTGGGAGAGAGAAGGAGAGGCTTTCAAATCCACAGTCAGTGACTGAGTTGGCACGCAGTGCCAAATCTTCTCTTCTATGACACCAGGATCCCTTCCCATCTTTCTGCCCCACCACCATCCTGCCAGTTCAGACGTTATCTCCTGCCAGCCACAGTCTCTTGGTGACAACACTCACCTTAACCCTCAGTCCTGAGTGTTGCTTGGTATGGACTAAGTGTTTGAATCCTCCCAGATTCATATGGCAAGGCTCTGGCGCTAATGTTGCAGGGCTTTCAGGAGGTGATAGAGTTTAGATGGAGTTGGGGGGAGGAGCTAATCCTTGATTGTCACCTCCTACATCTTGGACTGACCCAGGGTGAATATGAGAGTGAAAAGGAAAACTTGGAAACCAAGTCAAAATGGAGAAGAGCCCACAGCACACAGAAAACTGGAAGAGCAACAGCATCTACTGTAGAGCGGCTGGAAGGAGACCGAGTGTGGAGGAGGTACCAAAGCATCCCCAGTCTAAGAGTATGCCAATGGGACCCTCACAGAGAGCCCAGAGATGCCATCAATCAGATCAGAGCTGAAGAATGAACCTGAGGAGGGCAAGCTGCAAAGCATTTCACACAGCACAAAATCATTGATTTTTTTTTTTCTTTCCTGTTTTGAGTCCATGAAAACATCTTCTTTAAAGGTGACTTTAGTGATCTGAGCCTTCAGCAATATGAGGACAAACAAATCATCTTCTAAGAAGCTCTTGAAATGTAGGGGCCTTTATGATCCTTGGAGCATACATAGCCTGTAACAGGGCTCTTTCAGTGTGCAGGTAACAGAAATATGACCAGTATTTTAAGAAGAGTTAGGTGGTGTGCCTGTGTATTCATTTTCTTCATATGTGTAAACACAGGCTTCCATTCCAGATAAGCTCCAGAAATATGTACCTCAAACCCCAATTAGGTGCTCAGATATAGCCACAGAGCTTTTGGGGGTCAGGTGCCCAAGATAAGAACATATTGCTAAGAGCCTGGCTGCCGAGAAGCAGCCCTGCAGGCAGACAGATAGCCCAGTTAGAAGCTCCATAGCAAAGCTGTCAGGTGGGGCTCCTAAAGGTCTGTGTCTGTGGGCAGAACCATCCTGACTCACAGAGGGCAGGAGTAATGGGAAGACAAGCTGGAGACATGGCAGCTGGAAGGCTCATGCCACTCTCAGCTCTCAAGAAGTCGGTCTTGATTTCTGATCCAGAAAAATGTCTGCAGTGTACTGCTTGGTGAAAGAGCTCACACTATGAAGATTATACATTTTGTGAAAGCAAAATGCCATTTTTGATGAGAAAAAAGTATGTGTGAGTGTGTATGTACCTTTTTTTGGTATACACACACACACACGTGAAGATGCTGGAAGGCTGCATATTAAAATAATAATGGCAGTGTCAGGAAATAGCTAAACTAGAGGAATTTTTCTGTAATAATTTTATGACGAATCAGTGCCTCTCCTTCCAGTCTATCATCTGCTCCACAGGAATCCTTCCCTGACATTCTTCATGAGGAAAATTTCCCTTCCAGAGACCTAGTTCTTTCCTGCATAGCACACTATCCACTCAAAATGGTATCTACTAGTGCCTACTTTCCACAGTAACAACTTTCTTCTATAGTAATAAAGACAAAGCAGCAATGACCCACTATAACAACAGTAACAAGGGCAAAGGTGAGGTGGCTAACGCATTTGCAAAGCCCAGATACTAAACTCCAGATGCAGTAAGAAGGGTATGATCTCCATGTCTCTGACAAGGAAATTCTCACACAGAGCAGCTGTATTCTCAGCACAGCTCACACAGATTCTAGACTCAGAAAGTCCAGATCAGTGCCCCTGAGTTCACACTCACCGGGAGAGTAATGTTCTGCCACCTTATCCAGCATGTAACTCGGCATCCAGAGATGCCTGAGAAATACCTGTTGAATAAAAGATTATTCATGCATCCATTTTTTATAATCCTGAAAAGGTTATCTCCATTTTTGGATTGTGGAAAATGAGAAAAAAAATCACTCTCTGAGGAATACATTTTTTGGGAAAAATGTTCTAATACAGATTATCAGTGCTTTCCCCAAGGGGAAAAAAAGCCCTGCTCATCCAAGTCCCAATGTTTAACTTTCTTGAGCACAGAAGGCTGCAAAGATCAGCAGGGTTCAAGGCCACTGTCTTTGGGACTCAAATTTCCATAACTGGATACGTTAAGTAGCTAATCAAATCTGTGAGATCCTTCTGATCTTAAATCAAGAGAACCAGGCCCTGGAGAGCAGAGAGGTAATGACTGTGAAGGTTAAGACAGGTTTGGCACTTTGTGTGCTGCATGAAGGACTTGGGTAGAATTGTGCAAGAACAGGACATTATCAATTCTGCCTTTAAAAAACCAGGCAGAAGTGGGTCTGTTTGCATGGACTTAGCAGAATGTGACTATGAAGCTAACAGGTCCCACATGCATTGTTATCTGGAAATATTTAACGGATCAGGACCGTATGTACTGGCAGACAGCCCCAATTTAAATTTTTCACATGCTAGGAACCCTCCTGGGTCAAACTCAACATGCTGGTACCATGCCAGGTTAAAGCAGGAGATGGGGCTAGCCTAATTCTGGCCTCTTCATTCATTTCCAACTAAGAAAGCAAGCAGTCTCTCCTTATAGCTTTATTGTTTCGGGATTAGTGGGTGTAATGCCAGTGGCAGGCTGAATGCCGATGAGATGGAGCCTCACTTCATTATGTGTTTGATGTGGTTAAACTGCCACCCCATCTCAAAGCTTGCAGAAGTCACTGTCCCCCAGCAGCTTGGCCTACAAATGGAATACAAAGAGCGTACTTCACTGGTTGGTGATGAACTGATTCCTTCCCCACTCCTTCTAAGCAGTTTAAAACCAAGACGGAAAGATGCATTTTTTTCCTCCCAATTCTCTTGTGCCTTAGAGTAAGAAAAGAACACATTTCCTATCTTCTCCACCAGCCTTGGCTCATTCCAACGATATTAACTACCTCAGTGAAGCCAGATGCATCTATCCCTGCCAGAGCCTCCAAGCACATCCAGCTACTAGGCAGCTGCAACACAGCCCAGCAATCTGTCAGGATTTAATTAGGCCAGCTTTTTGGATGCAGTGTGTTCCTCACCCCACCTTGGGATGGACACTTTTTCAAAAGGTTGCAATGGGCCGATTGTGGCATACAGCATTCTGGATTCTGATGCCATTTGACTGATTGACAGTAGCAGACAGCGAGTCCCTGTTATTTATGGGCCCAATCCTAAAGATATGGCTCAGATACAGACCTGCAAGAGTGACTTTTTATGCATTGATGGAGAGTAAACAGAATTGCTCCTTGGTCTTCAGGTTCAATTCTTCATCTGGGTGACTAAGGTGGGGAGGTACAGAGGGACTTGGAATATATTTTACCTTAATAATAGGTTAGTTGATAAGATACTTGCCAGGGAAGTGTGAGGACCTGAGTTTGGACTCTAGAACACACATGAAAAAGTCAGGTGTGATGGTGTGTGCTCATAATCCTAAAGCTGGGGAGGCAGAGACAGGCAGACTCCTGGAGCTTACTGGATAGCTAGCCTAGTCTGCTTGCTCAGTTCTAGACCAGTGAGAAATCCTGCACTAAAAAAATAACATGGGTGGCTGTAGACAGAGTTTTACTTTCAAGGCGCCAGTCCAAAATTAATATTTATTAGAATATAAATTAACACTCACAATATTAGTAACAGCTTATAGTGGCACCTGAACAAGGACTGGCGTATCCAAGCGGTGGACGAGCGATGGAGGCGCGATGGAAGGACGATGGATTCCGATTCTGTCTCTCCAACAACCAGCAGCCAGGAACCAGGAAGAGAGCGTCCTCCTGTCCCAGCAGCCACTTATCAATGGGGTTTGCCACACCCACTCCAGGTTGGCCACACCCCCTCCAGGGTCCCAGAAGCATCTTCTGACCTTATCGGCTGACACCTTAATCCCGCCACATCTCCCCCTTTTGTCTAACTAAGAAGGTTCTAAACTAAGACTATGTACAATAGGAATTATTATGAGTTAGTAACCATAAATATCTATTCTTCAACCCCTTCAAGACCTGAGAAGGAAGATATATCATTTGAAAGTCAGAAGTACATGGAAGTACTGGCTTCCAAAATTTGGGAGAGGACAGCAACACAGCTACCTGGACAATCACCTCTGGTTTTGTGCGCCATTGGAGCATCTATCATATTGGCTACAGGCCTATGGTATCTGACAGATGATCTCACAAGCAGGGCAATTTTGGAGGGACTGTCTTATCCTGTCCAGGCAGGATTCGTCAGTCTCCATCCATCAACTTGTTCATCCAGCTTGGACACCATGTGTGTACCGTCAGCAATCAAGGTAGGGACAGTTCCTTACTCAACCGGCCATTCTCTGCCAAAGGAGAGAGCTAGAAAGTGATATGCCTGGGCCTGAGGCTGATCAGCCAAAAACTATAGTAAGCCTCTGCGTCTGTCTGTGGGACTGTGGGACTGCGGGTCTGCAGGTCTGTGGGTCTACGGGTCTGTGGTCCTAAACCTTGAGGCTAGGCCCAAAAGTCCGGGCCAGAAACCTCGTACTACAAATGGCAGCCCAACGTGGGTCAAATATACCCAAATAAAGCCATAGAAAGCTTAAGAAAATAGTCTAGAGCCCAAAGCAGCTTCTGAGTTGTGTCTCTCACGTTAGCCGTGGTACAGAGACACCCTGGTGAAGCACATGGGCTTGAGCTACAATGGCAGGCTTTTGGAGTGCAGCTTAAGGTGTAAAATGGCTGGTTCCTGAAGTCTCACAGGACCCTCAATATAAGGAAAAGGTTATAAATGATTTATTTAAGGTTTACATTCATAAAGAGAAAAAGGGAACAGAATCAAAGATGGCTTTCTAGTGTCGATGTTTTCATGGATCAGCTCTGTTTGCCTGAGGCAAACTGAAGCTTGGCTTTTTTAAGAGAAGCTTCCTGATTCAGCCTTAGAGGCAAAACACTTGTGAGTTTTTAAAGAGGCCCTGCTGCCTAATACTTGAAATGGAGTTAATGAGCAGCAGATGGCAAAGCTTTACTTGGTAATTATATGGACCCTGAAATTCCCAGAGTACATGGGCTAAAAAGATAAATTCCATGAAGTCAGACTAGGAGCTGGGTGGAGCCATCCACCCATCCTACCAACCTTGAACTTTGGCAGGTTAAAGGTGTGTTCAGAAATTGAAAGAAATAGAAGAATCCTGGCAGATTAAAGGTGTGTTCAGGACCTGAAAGAAATAGAAGAATCTGGGTGGAGTTAATCCACCTAGCCAAGCAAAGGTGTGGCCAGAGACAGTGGCTGATTAAAGGCGTGGTCAGAAACAGAAAAAGTTAAGAAATAAATATACAGTAAAGACAGTTTTTTTTTTTAAAAAAAAAAAAGTTTAAGTGGTTTAGAGTGCATTGAAAATATAGATACATAGGCTTAGAGAAAGCCTTTAGAAAGAAATCAAGGTAAATAAATAAATAAATAAATAAATAAATAAATAAATAAATAAATAAATAAATAAATAAATAAATTTTTAAAAAGCCACGTAAAGATGGAAAAAGCAAAGAATGTCTGGATACTGTATATTATTGTCTTATCTTTAAGCCTCTTGACTGAAAACGACTTAGTAAAAGCTGCTAAAAGACAGTTGATTATAAATGTTGTTGGAGTAATTCAACCTACATATTTTGTAAATGAGTTTACTTTAAAATTCAAATGCAAATGTACGCTACTTTGGAGAAGAGGTTTTCCTTTTATTTTCACAGAAAATGAAAGACTGTGGATTTATTCCTGGGTAATGAACATAAAGTTTGATAGAGGAAGACCCCCCCAAAAATCTCCAATGGAAATGAATGGACCAAATGATTCAGCATTTCAGAACACCTCTGTTGAAGTTTCCTGAGCTCTGTATTAAGAAAATTTCAAGGAGACTGGCTGAGATGACCCCGCCTTAGAGACTACTCCACTAAAGACTTGTTCATAATCCTACATTTTTCTTTGGATTCCCATGAGATTGTCAGCGTCCCCATTCAGCAGGAAGTAGCCTAGAGAATGACGCCCACATTCCCAAAACATGGATTATGGATGTTTGTGTTTATTTTCAGTGTTGTTTATAAATTGTTATAGATAAGGGGAGAAAGAATATTAGATTTTCAGTTCTTTTTGTTTTAATAGGAGAAAAGGGGATATGTAGGGGTATTATATTTTTTCATGGTAAATAATTGTCCCACCCACTGGTTTAATAAAAAGAGCTGATTGACCAAAGGCAGGCAGGAAGTGTGGGCGGGACTACCAGACTAAGAAAGATTCTCTGAGAACAGAACACAGGGTGGAATATCAGAGAGAAGCCAGAGGAAGCCGAGGACAACTATGCTGCTCTAAAGAAAGGTACCGAGCCACATGGCTGAACAAGAGACATGGGTTAGATGAAGGGTAGAAAGCTAGCAAGTGATATGCCTGGGCCTGAGGCTGATCAGCCAAAAACTATAGTAAGCCTCTGCGTGTCTCTGTGGGACTGTGGGACTATGGGTCTGCGGGTCTGTGGTCCTAAGCCTTGAGGCTAGGCCCAAAAGTCCAGGCCAGAAACCTCATACTACAGGTGGCTCATGAGGAACGTCATCCAAAGAGGACCTTTGGCATCCTTATGCCCCTGAATACCGTGAATACACGTTTACTCACATACACATGTGCCACCCGCCACAGACCCCAGTGACCCAAGATATGGCCCCCAACACACACAGACGCTGGTCTAGTGAATCACACCTGCAACTTGCTTTGTTGTCCTCCAGTCTGGCTTTCAGACTCATTAGTCATTTTCTCTCTGCTTGACAATGTGCACTTTCTATTCAGTTATTCTTCCTGGCCTCTGAGCCTTCCTAATGAGAAGCTCCTTGAATGTTCAAAAGGGATTAGATGCTGTGACTTCAGGGGACAGCAATAGAGGATCAGTGGGAAAAACACAAATGGCCAATAACAAGGGATTAGTCAGACCCTGCACAGAGTGACAAACCGTGGCCAGGTGCGACTGGAATTGGCTGTCTTCACGGGGTGCCTGAGTCCACAGAATTAGGGTTTCCAGACTAATGTGTGGCACAAATAACTCATTTTAATAGGACTCATGTAGGAAAATATGGAACTTTCCCCATTAGCTCTTTCTAAAATCTACTGCTATTGTGAACATGGATAAAGATGGTTGATAAGTCTTTAAAATCTCCAGTTGCTGGATTCCCACCATTGAATTAATAAATCCAGGCTTAATGAACAAAGCAGAGCAATTCTGGAAAGGCAGAAGACTCACATGGCAGATATAGCTACCAAGCCTTAAGTAAACCAAGTGTGGTTTTGAGCAGCCTCAGGGAGGGGCTGGCTTTTGGTGGGCTTCCTAGAGGCAGGAGTCTAGAATGGGAAGGCAGCTTTAGAAGAAGGGCTGCTGTTTGGCAGTCTTTGAGGAGGCAGAGTCTGGGGAGAGAGGGAGGTTGGACTTGTACCCATTCATTCCAGACTCTTTCAATATATGATATGGATGATGGGGCTGAGGTAGAGCTTCAACCAGAACAGTGATAATGTTGTGAATGTAGCTGACATAGATGTTTTACATACCAGTATCATGCTTTATCCGGTTCATCTGTCTTCCTCATTATGGTGATTGATCCTACTTTGAAAATATCATTGTTCCTACTTTACAAATGGGTAAAAATGAGGCAAAGAATGTGTGTGGAACTTGCCCAACATTGCCAGGAAGTGATTCAAACTCAGCTGTGCGCACTACTCTAAAATTCCATACTCAATCACTTCAGTTTTCTGCCTCTTCTATCAAATGTGAGCAGCAGGGTCCACCTTAGCTTGGTTGCCACTTACTGTAAGTGAAATAAGGCTCACTGAACACAGATCTTGACAAGTACATTATCTACTGAGTGAAGGAATCCATGCTTCCCTACAGCATCAATGATACTGCTTTAGAGAGCTGAAGATACTCAAGCTGAGACAGGCTACAGAGTCTTTTGTTCTTCTGGCTTAGGTGTGGCTGAGTCCTGAGACACCAGGGATCATGCTACATCTCTGGCCAAGGTGATGGACTGCAGTGAGGGAATCATGGGCCTCTAGATAACAGGTTGTCTGTAATCACCATGACTCTAGACACATGAGGGAGAAAACATGACAGTGACCCGGGTTGCAAAGTGGTACCTGTAGGCACAAAGCCATGGGAGGAGACACTTGCGAGGGCAGTTGACAGCTTCTGGAATCTGTCACTTTGCAGATACCCTCTAGAATTAGGCTTTCCTGTGCCACCACAGGCAGGCTTAGTGTGTGACCTGCTTGGGTTGTAAAAGAGCTGTGAGTGGCCCCTTTCCTGGGTAACAAAAACAATTAAAATTGCCTTACTAATCCATAACTGATCTGCAAGGTAAGAAATCAATCTTTTTTCCCTAAAAATTATTGGACCTATTTCTTACCATAGCATGACATGGCATATACTGAGTGATACAGAGAGATAGGCACACACCTAAGAAGTTTATACTATCACGAAGCAGCAAACTACCCATGTATGAAAGACAGGAAAGAAACAATATTTAAGCAGCTAGAACCAGATGTGATACTAAGTGATGTATGTAAATTATTTTTCTAAAAGGCCAGATAGACTATTTTTGACATGTTATTGTATGTGTTTGCATATGTTTGTGCAACACATGTGCATGACTGTTGCTCCCATAGGCCAGACAAGAGCATTGGGTCCCTTGGAACTGCAGTTATGGGCAGTTTTGAGCAGCTATGTGATTGGGAACTGAATTCAGGTCCTCCAGTGAGCAGCAGTGAGCATGAAATATCATTCACGGGGGGTCTCTCAGCGGGGAAGGTGGAGAGGCAGGACCATAAGTCTATTAGTTCTCCAGATCCTGAAGGCCTTTCCCACAGTGCCCAGGGGCTTTGCTGGCTCGGAAACCCCATGCAAAACTGCAAGAGGCCCGAGCTGGCTGTAGTGTGAAAAGGCAGCAAGACACACACTTAGGGTGCAGGTGTCATGGGAAGCTTTTGAAGAAAGTGGGTTTTGTTTCGGCTCAATTCTTAAGTGATACTTTTTAAGATGGAATTTAGGGGAGGAGACCATGACAATAAACAGCAGGCAAAGGTGGAAAAGGAAAGTTTCTGCTTGGACAGAGTAGAGGAAAGGCAAGGGGCGGCAGTACAATGTCTTAAGTAACAGGCTACAGAGTTTTATCCTATAGCCAGAGTGCTCCTCAACAGGGATGGACAGAGATAAAAGTAGTATTTGGGGGGAAACTCTCTGGTGGCTAAATATGAAATGAGTTACAACAGAGAGAGGGAGTAGCCAGGCAGGAAGGAAGTAGACCTGAAGTAGACACGGGCTATGGAAATTTTAAGGCAAGAAAGGACCAGTTGCCACTGGGATCAGTAAAACATGCAACAGTAACTTGAAGGATGTTTGCCACAACCCCAGGAATGTAGCCTCACCCTCATTTTACAGAGAGAATAGAGGTTCCAGAAGGTGAAGTCACATCCCCTCAGCCACGCCCACCTGGTAAGTAGCAAGTTGGATGCTTCAAAGTTGTTCTATTTGGCAGCACAGTCAGTGCTTAGAACCACCACACAGAGAGCAGCGGGTCTGCAGTCTTGGTAGCTGGCCACGTGTCTGTGACCTCATCTTGGAACAGGGCCACTGCTATCCTGCCAGGCAGCTGGTTTAGCAAACACTGTCTGCATTTGCAGCTTGTAGAGGATGCATCATTACCACCCACCCCCTGGATTGAATCCTAGCTGTCTGGGAGAAGAGGAGAATAGAGAATCAATCCTATCTGGCTCCTTAGATAGGCACCATGCGGCTTTGCTTTGAAGACCTAGGCTGCATTTTAACTTAGCCCACAAAGAGGCCCTGTGATGTCTGCCTGTGACCCAAACCCATTCAGAAGGCACCTCTGCTCTCCCCTCGGTTTTGTGGTTGACCAAAATGTTCAGAATTAGATTTTTCAATAAACAGCTCATCCCACAGCTATCCTGCAGAGAAAGAAGTCAGGTCACAGGCTTCTGAAATGTCACCCCTGCATCTGTGCTTGCATCACCACAGAGCCTCCAAAGCCGAGCCGGTTTCATAGCGGTTCCACATGCCCAGGCCATCTGTTGCATGGCCAAAAATACTTGAAAGAGCCCTTTCTCCCACAGCTCAGTTTTAAAGTGCACAGGCAGCTTGAGCTCATGGCCCTCATTCCCATCAGTGAGTTCTTGGAATTCCTTTTTTTTTTTCTTTTTTAGAGTCACATTAACAAGTCATGTGCAAGCGCAATTTAAAGTGTCTAAGGGCTGTGTGAAGCTTGATGAAAATAACAACATTCTTTAACTCTCCTCTCCTAGAAGCAATCACTTCCCCCGATTTCGGTGAGATCGGGTCTTGGGCTATCTGTAAGTACCTAACCTATATTACTTCTTTTTAGTTGTCCTTGTTAGCAGTTACCACCGTCTTCCCACTGTGGCAGGCGAGGACTTAGCTGTTGTTCAACCCCCCATTCCTGTCCTCATCATGCACAAGCTCCTTTTAGGCTCCCAGGCTAGATTCACCTCCAGATGCCCAGAGTCAAGAGATGTCAGGAGCTGGATACGGAGCCTAGTACAGCTAAACGCTTTTCTTCTGGGTTTTCTGTAGTTCATATAACCCTGCTCGTCTGTTTAGTAGCCCGTATATTTCTCATGAATCCAAACACAAAATCTTCTCCAATGTGTCACTCTCCCCTCCATGTGTTTTAAGCCACTGACTGAAAGTCTCTGAAAAAGTTGTACCTACATTAAACATTCTGCAAGGCTGACTAATTAGAGCCCCAATGATCTGGAGAGTTGGAATGTTCTAGACACAAAGTATATTGATTCATATTTAGCCCACTTAGAGAGACATTTTCCTCGCCTGTGTGTGACTTTAGGATTCTTGTGACTATTCATTTGGGATGTAAGCCAATCTTCCACTAAGCTAAGATGCCATCAGATAGCATCGGACCTATTATAGTTGTCTCTCTGGACTGTTGTTGAACTGCCTACTTGATGGTTCATTGATGTATTTAAAAGTGTCTTGAGGGGCTGGAGAGATGGCTCAGTAACTAAGAGTACCAGCTGCTCTTCTAGTGAGTGGTTCTCAACCTATGGGCTGTGACTCCTGTGAGGTTAAATGACCCTTCACAGGGGTTACTGAAGACCATCAAAAAACATAGATATTTACATTATGATTCATAACAGTAGCAAAATTACTGTTATAAAGTAGCAACAAAAAAATTTTATGGTCGGGGGTTCACGAGAACAACACGAGAAACTGTATTAAAGGGTCACAGCATTAGGAAGGTTGAGAATTGCTGTTTCAGAGGCCTATGGTTCAACTCCCAAGATCAATATGGTGCCTCACAGAAGTCTGTGGCTCTAGTTCCAAAGAATCTGATGCCCTCTTCTGGCTTCCCCGGGCACTACACACATACAGGCAAAACACTCACATATGATTTTTTTCTTTTTTTAAGTGGGGTGAAAAGTGCTTTGAGTTATGATTGCTTTCTAACTACAAAAACTGCTACCATGTGTTGGAATGTTGTTTTCAGAGGAGCCTGGGTCTATGTTCCTGGGCTATGATCGCCCATAACTGGCTCTTATGTAAGTGTATGTGAGTACACATTTCTTACAAATTGCTTTACACAGGATTCTAGCCCTAGCTATAGAATCACTCATTTGGACCTGGGGGTTCACAGGTCTGCTACACAGCAGCCCCCTGCATCAGCACCCTGGCAGTCCCTGCTCACTCCCACTTAGGTTAGACTTGTAGCTTCCCATGCCTGGGGTCTTTCTCTTCATTACCCCCTTAGTTGCAGTCACTCTTTGGAAGGCCTCCATTCATTATTTCTGAGCAGTTCTTTATAGAATAAAGTACAAGATGAAAGTCTTTGCTTGGGGTTGTCTTATGTCCAGTGTTAAAATGTTTGGTATCATTTTAAGTTTTGTACCCATCTCAAGACCTGTTTTTACTTTTGCTTTTGTTATTTTATTTTATTTATTGTATATACAGCGTTCTACCTGCACATATGCCTGCCTGTCAGAAGCAGACACCAGATGTCATTCATTATAGATGGTTGTGAGCCACCATATAATAGCTGAGAATTGAACTCAGGACCTCTGGAAGAGCAGTCAGTGCTCTTAACCTCTGAGCCACCTCTCTAGGCCCTGCTTTCATTTTAAAATGCCTCTCAGATACTTTCCTCTCTTCTGTCATTGCTCTGAAGCTTCATGATGATGTGCTTGGCAGGATTTATGGTCATTCACTAATGAAATCACATGAGCCTCTTTCTATCTAAAAAGCACTGTTCTTTTAATTTGAGGAAAATGGTTTTCAATTTCTTTCTAGAATTTCCTGTTATTTGCATGTAAATCTCCTAACCAGGTCCTTGGTTTCTTTTATGTTTCTGTCTTTTTTCTATTCCTCTGTGATCTTGTACTTTCTGGAACATAATCTCAAATTGATTCCCCAGAACTTTTAGTATGTTAAGAGCCTTCAGAGGTAGAAAGGAAGAGAATATCCTGTTTTAATTTCAGGATGCAACTTCTGCAATTATCTACTGGAACTTCAGTTGTGGTCAGTGTCTTCCAAGATGGTATTCCTCTCATGCCTGCTTGTGTGTGTGTGTGTGTGTGTGTGTGTGTGTGTGTGTGTGTGTGTGTGTGTGTGTGTGTGTGTGTACAGGTCTTTCACACAAATGTCTGATGATCCTTGGTGGGTTGATGATTTTTTTAAAATGGTTTCTGTTTAATTGTGTGTGTGTACACATATGTATGTACATACATGGGCACAAGTGCCTGCAGAGGCCAGACTCTGGTGCTGGATTCCTTGGAGCTGAAGGTACAGTGGTTGTAAGTTACTTAAAGGAGGTGTTGGGAATTAAAGCTGGTCCTCTGCACTATGCACTGTCAACCACTGGGCTGTCTCTCCATGCCATGGTCTTATTAATGTTAAGTGTGGGGCCCTAAAAAGTTCTTACTGTGACTTGGTGACTGTGTGTATGCTGGAGGTGTATGATCCCTAAAACTGGTGTATATCCCTGTAGATCATTTCCTAAACTATGTTCTGGAAGTTGAGTTAAGAAAAAGACTAGTAATTTGAGGTTCATTTTGTGAACTTGAGTCAAATCCCTGTGGCCTGTGGCCTCCCTCAATCATGCTACATGCCTGGTATTCTGCACATACCTGCTCTCCCTTCACAGAAGAACAAGCTCTGACTGTGGCCTGGAGCAGGGTGGGAGTAGCAAGCAAGAAGAAGGCATGTGCGGGAGTTCTCAGCCGTCTGCCAGCTTTTGGGACCTTTGTTTCCAGAGTTATCCCAGGTTGTAATTCCTAGGCCTTCTGGAAGAAAACCTGGTAGCTTTTGGTTCCCATAAATGCCAGCTTAGGATTCTGTTTCCTGAGTCTAAAGTCAGTTACTGCACACCTTTTTAGTTTCTAGCTTCCACATTTTTGTTGCTATTTTTTCCCCCTCTAGCAGATTTATCCTTTAAAAGGCCATTTTATTGAATGTCTAGGAGAAAACAGGAGAATGTGTGTGCTCAAGCTGCCATCTTAAATGAGACGTCTTAGAGACAGGCTGCCCCATCATCCTGCCATTTACTCCCTCCCCGCCAAATTGTCTGGGGCAACTGGCTTTGCCACAGTGACATTAAATGGATTCTGTTCATCCTGTGCGGTGGCTACCAGCTTCTCCCAGGTATGACATGCTTCCCATTTAAAAAAAAAACAAAAACAAAAACATGGAAAAGAAAAGGCCATAGATAGAAACGGAGGGGTTAATTCCAGTTGATTATCAATCCTTGTGATACTTGGTCTCATTTGTAGCCTCAGGATAATAAACTGCAGCCCTGTACACTTTCAGGGTTCTTAGCAGGATCAAACAGGATAATGGCTGTGAAAGCCCTTCCGAACAGCACAAAGAAGCACAGAAACACAAGGCTTTGCTATGACTTAAAAGCACTTTCATCCCCTGGAATTCAACCTAAAGTTATTTTGGTCTGTCTTCAGGAAAAAGGCCAAATGACAAGAATCATCCCATGACATTCAAAAGATGTCCTTTAGTCACAGACAACTGACATGGGGTGGTGCTTCTTACTCCACTGATTGCATCTGACAAAGCCATCCAGGTTCTATGGCACTCAAAGCAAACAGACTCAGAATCCAGGCTAGGGTCTTCTGCACCGAGCACATTCCACACTGAGTCTGTTTCTCAGCTGAACTATATGCAATCCTGAGTCAGGTCAGCCACACTGGAAAAGTGAGTAACTAAACAGTGAAATACATTCTAGTCACTGAAAAATGGGACAGCAGCAGTTAAGGTAATTTCACAAAAAGATGCCAACGCTTATCAAACAATAGGCACAAGATTCAGAATCATTAGTATGATTGCAAAACCTTCAAACTCTTTGTATATATGCAGACATAGTCATACATCTATATGTCTACACTGCACATACAAATACACACACATTCATACAAAAGCTTACGTTGTAGGTTGGGGGAAAGCACACTGACATGAGACTTTCTTTTTACTCTCTCCAGTTCCAGTTCTGTCTGAGCTGTCTAGGATGCACATGTTATTTCTGGTTATAATAATAATAAGATAAAACACCAATAAAAACAGTCTTAAAAGAAAGTAAAATTAAATCCGAGGAAGCTTCCACCTATTTTTCAAATGAAAAGAATAAGCTGCCAGGAAAAAACGGACCAGATGAAAAAAACAGGGTCCCAGATTAATCTGCTGGAGATTGGGTCATGCCACACACTTGTGCTAGAGATAGTAAGCAGGTGTACTTTCTTCAGTAGTAGCCACTGATGGGTGCCCCATGTTGTGACAATCTCCTATATGCCTACATAAGTTCCACTATAAACATGAGGGAGAATAATTCATTTTCTGAAAATTGATGTAATTCTTATATTTTACATATACAGTTCAATGACTCCTGAAAATGCATGTACCCAGGGAACACCAACAGAGATCTAATCTTTCATCAAATTCTCCAGCTGTATGCAGATGTGCAGATATATGGGGAGGGGCTCACTCCACCACAGTCACGTGCATGAGTGTGTGCTTGGCATGAACTCCAAATTTTATTAAACCTGCTTCATGGTATTCAGTCTTATATTCACATTTCCCAGGACGTCCTGATTCTGTTTTCCTATCCTGGGTGTTTCCTGGCTTGCTGGCTCACATGTGTCTTAGCAATGAACATGATGATCCTAGACCACACATGGAATCAGTCTGGCAAGGCTATTCAGGCTGTAACGCTTTTTTTTTTTTTTTGGAGGCGAATCAATTTTCTAAAACAAGCCCCTTTCCAAATGGGACTGTTAGCTCCTGTGACTTACTGAATGGGAGATTCTGCAGACATTGCCAGTGCCTACATACAGTCACTCTGGGCTGGCATAATCATCCTCATAGCTCACCCACATGAGTGTATATCAACTGAGCTACCTTTACAACACTACTTGATGCCTCTGTTACCTTTACTTCACCAGTGAAAAACTTAGAAGCAGATGTACATGGGACAGGCACAGGGGGAGACAATTCAGTGGGAGGACTGTGAACTCTGGAGTCTTTTCATATGTGTAAAGGCTGTACTTCCATGCAGAGAGAGGCAAGCACACCAGGGTTCATCTCCCCTTCTCACTATTACTTTCTCTGCTAGGCTCTGTGGCTTCTGCCTAACCCATAAAAATGCCATCAAGTGTATCCTTCTTATCAAGAGGTAAATATACGGCCATTTCTGGGTATTGCCAGGGCCACAAAGGGGTCTCTTAGCTCTGTCTAGACACAAAACCAACAGAGTGTAGTGCATAACCATACTTTATAGCCAGAGGTTTTTATCTTGTTCCTTCTCTGGAGAATTGGCTGATAAATCTGGCATTGCAGGTGGAGAGGAATGTGTGTTTTCTGGAGTGACTTTCAAGAGCACAGTAAAGGGCATATACTAATGTGGCAGCAAGAGGCATCCTTCAGGACTGGTGGCAATCCCCTCTCAAGAGGCCAATTAATCCATTTGAAGGAATAATAAAAACAAGAGTGATAGCGACCAGGCACAGGCTGACTACCCACTTTCCAACGAAGGAAACCAGACTTCTTTTTTCAGTCTGCATGCATCAGTTTCTGTGATGCACACAGGCCACCCCAAGCCACTGCATTCATCAAATTGTATTAGTACCTAGAGGAACAGGAGGATTGGGAGATTAGCCTGGGGGCGCTGATCTGTGGTAGGTCCTATTCACCAAATTCCCATCTCAGATCTTCCAGACGTTAGATCACTTTTGTCTTCTTCTAAAGGCACAGTTTAACCTTTTTCTTTTTTACACTAAACTAATTGTTGCTGTGAGCGCCAAGCTATTTTATCTGAGACTCCCAGAGCCACCTGGGACATCAGCGGTTCAGGGTGTGGGTAAAGGTCAGTAAAGTGGTCCTTGCTAGGCAGGCCACGGCAGAACTTCTGTTCTGCTCTTCTAATTCCAAGGCTGGACAAGACTGACTGGAGCACAGACCAGTTTCTGGCTATGCAGGGTGATGTATTCAAGCAACTCAGCTACTGGAAAAAACAAGAAAGCAGGAAAAGGCAAGTATTAACATGGACAACCAAAGCCCCTTTCTCTCTTGAGAATAAATTAAATTTAAATAAAAGTGGAGTTTCCCATTTTGTTAATGATAGAGAAAGGTAAGTCAAGATGTTCACCTAAAGCATATTCTAAAAGGAGGCTTTCCTTTGTGCTTAGACCCCCCAGAGCTCTCCTGAGCTGAAGAAAATCTCCAGAAGTAAGCCTCTTCCTTCTCAGCCAGGACACTGTAGGAAAGCTGTGCTTCCAAGAATAAAGGGAAGCAGATGAAGACTTTATCACTGTGGGTGGCTGGATCACAGACTGTACCCCTTGGGCTTGGGCTTCTGCAGATCCCTGGGTATGGTGCTGATCTAAGCAGGCTCCCTAGACACCTAGCAGACACCAACCTAGATCTCTCTAGAAGAAGCCATCCTTTCAAAGGCTCCCAAATCCTTAGAGATAATTTGTCAAAGACATTGAGTAGCAACAAAAACACCCACAATTCAGAGACTCAAAGGACCACGAGTCAACCAGATAAAACAGACAAAAGAAACAGGTATGTACTTTAAGCCCTAAACTGTCAGATCAAATCATGTGTATGTGGCTATGCTTTTAAGACATGAATGAAAAGCCCGAATACATCCATTTGCAGGAAATAAACAGCAAGTTATTTTCTTTTAAAAGATGAAATATACATGAAAAAGAACCAAACAGAATGCATTGAAATGAAAAATAAAAATACTGTAAGTAAAATGAAGAAAACTCAATGGAGCAGTAGATTAGACACAGATCGAAAGAGAAACAAAGAACTGAGAGGTGCTGCTTAGAAAGCAGCAGAGGGCCACAGACCCAGAAAACCTTAGGCATTAGGGTAACAGGTATGAGAGACTACAGGCCATTCAAGTGTCTGGTTTAATAGGGTTACCTTTGGAACTTATTAAAACACAGATTCTAGGGTGCTAATCATAACTATCGATTCTTTGAGAATATGTTCAGTCTCAGGACCGTGTGATGGTATCAGGTATATTTGTCATCCAAACTCTGACAAATATTGAAAATGTGTGAAACTCAGGTGCTAAACTTGTCCTTTTGTCCGAACTAGATTTAGTGTTTTCTCTCAACGAATGGACATTTCTTCTCCAAAGTAGAAGGGTATAATCTACATATAGGAGTTTAGGCAGAAAAGTATGTGTTTCTTTGTTGTGGTTTAAACGTAAAACATTGCTCACAGGCTTATGGCTGAACACCTGGTCTCTAGCTGGTGGTGTTGTGTGGAAAATGGAGGACCCTTGGAAAGGCAAAGCCTCAAAGGAAGAGGTTGGTCACTGGGGGGCGGGCCTTGTGGTTTTAAAACCTGGCAGAGCTTCCTGTTTGCTGTCTGCTTTCTGAGTTCAAAGGCACTCAGCCAGCTTCCTGCTCATACAGTGCCTTCCCTGCCTGCTGTCAGGGCTTTCCCAACACAATGGACTGTATCTCTTCAACTGTGGGCCAAAATAACTACTCTCTCCTTTAGTCAGGACATTTTATCACAGCAACAAGAAGCTAAGATGATTTCGAACGTTTCAAAGCCAATGATTTTTTGAGAAGCAAGCAAATACTCATACTTTTGCTTTGAGTTTGAGGAAATTTATTGTCATTATAATTGTCTTTCCACTCAGGGAAGCCTGTGAAAAGTGTACCTCACTTGCTGACTACTGCTGCGTCCCTAGGCTAGGTCTCTTAACCTCTCTGACACTTGTTATCTATATCCCCAATGATGGTGTCAAATGCTCAGGATAGTTCCGGAAACACTTAAAATACTGGAAAACTAGAAGCCATTATTGATGATGAGGCCATCTCTTGAATTCCACCCCAATGTGATCATTCCTGTTTTCTAGTCCTCCAGTGCTTCTTCAAAAATGGCAACTCCTGACAACGGTCTTGTCTGATTTGTTGCTTAATGTGTAATAATGTCAAAGATGGCAGACAAAGGAGAAGCTGTGGTTTGCCATCAAGGCTTGCTTACAGAATGGTGTCCTATTTCATCAAGGTCTGTAGGAGCTTCAGTGGAGAACTGAAGGCAGACAGATGCCCATGGGTGAGTGAACAGAAGCTTATGAAACTTTGGAAGCTGAGTGGAGCCAGTCTCTCAGGAGTATAACTGTTCTGATAAGCAGGCAACACTGCCCAGCTGGAAGCTTGCTCTTGTCTTCTTGAAGCGAAGCAGATTGGGGTGAAAGTGAACTACGAAAAAAATTTTGATGCTAAAATTTTGATCTCATAGTATCAAATCCAGATCACTCCAAGATCCTATAGCAACATTTCTCTACTTCCTGTCACTATATGTTCCTGCAGGTATATGAGAGTGTGATTGTAAGTTTGAGTATGAGTGTGCATGAATATTCAATTGTCATAATGACAATCACACTCTCTTCCCTAGTTCTCACAGGCAAGGGTTTGTGCCCAGCTGTCTCTACTGCTCCAGTGTAGATAGGTCCCTCCTTTCTGTTCCACGAAGCTGGATCAGCCAGAGCCAGGACGGGAGGCAACTGTGTAAGATGTTTTCTATTAGGTAGGTAGTTAGTCCATTTCAGGGCATCTCTGAGCTAAGGACATGTTTGAGCACACTTATCTCTCTCTCTCCCTCCCTCCCTCTCTCCCTCCCCCCTCTCTCTGTGTGAGAGAGAGGGCTGACAACTGTTCCCATCCCCCCACAAAGCATTCTTATTAACAATTTAATGACACTTTATGTTTTCTAAGTGTTATCCAACCATTAATAATTGAACAACTTTCCAAAACAATATTTAGCTGCCTTCTCGGAAGAGAAAGCTGTAATTAGAAATATGGCAGGCTATTCAAAGAAGCCACATTTAATTAGTCAATTTTCATTTAATTTAGGTAGGATTTTCAGAAAACAGCTTATAAAGGAGATGCCAGGATGTTCCTAAGATTTCCTTATGAAGCCTAGGGTACTGGCTCCTCAGACTCTGGAGCCCAAATGTCTAATGACACTGTGTTGAGTTTGTGCCCTCCCCAGCCCGATCTCAACAAATGCATTTTCCTTGATTCTATTTGCTCATCTGCAAACTGTGGAGAAATAGGTTACCTCCATCTCAAAGGTTCATAGGCTGATTACTGTGGGCTGATGCTTATCCAGCACTTAATAATGCAGAGCCCAGCACATATAACACTTGGAAAAAAAGGTGGCTTCAGAAACCCCCAAGCCAGTCTTAACACTGATTACCCCAGGAGCATGAAGGCAGACTTCTTTTTTCACCTTCTTCTATAATTATCAGAATTTTTAGTCTTGAATATCCATTGCTTTAGTAGTTAAATAAGACTACTTATTATCATTATTTTAAAACTAACCATAGATTTTAAAGGACATCAGAAGTGAATAATTTTATTGCAATGTTCAGGTTGGAGGTGAGGCAGGCAAGCACAGGGAAAAGATCAGCAACGTGGAGCTCTGCCTGAACCAGTTATGAACAGCCCCATCTTCTAATAATGTACTTGGCTGCCCAGAATCTTTACCCCTACATACTATGCCTATGTACTAACATCCTCTCTAGTCAATGCACCTAGAAGCCGTGGTCCCCCAACTGCACCAGCTCTCACACACCCCTTTCTGAAAAGCTGAATTTTTTTTTTGTCACTCTAAGAAGCATCAAAGTTAGCCAGGTTCCATTCAAACACAAACACATTCCCAGTTCTGTGAGGTACGGGGTAGAGGTAGAGGATGATCTGGCCTGAACTGGTTTTAGGTACATGTGAAATAAGACAAAATTGTGCCCTCAAGGGAACTTTTAGGGAATCTTGTATTTACCATCTTATGACTATGCATAGTTGGACAAAACAAGGTTAAAATCAGGTACATAATAGACTACAATATACTACAATAAATCAATCAGAAAAAATATTATGCTCCTTAGTAAAGAAACCCATCCTTCTTCCTAATCCCATAAAGGAAGCCCCGGAACAGTAACCAAGTCCCCTTGAATATCTCCTTGTATGTGTTGCTGTTCCTTTGTAGTGTATTCTGGTGTTTTCTATTGCTTTGCTTTAAACAAAGTTAACTCGGCTACCCTGAAGTCTGAGTGGCCTTTGATTTCACTCCTGGAAAACATGCCAAGAACTTGAAAACATCCAGTACAAGTAGCAACCCCAATCCCTGGTAACAGAGGGTTCTTGATTTCACTAAAAAGCTAACAATAACCTATGAAGGGGGAGGGGGGTGTGAGCACTGTCAATCTGTCCTGGAGGTCAGCTATCCAAGGCCACATAGTATTTCAAGCAACAATACATCCTGGCTGAGTTATAATCCTTTCCTTCGGCAATGTGTCCCTCACCTTTCTTATGGGTGGCTCTGTCCCTCCATTTTTCTTCTTTTTAGTCCAGAAACCTTGACGTCATCCTTGATACCCCTCTCATCAATTCTACAGGCAATCTCTACTGACTCTACTTTGAAAGTATAACCTACATCAACCACTTCTCTTTCCACCCCGTCCTGGCTCCCACTCTTTGATGCATGGGTTCCTTTAAGAGCCCCTTGACTTCCACTCTTCTATTCCCAGCTCAGCAGCAGAAGCACCTGCCATAACCACAGTTCCGCAGTTACCCCTCTTCCAGAACTGAAGCCAGACATCCTTCTGGCCAGCAGGCTCCACCTCCTGTCCGTCCTCAGCTCATACTATTTCCCATTCCCACCCTGCTTAAGCCTAAGTCCTACACCTTGGCCAGCATATTTCTCCATGTATAACCAGCCTAGACTGTACGTCTACGGAAGATGGAGATTCCTGCCCACCTCACTCACTGTTGTATGTGTCTAGAATGGTCTGTCATGGAACAGATACTTATTGTGCTGCTACTGAGTAAATGATACAACAAAGAAGAATTCCATGCCTACATAAGAAAGCTAATTAAAAGGAGGGAAGGGTTAATCTGGATCTTGGTTTTGGTCTCTGGTCACTTGGCTCTGATGTTCCAGGGCCTTGGTGAGGCAGGACACCAGTGTGGGAAGCCTGCAGTAGAGCAGAGCTACTCAGCTAAGAACAGCCAAAAGGCAGAGAGAGAAACAGGATGGAGTCAGAGCAATGACCAGCTGTGTGATCTACTTATAGGATCCACCTCCCAAGGCAGCAGTTCTCAACCTGTGGGGACACATATCAGATATCCTGCATACCAGCTATTTACATCACAATGAAGCAATATTACAGTTATGAAGTAGCAATAAGAATAATTTTATGATTGGGGATCACCACGACACGAGGAACTGTATTAAAGAGTTGCGCTCTAGGAAGGTTGAGAACCACTGCCCTAAGGTATCCATCACCTCCCCAATCTCCGACAAGCTATGAATCCCTGAGTGGGTTAACCCATTTATGAGGTCAGAGTACTTAGGATCCAATCACTTCTCACAGGTCCTACTGGAAAGTCTGTGGAGGGCATTTCATGTCCACACTGAACACACAGTGATGACCTTGAAAAGCTACATGTCCTGTGTGGTATGTGACCGTGTTCCTCTTTTCAACCCACGTGTCAAAATTCTTTCTAAAGTGTCACTTGCAAGCTCAAAGGACATGTGGCGGAGGCACTATCTGAAGTTCACTCCCAGATGCTTGTGAGAGTCACCTTAATTTAATGACTCCTACAGTTGAAAAAGATTACAATGATTGGAAATTTGAAATCCCCCTACCATGCCAGGTAAGAGGAGCTCAGTTTTGGCAAAGTTATTTTGTTTCTTCACTCAAGTGTTTGTGACTAAAGGTGATGTCACAGGTTTCAGGTGCATGCTTGCATACACAAATGTGCATGTATACCTGTGCCCCCTCCCCCCACGGCCCAACAACTGTTACTGAAAAGCAAGATGAATGACATTTACAGTTTTGCTTTCCTGGTGGAGACCCCATTGATCACAACTGACATTTACTTAAACATTCTCTAGCAGAAAAATACCTCCTGATTCTACCTCCTTCTGAAAATGCCAACAAACATGCCTGAGGCAGCAGATGGGGGTGGGGCGCAGAATAAAATCATCTATTCACTCCCCCACAACCATGTTGCTTTGCTAATATCATAAACTTTAATTATTTCTCTCATTCTTGACAGCCCACATTGTTAGTCTAACCCTCACCCAGTATTGATTTGCCCCTGCTAAAAACATGCATAGCCCGGCACCAAAAATTGCCTGCTGAGCTCCTCACTAGGCTGGCAGCTTCTAACATGCATATTAATAAATCTGGACAGCACTTAGGCAATCCTAACTTTATGGTCATGTTGGTTTTTAAGGCAAATGTTAATGAAATATGCATTACTTATGGCAAATGACAGTCCCAGCGGGGCACATTTTAATTAGTGTAGTTTGTTCAAAGAAAAGCAAATTTAACTCCCTCCTCACCTGTCACTAGGCTGCCCTGCAACCTGAAGGCAAAGTGAGAGGCGACAGCAAGAGAGACAGATAAGCCCTCCCAGGTGAGACACTAGGAAAGGGGGACGGGGCGGGGAGTGGCCAATTCATTTGCGGCCACAGTAGCTCTGAGCTGCTATTAAAGTGATACATTTGTACTGGTGACTTCCCAGAGTCTGGGTCCACCTTTCAAGGTAGCAGACCGCAGTAAAGTCAGGCATTGTGGCTTCAGAGTGTTGTGCTCCAGTCTCCTCATTTCCTACTAACTAGTTAGAGCAATTAGTTTCTACTTTGCACTGTTGTGACAAAGTACCACATGTGGGCTGGGGAGACAGCTTAGTTAGTAAAGCACTCCTCCTGCAAGCATGAGGACTTGGATTTGAGCCCCAGAACCCATGTAAAAGAGCCTGGCATGGGGAGGCACACTCATAGTCCCAGCCCTGGAGAGATGGAGAAAGAAGGGCATTCAGCTACACAGTCAAGCTGAATCACTGAGCCACACCCACTGAGAGACCCCACCCCAAACCAGTGCCCGAGCAATCACTTATACCTGTACGTACACACACACACACACACACACACACACACACACACACACACACACACACACACAAAGTGCCACCAACAGTAGAATGTAGGGTAAAGCAACAGTAATATATTTATTTGTTCACATTTCCCTGAAAGAAAAGTCTATATTCAGTCTTTTCCCACTGTGGTGGCTCCGGCAACCCTTGGCTTTCATGTGCATCTTACCAATTATTCTGTCTTCATGTGTCCCAGGTGTCTATGTCTTTGCACCCACAGCTCTTACTTTTTATCTGCCTGTTAGTCATGTTGGAGTTAGGGCCCACCTGGACCCAGTCTGGCCTCAGTGTAGTGGCTAATGTTCTGTGTCAACCTGCTCAATCTCTAGTGGAGTTAGGGCCCACCTGCACATAGTATGGCCTCAGTGTGGTGGCTAATGTTCTGTGTCAACCTTGTCAATCTCCAGTGTTCTTCTTTCAGGCAAGCTATCAGTCAAGTTTGGTGAAGGAATTATACTCAGTCTTAATAACATCTAACCGGCAGATCAGGTGACTGGACCTCATCTAGTCAGTGAGGAGAAATGACCCAAGTTCTTACATGAAAAGTAATCTTGCCTTTTGACTCATGACCACAGCATCAGTTCTTCCTTGGGTTTCTGGCCCGATGGCATGCCCAGTAGATTCGGAATTTGTATGAAGTGAATGAATGAATGAAGGAGTCTCTTATTTCTGGTTCCTTGGATAACTGACTAGATGCTTCACTACATCTTCCAAGACCCTATTCACAAATAAGGTCACATGATATTCATAGATCTGAGGTGGGCATGGCTTTCAGTATAGCACAGTCTTGATTTTCAGAGCCTGTTGCCTGGATATTATAGCAGTGTCTCCTGGGAGTCCGACAGAGATGCAGTCTCCCCAACCTCTCCTGGACCTGCTGAATCAGAACCTTCATTTTTAACAGATCCAGACAATTTATGTGTGTATTACTGTTTGCAAAGCACTGGGCTGGATAATCATGTTTCCAAGCACTGATGGTGCTTATAATGAAAGGCCTGCAGTCTAGATGCTGTGAAAGTCTGATGACTTGAAAGGAACAGGTCAAGGAAGCAGCAATTAAGAAGCAAGCAGAAAGAGTGGAGGTGTTTGGTGTAAGTCATTGCTTACTAGTCAGCTGACAGGCACCTTCCCAGTAGCTGAAACTGCATATGCATTTGACAAGGAAATCAAATGGGCTCTGATCAACTGGCCTCTGGGTACCAGGAAAAGGCCCCTAGGCAAGACGGAAAAATTTCATCTGCACTATCTAGAGTCTAGATTACCTTCTCATTTCATCAGAAGGCACTGTGCACCAGTGTCACTGCTGGGTGACACTGTTGTGCCCCAATGGCCAGGTCTTGCTCTAGACTCCCACTGTAACTCATGCTGACATGAAGACATGTTTCATTTTCAGATCTATATGTATGAATTTTTAATGAACAGTGTCAAAGAAATCAAATATTTCCCCCTCTATTCCACTTGGCAGAATCAGATTTTGACCCTCTGCCAAACAACCATAAATCATGTTCAGCAGGGAAAGGGGCAGGACCCAGGGGCTCCACATGTGGATTAGCCAGTTAATTTCCTGCTGTCAGACCTTCACCTGAGCTGTGCAAGATGCAGACGGGAGGAAGGGAGGAAAGGGGGAAGGAGGGAGAAGTGTGGGAAGAGGGAGGGAGAGGAAGGCACACATTGAGGACTGCAAAAAAGTGTCCAGCTGTGGCTGACTAAAAGTTAGAAGTAAACAATAATAGTAATAGACAACTATTATTATTGTTATTGCCTGAAAATGGAGGAGTCATCTAAATCAGCAGACTCTCAAGAATGTTAGTCCCCCCTCCAAGGTTGGGAGTGATAGTGATCAATGTGACTTAGAATCACCATGGAAACGCAGCTCTAAGTATGTCTGAGTGCACTTCCAGATAGGAAACTGAGAGAGGAAGGCCCATCCCAGATGTAGGAGCACCATGTATGGATAGAGTCCCAAACTGAATAGAAAGGGGAAAGTGTGCTGAGAAGCAGCAGACTTTTTCCTCAGCTTCCTGACATCTCTGTCCTGCCTTCAGGCATCCCTTGTGACAGCATAAGACAAAATGGCTCTAGTCAAATGAGACTGTTGACTCCTTAAGTTGCTTTGGTCTGGTATTTGGGCAGAACAAGGAGAAAGGTAACAAATACTTTGTTATGTGTGTGTTGTAAAAATATAAACAAAAACTTTCTGTTTTAAGAGCACTTTCCTAAAAGTTTCATGAACAATGAAAAACAGCAGGGTCCTAATAAATTAAATTGCAATCAGCACTAAAGGGAAGGTTCAGTGTTAAAAACAGACACCACGTCTTACTTTCAATGTGGTAAGAATAATTTAAGCACTAACACCCCAGATTGGCAGAAACACAATTTAAAAAAGGGGGTCAATTTAATTGTTTGCAGGGGGTGTAAACAGATCTAGTTCAATTAGTAATAACAATGTGATGGGTACTCTGTTTGTGGCTGGTACAGACTCTAAAAATGACTGACCTAAGAAGTAACCCAAAATAAGAGATTTGAAAAAGCTAATCGAGCCTGTTATGGGGCTGGAGAGTAGCTGAGTGGGTAGACTTCTTGTAGGGGAGGTGTTCAGCACCCAAATAAATACCAGGTGACTGGGACAGCCTGCCTGTAATTCCAGCACTCAGGAGGCAGTGTATCCCAGAGCAAGCTGGACAGCTGGACTAGCAGAATCCTAGACCTCTGGATTCAAGTGAGAGATCCTTCATTAATACAATAGAAAGAAACTGTGGCATTGATGCCGACCTCTGGCCTCCACATTCATTTATATATGTATATATGCACCCTCACACACAGATCACATCACACCACACCACACACATGTATACACATCAAATGCACATACAAAAAGAGATGTTATAGCTCTGTGAATAACAACTTATTGGCCAAGTCTAAGCTAGCAGTCACGTGAGTAATGAAAATAAAATGTATCCTTTTGAAAGAACATCACGTAACTGTTAAGGACACTGAGTAAGAGTTTACAAGATGGAGAAATACTTAGTGTAAGGGGAGAAATAGGGTGTGAAGCAATAAATGTCCCAACTGTAAGAACACTTTATTACCTTTCCACAGAAAGGAGATGAAAGGAAGAACCCCAATTGCTGTAATGCTTATGTATGGAAGCAGAAAACATGGCTTTATTTTCCCCTTCCTCTATTCATAAAACATTCTGTAATCAGAGCAGATACCTTCACAATGGAAGCAAGACTTTGTGTTTCTGAAGAGCAAATCAGCTGCATAAGATTTTAAAAAGATGTCCTTTTCCACAAACAGTAACAATTGAACCCTGGCTAGTTCAAGGTGAAGCACATTTGTAACACTGAATTTTCTAACATTACATCCAGAACTGGGTCATAGGAGAACCTGGCTGGCTGCTTCCTTGCAAAGCACCTACTTCTGTTCAAAATGCTTTGTTTAGGAAGTTAAAGGAGTCAAGGCTGTCAGTGGTAAACCACTCGACTCCAAGACTTTCGCCCAGTCACTTTGTTTGCTCAATTCCATTACCTGGAAGAGATCTGCTGTATGGTGCAACTAACAGGTTGGTAAACGGACAGCCAAGGAGCACTGGACACTACTCCTTGCCAGCGCTCAGCCCCAACATCTTCTTTCCATGGCAAGTCAGTGCACTTGTAATCTACATAATTTCTGCAGCAGATCATCTGGTTCTGGAAGTAAGGAGCAATTTAAGGACAGGGACAGGGGAACGATTTCACCCGAACAATGAATTTATTGATACATTCTCTGTGTGGCTGACTCATTCAAGTTTAAATAAAGCAACACATGAGTGAATCCAAACAGGTTTCAGCAGCAGGAGGAGAGGATGGAGGGGGAGGGGGAGAGAAAGGAGAGGAGGAGGACATGGTATCACTCCTGACGGGCAGTCTTCCCTAAGGCTTATGTGCCCCATGTAAGGCATCTTCACAACTTTAATCTTGAAAGCTGAGCCGAGAGGCTCCAAGATGGATAGTGGCTGATAGTCACAGACTCTGTCACAATGTCAGCTCTTGTGTAACCTGAAGTCTCACTAGGGGTATGGCAGGAGCAATATCTTAATTCTGTTCTGTTACTGATGACTTCCTTCTCCCAGGCCCTGGACAGGGGCAGTGAGGTGTGCAGTCACTACTGACCTGACCTGACAGAAAGAGCTGTGAGTGGAGTGGGTATGTGTCACCCAGTACTCCACACCTCGGTCTTAGCATCAGCTTTCTCAAGAGTTTGCACACACTACCTTAATAGATGCACAGTGGTTTATACTGCAAACACCACCTTGCATCAGTTCATGCACTAAATATAAAGTTTTGGGGTTTTCTGGATTTGATTCATTCTTTTCACCTTTATGTGGATCCTGGGGAGTGAATTTAGGTTATGAGGCTTTAGAACAAGCACCTCCACATGCTGAACGGTCTCTCTAGCCCCTCTTTTCTTTCTTCTTTCCTAGTAGTCTTGTACACACCACTTCCAGTGACCAGGAAGCCACTGTCAGTACCTGAGGAAGTGGTCAAGTGGGCATGTCGATACATGGATAGGTAAGAAAGAAATCGGACGGCAGTGATATTTAAAAGGGACCCACTTGCAACTTATAGGCATCTGATATCCACATCTCCATCTACTCATACACATAGTGCACTGGACTATACGTCACTGGGGAGGAAGGCAGGGCAAGCACTTTAGTATGGATCACAGGAACTAATTCAAACCAGGCTGGGCTCCGACCTGCTTCTGTGTTGAGGATTATGAGACTGGGTCTGCTGAGCAGTCAGAATGAGAAGGGGGGGGGGGTTAATGTTTAATTGCTAGAAGGGAATAGATTCTTTTCAGGCTCCATTTCCATTCACGCAATCCATCTCCCAATTACAAGCAAGTTCTCATCCAGACATTAAAGCAGGCAACTGCCCATGCTGGCATCCAAGCAGAACTGCTTATCTTCAGGCTTCCATCATGCCAGACCCCCTTCCTGGTCCCTGATCACTGGCTTCTTGCCTGATGCATTAGCACTGCTTTTCCTGCCCCTGGATTTAGCTCCTAAAGTTTTACCTTCATTTCAAATACCCCTGCAGACACATGGGTCAGGCAGTGAGCTGGGCTTTGTCTCATCTGCCTGGGGAGGAAGAAACTGTTTGGCCTCTTGGGTTTGTATTTGTTCTGGTGAATATCGCAATCACTGAGGCCTGTGGATAGAATCCAGTGCTAAGGACAAGGCTGTCTCATCCCTAGCATTTGAAATATTCCAGAAAGGAAAACCTGTGAGGAGCAGCTGAGGAACTGCTGCAAAATTCGTCAATGCATTCTTAACACTGAGACTCCATGCCAAACTGAATTTCCATTGCAAATCAAGCATTCAGCCAGCCCACCATTAGCTAAGCTCATAGCCCTGGCTAATTAAGTCAGTCTCTGGAGGAGAGGGATAGATTTAAGGGCCATCATCTGCTCCTGTCTGAGATGCTCACAGCTGAGGCTCTGCTTCAATTCTTCATGCAATGTGGATCAAATCAATGTTAACGCCGGAGCAGGGCCACAGCTGACTGGGCCTCCCTCAGTGATGTGCACCCAAGTCCCAAGATGTCACCGGCTCACATGTCATTACTCTGTATTAACATTCCGTGGGGGTTCTTGCTTCACACTCAACAAGTCTACTGCGAGCTGTAAAAGCTGTAAATAAGGAGGCGAAGGACAGGGAGGGATGCCAAGAAGGCTCACACATGGCTCACAGGGATACAGAACCATATTAATAATGTGATCTGAAGAGACTTGAACATTGGACCTGCTGTCATTTTCTCTCTTGATGAAGAATACTGTCTATGGGGCTGATTGATAGTCCAATTCTTCAAACTGTATCTTTCTAAAAATGTAGATTACACTTTCCCAAATAGCTCTGATGCTCCTCCAACTCTCCTTCCCCAACACCCTGTCCTTCTCTATGGGGATTAAAAATACCATGCCAGGATTTATATTTGGTTCAAATTTGCTTAGCACACTAAGGCTAAATACAGCTTATGCACCACTCCTGCTTCCAAAACCACTTACTTGGAAACGTATAAAACAGTAATGAAATGATTTATAGTTTTCTTTTAGCTCTTTCATTGCTGATTTACGAAGCTCTCTCTAGGGGTGATTATTTTTGGATATTTCAAAATCTGTAGACTGCCGAACTCTTGATAGATGTTAATGTATTCTCAGAGAGCCCCAGGTTAACTGACACGTTTCATTCATTTAAAAATTTTAAAGAGTACCTATGATGCATTACATATAGTGGGCTATGCAAAGCTGGTTAAAGTATGGGTTTGTATCCTCAAATAGCTTACACTTGTCCCTGGTTGCTTTAGTCAGGGGATGTGTTGCTGCAGAGACTATATTTACTAATTTCCCTAGTCTGAAGCCCAGGTTGGACACATATACTCAGATGTATCTTAGAGGAGCTGGTAAAGTCCTGGAATGGAAATAGAGTTGGTCTCTGGGCTTATTAGACTCCATCCCACCCATCATCCATCCACCTACCCACTAATATATTTATGCATCCATCATTTGCCATCCATTCATCCAACCACCCACCCAGTCAACTATGCTTTGCTTAACAGGGATCTTGGAAAGAGAATACCCAATGTACCTCATCCAAACTGCTCTTGAAAAATGCTAAATATGTCCTCCTATTTCTAAGCAGCAGAAGAAATCAGAGAGATGTATGTCTTTACTGTATAGAAGAGACAGGCATTCTTTTTTTTAATTTAAAAAGTGTTTTCCCATATCTACCATTGCTCACCTTCCTCTCCCTCCTCCCAGTCCTCCCTCAGCCTTCCCCACCCCATCACCCATCCAGTCCCCAAGGGGAGCAAGGAGTCCCAAGGTGGGTCAGTTCAGTCTGGCATATCCAGTTGAGGAAGGTCCAATTCCTTCATCCCAGTATTATGGCTGAGTTAGGTGTTCCTCTGTAGAGAATGGGCTCTGACACGTCAGTTCATGCACAGGAACACAGTCTTATCTTACTCTAAGAGGCTCCACAAGCTGCCCACAACATTTGATCATCCTCTACCTTTGGAGGGTTTAGTTCCTTTCCCTGAAGGTTCCTCAGCAATTGTTTCTGAGTCAGTGAGCTCCAAATAGCTCTGGAGGACCGAGAGAGACAGGCATTCTAAAGGTTCAGGATCTAGCTTCCATCATGGGTTCTTTACTACATAATTACATGACATTCAAAGGTCACTAATGCATTTTCAACCCTAATCCTTTCACTTCTACTTTTAACAAAACAAAAACCCAACCAATACAGAAGGGTAAGCTATGGCCACAAAAGGAAGCATCATTGCTTCATTCAGCGATTCTCCCTCCCCACCCCCTTGCCTGTGCATCTCTCTGTGTGTTCACCTCTGTAAGCATGTATTGCTTACAGACACCATGTCACGTGCGCCATCTGTTGCTGTTCACATAATTACCTTTTGAGGGAAGGTCACTTTCTGAAGTTGCAGCTCACTGTTTTGGCAAAGCTGGCTGGCAAGTTCAAAGGATTTCCCTACCATATCCACCTCACCCTCCCCACGAGTTACAGAAACTATGCCAGGTCTTTCAGGGCACATTGAAGATCCAAACTCAGGCACTCACACTTGCATAGCATGTGTTTGACCTGCTGAGCCATCTCCTGGGTTCATCAAAGACTCTTTCCTTTGACAAGAAGAGTTCCTAGCTTGAAGGAGGAGCTAATAAAAACATTTTAAAGGGAAAAACCCTGACCTCTGAGAAGCTAATAGAAAGAATTAATTTTTTTTTTTTTGTTGCTGCTGCAGCAGGGCTAACATGGACTAAGAGGAGGGAGTAGGCTGTGTGGTATAATTAAATCTTTCAGGGAGACCCTGGCCCGGCTGCCATGCTAAATGGGAGGTCCAAACCCTCTGGCTTTCCCTACATTTCTACACTGCCTGGAGGTCACACTGGCTTTCTGGGAGTCTTGATCTTCCGTTATGTGCCAAAGGCCCTCAAGTCTGGCCTGTGTAGACCATAAAAGTCTGAGAACAAACCTCCCGAGGCTTGTAGTGTTCCCCACAAAGTGGTCTGTTAGAATCCCATCATTTCCACATCCCTGGAATGCCCATTTAAGCACAGGCTCAGGTTTATTCTGTGTTTCAGGCAGGAATCAGGAGGGGGAGGGAGTTGCTTTCATTGCTGTCAGAGGCCTGCTTATCTGCCTCATGCACAGCAGTAAGGATTTAGAAATTCTCCTCCACTGTCTTATCAGCTCTGGGTACCACATAGGGACTGGGATGGAATCTTTTAGGGGTCTGGGGCATTGTTGAGAAGCTGTTGAGCCAGCACTGGGCACTCTATGGGCAGATACAGGCTTGGGACAGAGGGACAGGACAGGACTGTGCCTGCTGTCATATGGATGGTGTTCTTATGGTTGTCACTGTCTCCTTTGCCCTTGGGACTGTCATCATACATCACCAAACACCATTTCTACTCTACTCCCCCCCCCCCATTTCTATTCTATTCTGAGCAAGGTTTCTACTCTTCCTTTAATTTCTTCAATTCAAGAAAACCACAGTAAGAAAGCCTTTCTTCAATCGCCCACTTCATGTATCTGTAGCAGTCACTCTGGACAACAGGGAACACATCCATGTTTACAACAAGTTCCGTCCTCATGACCTTACAGGCTGGAGCTTACATCACAAGCTAATAATGGACCATACTGTGTGTGAGTCGATAGTTACGTGGCAAAACAATACACGAGAGCTGAAGCAATGCTCAGCTGGCATTGTGCTGGCTCCGCAAACATGAGGGCCAAAGCCTGATCTCTAGCACCCAAGTCAAAAGGCAGAGTGTAATGGCAATCTTTCACCCCAGTGCTGGAGACAGTGAGATCCCTGGGACTGCTGCCTAGCCAGCCAGCTTAACTTACTAGATGGGGTCCAGGACAACCAGAGACCCTGTCTCAAAGAACAAGGTAGCTGGCTCCTGAGGTATACATACACAGCATCACAACCAAAATATCCCAGATTTATGATAAACAGATGTCTCCAGACATGAAGAATGAGTGGAGGTCAAGGCTGGAGGTCTGCAATCAACAAAGGCAGACATGTGAAGGAATTCCTACTGAGAAGGTTGCACCAAAGAGAGACCTGGACACAGATCCCTGGGCATTGGAACAGTGATGCTCTGCTTGGAAGGAACAACCCAATCAAGTAGGAGAATCAATTTCTCCTATTTAGGGCAGTGATATCTTGGAATCTAGCTATGCGGAAGGCAACCTCCCCCAGATTACTGTAGCACAGTGTTTGGAGTATGAGGTTTCCATCAAACAGTCAGATGTGAAACTACCATAGTGTCAGGCCCAGCTTAAAATGAAGAGATACAGAGCAACTTAAAGACATCAGTGTACTGTATGTAGCACACATTCCTTCCTCCAGTTATCCCTCCTCCTCAGGGATTAGATGAAGGACACAAGGTTGATTCCAAAATCTCAGGGAGATTATAGGAAGGGTATATACTGTGAAGGCATAGATCAGGGCCCAGGTCTGGGAGTCTAGAGGGTCTCAGGAATGCGCCTGTCAGCCAGTAGATTCAGGGCTTGGGTTAACGCCGATAGTAGCCAATGGTTACCATACCCCATACCCCTTTACCCAATCCTGAACATGTTCCAACATGTGCAACACCCTGCTCGCGTGAACTTTTCTTTACAAACTCCCTCACCTCTGGGCTTGGGGCCGAAGCCCTCTGCTGTGCTGGAACAAAGGGTTTTGACCCAGGTTCATTTGAACCTGCCCAAAAGAATAAACTGACCTTATGTGTTTACAACGGAATCCAGCTCCATGGTGGTCTTTGGGGGGGGGGGGGTCCCTCAACACGGATACAATACAAGCAGTGCACATCCTCCAGTGCACATTGTCTATCATCGTGAAACTCCCTACAAGACCCAGTGAAGTGCTCTGAAGTTGAATTGTGTTGTTTACAGAATTACAGGGGAAAATCATGTCCAAACATGTTCAGTGGATGCGGCTTCTTTTTATCTGCATTGTTTTAGATTGCTGCATATTTTCAGTCAGGAATAGGTGAAGAAGACCTGGCCTCATTGGCTGTTATCTTAGAGTCGGTCCTTGTGGGCTGGGGCCAAATGGTCTGAGAACTTCTGACTCAGGCCTTCTCCTGTTCCCTCTCTGCTGAATCCTCCTCCTCCATGGCTGTACCCCCTCCCTTCTGGCACCCACACTGCAGAACCGTCCACTTCAGCATCTAGAGTACACAGCCTGAAAAAATGGAGATTCCCCAGCATCAAGGCAGCTCCCAAAGTGGAAGATATCTTTTCACCCACCAAATATCACCTGAGTCAGGAATGAGGTCACAGAGACTTTCCCTTCAGGGGGCAGGTCTCTGTGTCTTGCCATGGGGTATACAGTCTTGATAATAGTTCCCAGGATATTGCCTGTAGAACTGTTAAGCTCACCATGCTGGACATGAAAGGGTCAGGAGACTTCAATGTGCGACTTCTTCCTAGCCCCACTCCTGATCAGCTCCTGAGTAGAAAGCTGAGAGAGTTCCCTGGCCTCAACCACTTCTATCTGCTCTCCGGGCCAAGAGCCATTGGCTCATCCAAGTCTTTAAAACCTAACAACTAAACAAAAAGAAATATTAAAAATCAACAGGAGTGTGAAACAACTCCTCGTAGGCCAAAATGTGGGAAACTACTCAGTCTGATCTCTTTCCTACTTCTCCTGACAGTTCTTCCACAGCACACAAGTGTCTGGCATTCCCCCTCATTTTGTAATATTCAAAGCCCTAAACAGTAAAGCATTATTAATGTTTCTATTTAAAGGCATGGAGGGAGGGCAGAGTGGAGGCCATGGTTTCTATGTGATGACTTTGGGGTGTAGGGCATCAAGCTTCCAGACCCCATCAGCCCCTTGCAGGTTACCGGGAACCTTTTGAATGGGGTCCTGTCGTTCTACAGAAGACCAACAGACTGCCCTTAATAGAATTTTCAAATTGCCTAAAATTGCTGCTTCTATTCTCAGCTCAAAATCACAGGCCCCGCTCTTCCCCACAGTGACTTGGTGCCCCTGAGGAGATCTTTGCTAACAATAACATAATCAACCCAACCTGACTGCATTCCTGGGGAAGTAAACATCTGTACTGGTCTGGCTGACTCCAAGGAGGCTGTGATTGACACACATACTCCCCAGGGGCTTCAGAGGCGACTTGTTTTGTTTATTAAAAGATGACAATAAAGGGGAAAAGCATGATTTATGTTGCATTCTGAAAACATAACACATCAAATCCTAGAAATCTCTGAAACTTTATGGAGCTGAAGATGATGAATATTGACCTTCTTCTTTTGTCATTTTCCTCCAGTTGTGACAAGGAATAATCATTCCCAAACGGTGCCACATCAGGGAGTGAGCTGAGGCTAGTTTTTCTAGTCTGATCCACACCCAACCTCAGGAGAGACTATGTGAGCAAACAGACAAAAACCTAGTTTATGGACATTGGAAAAGGTGGCTCTTCCAAAAGTGATGCTGCCTGCTGGGACCCAATTTCTTTAAGCCCAGGGCCATCATAACAAGTGAATCTTGGCGAACATTCTGCCACAACACCTGGTCCAACACAAGGTCTTGCTGGGCAGAGCTGGCCACATGAACAAACACAGGCTTTCCAAACTGCTTTTAAAATGGCGATGCAGTCACCCCACAGGGATAGTTAACTGCTTCCATTCGACCCTTCCTTTCCCTCCAGCGAGCCCTTAGTTCTCTACTGAAACATAGTATTTAGTGCCTGGCTGCACTTCAGGACACAAAGACCCATTTTAAAGCAGGGGGAGTGAGCCTGGCAGCGGGACTGTAGCTCCAGTTAGAAGAACGGCTAAGAGAAAGAGGAGACTGAAAACAACTTCTCGGCTCAGAGCTCTTTGGCCGCTATAGGAGCTGCCTGGTAACTAAGGCAGGCTGGCATTTGAAGTCAGGAGGAAGGCGGGCTGGGACTTTTGAGGACTCAGAGTAGATGTGCAAGTTCTGTGAGCCAGGCACCCAGTTCCTGAGGTGACAGTAATCTGTGCAAAGATATCATCAGTCTGAAAGGAAGGTATTAATGGGCACTCTTGTAGAGGGGAAAACTGAGGCTCAGAAACATGAAGCAGTTCACCCAAGGTCATGCAGCTAGGAGGGGATGTAAGTTCTCATGCTGGAGCCAGATTGGAGAGAACATGGACAGCAATTATGGAAGTACCAAGTACCGGCATAAGTCAAAATAATCGCTGCTGAAGCAGACTGTCTCAAAATAAAGTCTTTAGTGACAATTATTCAAACAAAAGGAGAAAAATCAAGTAATTTAGAATTTTTGGTGACATTTTGGGACAGAGCTTCAAAGGCCCTCAAATAGGTAATGAATGTCATTAGAAGGACACAGTGGAGTGGCTGAATCACAGGCTCACAGGGCCAAAAACGAGCCGAGAAAAGATGGCACTTGACAGTATGCTCTCTAGGTTGTTAACAACATCTGAGAATCTCTAAATCAGCACATTTCCTAGACAGGAGCAATCTACTCTGTGAGCCTGTCAGCACCGATTAATTCCCGATCAATGACAAACCAAATGACAGCAAATAAACCAGGGGAAAGCTGGGAGGGTGTGGGTCTGGGGTCAAATCAAAGGCTTAGCCTTTTTCAGCAGGGTTCAAAACAACTTTGAGCTACAGGCATCACTTTCTTTATAAAGTACCCTGCCTGGGGTATTTTATTATAGCAACAGAGAATAGACAAACACAAGGGCCAAAGAAACAGAAATAGGAGAGAAAGAAGTTAATGGGCTGAGCCTGAAGATTGGGACATGCCCTACAGCAGGGCTTGTCACAGGAAGCCAGATGGCAGCTTGGGGATCACCTGGTGATCGATGTTGCTCTGATATAACTATGAGAAAATTAGCCCAGAGGGACTGAATGGCCATTTGGAATAAATTCTCAAATTAAGTTGCCTACCCAAGCCTGTGGCATGGCTTTGCACAGTAGGGCAATGGCCAAGTGGAAATGGGGAAATGATTTTTTGGTTCAATTATATTCAGAAGACACGTTGGTTTTTAGTAGAACATCTCTGGACCTCTGTTATGATTTCTAAGTGTGGGGTAATGTCTCCCAAAGTCATATATGGCTGTGGGGCATCTACATATTTACAGGTCTAAGAAAGTCACTAGGTGAAGGCAGGGCCTAAAAGCTACATGGCTGTGACCCATTGATCTCATCGTCTCTGGGTCACCAAGCAGTTCTAAGCAGTGCTTAAAAATCTAAAAGGGGCTGACGAGATGGCTTAGTTGGGAGTGTGTTTGTCGCACAAGCATGAGGCCCTGAGTTCAGATCTCCAGCATCCATGTAAAGACAGGTGTGGAAGTCCACGCCTGTAATCCCAGCACTGGGGAGGTAGGGATATGAAATCTCTGGGGCTCACTGGTCATCTGAATCAATGAGCTCCAAGTTCAATAAAGATCTGTCTCGAAAAAAAAGTAAAGGTATGGGGGTGGTGCAGGGTGCTCAGTGGTTGGAAGCACTTAATGCTTTTGTTGAGGACTCAAGTTTGGATCCCAGCATCCATGTTGAACAGCCCACAACTGCTAATACCTCTAGCTCTAGCTGAGGGGACTCAATACCTCTTGTGGCTTCTGGAGAGCACCTGTGCTCTGTGCACCTACCCACACACAAAACAAGCACACTAAAATATAATAAACGTCAAACAAATACAGTGGAGAGTAACTAAAGAAGTCATCCAATGTTGACTCTGGCTTCCACATGCACATGCATGAACATGCACAAATACATCCGCATGCATGTAACACATACATACACACTTCAGAAGAATGGTGCACTCAAGCTGTGGGAAAGGCCATAAATCCCACCTCTGCATGGCTGGCCAGCCTCTTGCTGGTCTGTTATGACATTATGTATGCTGTAAAGGAAACATTTAACAAGCAAGCAAGCAAGCCAGAGACCCTCAAGGAGGGAAGGAAAATCGTTGCCCACCACTGGAGCAAACAAATTTATACACAGCTGTTTAACTCCTTTCTCTCTTGTTCCAGGAGTGCGGGGGTGGGGGTGGGGGAGCAGAGCATATGGGAAATGAGTCACTGGGTTATAAAGAGGGATGTCCCACTTAGCCATTCCAAAAGTGGCTTGCTAATTAGATCAAGCACCTAGTAACAGGGTCTATATGGACAGCAACATTACAGATGGATCTTGAAATAACCCAAGGCAATCAGACAAGTGTGATGTCCTATAGAACTAAGGGACATGCTTAAATCTGAGTCAGATCACCAGCAGAGGTCAGGGTAAAATGGAAATGCTCACAGTGTTCAATGGTAGGCCCTCTCCTATTGCAACTGGCTGTGGACATAATATGCTTGCAGATGGAAACTCATGGAATTTACCCACCTCACTCTACCACAACCTCCATCCCTCCTGGACTGTGTGCTTCCTGAAGCAATGCCGGGTGGCATTTACCCACTCTCAGAGCATAAATTCAACTACTATTGACTGAGGGCCAACTCCATGCCAGGAGGCCCTGCGCTCAGAAGTGCGGCACAATACTGCTGACATGGTGTGCTTGTGCACACATGTGGGTATGTATATGCACTAAGCTGGCAGCTCTGGAGTCCTAAGAGAACCAACACCATTGAGCACTGCTTTTCCCTTGCTAGGGATCCTGAAGGATGGAGAAGGAAAATAGCTTGCCTCAAACACAGGCTAAACAGTACAGTCAGGACTCAACCGGGGTGAGCAAGATCCCAATGTCTTCATCCATAAGCCCCCATCACTCTTTCCTCACATGACAGAAAAGACTGTGGGGTGTAGCCTTGATTGAAGCTCTTTCTGGTCCTTAGCTAGGCACCTCAAAGCTGCTCCTAGTGCGATGATTTGCTAAGAGAGCTCAAGGATGCAGCCTTGAGTTACAACTCTACAGAGTTGTAAATACACATTACAACAAGAGAATACAAAACTAGCAATGAGAAAAGGTACCTGGGTGAGGAGCATGGGGTCCTATACTGTCAAGAGTCCTTTCCCAGCAGTTGTGATGGTTGATGCTGCCGTGAAATGTTGAGGCTCAATGGCAGCTCCACGTTCAGGGTTCTATTGCTATTGCCGGTCACACTGACACTCTGTTCATTCCATGTCAACTTTTCAGATCCCCAAAGAAAAGCATGTGTTCAGCACAGAGCAAATCACTTATGCAAGCAATAGAGTGTTCTGGGAGCTCTCCCAGGGTCAGCCTCACTGGCAGGTGCTCTAGGAACTACCAGCTGCAGCACCTCTGGGCTAACTTCCTTCTGCACACCTTTATGCTACCAGAGGGACAGTTCAGCACAAAGAGCCAAAGGCAGTAGGGACAGACGGAAAGAGAGACCAAGAGGAGACGCTCTCTGAGATAAGAACAGGAAATTCACAAAGCACTTGGTGTTGACTGTGAATGTGGGTCACACCTGCACCAGAAATATAAAGCACATGAGAAGGGAAAGAAAGCACTGGTATTGGTCTCTGACTGAAGGTCAGTTCCATCTCTAATGAGATATATGACCTTTGCCAACTCCCTTCACCTTTCTGGTTTTCCCATCTGTAAAGAGAGATGAAGCAGCTGAACTCAACAACTTCCCCAGTTCTTTCTGTCCCTGACCTGATGGCATCTGGTTACATGGCTGATGGGAGACTTTCTTCATACAGGGAAATTCCATGTGCACACAGGATATGGTCCAAATTCTACTCAGCTGTCAGGAACATGCAAAGCACAAAGATAGACTCTCCTGTGGATTCCACAGTTGAAGAAAACGGGGCTAAAGGAGGGGTAGGCAATTTGAGGTTTGAGTTCACCACAGGGGCACCTTGGTTACCCCAGTTTTCACTTCATAGGCTGGACTGGGAAGAGAAGTGACAGACACAAATTTCACCAGACACCTTAGGGTCAATTTCTCAGTCACCAGTTGTAGGTACTGGGCTCAAGTCTAAGAAGTGCTCAGATGCTCACTGTGGGATAGTGCACTTGTATGCAGTAAAGACTTGTTGCTCATATTGGCTTAATGAAACGCCGACTGGCCAGAAGCTAGGCAGAAAGGAGAGGTGGGGCTATCAGAGCAGGAGAATTCTGGGAAGAGGAAAGGCAGAGAAGCAGTCAGCAGGAGATACCAGTCAGACACAGAGGAAGCAAAATGAGAATGCCTTACAGAGAAAAGATATCCAGCCATGTGACTAAACATAGACAGGAATGATGGGTAAGAGCTAGTTAATAATAAGCCCAAATTACTGGACTAGCAGTTACTATGATATTAGGGCTCTGAGTTAATTATTTTATAAACAGCTGTGGGGCCTTGGGTGGGAAAGATTTGTCTGGACCAATAGTGAGGTGAGACAAAGAAATTGCAGCATACTATCCAGGCATTCTTCACTGCAGCATTAAGAGTCACTGACTCTGAAACCCAGCCTATTTGGCTACATACTTGTTAATGCCGGTTTTCACTAGAGCCAGACACTGCCCTGTAAGTGCCAACAAATAGGCCTAGTGATTTTCCCCAACGCACATTATAAGCTCACTGGAAACAGAAGGTAACTGACAATGAATCCAATCAGGCGTGGGGCCCTGAGCTCCCAGAGAGGTAGCAGAGCAGAGTGTCAAAGAAGCAGGCCTGGGCTCACTACTGCTCAGCTCAATCATGGCTGTGTGGCCTCAAGCAGGAGAATTACTTCTTATAGCCTGAATTTCTTCATCTATAAAATGGAAGCAGCAGCACCCACCTTTGGGGACTCAGAGCATCTGAGTAGAAGCTTGCCACCTAGCCTGGCAGTATCTTTGTCTATCCTTCAATGTGACTGGGACCCCAAGTTGTAGACTATGGCAGCCCCACCATTAAGATGGAACAGGTGCTCAAGGCATAATGGTTGCTATTATACTAAGGTGTGTGTGTGTGTGTGTGTGTGTGTGTGTGTGTGTGTGTGTGTGTGTGTGAGAGAGAGAGAGAGAGAGTGTATGAGTGTGTATGAGTGTGTATGAGTGTGTGTGTGTGTGTGTGTGTGTGTGTGTGTGAGAGAGAGAGAGAGAGAGAGAGAGAGAGAGAGAGAGAGAGAGAGAGAGAGAGAGCACGCGCGTGCACATTGAAGATCCTCTGAAAGCAAGATGTGTCAGAGTTAGAAGAGCTCAGAACCATTCTGGATCCAATTAGCATGCCTGTGTAAAGCATCCTTTTGAGTTTAAACTGGAAGGGTTTTGCCAGACTGAGCCTGAGGAAGACATTCTAAAAAGAAAATAATAATAGGGAAGACAGGACACCAAGAAGTGTGTAAAAGAAATAATGAACAAATGAGACAGCCTTTAATGTCCAGGAAGAACCTAGGCTGTTAGCTGCCAGCAGAGAAAAGCCGTGTGTGTGTGTGTGTGTGTGTGTGTGTGTGTGTGTGTGTGTGTGTGTGTGTGTGGTGTGTGCCAGTGTGACTGCTGGGGACTGACCTCCACTCCTCATACTCACAAGACCCACACTTTACCAAACAAACTGTCTCCCCAGCTCCCATTTTGTTGCTGAGCAAAGAGTTTTCTCTAAGAGATGTTCTTAGGGCTGAGAAAAGAGGGGCAGGGAACCTAATTAAGATGCTGCTGAAGGTAGGAGGTGAAGGAGACAGTAACTAGAACAGGCCCTCATCTCCCAGGGTGGTCCAGGAGTAACCATTAGAGCCCCGTTCATTTAACATATGGCCACCTTGGCTCTGAACTGTGTGGTGTCAAAGGTGGACACTTAGCAGCAGCAGCACTGCTCTTCCCACAGATGCACACCACACAGATGTAGTGGACACCTACAGTGTGGGAGATATTCTCAGAAAGCTGGCTCTGGCAATGGACCCCAATATTCTGCTTCATCCTGCTGAACTTCTCTGAGCCATTGCCCATCTTACCCCGACTCATGGTCTGGGCAGGAGAAAAATGGTATGAAGATACAAGCTTTCTCTTTGTCTTCCCCTCCCTTGCACACTCCCTCCCCCACCCCCACCCCAAGCACCACAAGAAATAGGCCAGGAGCATTGCTGGAGCTCTGCCCTCTAGAAGCTCCCACATTGCTGTTTCCTCACCACTCTGCTGAACCCCTATGTGATGGTTTTTCATCCCAATTATCTGAGACAAATGAAGAGCTGGGGGTACTGTGGGCAGCCGACTCCAGGCCACTAGCACAAAACAATGGACAGCTTGTCCGTTTTTAATAAGCAGGAACAGGGTCAGCCTCAAACTCTCTCTGATCCTTGTCTCTCACCAGCCGGAGGCATGGCTCTGCAAGGTCAGCTTTTCCACCAGTGTCTCTTGGATAGTCTGTCTTTCTGGCACCTTCCACGTTGGGTCATTTTGTCTTACCTATCCTACTGACTGCATGAGGATGCTTCTGTTTCTATTTTCCTCTTGCTTGCTGCCAACCTTATCTTATGCAAACTATTTGTATCTGCTTCCACCCCAGCATTGAATAGAGAGATTTCTGCTCCTCCAGTGCCACCTTTGTCTGTCTATTCCTGCTGTGGTTAACTTGACAGAACTCACCAGTGGCCAACACGTATACCCTTCTTCATAAATTGTGAGTTTGGCGATACTTCTTGTGCATCACAGGGCCTGGTCCTCAGTAGGGACCAACAAGAATGGCAAAACTGCTTGGTGTGGTGGCACAATCCTTTGGCATGGCAGAGGCAGAGGGCAGAGGCAGAGGCAGAGGCAATGGGTTCACTAGCTTCATTTGCCTCTGGTAGAACAAAGAAACCCAAAATCTATCAAAAATTCTTTGAAACAAAATATTACTTCAATAAAAAAAAAATGGTTTTTTTTTTCTTGAACTGATACTTTCTGTCTACCAAAGTCTGAGAATGTCTTCCTCTGGGATTTGGCAGTATCCAGACAACAAACAGCAGAATATAGGAGCTACACGGGTTTTAGAACTTGGTGCTCAAGTTTTGGGTCTTGCAGGCCCAAATCAGTTGCTTAGGTACTACATTTGTCTGAGGGTCACCCAAGTTCCCAGAGTCCTATTGAGGAAACTCCTAAAGTGCCCCCCTTCTTGTCTACTCAGATCCCCAGCAAAGTCTTCCTCAATCCTTTGAGCTATGCCCTCCAGCTGGGGCTGCTACCAGCCTGCAGGTCTCCCTTCCGGTCTCACTGGGAAGTACAACGGTCAGAAGGATTTCTCAGAAGCAAGCAGGAAGAGAAAAATAAAGGCAACCAGTCTCTGTTACACAGTGGAAAAGCTGGATTTACCATAAAATGAAGCCATATTCCCCCAAGGTACCAGTCTCTGTCCATCACCAGAGTACATCGAGAGTGTCTACAAAGGACCCTGATACCTGCTTCCAGCTCCACGGGAAAAACAACTCACTAGCAGTGAGAAAAGAGGGTGAAATCACCAAGTCTTTCTTTTCTTCTTCCTTCCTTCCTTTTTTATTACTTGAAACTCTTATGCTAATTGTATGTATGATGAAAAAATGCATCAATGAAAATTTTCATTGGAACAAAAGAGAAAGAAACAAATGATCTGGAGACTCATGTTGGAGGTGGGGGGTGGGGTCACCGTTGTAACCACACAGGGCATGGAGATAGCCTGGTCCACTTCCAGTGTCAGCAGAGGTCAGAATCTCAGGCAGCAAGTGAAGGGCAATGATTAATTAGTGGCCCTATAGCCCCATGATGGGCTAATTTGAAACATTTACTGTTTTAGGTATTCTTTAATGACTCAAGAAAGTGCACAGTGGGTTGAATTGTGACCCCTGGTTATGTCTCAAGTCCTGGCTCCAGGGACCTGCTAATATAACCTTAATTGGGAACAGAGTCTTTGTAGATGGAACTGAGTTCTGGAGTTTCAGAGGAGGTTATCTTTGATCTAGGGTGAACCCTACACACACTGACTGGTGTTTTCACAAGACAAGGAGACAGAGATGCGGGACACACAGACATGTAAGGAAAAGGCACAGAAAAGCATTTGGAGTGTGACACGGAGGGGCACATCAACAAGCCGAGGAGGACAAGGACTGCTGGGAGCACAGGAGGCTGGGTGAGGAAGCTCTGGAGAACCAGAATTGCAGTGATTCTCTGTGGCCTCCTGTCCTCCAGAAGTGTGACATGGTGCATCTCTGTTGTATTAAACCAGTTTGTGGCCACAGCCTGGGAAACCAGTATACTGCAAGAAGCAGCAGTGATGTGACCATGTATGAGACGAGACATGTTCAAGCACATCTTAAGGATGGATGCAGTAGGTGTCACTTCTAAAGACAGAAAGGAATTAGAAAAACACACACACACACACCCTGCCACCACATTACTGTGGGTGGATTAGCCATGAGCAGCTGCCACGCTGCACTCCTACATTCACCAGACATTTGAGTTTCCTGCAAATAATTTGGAGAGGTGAGAGCACAGGGAACATTATTCTGATTTTACAGATGAGCAACTTGAGCTGAAATGTGATCAGGAGACTGAGCTAGAGGCTGGGTTTGAATACGAATTTGCTTCTCTATCTAGGATTGGCTTGTCAGCTCTTATCCACATGCTGTGGACTTAAGTGTCCCAGGCTGCATGGAGCCTGTCTCCAAAGTCATACGGCAAAATCCCAATCCCAACGTGGCATAAGATAGCCACGCTGAGAGGGAAGGACTTCAAACAAATGATTGGATATTTAAAACAAGTGAGTTTTTTAGAGCTGCTCCTAATCTACACTTTGCTCTTCTAAGGTATCTTTACTAGAAGAGGTAAGAAGAGCCTTCTTGTGTGAGGACTTGGGCAGAAGGTGACTGAAGGAAAAACCAATCCCAATAACACTTGCATACTGGACACTTAAGCTGAGGACTGTGAGGAGATAAATTTCTGTCGTTTAAGCTGTTTTTGCCTGCAGTATTTTGTTACAGCAATCTGGGCTTAGAAATGCCTTAAGTGCTGGTGCCTGCTTCTTCCTTCCCCAAGTACCTTCTTTAGTTTAAACAGCAAGCAAGAAAATGTACAATTCCCAGGTGTAGACTTTTCTTGCCCAATGGATCTATTGTAGTTATAAGAAGTCATGGTTACGGCAATGTCACTTTCTGGAGAAGATCTGTCAACCCATAGTGCCAGCCAAGACCAAGAGAAAGAGAGGCAATTTCAGGGCTGAGTTTCCTTTGGGCCAGGGGCTTCTCTAGACTTTAGCATGGGTCTGTGTCTGCTGGAGGGAATAGGGTGTGCCTGTGCCTGGGGCATGGGCTCTGGGAGACAACTGGGTCAGTGGCTCAGTAACAGCTGCTTTCCACTCCCCACACTGACTCTCAGTTCCTGCACCTGTAACAGGAAGCCAATGCCATCTATTGCACTCCGGGAAGCATTTGCAATGCCAAACCTTCAACAGTGCCCACACTCAGCAGGCACTTAGTAAAAGTTCCTTGTGTGCACAAGGAAAGACAACATCAGTTCTCTGCATGAATCCCACTGTAGTACTTTGGTCCTTTTCCCAACATGATATGAATGCAGAAATTTAATTTTCTGTGGATGTACAATAATAGCTTAAGCTTTTTAAGTTGAGAGTGATGGTACATGCCTATAATCCTGGCATGTTGGCAGGCTGTGAGAGGAGGGTAACAAAGACAGCCTAGGTTAAATAGTGGTACCCACTCAAACAAACAAACAAAAAAATCAAATATTTAGCTCCCACATTGAAACATTTAAAGAGCTTGCACAGAATAATTCCAACCTCTGACTCTTTCTGATAAATAGGAAGACTTGGTAGTATAGAAAGTGTCCTGCACGGCTGGGCAGCAGCTGAATCAGGGCTTCTCCCATATGCAGCAATTCACACAGTCTCACCAGCAGTGACATTTCTACCCACACACTGGCTTTTAAACATTACTCATTGCTACAGTGGAGTACAGCAATTATAGTGCCCAGACAGTACATTTAGCATGCTCAAGTAACCACTTCTGATCAGCACCCACAAGTGCTGAGATGGTTCAAAGATCCTTAACATATATTCAGAGTTAGTAACGAGCCCCACTGAAGGTGGGCAGGGGAGCAGAATGTTGTGTGAAGAATTCCACTCAAGGCCTCATCATTAACGAAGAAGTTGAGAGTGATTTCAGTCATCGACTGAAAGCAGAATGGATCACAGAACAGACATAGGCAGGGATGGATACTCTTGAGTCTGAGGTAGGCAAGCCTAGGGAATAACCTAGCAACCTGGGACTTCACTGATTTGAGCTAAGCACATACCACCCTTCCAACAATGCCTATGGCAGCCAAAACCCTTACCTATATATAATAAGCCCATGCTTCTCCAACCCACCACCGCCATCCAACAAGACATTTAGAAACCTAGCACCCCCCACCTGCATAAGTTGCATGCACACTCCACTAAGAACAATAGAATATATTTCCTCTCCCTTTAAAACCATAAACTCAGATTCTACTCAGTTCTTATAGTCTATACTGTTTTATATCTGAGTGTGAGAGTAGGAAGGCCAGTCCAGCCTGAACTGGCTTCAGGCGCATGCTCAATGAGGCAAACTACATGTGCTAAGTAAATTTATGGGGAAAACTCCATATTTGGGGCTAGAGAGATGGCTCAGTGGTTAAGAGCTCTGGTTGTTCTTCCAGAGGTCCTGAGTTCAATTTCCAGCAACCACATGGTGGCTCACAACCATTTGTAATAAGGGCTTGCACCCTCTTCTGGCCATCAAACATACATTTAGACGGAACACACTATATATATATATATATCTTTAAAAAATAAAAAAACCCTTCCCTATTTACCACCATGTGACTATGCATGACTGGGCATGTAGATGGTTTAAGCCAGATGCATTGTGGAAAAGAATATGAGAAACAGAAAATGTTATAATCTTAATCCACCGATCAAAATAGAGATCCACTCACACTATGTTCCTAAGCAAGTAAACGCCTCCTCCTCTGGAACCTCATAAAAGAGGCTCCAAACCACAATCTGGATCTCTGAGTGCCTTCACTCATGACCACTGTCAATCTTGGTGGTATATTCCTTTCTGATCTTTGCTTTGCTTTGAATACAGTATTATTGACACTCTGTAATCTGTATGCACCTTTATTTCATCTTTGAATAGGACACTATGGCTCTAGAAACACCTGGTCCAGAGTCTGATCACCATGAACTTTAGCCGGAAACAGGTCTAGATAGTAACCCATTCTTTGACGACTAAAACCATCAGAGAATAGCTACAATGATGTTTTTATGCTAAATGCAAGCATTTCTATGTTGGAACCCTAGCCACTGCCAGATAGATGGTTTCTCCCTCCAGCCAAAATGAAGATGTGGGAGCTGGGAAAAAGGACAGAACTCTAGTTTTCTCAGAAAATAAAACAATTTCACCTCTATATATCTGGAGTGAGAATCAGGGAAAAGTCCCAATGGTGTGGTTTGGGAAGAAGAAAAAAAACCCTCTTGATACTGCAATCTCACAGAGTAGATCAATATTTCAGCTTAAATGAGAATTTATGGCCTTCAGAAATGCAGACGAAGCTGTGCTGTTTCTGCCTGCTCTCTACCCAGAGACCCCACAGCCTTCTGTGTCCAGACTTATACTAGTCTGGCCAGCAGAGCAGGTAACATAACCCCCAGGTAACTGACCACGTCTGCCTTCTCCCCCTGGGGGCAATGACTCAGCACGGCCACAGCACTAAGTTAACATGCCCTTCTCCCATCCGGACTAGCAGCCATCACATCTTCCCACCCTAGTTTCCTTTCACTGACCAATTTTTCTTCCTTTTCCCCACAAGTTCTCCTACCCTGGCACCCTCTGTACCATGGCCCCACAGGCACTCACTGAGGCTATGGATGTCACAAGTCCATAGGGAGACAGTCAGAAAGATCAAACCCTGGACCTCAGGACAGGAACAGGGCTGTGGTTCCCAGTCTGACAGCAGCCTGCTTTCCTGGAGGGAGCATCCGTTTCCACATCCTCTCCAGACTGTCAAAGCACACATACAAATTGGATCTCTGCTTTCTCTTTACTTTTATCTCTGTTGTGTGCTCTGGGGAGTTTTTACAAAACAAACGAACATGAACTTCAAGGTATGAGGAGTGTAAATCACTGCAAACTCTTCAGGCCTCCAAATGCTACAAACACTGCTTAGCCAAGGACCAAAGAAAAGCCTGGTAGGTGATTATTCTTACTAAATAAATGCCATCCTGCTTTTGGATCGCATCCTGGTCGACAGGCCTTTTCACAGACATTACAGCTGCATGAAATGCTGGGCTAGTACCATGCATGTCTTGCTTTAGGGGGGAAATACTTAAAGAATATGTACAACACTAACAAGTTACAGGCCTGTAGTGTATGTATACCATAAACATAGATGTTTAGTCATTCACAGAATCAAAACTCGCTAAGACTCTACCATATCTCCACTAGCTTTGTTTGTTTGAGATGGGTTTTACGAGGGAGGCCAGGCCTTCCTGAACTTGCAGTGATCCTCCTGCCCCTGCTCTGAATCTTCTGCAATTACAGAACAGACCATCACTCCCTGATAAGGGCGTTTTGTTTGGTTGTTTCCTTTGGATGCACTGCAGCTTCAAGCATTAAACCTGGGGCCTTACTAGACAAGCATTCTGCTGCTGAGCTCATATAATCCCAGATCATTTCTTCTTGCCAGTATTTTTCAGGTAAAAAGAAAGGTTTCCTCATCCACCTTGTTTGCCTTGTCTGCCCAGCTCTCACACATACTGATGAAAGTCATCACTTTCTACAAGTTTTTTTTTTTTTTTTTTTTTTTTTTTTTTGTGTGTGTGTGTGTGTGTGTGTGTGTGTGTGTGTGTGTGTGTGTGTGTGTGTGTGTGTGTGTCCAGGTGCTGGCAGAGGCTAGAAGGTGGTGTTGGATCCCCTGGAGCTAGAGTTACAGGTAGCTGTGAGCTGCCTGATGTGAGTGTAGAGAACCAAATTTTGGTCCTTTGCAAGAGCAGTATAGACACTTCAGTGCTGAGTCATCTCTCCAGTTTCCAGCTTTTGTTTTTTGTGATTTTTTTTTATGGCTTTAATTCCATTAAAAATATGTTTACATAGATAGAATGTATTTTTTCTAACCAATATTAATGTTGGCTTGCATGCATTTCTCAAGTGCACGCAGGTCGCATTGTTATCAAAGTGTCAATCTTGTTCCTTGTGAACTATGGGACCAGCATGAGAATCTCTAACTCTCAAACAGACAGCGAGCGCATTGTCTGATGTTTGCCCAACACTACCAACAGTGAAGTCAGCTATTTCCTCAGTCAGCCCTCTACACATGCCACAGTTTTCTCTGTCACGAGAGTCCTTACTGCCATCACTTCTTTGCCCTGTCTGTGATGAAGGGTGACCATCTCTTTGCAGGCTTCTAGCTTACAGCATCTTTTCTGTCAACTACCAAGGTCAGTGCTTGTCACGGAAAACCAAGATGCACTTGGAAATGACAGTTCAGCTTTCCTGTACAACTATCAACACGCTCACCCTTCTGCTCACCTTCACTAACTCCCTTTCACTAGAGGGAACCTTCTTTATCCTTGGACAGGGTGATAAGCCTATAAGGAACATGTTAGTTTTCCAGAGCATGCTCAAGGATGTCAGGTGGCCTCTCTGGATCATTGCCTTCAGGGCTACAGCACAGTAACCAACCAACACGGCTGTGCAATTCTAGGCAGCCACTTCCACTGGCTTCCCAGCCCTGATGATAATGAGGGGAACAGAGGTTCCCACCTGTATTTTGCATATCAGTTCTTCTCGATGTGTATTCTCAAAGGGCACATCCAACCCCCTTCATCATTCTCCTGGAGACAATTTAAACACTGACTATAAGCATCTCATAAGAGCTGGACATATAAGAGACACCAGCTGTTCTTCTGATGCTCTCTGTGAATTGGGGGTGGGGTATCACGTGGGCACAGTTTGCATTTATCAGAGGTGTGATTGAGGGGTAAGTAACTTAAAATTTCAGAACCACAGACTGTTGAGATTGAGATGTGGACCGTCGTGAGAATCAAGTACAGTATCCATGAAGTGACTGGAATGTGCTGGCTACTTGATTCACAGTAAGAGACAGCAAGCCAGCAGTCCTTGGGAGGATTAGCTGCTCTCACTCTGGTTTTAGTCAGGGGTGGAGGATGAGGAATGGGACAGACAAATTGTGTGCCATTAATAATAAATAATAAGCTGGTGATCTCCAGAAATAAGACATATGTGGGTGGGCAACGGCTACACAGTATTCCACCCCACTGGCTCACAAAGCAGTGCTCTGCAGACAGGCTGCTGGATCAAGGGTGTCTAATCTTCCTTCCGTCACCTATCATTACAAACTTTCTTGTTCATCCATCTCTCAACTCCCCAATGATCACGTGCTCTGACAATTGGCATCTTCTAACTTAGAAGCACTTTCCAAGGAAGCCGTGTCAAAGAAGTCTGCCTGCAACATCTGCTACCAAGATGCAATTATTAAAGCCTAATTAATCTCATTTCCATTTTTTATTAATCACCAACAAACGTCATTGCTGAGCCAAGCCTATGATCAGCAGGAGATAATGGGTGCCAAGCCAAAGATACCGGGAGTTTCTAATTAAGACTGAGATAGCCTGCAGACCACCCCACAAAGACTGAGATAGCCTGCAGACCACCCCACATCATGACTGTAAAAGCCTGTGATGCTGAGGACTCTGGTTTGTGGAATCACTGATTTGTTCCCATTTCATAATTTTACAAAAGATGAGAGAGAATCTTGGTTCTGACATAGAGTTTAGCACTGCTCCTGCAGTCCCCACTAGGCACTATGCTAAGCACTCCACACATACCTCATTTAATCTTTCCAACCATCCTCATGCCAACACTTGGGATCACAGAATGAAGAAAGCATTTGAAATCTGCTTTCCTTGATTCCAAGGGTCCATGTTTTCCACATAGTAATTGACAGATGGTCCAATGCACTGGGTAGCCAGCTGCAGCCACTGCCCCAATCTGGAAGAGTACCTCAGAATGACACTGTCAAAAGCAACAGATTAAAGGGAGAAGACTACAGGCCCCTGAGTTATGCACAGCCCTGTGCAATTCACATTCGAGAAGCAGTTTAACAGATAAACTTTTTCTTTGCTTTCTAACCTTAAAAAAATAATGAGCACAAAGGAGCCTGAGAAGTTTATGAGCACAGACAAACATTTTCAAGCAAATCAATATGCAAATGGCCATCTCTGCCTGGGCTCCCTTGGCTTTCAGCTCTGTAGCAGGGCAGAGCGGTATGAGGGGCATTTTTTAAGAATTAGTTTAGGATTACAAGGTGGAATTATTATTTATGCACTCAAAATATGAAGCTTGCTCATTAGGTCATAATGGTTCTCATTTATCTTGGCACCAAAAGCATGTGTTCTATTGATCTGGGGCTGGACACTGGGGCTGTCCATGAGCACAAGGCTCTCACTAATACCAGCTTAGCTCTGCCCAACTGTTCTCATGAACCTTAAACCCTCCTGGAAACTCATGGGTGATACAGGCTTACTGCATCAGAGGGAGGAGCATGCTACTATTATCTGTCCATCAGGGTGGGGATGCAAGGCATGGGGCTTTGTTCTCAGAACCCTCCCCAAATTGTCTGGGATTTGTTAGTTCTGGCAACCAAGTCAGAGGTAAATGGGCTCTCAAATTAGCAGCTGAGTGGATGCAATCTGTACTAGTATGTATGAGAATTGAGCCCTAAGTTTAGAAAGAAACCAGGAAGCTAAGTGGAGAGTCCTAGCTAAGTCACCAGGAAGTCAAGACCCTATTCACACTCTAATAGCAACAGGACGGTCTCATTTCCACTTTCCTCTGCCTAGTCAGGTGCAGGTCTTGGCCACTGATAAATAAGGCAGATGGCTGCCTTCTGCTTCACTCCCCTTCCAAAGATATAGGATGAACTCTGGCCCTGTTGCTTGCTGGTGGCAGGCCTCTGGGTAGGCAACCTTACACCCCTCTACCCTATGTGCCTAATTGTGAAGCAGAAGAAGAAATATATCTTATGGGGTTGCCAGGAAGTCTCTGCAAGATAGAACTTGTGAAATGTTTGGTGCATAAGACACCATTACAAAAGCAGAGCGTAGAACTGAATGTGAGAAGTGCAAGGTACAGGGGCTAGAATGGAGTTATCCAGCAGGAGGATCTAATCCTGAAAGAATTATACAAGCAACTTCCCTGGAGCCAGACTGCCACTAGCACCCATCCACTGGATTAACTCAAGGAACATATCTGTGGTCATGTACTTTTGGAAAAGTCACACTACTATCCTCACTGGGGATTTCCAATGCACCCAAGGCTCACAACAGTGCTCCAGCAGAATAACACATTTCATGCTGGTTTGCCAGTCTTTCCCACGTCTTGTGGCAGTTTGAATGTAACTGGCCCCCATAAAGTCATAGAGAGTGGTACTATTAGGATCTGTGGCTTTGTTGGAGTAGTCATGGCCTTGTTGGAGGAAGTATGTCATTGTGGGGGTGGGCTTTGAGGGCTCATATATACCTAAATGACACCCAGTGCCTCAGACCACTTCCTGCTGCCTGCAAGATGAAGGACTCTCAGCTACTCCTCCAGCACCCCATCTTCCTGCATGCCATTCCGTCCCACCATGGATGTTAATGGACTAAGCCTCTGAACTGTGAGTCACGCCAATTAAATGTTTTCTTTATTGCTGTGGTCATGGTGTCTCATCACAGCAATAGAAGCCCTAACTAAGACAGTCTTTAGAGGTATTTTGGAAGGGGTCTGGGAGAGGGCATGCAAAGATTACTCTTCTAAATTCTCAAATAAATGAAAAGCCTTAGGACGGGCGCAAAAAGGAGGCCGAGGAATGTGGTTAGACATGCTGCCTCCCCACAGGGCCTATGGGTCAGAAAAGTCAAGTCTCCATGATTTCCCCAGGGCTAAAGGTGCCATGCCTTTGATGGATCTAGCAGGAATCAGGTGGCAATCAGCCAGATTGCAGAGGTACAACTTTCCCGACATTTCTCCTAACATGGCTTTGACCTGAAAGGGCTGGCTGTAAGGATAAACAACAGCATAACTCTTAATTAAATCTCGTGTTTACATAATTCTCGTGTATAAGAGAAGCTGTCTCTCTGGCCTGAAGAGTTGCAGGTGGATGCTCACTCAGGTCACATACAGATTCACCTAACATCATCTTGCTATCTTTCTGCATTTACAATGGTAAGGCAAAGAGACAGGGCGTTTGAGAAAAAGATGACAAACTGACAGAAAGGATGCAGAGAGTGGCAGGCTGCTGTCATGAGATTACCTAGGCCAGAAGAAACCAGGGACCAGGGGAGCTGAGGAAGTGACCAGTCCTCTCATGTTTGACACTTGCTTGGTGCTAGGCAGATGGTGCCTGTGGAAGTCCTGGAGAGTCCATATTACCTACTGCCAAATCTGAGCTATTTTTCTTGATCCAGATCAAACGGGTGATTTTCAGCAAGATGGGAAGTTCCTGGGGGAAGGTTCAGCATTTCTGTAATGGAGTGAACTCAAGAGAGAATAAATGAGTCGATCATTCAGTAAGATCATTAGCAGATGCCTCTACCTTCTGCTCAAAGAAAGGCTGGGCTCCTGCTTGCAAACATGCCTGGCTGCCTCCTTCATCATATGCTCAGGGGGCCCAGGAGAGTTCCCTGAGCAGAGTCCAATACACATTTCCTACTGCACAGAGGGAGATAATATGCAAAACTCCCTCCAGAGCATCATACCTGTGGATTAAGAAATCATTTCCCTCAGTCATGCGAATACCAAGGACACCCTGGACTGAAAATCTGACTGAGCCAGGAGAAAGGGGTGATTTGGAGAACTGCATCTATACAGGAATGATGAGCACAGCCTGTTAAAAGGGTTAGGGCACTTAGCAACAACACTTGCTGCATGTTAAGGGGACCATCAGTGACACCTTACACATTTTAAATTACAGTAACAGGGGCTGAGTAATGTGTGCAATTCATTACCTCTGCTCACCAGGACTTCCTCAGGGTCTCCCTCCTCATGGAGGCTATGGAATGTCTAGCTGTATCATTTTGTCTTGTAGGAGATAATGTGCATACTAATCTTTTTATTTGTTTGCTTCTCTGTTCATCTAGTTGTCCATTCAAATATCTGATGTTATAGCCATTCTTCTTGTTTTCTTTCTTTCTTTCTTTCTTTCTTTCTTTCTTTCTTTCTTTCTTTCTTTCTTTCTTTCTTTCTTTCTTTCATTCATTTATTTATTTTTTAGAATTAACAAAACCCCTTCATGTGTATGGATGCTTTACCTGTTAAGTCTATGTTATGTTCACAATATATATGTATATCTCATGCCTGAAGAGGTCAGAAGAGCACACTGGATCACCTGGGAATGGATTCACAGATGTTTGTGAGCCACTAGTGGGTGGTGGGAATTGAACCTAGGTCCTTTGCAAAAGCAACAAGTGCTCTTAACTGATGAGCCAACTTTCCACCCCCCATCTCTCCTATTCTTGATTCAAGATGACCCAGGTGGTAACTTGGTTGGCTGTGGTGATATACTGTATATTTAATAAAAATAGTCTGGAATATCAGAGGACAAGAGCCACCCCACAGAGGCCAGGGAATGGTGACCCACACCTTTAATCCCAGCACTCAGGAGGTAGACATCCTCTGGATCTCTGTGGGTCTGAGGCTGGACAGAGCCAGGCAGTGGTGGCACACACCTTTAATCCTAGCTCTAGGAAGTTGAACCAGGAATTGAGATAGCTGGGTGGGGAAAAGAGAGCTAAGGCAGAAGGCAGAAGGCCAACAGTGAGTTGGAGGATTTGTGGAGAAAGGCCTGAGGAGTTGGCTGGGTGAGAAGTGGCTGTGTTCATTTCTCTATCTCTCTGATATTTCAGCTTTCCCCCAACATCAGACTTCAGATTTTTATTATATACCAAGTAGAATTCATGCAATAGTTTATAAAGCAATAGTTGTGCAGGTTGCAGGTTTGACAGATTAAGCTGGATCCATACCACCCACGTAAAAAGCTGGATGTAGTGGCACCTGTATATAGTGTGGGATTATGACCCCCCAGGACTGGCTGGTCTGTCAGCCCAACCAAACTGCTGTTCCCCAGGTACCAGTACAACCCTGTACTGGGAAAAGAGGTGGTCCACGCCTTTAATCCCAGGACTCCAAAGGTTGAGGAAATTGAATTTCTGTGCATTAGAGGTTCTCTGCATACGGAGCTCCAGGCTAAGCTGTGTAGTGAGACCCTGTCTGAAAAAGCAAACAGATAAACAAAACCAAAACCAAAACAACAACAACAAAAAAGAGAAGGATCCTTGAGATAGAGCCATGCCAAGGCTGTCCTTGGCTTCCATGTGCACACATAAACACAAGCATATGCACTTGTACACAAACACACAAAATAAAATAGACTATCCGGGTCAGTATGTACGTGGTTGTGTGCACACATACACTTTACATGAATACAACAGCATCTGAAAAGGAAAGGCGGTAAAGACAAACTCCCTCAGCTCTCAGTTTCACCAACCAGGAACAGCCATGGCTACCCCAGCTGGACCATCCTACCTTCCAAAGTAGAAACATGGGCTGAGGCCCTCTCAGGCCATGGGGCAGATATATGGGTACAGCTCAGTGCGCCCGAGAGTTCAGATCATGACCTAAGGTAAATTTAACTTTCCAGATACCAGTAAACAGTGACCACATAATAAGCATATGACAAGCCCGCAGACGGTGTTACTGCAGTCATTACCTTGACTTCAGTCTCTCAAAAGAGAGCAAAGGACACAAAATCAGCATGCTATCAAAGCCATCTTATTATCCTAAAGGGGCCCACTCTCAGGCTATCGGGAAGAAGTCACTTGTCCAGGTCACAAGGCAAGTGAGCCACAGAGCCGAGGACTGGGGGACCTGCCATTCCTGAGCTGCCTTTCTTTCCCTCCCTTCATTCATCCTGTGCCTCAGGAGCTCAAACCAGAGACAGGACAGCCTATGGAGCTTACACTTTCCCACAGGTGACATCTTTGTCTGGGGCTGTGGGTACTGAGGGCTAGACATGACATACAGCTGTGACAAATCTGCAGCTGCAGCAGGAAGCTCTGAGGGACAAGGGGCAGTAGGAGCAAACACTATAATCTGGACAGAATCTTAACAGTGGTACCGTCCTGACCATTCTGTGCCTCCGTTCCCTTGTCTAGAAACGGGAATAAAAACACCCACTCCCCTCGGACTGTTGTGTGCATTAAATGCAAAGTATCACGTACTTGGGACAGACTTTGGGCATGCGACTTTTCACTCGTTTTACAGTTGTTTAACAGTAAGGCTTTACACCAGATGAGCCATAATGGCTAGCTAATTATTTTACCACTGCACAGCTTAATGACAGTTCATTATAAGAACTAATTGTTAGGCCACTATGTCACGTGAATATGATACTATGTCTTTCCACAAACCCAGATGGTAGAGTCATCTTCATCTGGGCTGCATACCATTTATGTGTGGCACAGTCTCCTACATCTACAGCCACAACGAACACAACACTAAGAAATCAAACCAAGCACAGGAGAAAATGGTGTATTCAAGAGACATGGTATACACAGGCTGTATGAGGCTGCTGCTGGCCCAACAGCATATTGCTTTACCATAAACTCTGTAAGTAGCAGGAATACACCCTGAAACAGAAGTACAGTAAACACAGAAGCAGGGAGCATCTGTTTATTGTTGTCACCAACTATTACCCACCTCACCCTATTATATGGTGGCACGGGTTTCTACACTTGGCTGTACCATGCGCTCCTGTCAGCATCCCCACAAGCACTGTGAACAGTACACTGTGCTGCAACACTGGGTGGCTGCATCTTCTCTGGGTGGCAGGAAAATTTCACTCGTTTTACAGTTGTTTAACAGTAAGGCTGTCATATATAGTCAGTCTACATTGACGGGGACACCATTTTTGGGCAATTAAGTGCATGCCGTCAAATGCTCAGCCTGCGCACCCCCACATGCATGCAGACACCCCCCCACCCAGCAACCCCCCACCCCCACACTTTTGTTTCTCACAGAGAGAGTGGTTACTGAATCACAGCTTCCAGAATAGAGAGTGGATTTGGCAGACAAGTCGCTTAATGAAGCTTTCTTTATTTTCTGTCTCTAGCTCTTTTATAAATAGGTTTGCCAAATTGATGCTTAATAGCTTAATATCGGGTTCATATTAATCTCACCCTGTCTGAGCTTCAAAGGGACAAACTGTTCTGACTGTTAATGAAACAAATTTCAGTTGCAAATTTCCCTGGGATCAGAGCTGGGGAAAGCAAAAAAAAATTCAAATGATCTAAAAAGACAAACATCTCCCTAGTGCGCTTTTCAAGCCACCGGGTTTTTTAATAGAGCCTCCTCCCAAGGCCTGAGAAATCCAGCTGCCTCGCGAAGCTGGGTTAAGACCACCATGGACACTAGATGGCGCAAGAATATGCTCCAAACTGGGAAGGCAGGCTGCTGCCCTGCACCCAACCTGCTCCAGGTGGGTTCACTGACACACGATGGGGTCCAAATGATGCAAGCTCAAACAAACGCTCCACATCCTCCAGCCAGAGACAGCATGAAAGTTGTAAGATCCATTTGTCTCCCGTTCTAACCCCATACATCTGGGCATTCTCTTAGGATTCAAAACGTGAATGAGCCGACAGAGTAATTAAACTACACTGCTGAGCTGCCTGCTCAAACCACTTAAGATGGCAGATTTCATGTGTTGTGCATTAAACCACAATCTTTTTTAAAGGGCAGATCATCCCCAATAATAGAAACAGCATTTTCATTCAGAAAAGCTAAGCATAAAATCAATATTGGAGCCATTTTTTGTTGTTTTGGGTTTTATTGGGGGGGGGGGGGTTGGTATACTGTCCTATGACTCCCAAGCAACCAAAGAAGTATTTATTTTACTGCTGGCTGGTTGCAGGACCCAGCCACTACCACTCATGCTGGACGCTTCCCTTACATAAAAATATCAACCCTGCCCTATCTGAGGCCAGAGGCAGGGCATCACAAAGAGAAAGCTCCCATGCACCTTGCTGGCTGCCTCTCATTCTGTCTGCAACTCACTGTGTAAAATCCAAGTACAATTATAGGCACAGCCCCCCCAGCCTGATGGCCTACCAAGATCCACGAGGTCCACTTGTAGTGGGATAAAGTCAGGAGAGGGACATCTTTCGAGAAGCCAGAACCTATGGAGCACAGGTTACTGGCAAGTCCCAGGGCTGGATGATCTAAGATGCTGGAATCTTGAGAATGGAAGAAACCAAGTGTTCTGACTCGAATTCAGAGAGCAATGCATTTCAGACCCCAGAGCTGACAGCTTCCAAGAGTGCTGTGGGACCAAAGCGCTCTCCTACCATATTAATAGCCCCAGCAGTAGTGAGGGGCATAGGGGTGACTCACAAGAGGCACCCAACAGTCCAGGGTGCCTGGCATGAAGTGCTCAGACTGGGATAGAGGGCAACAGGCAGGGAAATGGAGAAGAAACCCCAGCTCCACCTCAGGCTCACAGAAGGGTTTCTCAGGCAGTAGTAAGAATAATATAGTTCACCAGAGTTCCAGAAGGCCTTCTGGCCTCACCTGAGCGAAGTGCATCTGCTTCTGCTTCTACTTTCCAAATGGCTCCCTGAACCACTTCTGACCACCTGATGCCCTAGAGATGTGGGTCAGGATCTTACACTGTATCTAAGACCAGCCGTCATCTGGCCCAGGTGGGCATTATGGGCTGGCATTTCCACACTTCCTCCTTTCCTTTGTGGCTTCCCTCCGTCTAGTAAATTCTTTCCTCTTTTCAGACTCCCACTCTCCCTCCAGATTGCCACTGAAAGACTGCTCAGAGGAGTTGCCCTGCACCTATTATGCCCTACACCTTTCCCTGTGACTACCTAAGGTGGCCTCCCACCACCGTCTCTCGGGGTCAACCTTGGCCTCTGCCTACACAAGCTTGTGACTGTCGTCATTTGCTGCCTGTCTTCATATTCTGTAGTGAACTAAATGAACACAGTATGAGGACTGAGAGGAGGTCATATCTTGGTAAACCCACCAGCAAACGTGGATCCAGGCTGGGAAGGGGAACAATGTCATTCAGCAGAAAGTGGTAGAGAAAGGTTCACCAAAGACCCAAAGGAGCCAAGAGACCGAGGGTGGAGACTAGGGTAGGTAAGCCCAACAGGAGGGTTGGTGTAAAAGTTCCTGCCACCAAGCCTTCTTTTAGAAACTGGAACTGCCTCATAATGATGAGAATAGATCAGATCTATGTACTTCAGCTGCTGTCTTTGGCAGTCCCCAACCTCAGCTTACACCCACCTAGTGGCTGGCTGAGCTTGCAGAACTTGGGAAGGGAACTGGGAAAAAAAAATATATCTACAGGATATGAGCCCAGAAAGCCTTGGTATGTGGCAAGCCTGACTGGATGCTGGTTCGTGTCCCCAGCATAGCTGGGGCCCTTCCTCCCTCCTTGTTACTTCCTATGCCAGCCTGAGCTGCAGAGTGCTGGATACGAGGACTGAGGGTATGTCTGACAGGAAATCCCAGACCTCAGGTCTCTCTGGTCACAAGAGAAGCAGGGACACAGCAGCTCACTCACCTCTGACACCACCAAGTCAGACTCTCTGGTTTTGAAGCAGTCACGGGGGAGGGTAAAGGAGCTACTCTTCTCAGAACTTAACCTCTTCCCCAGGGTGACTGGGGCACTGGCACCCAGGAAGTCCTCTTAAATCTCTAGCTGAAGACAGGGGCCTCTTCCCTCGTTCCTTCTCTATTCCCCAAAATCAGATCAGTGAGCCCTGTGTCACTTCCCCCATGTGAAATCTCGGAACTGCCTGTCTTGCTCCGCATGACTAGGCAGATGCCCTCTACACTCTCCATGTGGTTATAAGGTGGCCTCCCACCACCGTCTCTCAGGTTCGACCTTGGCCTCTGCCTACTGACACTCATCCCACCTGAAGACTCTCTGTGTGCAAGTCTGATCACACCTGTCCACTGTGTGCTGCTTCTGCTCCTCTTGGGATCAATTTATTTTTGTGACCCCACTAGCTGAGCATCTGTGCATAGTAACTTGGTATTCTTCATTTGTCAAGCACCCGACATAGACAGGGCAGAACAAATCACTGCTAACTGTGTAAGATGGACTGAAATTCTCCAGGGGAAGCAGAGGAGCCTGCCCTATGGGGTGGGTGTTGATACCAGTGCCGATTAACTGCTTGCCTAGACACTGTATCACAAATAAACAGGAAATTAATTTTCCATCTTTCAATTCCTTTTGAGTTTAATTTCAAGCCATATAATTGGTCTCAATTTCCTTTAAAAAAAAAACAACAAAACCTTCTGCTATCAAAATGTAACAGAAAGAAATCTCCAGCTACCTGCTCCTTCCCTGAATGCATGTCCATCAGGAGGTAGTCAGTTTCTGCTTTGAGGAAACAGCTGGACACATTCTGAAACACCTTTTAGGACATTAAAACACACTAACCCCCAACTTTGAGGCAGGGAAAACAAGGCAACTGTGCGTTTGAAAACCAGCAGGTAAATCTAAAATGTAAGAGTGGGGTGACAGGGATCATGGGCTTCAACTGTCAAGCTATGTGATCTTGGGCAGGCTGCCTGCCCTCTCTGTAAAGTGAAGGCAAGTAATACGGAAAGATATGAGTCAGGCAAGGACCAAATCAAGGAGTGAGCATGGTGACTCAAATGTGCTAAGAAGTCCAGGCACCTTCACCATAGGAGGCCACAGAGCATGCCTAGTGCCGGAGGGTCACAAAGCGAACTTGGAGGTTGCCAGCGTTTACGGCGTAATTGCTGTGTTCTAGCCTTGTTCTTGAATTCCAGATTGGTAAGCCTTTCATCCTCACAACAGCCAAAGTTGTTGGCGTCCCCCTTACAAAGGGGAAAGTAAGGCACAGAGAGGAAGGAACTCTGAGGTTAAACAGCCCGTGCTGCATAAACTCAGACACATCCGTGCAAAGCCTCCTCCTCCCTAGTGCTATTTTACTTTGTGATTTTCATAATGAATTATTTACAACTGACCGTCTTTCAAACCTTCGCTCAACCATCCCAAATCCATAGGCAAGCTTGCAGACTTGTTAATGTTTAATGACTACAAATAAATCATAAAATAAAGATATTCCTTAAGACCTATATATTTAGCTCTTAGCGGCTGTTTGTGTCTTCTCTGGTCAGATCAGAATACCAAATGTTCAGGAATATGGCCTTTATTTATTTTGGGTTTTTGTTGTTGTTATTGTTTTCAGATAGGGTATATGTAACCAGGCCAACCTTGTACTCACTATGTAGCAAAGGATGGCCTTGAATTCCTGATCCTCCTGCCTCCATCCTCTTGGTGCTCTGCTCACAGTTGTGGGCCTGGTTTACACCTGCTGGTGAATAAACCCAGGGCTTTGTGCATGCTGTGCAAGCGCTCTACCAACTGGGCTACATCTCCAAGCCCTGGCCTTTATTTTTAATTCATATCTTTCTTTCAAAACACAACAGTACTCTATTCTATCTTATGGAATAAAATCAGTTGTAATATTCTTCAGCAATCACCACCAGGAAGGGATGATCACCACCTGCATCACGGTGGATTTTTCTCTGGCTGGCCCAATACAATTCTGTTTGCAGAGGGAAGCACTCAGGACATATTGCCTCTGCAGTGGGTCTAACTGTGGAATGGTTACAAGTGTCCAAATGATCTTAGCCATCCTATATCCCACTGTCCTTATTTGTGGGTCTTTGTGGAGTGTGACTACACAGAGTTCTTTCTTCTTTTCATTAGGAAATAAAGAAGGAGATGAAAGCCACAGACATGTCACAGATTGATTATGTAGAACACTGGAGTTATAGAGAAAACCCAAATGGCAACCAAGTGCCCATCCCCAGCACTTCATCACTGCCCCTGTGGAAAGTCTGGCTAGAAGACAAGGTATCAGACTCTGATGCCCAAGTTTAACACAGCCCACAGCCAGGTTCATTGGAGACCAGTGCCCATCCCCCTACATTCCTGTCCTGGAATACTGGGATGACACTGGCTGGAGGGGTCTTTCATATAGTTTTGTCTTCATCACGAGATTTGCCCACTGAGACTACATGCTACTGTCAGTCTTGATTTAGGAACAGGAACCAGGGTCAACAGATCAGTGGGGCAGATCTACACTTCTCAGGAGCAAAGTGTCAAAGGTCCTGCTTGAGGCCAGGCCGGCAGAAGGGGCGTGGGGATGGGAGTGAGTGGCAGTGAGGCTGGTAGGGAAGGAGCAAGGTGAAAAAGAGGGCAACCCTGGAGGGCAGGGGCTTCCCAGAGAACCTGTGAGGTCCCAGAGAGCAGAGGGCTAACATCCATATGACCCTGTGTGAGAGGCCAAGGAGACGTGTGTCTGGACAAACTGACTAGGTTCCATAAGACTCCAGAGTGGTCTTGTTTGTCCCTAGTTGGCCACAATGTAAGCTATGGCATCTCCAACTACTTCAAGAGAGAAGCGGCTTTCTATCATTGACCACTTGGGGACTATTGGAGAAGAGAGACAAGATCATGGAGCCACTAGCCGCAGGGTCTATGAGGCTTGGGATCACTTGCCTAGTAGGGAAACACCATCCTTCACCACAGCACACCTCTCTAAGCCCCTGCAGTGGACACAGAGCAGTTTCCCACACCTCCTTACTCACAGGCAGTGCAGGAAGAGGTAACAACCCTAGGCTTGCGGTGTCATCAGAAGGAAGGGCCTCACAATAAGCAGGGTCCTGGATGCACAGTTTACACACTCCCCACTGGCCCGCTGAAAACTCTGTTTCCCCTTTATAGAAGTCGATTTGTCTGCCTCCTCCATAGTCAGTGACTACCCAATCTGAGCTAACAATAATAATCTTATTAACGGTGACAGTAATAGCAATTACCATCTGCTCAGGGCTTGCGTGTGTCACACTGTGCAGAGAGTACTTTCATGTAGTAGTTAATTCACTGCTTAGCAACCTTGCGCTTATCTCTATTTTACAGATGGGGAACAGAGAACAGAAAGAGGAAAGTCTCCTGCCGGTGGTCCCACAGTCAACATAAGCAACAGAGCTGGGATGTGAGCACAGGCAGCTACTCCAGCTGCCTACGCATTGAGCTCTCTGCTGCCTCTGGGACACACGGGGTGAGAAAAACAAGGAGATACACAGCTGTGCCTACAGAATGCTCAGGGTGATGGAGGACAGGCCACATGGAGGGGCTTTATGACAAAAGGTTGGCATGTATAAGAGACAGACAGAGGATTGTTCATGCTGCAAGCTGTGGAGATGAGATGTGGCTGAAGACTACTGGGCAGTGAGACCTACAGGACATTGTGTGGTTCACAGTAAAGAGTAAGACACCAGGCTAGGGAGTGGCTTGGTTTTTCAAGCCTAAAGACCTGACTCTGGTCTCCAGGACCCATATGAGAAAGCTGGGTGTGATAGCGCACATCTATAATGCCAGAATCCCATGACATATTAGAAAGGTATGGGAAGGTAAAGACAGGAGAATTCTTGAAGCTTGCTGGCCAGGCTAGTCTAATGGTGAACTCCAGGTGGATGATGTTCTTGAGGAAAGAATGTCATGGCTGGCTTCTCTTCTCCACATTCATGCACATGCACATACACATATACACAAATACCATAAAATAATTCCTAAGACTATAAATTCTATGACATGTGTATTGAAATATCTCAAAATACCACTTTTCAGAGCCTATTAACTAATAGTTACTGCTGTCCCAAGCTGAGGGGCTTCCGTCAAGTTACAAAACCTCTTTGGGCCTTATCTGTAGAATAGTAGTAATGATACTCAACTCATAAAGTTGTCATATTAGGAAATTTAGTTATGGACTTAGGACCTCTTATGATTGTGCCAGGCTTACACCACCTTGTAGACAGACTGCTCTGCCCCCAGGTTTCCCTACAGTCATTCAGTTGCCTCTTTGATGGGGGAGGTGAGACTGGTAAGGGTGGAGCCAAGAAACAGAAGGAACGAGGCAAAATTAATCTGTGATCAATACCGCTTGTGGCCATTATGGTGACAGGCAGCAGATAAACACATAAATAGAACTGAGGAGCAGCTTACTCTGCCAGCTGTTGCCATCAGCCACTCTGCCCAATTACGCAGGCTGCAGCATAACCTTCTATCATTAGGCATCCCATGACATTTTATTTGTGCTTCCTCCCTCCCATTGTATTTAGCCTGCTTTCATCTGTGAAGGTCTAGCTAGCCTCACTAGAGGCTCCGGCTGTGGTAATTTAGAGTTAAGCATTATTTTATAGCATGTAAATAATGAGTTGTAGGCAGGCTTGATGAAAGGCAATGCCTGCTTCAGCCAGAGCCTCGGCAGTCTGGGAAGGCTGGGTGGCTGGTGCAGATGCATCATGTCGGGTGTCTGGACAGAATTGGGCCTCAACCTGGCTGGTCTCCTACTAGAAGACAGTACAACAGCTGAGTTATGGATCAGTGTTACCAACTAGGTGATGGCACCCTCCAGTTTGGTTTTTTTTTTTTTTTTGAAACCCTTTTCAAGTAGTTAGAAAACATCCCTATTTATTCCATAAGACTTCAGGCTGTATCTCCCAAGAGAAAGAGTATTTTCTCTCATAAAATCATTTAAACGATAAACAACACTGTAATTTCTTTTTTAAAAAAGATATATTATGTATACAGTGTTCTGTCTGCATGTATACCTGCAGGCCAGAAGAGAGTGCCAGATCTCATTACAGGTGGTTGTAAACGACAGTGTGGGTGCTGGGAATTGAACTCAGGTCCTCTAGAAGAGCAGCCAGTGCCCTTAACCCGAGTCATCTCTCCAACCCCTCCAGCCCCCAACTCTGCTGCAATCCTCACCCTATCCTGTGCTGACAAGACGGGCTACAACACCCCACAATTTTTCAAGGGGTCAGTGGAATATGGTATGAGCAGAAACTTAAAATATCTTTGAGTCACTGTACACACGCCTGTCACTCCCTAAAGGTGGTGAGTGATACAAAGTGAAAACGGGGGAGTGGAGGGTGTGGCCAAGTTGAGCTGGGTTAGAGGCTAGAGCTACTTCTGGCAGAGAGAAGCCCAGCTACAGACTGGGTTCAACAGGTGGACACAGCATACTACAAAACATCCACTGGGGCCAGGAGTCCAGGGTGTGGAGCCCTTGCCTGTTATGTGCAATCCCCTGAGTTCCATCCCCAGAAGCTCCACCCTTACTAAAAAAAGCTAAAGAAAACAGCAAAGAAAAGTTTGTACCAAGTGGTATGTGCTGTGTGAGTACTGTCTGCTCACTTGCTAGGGGGTAGGGTGTGTGGAAAGACAGGCTAGCAGCTGGACAGGAAATGTTTGTCCATCTTTCACTAGGTTGTCGGTGCCTCTGGCTGGGCTCAGTCACCTGCAACTAAGATGCTTCTTGCTCAATGACAATATTCAACAGCAGCAGTAGCACACTGCAATTAATGACTGCAATGGTATGTACAGAACATCCCCTATGGCCAGGTCAGGAGCCTTACCTGGATTTCATCAGAGTCATAATGAAAGATGGGCCAGTCTAGCTCCCGTTTTTAAGAGAGATCCAAGCACAGGATTGTTTGTCCGTGACTTATGAACATAGCAATCTTTCCATTCCTCAACCCCCATGATGTGCCCCATCACCTTGACAGCTGCCCCCCAACTCCAGATGGATTTTGAAAGTTTTGAAACCCCAACCCTTGCTTTCAACACAGCCTTCAGTGTCCTTTCCTGTTTGGGTTCTTCCCATCCAAACCAGGCTGCAAGATGCTGATGTGCAGGCTGATACCGTATACATCAGTAGCTGGGAACTTGGGTGAGTCATAAAGTAAGGTTTTAATCCTGGCTCTGCCATTTGCCTAATGGCTTTACACAAGTCCCATCATGTCCCTAAGGATCATTTTCCTTCTCTGTAAATAAAGGGGTCTCAGTGGAAAAAAAAATGGTTTATTGGAGGCTTATAGTATGTGTGAAATGCTAGGCAGGGCTTGGCAAGAGCTCAGTGGCATCTATGATCCTTTTCTCTTTGATAAGACAGTGACAGGAGGTAAAGTTTTGAGAGAGATGGTGTCATGACTTCTGGTCTTGGCCTGGCTCAGTCCTGAAAAGGAGGACGCCTTAGAAACAGAGCACTCTACGTGTAAGCAGCAGCTGTCCGTTCTTGGATAAACAGAGTAAGCCACCTCTCAGGGCCACCAAGCTCTTTACCTACAATATCTGCTGCCGCCCAAATCCCTTCTTTTCACTTCTGGGTTTCACCACATTTTTTTTTCTTTTGAAGAATAATAGTTTACTAAACAAATTAAACATTATGAAAGAGGAAAGTAGCCCTGGAGGCTCTACAGGTAGAGCATTTCACACTGGCATAGGCGTCCCCCATCCTATATGCAGAAGTTCATTTTTCAATTGCACAATGAGGCAGGAGCCCAAGCTTGTGAGCCTCCATTTACAATTTAGCCTTGCCACTGCCTCCCCCACTCCTGGCTCCTGCTCTCTGCTCCCATGTTAAGCAATTCCTCTCCCCTGGAGCTCCTGGCGGCCCTCATCATTCTCACTTAGGCAAACTCTATCTATGGATTTCATTCCTCTAATTTTCTCCCATGAATCAATCCTCCCTCCCCTCGGCTGCCGCTGTTGTCTGGACTGCTCCTCTAGACAGCTGTTCATTTCATCCGATTGTATATTCAGTGAAGGGTCAGCAAGTGCCAGCTACAGGCAAGGGACTGGGAGAGGCCAGGGAGGTAGGGAGCCCATGTGCTAGCTGAGGCTGCCAAAAACAATAGTATAAACCGTGTGATTTATAAACAATGAGGATGGGAAGTGCAACATGAAGGCCCTGGCAGAGCCACGGTGCCTGGTACAATGGCACATCCTTGTTATATGATCACAAGATGAGAAGGGCCTTGGCCATTTTTTCCAAGGGCACTAATGTTATTCACCAGGGCCCATTCCCAGGTATAATCACTTCCAAAGATCTACCTTCTAATATATTTGGGTATATTAGATACTTATCTCACTGCTTTGATAAAATACCCAGATGAAAGCAATGAAAGGGACAAAGGGTTCCTTTTGGCTCCTCGTTTGCGGATGCAATCCATCATGTGGGAAGTTCTTGAGGCGTGATGCAGCCAGTTAGCTAGAGCCAGCAGTGAGCAAACAGAGAACAGTGGTGCCAGGACTCAGCTCTCTTCCTGGAATTCAGGCCAAGCCTAGGGAATGGAGCTGTCCTCACTGATAGGTCTTCTCAACTTCCTTAATCAGAATACCCTCTCAGGGCAGGCTTAATTAGGTTAGCAGGGATAACCTAACCTACATAATCCCTCACAGGTGTCCCTAGAAGACTTGTCTCCAGGTGATTCCAGGTCCTGCCAAAATGACAGTCAATATTAACAGTGCAAGGGTTAAGATTTCCAGTACGGAAAGTGAGCCCTGCTGGGAGTTTAGACTCATTATCTTACAGCATGGCTAGCACCTAAGCTGGACATCCGGATTCAACTCCATCCCCTTTGCTGTAAGATGATAAACTCAAAACAAATTACTAATAACATGTCTCGGCTTTTAAAATGTGGATAACAGTAACTGTCCCTTGAAGTGCTGGGAATTTTCACTGAAGAAAAGTACCCAAAACATGGTACACTCAATGGTTTCCAATGATTCTCCCCACTGTCCACCTAACACTGTTTCTGGGTGGCATGTGTGACTCCCAGGGAATGAGATAGCCATTAGCTCTCCCCAGGACCGTGCTGGGCATCCTGAAACCATGTGATGAGGAAGAATTGACCATTAGATGGGAGAATGCCTTCCATTCAAGCTTATCCTAACTGGATATAAATGCCCAGGAGGAAAGGACTGCCACATACAACTTGCATATTTATCTCCAGACTGGAAATATCATTGAGGGAGTTTGTGCTGTGTTGTTAAAGGTGAAGATGACAAGAATATCAAGACAGCTTGGGGACAGAGAATAGTACCCACAAGCCCGCAGAAGGATGTTACTTGAATCACACCATCCATAAAAATGAATTCAAAATGGATCCGATACCTAGAAGTAGGAACTAAAACAAAGCTCTTATTTTGTCTTTTAAAATACTCTGAGACCTGTCTGTCTCGTCCTCTGGTGACACTCATACCCCATCCCTCTGTTTGTCTGCTGTCAGCCTCCTGCTGGTCCACTGTTCCCTTCTACTTTTTTTTTTTTGCCTTGGGCACTGTTCAAAATCTAGACTGTGCATGTGAAACAAAACATACACTATTTGAGTAAAATGCTAAAGTCTTAGAAAGTGTACAGAGCTGTAAATCTTTGGCACTTAGGGTTCAGATCAGATTAGGCATCATAGTATAAGCAACAGAAGAAAAATTTACAAACTTAATTTATCAAAGTTTAAATGTTTCTACTGCAAGTGATAACTGTCAGGAAAGTGATACAACCAAAATCCCTCACAGGACAAAGGGAAATGTTTTTAAGTCACATATTTGATAAAAGACTTAACATGGACTTCAACAATAAGATAAATAATGTAAAGATGGGCAAACGATTTGAATAGACATTTCAAAAAGAAACTAGGTGACACAAGGCTGTAAATCCAGCACATGAGGGTTGGAAGCAGGAAGGTCAGGAGTTCAAAGCAAACCTGAGCACATAGCTAGTTCAAGCACAGAGTATGCCACATAAAAAAAAAAAAAAAAAAAAAAGAAAGCATTTAAATGGCCAATAAGGGCACCAGAAAATGATCAAACAAACCAAAACTGCAATGAGATGCCATTTTACACCATGAGGTTGACTGCACTGAATGAGCAAGCAAGCAATCAAATCCCTCAAACAGGTGAAGGTGAGGATGTGGAGAAACCAGAGGCCTTGGTGTACTGCAGCTAGGAGATGATGGAGACACTTTGGAAAACACGTTGGTAATTATTTAGACCACACACTTACTGCATGGTCCAGTAATTCCACCCCAGGCTTATTCCTAAGAGAAATGAACACCTATAATCCCCACACAAAAGCTGTACACCTGTGTTCACAGCAGCTTCAAAAGTGGGGCAAGTCAATGCTGCTTTACCGGTGGGCACGGACAAAAGTGGGCGACTCAAACAACTCGAGATTACTCAGAAATAAAAACAAAGTGATGCACACTGGAGCTTAGCAGAAACTTGCCAACACTGAAATGATGTCTTCGTTGGTGCTTCTATTGCTGTGATGAAAAGCCATGATCAAAAGCAAGTTGGGGAGGGGAAGGAGTGTGCTTGAATTCCCCTTCCATATCACTATCCTCAAAGGAAGTCTGCACAGGAGCTCAAACAAGACAGGAACCTGAAGGCAGGAGCTGATGCAGAGGCCATGGAGGGGAGCTGCTTACTGGCTTGCTCCCCATGGCTTGCTCAGTCTGCTTTCTTATACCAGCCCAGGGATGGCACCACTCACGATGGGCTGAACCCTCCTACTCCAATCACTAATTACGGAAATGCTGTACAGCATGATGTTATGGAGGCATCCCTCCTTTTGGATGCCTCTAACTTGTGTCAAGTTGACAAAAAAATACTAAAGCCAGGACAGACATGTACAGGTTACCAACACTACACAGTATATAAATCAAGTCATAATTATTTCTGACCCATCCAACATATGCCAGGCACTCTCCAGCCCTAACAGTAGTTATAAACTTACCGGCACAATGATCCTGCCCCTCCCCCACGCTAACTGAGCTTTCTCCAGCTAACTGGCCAGGACCCAAAGACTCCTGACAGCTGACCACACTGCTCTTTTCTTCAACAATGCTGTCTCAGGGCTGGAGAGATGGCTCAGAAGTTAAGAGCTGCTCTTCCAGAAGTCCTGATTTTCCACAATTCACACAGTGGCTCACAACCATCAGGTGCCCTCTTCTGGCTGTAGGCAGAACACTGAAATAATAAATAAATTAATCTTTTAAAAACAAACAGAAAACAAAATAAATGCTGTCTCAAGAAATTCTGAGCACACTAGTTTCCACCATTTGAGTCTTTTCCAAAAAGGACACCAACTTCTTGGAGAACAACCTGAATTTGGCTGGAAGATCAAGAGCTGCAGGGTCTACGGAGAAGAGAACCCCACTGTCAAGTATTATAAAACATCAGGCTAAGATGTCTTACACTTGCTTACGCTGTGGAACATTAGTTTAATGATACAAAGATGTGCTGCATTCTTTCATGTTGCTTTTGTTAAACTCTGTGAAGCTGTGTCACTGTGCCTGTCTAAAACACCTGGTTGGTCTAATAATGAGCTGAATGGCCAATGGCAGGTGGAGAGGGAGGGCAGGGCTGGCGGACAGAGAGAATAAAGAGGAGGAGAAATCTAGGCTCAAGAGGAAAGAGAAGAGCTAGGAAAAAGAGAAGGGGAAGGAGAGGAGGATGCCAGGACCAGCCACACAGCCAGCCACGGAGTTCTGACCTTCAATTTGAGGTTGCTCTGTTGCACAGAAGTAGGTCGTTGGAACCACAGTCCATCAGAAAGTTATGTTCCTAGACCGCTGATGAATCTGCCTAGGTAGGGGAACTGGACAAAACCTACCCCTGGAATTTTTCTTTCTCCACAGACAGCCCTTCCCTCATTTTCCTGTAACCTTCCATTGACCCTTGTGTTACTGAGCTCTCCCCAATAGGTGAGGCTGGGCACACCGGTCAGGAAGCTGCCCTCAGATCCTGTGCTGTTCTGTCTCATCTTACAAAGCTCTTTTGGTTCCATCCCCTAAATGATGTCCCCATCCTTCCCCACATGGTGATTCTGACAGGAGCTGAGCTATACCTACCGTATAACTCACTCTTTGTTGACATCAGACTAAACAGGAATGAGATTTATTCTTCATGCCAGCCCTGTGTGAGGCAGGGAAGACCGCTCTCTTGAAGGTACTCAACCATTCTGACCCCCTTCAACACGGGACAACTATTGCCTGCCTCCAGACTGCTGAGGGGAAATGTGAGAGAAATCTGTAGGCGCCTTAGCAGGCACTAAGTATGGTACCATTCCTGTGGGCCACCATGTCTCCTGTGTCATCAAGTACCATTCAGCTCTAGCCTTAATGGTCTTCTTAGAAACACCGAATTCAAGACAAGCTGCTGAGGTCTCAGAGGGCTCTGTCCTGTGTGAGTGACAAAATCTTCTTCCATCCTGCTTCCCAGCAGGGATCCTGAGTCAGGCTTGATTCCATCTGGCATGTTGCCTCATGGCCTTATTAAAGTGGAAACAACAGTGAAGCATTCTAGGGTGTGAACATCCAGATGCAGCTAGAGATGGAGTGCAGAGGGGCGGGGATGGGGCAGAGGCTTGAGTGGTAATTCCTCCAGATGTGTCTGGTGTCATTCATGATACCAGGTGCGTCTCAAGTTAAACTTTGTCCACACAGCAAACCTTATTAAGAGTTTGGCTTTTGGACTCGGCACTGAAAAGGAGAGACCCCTTCTTTCATCATACGCCTGCCTCTCTTGGTGGCTACCTGTTTGAAAGCCTCATGTAAATCTTCATTAGTTTGGAGGAAGTTTCCTTATTCAGGAGGAGAAGAATTTGCATTTTGATTTGGCAGTAATATTTTAGAATAAAACTGTCAGTATCTAGAAGAAAAAGGAATGTGGGAAAAATCCCTAGAACCCTATTCTAGATAATCACATTCCGAGACACGTGAAGGATGCGTCACCTCAGGCTAATTTATGGCGTGTTTTCTATTAGAATTGCAAAGTCTTCACAGTTGGGAGGTGTTAAAATATGACTTCACATCATATTAAATGCACACTATATTTAAACTGGGATGTGAACTGAAACATGAAGCAAACTAATTTGCTGAATTCTACACTGATCTTGGTTCTGCCTTTGCTGTCTTTTGCCTCCACTGTGTTCCTCTGGGTTTCATTAACGTACTCAAATCAGAACCATACTATGAGTTTTTGAAATTATTCAAGCATTCAACACTCTAATAGATAGGAGCCCTTGTGGCCTGTGACTGAGTTCTACATGGCGGCTGTGCCTCTGTCAAGGGGAGTGTTAGCTAACTTCCTGTCAGTGTGACCAACATCTGAAGGGAGGAGAGTTCGGTCCATGTTTCCTCTTGCACTTGGGCGGGCCATCGAGGCAGCGGGTACCTGTGGCCAAGGAAAGATATTGACCTCATAACAGATTGAGAGCAGAGGACAAGGAAGAGTCAAGGCCAAGGACACTCTCTCAGTGACTATTTTTTTCTCTAACAAGGCCCACATCCTCATTGTTCCATCCATTATGAGTCCTTCTCAGATGAATTCTTTCATCAGGTCAAGATGCTCCATGAGCTGTGCTTCCCTGTATCCTAAATGGATGCCAATCCAGTCAAGTTGGCAGTGTAGATGGCCCATCCCAAGGGCACTTTCCTATATGAGCAGAAATGCCCTTGACTGTGTCCCATAGCCTCAGGTCCCAAATACACACATAGAGGTTTATATTAATTACAAACTGTTTGGTCTATGGCTCGGGCTATTACTAGCTAGCTCTTGCATCTTAAATTAACCCATTTCTATTAACCTATGTATCACCACATTCTGGTAGCTTTTCCTGTGTCTCATTACATCTTGCTTCCCTGGTGGCTCACACCCTATGTCAGACTCCGCCCCTTTCTCCTGTATTTCTGTTTGGATTTCCCACCTGGCTGTAAGCTGTCTTATACCAAACAGCTTTCTTTATTAACCAATGGTAGGAACACATATTCACAGTGTACAGAAAAACATCCCACATAGTTTGACTGTAGTTATTTTTTTTTTCTCTTTGTGATACCTGCCACCCAGCTCCCAAATAAATACATGGAGACTTATTCTTACTTATGAAAGCTTAGCCTTAGCTTAGCTTGTTTCTAGCTAGCTTTTTTTTTTAACTTTAATTATCCCATTTCTCTTTGTTTCTGGCCTTTTTACATTCTTTTATATATATATGTGTCTGTGTGTGTGTATATATGTGTATGTGTGTGTATATGGATCATAAAACTTATGGATTGGAATTCTAGGGATTTTTCCTCCACTCATTTTTCTTCCAGATCCTGACAGATTTTACTCTAAAATATTACTTATATGAGAGGACATATAAGATCTCATAGTTTCTGTGGTTTGAGAATTCTGGTCAGTAATGTCCATTTTTATTTGGAACCTCAAGCTTTGTTACAGACAGACAAGATGTGGCTAGAGCTGAACCAAAGTAGGCTGCAGAGCCAGTGGGAACATAAGCATCTCTCTTCTTGCAACTCTTGTATACTCTGTGAAACCTGGCTTGGGCTTCCTTACAGCGTGGCAGCCTTGTCCACCGTGTTTATATGACAACTGAAACCTGACAAAAGCACATTCCAGACAACAAGCATGTGGCCTTTGTATCCTAGGAATGGGTGTCATGAGTATCCGCATGTGGCCTTTGTATCCTAGGAATGGGTGTCATGAGTATCTGAATGGCACACTTTTTATGTCACAAAAGTTCAGCTAGTTTCTGAGAAAGGGGACACAGCTCCAACTTCCAAAGAGAGAGGTGCCAAAGAACTAGGAACTTATTTTAAAACTGACAGACTGAGGCTGGAATAAAGACAGACTGGACAGACCATAGAAGGATGGGGATTGCACTGGAAGAATGAACCCCAGTCATTTCTTCCTAAACCACAGCATGTTCCTGAAGGGAAGAAGGCAGGCACTGGCACATCAGAGTGAGGTTGAGGGAAAATCTATAAGAGGTTTTCAGCCACCTGGGGAAGAGCAGCCTGACAGATCAGCTAAAGAGGACAAAGTATCTGTCCTTGGAGATTTCCTTCAGATGCAAATTGACCTAAATTGGGAGCCAGCTGACTTCTATTAAAAAAAAAAGCACAATCAGAGTCAGGGTTCTGTCATCTGAGGATGAACTAAAACCTTGGTCCCATTCCAAAACCAAGATAAAAGCATGGCTCTCCAAGGGTCACCACAGCTTTAGAGCAAATTAGCTTATGAAGGAAGAAACAAATATGTGAAACACCTTCGACTTGACATCTGGGGTGGCTGAAAGGGGTCAGCCATCACAGGGTGTGCCTAGAGCACTGCCAGGACAGCCTGCTGGGATTACAGAGAACTCCAGCAATGGCCCAGGTGACTTGTGGGAGTCCTCAGAGGGAACAGCACAGCAGTGTTGTCTCTTACACTAAATGGACCGGTGCCAGTCACAGCAGCAATACCTTCCGCAAAAGTCTGTGGCCATGTTTCCCCAAACTAATCTTTGAGCTAGCGGTTCAAGTGGAAATGGTGTGTAGCAGATTCTGGGCTTAAGTAATTTTGGGTATTTATCTGTTTTCCCTTTCTACCTTTTCCTGAGATAAATCCCCGAGTCTGGGCCAGGCACTATGAGAAAGAAAAGAGTTTCCTGCCTCTCTCGCAGCTTAGGTGTGGTCATGTGACTAGATTTTGGTTTCTGAAAGTGTGTGTGCAAGCTCTTAGTCACCTCCTTCAAGACTACCTGATCTACCCGCTTCTGCTTCTGGTCTGAAGTCTGGAAAATAGGAACTGTTGGAATACCTTTGGGGCCCTGATGAACACAGGCAGCCCTCACTGGCAGCTGTGCCAAGTTTTTTATGTGAGCACTAGGATTCAAACTTGGGTCTTCACGCTTATAGATCAAGGGCTCTTAGACACTGAGCCATCTCAGCCCCATAAGCTCTCTTTGGATATATTCTTCCAGCCCCACACATGTATCTGTGTCCACTTTTCTTTATCCTAACTAATTAGGCAAAGATTTCATTTCTCAGAAGTCTCGCCATACCCCACCAGGAAAGCCTGCCCCCTGCTTTCCCAGAGGCCGGTTCATTCCTCTATTACAACATTTATCACACTTTAGGGTAATTATCAGGAGAGGATTATACTTCTTGATTGCTAAACTGTGAGGAACTTTGATCTGATCTAGCTTTGAATTTTCTCCAGTGCTGGGAGTCAGCCTCTGACAATACAAACAGTGATGTAGGAATGAGCGAGCGCAGAGAAGGGCCACAGTCTAGGGATGAAGAAATGTCCCTACATCCTCCAATAACGCAGCTGCCCTGGGCTGTAAGAACCTGCAGAGCAGACTCACAGAGAGAAGGGCAGTCAATTGCACATGTGACCCCACTTCCCCACCTCATCTGCTCAGGCCAGGCACACTCTGCAAGTGTCTAGGCTAGCATCTCCTATTCCCAGGGGACCAGAGGGAAGAAAGAGGCCAGGGCTTGTGCGAGATAGGCATGAGAGACTCCAGCAGCAGCTCAGTGGATTACCACCGTGGGTAGGAGACCAGGAAGCAATTACTGCCGTGAGTGCAGAATCGGTCTGATTTGCTTCTAAATGAGGGGTGTTTCAGAAATCTTCAAATTCCTGCTGCAGTGGTTAAAGTGAAGGATGATTCGGATGCAAACACTCAATTACTAAGAAGAAAAGCTCAGGGGTACAGAAAGGCAGCAATCAGTCGCTCCCAGCCTCCTTCTGTTTCTTCCAATGAAGTCAGCATTTTCTGTCTTCCCCAGCCCAGCTGGGATTTCAAATTCTTAAATTAAAAGCAGGAGGGAAGGGAAAAAGAAAAAAAAAAAAAACAGCTTTCTTATTCCTCTTGCTCAATGGACCTCCAGCAGTTTTAGTCTAATTAAAGTTAAATGAATTCTTTAAGGGGGATGACTTTCTTAGGACCCCTTGAAGAAAGTTCCTGACATCACTAGATAGCCACAAGTCTCAGGATAAATAATATTCACTCATCAAACCCCGGGTTGTGTGACACTCTGGGTCATATATTAAACCTAGATTTTTCTTCATAGAGAACTGGACTAAAATGAGTAGCTGGTTCATCCCAAGCCCTCTACCACATCTCTAGTAATTACCTTTAGTGGCTCAGTCGCTCAGATCTGCTTAGTGACAGACATCAAAGGTCTTCCAAAACAATAAGTGCTTTTTACTCTCAATGATGTGGCTGCTGAGGGGCTTGAGGCTGCACAGCAGAGGGGAGCATAACTGGCTACCTTAAGACTGGACCAAAGGACAGTGAAGGTTCCCACAGCACACCACTGGGCACGGATGTCTATAACAGCATCTCTAGAGATGACTAGATAATGAGAGCTCTGACCTAACCGGACTGGACAATGAAACGGTGGGGTGCAGGTGGAGAGGAGGGCGTGGGTGGGAGAGCAGGTGGAATGAGGGTGTAGGGTTAATTGGAGAAAGTGTGTCTCCAGTAGCCTGTGAAAGGTATAACTTAGTTCTTTCTTCCCTGTTAACCTTTTGTTTCCTGCTGCCACAAACTAAACAACCTCAGGCCCACACACTTCCACCAGGACATTCTGGCCTCCCTCAGGCCCACACACTTCCACCAGGACATTCTGGCCTCCCTCAGGCCCACACACTTCCACCAGGACATTCTGGCCTCCCTCAGGCCCACACACTTCCACCATGGTGACACTCTGGCCTCCCTCAGGCCCACACACTTCCACCATGGTGACACTCTGGCCTCCCTCAGGCCCACACACTTCCACCAGGACATTCTGGCCTCCCTCAGGCCCACACACTTCCACCAGGACATTCTGGCCTCCCTCAGGCCCACTCACTTCCACCATGGTGACACTCTGGCCTCCCTCAGGCCCACTCACTTCCACCATGGTGACACTCTGGCCTCCCTCAGGCCCACTCACTTCCACCAGGGTGACACTCTGGCCTCCCTCAGGCCCACTCACTTCCACCATGGTGACACTCTGGCCTCCCTCAGGCCCACACACTTCCACCAGGGTGACACTCTGGCCTCCCTCAGGCCCACACACTTCCACCATGGTGACACTCTGGCCTCCCTCAGGCCCACACACTTCCACCATGGTGACACTCTGGCCTCCCTCAGGCCCACTCACTTCCACCAGGGTGACACTCTGGCCTCCCTCAGGCCCACACACTTCCACCATGGTGACACTCTGGACTCCCTCAGGCCCACTCACTTCCACCAGGGTGACACTCTGGCTTCCCTCAGGCCCATACACTTCCACCATGGTGACACTCTGGCCTCCCTCAGGCCCATACACGTCCACCATGGTGACACTCTGGCCTCCCTCAGGCCCATACACTTCCACCAGAGTGACACTCTGGCCTCCCTCAGGCCCATACACGTCCACCATGGTGACACTAGGCTTTCCTCGGGCCCACACACTTCCACTAGGGTGACAGTCTGGCTTGCCTCAGGCCCACACACTTCCACCAGGGTGACAGATACACTGGCCTGCCTTAAGCCCACATAACTACTTGCTCTGTTTCACTTTTGTGTGTTGTGAGGTTTCTAGTAGTTTTGGAGACCATGGAAATGCAAGGGACTGCCTTAAGGTTTCCATTGCTGCAACAAAACACCATGACCAAAAAGCAAGTTGGGAAGAGAGGGTTTATCAGCTCACACTTCCACATCACTAATCATCACTGATAGAAATCAGAGCAGAGAAGGATCCTGAAGAGACAGGAGCTGATGCAGAGGCCATGAAGAATGCTGCTTACTGGCTTGCTTCTCCAGGCTTGCTCAGCCTGCTTTCTTATAGAATCCAGGACCACCAGCCCAGGGATGGCACCAACCACAAAGGGTAGGGCCCTCCCCCTCCAATCACTAATTAAGAAAATGCCTCACAGTTGGATCTTATGGAGGCATTTTCTCAATTTCTTCTTTTCAGATGAGTTTAGTTGTGTTAAGTTAGACTAGACAGAACAGAGGCCCTGCACCTTAGCAAGCACACCTCTGTCTTGGGTCTCCTTATGTCAGCCAACATTCCATTGGTCAAAGTAAGCCAGAGACCCATTTTCTTTGGCCACTCTGCCAGTATAGTGAAAAGGGTCTTAGAGGACAAGGGACTGAGAATGGTAATCCAATCTACTTCTTGAGGGACAGCAGAGGTGGTCCATGGGAGAAGGCCGAGCTCTAAAGTTCAGCATTAGCTAAGTAACAATTCTTTCAGTGAATTGTAAATGTTTATAGAAGACATAGAATCCACAGAGTTAGCAGTGGCAGTTGAATATGGTGACCAGATGCCACCAAGCCACTTTTTCCCTGCCATAAACATATTCCCTATAAGCACAGGCTCCAGTAATAAAGCTGGTCACCACTTGCTGACTACTGAGACAGGCTGACTAGGGCATTGTCAACTTGACAGAGCCTACAAGTTACCTCAGTGGAAGCTTTAGTGGAGGAATTATCTAGACTATACATGTCTGTGAGGATTGTCTTAATTGTTCGTTGATACAAGGGAGCTCAGCCCACTGTGAGTGGCACCATCCTTAGGCAGGTGATCCTAGGCTGCATAAGAAAGCTAGCTGAGCAGGAGCCAAAAACAGTCAGAGAGGGAGCCGGCAAGCAGCATGCTTCTATTCTTTCTACTTCAGGATCCTGTCTTAGAAGCACAAGATGAAATGAAATAAACCCATTCTTCTATTCAGTTGTGCTTATCACAGTAACAGAAAGGAAACTAGAAAAGACCTATGGGGGAGAGGCAAGGGGTAAGTGACCTTGTGCAGAGGTTCTGCCTCCACCAATGCCAGTTCCAGAGCCACTTGGGACAGGGCTAAGGAGGAATGGAGACCCTGCAATGCAGGTTGAGAGGAGTCCCTCAATTCATCATGGTCCTGCCACCCTCCACAGAGGCAGTGGATTCTCTTCATTAGCCCTCAGCCCTCCTCTGTCTCCCTTAAGTCATGTTATTTGGTCTGTCCACTTTGATGACTCTCCAGCCCTTTACATCTTGGTTTCCATTTCTGGGGTCCAACAAAAGCTGTGGCTGTGCTTTAGTGAGGGGCCACTTCCTGGGGACTGTGGTAGCTGAGTAGGACTGTTGTAATGGAACCCTTGACCTGTGGGTGAGGTGTCAACAGTACAATGGGGGAGACTAGAAGTCCAAGAACAAGGTGCTAAAGGAAGGGGTCCCTCTGAAGGCTGTGAGGACAGTGTGCTCCACATCCTTTTCCTGGCTTCTGGTTTCTTGGTCTCTTCTGCTTTTATGTCCTACAGTGCTCTCTGTGTGTGTGTGCCTGATACCTGAATTACCTTACCATAAGGACACTGGTCCTCTCAGAGGCCCAACCTACTCTAGTTCCAAACTAATTATATATTCAATGCTACTGTTCTTAAATATGGCCACATTCTAGGAAACAGGAGGCAGGGTCTGGATTTTGAAAAATTGAGGAGGAAAAAACATAATTCAAAAGATCCCAATATGCTCACAGGCCTGGAGCTAACAGGTTCCCCACCATACACATACTGAGAGAAATATTAATCAAAAATCAGCCTCTCTCCCCCTCTCTCTCCCTCCCTCTCTCTCCTTACTCCCCCCGCCACACACACACACACACACACACACACACATACACACACACACACACACACACACACACACACACACACCATACCTGCAGAAGGAACAACACAAAACTGTCATTGCTGGCTTCTGTTGAGGTGCCAAACCTCAGACAGCGTTCCATTATCCTGAAGCTTTATCACCAGGGCACAGCAAGAAAATAAAGATGCTCTGCCAGGTGCAAAACTCCCTGACTGATTCCTTGTTTGGATAGCTCCCTAGGCAAGCCTCACCTCAAAAATGCTATAGTGGGTGGGGAGCCCAGAATCGGGGTACTCCTTTACTGAGCAGACATGTAAGCACCAAGAGGAAGAATACGCCCATTTCATGGTTCCCCTTTCTCTTTTAGCTCACTGTACTTGAGCTAGATTGCTTCCTGGAGTTCTAGAGTACCAAATGGTAGAGGAGGACAGGGTGGTGGTGGGCAGGGGTAGCGGGCAGGTTGGTGACGGGCAGGGTGGTGGTGGGCAGGGGTAGTGGGCAGGGTGGTAGTGGGCAGGGTGGTGACGGGCAGGGTGGTGGTGGGCAGGGGGTAGCAGGCAGGGTGGTGGCTGGCAGGGTGAGGAGCAAGGGCACTGCCTAAGTTCAAGTTCATATCTTGGCTCTCTACTTGCGGCCTAAGTATTTTTTATGTCTTCATCCAGAAGGAAGGGCAAGAGCACATGCGGGGTTTATAGAACACAGTAGGACAACCTAAGTAGGAGATGGACAAAGGTCTCCAATGCCCAGTTTGAATTCCAAAGCCTGGCTGATCACCAGGACCTGAGACTAGAATACCAGTCGCAGGAGCCCCTGAGAGGCACTGTGTGTCTAATGTCCCACAGCAGCTTCACAGAGGAGGCTCCCCCTCCGGCCTCACCTCTGAGGCTGCTGTAGACCTCTGCTCCTTACTGGCTTTAGGTGAGTGTCTTCCCTCAGCCCCCTGCCACAGGAGCCTCTGCAGCTCTGAGCTTACAACACAGAAAGTGGTGTCCATCAGATTACGAGGGAAGGGGTATGCACAGCCTAACCCTGGGAATGACATCCCTCGTGTTTGTTGCATTTCTGTTGATAAAAGCAGGTTATAACTTGTACATATGCTCACACAGCATTGTTTTCGCCATAGTCAACAAAGTGTTTACTGATAGGGAAATCAAATGTGGTTTATTAATAAAAAGGAACATCATTCAGCCTTTAAAAAAAAGGAAACCTCCATTCATGGTATAAAATAGACGAACCCTGATGGCATGCTAAATGAAACTAAGCACTCCATGCCCCTCCCTTCTCTCTGTCACACACACACACCAAAAAGAAAAAAAAAAAATCCCAACTCACAGGTGTTATATGATTCTGTTTACACAACTACCTAAAACTACCAAAAGGTAGAAAAGTGGTTATCAGGGTTATGGGGTGAAGCAGAGAACATTTTTTTTTCTTTGTTTCTTTAATAAGTTCAGAGTTTCAAGATGAAAAAGTCCTAGTAATTGGTTGCATAATGAAAAAATAATTTCGGCTATTGAACTTTAAAAAGTTACAGTACTTTTCAAAAGTTAAAATAATTAATTTTAAGATGGGGGGCAAGAGAAAGGGGGGAGAGAAAGAAAGAAAACAAACTAGCCAAACAATCCAGATCATTTACAAAGGGTGGGATCACACACAGGCATGAGTGTCAGGAGGTGCCATCAGCAGACACCAATGCCGCATTCAGGTCGCACTTTCAAGATTACCAGAATGGTCTTCAATACCATATGCATGGCAGCTGCTGCTACATCTAAGACACACAGTATCCTAGTTCCAAAGCATATCACACTAACAGTGAGGCTATCCCAAAGTTATCCTTTTGAAAGTATCTTACGCTCCTGTACTGCAAATCAATGAGGCCCTGATAAAACCTGAGCCCACCATATAGTCCCTAATGCATCGCACACAGCACACTGCAACACACCCAATAGTACCCCCCCAGCCACCCATCTTACTCACTCCCCAACACCCCCCCCAGCCACCCATCTTACTCACTCCCCAACACCCAGTTCCTCACAGACAGTTGACGGTTTTCAGAGAGGATTCACATTGATGAAGGCTGATTTTAACCTACTCCATCAGGAGAAAAGCATTTTGAACAACTCATATCCTTGCCTTAAAGTAAGTTTTACAAATAAACATTGTAAAATAACACTTTTTTTCCCTCACATCAACTGAAAGCAAAGGGTTTTTCAAAGGCTAGGAAGCCCAGGGGTGGGGGTGGGTGAGCTCATGGGCAGAGGTGATGAGTACTCAGTGCATTAAAAGCAATGATAATCCCATGAGTAATGAGTGTACATCCTGTCCAGTAAAGCAGTCTTTCAGATACTTTAGGAAGACATTGCATGGAGCCCATTTCTCAACAGCCCAGTACAGTGAAGATTTTCTCACAAGTCTGGCATCCATTTTTCATGCAGCAAGGCTAGCAAGCAGTTCACATTTAGAGGCTACACAGTGGGTCCTATACTCTCACCTGATGCAGAGAGAGACAGACACCTTAGGAGGGTTATAGAAATACAGGTTGGCCAATGAGATTCACATCCAAGACTCACTCTGTCTTGTACTTACTTTGGGACACACTCCCTTTAAGGAATGGCAGAAACTTCCCATTGAACACATGACAACAGAACTTCTTATTACCTTAGTAAACCATGGGTACCTTCATTTGCATACAGAAACAAAGATGCAGTGATACCACAGAGTACAAGATAAGTGCAGGTAACCACAACAGATATTTTCCCCCTTTGGTCTATCAACACTTACGGACCCATTATGGGTGAAGCACTTCTAGTTAGGACTCCTGGGATTAAAGATTCCCAGCACAATGGTCACCTCACATAGGGGTGTCACTCATCCCATAGAGTCATTTGGGTAGTCTTAGGAAGCTGAAGTCTAGGGAAGACAGCCCTCTGTGCAGTGAGTTATCTGTATGTGTATTTGTCTATCATCAAACTTTTTCCCTTTTTCTTTTCACGTTTTTGTTTGAGGAGAAGGGGGCGGGGTACATTAACTTGGTTCAAAGTCTTTAATTTGATGCTAGCTGAGTGTCTTCACACACGCCCTGGGGGAGACAGGGTGTCTTAGTTACTTTTCCCTTGCTATGATAAAATGCTCTGACCAAAGCTACTTAAGAGAGAAAGGTCTGTTTTGGCTCACAGTCCCACAGGAGCAAATTCCATCATGGTAGACTGACAGTAAAAATGAACCACAACAGCAATAATGTCCAGAGGACAAAGGCAAAGCTTGGTGCCCCTATTTCTAAAGTTTTTGTATCTGTTAGAGTGAACTAGGAAAAAAAAAAAAAAAAAAGCAGAATTTAAAAGCACCAATTTCGGTCAGACTGAAGAGGGGTTACTACTAGCCATCTCTGAGGGGTAACCAACAACTCAGTCAGGGAAATGTTACAGAAAATTAGAGGAGTATTGCTATCATGACCACACAGTAGAATGCTGAACAATGGCCCAAGCCAATCAGTATCCTACACTCAAAACTTAGATCTGACGTTCTTTTCATGAAACACTCAGGCACAGCAAGTGAGGTACACAAGAACACCAGAGACTAGGTAAGAAACAGTGTTCCCAGAAAACTGTCCTCCATACCTATCAGGGTATTTAGTCAATGCTATGATCGCCGTTCCCCGTTGGCATCTAACCCTGATGCTACCTCAACATATGCTTTCCGTTATAAAAATTTGACTTTAACCCATACACAGGAGTTTAAATTTTCCTAGGTGAATGGTGCATTCACTCAAGCCCTCTCTGAGGTCAGGGCTAGGTCAGAGCTATGCTCTCAGACTTGGGCATTAGCATCACCCAGCATGGTATTAAAACACAACTTGATTCATTCGCTCTGCAGTGGGTTTCCAGCACCTGCATTCCGAGAAAGTCCCCACATATGACAGTGGCTGCTGCAGCTGGAAACATACTTATTCTTATTGTAGCATCCATAAAGAAAATATCCACAAACTAAGTTTTCTACAAAAAAACCTTCCAAGTCAACGATGACTTGCCCCACTGTGCCCTTCCTGCAGATTCAGGCAAAGCCTGTTCTGATGCACATTTTACCTTTCCTACAGCCCTCCATACAGACTTTAGAGATCATAATTACTGCTTGGTTCACATCCCATAAGTGATATGAGTATAGTCCATTTGCTCATTCATTCATGCATTTGTAATGCTACAATAAATAGCAACCAAAATAAAAACTAGGACCTTGAAAATAACCTGTATTTGTCCTCCAGAAACTTTCTTCTACCTATTTCTACCTCCAAACATATTACAACCAGTTAAACTTCTTGCTTGTCTTATAGTTTTATTAAATCTACAAACATGACCACTCAGTGGAATGCTGAAAAAAAAATGAACTCTATCAACAGGCAACAGTACAAGTGAATCGTGGTCATATAACGTATTAAGAGAAAGAGGTAGAGATCACACATAAATAAAACCAATTTGTAACATCAGAAATACTTGTCTGTCAGAATGCCTTATAATAGATGCACATTTAAAAAGCTTTGTACTTTGTTGTAATCACTTAAGAAACACGAGTTTTGGAGCTGGGGGTGGAGCTCAGTCAGTGGTAGAATATTTGTTTAGTCTGTGTGAAGCCCAGAATTTCATCCCCAGCAGTAAAACAAACCAGGCATAGTGGCTTATGCTTGTATCCCAGAACTAGGGACATGCGGCAGAAGGAAGGAAGTGAGGGAAGGAAAGAAGGAAGGAAGTGAGGGAAGGAAGGGAGGGATGGAAAGAAGGAAGGGAGGGAAGGAAAAAAGGGAGGGGAAGGAGGGGGACATGTTCACTAAACTAAATCCGTGAATCTTGACAGGGAGGAGGGACCTTATCCTTCTGTGTTCTTTCTCTTCCGCCCTCCAGCTGCAGCCTTCACTTTCCACAAAATAACTCCCAAATCAGGAGCTTTTATACGAATAGGCAATTCACACAAGAGGGAACTAAGTAGTAAACAAATGGGGGTGGGGGTGTCAGTGTTCCTCATTACCAGACACACAAATGACAGCATTTGGGGAGGCTATCATTTCTTGACTAAGTTAGCAAAAATGAGAAGAAAGCAAAACCAGAGCAGCCGTGAGTGTGACTCAAGTGTCAGAGTAGAACTGTCTGGTACAGCAGTGAAGCCAAAGAGAACATTTCAGCCAGCTGTGTGGAGAGAGGTGATCATGACTGTGCACACATCTCACTCTGCAGCATCCATCCTTAAGAGGGAAACAGCTCCCGTGACTCTCAACAACACTAGAACATGGAAAACCACAGCAAAGCAATTCAGGAGGCCCATAACCAAACCAAGGATGGCCGCAGAAGAAACTCATAGACAGTGTTCAATATATGAAGGATACCAAAGCCAAAATGGCAGGCACAGTGTCATCAAGACTATGCAACAGCCTGGATGAACGGGAACACAAAAGACAAACGTCACCACAGCTGCTGTTAGGAAGAGGCTGTGGGTGCCGTCTCCTCCCTCCCACACTTGGCTTCACTTTTCCCCCCTCTTGGTAGAACAGCACCTACCTAGAGAACTCTCGCAGCTTTCTTCATCGCTGTTGTCCTGACAGTTATTCTGCCCATCGCAGAGGAAGCTCTTGTCAATGCACAAGCCATTCCTGCAGTGGTAGCGGGCAGTGGAGCAGAGCAGGGGGTTTGCTGCTGTGGAGACAGAAGAGAAGCGGCAGGGTCAGGTGGAGTTGGGAAGTCTTCCTTACTTGCTCTCCACCTGATTTTTGAGGCAGGGTCTCTCACTGGAGCTTATCCATTAGCTAGATTAGTGAGACAGTGAGTTCAGAAGCTCTTCCTGTTTCCACCCCATGGGGCTGAGATTACAGATCAGCAACCACACAAGTGAGTAGACGCCCAAGTTCTGGACTCAGGTCCCTATGCTTACATGGAAAGCACTTTATTGACCACTCTGATGCTTCCTTGGTAGATCAGAGTCCTCATTCTTCCAGGCCTACTAACATAGCAATGGCCTTCATTTCTTCCTGAATTTATCCAGGGACACTCTCTTGAGGGCAATGCGACCATGGGGCAACGGTTCAACTGCTAGGTTCTGCCCTTCAGAAAAAGGATGCCAAGTGGACAGTATGAGGCAGACACAAAAGTAATGAACAACACAGACAATAATGTCCCAGGAAAATAGTATTTCTACAATAGCTTGTCTTGCTTCCCTCATTCTATGCAGGACAATGGGGACAAGGCCCTGTTTCCAGTCAGTGATGTGGCTGAGTAGAAATGTTTCTTGTTTCTGTGTATGGTGGCTCAAACCTTCAATTCTAGTCCTCTGGGGGCAAGGGCAGGTGGGTCTCTGTGAGTTCCAGGCAAGCAGTTATCTAAAAACAACAAACAAACAGTAATTAATCCCAACCCTTGGCTGCTTTCTCTGTAGCCAAGATCAGGTCCATAATCCTGAGACTCAGTGAAAACTAAAATGTATGACAAAATGCTTTAAAATTATTTAAAACACAAGGACAAGTGCAGAGCACACAAGCAGGTGTGGTGTTCTAGGATAAACAGCAATGTTGTAAGACTGTGGCAGCAGCAGGCCCATGATGGCAATCCTGCCACTTACAGCATTAATTTCAGCATCACATAATACTGACAAAAAACAAAAAAGCCATGTCTGACATGATGCAGAACGTGCTAAGATTAAAGGTGTGAACCAAAACCACAAACAGCTACTAAAAGCCTTTCTACTCACCCACTTCAGTGATTGGAAACAGGGCCCTGGGCAAGGGACAGGGAAATGAGGCAGATCGCTAGAGATGGATGCACTGCCTTTCTGTGGTTGTGTAAGTGTGTCATCGAGCTATGTCTGATCTGTCTTGTAGACCCCCAGACTGTGTGGCCTGGAGAAGAAAGGACAGTGGTGATGATGAAGTGCACTGTCATGGAGCTTGAGGAAGGAACTGAGCCTGTACCTAGAAAGGAGACACAGGCCAGGCCCTGAGGCTCTGCATAAAGTAAAGTAAAGCCCCATGTCCCTCCGTGGTCCTGGACTGGAGGGTGTTGGAATCTGTCTGTTCCACTCATCCCAAGCTTTGTTGAGATACTCAGAAATCATAGTTGTGTGGACTTGGCCAACTTCTATGCTTACAAAACCTGAAGGATGATAGATTTTTTTTTTTCTTTTTAATTCAAGGTGGAAAGTCTAATGTCAGAGGAAGTAGGGAGATGGTAAACTAGAGCTCTGGGTTTTAAGGATAAGGCACCAGTGCAAAGTAAAACAACAGTCATCAGTGATAATGAAGAGTTAATTATTTAAATCACTGTGGGCCAGAGAACGGCTCAACTTAATCAAGCTGGAACCATGGTCTGACTGCAGCCAAAACCCAAATGGGGAATCCAAAACCACAAATCACATTTGGTTTTCATCCATGGCAAGTCTTCAAACCGAGCCTTCTGCTCATCAGCATCTCAGGAAGCCTTCAGCTTCCCTCCGTGGTAGGTCATGTCTGTGCAGTCAAAACATCAATACCAATCAACTCACTCCAACAGCCTAGGGCAGGCTGACTGGCCCAGGACGGGGAGGGGCAAACTCACATCAAGCTCTGAGTGGAGATACTGTCAGGGTGTCACATCTTTATGTTTAGTCCCAGAGGCTTTCAAACTTTCCCAAGGAAAAAGACTCTCTGTTTTGTGTGTGACTGCTTATCTGTGTGTGCAGACACACTATCCATCTGCATGTGCTTCAATGTGTGTGCTCGAAAAAGAAGACATAGGTTGATTTTTAGTGAGTACAACCCACAGGACCAGCAGCCAGAATAATGAACTTTGACGACCAAATGGCAGAAGTCAGCAAGGCAGAAAAACAAGCAAAGAACACAAAAACATGTCCCTAAATGGTCAGTAAAAACCTTGTCAGTGATGTGTATGAAGCATCAGACTGCCCACTTAAGGTCCTAAACCATAGGTTGTTGATGTAGACAGGGAGGGAGAGGCTGGCTCCTGGACTCTGAAGGGGAAGCAGTTGGTGAGCCCATTTTGGAGGTCAATTTATCAATAATCTAGTAATTTCACCTCCTGCTTGAAAGAGACCTTAAATTTAACATGTATACTGAAGCCACAATCAGAAAAAAAAAAAATTGACCCAAATGGTTACAAATAAGATATCAGGTAGTTATAACAATGTAGCAGTCTACAGCCTAAATCAGGTTTTTCTGTGAAGGGCCACTTACACTTTCATAGCTGAAGTTTTGTTAGCCCTTTGCTTTTCATCTATGTTGTAATGTCTGAACATGGCTACTGTACTGATAATTCATAAACAAAGAACACTGCTGTCTTCTAATAAAACTTTATTTACAAAAACAAATAATGGGCCGAAGAATGCCAATGGCTGTTGTACAGCATGGAAAAGTAAGTTAATGTGAGGACAGTTACATATGGCAAGCAGAATGGAAAATAAGAAAAGCAAGGAACTGACGAGTGTGTACAGTGCTACACTACTGCCACAGAGCTACTCATGCAAAAAGTTCTATTTACTATTAAAGGATAAAAAAATGTTGATGAATGAAAACATACATAGCAATGAATATCATCAAATTAAGGGTGGTGGATGCCTCTGGAGAGAAGGACAGGTCAGGAGCCTGGAGGGTCACACCAGAGATGCTAAATTGTATCTGGTAGTATTGTTTTAAAATTCTGAAGCAAAGAAGGAAGTGACGAATGCTTTTGAAACAGAGTACTGGGAACATAGATTTCATTTCATTTTACATCTCCGTTTCAGGATGTTTAAAAGATTTCTCTGGGGCTAAGATTCTAGTCAGTGGGGTGCAGTACTTGCCTTTCCCTGTAAGCTTGAGGATCCTTTCTCCCCAGTTCCAATTTCCTTGGGGGCAGATAGGGCACGCTTAGATTTCCTCATCTCTAGAATGGGGACTATAGTCTCCACAACCCAGGGGCACTAATCACCATCTTGTGGCACATGGTTCCTCCTAGCCTCGTGCATTGCTCCCCCTGTGGTGTGAAATATGCTCACTATTTGCCTGGGGCTTGTCTGCCAATAACCACAAGCTTTTATGTTCCTTTCCATCTGCTAACAGGCCTGTCCAGCACCCAGACTATCGAGCTTTGGCTCAGCAGTCCTCACTTCCGTGCTCCAACTGGACATGGCTATGTGCACCCACATTCTGTATATAAGAATCTGCAAAAGGAAGAGCCATTACCCCTGGCAAACAAGCAAGAGGCAAATAATGCTCATCTCACCTGCCTTCTTCCCATTTTGGTTTTAAAACTCCTCCAGAGGCAGTGTGGTTACTGACAGGATGTAGATATACGACTAAAGACAGTCTGGTTCCTTCTGCTCATAAAAGTTTCTCGCACCTGGATGCCTCCTGTCCAGGCCTCAAAGCCAATTCCGTGACTCCAACCTTTGCCTTCCTGCTGACGGTTCCTTCAATTCCCCTTCTGGTGATAACTTTCTCCCAATGCCTCATAGATCCCTCTGCCTGAATCCTTTCTCACCTCCAACTGCACACCCAAGAGCAACACTCTCTTCACATCGCTGCACCTCAACCTCTTCCTCACTCTGTGGTAATTACTTCCATTATAGACAGCACCAAAGCACCAAGTCCTAGTCCCCAGGCATGAGCCCTGGATGACCCTTTCTGTCTCCCTCCCCTGTACAGGCTCAGCACCAGCCACTCCTCACTGGGAAAAAATAAACTCCAAGATCTTGGTTTTCCATCATGTTCTGAGCCTACAAATCCAGCCAGACATCTTGCTGCAGTATTTAAAAGTGAGGGTATGAAGTACCACTGGGCTCAAAGTTCCACTCATCCACGCAATAGCTAGCTGACGCAGAGAGAACCACTTAGCTTCTCTAAGTCTGGACTGCCTCATCTACAATGTGACGATAGAGACAAAGCCTGTTTCTTAAGTTTGTGATGATTAAATGAGCCACCTTAGCCTGGGACCTGAATGTGTCCATCATAATTATTGTAGATGAGAGATAGTGGTGTAGTGGTTGAGTTCACACTTACATTTATACCACCGGAATTAATATTTCAACTTTGCCAATTGTCAATTATATAACCATGACAAGTTACTGACCTTGCCTTGTCTCCATTTTACCCATGAGAAGACTCATGTGAAACACGGCCTCTCTGTAGAGTACCACATACAGCAAGGCTTCCCACACTCTCAACAGAAGTGGTTCAATATGGCTTGTAAATAGCACAGCTTTCAGCCCCCCCACCTTGAAATATCCTATGGGTCTGTATTTTAAGTAGTACTAATTCTCTTAGGCTCATTTTCCCTCAAATATCCATGGTGAGCCTGGAAGGATGTGATCTACCCGACCCCTGACTCCTGCAACACACCCAACACCAGCTCTACATTGTTGTTTATTGTGGATGAAGATTGTCATCTCCCTTGAGTCAAGGATGCCCCAGGGTCTGCAGTTGGTACATTGGTACCACCTTGCGTCCACTGCAGCGCCTCAAATGGTGTCTGGCATGGAGACTGAAAACAGAAGATGAGAATCTGAAAGACGCCAGGAACTGGGGCTAATGTGCCAGGCAAGACCTGCATCTACACTCTGCAAGCACGTGCAAAGACCGAAAAGGATGAAGACATCTGCATGTTAAGACTCTCTTCTGATTGCAGCGGGAAGGGCTGCTGGCCACATCTTCCTATTTCCCCCCTTTAGCCCTTTAACTAGTTACTTGATTCAGTTACTTTCAGAAATCACTCATTGACTATTGCCTCTAAATGAAGCTCTCTGGTAGGCACAGAGAACAAACCAAACGGAGTCCTTGCTCATAAAGAGCTAACACTAGGGGTAACAAGAGAAAGCCTGATAGGTGTTGCTTAATCCATGCTAAGGCTGAGCCTGACAACATGTCCGGCACCAGGAACAGCTGTGGGTCACGCAATCCTGAGTCCTCTAGTGACTGCTGCATGAAGCAGAGAGAACAGAAGTGAGCTCTGAGGAGAGTGAGCAGGGAGAAGTAGGTTGTCAGGGGGTGCTCGGGGCTCGCCCCTCTGGTGTGCTATTTGAAGAAGGCCAAGGATAGAGGGGGACAGTGACTCAGCGTAGCCTTGACAAGCCAGGTACACTTCCAAGAAAGTAGGATCTTTAAGGAGACCCAAGGACGTCACTTTGGGAGCACAGGGAGGGGTGGGGGGAGAAGAGGGCTGAGTCCCTCAGGTTTACTCATGGCTCACTGAAGAGACAAAAGGAAAGTCAAGTTGACCTGGATGTAGCAGACAATAGACACAGGCCAGCTCTGCAGGGCTCTGGGAGGCTCTATGAACAGACACACAGCCTGGCTAAGACCTCCTTCCTCACTGGGGGGCAGGCAGAAAGTCTTCATCTGTGGAACAAATGTAGTTCAGGACATGGTGTTATTTCTTTTAGATTCAACTGCCCTGAAAGCAGCAGTAGAAGCATACCACAGGTATCATTTAATCTAATCTTTACAGACTATAATACCCACTGCTAAAAGATATGGATAAAAAAATTACCACTATTCCCATAAGAAATGATGCCTTAGTATCATCAAATATCACATCACAATTCAAGACATCAATTATCTCAATATTCTTTAAACAATGGTTTTATTTAGAGTCAGGAAAAACTTACTCTACACATGATGCAAGGCTGACTCTTCTCTGAAGCCTCCCAGCTTACAGCCCCATCATTTCTCCATGCCTCATCTTAGAATGAGTTCTGGATAAGCTGGGTCCTAAAGATTTTCCCACATCCTGGATCTGACCCTCTACCTCTGTATACTGTTGTGGACATATTCTTCTAATCTGAATGTTCTATAAACTGAATGGTCTGAGGTTCATCAAGGTGCAATTGGGTTGATTTTGGCTGTTGCCACTGAGAGAGTTGTCCAGAACTGAACCTGTGTCCTCTGCAAAAGGAGCAAGTGTGCTTTCTGTGCAAGCTCCCCGCCCCCACCCCAGGGTTCTCTCTATGAAGCTGAGTCAGTCCCCCCACCACAGGTATCACTCTATGATGCTGAGCCCTGACCCACCCCAATCCCAGAGATCTCTCTATGATGCTAAGCCATGTGGGGATATGTTTCAAATTTAATTTAAAAAAAAAAAAAAAAAAAAAAAAACAGTCTGAGGGATCTATCCACAGTCAGTCTAGGAGGATGAGAGAGTGGTAACTCACACCTTTAATCCTAGCACAGGGAATATCCCAGGAGTGGTGATCTATGCCCTTAATCCAATCAAATCTGAGTTTGAGGTCATCTTAGTTTACAGAAGGAGTTACAGGCCCCCAGGCAGGCCGTGGTGGTGCCACACCTTTAATCTTAACCTGGATGTGAAACAACTGAGTGAAAAGGTATTTAAGGCAGAGCAGGCAGAAGAAGCCAGGAGAAGCGAGGCTGAGGAAGCTGGAAGACAGCTGGGTGAGATCTGACTGTGGTGTTTACTCTCTGATATCTCAGCCTTTCCCTGAGCTCTGGCTCTGAGTTTCCTTCATTTGTGCAACAAAGCCATCCCCTACCTGCCCACCCAGGGGTCTCTATGATGCTGCTTAGTTTCATTTACGGAGGCAGGAACCATGCATCACGCTGGATATTCTGTAGGCAGCTTCCATAATTGGCTGAGACATACATAGCAACTACTTTAACATTCTGAACAGTAATTCGAATACAGTCACTGGGGAAGAAGGTCAGAATTTAAACTATTTACAAAACAATGGTGAGTTTCCAATTTTCCCTTAACCTCTTAGAATCCTTAGGACACTGTAAAAATTCTGAAACCACATCTGAGAAAAAGAAGCAGATGGATGTGTACCACTATTCTTAGCTAGATCCCCACACTGCACCTGTATGCACCAATCCTAATCATGGATCCCCACACTGCACCTGTATGCACCAATCCTAATCACGGATCCCCACACTGCACCTGTATGCACCTGTCCTAATCAACACAGAGAGGTTGAGAATGAGCTCAGACCACTGGTATGTACACAGTCTGCTTCCACCAGCACAGTCCATAACCAAGTAGTAGGAATATATCTATTAAATCATTTGCCTACTAAGGCAAAAACAGAAACATTCTCTCTGGAATTTATTTAAGATTCTTGTATCAGAAAAAACAAACAAAATGTCAGAACAGAAACTGAAATAAGTTGTCATATAGAGAACCAGGAAATCTCAACACGTGGGGAAAAACAGCAACCAGATGGATACGAATCCAAAGATGCCCAGGTATTGGAACTGCATGATAAAAATGTAACACATCTCTTACACTCTAACAAGGGGTCACAAATACATTAGAAACAAATGAAAAAACAGGAACTCTCAGCAAAGAAACAAGGGACAAAAACAAAACAAAACAAAAACAACAAAAAGAAATCTAGAAGTAAAAACGCATAGTAACACATTAAAACAGAGCAGCTGGCAAGCAGGTGAAAGCTGACTAGAGATGGCAAGGGAAATGACTGGGCAATTCGATGATGGATGGGTGGAGAGCATCCCTCTGAGCAACAAGGAGCAAAATGACTGATAAAAAGTGAACAGAGCCTCGAGGACTCAGAGGCTAGGAATCTGATGCTCTAGTCACCTGGGTCTCATAAGGAAAGAGGCCAGCGCTGGGAGACATTTGAGAAAATGGTAGCCAGAAACACAGTCAGTATGGCAAAAATCAAAAGCAGATTCAGAAAACCCTAAACAGGATAAAGTCAAAGACACTGACCTGCAGATGCCAAAACCAGATCTAAATGCTGAGACCTAAAGACAAAATGTTCTTCAAAGCGGCCTGAGGAGAGATGCAGGGTTTACAGGGGAACAGAGTGACTGTGACTTTCCCACTGGAAACTAGAGAGGCCTGAGGAAGTGACACTCTCAAAGTGCTCAGAGAAAAAGGAGCGCCAGGACCCAAAGCCATACAGCATAAAAACGGTTTTAGGAATGAGGGTGAAACACACATCCCCGGCTGAGTAAAACCCTGCTTTAAACAGCATTACTGAGGCAGGAAATTTGGTTCAGTAGTTACAAGCACATGCTTCTCTTACATAAGACCTGAACATGGTTCCCAACATGCATGTAGGCAGCTAGCTCATAGTCACCTGTAACTCCAACTCCAGTAGATTTGGTTACCTCTGACCAGGCAACTGTGTATACACAGACAGACAGACAGACAGACAGACAGACACACACACACACACACACACACACATTTTTAAAAAAGTATCACCAGACAGAAGGGGAATGACACCAAGGAGTCTTGAACACAACCATGAGGCAAGAGCACAGAAGCCAGGCCCATCTGAGAAACACTGTATTTTCTTCCCTGGGGCTTAGGGTTGAAAATTTAAAAAAGAAACCAAACACTGTCTACTGGGACTTTTAATGACTGAAGAGCTCTCTCTGACATGAAGAGAGCCACAGAACCAGGTTTCTGCATTCTACAGGAGTGGGGTAATGCTGACTCAAGCCCAGAAAGGCCCATTGTCGACCTTGAGGACTCCTTCAGTCTGATCTGTCAGGTCACTGAAAAGCTCTGCACCAGAGTCTCACACCGAGGTTTTCACAGTCATTGGCAAATATCATGGGCATCCACTGAAGGAAAAGGTTTCAAGATGGAGATGTGTACTCAACTCTATTATTCTTTCATGAGTTGTATTCTTGGATTAAAAAAAAAAAACTTTCTTCAGTCAGCTATCTGATGAATCTAATTACAATGTATATAATAAGTGGATAATGTCTAAATCTTTTTTTTTTTTTAAATCAAGCTTCAAGGCAGGACACTGGATCACAATTTTTAAAAGGTAGAGGAGAGGAAAATTTCAGTTTATACTACCCTCTGACATAATCTGCAATGGATATATCATTTACTCACGATTAAAGTCCAATATCCACACTTGTGAATCTAACAGGGGCAAGCATTAAGGATGGCTTAGTTAAGATGAGTGTGAATCCTAGAATGTGTCAGAGGTCTTTTACTATCATTGGATTAACTGTATGCACACACACACACACACACACACACACACACACACACACACACACACACACACACACACACCCTTCCCTCTTAGGTCATTAAATTCCATGACAGCAGGGAGCTAAGAACTTGACCTTTTCTACTCTGAAACTGCAGCATGTGAAGTCACTGTGACCTTGAAACACTAGGAAAAAATTCCATGTATGGAGGCCAACAGCAACACTGCTAAGAGTAGGTGAGGTAGAGTAAATAGGCAAGTGTGTGTGTGTATGTGTGTGTGTGTGTGTGTGTGTGTGTGTGTGTGTGTGTGTGTGTGTGTGTGTGTGTGTGTGTACTGAAATGGAGTATTATATATAGCAGGTCAAAACACAGTGGGCATAGTCAAGGATAATTTTAACTCTACTATGGAAGGTTTTTTAAGAATTTATTTTCAAAGAATATATTTTTTTATGTGTATGAGTGATTTACTTGCATGACTGTATGTATGTGACTACATGAATGTCTGTCCCTGTAGTTCCGAAGAATGTGTCACATCCCTTAGGACTGAAGTTAGGAATAGCTGTGAAGCACTGTGCGGAAGCTGGGAACTGAACCTGGGTCCTCTTCAAGAGCAACAAGTGCTCATACAGCTGAGCCTTCTCCCCAACTCTCAACAAAGCAATGCTTTAAAGCATTCAAAGGAGGGAAGCAAGCACATACAAAAATATGGGTGTTGAGACAGTCAAGGATGAGTATAAAGGAGCCATGTGGTCCTGAAGAAGCTCACGGACCGCTCTAGTTCAGGTTCCTTATCCGTTCATGGGGACAACTCCCGCGAAGCTGTGGAGGGACTGTCTGAACTGATTAGAGTAGTGGACTTACTATAGCCCTCCACGAAGAGTACCCGAGAATGAACAGTCACATGCCCAGGAGTAAGGATGGTATGAGGAACAGCAGCAAATGCCCAGGCATCTGGCTGTGAGAGGCCTAGGGAGGAGAGTCAGGCCAAGTCCGGCTGGCAGGAAAGAACAAAGTCACTGTGCCCAAGTCCCCGGAACTTACTGCAGTTCTCTTCATCACTGCCGTCAGGACAGTCCTCAAACCCATTGCAGCGGAATCGGCCGATGATGCAGTGGATGCCGCTGGCACAGGGGAAGAAGGTTGGACCACATTTTGATTTCACTTTGGCTGCGGGAGGAAAAGACACAGGACTGTGAGGTGATGAAGTTCTCTGGCCACAGCCTCCTTGTCCCACTGACTCTGAATGTGCAAACAAGTCTTTTCCTGTTTAGCATGACATTCCCAAGAAAATGTTACCTCCATCACATGTCAAAGGCCCAGCCAGCATGGACACTAACATGCAGCACTTTTTACAGCTGCCAATCACACCACTTCAAAAGTCCTTAAAGGAACTTGGGCGATGTCTCAGTCGGTGAAATGCTTGCCACACAAACATGAGGACCTGATTTTGATCCCCAAAAACCATACAAAAAATCTGACTGTGGTGGCATGTCAGTACTGGGGAAGGACAGACAAGTGAGTCCCTGGGGCTCGCAGCCAGTGAGCCTAGTGAATGCTCAGTTCCAGACCCCAGGAAGAGATTCTGTCTCTAAAACAAGGACGGGTCTTGAAGAACAACTTAAGTTGACCTCTGACCTTCACGCTCCAACACATATACCCAACATGTACCAACATGCACACATGAGCACCCCATCGCCAAAAGTCCTGAAGGAGGCTGGGCACAGGCTGCACAATGCAGCAGATGCAAAACAGAGGAATGGATAGGTGAGCAGATGAGCAGATGGATGGTAGACACAGAGCCTGATGGTGGACAGAGAGCCGAAGAACCAGTCGAAATGCATTCCCTGGATAGCAAAGTGTAGTGAGATTGTGGTCTGTTCCATTGTAAATAATTGTCCACCTACTGGTTTAATAAAAATGCTCATTGGCTAAAGTCAGACAAAAAAATGTGGGTGGGGCTACCATGGTTGAACAGAGTAAGAATCATGGGTTAATTTAAGTGCAAGAGCTAGCTAGCAATATGCCAGAGCCATAGGCTGATAAGCATAAAATTAATGCAAGACTTTGTGTGATTATTTGGGACTGCTGGTCCGGGATCTTAGGGCAAGTCCAGGCCAGAAACTTCTTACAACAAATGGTACCCAACATGGGTAAAATATTACCCACATAAAGCTTTAGAAAGCTTAAAAACAGTTCTAGAGCACAGATTCGAAGCCCAAAACAGCTTCCAAGTTGTGTCTTTCACATGAGCCATGGTACAGAGATGCTCTGGTGAGGCATGTGGGCTTGAGCTAAACAATGGTGGGCTTTTGGAGTACAGTTTAACAGGGCCAGTTCCTGAAGTCTCAAAAGAACCTAGATTTAAGCAACAGGTTGTAAATGATGTATTTAAGCTTTCTGTTTATACAGACAAAAATGAAACAGAGTCAAAGACTGCTTCTCAGTAGCAGCAGCATTTTCTTGGGTCAGCTTTGTTTGTTGGAGGCAAGCAGAGGTGCAACTTCTTTTTTCTTAAGAGAAGCTTCCTGATTCAGCCTTAGAAGCAAAGCACTTGTGAGTCTTTTAAGAAGCCCTGCTGCCAAAAACTTAAATGGAGTTAATGAGCAGCAGATAGCAGTGCTCTACTTGGTGATTATATGAACCCTAAAATTCCCCAGAGTAGTAATTGTGGGTCCTACCAGTATCTTGGATAAAAAGCTAAATTCTATGAAGCTAGAGTAGAAGATGGGTGGAGCCAGCCAGCCACCCTAGCCACACCTTGGCAGATTAAAGGTGTGGACAGAAACAGATAAAGATAAGAAATAAAAGATATGCAGATTAAAAGAAAAAAACAACTCTAAATGGTTTAGAGTGCTTAAAAAAATATATGTAGGCTTGGGAGAGAAAAGAAAAAAAGAAAAAGGATAGAGAATGTCCTTAAAAAAGAAATAGAGGGGAAAAAAGCCACGTAAAGATGGAAATTACAAAGAGTGTCTGGAAACTGTATGTTATTGTCTTGTCTTTAAGTTTTTAAACTGAAAATAAAGTAGTAAAAGCTGTAAAACCATTTGATTATAAATGCTACTGGATTAATCGAACCTATATATTTTGTAAATGAGTTGACTTTAAAATTAAAATCAAAAGATAATTCTACTTCGGAGAAGAGGTTTTCTTTTTATTTTCATAGAAAATGAGAGGCTGTGGATTTGTTCTCAATTAAAGAAAATAAGGTTTGATCGAGGAAGACCCCCCTGCAAAGTCTCCAATGGAAACAGAATGCTCAGATTATTCAGAATTTAAGAGCAACTCCATTGCAGTTTCCTCTGAGCTCTGCATCCAAAACAAACTCAAGGAGTTCAGGAGACTGGCTGAGATGATTCACCCTTACAGAGTTATTCATTAAGGACTTGTCCATAATCCTAAATTTTTCATGGGATTGCCAGTGCCTCTGTTCAGCAGGAAGTCGCTTAGAGAACGACACCCACATTCCCAAAAAATGGGTTACGGATGTTTGTCTTTGTTTACAGTGTTGGTTACAAGTTGTTATAGATAATAGTGAAAAAATTATACAAAGGAAATTAGATTTGGGGTTCTTCTTTTAAAAAGATGAAAAGGGGAAATGTAGTGGGATTGTGTTCTGTTCCATTGTAAATAACTGTCCCACCTACTGGTTTAATAAAAATGTTGATTGGCTGAAGGCAGACAGGAAGTGTGGGTGGGGCTACCAGATCAAGAAAACTCTGGGAACAGAAAGAACAGAGTAGAGATGCCACAGAGATGAGAGAGAAGCCAGCAGATGCAGAGGACAACTATGCTGGTCTGAGAAAATGTACGGAGCCTTTGGCTGAACATGGTAAGAATCATGGGTTAGTTTAAGAGCAAGAACTAGCTAGCAATATACCAGAGCCATAGGCTAATCAGCATAAAATTAATACAAGCATCTGGGTGATTATTTGGGTCTAAGCAGCAGTGGGGCTGAGAGCAGGTCCAAACTTTTGGGCTAGGTCTGAAAGTGTGGGCCAGCAACTTACTACAACATCAAAGCAATTGTTGATGACATTTAGTGAGTCCTTGTCACATTAGGCAGGGTGCCAAGGTCTTTGCACAGATGTTCTCATTTAATTTACACAATTGCCACTCAATGGGATAACATGCAGAAAAGCGAATGAGACACTCTCAAGGCTATACCTTCCCAAAGACCTGCTTGCAAGGTCATATCTTGTTTGGGGATGTGATTTGCAGAATGTGTGGGGACTCCTGCATCTATGAGAGCTTATGCAAACAGTCCAGTTTAGTTTATGCTAACATTTACATTTCCTCTGAGTCTGGACACATGAGGCAGTGGGTGCTTGTGATGTTTCATAGTGACTGTCAACTTGACAGGCTCTAGCATCATCTAAGAGTCAAGCCTCTGGCTTGTCTGTGAGGAAGCATCTAGGTTGGAGTATGTGAGGTGGGAAAACCTAGGACAAAAGCACACAAGAAAGGGAGCTGTACACTGGAAATCTCTGCTTGCTGATTGCAACTGCCACAAGCTCCCGCCACCATGATTTCCCACCATGAAAACAACACCTTCTTCCAACCGTAAGCCCTTCCTTAATCAGCTTTTGTCAGAGTACGATACCACAGCAGTGGGAAAAGTAACTAAATCAGTGCCCAGGTGATCTATTCTTGACAAAATTGGATGCTGAGTCTAAAATGAGCTTGCCGGTGGGCCCTTCACACATGGTGCTGAAATCCAGATGAACAGAGTGCATCTTGTATGATTGCTCTAAGAGAAAACTCTGGGAAGCTGAGGCTTGGGCCTCTCTGGGTACCACTGTCGGCATGTGTAGCTTTTATTGGATTTGCTCTGTGTCCTTTTGATGTCATAAACTAGGGTCCTGGAGATGACCATATGCTGAGCTCCAGGAGTCCTAGGAAATGATGACCCTGGGAGAGTCTTGAGGAGTCCTGGTATGATGGGGACAGTTTCTATCACCATTGTGTGGATATGCTTAATGAATAAAGTGACTCACTCAAGACTACACAGCTAGGAAATCTAGTACTGAGGGGAGGCCTAGGCATGACCTCAGTCAACCTAATGGCATGCTTCTCTGTCATAGGCTGTCACTTCTCCCAAAAGAAGCCAGATTCCTGCCACAGAAATTCATTTGGTATACCTGCTGTACAAACAGTTTGAACAAAAACAGTTGTAACTTGGGCTTGATTTACTGTCCTGCTAAGCCCAGTAGCCCTGGGGGGTGATGCTCCTTCTAGTTAATGGTGCTGTCTGCTCTGAGTGTCGATTAGGAGACAGAAGATGAGATCTATGGCTAAGTGCAGGTAACAGGCCTGCTGAGCATCCCTCCAGCCTCCTGTCTGAGAGGCTGGGCCCACACTCCTCCAGAAGAAAAAGGATATTTCATAGGAACAAACAGCAAACTACCTGCACGTTCCAAAGTCTGTATGATGCCAATTTAGGTGGTGTGTGACTCATGGTCAACATGGTGTTTCTGAATTCTTCACAAAGCACCATCTCAAGAGTTCTGGGCTCAAACGCAGACTCCATTTTGATGACTTTAGACAAGTTTCTGAATATTGCTGAGCCTCAATTGCTTGAGCAATAAAGTGAAGGCAAAGCCTGCTCTCCAGGGGTCATGTAAGATGGAGATGATCAATGTAAAACCTTGGCTCAAAACAATGACAGTACTTCTTTTTCTTATCACCATGACAAAACATCTTACAGAAGCCCTTGTGTGGCCATTTCCTTTGGAGGAAAGAGAAAAACCCGAAGACTCAGAAAACTAATAAAATTCAGAGGCTAAAAAAGGTCACAAATTTACAAGACTTACAAAGTCCCTCCTCAAAGTTATATAGATAAGTAAACAATTGTTAGGAAAGGAGACTTGTCAGTGGAGCTGCCTGTAGGAGCTCTGTGGGTGCACATTTGTGAATCATCATCCATGATGTTGTGGGCAAAGCTTTGAGGAACCACAGTAAACTCATTGGTCACAAAGCTAGGTTTTGGTAAAAATGAAATTTCTTTTGTCTGTCATTAGTGGCCTAAATGCCTAGCATAAATAGACATTTGCTTATGTCCCCTGAGGAAAAGTCACACAACAGAGCTGGTGGCCAAACAGGGAACAGCAGAACCAAGGATGGATTGGAGACAAGTAATTATGTGGTCCCTGTGATGCGTGATGAGACATTTAATTGAGGCTAATCATTCTGGAAGGATACCTCCTCTGTCACCACAACTAAGGCAGCTGAGGCAACAAGAAGGTAGTCCCCAGACTTGGAGCAAACAACTCTTCATCCTGAAGAGTGGGTGCAAACCTGACCTGCATGTTCACTGAGTTTCCTCAATTTTTCCATTTTACAGATAGACTATAGGTCAGAGACATGGGTCTCTGGGAGACATGTAAGACTATAGGGTACTGAGAAATGGTATAGTGACACCAACCTGTAAGTCCAGAGCATGTAGGATGCATGGGTCTAGCTAATACCTAGTTCTCAGGTTTCACAGATATGAATATTGAAAGCCAAATTAAGACACCAATCCTGCCTAAAGTTAGCCAGCTCTTGTGGGGTAAATCTGGTCTTGAGCCTGACTTAGCTATTCCTGGTTCTCGCCTGCCCTTTCTAGCTATGTAGTACTATGTCATAGGCAGCTGTCACAGTGCCACACCCAGCTCAGATATTTCACTTGAGTTCAGACTCAACAGAAAACAAAAGGAAGGGAACCAGGAAATTGAAAACCCTGTTTTCCATGTGCCAGAATGCTCCAGACCTGGGGTAAAGGCTCTTCACTGCACTCTAAGCCTGTGACTGCATACCCCTTAGAAGGTGACATAGGTCTGCTATCCTTAGCTGATGGCCCAGGTACACTGCACACAGAGCTTGGCTAGAAGGCTGGTGTGGTGACACATAGCTGTAATGACAGCACTGAGAAGGCAGAAGCAGGAGGACAGCAAACTTGAGGGTAGCCTGAGTGACACAGTGAGATCCTGTCTCAGTCACCACCCAATTTAGCCAGAAGAGCTATGAACTTAGCCAGTCAGACCTGCCACATCCCTCAAGTGGTGGCTACAACTCAAAACCAAGCTATGAGTATTCAGGGTGTCCTTCCTTTGCCCCTGTGCTTGGCCAGATGAAGAGCAGCTGCTGACCTACAACTTTGGCCACAGGATCCTGCCAGTACAAAGCCAAGATGGGCCAAAGAAGCAGAAGCAGGAGCCAGAGCACTGTTCCCATCCTTGCTTGTAAGCTGGAGACTGAACACACTGTGAGCGATTTCTAGAGCAAGGAAACATATAAAGGAGGATGTGAAAATCACCACACAGAAAAGAATGCTTCAGTAAACATATATCAGACCACTGTGACAGAGGAAGGACTCCTTTTGGCTCACAGTTTCAGGAGACTGTCAGGGAGGGAAGGCATGGAGTGGTTCAGTTCACACTGCTGAGAGTGTGAGGTAGCACCAGGACAGCCGGGCAGGAAGTAAAAACAGGCCAGGCTAGAACCTCCCAAAGGACCACCTCTACCAGACAGGTCCCACAACCTCCACAAACATCACTGCTACCTGAGAACCAAATGTTCAAACACATAAGCCCATGGAGGGCATGCCATACTCAGACCATAATAGCAGCAAGAAAAATCATGTGAAAGTGGGTCAATGGGTCAAATCCTGATAATGCAACAAGTCTAGGATGAAGGCTCCCAGAAAATGCTGCTATACCCGCCACAGACAGCACTGTGAATGCCAAGCATTGCCATGTACACTGCTCAGAAAAAGTAAGCTACTGAGTAAGCACAGATGGAATTAACAAGTTGGCCCCAGTATGTGACTGCATGTAAATGCATACAAAACACATACTGCTCTGAAACCTATTCTGAGCAATACTGATTCACAGCATCTGTGTGTGTGTGTGTGTGTGTTTCAAGGAGAGGGTGGCTGCATGCATACATGTGTGAGAGTACATGTGGAGGTCAAGGGTTAACAGCAGGTGTCTTCCAATCATTCTGTACCTTTCCTTCCTTCCTTCCTTTCTTTCTTTTTTTCTTTCTTCCCTTTTTTTTAAGGTAGGGTCTCTCACCGATCTGGGAGTTTACCAATTGGAACTGGCTGGCCAATGAACTCCAGGGATCATCCTGTGTCTGGTTCTCCAGTCTCCAGTATGAAGATTTCAAGTATAAACATTATGCCCCATTTTTATGTGGGTGGTAGGAATCAAATTCAGGTCCTCATGTGTGCAAACCAAGTACTTTACTGACGGAGCCATTAACCCAGCCACCACAGCATTCTTCGTGGCTGAGTATAATTTCACAATATCTGTGTACCTATAAATCAGAGGGCCAGTTATTGACAGACACTTCAAATAGCAATGCACACCCAGACGTATACAGTTATTTTCCTATCTGTATAATATCTCATAGATGTATAGCTTCTGGGTCCAAGGCTATGCATAGTGTAGATTCTGGAGTCCTTTTGCTCATCACCTGGCATTCTCTGAGGCAAAATATGTTCACAAGAAAAGACTGATGCCCAAGATAGATGAGAGGAAAGCACAGTTGTTCTGCATTTCTGTTAGGATGATCCCTAACTGTGGCATTGCTATACTGTCCTCCAATCACTTCTGTCGACTTTCATTTTAACACCTGTATATTCCATCATCCCAAAGAGCAGAGGATGTTCCCATCTGGTCAACGGAACCCTGCACGCATTTAATTTCCCCAAATCTGCCCTGGGTATGGGACATCAGTCTTTACTGGAATAGATTATCTGGTCTGCACAGATCTCCAGCCATGCAGAATTGTCTCCAGGGCATAGGCTCCTGTCTCTGAGGGCTGCTGGGGGCAGGTGCTCTCTCCTAGAGTTATCCACTAGCCACTGCCTCTGTAGAAGCCCCTTCTTCCCCAAGAAGTTTTGTAAAGAGTGAGTCAGCACACACACACAGACACCCACACACACATACAGATTCACCAGGGGAAGTGACTCCCCTCAGAGACCCTGTATTTTCATTAAACACAGCCAAATACTTCAATGAACACATATATGGGGACAACCTTGCTAGAATTTGGAGATGGTTAGAGTATGTTCCTCCCCAGAGTTCCTGTGTTGATATTTAATCCCCATGTTGCAGTGGGACTTAATCTGACCATGATGATTAAAGATGAGTCCTTTTGGGGTGACTATGATCAAATAAAATCATCAGAGTGGCAGTGCCATGGCCAAATTCTGGCTGCATTATATATGGGAGAGACTAGCAGAGGCGCACTTACACACCTTCCCTGTCTCTGACCTGGTATCTCAGGACTTTGACAGCAAGAAAGTTATCACCATTCATGTCTCCTTAGAACCAGAAGCACTTCAAAATAAACTCCTCTCCTTTATAAAGTTACCATCCTCCAATACTTTTTACAAAACCACAAAACAGACTTATAGAATCCTACTTGCCAGATTCTATTCATGTCTCAATACCCACAGAGCAGGTGAACTTAGTGACACGTTTTTTCGTATACTGCGAATTATCATTATATGATAAAGTAACTGTTTTGGCCTATGGCAAGGCATCTTGGAAGCAGGTGGGAAATCTGAGCATAGGTAAGGGGGAAAGGTCGGAGTCAGACAGAGACACTTTGGGCTGCTGATGAGGAGGAAGATGTAAAGGAATTCAGGTAAGTCATGGGCAACGAGGCAAGACAGATTAATGAAATGGGTTATGTTGGAAGAGCTAGATGATAATATGCTTGAGCCATAGGCCAAAGAGAGCATGTAATTCATATAAGCTTCTGCGTGTTTCTTTGGGATGTTGGGACTGCTGGTCTGGACCTCTGGACTAGGCAGGGCTAAGCTGCTGCAGGTGGGTCCAGACTAGTCTGGGGCTAGTCTGGGCCAGAAACTCTTACTACAACTCGGTGTTCCTTTCTTCCTGGTATTATAATCACAAGACCAGATGCCATTCCAAAAGAAATCACAGCCACAGGAGAATCTGTGGCCAATTCTAACATTGTTGTTCCAAGCTGAGTCTGACACTGGCATCCTAGGTAGAAAAGTAACTGGGAAGAATATCACAAGCAGACCACAGACCACTTTGTGAGCTTTCCCCGTTTCCTTTTATTATTATTGAATTTATTTATCTTATATCTAGATCACAATTTCCTTTCCCTCCTCTCCTTTCATTCCCTCTTCCCCACCTCCCCTCTCCTCTAGCCCCCAACTGACTCAGAAAGGGGTAGGTAGACCTCCGTAGATATTAACAAAACATGGCATGGCATATCAGGTCCAGTAAGACTAAGCACATCCCCTTGTGTAGTCGAAGGTTTCTGTATCCTGCCTGGCTGGTCCTGCAGCCACTTAGTCCCAAATAATCACACAGAGGCTTGTATGAATTATAAGCTGTTTGGCCTATGGCTCAGGCTTGTTACTAACTCTTACTCTTATGTAAGAATCTTACATAATTCTTATCCATGTTTAATCATGTGGATTGGTACCTTATTCTCAGTGTAGCATTCTTGTCTTACTTCCTCTGTGTCTGGTTGCCCTGCCTCTACTTCCTGTCTAGCTTCTGGTCAATCAGCATTTTATTAAATCAATATTTACAGAGACGAATATTTACAATGTACAAAAGCATAATCCCACTGCACCCTTGTATTAAAGCTGTGCAAAGTGACCCAGTATGAGGAACTGGGTGCCCAAAAAAAGCAAAAGAATTAAAGACTGCCCCTGCTCCCACTGTTAGCACAAGACCAAGCTACACAACTATCATATATGTTTAGAGGGCCTAGCCAGTCCCGTGCAGGCTCCCTGGTTGTTGGTTCACTTTCTCTGAGCTCCTATAGCTCAGGTTAGTTGATTCTGTGGGTTTTCTTGCAATGTCCTTGACTCCTCTGGCTCCTACAACCCCCAGCCCCCTTCCACAGGATTGCCCAAGCTTAGCTTAATGTCTGACTGTGGCTCTCTGCATCTGTTTCCATCAGTTACTAGATGAAGCCTCTCTGATGACAACTGGGATAGGTACCAATCTCTGAGTATAGCAGAATCTAGTTAGGCATTGACATTTTCTTCTTCCAGTCATGTATGGTTCTATCCTAGGTCTCTGGGTCATCCAGCTTCCACACAGTGTCAGAGGTGAGCTGACTCTTGTGGTATGGGTCTCAGGCCAGATCATACATTGGTTGGCCACTACCACCATCTTTGTGCCACCTTACCCCAGCATATTCCAGAGGCAGGACAGGCTGTAGATCAAAGGTTAATTCTCTCCATTTCAATAAAGAACAAAATCATTTTTTCTTATACATAAAAGCTGGCGTGTAGTATGAGGTTTCTGGCCCAGACTTTCGGGCCTAACCTCAAGGTTTAGGACACACAGACCTGCAGTCCTACAGTCCCACAGAGACACACTGATGCTTTCAATAGTTTTAGGCTGATCAGCCTAAGGCCCAGGCATACAACTTGCTAGCTCTCTACCCTTCATCTAACCCATGACTCTTTTTCAGCCATGGGGATCGGTACCTTTGCTTAGAGCAGCATAGTTGTCCTCTGCTTCTTCCGGCTTCTCTCTGGCATTCTGCTTTGTGCTTCCTGTTCTCAAGAGTTTTCTTAGGCTGATAGCCTCACTCACACTTCCTGCCTGCCTTTGGCCAATCAGTGCTTTTTATTAAACCAGTAGGTGGGATAATTATTTACAATGAAACATCACAATCTCCTACATCTCTCTCTCTGCCCCCCCCTATATACACACACATTTAAAATAAATGAATAAAATAAAAATACATTTCTCTTAGGAATAATACTGCAAACAAGTCGTAATCCAATTCATTGTAATGTTATTGAATGAATGTTACATAAAAGTATAAATTAGAAAGAAACCAAATTATAAAATGCAGGCAGTTTAAATCATTGTGAACACCTCCTGAAGGTGAATAAACGCGTTCAACTATTGCTGGCTTGGAGGTCAGAACAATGTGGACATTTTTCGAATGTCTGAAATTGCTACTAGATTGGGTCTCTTGGCTCGCTTTCTAAAACATCAAATTGTGGTTCCTTTTCAAATCAAAAACTGACTTCCAGTTGGTTGTCAAGAAAGCAAAGAAAGAAATTCAAAAACAACAGCTTTTTAAAAGCAACCGGCCTGGGTTCTCTTAGAAGTCTAGAGAAAGGAAGCGTATCCACTGAGGTCTCAAAGATGATGACAAATATCCAGAAAGTCAGATCCACACTGAGCCTTGAAGCCTGTGCAAATCATTATTGGCCTGAGAAAAAAGCCCTCTGCTTGTCGCAACGGCTCAGTTCCATGTGAAGGCTGAAGTGAACTCCCGAGTTTTATTGATCAGGCATGGCCATGTATTACTTTTCCCTAAAATAACATATTGGCTGCTTGAGATGTGAGAGAAAGGGCAGAAACTGGATATAAAAATGGAAAGAAAATGTGGTTGAAACAGTGGTGCCAGATGATTCTCTAACAGAAAAATCCTCTCAAACATCTTCTCTCTTCTGTCTTAGATAAGAGGTTCCCAGTCTGGGTTTACGATGTCAGAAGGGATCAGGGTTCACAAGAAGCTTCCATTCCAGCTATCTGACATAATCACTGAGGCTTAGACAGGGTCTTTACTCTCCACAACCCCACGACCCCCTGTGAAAAGGCATAAAGGCACCACAGGCCTCACCAGTTATTTGAATAGATAATGTACTATACACCTTATCAATACCTGGTATTGATACAGTCAGGCTTTCTGACAGGCCTGTGATGGGAACCATTGTCCTGCTTACCCAACTTAAGGCTGACTCTATGCTTCTCTCTCTCTCTCAGAGCACAGTAGACAAGCACTCTACCACTGATTTATATCCCCATTTTGTTTTTATTTTTTATGTTTTTGAAACATGACAAGGTTTCGCTTTGTAAAAGCCCTGGCTGGCCTCACACTTACAGAAATCTGCCTGCCTCTGCCTCCCGAGTGCTGGGATTAAAGGTTTGCATCATCATGCCCAGTGTTTTTAATTTTCTTGAGACAGGCCTCACTAAATTGCCCAGGATGACCTTGAATTTGTACTTCTTTCCTCAGCCTCCCAAGTAGCCAGAATTATGAGTTTGAACCACCAAGATTGGTCATCATGATGTCTTTATGCTACACATAGGACAAGTGTGGATGTTGCAAGGAAAATAAACAAGTAACTTTTAATAGCCTGAGCAGCGAGGTAAGGAAAGGGCGTAAGCCAGCCTGAGCTCAAATCTTACAGAGTGTATGATGATAATATGCTATTTAGCCTCTGTGTACCTCAACTTTTTTATCAAGACATGAACATATTAACTTACTGCATTGGACTACTGAGGTGCTAAATGAGATAATACAGTAACAGCCTAGAACTTTCTCTGAAGAGAGTATGAAAGGGGAAAGGAAGCACTGGGGGATGAGCCCCAAGATGGGTTATCTGGCTCTCTCAACACAATCATCGAGGCAGCAGGACCTTGGAGTCAAGAGTTTGTCCAGGTGATTATTACTGCAATGCTTGCTAGGAGTACAGCAAATGGCCACTGTGGTACCTTCAGAAACAGGGGATTCCATCCAGTTCTCACAGCTGGAGCTAGACAGAACCTCCCAATGCTCAGAAGGACCACCAAAGAGAACATTTTTTTTTTTTTATATCATTATATAAAGGGAAAGAACCCTTTCAGGAGAACAGGACTTTGAAGCAGAACAAGTGTAGTTCTGAAAGATCTCCTCTGGGCATCTGTGGTGGTTTGGATGAGAACAACTCCCACAGGTTCTATTTGAATGGTTGGTCCCAGTTGGTGGAACTGTTTGGGAAGGATTTGGAAGTGTGGCCTTGTTAGAGAAGGTGTGTCACAGAGGGTGGATTTTGAAGTTTCAAAAACCCATCCTAAGCCCAGTCTCCTTCTCTCTGCCTGCATTTTGTGTATCAGATGTGAGTTCTCAATTACTACTTGAACATCATGCCTTCATGTCTGACTCCATGCGTCCCATGACAATGACCATGGACTAATCCTCTGGAACTGTAAACAAGTACCCAATTAAATGCTTCTGTTTGGTTTGCAAGTTGCCTTGGTCATAGTGTCTCTTCACAACAACAGAACAATAAGACAGAACCCAAGATTCTATGCTTCCTTTAATATGAGTCAATGAGGCTTCAGATAATCCTATGATCCCACCATTATCTGTGGGTGAACTTTAAATACAGCAATCCTGACCCTAAACTTTAACAGAGTAGTGATTCTTAATCATGGCTGAACATTTGAAAACCCGGAGGTTTAAAGAGAAATACAAAGCTGCAGGATTATGCACACCTTTAACCACAGCACTTAGGAGGAGGGGGCTGGCAGACCCTTGTGTGTTCTAGGCCAGCCAGAGCTACATTGTGAGACTCTGTCTCAAACAAGAAAACAAAAAGGCACAGTAAAACAAAATTCAAACTACCCAAAATCAACAGAACTGAAGTAATTATGCAAATATAAAGCAATATAAAAAATTAATTAAAAAATTATTCCTAGGTGATGTGGGAATGTCTTTCTGTACACTGTGAATATCAATCTTTAAATAAAGGAGCTGTTTTGGCCCATGACAGACACCACAGAAAAAGTAGGTGGGGAATCAGACTAGGTAGGAAAGGAAGGGCAGAGTCAGAGACAGACTGAGCCAGCTGCCCAAGAAGAAACAGGTAAGGAACACAGGTGAGCCACGGGCCACGTGGCAGATAAATTAACGAGAATGGGTTGAATTAAGATGTAAGAGCTAGCTAGCAATGTGCCTGAGCCATAAGCCAAACAGCATGAACTTAATATAAGCGTCTGAGTCATTTCTGGGGAACCTGTGGGCAGCTGAGGGGTCTGGGGCTGCAAGTCTGTGGGTCCAGACCTCAGGCCGCCCGAGACCAAGAAACCTCATTACAACACCTAGGAACAAAGCAAGATTTTTAGAAAGACAAATTTATATGCCCTAAAATAAGAGCCCCCAAATACATGGGACAAATTAACAGAAATTACAGGAGACAAAACACTTTCAATGACACATACTGAAGACTGGTACAGAAATAGGCATCACTGACAACACCAGAAAGAAATGTCAAGGCTGAGGTGCAGTTTGGTTGGCAATCGGGTACACAAAGCCCTGAGATGCTGTGACTTTACAAGCCAGGTGTGGTAGCTGTAATCACAGCACTGAAGAGGTGAAGCCATAAGATCTTTCTCAGCTACACAGAGAGCTCAAGCAAGCCTGGGCTACATAAGATCTCGTCCCAAAAAAAGAAAAGAAAAGAAAAGAAAAGAAAGACTTAAAACAGACTTAGTGATGCTTCTAGAACACAGGACCCAAGAAGTACAGAACACGGACATCAGGTGTACAGAAAACATTCTCCAAGAGAGACCAAATGCAAAGGAAACTTCAGTGAATTTTAAAACACCATAATTATAAGTAGAATGAAATGAGAACTCAACAACAAAAAGAAGTTGGTGAAACTCATAAATGTGTGCCTGGAAGGTGGCACGCTCCTTCAAAATTCATGGGTCAGACAAGACAGATGAGAAAAGATTAGGAACATTATGAAATTATAAATAGAAACAAAACAAAGTACTAAAATGTGAATACAAGTCAGGGCCGAAAGAGAAATTTATAGCTGCAAATGTCTTTATTAAAAAAGAAGAAAGACTGAAAATCTATAAAAATAATTAGTACTGAGGGACAAAACCATCGAAGCTGCAGAATGGGAAAATCAAGTGTATTTCTACACAGTCCCCATCAAAATTAAGAAAGCAACCTCACAGCATCGAAACAACAAAAATCCTTAGCACTATACTGAACAGTGTACTTAAACTGAGAAACCACCCTTCAAAGAAGTGATTAAATAAACAGGAATATGTGGTGTTTTGATTGTGAAGTGTTCCCATAGGATCATGTACTTGAATGCTTGGTCCCCAGCAAGTGGCACTGTTTCAGAGCACTGTAGAAGCCTTAGGATGTTGAGCCTTCTTGAAAGCAGATGACTAGGGAAAGGGGAGGGGCCAATACAAAGTTTTATAGCTTGGCTCCACTTCCTGCCTACACTCTAGTTCCTATTTGTGAACACAATTCACCATGTCATGCTCCTGTTTCCATGGCCTCCCTGTAATGATGGGCTGTATCCCCCTCTAAACCATAATCTAAAATGAACCCTTCCTTCCTGATAATGATTTTGTCAGGCATTTTGTCCCAGTAATGAGAATATACATCTCAAACTTGTACAATGTGAGACTAACATTTGTAAAAGGCAACACTCCCCAAAGCAACCTACAGATCTAACACAGCCCTATAAAAGCTCATCTGACCTATCTATAGAAAGGGAAAAGCAAATCCTAACTTCACATTGAGAATGCAAGAGCCTCAGGTCAGCGAATACTCTACTAAAGAGAACAAAGCTGGAGGGCTAACACTTCTTGATCTCAGAGCATTTTTGCATTGGGCCAGAACAATCAGGTCTATGGGGTGATGGAGTAAGAGTGTACCTGTGGACTAACAAAGCAAAACTGATAATCTTTTATAGATCACTGATGTTTTGCAGGAGTGCCAAGAAAATTCACTGCTGTAAAAGTCCATCGTCAATCAAGCCTGGGACAACTAGAAATCCATATGCAAAGGCATGAACTTGGACCCCTACTGTCTATATCCTGTACTGTTACATAGGAATGAAGACTGGAAACATTATGTTAGATGAAAGAGACAGGAGAGGCTCCAGATAATGATCCCACTTACGTGAAATGTCCAGAAAAGTGAATCCCTGGGGAGATGAAGGTTGGTGTTCCCAGGGGATGGGAGGGGGGGTGGAGAAAACAACTAATGGGCACAAGCACTTCTTCCTGGGTGATGAAATGTTCTAAAATTAGTGGCACAACTGTACAGCTCTCTGATATAACCAAATAAAGAAACCAAATTTTATGAGAATTCCCGAGACCTAAGGAGATGGGTGACATGAGAAATAAAGGAGTGGCTCTGGAAGGTTCTAAATTTGCTAAATTCCTCCCCAGTTCTGGCTTGCTCCCAGGGAACATATCATAACACTGGGGTAAAGGGCATGAGAAAGTCCCCTGACAACAGATGATGGGTAGCTAGGGATACTGTTAACCTGAAATCCACAAACACTGATCTGACAATCACTTTCAGACAGAAGAAAGGAAGAGGCCAACAGTCTATGCTTCATTGCTGTTTCTTTCCCTCCCTCTCTCCCTCTCTGTGTATTTAAGACAGGGTCTCACTATGTGGCTTTGGCTGACCTAGAACTCCCTATGCAGATCAGCTGGCCTTAAACTCGGAGATCCACCTATCCCTTCCTCCCCCTAAGTGCTGGGATTATAAGGTATGCATCTCGCTATGCCCAGCTTGTTTTTCTGAAAGAAAACTAACAAACAAACCCCACTGTTAGCTTTTAAGAATCAGTATTCAGAACCAGATAGCCTTGGGTCTGGATTCTGGACCAGGTCCTTGTGAGAGTCTTTACTTTCTCATGTGTAAAATGAGATGATGAAATGGACCTTACCAGTGGACTGGGCCTAAATAAGAAGATGCCTGGCTTCGGCAAAGGCTAAGCAGTTTTATTGTCTAAGTACTGTTTTCTACTTTTTAAAGCTCCCAGTACAGCTTAGTACAAGGAAATGGGAGGCATGGACCTCTTAATATAGTTTTACTTTATCCAGTAACAATTAGCACGTGAACTGGGACATTTTATGAGCTAATAAGCAATTGAGATATAGCGCTTGACATTTCTCACTGCTGCATTATAATCAAGCTAAAGGAGGACTGGCCAAGTACCCAGTTGCCATAGTAACAGAAAGTTTTTTGTCAGTCTAGTTCATTTTCCTGAATTAAATGCTTTCTATTTGTCAGGCTGGCTTCTGTGTCTGAGTCTACTGCATAGCCATGGAATCCTTTCTACTTTCTGAATCTAACATTATACTACACCTCAAAATCAAGAGGACAGGTGGTAGATGATGTGGGTCTTAGTCCTGGAACTCACTAGCATTAGCTGTGTATAGGGATGACTTACTAAGATGTGTGAACCCACCTTCCAGCATCCACTGGCCCAAGTACTGGTGAGAAGATTTCTCATCCTCACTGTAGGCAGACGAGGGGATGCTAGTGCTTGTTATGCTTCTCATGGGCTCTTCCTGCCTTTCCTTATCCTCACTGCCCCCAAAGCATGAAAGGGTGAGCACCACTTCCAACATCATACAGAGGACACCAACACAGATGGATAATTTGCCCAGGGACATACTTTACATATATATTTATTTCTTAAAAATTCATAATGTGTTTTCGTAAATCTTTTAAGTTGACTTAGGAAAACAAAGCTGTTAAAAAAAAATAAGGAAAAATAGATGCTATGGGAAAGCAGAAGCAAAGTAAAGAGACAAACAAAATCCTCTCTTGTGAAGTTACTCCTCTCCCAAGTGGCCAAATCAACAAAGAAGACATGGCCAACAGTGAGGATGGAGAGGACAAATTCACAGCCTTAAATCCTAAAGTTTACTCCTCCACAACCTCAACACACACACACACACACACACACACACACACACACACACACACACACACACTCCAAATTGTGGTCATTCAGGATTTGAACTCAGGTCAAACTGAATCTCAATTAGTAAAGGGTGCTCTACCATATGTGCATTTAGAAAACATAGGTATGGGCTCAAAACTCACATTCCACATTTAGTTCCTCTAAAGTATGGTAGAATAACTTGGAGAATCAATTCTAGGGTCCTAACATGCAAGTTCACATGGTCATCTACAAGATCATAAATTCCAGCACCTCAGTTTCCTCGGCTGCTCTCCATCTCCGTAACCATGTCACGGGAACTAAATGTAAAATAGGACATGTGATGTAATTCTTAGACTCCACTACGGGTTTAAGCCATTAATATCCCCATTCTTCCCTCACTGTATATTGATGACTATATGCTAGGCACTGCTCTAAGCTCTGTGCACAGAGCCCTGCACAAGGCACAAGGCACGAGAGGACTTACTTTCATGGAGCTCTGACAGAAGGAGAGGAGGGAGGGAGGGAGAGAGGGAGGAAGAGAGAGAGATGGAGGGAGGGAGGGGAGGAGGTAGGGAGGGAGGAAGAGAGAGAAGGAGGGAGGGAGGAAGAGAGATGGAGGGAGGGAGGGAGGGAGGGAAAGCAGACCCAGTGCTGAGCGCTACAAGTTGTGATATCATGGCAGTGACTGCGAAGTTAAGTTGGGGACTAAGAGGAGCATCTGAGGCAGAAGCAGTGACCGTGAGACCTGTAAATGTGAAAGGCATGAAGATGCCAGCTGAGCAAAGACAAGAGACACACCTCTGGTTACGTTTGTGAGGATGTCCTCACAGAGTTATAACTAAGGAAGGAAGATGCACCCTGAGTACAGGTGGCACCACCCCACGGGTGGGGCTTAGGTCATTTAGAGGAAAGGAGGCAGGGAGAACAAGAGCCAGTGTCATCTCTCGCTGCTGGCTCACTTCAGATGCAGTGTGACCAAGGCACAATGTGACCAGTCACCTCACATCCCTACTGCCAAGCCTTCCCTGCAGTGAGAGTCTGTGCCCTCTCAAACCACACAAATCCTCCCTCTTACATGGTGCCTTTGGCAGGTATTTGGTCACAACGATGACAAATCAATGAACACACATGGACAGCTGCAGGTCGACTCAGAACCCTCACGGCAGGTTCCCCCACTCGGTGCTCAGGCATTAGGGATGGGTGGTTCCTGGTCATGCAGGGGTTGCCCAGAGAACTGTAAAGTTTTACAACAGTTCTAGCTTCTTCCCATTATCTGCTAGCAATGGACCTAGGTGTGACTATCAAAGCCATCTCCAGCATCGTGAAATATCAGCATCACTCCTGGCTAAAATCTGATGCTTTAGAAGGGGAGCTGGCTGGGCTTGCTGATGAATTAGCCGATCAAGAGTCAGATAGGCAGAGAGAGGGCTTGGGTTCATTTCTAAGTTCTCATATGACAAGAAGGCAAGATCATCTCAAGCATCCTGAGGGCTGGCCCTCAGTGCCGCTGAATCAGCTCTGATTTTCAGCGCCATTCCATTATTCTCCATTGACGTGATGTACAATGAGTCCCAGCTGTACCTGACACCAGGGATGCCTACCTGATTTCAAGGTCGTGCAGTGTAAAGGACACAGTCATGCACATGTAGTACAAAGAGGCGTGTGCTTCACAAAAGTCCCTGAGAAGGAACAGGAGCAGAAAGAAACACATGATGCTCCATTCTTACAGAACACAGGGACATTTGATTGACGTCCATGGCCTTGGCACAGAAGAAGGGAGCATGTGCAAAGGGTTATGAGACAGGGCAGAGGGGAGCACTACAGGAAGGGGATGTGCAACCAAAGGGAAATGCAGGCCAGGCTAAGGTGGTTTTGTAAGACATTTACAAAGCTCACTGGATTGTGTAATCTGGGAGCTATCTAGATTGCTGTTACTCCAAGTCCTTATTCCTAATATTTAAAGAAAAATCAAGGCAGTCATTCCTGGAAAATTCAACAGGTATCCACCTCGGGGCTGGAAACTCCCCAGCTAAGGAACTTGGTTCTAGTTTTATTCTCTGTCACTGTGTCAAAAAACAACTTAGAGGAAGACTTTATCATGACGACATGTCTAGATCATAATCCATTACACTGAGAGAAGTCAGATCAGGAGCTCTAGCAGGAACTGAAGCAGAGCATGGAGGAATGCTGCACTCACTAGCTTATGCTCAGCTAGCTTTCTTATACAGCTCAGACCTACCTGCCTAGGGATGGTACTGCCCACGGTGGGCTGGGCCCTTCTATGCTGATCATCAATCATCAGTCATGACAATGCCCCACAGGCATAGCCACAGACTAACCTATTGGAAGCAATTCTTCATTTGAGGTTCTCCCTTCCTAAGTGACTCTAGGTTGTGTTAATTTGAGAATAAAAACTAACCAGGACAGCATTGCATCCACTCCACCACATTCAAAACTGTTGCCAAGAGAAGCTCAGTAATGCATACAGAGTTTCCTCATTGACAAGGGGCAGCGCCAGATGTGTCCCAGACTGTCTGACTCCAGGGCCCACATCCACTCTGCCGCCTCCACGGTGTATGTGAGAGCAGTGTCTGGAACAGATACGTGGTGTGGAGCCTCTTCTATGAGTGAAATGCCCAGCATCACTAGGGTATAGGAATGGATGAAGTCATCTAGAGAGAATATGGTACGTGAAAAGGTTGAGTCCACTTCCAAAGAATAATGACCAAGGGAAGGGGACTGATAAGGAAGAAAGGCAAACAAGAAGAGATAGCTGGCAAGAACCCAACTAGCCTCGGAGGGAAGAGGAAACTGTGGTCAACCTCACCCAGTCCGGCTTGAAGGACAAGTAAGGATGTCAATAACAGATTTGACAGCAGATTCCGAGGGATCTGTGCAGCAAATCCATTACTGGGGCAGGTGGTAAGGCTATCAAAGGCACATGTTCAAGTATAGCAAAGGAGAAAGGGTAGAACAATCTGAAGCTGAGCCCACAGGAGAGACTAGAGGATATGAAGAGGCAACTGCGACAAGAATTCCCAAGCCTAAGTATGGAGTAGACTGACTGACCCAGGGAAATACAACACAAGCTCCGGGCCCCACCTAGACCCATGAGCCAATCTTGTGCAACCTGTCTCCAGTACACAAGAGACCCTGACAGTCAGGAAGCATAGAACAGGGTACTGTTTGTCAGTGTGGTGCAGAAATTATGCTGAAGGCTCATTTGAGACTGGGCACGTTTGGAAGGCCTGGGGCTATTCTGATTCAGCCAGCTCAGCCTCCAGGAAACACCGACTCCAGACCTTGACATCTGAGGTCTATACTACCTGGGGTGCTGCTGCACATTCAGATAATCAGCCTTGCCGCAGGCCTATGAGCCAGACTCTTCAATTTCCAGAGCCCTCCCCACAATCCCAGCTTCTAAGTACTTACAAAGCCGGGACACCAGGGATGACACTTTAGGGAGGGTTCGAGAGCTGAGGTCAGTGGTTAGGAATCTGTCAGACATCATATGTGCACAGTGCCCTGGGATACACCTGTTGGGTTTGTGTATATGTTAAGAATGCACATGTATGTACACATGGAGGTCAGGGCATCTCACGGGCCTGGAACTGTAGTGTGTAGGCCAGGCTAGCTGGCCCACAGGTCTCCAGAAGTCCTCTTGTCTATGTCTGACATCTCACCATCACTAGGATAACAGGTGTGCATATCTGGTGTGTTACATGAGTGCCGTATCCAAACTCAGGTTCTGATGCTTGCAAGCACTTTCTCAACCAAGCCAGCTCCCCATCTGTTGATTTTAACAGGAAATGACATCATTGAGGAAAACTCCCATCAAGGTACTGATCCTTTAAGCCCCTCCTGCATCCTCTAGAACTGAGAAACCCTTAGAACTGACTGCAGATACTAATCATGCAAGCCCCCTTTTCACCATGGGTGGGAATGCACTGTACAGGATTTTGCCTCTCATCTTCAGGGATCCCTAAAAATCTCCTCCTCAAAGACCATGCCACACACCCACCTTCGGGTGGCAGCATAACAGTGGTTCAGGCTCGCTCTCTGTAAAGTCTGCACTCATCTCTTGGCTCTACCTAAGTCAATTCCTGTAAAGCTTCAATCTTCCACCTATAAAAAGGGTGTGTTGGTGGGACTTACTGGGGTAATTTGAATTCTTAATGTCATCACTCATGCACAGCACTGAGCAGAGTGCCTGGCATACAAAGTTTTAGCGACATTCACATGAGGCACTTTGACCCCAGAGTTCCTACAACAGAGCTCACTTACAGTTCCAAGTTTTTGCAAAATAGATTTGAAATCATTTAAATCTATTCCAACAAGTGTGTTGGTGTGTTCCCATATGGACAACCAAAAAGGAAAAGGTTGCCTGAGCTAGATGGTCAGGACTGTCTGCCATGTCCCCGAAGCAGCAACACCCACTGTGGGTACTCCTACATACCTAAGAATTAGATACAAAAGCCAGTGCGGTTGCCAGGTGCCCACTGTTACTGAGCTCAAAGGTCCCTCATTAGCCTCTGCCCTGCCTTTAAATCTAAGCAAAACATCAGGTTTTAATGACAGAGGCTGAGAATAATAGGTATTCATATAAATGCTGACAGAGGAGGGGTGTCTCGGAGTTCTGATCTCTTGGGATCCGAATTTTAAGAACAGTCAATTAACAGGCTGGAATAGGGATGAAACGGTAGGAGACAGCATGAAGACAGGCTGCTAAAACAAAACAATTAAGTGATCCCTTTAAAAGTCTTGAGAGGTGGGGTGTGTGGGTGTGTGTGTGTGTATATGTATGTGTGTGTGTGTATGTGTATATGTGTGTGTATGTGTGTATGTGTGTGTATGTGTGTATGTATGTATGTATGTGTGTATGTATGTATGTGTGTATATATGTGTATGTGTATGTATATGTGTGTGTATGTATGTATGTGTGTGTACGTATGTGTATGTGTGTGTATGTATGTGTATGTATGTGTGTGTATGTGTGTATATGTATGTATGTGTGTATGTATGTGTATGTATGTGTGTGTGTGTATGTGTGTGTGTATGTATGTATGTGTGTGTATGTATGTGTATGTATGTGTGTGTGTATGTGTGTGTGTATGTACGTGTGTGTGTGTGTGTGTGTGTGTGTGTGTGTGTGTGTGTGTACCTGTGAAAGGAACTCTATTGCTCTTTGGCAACGTTTTCTGGCTACTTATTAAGAGAAAACTCGTCAAGAAAGCAGCCACAGAGAGGAATACAAGAAGACCACACCCTCCCAAACAGTCTTTTTTCTTTCACACAAATGTGTGCTGTGCATCTCCCACATGCCCAAGAGCTCACTGTGCCTTTTGCTGAAATAACTGAGCAGGATGCAGTCAGGCCCTTTGCTGGCCATCCTAAAACTTCTGATGTGTGAAAGCTAGGACTCGTAGGCTTTTATTATATCTGATGCTTACAAGTCACAGATAGAAAAGCACGGTTCTGTGTGAGCTGGGGAAAAGAATGTCTGCCTCACCTGGGCCCAAAGAGGAGGGTAAAGCTCTAGGAGAGAAAGAATAGTTATAGAGTGAGGTGTCCCTCTTTTACCTACTCAGACATAGGTCTACCTATTTATACATCAATCCATCCACTACTCAACTGCTCTGCCCATTCATCTACTCATCTGTCCAACTATCTATCCATCCACTCATCCATCCCTTCAACCATCTACCTATGAATCCACAAATCCATCTATTCATCCTTTTTACCAATGGTCTGCAAATATACTCATCCACTCAATCTATACATCTATACCCATCCATTCGCCAACATAACCATCTATTCACATTATTTTGTTTGGGTTTTAATTGTTTGTTTTCTGGTCTGGAACTTACTACATAACCCAGGTTACCTTCCAACTCGAAATTCTCTTGCCTTGGCCTCTGGAGTGCAGGAATTACAAGCATGAACCACAAGTTATGTGCAGGTAGGTGTGCACATATGTGTGGTAGCCAGAAGACAACCTCGGGTATCATTTCTAAGATGTTTGCTGCCTTGACCTTTTAAGAAAGGTTCTCTCATTGAGCTGGACCTTGCCAAGTCATCTAGAACTGCCAGGGATCCGCTCATCTCCATCTCTCCAATGCTACACCAGGCTTTTTTTCTCTCTCTCTTTCTTTCATAAGATTTATTTATTACCTATGCAGTGTTCTGTCAGCATGTGACCCTGCAGGCCAGAAGAGGGCCACCATGTGGTTATGAGCCACCATGTGGTTGCTGAGATTTGAACTCAGGACCTCTGGAAGAGCAGCCAGTGCCCTTAACCTCTGAGCCATCTCTCCAGTCCCTCCTTCCCCCCCCCCTTTTTTTTTTAAGACAAAACAAAAGAAACAAAATGAAAAGGCATGGGTTCAGGGAAACTGGACTTGGTTCTCATGTCTGCAGGCACTTTACTGACTGAGATCTCACCCCAGCCAAGGCCCACATTCCTTCAAAGCAGTTGCTGTTTCTGTTTACAATACTGTGCGTAGGCCAGAAGAGAATTCAAAGAACTACATGAAGTCAAGTCGATCCTGTAAATAATCAGTATTCCTGGGAAGGTGCTGGAGGGCACATTTCTACTTAGAAGGAAAGGCAAGTTCAGAAAGAAAAACCTGCATAAATTCAGGAAGGGTCAAGACCAGCAAGCAGCCTGCTTCCCTGCTGCTCCACTTCAGCACACTGCCCGCCCCAGAATCTGCTCAGAGGCACTGTGTTGTTTTAAATTGTTTGTTTTGTTCTGATTTCACTCAAGCCCTCCGCATTCATTCACAGGGTAAACAGGACGTTGCTCCTCTGTAATTTTCCCTAAGGCTGTCCTTAAACATGAGACTGGAAGGATGACTGTTGATTGGCAGGAGGAAAAAGTCTGGCAGAATTAACAAAGTGAGTGATGACACCATCTGCCTTTGTACTTCTCCTGTCTGCAACAGAAAACAAAATGCTTCTGAAATGCAGAAGTTGAAGGAGGGGCTGGCATAAGACCAAGGATAGTAACTAGCGAGCCCAGAGAAAGTGGGTTCCATGTCTGCATTGTTTTCACAGTTGTTCACAAGTGCCACAGTGGGGTTCACATCACAGCATCATTGCTCAATGTGGATAAAGAGCAGAGCATGAAGCTGATGAACCCTGCAAAAAAAAAAAAAAAAAAAAAAAAAAGAACCTGGTCCCCCTCACTGTCTGAGTGGAGCTAACTTGTAGTAAAGAAGTGATTCCCCAAAAAGAGAGCCACAGCCTCACCTGGAGCCTCTTGAATTGCAAAAGGCATAGCCACCTAATACTACAAGATTGGGCAGGGCCAAGAGCACTGAAGGAGAACCACCCCCTCTCTCTCCCCCTCCCCGTGTGTGTGTGTGTGTGTGTGTGTGTGTGTGTGTGTGTGTGTGTGTGTGTGTGTGTGTGTGTGTGTGTGTGTGTGTGTGTGTGTGTGTAGACTGTTGCTGGTTTGGGGGGGATGCTTGTTTTGGTGTGAGTGTGTGAGTGTATGTGTGTGTGTGTGCATGAACACATGTATATGTGGGTTATATGTGTCTGTACATCACATGTGGAAGACAAAGCTCTTCACCATCTTGAGATAGTCTCTCTTACTGAACTTAGAACTTACTAATTGGTCAGCCTGGCTTTTGTATATATGCTGGCTGGTCACAATTCATAGCAGGTGTTTTACTGGCAAAGTCATCATCCAAGCCTTGAAGAGTGAGGATGGACCTGTCTGAGATCATCTCGGGTTTCATGAAGAGGACTTGGAAATGGCCACCAGTCCCTCTGATGATCAGAACAGTGGCACTGCAGCTGCTAAGGCTGCCACTCAAGCCGACTATGCCATGCACAGTGCCCACAGCTTATTTCCTGATACATTTGGATACAGCCACATTGCCAGACAGGACGGAAGTGGGACCTGAAGCAGTCAGGGGCTGAGCATTTTCTATTAACAGGTAACTTGTCAGCACCTGCGACATCCCACTGCGACTTTGAAAATAGATTGGGCTCATTATAAGCAACAAATGCCCGAGTCCTTCTGTGCTCTGAGCTGGGCTTGAGCTCTGTTCTGGAAAAGGACAATAATGGTGATATCTTTGGGATGCCAGAAATTAGAAAGAGATAAGAAAGAGAGAACAAAGGGCTGCCTAGAGAGCACAGTGAGAATTCATCCTGGGGTCTATTTACCACAGAACCTTCAGCAGAAGCAGAACAGGATGCAAAGCCTACTCATTTTTTTTTTTTTTAATAGACATGAAGCTGTTCTGTTTGAAACAGGAAAAGGGTCCAAACCCAAACCCCTGCCATGCTATGTTCCTCTCTCTTCCCAGGTACCACAGAGGCCCAGTCTGAAAAGCAATGACAGGAATTAGAAATGAAGCCACATTAGAGAGGCTGAATCCCACTCTGTCCTGACCATTCTCATCTATCTGCACTTCTGAGATCTGAACAGATTTCCTCTGTGTGCTTCCACTTCTTTATCATTCAAATATGACCAGTTGCATTTTCTTAAAGATGATGATGTGCTTATTAATAATGACGACTGATACTCCACAAGAGACGCATCAAAGGACCATGAGCCTTTTCTGTAGTGTAGCCTAACTATTTAACGGGTATAAATGTATTTAAGCTCTACCAGAAATGTCCTCCATAGGCTCATATTTAAACTCTTGATACCAGCTATGGTGGGCCTGCAGGTGGGGTCTAACTAAAGAAGTGAATCACTAGGGGTGGGCCTTGAGGTTAGGCTTACTTGTGCTCTCTCTAGCCTGCCTCCCTCCCTCCCTCTCTCTCTCCCCTTCTCCCTCTCTTTTCCTCCCTTCTTCCCTCCCTCCTTCCTGGCTGCAGAAGCAACATGACCAGCCACCATCCCCTGCCACCATGCCATAACCCTGAGCTGCATCCCTCTGAGTTGCATCCCCTTGAGCTGCATCTCCTGACCTTCATCCCCCCTGAGCTGCATCCCCCCCCCCCCCAGCTGCATCCCCCCTGAGCTGCATCCCCCCTGAGCTATAGGCCAAAAATAAACACTTCCTTCTTTAAGTGGCTTCAAGTCAGGAATTTGATCAACGCACTGAGAAAAGAAACTAATATCAGAGAGTTTATTTCATCCTTTCCCATATTCATAGATGAGGAAACTGGAGCACAGAGAAATTAAAACATGTACAGTGTATATAAAGAAACAGCAATAACCCCAGGATAGCACAGGACAGTCTTGGCTACACTCACACAGGATACCTCCTCCCATGAAAACATTAAGTTAGAAAACAACAACCACCTCCATCCCTTTTCCCAGGAATCCCCACTGTCCCTGGGATCTAATCTTGTTGCCTTTACTTGTTGGGCTTTCCAAAGGCCAGTCAGCTCCTGCTGAGAATTTCATTTCCAGTCAGATGAAACCATTTTCTCTCACAAGAGAGTACTAGGGTTCATTTGATGTCTTCAGGAGAAAATACACATGAAGGGACATAAAGGGAAAGCAAGGAGCCAGGACACGTGTGGTCACTGTTCAGGATGGACTGTTTCCTCATAAAGATGCCCCTCACCTGCCAGCACCTGAGAGAAGTGACTCTTTTGGTCATCCCTTATACTGCATATCAAAAGATGCGAGGTTTGTTTAATATATGCCCTCGTTCATCAAGACTGTTAGTCTACCCACCTGGGATCAGCATATAGTGGGCATCTCTAGCTCACCTGGGTTCGGACTGAAGTGCAAATTTGGAAGATTTCATTCAAGCAGGCTTTGAGTCATTCTGTGTCTACATTAACAAGCCAGTCAGATGTCCTGCCAAGCACATGCAGGCTGGGAGACAGTGCCTAACAGCTGCTAGCCCCAGGTGGCACACTGAATAGACTTTCTTTTGCTGTTATTCAGGAACAAACTCAATGAAAACTTTGACTTTCGTTATTTTATTTTTTTAGTGACATCATGTTGAGTGGTATCACACCAGACTGTCGAGATAACGCTGCAATAGTCTTGCATTCTTCCGCAGGATGTTTTAGTCATGGCATCGTGGTTAGTGTGGTGATTGTCAGCTGACAGAAGGCAAGCATTTGGAGCTGTTGTAGCATGACACTCCTTCAGAAGACAAAGCATGAAGCAATGACAGGAATCTCAGCAAGCATTGCTGAAGGCTGGCAGAGTGACATGCACAGCTCAAAGAGCTCCGGGGAGTCGGTCTTCAGAAGCTGCTGATATAGGAGCTGCTAAAAAGTTCATGTTACAGGTGTGGTAACTAAGGCACAGAGAGGTTAGGAACCTTGGTCAGGGTCACACAGGAAAAAAAAAAAAAGTAGTCAAAAGATCTCTCGTCTCCTGAAATTCTACAGCCCCAACTCTTGAGTGGCAACTTCACAGCTATACCTTCCCTTGGCAGCTCCAGGTCCTATACCATCAACTTACCAACCTCCCTAAGCATCTCTGAACCTCTTCTCTTCCTTCCTTATCCTTGGGAATGACTTCATGCAGAGCTAAAAACGCAGGATACTTTCTAACCTTTGGGCTTTATTTTGCTTTTTCTTTTCATGAAACTCCTGTGTACTTCTCAGATTTGTTGTGTTGAAACCTCAACTTTGACATGAGGGCATTAGATGCGCCTGTTTTGAGGGTGGAGACCTGCAGGAAGATTAGTGTCATTCAAAGGGTGGGAATGACACTGGAGTTAGCAGTCAGAAATGCCCATTACTCTTGCAGAGAACCCAAGCATAGCTCTCAGAACTCATGTTGGGTGGATCATAACAGACACCTTCTTCTGGACACTGTGCACACTATGCTCATGCACACACAAATACATACTAGTAAATAATTCCTAAAGAAAAATAAAGTCTTAAAAAAGGAGAGTGTGCTGGTTAGTTTTTGTCAATTCAACACAAATCTCAAATAACTTGGAAAGAGAAAAATCTTAACTGAGAAAATGCCCCAGTGAGACTGGCCTGTGGGCAACTCTGCGGAGTGTTTTCTGACTGATGAATGACAGAAAGGGCCCAGCCTACTGTGGGCAGTGCCACCTCTGGGCAGGTGGTTCTGGGTGGTAATAAGAAAGCAGGCCGAGCAAGATGGGGGGATAAGCCAGCAAGCAGCACCCCACAACAGCCCCTCCTCTAGTTGCCCTAGGTTCCCTGAGTTCCTGTTCTGACTTCCCTCACTGATAGTGTCCTTTCTTTCCCAGGTTGCTTTTTGCCAGTGTTTTATCACCACAATAGCAATCAGAACTAAAACAGGGTAGGGAACTCTGTCCCACACTTTTTGCCAGTGAGGATATGATGAAATGCCAACACCCCAGGCTCATGGGTAACTGAGCTTGACTTTCAGCTCCAGAACTATACCCTTTCTCTTCAAGTCACAGTGCAGACAATTGCCATCTTTGGCATCACCCTCTCTGGGGCCTCACAGCACTCAGCCTGATCCCGTCCCCAATACAGGTCATTCCCACTGCAGATGCCTGTTGACTAACTTGTTCCTCAATGGACTTAGGCACCCTGTAGAACAAGGTTTCTTTGTTAAGCATTTACCTCTAGTGTCAAGTGCCAAGTACATAGTAGGTTTTTTATTAGTAGTTTTTAAGGATGCATGAACAAGGCTTAGCAGTGGCTGTAGCAGTTTGGTGTTATGGGAAATCACTCCTTTCAGTCAATGGTATTGGGATGACAAGCCCTAGGGCATGGTTTTCATATGTGACCCAATAAAAACTGAAGGAAAGGAATCACACAGTCTTTGGATGTCTGGAGCAGGATAGTTGGTTCCCATAGCTCCTGGGCAGGAGGACAATGGCAGCTGAGTCAGCAGCAGGGTCTATCATGTTCTGTATCTGTGAGTATATCAGCCCCATTTCATACCTTCATAAATTATTAAACAGATTCTCATGTGTTCTCACTTCACTTGGCACCCAACATGGGGCATGACCTCACACCCCTGAAATTTCATGCTCTATTGACTAAGCTAGCCAAGGTGGTCTTTCTGTACACTGTGAATATGTGTTGCTCTCATTGGTTGATAAACAAAGCTGTGTTGCCCAATAGCCAGGAAGAATAAGGTTGGGTGGCGCATTCAAACTAAAATGGAGATGAAGAAGGACTGAGTCAGATAGATGCTGCGAGCAGCGCAGGAAGAAGATGAGAAAGGACTGGTAAGGCAGAAGTCCATATGGCGAGGCATAGATTAATAGAAACAGGTTAATTTAAAATGAGAGCTAGACAGTAATAAGCCTGAGCCATCAACCAGACATGTATAATTAATATAAGCCTCTGAATGGATATTCAGGAACAGGCAGGAGGGAGATACTCATCTGGTTACAGCTTGGAAAACATGCCACACGGAATCAACCACTCAGCTACCACCACACTCAGACCAAAGCTCTTTCTCTCATGGGCTGCTCATGCTAACGTGCATTTGTAAGGTCCAGACTCTTGCAATGGCATCTGTGGATCACGAACTCTCCAGAGGCTTGGGTGAACCATTCTTAACCCACACTGCCATCCAAGCTTCTCTCTGGTTCTCAGAGCTGCTGCTCCCTTCTCTTCACCTTCTTCCTGTTCTCTCATTCTCCTTCCTCGCTCCTTCTTTCTTCCTCTTCTATCTCTTTCCACACACAAATGCCCAGCTCACTCCACAGTCTGATGACTTTTCCAGAACCCTTCTACTGCCACCCAGGATGGCTCTTGGACAACAAAAACATTCTAATGTCCGCAGTGGCAAACTCTGTATCATAACTGCTTCTCAAAGCACTCCCTCAAAGCTGAAGTTGCCAAAGAGGTTCTCCACCAGATCCCTTAAAACCCAACACTCTGGCCACTACGGACTGAGAATGTTGACATAATCACAAAATTCTCACCCTTGAACCTACTCTCAGCATGAAGGTGCACTGTGAGGAGGCGTCTTAAAAAGGGTAATATGATTTAAAAAAAAAAAAAAAAGTGAAAGCAAAGAGCCAGGCCATAATACTTAAAATTCGTTTCAAACCAACATCCTTGATAAGATGCCACTCACTTGCCTGAACCTGTGTGAAGGGGGGCCCTTCTATATCACTCATTTCAATGAGCTAATGAGTAACATGGGAACAGCCTTTATCAGTGGCATTGGTGCTCTTCTAAGAAAGGACAGAGGAACATGGCAACCCTTTCCATCATGTGACATAGCAAGAAAATGAAGCTACACAATAAGCCCTGAAGTGAGGCTTCACCAGACACCAAATCTAACATATTCAGACACTAATGTATTCAGTCTAACATTAAGAGACTAGCCTTCTTGATTTCCAGAGCTGTGATTAATCAGTGTACACTACCCATGCGGAGTAAGACCCAGCACACTGGGAAGATGGAGTGAAGCAGAGAGAGGGCACAGCTACACTTCCATGTCCATCTCAAGAGAAGGGACAACTAAACAACATGTAGACCTTAAGTCACAGCATCCACCATCACTGCACTGCTGTACTGTATAGAAACACTGTGAGCAGCTGGTAATTCCTCTGCCATACCCTTGCAGACATCTTCAGCAACACTCTCTGCACAGGCCAGTCATGCCAAACAAGAATCCGCCCCACTTACTCTGTACAGTTAATGAAGAGTCGGCCTCTCTCCCAACTCCTTACGAGGAGAAAAATACACAGGTCTATTTACCCCCACCTCCTTCAGGAGCCCAGTAAACTTCCTGGGCTGTGTTACCAGATCCCAACAGGAAAGGCCAAGAACCCTTCTGCCTGCCAAGAGACATTAGGAGGCAAGCCAGGCTTCAGATCCTGCATCCTTCACTCTCAGGGTGAATCTGGAACATTGCTGTCTGCATCCACACCCTCATCTTCCCAAAATAAAGGGCCTGGGAGGCAGAAATAAGCATCTCAAGTACATGCAAATGCCTTGCTCCCTAGGAAGTCAGACTCTGTTTTTTTCATTTGGAATTCATCTGAAACTGTAATGTTCTTGCCACACACAGAATACATGTGTGTCACCTGTTTCCACTGTTTCTCTCCCGGACACCAATTTTAGAAAACATGATGGACTTTATACTGAAGACAGTGCTGACATTTTACAGGACACTATGCAAGAGTCAAATGTTCCTGAGGTGCTTCCTGAAGAGGGATTCAGTTTCCCTTTGACCTCAAGGTGCTCCACTCCCACTCCTCCCAGTCTCAGCCACCAGAAAACTAACCTTCAAGAATTACCACCACCAGACTTTAGTTCCACCCTCCAGCCGCACCCCAAGCAAAGTCACAGGTACTGTGTGCTCATGAGCAATGGCCACGAGCTTGTGCTCATATGCAGAAGGCAGCATCCATCACACTACTCCTCAGCCTTTGGGCCCAGAGTCCTACCAGACTCTGTTCCGTGATGTCCCCTGGGCCCCTGTATGGAGTGACATGGCTGCTCCATTTGGGGCCAGGCATTCAGTGGTCACCTATTATCAGTACTGTGACCACATGGGTTTCCACTTTGACCTCTTCCTTCCATAGGAAGACTTCTCTAAGAAATGAATGAGTCTATGATCATGAGCATAAACACTTAAAAGACAGTTTTAGGGCATGTCCATTTGGCTGGAACTTACTGTATAGAACAGGTCAGCCTTGAACTCACAGAGATCTTCCTGTCTCTGCCTCCAAGTGCCAGGACTAAAGGTATGAGCCACTGGGCCAGACTAGCTTTTGATAGATGCCAGACTCAGATACTCTCCCTGGAGTGGAAGAGAAAGGGGCGCCTGAGAGCAGAAAGGACTGGGTGCAGAGAAGGGAGTGGGTGGGTGGTAGGGGATGGGTGAGGGACTAGTAAGGATTCAGTGTAATCACAGTACATTGTATATAGTTTTGACGAGGTAAAAATAAATTGCAGACTCTCTAGTCATGTTCTGCATTTGAAGAATGCAGCACGTTATCTTTGTAAAATTATTTTTCTCATTTGTTTTGAGATTTAAAAAAAAAATCCATTAAGCAATTGCACATGAGCTGTGTCACAGCCTAAAGTGTGAATCTAAATTAAAAAATAAAAATAAAAACACTATGCGGTCACGGCCCACAGCCTAATTCGGGTCTGAAAGACTGGTCTGGATGTGCCAGGAAAAAGAATTTTGTTTCTCTGTTGTGTGATTTTTGCAGCCATTTAAATTTTATTAGCAATTACTGGGCCTGTTACCACTGACTACATTTTGCAGTTACAGCCAAGTCCTGGCAACTGGGAGCATGCCCAAATGACAAGCAGCCCAGGTGGGCCTGGTTACTCTTAACTCCAGATGTACTGGAATGTGAACTTGGCCCTCACCTTGAATCAAACCTGTTCACTGGGATTCACTCATAGGCAGCACCATGCTGACAGTAGTGGCCTTTGATGGAGGTGGAGGAGGGTGAGATGGGATGAGGCATATTTAAAGGAGGACTATAAGATGACTCCACATTGCTAAGCTCTCTGTTGGTGACAGTGCTGGCATTTAAATTGGAAGTGTCAGGTCAGGTCCCAAAGGACAGCCTCAACCTAGAAGAGATGCAGAAAACTGGGAAGTTCTTGGTCAGATTTAAAATAACATGTCTAGGTCTCGTCATCACCAGAATGAACTAGAAAGGCATGGGCAGGGATATGGGACAAGAAGCTTTGAAATAATAAAAACAACTGTGTACAAATTAGGACATTCTGGGACTAAGGAGGTGGTCTTCTAAGAATGACACTGAATAAGGCCAGCCTCCTGGCTTCCTCTCTAAGCTCCTGGAGCCTTCCATAGACTCTAGTTCATCTTCTCTAACCAGAACCTGGACCTTCTGTCACAGCTCCAAGAGAGAGGGAACCAGGGCTCACAGTCACTCTTCTCATCTTCCAAGTAGTGGGAGATGGTCCACTGGGAGCTAGAGAACTCAGCTATGGACACGGGGTCCTTTCACATGGGTCTGACTTACACCCACCACTGGGCATCCCCATCACATGTACAGTTATTCCATCCCCAGAATATGGCTCTGGGGAAGACAGATGTTAATTTTTGTCCCATTTGCCATCTCTCTGAACATCCACGGTGATTTTCAAATCAAACAGTTCACCTTTCTTAACTTAGAATTTGAGTAGCTCTCTAACCTGCCTTAGGTGCCAGAAAGAGCATGTGGGAACCTGCATTAAAATCCTCTGGCCACTCTTGAGTCCTCCTCCTACAGGACATGGTGTATCCCTGGGGAAGGGAGAGATAGAAAAGTCGGCCGTATTAAGTATCTGATAGGTACATGGTACCCTGTGTATTCTCACTCTGCCCCACTCAATTTCACAGACAAAGGCTGAAGTTACAGAAGAAATGTACCTCCTTTGCCAATCACAGTCCAATTAATGCTCAGCAGTAGCTGCTGATGGAAGAGGCTTTTGTCCTCCCAAAATGCTCATGGGAGCTAAAGGGGCATCGAGGCAGTACCTTGCCCAGGTACCATAGTTCCACAGGATGGGGCCAGGATTTGCCCATGTCCATAGTTCCACGGGGTGGGGCCAGGATTTAGCACAGGCAATGTGGCTACACAGCAGGCTTCTCCCACTGTACATGCCAACTCGATCCTGCCAGCCTAACACCCTAAGGAAGACATTCACCTGTGGTGCATTTATCTGTTAGAAAATGTTCGACATCCTTGGTTGAAGCATCAAATACTACCAATCCAATATGTCGCTGATGGCAGAGCATGTCACTTGTGGTGGCTTGAGTAGGAATAACCCCCATGAAATCATGTGTTTGAATGCTTGGCCATAGGAAGTGGCACTGTTAGGAGGTGTGCCTTGTTGGAGTATATGTGGCCTTATTGGAGGAAATGTGGAACTTTAGAGGTAGGCTTTGAGGTCTCATATATGCTCAAGCTACGTCCAGTAAATAGTTAACCTCCTATTACCTGCAGATTTAGAACTCTCAGCTCCTTCTCCAGCACCATGTCTTCCTGCACACTGCCTTTCTTCTTGCCATGATGATAATAGACTAAACTCCAAAACTATTAGCCAACCCCAATTAAATGTTTTCCTTTACAAGAGTTGCCATGGTCACAGTATCTCTTCACAAAAATAGAAACCCTAAGACACCACTATTTTATGTGCTCCTAAGCTAGAACAATGTGACAGTCACTCTGGGGCCCCATGTTTTCTGACTGCATCAGAAGTATGGCAGGGACTATCCATCTTACAACTACAGAATCGTGAAGACCTTCACATGAACAAGAAGTTGAAATGCCGGATAGATGTGGAGTGTGGAGTTTTGGCATGTAGATTCTAATGTCAAATCTCTTTTTTCCTTTTTCTTAAAAGAAAACCCGATAATCTCAATCTCTATGTGTGAGCTTTCAACTTAGAAACATTAGCACCTGGCTCATATTTTTAGTGTCATGAACAAGGCAAACACACTGAACTTAAAAGCCCTGAGCTGGCTGGGACATCCAGTTACAGCTATCCCAGAGCGTAGGCAGGGCTGAAAAGTAGGAAGCTGGCGACAGTGTGTCTCATCTAAAGCACCCTGCCTACCCATGGCTGTGAAAAGCACAGCTTTGCCAGGCTGCTATTCTCACAAACTAGCATGCTGAGTACCTCCTCATCACAGAAATGGAGAAGTCAAGATGTTCCAGATGACAGAAGAGTATAATAACCAATTTAAATATATGTATATCTAGTCTATCCTCCATGGAGAACACACCTGCCTCAACATTTGAACCTTGCATTTCTAGCCTCCAATGTCTGGAAGAACACATTTCTGCTGCTTTGTGCCATCCAGTTTATGATATTGAATTCTAGAAGTCCTAAGAAACTGATATGCCCAGGGAGTTTGGAAGTACTTTGTCTCTTGTGTGTGTATGTGTGTCTCTCTTCTCCCCACCCCACATGTACACAATAGTTGGCTTTGGGGGGGGGGGGAACCCATCAGAAGCTTTTTAGAAAAGTTTGCAATAGATAAAGTTTACATCAAACCTGACAATGAGACTGTTCATATTTAGGTAAGCGTCAGGCCCTACCTAGGAATGAAAGATTCTAACATCAGAACCAAGAATCTTTTCCCATGATGGGTTCTCTAGGTGTGAAATGCACATCTAGGGATCTACGGTGTAAAGACAGGGTTGCTGTAGCAAATTTTAGGATGGCTTCAGGCCAGTGTGTGCAGTAGAAGGTGACACAGTGGAACACCATCACCCAAAACCACTCAGGTGCTAACTGGCACATGGCTCTGGCAGAGCTGAGAGCAAGCTCACTGCAGCCACTCTGGCAGTTGGGGACCAACTGCAGATCCACCCAGGCTGAGAATGTAGAGGTGGCACCTCCAAACCTTTTTGCAATCTCAGTCACCCAGCTCACCTCAGCCAGCAAATACTTGGTCTCTCCTCTCTGGCACCAGAGTGGGTGTCTAGCCCTCTGAAGTGCTAAGCTGAAGGGCATTTTGACACTGGGTGGCTAAAGACTCCCTCAAATAAACAGAAGATACTGACCCAGAAAATAAAGCCAACGCTGTAGCTGAGCCCCTCCCTCATCCTGGAGTGTAGGAAGGAGAGGGGTGGGAACATGTGAAGGCAGTGGCCAACCTCACTATGCTAGGCACAAACATCACCAGCAAAACAGGGAGAAAAGTCCCCTAGAATTTACTGTGAGCTGCATTCATGCCAAGCATGGTAAGAGATCTTACATGCATGTGCTTATTCACAGGTGAGCTGCTCACTGTCTCTGGAACAATATCTATTGTCTATATTTACTCCTTTCCCAGAGGCACAGCATGTAACGAATATTTTGAACATGCCATCTGGTGAAGGTGAAGGATGGTCCCAGTTTACAGATGAGTAAGTGAGTGCTGGAAAAGGGACTGCAGTACCTAGAGTCTTAGAAACTGAGGGAATCCAGCATTGTCTGGCCCTTAAGGCCTTGTTCTGAACCATAGTATCTACAATTTCACCTTTGGTGGAAGAACTTGAGGGTTCTGACATGACTGGGTTACCATAAGTATTTTAAAAACAAACCCACTGCAAAATAACTCAATAGGAAAGAAAGAACCCTCGAGTAAATGCACACGGGTCAACATGAAACCACAGTCACTTTCCGGGACGCTGTAACGGCCACCTCTATTATCTGGGGCTCAGCTCCTTCTGAAGCCTGTGGAATGAAGTACTTCACTGTGGCTACCCAGAGTCAAGACCTGCAGGAGTAGGACACCTCACATGTGACAGTAGCTGTACAGAGAGAGCAGCAAGCATGGCAGACCACCGTCCACTGGTTCCAGATTGGCCACAGGAGTGTTAGTAGCTTTAGTGGTCTTTTGGAAAATGAGTAGATTCCTTTCCCAGAGCATCCATTACGAAGCTCCACAAATGTCACGGGCTATGGAAACAAAAAGCTATTATTCTCTGGAGGCTGCGCAGCAGATTCAAGTGGTCAGCAGAGCTTCAATTCCAGAAGTCCTGGCTAGATTCCCTTCCTCATATCTTCGTGGCTTTTAGGAAACATAATCAGCCCTTGACATTCACTGGGTGGCGGTTCCATCACTCCAACCTCCATTCCCATTGTCAGAGGGGATCCCTCCCTAATTTCTTCAAAGCGTCTTCTTGGGACGCCATTCAGATTGCAACAAGGTCCTGTTTTACTATGCTGTGACCTCATACTAACTATTCACATCTGCAGTGACCCCATTTCAAGTTAGGGCATGTTCTTGGTACTGAGATTTAAGATCTAAACATACTCTTATGTTCAAGTCATTGAGAACGCAGAAGCCAGTACCTGTGAAAGTCCTGTTTCATGAGTATAGGACATGTGTGCACCTCTAGGTGATTACTTAAAACACAATAGTGGTGGGTCCACAGCCTTATTAGTGTGCAGGTGCGGCTGTAGCAAAGTTCCACAAGCTGAAAATCTCCAACAGCAGGAACTTATTTTTCCATAATTCTTGAAGACATAAATCCAAAATCCATGTCTATGCAGAGCTGGTGTTTCTGAGAGCCACGGGGGACAGACCCAGGCCCCTCAGCTAGATGTACACACAGATGGCTCACTTCTCGTGGTTTCTATCATCTTCTTCTCTTTATATGCGGATCCAAATTTTCTCTCTTGGAAGGACTTCAGCTATGATGGTTTATGGCCCATCCAATGATTACATTTTATTCAATTATGTCTTTGTAATATTTATTGTGATTGTCAACTCCACTCGGTTAGCAAATGCTTGAGAGCTCAGTAAAGCACACGTTGGGGTATATCTCATAAGGCATTTGCAGAAAGCATCAGATCACAAGTTCTCTGATCTAACCCGTGGATTGGTCCCACAATGGACTCAATGAATACGACGTCCTTAGCTAACAATGATCAAAGGCAGACATAAGGCTTAGCTAGAGGAGCTCATTGGGGATGTGTCTCAGGGTTATATCTTGCCTCAGATTTTCCTGTACTGTCTCCTTACTTGGCTTCTCTGCCCCGCCTTCCCCATCATGACGGCCTGAAGTCTCTGAAAAGGTGACCCTTTCCTCCTTTTATGCTGTCTGTTCACATATTTGCTCACAGCAATAAGGAAAGTAACTAATAATACACTTCATCACCAAACAAGTTGAATTTGTGCCTTAGGATTCTAATTTTAGAATGTGGCAGGTATCACAACTTGAGTCAAAATGGTGGCATGGCAATTCTGCTCTAACACAGCTCAAAGGGAAAGCTCCACTCATCTGTAGCTGGAGCCCATAATTCATTGAGAGACTGCCTGCCTTCCCTTGCCATAGTCCACTATCATCACCACCCAAAAGGACGCTGTATACATCCCGTGTACAAGCCCTGATTTCCTGATCTTTGTGCTTATGATGCCACTAGAAGGTACCTCACTAAAACAGCCAAATTCCAGTTCAAGTTTGAAAACTCAAATACCACAAAACCCCGTGCTTGTTCTGTGTCTGTGCTTAGAAGCAGATGGTTTAAAAGAAAACATTACATGTGGTGCCACCTAGAGGCAGAAGTCTAGGTCAATGACAAAGAAAAAAGGAAGGGCACCCCCACCCCTTACACTCCTGGGGGATCAGAGTTCCAAACTTGCTGTTGAAACTATCTCATGGCCTCCCACCGTCATACTGGAGCAAGGTGTGAGCAACAGCTGGGAACAGTGAAGGCAAATAGAATCTAAATTCCGCATCTGCTCCTACTTCCGCATGCCTTTGGTCTTGGAAAGTCATTAAAATGTTTGTATTTGTTCAAATCCTCTTCCACGTCCCACTGAATATACATGCATGCACCCCCCCCAATGATAAAAGTCCCCATGCATGACCAAAGACACTAGTTTATGCAATTTTCCCAAGGAGAAATAAACCACCCTGTGAGGAGGGAACCCCAACATTCAAAAATCTCTCCCCAGCTTTGTTGGGGCACAGAACAAAGGCCATCACAGAACAGGAAGGTCTCCAGGCACCTGGCTCCAGATGCTTGCTTGTATCTGCTTGATCACTGTGAATGGCCCTTTGCTTCTAAGAAAGCTTCAGAGGACTAAAGGACATTGTAAAAATTATTATCGTAGAAAAGCACTATTGATGTTTTGAATTTTTTTCCCTAAAGTTTTGATCCTGAGCGCCCCCTAAGCCCAAGTGTTATTGCTTTAGTGGCAGACCCTTACGAGGGCCCCGAGTTAGGAATACAGCTGGACAGTTAAGAGCACTTGCTGCTCTTCCAGAAGTTCTGACTTTGATTTCCAGCTCTCATGATAGGTAGTTCATACCCCCATCCCTCTGGCTTCTACAGGCACTTTCACACATGCACACACACAGGTGCACATATGCACACATAATTAAAATAAAAAGAGGTAGTCTAGTGGGTAGCCTTTAAGCCACTGGGGCTGTGTCCTTGAGGGGGCGAGACCCTAGACCTTTCCTCTCATTCTTTCTGCTTCCTAATCACGAGGTGTATTGTGTACTCTCTCACCATGATGTACTATCTTCCACAGGCAACAGAACCAACTAGATCCTGGATTAAAACCTCCAGATAGACACCATAGAGACACCATGATGAGACACCAGCAGAAGCAGAGGAAAGAAGTTGAATGCTGCTCTGAGAAAAGGTACGGAGTCGCATGGCTGAACAAGATGGGTTAGATTAAGAGCTAGAGCTACCTAGCAATATGCCAGAGCCATAGGCTGATTAGCATAAACTTAATACAAGTGTCCGTGTGTTTCTTGGGACTATGGGACTGCAGGTTCAAGCCACAAGGCCAGGCTGAAAAGTCCAGGACAGAAACTTCTTAGTACGAAGTGTAGGCCAAAATAAACCTCTTTTATAGCCAATTATCTCCTTGCATTACTTATAGGAATTTCTACTAATTATAATGAGCACAATACAGGTAACAGAATCCACAAGATCCTATTTTCTAGTGGCCTACAGAAATAAGCAAAAAGACCCCTGGGCATCTCTAATGAAGGAAAGCTATAGGGTCCTATTTTCTGTATTTGCTCTGCTCTGTGACAATAACTCCTTCCTGGAAAAGCTTCTGTGACAGCCTAATAACTTAATAAAATGTAAAGCATCTGGTTTAGTGTGGTTCCTAGGACACTCAGGCAGATACACACTGTCACTCCTCACAATGAGTGCTCTCATGGAGAGACTGCATTTTCCTGAAACATATCTCTCTTCATTTTATACCCAAAAATAATGGAGGAAAGACATGAAAAGCAATTTGTATAAGATGATCACTAAGGGCATCCACTAACCAAGAGCAGAAACATACAAGAAGCATAGCAAACAAAGCCCCTCCCCCAGCTCTAGGCGGTCCTCAGAAGCATTCTGCAGTACAGGTAACGCCCATCTGGCCCAGGTGAAAATTAACTGTAGTTCATCAACAGATACTTCATAAGGAAATACAATTAATAAATAAAGATATAAGTATTCTACCTTGTTATATAAAAAAAAATTAAAATGTAAAATCCATGAACTGCTCTCAACTATTAGTCAGGAAGAGGGAGTTTATTTTAAAGATATTACTCAATGCTGCCAAGACTAAAATAAGTCCCAGACTTCACTCCTGGCCAGTAAAAGCAAGCTAGCGCAGACCTTAAGCACAACAGATGGGCAGTCTGTGGGCAGAGGCAGGAAAAGCCCCCGCCCTTTAGCATCGTCGCTTCACTTCTGAGAACCAGCTAAGGAAACGGGGAGAAAGGCATCCCCACCACTGCGCCCGCAACACTGAAGACTCTTCAGTGGAGGAAAGTAACACAGAGGGCCGAGGGGAAGCTTGGCATAGGTGAAGCCCCGGCATCAATCAGTACCACAAAACAAGAGTAAAGGAACAATAGCATATCAGTCAGATGATACCAAATTAGTGAATTGTTATCTAGGCACTAAAATGATAGATAAATATGAAAAATCGGGAAGATGACAGCACGATACAATGTTATGTGAAAAAATTTAAAATGAAAACTGGAACTTCCATGGTGCTTACAAGTGGGACAAGGCGTAAGTGAAGGTTTCCCAGATGCAAGCACGTGATTCCTTTGTCCCCCCCCCCAAATTTTTACAATATGTGATTTTGTTTCACCTTGATGAATTTCTTTTTATTTTGTAAAATGTCTTTCCTCTACTGCAGATATGAAAGAAGTGATCACAAGACCACTTCTCCAGGCTACTCCATGCCCTTTAAAAAGGGCAATGATTCTCAACCTCGTTTCTAATACATTATCTGCTCAATCCCGAGGCATCACAGATCTCTTGACACCATGACTCTCAGGAGTGACAGTCGCCACCTCACCTTCCCTGAGGAAGACAGTTGCTTCAAAGAAACCTCTTTCCATGGAGTGGCACAGGTTCTACATTTGCTGCTCCCACCTCAGCCTTCAGCCCTGTGCCACTGGCTCAGGATGAACCCACCATGCATTTCTGCCACCTACATAGGAAGTTTCTTAAATAATTATAAACACAGTGATGAACGAAAGACAAAAAGCAGAACAGAGCAGGAAAGATGGTTCCATGGTTGCGAGTACTTGCTGCTCTTTCAGAGGACCCAAGTTTAGCTCGTAGCATCCATGTCAGATGGCTGACAATCATCTACCTCCAGTGCCAAAGTATTTAATGCCTTCTTACAGCCTCTGATAATAGCTATAGTCAAGTATACTAGATCCACATGCAGACATATACATGTACACATAATTAAAAATAAATCTCTTTTTAAGTTAAAGATATGCAGTCAAGCATGGCTAAGTTTCAGTGCATATACTTTCATAAAACATTATTATAAATACAGAGAAACACAGCTAATGTTACATAGAAAAAGGAGGCATGGGTTAGGGAGATAGCTCAGTGGTTAAAGCTCTTGCCATGCAAACATGAAGACTAGAGTTCAGATCTCCACCATTCTCCAGCTTTGGAAGGCAAAGAAAGGGGTAGCTCAGAGCAAGCTCACTAGCTAGCAAGAGTAGCCATAGTGGGACTGTGGATTTAACTAAGAGAGCTTGCCTCAATGAGGAGTGAAGAACAAGGGAGGGTGATTTCAATGTCAACCTCAGGTCTCCGTATGTACATACCACACACACGAAAATGGAGGAAGAAAAAGAAAACCTTATGACAACTACTTAACACAGTTTGCAGAGACTGCCCAGTAACTGTGCTTACACTGTGGCACTAAGCTCCATGCTGTGCTTTCAACATGCACACCAAGATATCACCGCAGTGCTCAGACACTCAAGACATAGCCATGATGCTCACGATTCAAAGCCCTCACTGGGAGAGGGCAAAACTGGGATCTTATCAGAGTGAAGAACGTTCTTTAATTCTACCAGTGGATTCTGCCTTAGAATATTCTGGAAACCTGTCTAAGATCACATACTCCCCTGAGGATGCAGGAAAGAAGCATGTTTGATCTAGAGGGTCCTCCTCTAAACCCACACCCAGAGCCTAGACTGGAAAGGAGTTTGAAAGAAAAGTAAAGTGAGTGAATTCAGTTTCTCTTCCTTCCCTTTATTTTCTAAACTTTGAAGAGCTGTTTTCTCAATTTAAAGCAAAAGCTGGGTGGGCGATGTGCTTGTAGGTATAGTAAAATAATAATGTCTGGGCCAAAAAACTAAGCAAATGCCTGTTGGGTCTCTCCCACACTTGGGGAGAAGAGTCAGATGGAGGATGGCCAGGAATGAGACTGTCCAAATCAAACCAAAGAGCTCCAAGCCGCTGCTGGCTCAACCCTTTCTTAAAACATTCTCTCCCCACTACCTGTGCCCATCTCTTCATGAAGACTAATATATTAGGCTGTACCCACAAAGGCAGAGGTGGGGCTGGGCTAGCTACTAATCCTGCATTCCGTTACACACTCATGGGCTAGATATTGCCAACTAGCAATGACAGTCTAGAGCTACTGCTGTTCAAAAGCACACAGTGCCCTGAAAATGGCAACTCTGTACTCTTAGAGTGTTTAATGCTCCTTAGAGCTGGGCTGAAGAGAAGGCACACACATTCTACCACATTTGAAATTCAATTTTAAAAAATGTTAGATTTCTACAAGTTTTAAAATTATGCTAGAAGCAAGAAAACAATGGCCTAATACTTCTCAAAAATGCAGTTTAGGAAAAAAGAAAAAGGATATTAATAAGAATTAGTCCTAACAATTTAATGAAAAAAATCAAACATAACAAGATTCAATACAGCCTCCAAGTCTCCCTAGCTTTCCCCTGCCCAAATCTCAGAAGAGCAATGCCAGGTGAGAGGCCAACCTCAGAACGGGCAGCATGTCTGCATGGGCACACCATTAGCGAGTGAGTGTCTGGCTCCTGTGGTGGTGCCAAACCTGGTGCTCCTTCCTGTGCATCAACAGACAGAACCTGAAACCCCCGGAACAGTCCTGCTACAAGTTCAAGTTCCTGCCCTCCCAGGGCCACAGCCGAGCCAGAACAGAGTCCTCCTGACAGAAGTGCTACATGGCCTGGCTCCCAAAGTCTCTGAAAGAGCGGAAATGTTTGGTTCCACAGCAGTTACCCATCAGATGAGCCAGGGCCATACCCCCTGGTGTCGTCTACCTGCCAAGGGTACCAGGAGGATCTAGAGACAAGCTCACAGTGCTGAATCCAACTCGGGAAGAAGAGAAGACTCTTCAGGGCAAGAAGGATGGTCACTGGACATCCCAACCCCTCCCCTGTCCAAGGTGCCTCCTTCCCTGCCGATTATCTTCAACCCAGATCTTAGGCAGTTTCAGGAGCACAAAATGGAAAAGAGGTTAAAGAAGGAAGTGGGATGGAGAGCACCATAGAGACGATACATGCCGGTACCCATCAAAAGGGTATAGGCCAGTGAGAGCCCAGGCATGACCGTCTAGAGAATAGGAGGTAAGGAAACAGAGGGACATGAGCTGAGTATCTTACACAACACTGCCCTCACAGAATCATTGAGAGAATTCTACCATACACTCAGGACATCTTCAGCCCTGGACCAAGGCAGCCAGATATGGTCCTTGCTGATTGAGAGGCACCCTAGAACATAATGCCTGGGATTCTGAAGGTGAGGGTAGCATCCAATAAAGGGGGTCTCCTACCATATTATGCTTCTGCTCAGACCACACTGCTTAAAGACAGAGGGAAAGCTGGCCCACCAACTCACAACAAACAGGGCTCAAGATCCAAGCCTGCCTGGGCCTCCGGCTCTTGGCCTGGAATTCCACCCTCACCCACCCTGCCACAGCCATAGGCCACTCACGGCACTCCTTTTCGTCACTCTTGTCGAAGCAGTCAGGCAGCCCGTCACACTGCCAGGCACCCGGGATGCACCGCCCGTTGCTGCACATGAAGTTACCTGGGATGTTGCATTCATTGGTGAAGTTGTTCCCAGGGAGCAGCTGGCTCTCTGTGAGAGAGAACAAGTACTTGGTCAGAGGCACAATGACCACAGCCGAGGGCCTGAGTCCTGGCTTAGCTGGGAAGACTGATGCTCAGCCCAGGTGAGACTTCCACTGGGCATCTCTGCTTTTCTGGGTCTGTTTCCTCATCTACGAGATGAACTTACAGGTACCTGGGCCCACCTCAGTGCAAAGGTGCTGAAGAACCAGCTGGAGCCATGCAAAAGAAGCACTGGGTATCCAGCATACACTAGGCGCTCATATCCTCATGAAGATCTGTGAGAAATGAGGCTAAAGGGGTGACTCAATTGTTAAGGACACTTGTAGGTCTTCTGGAGAACAGGAGTTCGGTTTCCAGTACCCATATCTGGCAGCTCATAACTGGCTTCCATGAATACCTGCACATATGTGTAAACACACACACACACACACACACACACACACCCCTTTCCTGGACAGTAGTGACAGCTAAAATTTAAAGTTCCAGATAGGACCCCAAATACCCCTTCAAAGCCTCAGACTCACAACCCCTAAAATCACAGAGTCCTTGAATTGGAGCTAAGTAGGTGAGAATACCAGCAGATTATCTCCCTCCAGGAAATAGGATACCTTGATCTACAAATCAATCCGCCTGATGTTATGTGGGTAGGCCAAGATGAAACCTGTACTTGGGCCTGCTAACCCCCAGGAAGGTGCCCAGCTCACTACACTATCCAAAAGTTACTACTGGAAGTTTAGAGCTAAGTCTCAAGTCTCAAGGTCAAGTCCACAGAACATTCATAAAACACCAACAGCCCTACCCACCACCACCCTTAGACAGGAAATTAAAGAGACCAAATGGTAGCAAGTAAGGGAAGATACAGAGCTTATTGACGTTGACCCTTGGAGGCAGATTTTCCAGACAGCCAAGATCTGATAGGTCAGATCAAGCTGAACCGGTGTGATCAAAGGCTAGGAGATAAGTAGCCACCGAGAGCAAAACGGTGTTAGAAGAACAGGAGGAAAAGATGAGCCTGCCAGCACACTGCAGTTCTAACCATGAGTCATTCAATAAGCACGTACTTATGACCAGACACGTGTGCTATGAAGAAAAGACATGAGACATGAGCACACTGAACACTTTATTGACAACAAGGTGTTAGGGCATGGCCTTCTAGAGCAGCCTATGGGTAACAAGATAGCACGACTCATGATCTTTCACATGCTGTCCCAGAGGAAGAAGCTTCAGATCAGGGCTCAGATCCCTCCTTACATCCCCTCATACCGCTAACCTGCTATGCACCTTTTTTCTTTCTTTTTGTTTTTTATACTTAGTATTTTTTGCCTAGAACACCCTTCATGCCACCATGTCTCCTAGTAAATTGCTGTTCGTTCCATAGTATAGAATTCCTCTGTTACCTTCTCTCTGTAGAGTGCTGCCCAACTTCTTCATGCACAGAGAAGCATAGTTGTCTGGCAATGTTACTTTTAAAGTGGTGCTAAACGTACTTTTATGTAGCTAGAAATTTTCTGATATGTCTGGGCCTGTGGCTGAAATAAATTTCTCCCACCCATGGTCTCGCAGCCGCTTATAAAATAATTATTCAGAAGCTTATATTAATTATGAACGGTTTGGCCTATGGCTTAGGCTTATTATTTGCTAACTGTTACTCTTAAACTGACCCACGGTTCCTATCCACGTTTAGCCATGTGGCCTGGTACCTTTTCTTCACTCCAGTGTTCTCAGCTTCCTTCCTCTGTGTCTGGCTCAAGTCTCTCCTCTGCCTTTCCTCTCCCAGAATTCTCCTGGTCTGGTTGCCTCGCCTCTACTTCCTGCCTTCCTTCTGGCCAATCAGTATTTTATCAAACAAATACAAGTGAAAAATAGTTACAGCATCATCCCACACTTTTATAACTGGAACAAGCAAGCAAGAAGCAATGGGAATTGACACAGCCATTCAGAAAGTACCTGTGCTGTGGATATCGTCTTGAAGACCATCTGCTACCTGATACTAAATTAGCAACATATACATGCTGCTGTTGAGAAAATGAGTTTTCACAGTTCATTTCAAGGGGGAAGCTGCAGCAAAAGGTACCACTCAGGCCAAGCACATCACAACCCTGGCCAATCCTCCTCTCCATCACCTCAGCTACAACCCTAGTCCATGCAGCTACAATCCCCCACAGGCATCATTACTGGTCCAACTTCCAACTCAACATTCTGCCTCACAACTTGTTCCCCTAAGTCTCAATCTGTCTTCTTGGCAAAAGAATCTTCCTAAGTAGCACACAGACAATGACATTTTCTTACTTTAAAAGGCCAATGAATGGGCACTGCGGAGAAGGCTCAGCTGGTAAAATGTTTGCCATGTAATCATGAGGGCCTGAGTTCAAATGCACGCACACACACACAAAAGCCCAAAGCCCATGATCTCAAAGGAAGTGAAGGTAGGTGGATCTCTGAGGCTTCCTGATAAACCAACCTAGCCTACTTGGCAAGTTCAAGATCAATAAGATACCCTGTCTCAAAAAACAAAGTAGATAGATCTTGAGAAGCAGCAGCTAAGGTTTTCCTTAGCTCTGACCTACACTCACACATCCATGAACACACATGCATATAGACCCTCCCATACACACACAAACACATATACATTTGTGCACTTACATAGACAAGGGAACACAAACATCCACACAGGCTATTGACTAGGCCCCCAGTGTTTTTTTTTTTTTTTTTTTTAATGAGAATTCAATGCAAACAAGAAAGATTCCAAGAAAGAATTGGCATTTTCAATGGAGGCTGATATAAAGTAAAGGCCCTTTGGATAAAAGGAACAGAGTCAAAGACAGGATGTGGGGAGGCACAGCCTGAGGCATGAGTCAAAAATGAAAGACATGCCATTCTGATGGGTAGGAGTTACAAACACACCATGTCACCATCCCTCCAATCCTGCCATCCAATCCATCAGGATGCTCCATTCTGCAGAGCACAGACTCAGCATAGGACTTCCTCTGGAGACAAACGCACAAATCACCATTAACCATCAAAAGAGTGAGCAGTAACTTCATTATCTCCAGGATGCCTATGGGAGAAACCCAGAAAGCAGTCACATGGAGGATTCTAGACAGATGCTTGATGCTCAGCCCAGAACCTCCACACCTCTGCCCCCTATATGCACTCCAGCTAGAGAATAGCTGCTCTGAGCATCACCAACCAGCAGGGAATTTCTCAGGGCTATGGACTGCAGAGCTGTCACTTGGCTCTGTTTGGAAATCACTTGACTTGCTTTTATGGGGCTAACTCCTCAAGACAAACCCTCTGGAAAAGTCACTATAACTGTGAAATCTTGTTCTGATAAACAGATTTCCAAAAACCAGAAATCTGGTCAGATTAGATTCCAAAGAGTTTGCTCTGCACATCAATGAGGCTAGCAACACATGGATCTGACGAATGGCTGGGCGGGTTCAGAGACAACTTATCCCATCTGTTACATCCATTACATCCTAGTCCTGGGATGCCCTGCATCATGGACACAATAGCCACATGCTCTTCTGAGCCCCCTTTGGCACACAAGGGGCCCCCCACTGGTGCCCCATGAGAGTGACATCATCGAACATATGAAGAAACGAAAGCAAGAGAAGATCTCTTGTTGATTCTGTCTTTCAAACCTCCCTCAAGCCCAGCCCAGCTGCCTTGCTGGACTAGTAGCACCTGAGCCATTATCTCTTGTTCCCTTTTTAACCAGCAGTCTGCACAGAGAAGAATTTTGTGGGAACATAAATCAGGGCCAGGAAATATGTTCTTGTCATGACTAGGGGTAAGGTACTCCTGACATTTAGCATGTAAAGGCCTGGGATGTAGCTTTGCATGGAAGAGTCTAGGGCTTAAAAGAACCATGTAGCTTTGACTGTTAGGAATGACAGGTGTATTGTGTGGCATTTCTCCTATCCTATCATCCACTGAGACACCATGACACAGAACCATCTGGCTTGACATGTTATTAGTGCCGAAGCAGAGAAATAGCTGATTAAGCCAACCTGCAATTCTCACCCCCTCCACTAGCTTCTCTTCACACTGAGTGAGCTTCTGAGATACAGCTGATGGTGTCTCTGTGCCCTTCAGACAAATCTGAACTCTTACCAGCCCAGCATGATGCTGCCTCTGAAGCTTCTACAATGTCCTTTAGAACCAGTGTGTGCCTCACTCCTGCCCCCAGGCTTCCAAACATGTGGCTGTCTGATCTAGAGGAGTCTCAGCCTACCTACCCCCTGGTGTTTGCAGTAGAGCTGTATCCCTCTAAAACTTTATGTTGTTGGCCCATTTGCTAGTACCTCATAATGGGAGTGCACTTAAAGACAGAGTCCTTAAAGAGGTAATACAGTAAGATGAGGCTGTTAGATGGGGCCCTAACTCAACTTGACTGGTATCCCCACTGAAAGAGGAAATTAGATCACAGACATATGTGGAAACAACATGAAGACACACAGAGAAGGCGACCATCTGTAAGCCAAGCAATAGGAGCTAAGAAGGGACCAACCTTGCTGACAGCTTGAGCTCAGATTCCCCCCAACTGTGAGACAAACAATCTCTGACATTTAAGTCACACAGTCTTACAAGAAATCTAATCCAATAGGCTAGCCTCTTCCTGCCCATCCTTTGACCCACTCAGTTATCAGATCTGAGAACTTGTCCCAGACACACAGCCTGAAGCTAGTCCTTACATTCATTAATCCTTCTGCTTGTGTCCTGTGCTTCAACTGATCCCAGCTTATGCTGGTGGCCTCTATACTAATGTCCCTGCTAAGCAGAATGCTTCCCCATTGGCACGGAGTCTGTTCTGCTCAGCTCTGCATTCCAGGCATCTGCCAATCCCAGCTTTCATACTATGTATCTCTGACAACTCTAAGAAGAAAACCAGGCATGATATTAGTACCTTAGTACTCATCCCTGAACTGCCCCATCAAGCTTTACATCATGTCTCTAGCATGTGGGTGGGACCTGTGCATACATAGATAACATAGAAATATAGCGGATCTGAACCTGAACAAGTACCCTGTCTGCTTGAAAGGAGGTTAGAAATCTTTCCAGGTCAACTGCCAGGCTTTCTAGTGGCAGCAATATGTATTGCATCCCCGTATTTTTAAACATTAAACATATTTAAATAAAAAAATGACCAGCATTAGCACAAAGGTGGCTATCTCCCCTCTCTTTTGTTTTTTTTATTAAGCTCAAGAATAAAAAGGAGTTCTCCACTTTCGCTGTAGAACATCATGTAACTCAAAATAACTATACCATCTTCACAGGGATGGAAAAATAAACACCACACCCTTCCTTGTTGGGCAGAAGACATAAGCCTGTTGCTACGGCTTTCTCCAATGCCCCTGGCCCAGAACTCTCCACTTGATGTGGGGAACAAAATTAGGGCAAGCAGAAACTCCAGCCAGGATGACATTCTGCTGCAACCATCCGGAACATTCAACTAGTGACACTGACTTTTCCAGCAGAGAAATGGGAATTTCATCCTGGCAGCTGACGTCCTTTGGCATTCTCCCCACTCACGACTCAGCCTCCCTCCCTAGCAGCATCCGTTGCGGTGCAGTCTGAATGGACATCTGCAAACAATCAGCAAGCTCCACTTTCTGATTTCTGCCCAGTGGCCTTTCATTCTCTTCATTCGCTTCCTGACTGTCTAGGTCTATGGGCCCAATGAACAGAACATGATGCGCGAACTCATGTGCAGCACGCATGCACAGCTTAACATAAAGGCTTGTGGATCTCAGACAGATCTTCCCTATCACCTCTCCAAGAAACCATATAAACTTCTCCCACTGTCAGGTGCCAGCGAGTTCAGGGACCACTACTGTCTCTGTGACCCACTTCTTGAGACACACACAAATCTGCACACACACACACACACACACACACACTCACCCACAGAAGGTCTGAGGTCACCTAGGGAGCTCTTTGTGATTTGTTTATAAGCATACCTAGAACATTTCTGAAGAGCCCTTTCAATCTGGTATGTTTCCATGTGGTATGAGCATTAAACAGAACCTCGGACATCTGTCCTGCGTGTTTCCCAAAGCCATTTGGTCCTCATCACACAAATGTCTTCCTGTTCAAGTTTGGATATGGGAGCATCTGGCTGTCACCAAGAAGGCAGCAGTCATACAAGAATTTCTGGGTCTGGCCTGCCTCCAAGCACCTGAGCTTAGCCAGGCCCCCAGCCTTGTTAATCTAGACTCCCTCTGCCCCATGTGCGCATCCCATTAGTGTTGCCTCAGTTTACCCATCTAATCACAGAAGATCACTCAGACATATTGCTAAGAAAGGATAAAATGACCCCATTCTTCAGTCTAGGACAGTTGACTCTTTATATTCACAGATGTACTATAAACAGGGTCCATGGCCCTGAAGGAAAGTCACACACAGCATCTCTCAGGAATGAGTTGAGGATGGAACAGGTCACCAGGATATGAGTGAGTGAGCCCAGTTGTCCACCCAGCATCTATGCATCACACAGCTTCATGGCTTGTTTCTCCCAGGAAGTGTTCCCAGATGATGAATGCTTTGTTTCCATCTTACAAAATAAGCCAGGGAAGAAAGCCAATGGCCAGTATTCAGGAAGCGAGGGAAGGTCATGGGAGGAGGTGTAGGAATGGACAGTTTCCCCAAGGAGTCAGCTCTGTAAATGGTCTCTAGGACAGAAGCTGCTGCTTATATTTTTAATGTATGTTTTCATTTTATGCATCATTTCATGAGGGAAAAAAATGTGGAAATGGTGTTTGTGTTGAGGGAGCTATAGAGCCACAGAGATGCTGCCCTTGTGCGGTCTTATGTCCACAGTTCCCAGGGCCTGCAGCTCCTTGTGATACAATCCACAGTTGAAGCCTGAGCCACAGGAGGGCCTTCGCTCAGCCCTCCTCTGGCTTCTTTACAGCCCTGGAGATGCTGAGTGCTATAGGATCTCCACTGGGGAAGATCTACCGTCTGCCAAAGCACTTGAGTGTGGCAGGGATATAACAGCCGTTCTTTTTTTTATTAGTTCTTAAAAGAGCCTCACAAAACAGGCACCCGCCCCTTTTATAAATGAAGGAACAGACAGAAGACAGGACTCATCCAAGGTTACACAGCTAGAGATGGTCAGACAGCAAAAACTTCAGCTGTGCAGGTCATGAAGCTGGGCGATAAGACAGGAAATAGTATTCTATAACATGATGGAATTTTTCAAGAATCTTCAAAATCATTAGGAGTAATTTTCTATATTTCAGGTCTACCACAGAGAAGAGTGAGTTTCTTTCTGGGGTAGGGATAATGCCCTTCTCATGTAACCAAAAGTCAAAGCTAATCAAAACTGATTATAATTATCTTCTTTTTGCATTTTTCTAACTATTTAAACCTGTAGATCAGGAAGCATCAGACAACAGGTAATAGGCAGGTACAGTCACTTATCAACCACCTGCTCATCCCACACTACTCACCACATGAGAAAGTGGCTGTTCTTACTGTTTTCTGGCCCCAGAGAACCTTGGCTTTTCTGCTACCCTGTGTCCCTAGCAACAAGCAAATGCCAGGCATTGAGACACCCCACAATGACTGCTGACCACAGTTATGGGGACAGAACCTGCTGACTCCCACAGACATTATTTTAGTTCTAACATGATTTTATCTGAACTGCTTTGAACCTCAATTTTGCTTGGCCATATGTAATCCAGTGGATCAATGGCACTGGACCTGCTGAATAAAGCTTTTCTAAGTTCCCATAAAGAGAGGCACAAGGGAAGAGATTGAACACATGTCCAGCGGTTCTCTTTTCCTGCCTACTCATGTCCTCACCAAGTGGGGCTGCATGGCAGATATGCCAAGAGTCCAGTGCAATACTCCCACCCCCAACCTTTTGCTTATGCAGCTTCCAGCAGCAACAGCAGAAGGGGGGGGGGTCAGTGAAGCAGAGCTGAAGGGCAGGGGAGAGGGTGGCTTTCCTACCAACTTAATCAGGCTCTGAGAAGCTAGGCTTGTGATAAAGCTAATCACCACTTCACTGAGGATCAGATGTAAGCAGAGGTCAAGAGTAGGGGCTATGCTTCAGCCCCAAGAATATTTCCAAGTGCCCAGAGACCAGCACAGCCATCTCCATGGTCTCTGGGAACTGTTCTGCAGCAGACCACCTGCTCACACCAAGCTCCCTCATCCCTTCCCACTCTGCAGGCAAGGCTGTAACATAACAATGCCAGCCAGGGAATGAGCCAAAAAAGCAAAATGACCTTCATTCTGGCCCCAAAGCACATCTTGATGATGAAGGATTTTCTGAACTAAGACTCAAACATGCACAGGCCAGAAAGGAAAAGGCAGCTGGATACAACTGTATTAAACTGTGAAGTTCCAGGTCACTGATAAATACTATAAACACGCTTCAGATACCCCATCCACTGGGAGAAGATGCTCACCAAGGGGCCACAAAGTATGGAAATGTAGAATTTTCTCACAAAACTACATAAGAACACAATGATGTAATGGGGACAAAGCATCTGGAACAGGTGTTTCTACTGATGAACGAGGGCTACGTTACTGTAATCCCAGGGTGATTTATGGGACAAGGAAGCTCTCATACACAACCATCAGACCTGCAAAAATCTAAAGCCTTACGTTCTTGAGTGGCAAGAAGTGTAACACCAGGAACCCAGGCCTGGCATTTGCTTGAGGACTCTGAAGAGGGCTTGACAGCAAACATACAAGGCACAAAACTGTCACTATCAGCAGCTGATGAATATAAACAATGTATAGGGTAACAATGGAACAACACAAAGCTGGGCTAGTGGAATAGCTAAATAAATAAAAGAAACTATCTTGTAAGTCTAGTGACCTGAGTCCAATCCCTGTAACCTATATTTAAAAAAAAAAAAAAAAAAAAAAAAAAAAAAAAAAAAAAAAAAAAAAAAAAAAAAAACAAAAAACAAAAAACAAAAAACAAAAAAAAACAAAAAAAAAAAAAACAAAAAAAACAGATTCAGTAGCTCCTATCTTCAGTCTCAATGTTCCTACATCATGACGGGAGACAAAGACAGAATCGACTTGAAGCTCACATAGGCAGCACAGCAGGAACAAGACAGACCTGGCCTCAACAATAAGGTACACAGAATCTACTCCAATGTACTTGTCCTTTGCACACGTGCCTCAAAAACAAAACAGCAAAACCAAGAAAATACACCACTACATGTTCATCAGAAGAAGAGAGGAAAGACACGCCTTCCCCACAGTGCACAAGCACCCACAGCATTCATGGAAGAAGCTGGGGTGAAGTGGATTTGCACGGATAATTCTGAGAAACTTAACAGGGAGTGCAAAGGCAAGCTGCAGAACGTCATCCATACTAAGAACTTTACGGGGCACACATGGAAAGGATGACCACCAAATTCAAGGTCACGAGTGCCACTGGCTGGCAAGCTTAGAGACGGCACAGGTGGTCATGGATGCACTTCCAGGGCAAACTGGTTTTCTTCCAGAAATTTGAATCAAGAAAGACACAGGGAAGTGGGCAGCAAGCACATAGGTTTGCGAGGCATTTTGCTTGGTAACCTTCTGTGTACTTTAGAAACATTTCATGAGTAAAATCCATTGTAGAAAATGAAAACTGCACTAATATTTGAGGAAATCTACAAAAGATAAATGGTACCAAATACGGATGATGCTTGCAATCTCAAAACACCCTCAACTGCAAAGGAATGCAAGACAGAAGAGACATGTCATATCCAGAGAGCGTGCAAATGCAAGGATGCGCAGCTAGGAGCTTTGCTCTGTTATGAATGCTTTTCATTTTTCTGAAAGGCGGCAACAGTTGCAGGATAAAAGCTGATCATGGAGGGAAAACTACATGTTTCCCACAGGATGGATTTCCCCACCCACATATTAAGCCATGGCATTCCAAAGGGAAAAACAGCCAAGCCTAAGCCCAGGTCAGGTGCTTTAGAACCAAATTCTAAGAAGTCAAGAATGTCTTTCTTAGGTCTCTTTGCTTCCCCATCTTTCAACTGAACTGGGACAAAGCTCAAAGGGGGCGGGGCAGCGTAAGCTGGGATTGGCTAAATAGAACTCCCTGGTTTCTGTACTCTGGAGCACAGAAGAGGTGGCCTGGGAGGAGGAGCAGACAGGAGAAGCCTGACCTTTGCCCCTCCTCCCACCCAGACCCAGGCTTACCCCTGGTTCAAAGGTGGAAAACTGTGTGATGTCAAACAAGTGGGTCACCCTCTCTGGCAATGTTGCTGAGAGATAGAAAGATGGCGGATGAATCAATAGAGCAGAAACAGATGACGAATAAAGTATGCACAGCAGCAGGCGACATGTACTTGGAGTTAGGGAATCAGCTCACTGACTCAGACTGTGACACTTCTGTGGCATTCAGAGAAGGCCATGTCCCTTGCTGATCCATGCCCTCTAAAAGGGGAACAGCCTGGGTAAGGGAATGCATGATGGAAGTGGAGCAATTTGATCGTGTCACTTAGATCCAAAATCAAGCCATGGAAAGGGACATTAAGGAGCTCACGAAGCTATTACCTTCCCTCATAAGATCTCAGGAATTTCCTAAGAAATCAAGAGCCTTCTGGCACGGGAGATGGCACCATGGGTAAAGAGCTTGCTTGCAGGGCAGACATGGGGACCTGAGTTCAAGTTTTAAGAAGCCATATAATATGCATCTGAGATGTCAGTGTTTCCACAGCAAGATTGACAGCAGAGCCACGAGAAGCCCTGGTAGCTCAAAGGCCAGCTAACCTGGCTTATACAGAAGCAAAACAAGAAACCTTGTCTCACAAAAGGTAGAAGACAAGTCCTCTGACCTCCCACAGCACTGTGGCACTTGTGGCATGTGCATGCTGCCAGCATTCACACGCATAAACACACACACAAATACACATCCCACACAAGATAGAGTCGGGGGCTCTTTGGGACATTCCCAGGAATCTTAAGCTGCAGCCATATTATAACATGCAACAATGGTTCCAAAGAATCTGGAATTGCTTCTCCACCCTAAGCCTCAGTTTCCCTATGCATAAAGCAAGGCCCTTGTAGACAGTGTCTGAGTCATGTTTCTATCCTCATGCACCCTTTGTCTCTGCATCCCAACAGTGGGCAAATGTATACCATCTCCCTATTCCAGATGTATTATTTAGCATTCAAAAGTAATGTCCTTCCTCCTGTCTAACACAGAGCACGTGGGAACCAGAGATCATCAGCCTGTTGAAAGGCAGGCTAGAGTTGCCCAAAGAGACCAAGTTCCTGGCTACTGGGGAGACCTAGTCCTAGACACTGCTGTCAAGAGTGACCTATGTACCCCTGCAACCAGACAATATATACAAAGGGCCAGGGGTCAGACCTGCCTTCTATTCGCTATGGATCCAAAGACTTCTCCAATTTAGTTCACTTACCCACTACCTTCCATCATGTACTCAGTAAATGAACAACTGTTTGGCTTATCACTTCCTATTAGGAGAGGCACTCTGGAGGTTGGAATCAAGATACCGACACGCGGGTCTGTTACTGCCAAGCAAGGGTGGAATGCCTATTAACCAATGTGTCTTCTTAAATATTCTTAAGTAGCTTAATCCATTAAACTAGTTCATCCGCTTCTACAGTCTGCTCACGTGGCACCTTCCCTTCTCACTGAGCTGACAAGAGGTCCTCCATCATGAGGAATTAACTGATGTCTCGAGCAAATACGGTTGGAACATCTAGTGAGCACTAAAACTAAGCGATACTTACTGTGGGAGTCCTCGATGATCACAACTCCCAGAGTAATTTACCTGTACAAGAAACATGTCAGATCTGATGAGTCAAGGAACTGAAACCCTTAAATGAATGTGTTTGGGCTTTCCAGGCTATGAAAGGTGGTTTATGACCACCCTGAAAACAAAGTTTAAAATTAAGGAGGATTGGCTGTGGACATGCCTGTAATCCCTGTACTTGGGAGGCTAAGGCCAGAGAAACTGACCTAGAGACAAGCCTAGGTTATATAGTGAACTGCTACCTTAAAGGGAAGACAAGAAGAAAGAAAAAGGCTAAGTTCCAGACACATGATTTGCCACTACCATTCCATCCAACCTCGGGGAACAACTTTGACACCATGACTCAGTTTACCCATTTACAGAAAGGAAACAGAACAAACTCTAACCTAACAAGCTCCATGGGTAATCAAAGGAAAGGGGCGGTTTCACTTTGGAAAAAAAAAATAATAAAGTACAAATTGGATGGAAACTTCCAAGTTTTTATCTATTTTATGACAACACACAGATAAAGGCCATAAGATTAACCACAGCTCACTTCTTAAAGGTATTATTATTCACTATTAAAGAGTTACTATTCTATAAAAATTCGGTGTCATGTAGATACATAATATGTCATTTCCCAAGGCATACCACTATAATGTAGCTACATGATTAGTAATTAGGAGATGGGTGATCTGAACTGCACAAGGATTCACCCCACACTGAATATAATAGAATTGTTCTAGGTGAGATGAGAGAGTGGAAGAAGCGAGCTGTTCATTAAATGATTTTTCAATAAATTCAAAAACGTGCCCCACAGTGTAGCTCCTGGTCTTCTGGTGCCTGCATTGATCTCTGCTAATGGGGACAGCTCAAAATGAAGGCACTGGCAAGAAGTCAAAAGGCCCGATAAGCACAGAGGCCGTGATTCACCCTGCAAGTTTCCCTCTCTCCAATCCCCAGCATTAGCTGTCTCCTGCCCTCATCTATCCTCATTGGCCTCCCAGTCTCTGAACCTAATGGCTACTTTTCTATGTTTACCTCAAGTGCACATTTGAGGCAGAGTCTTTACTACGTGGCCCAAAAAGGCTTTAAATCCTCCTGCCTCTCAGTAGGAGTACAGTAATTACAGATGTGAAACACCATACCTGGTCTATGTGCAAAATGCTGCTGCACTGGGCCACTGGATTCCTTCATTGAAACCCTTCCTTCATTGACCAAGCTCCTGTACCTCTGCCTCAGGCATACACCCTCAGAAGCAGCTTCCTCCACCTCAACAGTCTTGGGGATCTGCTTCCTTTGCACAAGCAACATATGGCTTCCCTGAGTAAGCTACCTTGTCTAGTATTAATTAATTTGACCTTCAAGGTGAAACCCAACCTGATACCTCTCTCTCTAGCTAAGCCCTCCTTACAACTCCATCCTGTACCCAACAGTCACGGTTTCATCCCCTACCTCCAAAGATATTTCCATCACATCACATCACCATGTCTGAAACAGAACTCTGGCTTCTCTAAGCTCCTTCTGCCATCCAACCCTTGAGGTTCTCATTCCCATTTACACAGGTCAGCATCTTTCCTTCCTATCCTTGCCTCCCACCTAGAACCAATCCTTCCCTTATCACCTCATTGGCACTTCTCAGTCTGCAGAAGGCATCCTTCATTGGCCCCTAGAACCAATCTCACCACTTCACCAAATGTTTGCAACAATGCCAGAGCTCCATCCCCTGAAGGGTAAGCCTGGAGACCCTGGGGTTGGTGCAGGACCCCCTATGTGTTACAGGTAGACCGCCTCTCCAAAGACTCCCTACCTAGCCTCCAAGGACAGGCTGCATACCCACCTAGTCTTCCCAACTTAGGCAAACTTCTGCTACTGCACATACCATAATACTCTAAAAACTTCTGCTGTTCCCAGATGCTCCCTCAGCACAAGCAGCTTTTACACAACAGAATGGCCCAATCCATGTCCTGATGTAGCCCTGGGCCCAAACAGAAAAAGGAATAGAGGAGGGGGCACTGAAAGATGAACATGAGGACGGTCAGATGAAAGCACCGTCAGTTGCTTCCTTGTACTATATTATAAAAAGAATACCACCTAACACAAGTTAGGCCGGTCTCCACATTTGTGCATAGATTAAGACTTAGGGAACTAAAAAATCCTTCATGCTTAGATATTATAATAATACTTGTCCAAACTTGCTTACTAAGAAATTAATTCATATCATTAGAATGAATTAGTCTAGCTCATGAAGAGTTCATGGATCCTCAGATTTTTCTACAAAATAATCTCCACCTTTACAGTCGCTTAAGTACAAACTAGTAATTCTTCAAGCCAAAGGTCAAAGGCAGCTCAACATTAGCAGGTGAGAGCCTGCCTCCAGACCTCCTGGCACAAAGACTGTACAGATGGTGTTGGCTGTCAGTGTTACCTGACACAGCTACCCATGAGCAAGTTCAACCTCCAGTTAACGCCCATCCTCACAAAGCCAGCTCATAGAAGTCAAGGTCAGCTCCACATGCAGGTCCTCACATGTCCAATGAGTGACACAACCCTAAGAGTCAGCCCTGTGTTTCCATGAGCCTTGCACTGAGGCAGGCTTTCAGCTAAGTCTCCAGGCGCAGCCACAGACAGGCCAATCCCCTCTCCCCATGGGAAATCCCCAACCATCAGCACCCTACCTTTGGCCTTTATTTGTTTCTCTCTGTATCTAGGGACTAGTGACAGCTGCAGCCAGCCCAGTGGCATCTGAGGCTGGGACTCTCATCCAGAGCAAAACAGCAAGCCTTTTGCTACTGGAGGTGATGTGGGTGGCCTGGCAGAAATGAAGTGTTAAATCAAGAGTTGGTCTGTTGTCCAGGCCTATAGGGGTATTGGGATTAGGTCCCCAGCTAGCCCAGTTTATTCAGCCCTTACATCCTCTGAACTAGAAAGAAGCCGGGGCTGTATACCAGAAGAAAGGAGGCAATCTTACATGGTCTGGACATGACAAGTGCTGGCTCCGCGGGACCTGGCCGAGACGGTTTAGGGAGGACATGAAGAACGTTCAAGAATAAAGAAGCACACTGATCCAAAGCCACATGGAGCCCCAGCACCCCTCCCCGCGAGTCATTGGTGTGCCTTGATGCTAACCACTGGAGGGATCTCAGATTTGAAGGACTCAGTCTCACTGCACGCTCTCAATAATCAGCTCCAGCAGGCTCCCACCCCAGCCTGGCACAGCTCACTTTCCACCTCACATCACGATCCACCCTGTGCTGCAAGCTGATAATGCATTTACAGACAGCCAGGACTCTGCAGCCAAAAGGAAAAATTTCACCTAATTAAATAAAAACAAAGCAGAAAACCAAAGCTTTCAAGTAGTGCCAGAAATAAGGGCAACTTGATCTTTTATGGAACTTTCAAGGCAGGAATGCCAACAATTTTTTTTCTAAATGCATCTTTTAAAACAATCCTCTGTGTATCTAACTAGAACCCCTTAAAGAATCAATAAACAAACTACAAATAAACCAGAAGAAAATGGACAAAGACAATGAGTGATCAAGGAACTAGTATGAGATGATGGAGAAGCAAATGAAATGGTCTAGGAGACTGCTCAGTGGTTAGGGTGCTGGTGGTGTAGTGCAGTGGTTAGTGTGCTGGCGGTGAAGTGAGATGGGAAGGACAAAAGATCCTGTCTCACAAACAGTTAAACGGAGCCAAGTAGAAATGTCATTTATGAAATGAACTATAACTCGAGGGTTGACGTGGGTGTGAGGAAACTGGTTTTGGTATAGTACTGGTAGGAATATGACTGGTTAAGCTTCCTGTGCCATATGACAATGAGCAAGGTTCCAACACCATCCACCCAGGCCATCTCCCTTCCCTTCTTCACCTACAAATCTCTCCTTAGGGACACATTCGTGCAGATGGAAACACATAGACAACGGTGTTCATTTCCTTTTCTTCACAGCATTATTTGTGAAAACCCAAAACTTGTTTATTTACCAAGATAATGGTAATGAGTAATTGATCACAAACCAGTGCTGCCACAGGGCAGCCTTTAGGAAGAACCCAGAATTCTAAAAACACCCATCCCTGACAACGACGTCTATAATACGATCAGAGAGGGAAAGCAATTTGCAAGACACTATGATTAGCACAGGCCCACTCTGGTCATCTTTTTAAATGTGTGTTTTAATTCATCGGTACCTACACTGACGTAACATCAAGGTCTAGGATGTGAATTGTGGAGTCCGTAAGGCCCTTGAGATGTGCATATATTCTCTACTGGCATCCTGTTTTCAAAAGTGATCCCTTAACATGTCACCACAGCAAATACAACTGGGGGACAGATCACAGTATCCAGACAATCAAGAATACACCACTGCTCGTAATGAAAGCTGGGGTGGGGGAGTCAAGAAACAAAAGCCAAATCTGTCAAATAACAAAATATTTTTAAAAACTAAACAATTAAAATCTGAGAAACACAGAATTTAGGAATATCTGACATGGCTACAGAATTCATAATCCCAATATTAGCTTAACCAAAAAGAGAAAGTAGTAGGGAAGCAATTGGTGGAGGCTATGGATGGCTCCTCCTCAATTCTGAAAGAGAGAGCTCATGAACTTCTCCTTGGCCTCAGGTGCCCCACCGCCTGCCAGCTCCGCCCCAGTAAGAGCCCCACTCCTTGGTGACTGAGGTAAGACATGGCCAAGGTGAGATGGGACTTTGGGAACTATGAGTCTGATTAAAGTTTATAAATTTAATCTGTCTTGTGTGGGGAATGCAGAACGTCTCTCCAAGTCCTCGTGGCACACTCTGTAAGCCCACAATTATAGCCTGCTCTGGACTCTGTTTCCAGGGTACTGGGTCTTCCAGGTGGCCTCTGGCCACGATTTCTGCTGGAAGACAGAGGAACTCATTCAAGGGCGCCTAAAGCAATAATGCCAGAGACTGGAGCCCAAGGCTGCTGAGGTGTCTGTTTGCCAAGACGGGTTGTCCTCGAAACCCAAGTGGGTGGAGGGTCATCCCACAATTGGCCTCCTGGAAAAGAGAGCAGAAGTGAGATGCTTCTGTCACTGAGTGAAAGGAGGTATTCTTGCCCATTCAACAGCAGAAAATGCTCTGTAGTGCTGAAAGTTGGGACAATGGTGAGTGCGAGCATGATGTTGGGATGTTAGGGTGTTGGGTACTCTATTCTTTTATGCGAGTCTTGGTCTCCCAGGTGTGTTTACTTCATGAAAATGCAGAGCTTTACAGTTGACATCTGTGCACAGTCAATTAAGACAAGTTTCCAAAACAGCGCTTACTTGAGAAAAAATAATGACATTATTTGACCAGCACAGCTGACTCTCAGGCAAGGTCTCTGTCACTCTGACAGCCACCTTCCTTACATCTACAGCCTAAGCCACTAACAGAGTCCACAGTCCAAGTCACAGCACATCATGTGCTACAACACATGTGCCACAGTGTTCAGGATTTATTTTTAATCGATTCGCTCATTTTCCCCTAACAGTCTGACTCTGGACACCCAAAATGGCATTGGCCACACCCTGATAAACCCCAAGCATGCAGACGTCTCAAGCCTGGCGCAGGGCCCCATTCCACTGAAGCAAGCTGAACCCAACTACAGGAGACATTCAGAAAGGTCAGAAGAGGGTGTGCTCCATTTCATTCCTAAATAAATCCAAATCACAGGTGGGGATGACCCTCTTAGAGGTGGGTTCCATCTCCAGTTACAGCCAAGATCAATCCTCATGCCCTCCTGGAGTAATGCTTGCTTGTTCTGATTCTTTTAGGGCCTTCACTGAACTTTTCCATGGGGTGAATTTGGAAGATTTCCTTCTTCTGTTAAATAAACTTTTTGTTGTTGTCTTTGGCAACCATATACATGTACACGCACTCACACAGAAATGTAAAGTTTAGAGTGAACTACACAGAGGAAAAAAGCAATCTAGAATGGTTTATAGCCAACATACCCACAGCTTGGGCGAACGATCCCTGATCCTATCTGAAGCTCAGTCAGAAGTCTAACAAAGCTTGCTCTCTCTTGTCACAAAGACTCCTTCAAAAAGACAGTGTCAAGCCATCACTGCAGAAGAGCTTCAACTCCAGGAGGAAGAGGAGGCTGAGCTCAGCTAGGCAGCTAGGCTTCCAGATGGGTGGCACTTGTCAAAGGACAGAGAAAGCTACCCAAGCAATGGAGTCTTGTGACATCTCCATAGGGACCATTCACATCACCAGCCACTGCTGCTCCCGGACATCATTTGCCTTGTCACAACAGTCCATTAAGGACAGGACCGAGCAGGTGTTTAGCACCAGTCACCACCACTCAGCAAAGAATTGCCTTACTCTTACAGGGATGTGTCCCGGCAACCTGACAAAGGGTCTCTGACCACAACAGTATCAAACCCTGACATTAACTCTGAAGCACCATGGCAGCAGACCCAGTAACCCAGACTGCTGGGTGTGGTGGCTCAGGCCTTTAATCCCAGGACACAGGAGGCAGAGGCAAGTGGAGCTCTAAGTTCAAAGCCAGCTTGGTCTAACATAGAAAGTTCCAGGCCAGCTAGAGCCGCATAATGAGACCCTGCATTAAACAAACAAAGAAAACCTAGCTGGTCAGCTACTAAAATATGAGCAGGCAGACAGGACACAAGGCATGGATCCTGTTGGAGATTGAACATTATAGTCTACTTTGAATTTCAAGCTGAGAGTACTGGGGAAGGGCACATACAGAGGACTTTCTCTTACCTTCCCGCATTTTCTGAATCTTCTAGAAAATTCCCAATTGTTGTGGATCCCTTTTCCAGGTATTATATCAACCAAGGGAGACTTGCACCCTGTACCAGAGCCTAAAGCAATTCTGTTCCAGACTATCATTTGTTCCTCAGGCCCATTCTGTTCCTCAGATCATTTATCACCCCCTAAAATTCCTGTACATCCCGAGACAGTTCTTTGCTCCCAACTATTTGTTAGACAGTTGATATCTACTGAGGTGGGATCGATTTCATCATGCTACTCAAAACAGCGTACCACTCAAACTCAGGAACTGTTGCTTCTAGAACTTTTCATATGATGTTCTCAGATCTCAGCTGACTACAGATAACCGAAACCACAGAAAGTAAATTCATGGGTGAAGGGACTGTGCTACACAGGTCTCTGACTCCCTCCTTCTCCTATCCCTCTCTACTTTCCTCTTTCAGATCAGCTTCTGTGTTCCCATAAAACACATAGCTTCTGTTCAAACTTCAGCCCAGAGCAATTCAATCTCCACCCACCTCCCCAACTCCAATAAAACTCACAACATGGGTAAACACAGAAAGGCCACTTGAAGCTCAGCTTCCTCAACAGGGAGGTGCCACGGTGCCAGTGGAAAAAGCACCTCAGGTCACACTCCTCCAGCCCCAGAATCCTAGGGCACAGTCCAGCAGCAAAGTTCAGATGCACAGACACACCAGAAGAGCCCTAAGGGAGAAGGTGCTAGAGAAAGGCTTTTAAAAACTGTCTTCAGTGAGTGCACGTGTCCCGTCCCCCGCCACTACCCTTCCCCGTCCCGTGGCCCTCCCCCGACCCCCAATAATCTTCTGTCAATGACTCCAAACTGTGTAGCAAGCTTTCAGGCTACACCTGTCAATCCCTCAGCCTCTTAACAGAAGGAAAATGGGAAACAGATTTTATAAAATACTACCAGAAGAAATAGACATCCACCCTCTGAGTTCCTTACATTAATAAGCTGCCAGGAGGTCAAGGGGAACTACTACTATCAGGACAGGATTAAAAAACTTGGAAACATTGGGGAAACTACGGTTAGACTTTCCTTCAAGATAAATGAGAATAGCATTTTTCTCTTTAAAGAAGCCATTAATACATAATAGATTTTTTTTTTTAAATTTTCAAAACTAGCAAGTAACTTCAGAACTGCAGTGGGAAGATTAGAATGTAGACATTGCGTGAACTCCCCATCCTTTACCTGCAAGCACCAGGGTTTGCTTCCATTCTCTCTCTCTCTCTCTCTCTCTCTCTCTCTCTCTCTCTCTCTCTCTCTCTCTCTCTCTCTCTCTCTCTCCCCCTTTCTAAGACAGTGTTTCTCTGTGTAGCCATGATCATCTTGGAACTTTGTAGACCAGGCTGGTCTTGAACTCAGAGATCCACCTCCCAAGTGCTGACATGTGCCATCACTGCTCAACTTCTTCCTACTTTTTTTTTTTTTTAATCTAGCTTTTGTTTTGTTTTTAGTTTCAAGATCCCCAGAAGTTCACATCTTGAAGTAAAGATATACTACTGAATATTGCTAACCTCTAGCAGCTTTAGAATAGAAAAGTAAGGTGATCTAATCTTAAAAAAATCAATAGTAAGAACCATGTTCAAGGCAGCAATAACAAAAAAAATTATTAAACATTTCTAATTAAAAATAGCTGGGGCTAATGCCCAAGTTCTTGTACTACAGCCAGGTAGGGAGGCTGTAGCTGTGCTATCAGACCATAAGGATGCTGGAGACAAGCCATCAGTCAAGGTTCCATAGGAAGGATACCTGCTTGGACAGCAGGATAGCTCAGCCTCTTGAGGCACCATGGGTGACTCTCTAAGTAATTGGCTCTGATTCACGCATTCATCCAATGAACTCATTCATTCCCCCAAAGGAATTTTCTGGAAACCTAGTGCACTGGAGATTGTAGGGAATCCAGGAGAAAGCACAAAGAAAACCTGGCTAGAAGAGTCCAGGCATTTATCAGCTGTGACTTGGAAGTGACACAGGAAAGGGAAGGAAGGGAACATGGAGGGATGACAAAGGAAGAAGACATTTATTCCAGGGGAACTAGCACTGAATGCTTAATGGAATAGTTCGCATCCTGGCTGCCTTTCTAGGCTGAGTAAAACAGAAATTTACATTCCAAAGGAACCGCTGAAATAAGTGTAGATATAACAGCTAATGGTCAAGTGGTCCTGATGAGGGCTAGCAGACTGGGAAAGCCTTTTCAAGCCAGAGGATGGACTTGGACCTTTAGATACAATGAGAAATCAACACATTCATCACCTCTGGAGTGGGGGTGTACAAAATGTGCAATCCCTTGTGAAGATTAACTCAGTCATCCCACAGAGAAAGTCAGCAGCAGTTGGTAAGAAAACGGCCATCTATTTGAGAATCAAAGAGTTGGGCCTTACTTTAATCATCCCACCATATATATTCCTCTTAGAACAAGAAATATTATGAAAGGCTGGTCAAACTTAAAATAAGCAAATATATTTAGTCTCTCCAACCATTTACTGAAGGCAGAGACAACTCGAGCCATCCATCTTTGCCTTTGGGAAACACCAGATGGTGTTCTTGGCAGCACTGCCTCGGTCCTAGCTGCATTTTTTAGTGCTGCTCTGTCTGCCTCGCTTCAGCACCACTAGAGCAAGGGGCAAGAAACCCCAAGTGCCACAGGCAGGCCAAGGTGCCACCCCAGGCTTCCGATTTTAGCAGCTGCATAACTCAAATGCCATCACTAGAGTGGAAGCCATCCTTCCATCTCCAGTGCAGACAAGTTGCAGTGCCTGAGCACTCTCCCCAATCTTCTGACCCTGAAATCTTTAAAGACCAGAAGAAAGCAAGAAGTAGAGAACTGGATTCTAGTACTCAGCTATGTATGCAAGCTGGAAAACTTTTGCTAGTTGGCCTATGTTTCTAGTTGGTTCTTAAGACAAAGAAAATAATCTCTTTGAATATGGTTTCCTTGTGTTCTTTTCTGCAACAATAATAATCCATCATGATGATGGTGGGGGGGGGTAAAACTCTTAGGTACGGTAAAGTGATTTGTAGCATTTTCTGCATGGATTAATGCTTAAAATTCTGTTTAAAAGATGAATTATAGGACAGTGTTTGCAAGTCCACAGAATGAACCTAATACATGAGGCACAACATGGGTGATGGCGGACAGGCCCATTCATGCCTAAGGCGTTTAAGTTCATCTTCCTAATTTCGTTTAATATCATTCAACATAAGCCCCTAGCAATTTCTGTGTGTGTGTGTCTCTCTCTCTCTGTCTCTCTCTGTCTCTCTCTCCATGTGTATATGTTCTTCATGTGTATGTGTGTTTGCCAATGCACATATATGAGGGGCAGAGGTAGCTAAGATCTGGTATCTTCCTCAGTTGCTCTCTCTTTACCTTACCTCTGAGACAGTTTCCCACTGAACTTGGCGCTCACTGTTCAGATCAGCAGGCCAGTAAGTCCTTTGCATCCACTTGGAGCTGAGATTTTTTAGTATTCATTGCCTTGTCTGGCTCTTATGTGGTACTGGGGATGTGACCTCAGGCCTTCTATTCAGACAGGCAAAAGCCAGCCAGGGAGGACTACCTGTCTACAGCTCCTAACCAGCGTCCGTACCCTGCAGCCCAGATGCATCTGACCTAACGATACAAAAAGGCCAAGTTCATCTCAGCAGAACAGGAATTTCCAGAGAAATGAACTCCAGAAGTGTGGCTCGAATTGCCAAGCTGGAAAAGCAAAGGCCAAAGAACTCGCCACTAAACTGGGTTATATGTACATAGAAGCTTGAAGAAAAAGGTAGGTATCTCAGATGGGAACTGGAAAAAACAGGCATGTGAACAGTATAAAATCCATTTCTGTAACTGTGAGGAAGCCAGGCTAAGATCCCCAATTGTGTACTGGACCTTGACCACAGTGTGCAGGGTGGGGTATGGGGTGGGGGCCACTTGTGCTTCCCCAGCTGTAGAAAAAAAAGGAAGCTAAGGGAACAACCAATTCAAACAAACAAGCACAGTGATATTATTTTCATAATCAAAATTTTAAGAGAAGGCTCCAGTACACACAGGTCAGCAGTATAAACACATGTTCTGTTTTGTTATTGCTGCTGTTTTAAGTAAGTCCTTGGTGGAAACCCAAGTCCAAGCTGGAAAACCTATAAGGAAAATGGGGCTGTACGGGGCTGTCCTGCTTCATCGGACGGCACAGCTTCCTGCCGAAGAGCAGCAAACAGGAATGGAGTGACTGCTCTAAAAAGCAAACAAAGACCTTGATTCTCTAAAATATGCTTTATTAATATTCTGTCAGTTACACATGGTCTTTCCCAGTTGCCATCCTCAGCCCATAAATATTTAGTAGGGAGTAATGCACACGTGCATGCACAGAGAAAATATTCCTTCTTCCCCAAGCCTCAGCTACCAACAAAATCGAACACAGGTCTAAAAAGCCACACTCATAACAGGAGCATTTAAGGCAGCACTCAATCATCTCCTGACTCAGATTCCGAAGCCTTCCCTACATTTCTGACTCTTGAGAAGGCCCTAGAGGCTAAATAACAGGCTTTTTCGGAGAAACCCAGGGGTAAGGATGGTGGAGACTTTGGCTACTATGGCACTCCTGTCAAAGGCCTTGTGTGGCTCTAATCCACATTTTCCAGCCTCAAATGGATTTTCACAGAATATAAGACACTACCCAATTTGTTTACCCAATTCCACATGGTTTGTGTAGCCAAGGGGAGTCTGTAATTAGTGAATAGTGCACTCCCCAAATGTAAATGGCATTCGTGAAAAGGACCATTTATTGGGCATCCTTTGCATGCCTAGCAGCTTTACAGACATCTCAGATTTAGAACTAGATCAACCAAAGAAATCTTTACTTCCATTTCACAATGCTTCAGTAGCCAACCTAAGGTGCCATGGAGGAAATTGGGGCTACCCAAAGCATTCTTTTATTGGGCAACCCCCAACCATTCCACCCCCTCATACATTTTGTTTTATTTTGCTTTGAAACGGGGTCTTGCTGTGTAGCCCTGTGTAGTCTAGAACTGGAAACCCTCTTCCCTCTGCCTCCAGAATGCTGGACCTCAAGGGACGAGCTGATATGCCCTGGCTCACAGCCTCTTCACAGTACCCAATGGAACCAGAAGGTTGTAGCACATTAGCCTGCAAAGATTATTCCAGGATTCTCCATTCAAGAAATTTTACATGAACTTTACAGAAATCACTGGGCTGCAGAAGCAGTAAAGTAACTTCCAGTTTTAAAAACCAGCATGATTCTCCCCAAAGCTAGTGATGAGGGCCAATGTGACTAGTAAAATAGTCCATTAAACCACATGTGTTCCTTTCCCTGGAGGTTGTCTGAGGGGAAGACAGCAACAGAAACTCCTTTTCAAGTCAAAGGTGTCCCTCCACACCCAGAAAGCCTGAGGACCCTGCCTCTCATCCTCCCTTGCCCACCCCATCAGCTCTCAACTTTGCACAAAGGAAACATTAACCAGCCTTCCTACCGGAGGGCCATCTCAGCTGGGCCCTGGGGAGTCACTTCTCATTTACTTAAATGATTGAAATCTCCTCTCCCGGGTTACTCAACCCTGCCACACCAGCCAGCAGATATAATTTCGAAGCAGGTAGGTTCGTCTCAATGCTTTGCAGATTTGGTGCCAGCGAACGTTGCAAATTACAGGGTATAAATTTAGCAGGGTGGGTCTTGACACACATTCCTGCAAATTACATGTTCCCTCACTAGTAGAAAGTGCATTAATTACTTTGGGTGTACGAACAACTTCCATTTACTCAGGGGCTTTCTGGAGAGCATCAAGCAACCTGGAGTAATCTACACAGATTAAAGCATAAATAAATAATGCCTGCTGAGTGGGCGGGGCTTCCCAGCGCTTTCCAGAGCTCTTGGAACTAGAATTGTTAACTTTCTCCCCATGGGTTGGGAGAGTCAGAGAAGCCCATCCTGAGTGGTTGGAGACAGAATGACCCTAATCAAGCCCTAATATGGGAAAGGGGACAGCTCTTCAACTAGAGATATCAGAATCATCTGTCTTGCTAAGCTGAAAGATTTGCTTCCTATGAAAGTGAGGGTGCAGCCAGCTGTGGCAGATCAGAATCAGCCAGAAGTGAGGTCAGAATCCATGGGTTCGGCAGATTTAACCCGACAGCCTAGCACCGTCCACATGTTGGGTGCTAAGTGCAAAGGGGTCTTCAGCAATGTCTTGTAAAGAACATGACTCCACCCTATGAAAGAGGAAGGAAACAGTGCCAAGGTGACCCAGAAAGAAACAAATGTTAACTCATCCACGATCATATAACCAGAGAACCATGAAAGCCAGGTTCTGTGTGGCAAGCAGCTTCAGTACCCACAGGGGAGCAGCTGACCCCAAATGTCCCACAGGTAGGATGGGAAGCAAACACCAAGGAACTACATACATTCAGCAGCTCCCAGCAGCTCCATTCTGGGCACACAGCTGAGGGCTGTTAACAAGGCTGCCCATTTAACATGTGGAACAGCTCTGAGAGACAGCTTTTGTTTTTTTGGAAGAGGGTAAGTTTTTTTCGAGGCAGGGTTTTTCTGTGTAACAGCCCTGGCCATCCTGGAACTCACTCAGAAGATCAGGCTGGTCTCAAACTCACAGAGATCCACTTGTCTCTGCCTCCCAAGTGCTGGGATGAAAGGCGTGTACCACCACCTAACTTCAAGGAGGCATCATATCCCCTTGGTGGTTTCCTTGATAAAACCAAGGCTAAGAAAAGCAAGTTCCTCCAGCTAGAAAGTAGTAAAACCAAAATATTGCCCATTTATACATGCCTCCAAGACTCAAAGCTCTTCCCCCTAATCGGTGAGTTCCTCACATGTAACTCTGGTAGCAGAAGCTATGTGTTTGGGGGCGGGGGAATAAAAGAATTAAATAAAACCGAACTACTGGAGGCAGATGGGAATTTCCAATGGAGTGAATTACAAGGTCCTTGGCTCCTATTTGTAACAAGATGGGAAGACAGAAGGCCACTTTTAGGTTCTCTCATTCTAGAGTGAACACAGGGTGTGTGTTTAAATTACTCCGTTTCCACTTTACTTTCTACTTTGTAATAGCTGTAGTGTAACAGAATAACCAGGAGGTCCTACCCTCTACAGCCAAAGGGAGGCTATAAGATGATCCATCTCAGAAGCATGACCTCATAAATAGGGACAAGGACACTGAAGATAAGCCATTCTTCCCAAGAAGCAATGTGGCAAGATTCTAAGAAATATGACCAACACATTCATATGCTCATGTTCTCTCCCTCCCCTCCTACCTCATTCTCCCTTCTTCTCTCTCCTCTCCCTCCCTTCCATTTTCCCTCTCTTCTCCTCCCACCCCTCTCTCTCCTCATGCCCCACTCCTCACCTTTCAGAAGTTCCCAGTCCTCCTAGAAGATGAAGGAGTTTGGACTTCGGCAGGATATCAAAGCTGAGGGTGACATGGAAGAAGCAGAGCCCAACCGTCCTGCACCAGCAGCCTATATGTGTACTTCACAGTTAAGCAGACACAGGGTACCAGAAGGAAAGAGGACTGATTCCAGAAAGTAACTCAGGTTCACACTGAGGAGACACTACATACATACTCCGGCAGTCCACTCAGATGGGGTGTGGCCATTCAGGAGAATGATCGGTCACTGTGGCAGGTCACCCTCTCGGCACATCAGATATTGATAGGGTATTTCCTCTTTGTAATCATAACTTGATGGATTAATTATACTTGGAATTCTTGAGCACTCAAGGTTATGACCTCAATCCTGACTTCAGGAAATTAGACTCTTTGTCTTAATTGGAATTGGGTATGGCTTTGCCTAACAAGAATGTGGTGGTGACCTAGCAGGGCTGCTCTGCGACAGAAAACTCATGAAGTTGGTACTGTTGCACAGGAAGTCATTGTTCTTAATAAATGTGTAGCATGCCTAACAACTGTGGAATAATTACCTACCACCTTGTAGGTGGTCCCTGATTCTTTTCTACTAGAAAGTTGGAAGCAGTGGGTCAGGTGTGCTTCCAGGGCGCCCTGGCCAGGTCAGGAGTGAGCCTGAATGAAAATCAATTTAAGGCCATTTGTCTATCTTCTTCCTGGCCTGAGACTTACTCATTAGACTAGGTTAGCCAGCTAGCCAGTCCTACTGATTTGCTGTCTCTACCTCTCCAGCTCTGAGATTACAGGCACAAGCTTCCATGTCAGACCTTTTAAAAAGGATTCTGGGGATCAAACCTGGTCCTCACCCTTACAGGACAAGCACTTTGGCAATGGAACAATCTCTCTAGGGCCTATTCATCTGAATTCTGACCTTCCAACACATCATCTGTGCTGACTGTTCTAAATAAGGGAAGATGCCAAGGGGATTCTCCACAAGGAGGCTGATGAAGAACCAGGGAGACCCCTAGATAGCCAGGAGAAAAGCACCCGGTGGAGATCATGCAAACCATGGGGGGGGGGGGGTGGTTCTAAAAGATCTCCTGTGCTCTTTGAGTGTTGGAGTAGCAACAGCTAAGAACTATGGAGTATTGACACATCTCCAGACACTGAAGGGACCACACAGATGCACAAGAGGTGACTCAGGGCTGAGTGTGTCTCTGTTGAGAGCCATTGGTTCTTGGGAAACAAGTGGGTGTGGGCTTCTGCAATCCCTTTGAGTCTGAAGAAATGCCTCTGAGCATCCACCAGCTATAGCTACAAATGTGCCAGTCATGGAACTACTCACAACAACCGAAAGCAGGAAATCAAAGTCTAGATTTGGAGAGTGAGTAAATAATTCTAGACTGTCGGCTGGACTGAACTCAAATGTGGCCATTAAAGCTGATTTGGATGAATTGGCAAAGTGCCCCCCCCGGAAGAAGGGGTGGCCCACTCAGGAGAATCACAATACTGTGTGGCATGGAAAGCTGAATCACTATTAGCATAGAAGACTACTGGAAAACCAATTATTTTCACAATAGAGATTGTGGGAAAGAAACCTGAGAATTATATTGGCCAAGAAGACTAGAGGAAAATCTCTCTCTCTCTCTCTCTCTCTCTCTCTCTCTCTCTCTCTCTCTCTCTCTCTCTCTCTATATATATATATATATATATATATATATATATATATATATATGAGTTCATTATAGAGCTTTGTGCTGATGATGGGGGAAGGGCTATATTACTGAACCACATCACCAGTTAGAAATGTTTTCATAATAGAAAAGTACTCATTCTAAGTAACCTGGATAATGGACATTAGAAAGTACATACACAGCCATACATATATCAAACACAACAAAATCGGCAACCTGCCAGACTTCTGCTGAGTGATACAGTTGTTAGTGATTTTATTTTTTGTCTAAATCTATTTTTCAAACAAACAGCAATAAATGTTAAATGTTATTTTAGAACTTTAATGAAGACAAAGCTATCACAGAACTGACATACAAAAACTCAACACAGGCAGAGTTTAGAAGAAACCATTTTCCCCAATTACTAAATTAAAAGCCGTTTCCTAAAGGTCTGCCCAGTGTAGCTGTGTACAGCTCACTGCTGAGAGAATTCTTCCCCAGGATATTTCTGAACGTCATCCTCATTTGAGAGTTAGCAATATGACATATTTATATGCAGTGTTCAGGTCTGGGAAATATCCTCTCTCCGACTGTAACCTGCTTCCGCAGTCTGCTCTAGCCACAGAATGGCTAGAGCACTCAGCCCTCAAGTGTTGGGCAAACAAGGTCCAGTACCTCAAACACAACTCCCCCTTGGGCCTGGAACACCAGGGAGCAGCCACTCACACTTGGCCTGCTCACCTTGACCCTGGGTCATCCCACTCTGCCAGGCCCTGTCCTTCTGTACCTTTACACATCACCACAACAGATGACATCCTTCAAGGCTCACTAATGTCACCTACACAGCAAAGGTCCCCAAGTCCAACCACCTTTCTGCATACCTAGTGCTCTTATGAGTACTCAGTTCCAGGCTGGACTCTGGCAACTCACCTCATGCCTCTATTTCATAAAGACCACAAGGAGTCCCCAGACAGCAACAACCTGCCATCACCCTCTTGGGCATTACCAAAAATAGGTTTTACAAACAGTAGGTGCAATCAACGTTTTTGGATTGAATGAAATCAGTGACCCTCCTCGGTACAGGGTCCAGACTGGCTTCATTTTCATCAGAAATAAGAGCTCCACTGTGTCACATATAGAGGTGGTCCCCATAATATGTATGCTATATGAAGTACCGTGGCGAGCATACAGGAGCAGGTGTATCAGCCAGAACTGCTCTCCCCACATTGTACCAATGATCAAATTTCAAAGTGGAGGTGACCAGACCAAAGGATAATTCATCCCCCTAAAGACACTAAGTGTCAGTTAAATTGCTGTATTTAATAGGGCCTGACTGGGATGAGCCATTCTGAACAAAAGCAATAACTGTTCCAGTAATGAGTGTCCTTTAAATTGCTATGACTACTACTACACAGTGGCCAAAGCCTCCTGCGGCCATCAGACCAAAGCCCCATTAGCTATCTGCAGACTTACAAGCCACAGAGCCCTCCCGTCCCATGACCAGCCTCCCTGGAACCCAGAAGGCCCTAGCCAAGGCTGAAGGTCCTCAGAGGCTCACCCTGGGATTGCTGCCTGCTTTACTATTGTTCCACATCCATCTGATCATTAGGCTCCGAGTCATCACACACAGTTAGACACACAATCCTGATTAAAAGGGAATCCTCCATGTCTAGAAGGAGACAGGCAAGGAAGGCCTTCTAGAATCAATCTGGTACTGAGTGTAAATATTCTGTTGCTTTAGGGAACTCGTATGCCCAGGAGTGTTTGCAAGCATCAGAATGGGGAGAGGGAGCCTTTGTCTGCTATGAGATTATAATCACTGACACAGAAAAGAAACAGTAAACACATATAGAAACTGTTTAACAGCAATTTGGATAGGCAGAACAGAAGGAAGACATCTCTTTGGCCACAATCATCCAGTTAGGGCACATGGAAGGCAATGAACAAGAGCGTGAAAGTTACACACTAACACAGGCAAACACTGATCCTGGGTCCCAGTCACAGAGATGAGCCAACTCCCTTCAAGAAAAGACCATTGAATCCCAGATGGAAGCCCGGGTAGGTCTAAGCCCTCAGTACAGTCCCTCCTGTACAGATGACATCTTCAACTGACCAAAGATGATAGGTGAGGAGAGGACGGAGGTAAAAATATGACAGCCAGAGTCACACAACCCCATTGCAAGTCTGGGCCCCCACCACACTATGGCTTAGACCATCTAGCTAGTGACACAATGGCCTTAAACCTTAGATTTCTGATCTACAAAATGGAGGTAAGTTTCTAGCTCCTAATCATAAAACTGGCTGTTATTTTTTGAGGATGTGATATGGACCAATGTTCTACCTGTATTTGCCACCTCCTTCCCAGCAGTCTGTTATCAACCGTTGGCAAGCACAGGGCTATTGTCATTTGACAGATGATGAAGTAGATACTAGTGTTCCCACAGGCAAATGGGGGGGGCACAGGGAGGAGCAAGGACCTGACCAAAGGTCAATAGAGTGTGAGGGGCTGTGCTGGGAGCTCGAATAAGACCTCACACTCTGAATGGGCCCGCCACTTTCAATCAGACCACTATTGCTCTAGTCATTAATATTTATATTCTGCCTTTGTTCCTTCAGTGCAGTCAGATGGGGAGGAAGAGATCCTCACTTGACAGGAACCATGTGGAATGACTATCATGGACATCAGGCCACACTGGTTTTCCTCTTAGTTCTAAAGGAGGCCTTGGCATGGACAGACCTGTAGAAGAAGCCTAGCCCTACTCTCTCTGCCTCACCTACAAAGCTCAACTCAAACTTAACCAAGCAAAGGTGGTGAGCCAGTTACCAGTGCTGCATTCAGAATGGAGTCAGAAACAAAAATACCAAGTCCACTGTGGGAACTGCTCCTGCAAGAGCAGGCAAATACTTGTTCATAAACTAATAAGCTAGAGGGTTTTTCCAAATGCTAAGTGTGTAAGTAGCTTTCTATTGCTGCAATGAAGTTCATGGCCATAAGCAACATGAGGAGGAGAGGCTTCACTTCATCTTACACCTGCAGAAGGAGGTCCATCCACTGAGGGAAGTCAGGGCAGGGATTCCAGCAGGAACCCGGAGGATGTTGAGCAAAGGCCATGGAGGAGAGCTGCTCACTGGTTTGCTCCCCAGGCTTGCTCAGTTTGCCTTCTTATACAGCTCAGGACGACCTGCCCCGGGAAAGAACTGCCCACAATGAGTAGAGCCCTCTCACATCAATCATTAATCAAGCCATATAAGCTGGCTACAGGCCAGTCTTATGGAGGCATCTTCTCAATCAAGGTTTCCTCTTCTCAGCTGATTCTAGCCTGTGTAAAGTTGACTTTGAAAAAAGGGGGGGGGGGCACTGAAAACAAACCTTGATCATTTGGCCATGATATGGCCTGTCAGACACTAGAAGGGGAAGCAGATCAGAACCAGTTGTTAATTCCTAGAAGCAAATTCTCTTCCTATTCACACCACACACACATCTGGATAACACAGAACCTTTTACTGCACCATACTCTATCTGCCCCCAAGAAGTAGCCCTGCCCCATCCTGTACTGTAATACGGTTAAAATGTTCTTGTCTTTGGATCTCTATCCAAGGCACAATTAGCTGATACTGCTGGAGCTTTAGGCACAAACTAATGTTTATTTTCTCCCTCATTTTCCTCATGTATGCGCCCTAATTTTCTACCACCCCCATAACCTGTCATCTAAATCACAGGCAGCTAAGAATGATGAATGCTATCACTATAAAATGCTGAGGAAATAGTATCTTTGCATAAAATAAACAAATGCACATCCCCTATAAGTGAATCACATGCTGTGATATACGGAACACTATGTTCCATGCCAAGGGGAGCTGGCCCTTACATGTCTGCAACTTCCCTAACTGTCTCAGGCCCCATGAGAAGAGGTTTACAAGGAGGCTGGTCAGCTAGTACCTTTGTTCTGTGTCGGGGAAGGGGGGCGTTGCCAGAGGAAACTCAAGTGTCTCCTTCCGGTGCCTCCACCATTTATACAAATTTCTCAGTGGGCTTCAACTTGCCAGGGAATTCTGAACTCCCTGGCACCTGCCTGTTTCTTCCTCTCCGGTTACTGAGATCATAAGTGCTCACTACCACTCTGGGTTTGTTTTATTTGGAACCTAAAAAAAATCAAATTCAGGTCTTCACTGACAAGCCATCTCTCCAGCCCTCATTGCCAGGACCTTTACAAATTCCAATATTTGTTCCAAATTTACGAACTTCCAACCTCCTGGGAGCACAGAGAAATGAGAATCAGAAGGCCCCAGCCGCAGTCTCAACTGAACTGCTAATAAACTGAGTGGACTTACTATCCTCAGGTTTGTATCTGTAAAAAGGAGAAAATTTATAAAAATGTGGATTGTGGATTCAATATGATGGGTCACATTCAGCAACTTTTAAAGACACGGAGAGAAACAGATTAGAATAAATCTAAATATATTAGGAACTCAAAGAGTATCTTTTAATTCAGTTTGTATATAATATTCTAATCTGAAATTTAAATGTGACTGTTAAACAGATTTATTGAGATAAAATTCACATACTAGTCAACTCTGCAATGTCAGGAAAACAACTCAATGCAACCATTGCCATAATTCATTTCATAATGTTTCAAAAGCCCTGGAGGAAGCCTTATACCACCATCAGTAGCTCTCCATTTCCTTCCACACACCCATGACCTCTAGTCAGCCTCCATTTGCTTTCCTTCTCAGTGGGTTTTCCTATTCTGGACCCTCTCCACAGCAGCATCATAGAAGCACATGGTCTTTTCTAACTGACTTGTTTCATTTCCCAGTAATCAAAGGACAGCCATCCTCCATAGGTATCAGTGTTTTGCTCCTTTGTATGGCTGAGTAACATTCCACTGAATGGATGTACCACATACTTATTATTCATAGAATATTACTTATGGTATTACTTATCAATTCCTACAACAATGGACATTGTCACTTTGGAATAAGTATAAAAATTGCTGCTATGAACCATTCACATGTGAATTTTTGTATGAACATATAAATGTGCATCTGTGGGTCACTGTCAGAAAGTCTTAAGCCTCTGAGCTACAGTGTAACAAGGACTTGTTACACCAGTGTGTGTGTGTGTGTGTGTGTGTGTGTGTGTGAATTCTATTCATGACTTTCTGAACAGAATAAAGACTGTGAACTCATGCCAGGCATGAGCTTGTGGCAACACACTTTTAATCCCAGCATATTGGAGGCAGAAGCAGGTATATCTCTGTGTTCAAGGCTAACTTGGTCTACATATTGAGTTCCAGGCCAGCAAAAGCTACCTAGTGAGACTCTCCCTGTCTTAAAAATCAACAAGCAGCAACAAGAAAAGGCCATGACCTTAGGCCCTGCTCCTGTTCACACAGGAGCTACAGTAGCTAAAACAGTTTCTCTACCTCTCTAGGAATGGCTAATTAATTTTGGAACACTTCAGCCACTGGTATCTTCAATGTCCAAATGTCTTCTTGACAATTACATGTCAAGAAGAGCTGTGGAACTCTCTGGGTAAAAGGATAATGGCAATGACCTTGTTCCCATCCCAGGATATAAATTTCTGCATCACAAGGTTCAGACAAAGAATGCTTACAAAGAGGAGACAGCCATACAGTCAGAGGCCTTCCTCCCAACACACACACACACACCTCTATTCATTGTATGACTTCTCCATATGTAATGCGATTCTGACAATCGCTGCTATGAAAGAGCTGATGTAAGGGGAGAGGCTGTCTCAGAAGCAGCTCTCACCATCAGTAAACCAGCATCAATAATTCAGCTATTAACAGCCATGAAACAAAAGAAGCTTGGAAGAGATGGCTCTGCAGGGTCTGCAACACTGGGAACATCTCCATGACTGCCTTCTTCTTCCTCAACCCAGAGTAATCCCCTTTCCCATTATCCAGAATAGCCTCTCCCCATTGAGGACAAGAAACATAACAAATTTGAAGAAGCTAGAGAATAAATACAATTCCTATATGCCTTAAATTTACAGCCCTCACAAAGCCTACAAAATATGATAAACCATTATAGGTTTTTCCTGTCATCTTTGCCTTGGCCACAATTAATTTCACCATGTTCGGCTGTAATATGGAATGGAAAATATGAAGGCAGGAGATTTAGAGGCCTCATTGCTTTGCAGTGAATAAGCTTCTGCAGTACGAGGCCCTGGAGGTAAGAGAAGCAATAACGATAGGCCTCATTTTGAGGAACCATTTTTGAGCGTTTTCTGTTTTGCATCGTTAAGCAAGACAAAAGTGCCCGAAGGAAACCATGACAGCACTGGGCTATAGTCACTTGAAATCCAAATGCTGGGCATATTCTGTAATAGAGATGCATGACAGCTCTCATATACAGGCTAGAAGGGTGAGCAACCACAGCTAAAACAGTGCATCACCAAAGGACAACAGGAATCGCTCTGGTTTTATTGACACAATAACCTCAGAGGATTAAAAGGACAGCAAATTTTAGTTTGAAAGTTCCACAAAGGCTCTCAAACACTCTCCCCTGAGAAGCAAAGGAAACTCTCACTTACTAGCTACTGTACTGGGAGCACTCTTTTGGTGTTTTGTTACGCTATTGGAGTGGTTAGAATACAATTCCCCAAGAAGATCTATTCCTGGCCTAAGCTCCAAATACCGTCAACTGTGACCTTATTTAGAAAGAGGGTCTTCATAGCTAAAGCCTATGTAAAAAGAGTCATAATGGAAGGCGTGGGTCCTAATCTAATAACTGTATCCCCATAAGGAGAAGGAAATCTGGACACACAGAGAATAGAATGTCATGGGAAGGTGAAAGCAGGAATCCAGGAGAGAGGCCTAGAAGGGAGGAAGCCAGGGGTAGACTGGGAGTGTCGAGGAGAGTCAGCCCTGCACGCACCTTGATTTTAGACTTCCACTTTGCACAAAAGTCTTTAAGCTACCCAGTTGTAAGAATCTGTTATTGCACCTTCAGGAAACTAAAATAACTGAATGATAAAATAATCCTGATAACCCAGAGAACAAAGCACTTGGATGCCTCTAACTAACCGCCCCACTCTACAAATGGGAACGCTGAAGCTCAAGAAGAATAAGTAGCCTGTTCAACACCACAGAGAGAGGCATGGTGGCATATTCCTTTAATATCATCAACTGGGAGGCTGAGGCAGCTGGATCTCTGTGAGTTTTGATCCAGCCTGATTTACATAGCTACATACAAAACCCCGTCTTTAATAATAATACTAATAATTTTAAAACACTAAATAAACAAACAAATAAATAAAACTACATAGGAGAAAGTAGAAGACTAGAATTTGGGTTGGGGTTGCCTAATTATAAATGAAGCTCACACCCTACAAACAGGGCAGGAGTCTCTATGACAATCCTTTTAGCCAGGCAGTGGTGGTGCGTGCCTTTGATCCCAGCACTCAGGAGGCGAAGGCAGATGTGAGGCCAGCCTGGTCTGCACTGCAAATTCCAGAACAACCAGGGCAACACAGGGGAATCCTGTCTGGGAGTGGGTGGGGGGGGGGGAGATAATCCCTTTAAAATGCAAGGGCTATGCCATAGCTAGTACCTGGTCAACCCCGGGTGGCATAAACCATCTCTAGGCAGATGACTACATTGTCAATACCAAGAAAAAAACTCATTCAGTCAACATCTCATTTGCTAGACGTTAAGACAGTGTGGGACAGTCTGGTGTGAGAGAGATAAGAACCACTTGATGATGAGGGACCCAAGCTTCAATCTTTTCACCTAGTTCTTGGCCCAACACTGCAATCACTCAGAAGCTGCTCACCAGCAGGGCACTCTGTGACATCTGTGACAAAAAGGAGCACTCACTGGAACCTTCACCTTTCCCAGGTTAGGTGGCCACGAGCATGGGGCAATGCAATGTGGGGGAAAATGATATGTATTAGTAAACAAACTGAAGGCTAAAGGAACCAGCACACAGCAGATCTTGCAAACGATTTTTCTACTGTGACACTGTTCCAGATAGTGGATTCTCAATCAACTGGGTCAAAGCATCCATAAGAGTAGAGGCCACCCCCACCCCACACCCCACATGAGCCATTTAATCTTCAGGGTTATTTATGAAGCCAATCAGCTTTGGCAGAAATGTGTTATGGCAGCTATGGTCTATAGGATCCTGACTGAAACATGATCCAACAGACATCCTTACATGAGCCTCTAACCATAAATAAAAGTGGAATTCCAAGATGAAATCATATCGTTCTTGGAGCCTGAACATCAAGAATTTTCTCAAAGAAAGACGTTTACAACACTATAAAATGATGTCTTTGCATCTATACGAAAAGGAAGGGCTGAAGGAAGGGAGGAAAGCTGGACCTAGTAACTTCATTAAAGCATCACATATAAGTGTTTCTAGAATTATGTTCCCTACTAAAGATACCCAGCACCCTCCAGTTCCACCCAGAATGACTCCTTAAGGAACAAAGACTGCCCTGCCTGCATTTCCTCTTCATATGCATAGATCTGAACAGTGGATCTGTGTGTGTGTAAGTGTCTCACATGAGTGTGATATCCTCCATAAACTCATCAATACTTACCAAACTCATCAAAACCCATCATCTATCAAACACTGTCGTTCTTCTGCACAAGAGATTCAGGATCCTGTCCCCTGTCACCTTCCTTAGTCATCTAATAGTCTAGAATCTGTTTCCTCTTCATACCATAAAGTGAACTTCAAAAAGTATCTTCTACCTTTGCCTCTCTTGGGGACCCAGAGTCAAGAATTACAAGGCCCAGAGGCAAAGTCCTAAGACTGAGCAGGGATACCTCAAGTGATTTGAAGAAATACCCTCTCCCAGAATCCATTCAACATGAAAAGCTAAACACACACACACAAACCTCAATTCCCTAGCCACCAACACAAGGAAAAAACACAGCATCAGGAAGCAGGCTGGTAGAGAACAATGGCCTCTAAGATGTACTCTGCAGTGATGTTTCAAGGGGCTACAAAGGAGGGCCCACAACTCCATCCAATCCCCACCTAGCCAAAGGAGCCCACGCTGTTTTACGTATTTTGCATATGGAAAGGTTGCCTTGGAGAGAAGGTCCTTTGACACCTAAAGGACTGGATATGACTCAGCTCTCCTGTTTACTATGCAAACTGGCCAACTTTCTTTGCCTCTCAGGGACCCAGACCCCATTTAAAAAGCAGGGTGATAACACCATTTTCAGATCTAGCCTGAAGATTAACAAAAATAATTGTTTAAAAATGCTTGATGTAATCTAGAATGTCAAACAAATGTTCTTTCTCTTCTCAGTAAGCAAAAACGTTGGCCGAGTAAGCCTGCTGCACGTGAGGCTGGAGATGTTTATCTTGTAATTAGTGTGAGGTCGCTATAAATTCTTGGTGGGAGCCCAACATCTCTAGATAAACCAGCATGGCATGCTGTTTCCCCAAATATGGAGCGATCCAATTTAACAAGTATTTAATGAGTACCAGGAAGACAGCAGATCTCTCATCAAATAGCAAAGAAAACAAAAACCAAAAACCTCTCACATGTAGCACACCATTCCCTCAGTCTACAATACAAATAGAAAGATCACCAAAAGTCTCAAAGACTGTCTCATAATGTCCAGCCACCAACCACCTGGAAACTTCCACAATCGTTGCACACAGGAACACTCCCTCCCCTTCACCTTCAAAGTCAGCCTGGCACCTTCCAAGTCATCAGTCACTGCCTTTCTTGCCAAGCACCCTGTATGGGCATCCCACCTGTGGCTTCTAGAACAGTTGGCTGGGCAATGATCTGTGGTGACCCCACCCCATTCCTGTGGCCTTCCTCTCAGCCTTCTCTCTCTGGTCACAAGGTCTGAGGACTCCACTGCCTCTCACCTTCCAGGTTTGCCATAACAAATCATTACAAGCTCAGTGACTGAAACAACAGACATCTGTCCTCTGACTGTTGTAACAGACAGAAGTAGAAGGTGGAGGTTTGAGAAGAGAAGTTCTTGCTGGAAGATCTGAGGGGTACACCCTGCCTTTCTCTCTCAGGCATTCTGCGTGAATGGATTACTCCAATCTCTCTCTGCTTCCACCTTGACACTTACAGCTTCTGTGTGCGCCTGATCTTCTCAAAGGATGTTTGCAGTGGCTTCAAGAATCACCTGGGTAATCCAGGAGGACCTTATGCCAACATTAATTACTTTTCTCCAAAAATAAATCTTTTGAGCAGGCCACCATGTAATCTCCCACATGCCTCTACAGGGGGCTAAGTATTGAACAAGGTGCCCTGATGAGCGACACTCAATCCAGCCTCAGGCGTGAGCTGGCCTAAGTAGATTTTTCTGGACGGACAGAGGAAGAGAACAGTAACCAAAGCTGTTCAGCAGAAATGTGAATGTGAAGCAGCAAATGTATTTGATGAAAGGCTTCCAGTAGCCATTTTACAAAAGTACAAAGAAACGGGTAGACTCACTGGAGCAGTCTGTTATCCAGTATGCCAATACAGGCACACATGGTCCTTATCTTCGAAACACAAAGGATGTGAGAAAGGATGAATACACATGTAGGCAAGACACCAATGCATATAAAATAAGTAATAATTCGAAAGGGGCAACCAAGCACAATTATACACAAGGTTGTACTGGAAGATGGCCTTGGAAGAGGAAGGGAACATGGGTGCTATGATTCTAAAGACAGGGATACTGCGAGAGAGCAGAGCCATAGTCTATCTGCCCCGCGATGAGGACAGGAAGAAGGAAAGGAAGATGGCAGACCCCTGGGACAGGTGCCAGCTCCTCCTGACAAAGGTGCCCTTCCTGACAAACACATACCTTGGTGAGTAGGTTACTTTGTCAAAATGGACAGAAGGTACCTGTGATTGTTTGAGCCACATCTTCTGAAAATGATGTGCTGGAATCCTGAGCTGTGGACGGAGACAAGATCCTTAGAGAGGTCACCAGGGTAAAATGGGGTCATTGGGTTATGTCACCCTTGCAAAAAGGGGGAAGTCAGAAAGGGGGAAGTCAGGATACAAAGGTCACATGGGGAGGACACTGAATCCTTGAGGGCAGAGAATGAGTACAAACAAACCAAGGGGGGGGGGATTTACTAGGAAACTGAAGCTGGGAAGTAAGTAAAACAGATTCTCTCAAACAGCCCAGAAAAGAAATCAACCGTGACCTGAGACCCTCAGGCTCTACAAACAAGGGGGAACAACTTGCTGTTGCTTAGGCCATGCCATATACTTCTTCATGACAGACCCTTTCCATCAGGGTCCATACCTTGCTGAGGGCCGACTTGACTTTGACCATGGGTTTAATTCTGGCAGAAAGCAAAACCCACAGCAGAGGGACCAAGAAGTGTCAGCTATGAGGCCACGAGGCCAGACAAGAATGACACTTCTTTAGCTTTTATAGAAAGCCAGGCATGTGAACTAGACTTTGACAAGCAAAAAAGTATGTCTGAGCCTCTCACCAACACGTTACGTTGACAGACTGATGGGAGAATGGTTGTGATGGTTCCTGCTAATACCTAATGCTAGGGCAAGGCCAATGTGGTGGGAGATGCCTACACCACTGAACTCTCCTGGTCTCTCTCCAGGGCATGCTTTTGCATCAACAGTGGTTTGACAAACTGCAGGACAATAGTGGGTCCTGCAGAAACTGAGGAAGGTGAAGGTCATGGCAGCAGAATTAGGTGAGTGGGACTGGCGATGTAGTTCAGTTAGTAGAGTGCTAGTCTGAGCATGCATAAAGCCCTAGCTTTGATCTCCAGAACTGCATAAACTGGGTGTTGTTAGTGCATGGCTGCAATCATAGCAAGCAAGAGAATCGGTAGTTCAAAACCGACCTTGACTATGCAGCAAGTTTGAGGTCAATCTAGGACACATGAAATCCCACTTCAAAAAGAAGAAAAAAAGTCTGACTACAAATGGGCTGGAGAGATGGCCTAGTGGTTAGGAGTACCAACTGCTCTTCCCAGGTTTAATTCTATTCCCATGGCAACTAACAACTGTCTATAAGTCCAAAATCTGATACCCTCACACAGACAAATATGCAGGCAAGACACCAATGCATATAAAATAAAACAGTTTTTTTAATTGGGTTAAATTAATTTTTTAATTTAACCCAATTAAGAAAACATTATATGTCCAGGGGAGCCAGGTATGTACCGACTATCAAGATGTGAGACCTCTATCAGGCATCTTATGCACTTATTATCAAAAGCCTAGTTCACTGCTTTCTTTTTTTAAAAGAAAAAGGTCACTTAATCCTCAAAACCACTCACTGTGGTAGCTATTGCTCCAATTCTTCAAATGAAGAAACTGAGACCTGAACAGTTACAACATGACCAGGAACAAGGTCACAGGGCTTAGTAACATTGGAGCCGTCTGGTCCCAAGATGCTCTTCATACAGAACTGCCTGTCTCATCATAAAGCCTCCATCCCTGGTCTCGGCCTCCTCACCATGCTCTGTATCCCCAAAGTGAGACCTAATAACCAAAGGAAAAGGAACAGAAAGTGCCAAGTCACATAGTGACCAGAGTCCCGTACAGGTTTTTCTATCCTTTTTTCTTGTACCAAGTCCCCTGAGTTTCACTTTCCAAGGTTAACCGGGGCCCAAAACAGTCTGAAAATATTAAATGGAAAATTCCAAAAATAAACAATTCTTGACATTTTAAATGGTGGGCTTGCTCAGAATAGCATGATGACCTTGGGCATCCCACTCTGTCCTGCCTGCGTTTGTCCTGCATTTCCACTCTGTCTGTACTACTATCCATTAGTTGCTTGGTTGCTCTCTTATGTATATATAAGAACCTGGTACTATCTATTATTTCAGACATTCAGGGTTCCTGCAACATGTCCCTTCAAATAACAGGAATTGTTATGTATTAAACATCCCTCATCCATATGAAAGCTAAAATCCATAGAACACCTTCACTGCCCTTGTGGCTCAGCAGTTGCTAGAGGCTCAACGGTAGCTTCCAAACTTCGGTTACCAGACTGTTGAGAATGTCAGATATTCCCAACACCAGTTCAAAAGCAGTAGCCAAACCTGTTCCTTTGCCAAAATGTCAGGCAACTGACATCTTTGTTCTTGGCTGAAACAAACGGGCTTGTGTGCTAACAACTACTTCCTTCCACTGGAAGCTCATAGCTATAAATACCCTCCAGTGCTGTTTTCACAATACAAGTTATTATTTAATAACTGAGATTTGGTAACAGGCTCTTTCAAAACATCTGCTTCCTGGGAAGAAGACCATAAAAGAAGTTCTTAGTAGGGTTACAGGACAAGGAAGCAGACCGGGATTTACCAACACACCTGGAAAACCAGCAAACACCTTCATGGGGCCTCACAGCAGACTCAAGTTTATCATTAATAACGTGACAGTTTTCTTAGTGTTGTTCTCCTAGACTGTTTAATAAAGTTCACATTCATTCATTAACCTTCACAGTGGGGGAGCTAAAGAGCCAGGATTCCCATTATATACATTATATATATAATATAAAGAGAGACAGAAAGCCCATTTTCAAAAGGAATAACTCAAGCTAACTAAGTGTCTAATAGCCAGAGGATTTGCTCCTGAACAAAAGCTCACCATGCTCACAGTCAATTGTGGAAAGAAAGGTGATCAGTAACTTATCTCCATAGCTAGACTTTCATGGGTTATTTATTTCTGTAGAAAAAGCCTCAATTTCCCTGGCAATGAAATGGGGTACTATCTGCCACCTGGAGATGAAAACCCAGCTATAAATGACTTTGAATTGCCTGGATAATCAGCATTATGCAAATCAGTAGTATCATTAGAGAGCTGCTAAACACAGCTATAAATCTTATAAAAATACTTCAATGGAAATTAAGGCTCAATTAGGACGCTTCACTTTCAAAAAAAATTTCCATCACCCTGTTATTTTAAAGAAGAGACGGCTCAAAGCCACTTAAGTGGAAGGTAATGGGGCCTCTGTCCAACATTCTGGGTGAAACTGCACATTGACAGAGATGGTCAGTAAGAAGGGAATATAGGGCATCTCACCAAGTAACTGTGACTCAAGCTGAAACCAGGGTTCCAGGACAAGGCATGATGGGCAACTATTGGCTCATGAAGCCTGTCTCAGCAAAGATGTCAGCCACCATGGTGGGGAGCTACAAGGTCCTGTGGTTCTTCTCAGGTTCTCTCTCAAGCCAAGTACACAGGTGCTAACTTGACTTAATATTAACTCTATGTCCCAATACCTTAGGAAGATTTAAACAAATATCACCAAGCCAACACGGACCAGTTCTGATGCCTGATCTCAAACTCATCAAGGGTCTTCTAGAAGAATCACCAAGAAGTTGACCCCATCATGCTCTGCTTTATAGACCCCAGTACCCTTCACTCACAAGCATCTTGGAGCTAAAAAGAAAATGTAGCTTCCACTCTCAAAGTCATTAAGTTGTCTGAATCAAAACTATTCAAGACACCCAAGCACCAAGACCTACATCAGCCTCTGTGCTTCCCTGGAAGGATCTCCAAAAACATCCTTCCAGCTGGGTTAGCCTGTGATAAATTCTAACATAGCACCCTGTCCCATCTGGAAGACCAGGCCCCTCATCCGGGTCACTCAGTGGGGTCATTTATCATCCTGTTCCTAAGTGACTGTCACTTGGGGTTAGCTCCCAATACTTATCATCCTGTTCCTAAGTGACTGTCACTTGGGGTTAGCTCCCAGTCCAGTTTCTGCAGGCTGAGCCTCTTCTGCCTCTCTTTCCTCATCAAGGCTGAGAGACTGGCCTCCTCAACAACCACTCAGGGCCTGGAGTGGAGCATCCTTCAGTGAGTGAGATGAAAGGAAATACAGTTCAAAGCAGACAGCCTTGTTAAAGAGCCCTCTTCAGACGGGAGGTCCTGGTCATTAATAACAGAGAGGTATGAAGTCGTCCAAGGAAATTTAAAATGAGCCCAGGGAGGGACAGTAGTTCTCAAGCAGTTAACACCCTTGAAGCGTGAATGTAATTTAAACCAGAACACTTTCTGTCACCAACTCCCATGTGAGTGTTGAAATTCACATGTGCCCAGGCTCTGACCCTCCAGGACTCTCAGGTCACCCTTCCCATTATCACCCCACCCCCAGTCCATTCAATAACCCGGCTCTGGGCAAAACAATGCCTCAGGCTCAGGCACAGTGATCAGACTAAGCCACCCAGGCTGCCGAGCACAAGAATCCTCGTATTAGTGATAACCACAAGTCCAAAATACAACAGAGCAGGAACCCAAAGACAAAGAAGCCAGGGCCCTGTCTTGAACCAATGAGCTAAACATGGAGAAGAGCTGGCAAAGAAAGACATTATTGAAAAGTGCATGCCATGTGGATGCTACCAACAGTGGATACGGCTGTTCTGATGGGATGTTTACTGGTACAGCCTCCGCTCTCACACCTTAAAGGAATGCAGGTGGAGGCAAGTAGGACGCCCAGCACAAAGGCCTACAATTTCCCTATTTCCTGTAAATGACACCATTCATGGTGCCTTCTGACTGTATCCTGGGATATTCCCATGTATATCCCTTCCTCTCCTACAGCACGAAAGTCCTCCGTTAATTTTTTAAAAAATATTTTTATCTATTTTATTTTCACTTATTTTATGTGTGTGAATGCTTTGTTTGCACGTGTGTCTATGTACCCTATGGGTGCCTTGTGTCCTCAGATGCCCTGGGGACTGGAGTTACTGACGGTTGTGAACTGACTCGGAGAGTAGATGTTCCTCCAAAAGTGTGTTGCCATCCCATCCCCACCACAGTCATGTTGACATGTGGCACTTTTGCGAGATGCAAAGGGCTCCCATGCTAATAGTGCCTTATAACTGATACGTAAAGGAGCTCTTCCCTCTACTAAAGAGGTCCCCATCTATGCAGAAGGGACTTCACCAGACCTCAGCCTACTGCTGCTTTCATCTCGGCCTTCCCACATTTTTAGTGTTGATGAAATTGCCCCATCAATAAAGACTTCCCCTTATTGCTTTTCGTGCTGGCTACTTCTTGTCAACCAGACACAAGCTAGAGTGATCGAGGGTGAAGCACCTTGGGAAAATGTCTCCATCAGAATGCCTGTAAGCAAGTCTATAGTGCATTTTCTTGATTAATGACTGACGTAGGTAGACTCAGCCATGGGAGGCCTTGCCCCTCTGGAGAAGGTGAACTTGAGTTATATAAGAAAGCAGGTTGAGCAAGCCATAAGGAGCAAGCAGCGCTCCTCCATGGCTTCTATTCCAGTTCTGGCCCTGACTTCCCTCAGACTGTGACCTGAAAGTTGTAAGAAGAAATAAACCCTTTCCTTTCCAAGTTGCTTCATTATGTCAACAGAAGCCCTAACTAAGACCCTTGAGGGAAGAGGGGCTTGTTCTGGTTCATAGTTCAAGATGGCAGGGAAGGAAGGGCAGAGCATGGAGCAGTTGATCACACTGATCTACAGTCAGAGCAGAGAGTGACAGTAGTGCCACATTGCTTTCTCCTTTTTATTCAGTCACCGACATTCAGGGTCTTCCCACATTTATTAACCCACTCGAGAAGCCCTTCATAGATATGTCTAGAGGTCTGTCCCTAAAGTGAACTGAGATCCTGTAGTGGACATTATTAACCATCACAACATCCAATAGTGGCTGCTGGTATAGCCTAAAGCAGAAGCACTGAGTCTCACTCTCCTAGCCTCTCTAGGATACCTTCTCTATTACCCCTTCTTGGGACAATGATGTACATCTTTAATATGCCTATAGCCTCTTAGCAAAGTTTCCTAAAATAAGTCAGCACAAATAAACTCCTGTATTGGATCATTATGAACCCCTTAATATACTGTGTTTCCTTTTGCAATTACTGAGAATTCCAATTTCATCCACTCTCCCAACTTTTACAACAGCCCATAATCATATGACTGACCCTTGGCCAAAAAGAGTAAGAAAAGCTTTCTGTGAAGATTACAGAAAGAGGGGCTGCAGAGATGCGCAATGGTTAATAGCACAGGCTGCTCTTCCAGAGGACCCGGGTTCAATTCCCAGCACCCACATGGCAAGTTCCCAACTGTCTGTAGACTCCAATTTCAGGGGATCTTAGCCCCTCACACATACATACAGGCAATATATACCAATGTTCATAAAAATAAATTAAAAAAAAAGAAAATCCCAGAAAGGACTGTTAAGAAGAGAAAACTCATCCTTCCACAGCCCTTCTTAAACTTGAATTCAGACACCAAGGTTGGTACTTAGGCAGTCACCTTAGACTATAGAGAAACGCGGAAGAAAGGGAGCCCAGGTCCCTGACAGAATGGAGCCACTTACCACTTACTGTTCCATTGGATGACTTACTGCTAAGCAAGCTCTGAATCCCCTCAACTAGCAAAACACAAACCTTAGTGAAGTCATTTTCCTGTCTGTACAATGAGTTTAAAAAAACAAAAGTTATTTTGAATTTCAATAGCACCTGAAGGCCAGGCTATAAATCAGTAGTTCTCAACCTGTGGGATGTGACCCCTTTGGGGGGTCACATATCAGATATCCTGCATAGCAGATATTTATATTATGATTCATAACAGGAGCAAAATTATAGTTATGAAGTAGCAATAAAATAATTTTATGGTTTGGGGTCACCACAACATGAGAAACTGTATTAAATGATCCCAGCATTAGGAAGGTTGAAAACCACTGCTATAAATATGTTCTAAGCATGAGTATTTCCAAGATTCCAAGAGAAACAAAGAGCCAAAGAAACATATCACACACACACACACACACACACACACACACATGCACACACAGTACACTCACATGCACACACACGTACACTCACATGCACACACACGCACACATACCCGTACATTCACATGCACACACAGGCATACACATGTATACTCACAAGCACACACACGCACACATACACGTACACTCACATGCACACACACATACACTCACATACACACGCACACACAGCTAAGGGCATTGACTTTGCTACACAACACAACTCAACTGAAACAGTCTCATTCAGTTCAGCATCAAACCCTGGGAAGTCCACATCCCTGCCTCCACTAAAATAGATCCCTGGAAAGAGATATTTGACACAGTTAAGTTGATGAGAAAAAAAAACAAAATTTTCCTGCTGGACCAGAAGAGAGGGAGAAATGAATGTATGGCGGATAGACTAACCAGTATATCCCCTTCCCCCCCCCAAAAAAAAAAAATCCATTCCCCAAGCCCCGCCCTCTCAGAGACCCTCAACCCCACCAGCTCCCATCACTTGCCAATGGAGCCACTTATAAACACCACCTCAGTCCTCTTTCCCAGCCTATCTGCGACTCTGGGGAGTGATGGACACACAGAGTAAATGAAGAAGGAACAGGGGATCTCACTGCACACTCCCTTCCAGATTCTACCATGAAACAATCAATGCACCTTCAACAGGGTCAAGGACCCAGGTGGCAAGTTGACTGCCAACATTACCTCACCCTAGCCAGGTACTCCCCTGGTTTTGGACCACCCCTTTTCTTCTTCAAGACACAGGGATGGCTACTCCCCCTAGAACCCTCCTCTCCTAAGGAAATAGGACTTCCCTATCCCCCAGTCAGCCAGCTCCTCCCACCTGATGGCATCAAGGATGTTCTCTTCACCAACAGCCCAAAGCCTCCTCTTAAGACATGTTGAGCCAGAGTACCCACTGCCCACCTGCTCTGGAAAATGCTTTTTCATTTATATTTTTAATTATGAATTATACTTTATATTTTTTAAATTATATTTTAAACCTCTAGACTCTGTAAACCAATCAATCCATGATGCTGGGGGGAAGAGAATGGGACATTTTTCTTTTTCAAGTTGGCCTTTATCTATGGTCAGCTAAATGGAGTTAGGAAAATGTAGTGAGAACTCATCTTCCAAAATTTCCATCCTTTATTTATTTATTTATTTTGTAGAGGTTTTGCTCTTTTGGGAGACTGATGGGCAAGAATCATCCATACCTAAGACAGCCCACAGCTCATCCAATCACTTCATTCCACTGGGATGACATGTTCAAGGGACAGAGGGACACTGAGTCCACTTCCAGGTGTGGAGCACCCGAAAAGCCCTCCTATGAATAGCAGCATAGTGCTTGTGTGAGAAGACAAAGTTTTAGGACCAAGCACATGGAAGCAGCACAAGGTCTACCCTGCCCCAGCTCTTTTCAGGTTATCTCTGTCTGTGGATATAGTCAGCAAGCAGCTCTGTGTCAAGTTCAGCAAACAGATGAGCCCAGCAGCCAAAGGGTCACAGTGAACAGGAGCCACAGCCAGTCAGGGTCGAGCTGGGAAAGAAGAGGTTATATGGAACCATCTCCATCTCTCAGACTTTTCCTCACACATGGTGGCACTCACAAGGAACCCCGGTACTAGGAAGCTGGGATAGAAGGGTATGAAGCTGAGCCCAGTCTGGGCTATAAAGGGCAACTCTGACTCAAAAACAAAGTAGATAAAAAGGAGGAGGAAGTAGAGACTTTGACTTACTCCTACAAAGTAGGAGAGATGATAGAAAATAGTTCAAATACACAGAGATCTAAAATATAAGCAAGGTATGTGAGCAGGTGGCCTACTACAGCTCTCCCCTGGTCCTCAGGTCCTAATGCTGTGCTCTCCTGACATTCTCTTCTCCTGGACATGGGTGGGACCTGTAGATTCAGAAGAGCCACACATCATAGCTCCAATTGCACTAGAATCTATCTTACCGATTTGGTCAAACACTGTGTTGTGAATCCATATGACAAGGACAGTTACCAAGAAAAATAGGCCCTGACCAAGGATGTTAAAGTGCTTGCCACATAAGCACCGAGGACCTGAGTTTAAACCCAGAACCTATACAAATACCTGGAAGGAGTGGTTACAGCTCTAATCCTAGCCCTAGGAAGACAGCAGCAGATAATCCACAGAGCTGCCAGAACTAGACTAGACATGTCAGCCATCCCTGGCTTTGGCTGAGAGAGTCAGCCTCAGCAGATAGGATAGAGGGGTGAGTGAAGGTAACTCCCAACATCAGCCTTGGGCCTCCACATGCATGCACACAAAGGTGCATGTTCATCCACCCACATGTGCACCTGCACATGTGCAAAAATGTGCATACACAAATGTAAAATACACACAGGAAAAACGGAAAAAGGAAAAACAATAAAGCCTTTACCCAGAAGCCTGTGGGAAATATGCTAACAGCAGCCCCAGGAGTCTAGAGATGAGTCCTTCCTCAGATGAAACTGTACCTCAGCTGATGTAATGATCACAAACTCCCCCGGGTGCATGCAGCAGAGTGTTACCAGACTCCCAGAAGCCAGGGATGAGCACATGTGCTCCTCAAGATACCAAGTTGATGGACACACTATAGCGCTGCAGTAGAAAATAAATACAGGTCAACAGGAGCAAGCGGTATCCATCTAGGGGAAGGAGCCACTGGATCCCTGTCACATCAAAATATTATCTTTCTTTGGATGCAGTGGGACCTCCGATTTTCATCTAATCAACAGAATAAAGCAAATTCTGCACACTAAAAGGCTTAAATATGAAACTCAACCTCAAAGAGAAAACACAAGCGTTTACGTCCAGATGCTATGGAAGAAAGAATAGAACATGATTGAGGAGAGAAATATTACCTCCACCTCATGTCACAAAGGCTAATTTCCATAATATATAAATAGTTCCCACAAATAAATAAGCAAAAACTCAGCGGAGATCAATACCACAACAGAAGGGATAAAAACAGTTTGTAGAAAAGGAACAACAGAGAGGGTATCGGACTTGGGGAAAGATGTTTGCTCAAGAGAACTACAATGAGATCCCTAAGTAGAATCAAATGTGTTCACACACTGGTTTGAAAGTATGGGGAGCTGGCACGCTCCACCTCTGCTGGTAGGAATAGACTGGTCAATCAGACAGCAGCTATCAAAACCACAAGTGCTCTTGGCTGCCAGGCTCAACAACTCTATTTCCGGGATACTCAGAATAGTGCGTGCATAAGGCCATCCTGAACAGTAAAGACCTACCCAGAGGAGACTACAGTAGTGATGTCTGATACATCTAGATAGCAGAATAACACAAACCATATACAAGGAGGGTTCTTTGGCCTGATACGGGGGGGGGGGGGGGGAGTTCAAAAAAACAGAATGAGGAATTCCTCTCTGCCCTGACAGGGAAATCTCTGAAGTTTATTAGTAAAAGAATAAAAATAATTGAAATTAAGACTCCTTCATGGAGGCTGGGTCAGAGCAAAAGGAAGTTTTCATCCTGTGTTCTCATACATATCATAAATATTAAACCACCTAGCTGTATTTCTTTTTCAGAACAAAAAAAAATGAAATTAATAAGGAAGCTGAATTGGGACTTCACACACACACAGCACAGAGCTTCCTGTTTAATTAATAGCACTCAGAATCAAAGAGCTGGTTCTCAAGGAATGGTCACTGATGAACTGAGCAGGGGATGGCAGGGTGAGAAAGGGAAATATTTCTTGCCTGTGTTCTCTTTCAAATTTTGTACCACTTTATATGTTCATGTATGTGTACAATGTATATGTAGCCAATTTCAAAATCAGTATTAAACGGTGGCCACACAAACCACTCGAGACATACACACCTATGATTCCTGCACTAAAGAAGAGACTAGATGCAGGAGATTTGCTGTGGAATGATCATTTTGTGAAGATGTTTTGTGCTCATTGGTTTAATAAACAGCCAACCGGTCAATGCTAAGCAGAAAGAGATTAGGCAGGAGAGCCAGACTGAGAGAACACTAGCAAGAAGAGTGAAGCAAGGCAGGAGATGGACATGCCTCACTGGAAACAAGGTTGAAAGAGCTAGTTAGTAACAAGCCTAAGCTATCAGATGAGCATTTATAACTAATAGTGAGACTCTGTGTGGTTATTTGGGGAGCCGGCAGTCCTGATGAAAAACAGAGGATCATAGATTTGAGGCTAGTCAGAGCTACACTGCAAGATGCTGCATCACATAAATAGTAGCGGTGGTAGTGATATTAATAATGGGGGAGGGGGGCTGCAAAATGGCTCAGCAGGTAAAGGCACATTCCATCAAGCCCAGGATCCTGAGTTGGATCCCCAGAACCCATATATGGATAGAGAACCAACTTCTTGTCCAATCTCTCACTGGCCATTTCCCTTTAATGTCTATTCATGCCCAAATTCAGCCCATAAAACAGCCAATATCTCATGTGACCTCAAGAAAACCATCCACTGGGGCTGGGGACGTAGCTCAGTTGGTAGAGTTCTTGCCTTAGAATGCACAAAACCCTCAGTTCAATGCCTAGAACTATATAAAACTTGGCATGGTGACACATATGTATCTCAGCACTCAGGGAGTAGAGACAGGAGGATCACAGGAGGATCAGAACTTTAGTCATCTATGGTCATATACGGGTTTAAGGCCAGATTAGACTATATAAGACCCTATCCCTTCCCCACCCTGAGCCTCGGGGTTGGAGCAAAAACCCTAAGATCAAATGCTTGCAGTGTAAGTGTAAGGACCTAATTTTAGACCCTAGAGCCCACTTAAAAGTGGGACACAGTAGTTGAGTGTCATGTGTGAGAGGGCATCTCATCTGTAATTTCTCTTCACCTTGATGAGCAGGAGGCAGAGACGGGAAAACCTCCAGAGGCGGCACATACCATACATAGCTAGGCTTGTTTATGTGGTGACTAAGAGACCTTGCCTCAAACCAGATGAACTGATGCTCAAGGGTGTATTCTCATTCTCTCTCTCTCTCTCTCTCTCTCTCTCTCTCTCTCTCTCTCTCTCTCTCTCTCTCTCTCTCTCACACACACACACACACACACACACACACACACACACACACACACACACACGCTTTAAAGCCTCTGTTGGTATTTCAATGTCCTTTCCACATCAGAAGCCCTACGTTCTGGGGAGGCTGGAGATGAATTTTTTTCACACTTTTCTTACCTATAAGCAGGCTGGAACAGGCAGTCTGACTCCACAAAATGGGCCCTAGGCCTTGGTTACCCCAGCCTCACTGAAATGTGGGCCATGGCATCAGTCTCCACCCCACACTTGGACCTGCTATACAGAAGATACTAGAATGTGTCTGCTTAACAAAAGGAAACCCCACCTCCACCAAGCCACTCAGGTAAACTTCAGCCCCCATCCCAGACCTGAATGAGATCCACACTGCAATTGTATGGCCTCCCTCTGAGACTACACTGCTCATTAAGATGTCCTAGATTACCAGCATCAAGAAGTCACCACTGAGTCGGCTCAGCAGTGAAAATGAGGGCATGGACTTGGGCACACACACCCCCCCACACACACACACACCCCGATCCACTTGTTTCTGATGAGTGCTGAATGAGTCAAGGTAGAGCGTTTAACACCTTTGAGTCCTGTGTGCTCTTAGGCAAAACAGGGTTAGTAGCTGATTGTTCCCATGGGCTGGTCTGGCAATTACAAGCAGCTGAGTGGGTTAAGACAGGAGAACTCTGTGATTTCATCTTCTGGAAACTAGAAGTTCAAAGTCAAAATGCTGAATGGCCAATTCCAGGTTAAACTCCATGTATCTCTAGATTTTAGTAGTTGCTGAAAATTCCAGGCATTCCTTGGACATCATCTCAATTTCCCTCTTATGATCATCATTTCCCCAGACATTCTGTGTGTGTGTGTGTGTGTGTGTGTGTGTGTGTGTGTGTGTGTGTCCGTGTGTCCTAAGTATAGGAAAGAGGAACGGGACATACATCAGGTGCTGGGGAGATGGCAATCAGCAAAATGCTTGTTATGCAAGCCTTAGGCTCTGAGCTTAATAACTAGAACCCACAATTTTCTAAAAATAGGAAAAAAAAAAAGCCACATGACTTTCAAGCAGCAAGGAGACAAAGACAAGAGGGTCCCTATTGCTTGCTGGCCAGCCATATTAGTCTAATCAGTGAGCTCAAGGTCCATCAGACATCTTTTCCCAAAAAACAAGGTGGAGGCTAGAGAGATAGTTAATGGTTAAGAGTGTTTGCTGTGCAAGCATGAGGACCTGGGTCCAAGGTCAGGACCCACATAAACAGTTAAATGTGGCCATGTGCTATGGAGGGTAGAGACCAGAAATCTCTAGGATGTGCTAGCTGCCAGCTTATGTCTACATTAGCAAGGATCTATCTTGAAGTAAATGACAAGAGGAGGAGACCCAGCATCCAGTATCCTGCTCTGTCCTCCATGGGTGCATACTCCAAAGCAGATAGGTTCTAGAGTTGACATCAGGCTCCACACAAATGCACACACTCGACCGTACATATACACACACAAACAACTTTGAAAAATCACTGAGATGAGGGTTGACCTGATCGAGTAAGGTCATCTTAACTGATTATATCAATGAAGACCCTCTTCCTGCAAAGCCTCATATTTATAGATAGGAATATAAATATGTAGAGCTTTCACATATCCTTTGTGGAGACACAATTTAAGATTCTCAAGTCTTGACTCCTAAGGGGAGTAAAGGTAGTGAGGTTAATGCTGGGGTCACACAGGAAGCTCTTGTCTTGCCACATACAGAACGGGTTTATGCTACACAGAAGCCTCTCCTGACAAGTCTGGAGACTCATAAAAACATACAAGAAACCAAAAGCTAGCAAGCTGGTATCCTTACAGCCAATGAGCTGTTAGGTCTTTTCAAACAAACAAACAAGCAAACCAGGAGTTGGTACCAAATCACTGATAACTACTTTATCAGTGAGTCTGGAGGTGGGAGGGAGGAAAGACCTCTTTCTCCACAGGCCTCCTCCCTGGAGAAGCTGAAGCTGGTTCTGCCAAGGGTGAGACCAATAGGCTGCTACTCAAGGAGTATGGCTCTGCTTCTACCATCCAGCTACCTGCCAGAACAGAAACTTCCGGAGATAAAGCCTTAGAAACAGCACAGGCCATGGAGACAGACTGCCCAAGCAAGGCTAAGCCAGAGCAGTCTCACACTGTGGTTCCCTGGAGAGCAGGGCCCATAGAAGTGATGAACAGGTCACGGGCAGGGCCTTTACTTGCCCCTCATGCGCAGTCAGTTGCCAGCCCTTTCCTACCACACCCACCACACACTTGAGGATGGCATTGACTAAGCCCCTGAAGCCTTAAGTGTCTGCAGAACAGATTTTCTTCATGGATAATGCTTGAAAATGAGGAAGTTAAGTTGTTGGAGAGAACCTGGGACCCATTAACCAGCTAGTCAGTCAGAGCTTCCATTAAAGGAGAAAAATGACTGGATATCTGAAAAAGCATCCTTGGGCAGCTGTTCGAAGATTCCATTATGAGCTATCTAAAAGGTTCCCTGGGGTTCACGCTAACCTGAGTGGGGAGCATCTATGGCCAAGGGACAGGAAAGAAGTCTGGAGGTCTTCATTTCCTGAACCTTCAGTATGAGGATTAGGACAACTAGTGGCAACACATGGCATCTCTGTGTGAGGTACAGGTGCCACCACAGAACCTGTGCAAATGACACATCATCACTGGGCTATGGGGGCACCTGGGATACATTTGGATAAAGGGGTCAAAACTGAAGTCTATACACAACAGAGTGCAACAAGCAGATCTGCCAGGTGGAGGCAAATGGTGTGGCGGATTCAGGTGTCAGCTGAAAAGATCTGAAGACACTTATCCAGAGTCCCGGACTCCTGAAAGGGGAGTGGCCAACCCCATTAAAAAGGGGTTGTTGGGATTTTGGGGTTTTGGCTTTTGGTTGTTTTGGTCTTTTGTTTTTTTTTTTTTTTTTTTTTGTCTACCAATATTCTACAAATATATAATATACTTTATATATATTAAATTTTAATTACAGTTTATACCTTATCCTCTCCTAAATACTACCTCCTAGTAATTCCTATTATATATAATCTTAATTTAAAACCTTCTTAATTAAACAAAAAAAAAAAATGTGGTGGGATTCAGGTGTCAGCTGATAAGGTCGGAAGACGCTTATCCAGGGTCCCGGGCTCCTAAAGAGAGTGGCCAGCCCCATTCATAAATGGTGTGGATGTGGAGACTTTGGTGAGTGGTTTGAATGTAAACACTGAGAGTAGGCTGGGCACGTCAACTGAGTTTGAGAAATTAAACCAGGAGGCAGTGGAGTCAGCTAAGTCAAACTCATTTTCAGGGTTGTCGGTTTCCAGACTCAATACTGTGAACCAATAAAGGGGAAAAAAGAAAAATCCCAAAAGTTGGATTTCTTACCCTGAGTTACCTATGTGATGAAACGAGACAATGGAAAAATGTGCTCTCTCTTATTTCATCACCTCTGTAGGAAAGCAAGCTGTTTTTATTCTGTGTGGGTGTGTGTGTAGGCGTGTGGATGTGTGTCTGAGCTCTGTGATCACTTAGTGATTAGCACCCACATAAGGGTCAACAAAATAAGCTGAAACACTCACAAGAGTTCCAAGGCAACTACAAAGTGCCTAACATGTCACTACCATCACTACACAGTCACTCTGCACAACCGGGTCCCGGAAAAGATGGAAACATGGGGGGATAGACTCACTCGAATCCTAACTCTGGGACTTGGAAAGCAATTTAGGTATACTGGATACCCAGAGTGTCCATTTCTCCATTTGTGAGACGGACATACACTGTGCCTGTCCGCAAAGAATCCATTAGATGATTTGGGGATAGCTCCCAACTGACAGAGCCCGGGTTGGTACTAAGTGAATGTGGGCTCCTGGCTATCAGTCCCCTCCCCCCCCCCAACTCAGCACATTTTACTCAATTCCTTTCCTTACAGTGGCCTCCAGTTCCTCTGCATTGTAGGGTCTCTATCCTAGAAAACCTTACCTAGCACCTCAACTGCCCCAAACCTAAAAGTCAGTCACCCCGCATTCTCTCAGCTCAAGATCCAGATCTGTCCTGGGTGGGCAGTCTGTACATATGGGCCCAGATACGTGATCTAAGAACACCCTTGGCCCACGGGGCACTGTCATTCTCCAGCTAACAAGAGCAAAGAATGAAAAAACACTCAGCACGGCTTCCTAGACACAGAAGATCAACCTTTATTCTAAGAATGAACTATGGCTATATTTTCATGTTAAAATGTGATTTCTTAGGGATAGAGAGATACCTCTATCAATAAAGTGCTTGCTGAGACATGAGCTCAATCTCCAGAACCCTTGTTTTCAAAGAGCCAGATGTGGGAAGTACTTAGAATTCCAATGCTAGGGAGGCAGAGGCAGGGGGATGGATCCCTGGGGCACATGGCCAGACAGCCTAGCCGATACCATGTGGCAAGTTCCAACTCAGTGAAATACACTCTCTCCAAAACCAAAGGGGTGATGCTTGTGAAATGGCACCTGAGGTTGACCCCGACCTCCATACACACATTTGCACACTTACAAACATGCATATAGCACCACTCCCCATACCACTCTTGACACACACACACACACAGAATAAAAGCAGTGCTTTCTTTCAAACAATGGTGATGAAATAATAGAGGGCACATTTTTTCTTTTCTTTTCTCTCACTTTTTTGAGACAGGGTTTCTCTATGTAGCCTTGGCTGTCCTGGAACTCGGTCTATAGACCAGGATAGCCTAGAACTCACAGAGAATCTGCCTGCCTCTCCCTCCCAGGTGCTGGGAATTAGAAGCACATGACACCACTGCCTGGGGTGAGGGCACATTTTTTTCATTGTCTTATTTCTAATACATAAAAGTAGGTGACCCGGGATATGAAACCCAGCTTTCCGGGTTTCTGGGTTTCCTTTTTCTTTTTTCTTTTCTTTTCTCTTCTTTTTTTTCATCATTTTGCTGGTCCACAGCATCCATATCTAGAATCTGCCAACCTATGAAAATCAATTTGGCTTAGCTAACTGCACTTCTTCCTGGTCTAATTTCTCAAGCCCAACTCACATGCCCAGCCTATTCTCACCGTTTAAATTCAAACCTCTCACCAAAGTCTCCGTATTCATAGTCTGCATCTGTCAGGCCAGAGTGTCCAAGAGAAGGCCAGCCCCTGGTCTCTCTGCAGAGAGCACCCATCGAGGGCAGAGGCTTTGACCTGCAGACTCAGCTCATCTCTGTAGCCTTCACCACCAAACACAGAGCAAGGGTGAGAGATGGGAAAGCCACGCCTTGTCCAAGTTCCAGCATGTCACTGAGCTTCGGAGCCCTGGCCTTCCCCTGGGCACCCCTGTGCTCAGCATAGTCCCGTCCTTCTATGGACCACGAGGGCATGGAAGAAAATTAAGTAGGCAAAGCACTTTCCACAGCCCTGGGGCTTGGGACACAGTAAAGACCAAGCAGTTGGGAACACTGAATAAAAGTATTCATAGGAGGGCGTGTCCCCTTTCTAGCTCTGCCTCTACTTCCCTGTCCATTTTCAGCAAACACTCAGACACAGACCAACCTGGAATTCCTTCTTAGCACACACTGTACAACACCTGAAATCCATGTGCGGTTTCTCTTGACAAACTCTCAGTTACTTAGAAAGGAACTAGATTCCAACCACACCCACTGTGCTGCCTTTCAAGAGAGGGAACAAAAAGACATTGTAAAACACCAGTGACATCCCAACAGGCCATTTTAAAGTAGTTTAGCAGACGGGGTGAATTCTTCCTGGGACTAAGGCGAATAACATTTATATGTGTGCATTTACACTCTACTCCCCCCACTCACCCATACTCTCTCTCTCACACACACACTCACACAAATATATATACAACCTAAAATCTCAGGCTGTACGAGTGGATAATAACTAAAATCAAATCCCACAGGCTTTAAACTATTGTATTGTCCTTAAGTTTTGGGCTTCCTCCTCCAACAATCTGACACCCTGCCGGTTTAAGGCTTTTTTGCTAGTCTCCATCTCATTATTGGTCTGACCACATTCACCTTTGGTTGAATCTTTACCATGTTATATCTATCTTCATAGTACCACTTCCATGTGACATAGATATTTATTTTGCACACCAATCTTTTACACTGTTTTGTTTCCTCTTATACATTGGACTTCTGATCTACTAAATGTCCTTTCAATGGTGGGTGGTGTTCTGTGCACACTTATGTTGTATGAGGTTTCTGGCCGAGACTTTCCAGCCTAGCTTCATGCCCCAGAACCGCAACCGAGTCCCATAGACCCACTGAAACACACAGACACTTGTATTAATTGTACGCTGATTGACCTGGGGCCCAGACATATAACTTGCTAACTCTTTACTCTTACTAACCCATGACTCTTATCCTGTTCAGCCATGAGGTTCGGTACCTTTTCTCAGAGCAGCATTAGGTGTATTCTGCATCTGCTTCTCTGGTGTCTGTGGCATCTCTGCTCTGTTCTTCCTGGTCCCAGAGTTTTCTTAGTCTGGTAGCCCCACCCACACTTCCTGTCTGTCTTCAGCCAATCAGTGTTTTTATTAAACCAGTAGGCGGGACAATTATTCACAATGCAACAACATAATCCCCTACACACATACAGTTAAAGTTTAAAGACATTTGTATTAACTTTCATCCTGCTCCATTCTCCAGCTCTCACATGAAATTTAAACAAAAAAAAGTCATCAGTGTGGCTCCTTTAAAATATATATTTTTTCCTTTTTTTCAAGCCACAGATTTGAGTCTCCTGGTCTCTGTGAGTTCTCTCATGTATGGTGGCCACCCCCCTCCCAACTTAGGAGCCTCTGAAAGCCAGTGCAGACCAACATGGGGAAGACCATCTTCAGTTACTGCTTCTTCACCATGGCCTCACAAGGTGGGCATGCTCTCACTCCTCCATCCAAACGCAGGATGGAAGGACCTTAGGTGAAGACAAAGCATACCAAGATGAGCTGTGGCAAAGACCTGCAAAAGCAACTGCATGATGACTTATCAGGACCCACTCAGAACCTTAAACCTGGCTCCAGATAGGTCCAGTCGAGAGACAGAACATCCTCAAAAACTCAATCCTGTGCTTCAAATCAAAAGACGAGAGGATTTTCTATCTGACAAGAAAGAGCTATGTCTCACTATGTAGCCCTGGCAGCCTGGAACTTACTCTGTAGGCAGACTAGTGTAAACCTCAGAGCTCCCCGGATCTCTGCCTGGAGAGTGCTGAGATTAAGTCAGACACTACCATGCCTGGCTGACAAATATACTTTTCAGAGTTCATTAAGAGCCAGGCGTGGCAGCATGCCTGTAGGCCCTGCTCTTAGAAGAGTGGCACTGAAGCAAAAGAAATATGAGTTCAAGGACAGCCTGGATTGTTGGCAATTCCCTGTCTCTAGCACAAGGAACTGAGTACAGATACGCAGAGCACACATAAGAAACCCATGGGAACCCCACCAACAACCAGGCTATTGCTAAGGCTATTGCTTCTCTCCACAAACTGACAGTAAGGCTCTGTTGCTAAAGATACTCATAACTCACTGAATATGGAGAGGTTGAGTTGGTGCCTACTTAGAGCCCTTACTTACTGGTGTTAGTGTACTGGAAGGCACTGTGCACGCTACCAGAGGAGAAATGTAAACACCAACCTAGCTACAGACCCTTCAGTCTTCAAGGACAACCTGCCAGCAAGATATACTGGTACAATAACAGCACAAAGGCTACGTGCTCAGCGTCTGGTCTCTATGTGTTCCATGGGCTTTTTCTCTGGCTCTTGTTTGTTGGTTCTGCTCCACTTGTTTACTTTTATTTTCTTATTTATTTTGTTTACCATTTTAGACACCTGTTTGTTTTCTAATGTGGAAAAGAAACGGTGTGCACCTGGGTGGGTGGGAAAGTGAGGAAGATCTCAGGTGAGTTAGGAGGAGGAACCATAACCAAAATGAAAATCTATTTTCAATTTTAAAAAATCTTTTAAAATGGTGATGCACACCTTTAGCCCGGCACTGGGAAGCAGAAAACAGGCAGCTCCCGAAGTTCACCAGACAGCTGGCCTAGCAGAATCAACAAGTTCCAGATTCAAGGAGAGAGGCCCTGTCTCAAAAAAAAAAAAAAAAAAAAAAAAAAAAAAGGTGGAGCGTGACAGAGGTGACACCCTAGGCCAACCCTGTGGCCTCCACATAAAGAGCATGCACATATTCACAGACAACCATGTAGAGACACATAACACAGAGAGAACACAGAAAGCACAACCCTATCTGAAGGATAGCTGTGACCTCCAGGGTAGGAAAGGACATAGTGAAATGAGGTAAGTTTTTTATAATATCTGCAATACATTATTAAATATATATATATTTAAATGTAAGAGATTAGCATTTTCCAAATCTGTGTGATAGGTTGTATGTTAATTAGTTATTTATTAGCTATATTATGTATCACATATCACATGTAATATCTATACATTTAAAATATATTTTATATTATATATTAATTATATATTAGAATTTAAAGAAAGTTGAAAATACATGTTTCAAGAATTTACATTACTTTTGTAATTTTTAATGGTGTAACAACCACTTAAGTCTCCAGAACAAGCATGAGTAAGCCGTAATGTAGCATGATAATGTTTAATAGTATCAAGTGGAAGGTAGAGTGATGTGGGAATGCATTTGTGTGTGCTGTATCTTTAAATAAAGGAGCTGTTTTGGGCCATGGCGGGTACCGTAGAATAGGTAGGAGGAGAAATCAGAGCTTAGGTGGGAGAAGCAGGGTGGAGTCAGGCAGACGGAGCTGAAGCCGCCCAAGGAGCAACATGTAAGGAGACACGGGTGAGCCACGAGCCATGTGGCCAACAGATTAATGGAAATGGGTTGATTTAAGATGTAGGAGCTAGCTAGCAATGTGCCTGAGCCATAGGCCAAACAGCATGGACTTAATGTAAGCCTCTGAGTTATTTTTGGGGACCTGGGCGGCTGGGCAGCTGAGGGGTCTGGCACGGCAGGTCTGTGGGTCTCGGATCTCTGGCCGCCCGGGACCCAGAGAAACCCTACTACAACAGGTGGCGCATCCAACGTGGGCCGATTATCCACTTAGAGCCTGAGAAAGATTAAAAAGAGTTCTAGATCGCAGAAACTGAGCAAAGGCAGCTTCCAAATTGTGTATGTAAATCGGGTCTTTGTACAAACAAAGCATGGTCCGAGTCACATTCAAAATGGCGCCAGCGGCGGGCTGGCGACAGGCAGTGTGAGCTACAATCAGGCGGGTTCCTAAAAACTAACAAAAGACTCAGTAACGTGATTGATTTTAGATTTCTGCTTATTTTGAACAAAAGAGAAACAAATTTTCTTCGTGGCAGCATTTTCTTAGGTGTGCTCTGTTTACGGTCCGTTTGAGAGAACTTAGTGATTCAGCCTAATTTGCAAAAACTGTGCTTCTTTTTAGAGAATGTATTTTAAAAGCTCTTAAGGTTAGAAGATGATTAAAGATTCACAATAAAACAGATTCAGATAAAAAGAAAACCTGTAAACGGGTTACAATGTTTGTAAAAGGTACATAGGCTTCAGAGAAAAAAGAAAGAGGTTAAAAAAAGTTTTTAAAGCGAGAAATAGAGTAATAAAATTATAATAAGCCACGTAAAGATGGAAAATAGACACAAAATCTGGATTTTGGTTGTTATTGTATTTTCTTTTAATTTTTTAACTGTTAATGAGCTAACTGCAGAAAGACAATGGATTGCAAAGGCTACTAAGTTAAACAAGAATATATATTTTAAAGGTATTTTGATTTTGAAATTTGTGTCTAAGGATTTATTGCTTTGGAAGAGTTCTGTTTCTGTTTCCACAGATGAGAACCTGTGGATTGCTTCCAGGCAAATATGGTTTCATCAACCAAGACCCCCTGAAAAAACCTCTGATGAGAAGAGATGGCCAGATCAGCTTCACAGCTGCAGATTATGACCCAGTCTCAACAATCCGTGAGATTTTCAACGCCCCTTAATCAGCAAGAAGTAATAATGGATAACTTCGCCCAAATTCCCCAAATATTGTTTCTAAATGTTTGTTTTCATTATAAATGGTTAATGGTCATAGTCAATCTCTAAGAAAAAACGGGGGATATGGTATGTGAATGCTTTTTTAAAAAAATTAGATTATTGAATTTACAGGTAATCAGCTGTTAATCTCAAGCTGCTTTACATTGGTATAGATTTTGGTTTATTGATACAAATTTAAAGTCAATTTTATTATGCTGTATGTGTTTTTCTATTCTTCTTTAAGGTATGATGTTCATGTAACTGTTTTAAAATTGTAGTGTATAATTAAGAAATGAAGGTTAATAGTCACTTTTGATAATCAAACTTATAGTTAGGTTAGTTAAGATTTTTAGGTATACAAAGATATATTTCAATTAGATAGGTAATCTTCAAATACTTCTAAGACCTACAGAATATGGCATTTAAAGTGTTTTAAGAGCTTAGACTTTTCTGGACAGTGAGACAGATTTGTTCCTGGCAGCACCAATCTTCAAGAGAAAAATGGGCTTCGAAAAAACTCCATATGGAGTCTACTCTATTTGTGGCAATGGTTAGCCACTGAATAAGGACCTGTTCTTATATTGACTGCTTGATAGTATGCTGTTTAAACTGGACATGCATGTTCCATAAAAAGATGACCTCTGAACTTTTGCAGAACAAGCCTAGATGGTCATTCAGGTTCCTGCTTTACAGAGAAAACTGTCAGACATTCTTCAAGACTCAAGGAGAAGCAACGGATGAACTGTGCCAGAATGGGCAGAGCGGATTTCCTGCTTCACTGAAATGAAAAGAGACTCCAGGCCTATAGGCTGAAGATGGTTGCCCCAACTTTATAAAGGAACTTTGGGTGACTGTCCAGGCAGATAGATGTCATCTCTGTCCTTTCTAGATTTTAGAAGTCGTTTGCACTTCTGGTTTACTTGGGTAAATATTATATCCTTCTGTGGTCTTTGATGTAGTTGAAGATTAGATAGTTATATGTACAGTTTTTCTTAGTCATTTAAAAAGTATATTAGATATAAAACTTTAGATTCATAAAGATAAGATAGATGATAGAGTATTTTCTTTAATTTTGCTAAATACAAATAGACTAGATATTGTAACTGTAATTCTTGCTTGATAGCTATTTTGTTATATATAATTTTGCCATGTTAAAATTGAAACCTTCCTTTTTGATTAGAGAGAAAGGGGGAAGTGATGTGGGAATGCATTTGTGTGTGCTGTATCTTTAAATAAAGGAGCTGTTTTGGGCCATGGCGGGTACCGTAGAATAGGTAGGAGGAGAAATCAGAGCTTAGGTGGGAGAAGCAGGGTGGAGTCAGGCAGACGGAGCTGAAGCCGCCCAAGGAGCAACATGTAAGGAGACACGGGTGAGCCACGAGCCACGTGGCCAACAGATTAATGGAAATGGGTTGATTTAAGATGTAGGAGCTAGCTAGCAATGTGCCTGAGCCATAGGCCAAACAGCATGGACTTAATGTAAGCCTCTGAGTTATTTTTGGGGACCTGGGCGGCTGGGCAGCTGAGGGGTCTGGCACGGCAGGTCTGTGGGTCTCGGATCTCTGGCCGCCCGGGACCCAGAGAAACCCTACTACAACAGTAGAGGTGGCTTTTCAAAAGCCAGTGATTAATTCTAGGTTGGACGCTGAGCACAGCCTCTAGAAGAGAAGGCTCACTAGCATGTTTTGAAGGCTGAACAGGAAGCTTACCAGAGGGGCAATACAAATAACCACAGCCTGAGTTAGAGACAGTGTACACTCCTTCCCAAAGGCTGTAGTTAGCTGTGCAGAGGGCAAAGGCTGGTAGGCAGCATCTCTTCCCAGTAAAGCTGGCCAGCCTCACTTTTTAAAACCCAGGAAGAAACAAGAGACCCCTAGGTAGAACTCTACCTTCATTTTATACATTTGCACCTACCTACCCATACAACAGCAAGTCTGTGTGCTGGAGACCTATCTGCAAATGTTCAGATAGGAGACCAGGTTATTGCTGACACTTCCTCAAAAAGCCTGTCTACGCCCTTCCTCCACTCTATGCATGGGTAACACTCCAATAATCCCAAGAGGGAGGGACTCAGGATGCATATGACCACTGACAATGAAACTCAGGTTAACAATGGAGTTTGAGCAAATACACATAGAAGAGCATTCAAAATAATAATAAAAAGTACAATAGAGTCATGTGCTATGTAAAAATATGGGCCACATGCCCACAATGTCTCCATTCAATCACATTGCTGGTGATGTCAGAGCCATCTTGACGTATGCAAGTTCACTTTATAAATGCTGTTCAAAGAACAAGAAAAATTAGCTAACAACATGCTCTTCAGAATGTATCCTTGTGGTTGAATATTTCCTTCAAAAATACAAGTGTTTAATCACACACACACACACACACACACACACACACACACACACACACACACACACACACACGCTTCTTTTCTGTCCTGTAACAGCCCCCAAGCTGTCCTCGTCATTTGTCCATCACAGACACTTCTTGGGCAGCTGCTGGTGTCAGGCTCTCAGATCAAGCTTAATGAGCCTTCTCATCTCATTAGGAGGGAGGACTGAACCCCAAAGCTTCCAGAGACAAAATTTCTGCAGATCCAAAGAGCAGCTGTATGGAGCAAAGACCCCTGGGAGGCTCCCAGATGGACCGGTGAGTTCAATTGTCCACTCTCAACTGTGAACATTTACCACCTACCTATCATTCCTTAGATTTCAACATCACTATTGCTAAAATTTTTTTAAAAAATTAAGAATTTATATTCTCTAAATAATTCTGACCTTCTACCCACTAGCTAATTTAACATTTAAAGAGCCTTAAACAACTCCATTATGCTCATGTCTTTTTATGTGGGATGATGAGACATTTGTTGGCTAATGAACCTGTTGCCATTAGCAGCGTGGCCTATTTAATCTATCTTAGTGCTCAATGTCATGTAAAAACTGAGCCGATACCATCAAGTTCCCTCGTAAATGGATATTATCCCCATAACTTTGCATTCTACTTCTCTCTTGCTTTTTATTTAATCTCCTATAGGAACAGATGGGTGATTCTTTTTTTATGTAAGTGTTAGCTACATATTCTGTTTGACATTTGGTCTTACAGCTAAGATACACACATATATATATATCATATATACATATACCCATCAATACATATGTATAGATACAGACATAGAGAACATCTTTTACTTCCTCCCAGTGTATCATTGCTGCGCTTCCTTCCTGGAGTCACTTGTGCAGAGTTTCACCAGCAATTTTTTTTTTTTTTATCATTTAAACTAGACCAGAATAAGCTTCTGAGTGTTTAATGTTTTTTAATAATATTTAAACAGAACTGGTCTTTGTTGTTGTTGTTAGTAAATTTCTCCCATTCAGTCAGCTATGTGAACCTCCTTCCAATGAAATTAGGACTCATAGTTTTCATCGACCTGTCAGAACTTTACATGTGGAGCATCCTAGTTTCATGATGCATGCGTCTAATTATCACCTGATTTGAAATTGTTCTAATCTATTTCCTTCACAAAGGCCTTCTTTTCTTTTAAAGTCAAGGATATCTCTTGTAATGATCCTTACAAGCCTTTGAAGATCAATGGGACTGTTCCAAAATCAAGAGGAGAAATAATTAGTCACCAAAGGGCACAGTGGCTTGGGCAGGTAAGTTTTATTCCTCGTGGCTTCATCTAACTCTCTCCCTGATTCTATCTCTTCAAAGTCACAGTCACCTCTCCACACTGCCCCCTCCACTGCTTCTGCAACATGACTTACTGGAAACCCTGCTGTGTGGCACACATGATGTCAAGCACTGAACCAGGTAATGGAGAGTACCAGTAAAGAGGCAGACATCAAACAATACAAAAGACTCCACTTGTCGCATGGAACCTACCTCTGTTTAAGAGGTGTAGTTGCGTTACATATTATGGGTGCTTTCAAGGGATGCTGATATTGTCCCATCTACTCCAAATGTTGTTTCCAAAATGAGGTGAAAAGAGGATAGTGTGTGTGTGTGTGTGTGTCTTGCATGCACATGAGTTTGCTAATGAACCCAGGTGTGCATATACAGAGGCCAAAACAAGATGTCAGATTATCTTCTTCTGCCATTTTCCACCTATTGTCTTGATTCAGGGTCTCCCACTGAACTAGAGCTCACCATTTCAGATAGGCTGGACAGCCAGCCAGCAAGCACTTGGGCTCTGTTTGTTTCTGCCGCCCCCATCCCCCACCCCAACAAATGCTAGAGGCATGGGGTATACGCAATTATATCCTGATTCTTCTGTTGATGCTTGGGATTTGAACTCAGGTCCACGTGAGAGCAGCACTTATACCCACTGAGCCATCTCTCTAGTCTTTCTGCTCCAAATCTCTTTGATTACTCTCACATGCTTTTTTTTTATTAAAAAAAAAAAAAAAAAAAAAAGAACAATTTTATTACGTTTTCAACATCCATTAGCTTTTCTTGCAGGATCTTTATCATTGTTATGGGTAACAAAAGAATCTTAGGAGTGCTAAATCTTCAGAACTACATCATTGCTGCCTTGCCTACGTTTTACCCATGTTTATAGCTTCCATTTAATGTTTACCAAATTGGTTCCATCTTTCAATGATAAAGACTATTCCCAATGTATAAGTCATCTTTCCAAGTTTATCGCTTTGATGGTGGTCATTAACTTTTCTAGTATTCCTTCCCTGGGCTTAGGTCAGCAGGGCTCAGAAGCTAGTATCATGTTTTTTAATCATGCTTACAGGGACTTTTTTGTAAGTCTGCTTTTGAAACATTGTACTCATTTTCTTAGGATCAAGCATTCTTTATGGCTTTGGTACTAATGGAATGAATACTCTACATTGTTAATCACTCTACCATATTCCTACAAACTCTTTCATTTTATTTTTATAATGAAAAACAAGTTAAATTTAGAACTTTCCAAACCAAATGAGAGGCTTCAACCAACCAAGGAACTCACAAGTGTGACTGGGGTTCACTTCTCAGCCATTTCCATCCAATTAGTTAAGGAGAACACTGCTCTGATTCAAGGCGAAGTCTGATGGAAAATGCTCCAATGTCATCATCAAAGACACACAGTCCTGATCCCCCAGCTAACCTTGCTAGACCCTGCAATAATGACCAGGGAGGGATTTCTAATGCTGTAAAATTAAACAGCCTTTATACCTTCTTTTTGTCATGCCAAAACATACACAAGTACCCCACTGCCACCTGGAAACTGGCACCTTGGGTGTACAAGTCTTCTAAATCAAGCTATTCATAAATTCTATTTGCCTCCAGCTCCAGAATAAGTTCTGTGGCCCCCCTCCCTCTTTGTGGCCACTGTCCAGGACAGAGACAGCCTCATCGGCACAGTACACTATTTGTAAGAAATCAGTTGGACTTAGGCACCAGAGAATTCACCCAATTTATCACGGTCTCTTGATGGCACAATGACTCACTAAAATTGGAGGCTGGTTCTCAGTCTCAGTTCTATGGAAAGACCATAGGAGTGCGAGTTTAAAGTTCTGAGGTCCATTCTGCTATGCACATGACGATTAATGCTTTATAAACTAGAAGCAATAGTAACTTAGAAAGCACCACCACCCACAAGTTCTACTTGGCTTGGCGGATGACGACAGGGACAAGAGTTCTTAGCATGTTCTGCAGCACTACCTTAAAAGGTTACCTGATACAGTAAAAAGCATCAACCACCAATTCAGAAACAAAATTGCTCTCCTGTAGGGAAACCATGCACATGGATGATCAGAGTAGGAAAGGAATTCTTATGCAAATTTAAATTTCTCATTATTTGTAACATTATCACCAGGACTTCGTTTTTGTCTAGAAAATCTGTTTTTAGGTATTTTAGCAGTTGTCATTTATCTGTGATACTGACTACTTTTTAAAGTGTACATGATGGAAAAGAAATTCCTGGGGCTGGTGAGATAGTTTGGTATGTAAAGTAACTTGACACCAAGCCTGCCAGCCTGAATTCTGATTCCAGACACCCAGATGGTAGAAGAAAATCAACTCCTGCCAAGTTGTATACACACACACACACACACACACAGAGAGAGAGAGAGAGAGAGAGAGAGAGAGAGAGAGAGAGAGAGAGATGTAAAAAACAATTTTTTGAAAAAAATTCTTTATAGTTGGTATTCCAACCAAAAATTCTTTCCATCATTTATATATTCAATGCCATAGTACCTTGTTTATGTTGCTCTTGTTTCTCTTAATAAACTGAACCTCTACAGAGAAGGACTCAATGTCCCTAATGATAAGTTCTCCATCCGTTTCAACCTTCCAAAACACATCCATGCCCTGGAATAGCAGCAGCGTGGGCTTCCTCCTGCTCTAAAAGCCCTCTGGCAGCTCATGCTCACCCAAAACAATGAGGGGAGTGCTGACAGCCCTAACCACTCACAGAGCTCTCTGGCAAAGGGAGGCAGTGCACTACCACAGCCTGTGGTAAAGAATACAGGTTAGGGCTGTGCCGACCTGCACACCAATTCTGAAACCACTTTTCCATGCTAAAAGCTTAGGACAGCAACCCTACTTTTTTAAAATTATTTTTCTTTTTGAGATTAGAATTACATCATTTCCCCGTTCCTTTTCCTCTCTCCAAAACCTCTCATATACCCCTCCTTGTTCTTTTTCAAATTCATGGCCTCTTTTTGCATTCACTACCATTGTATACGTATGTGTACATATATACATATGTATTCCCAGGTGCATAAATATAGCCTGATTGGTCTGTAGAATGTTACGTGTAAGCTTTCAGGGCTCCATTTGGTACTGGAGAATCACTAGTTGATGTCTCTGCTCAAAGGAAGACTTTCTCCCCCTCTCAGCATTAGCTGCCTGTAGTTCTTTGTGTACAGTTGGGGAAGCATGGGGGTTTCCCTGTCCATTTTAGCAGTCTATTGTTCTTGTTCAGCTCAGGTTTAGGCGGTCATGTTGGTGAGAGTTTACGGATGTAGCTTTTAACACTTCCAGGAGACAGTCCCACAGCAAACTCCCAGATCCTCTGGCTATTTGAATCTTTCTGTAATATTTTCAGTGTTCCTTGAGCTTTATATGCGGGAGTTATTTGTAGATGTATCCATTGGGACTGGCCTCCACAATTCTGCATTTTGATTGGTATTGGTTTTTCTGTAATGGTCTCCACTTGCTTTAAAGAGAAATTTTCTCAATCAGTGTTGAGAACTACACTTACCTGTGTGTAGAAGGACAAATATTAAAAAAAAAAAAAAAAAAAAAAAAAAAAATTAAGGTTAGGGATTATGCTAACTACTTGGTTTAGTAAAGTGGTGGTTATAGGTTCTCTTCCAAGATCCATGACTTCATTAGCCCTGAGTAGTTAAATAGGCATGCATGATTTTCCCCATTGAGTGGTTCTTGAATCCAATAAGAAAGCTGGTGGTTACTGCCAAGGTGTGTGTGCCACTACTGCACCCTTCAGGATATGGTGCCATGCCGGTTTTTACTGAGGTTCATAGGCATCATAATTACACAGGTGTGTCGTTCCTCTCCTCCTTCAGAAGTGTACACAGAACCTACTGCTATCGTGAAGGTTTGTCCTCAGGGTGGAGGCTTTCAACTGATGTCACTTTTATTTGGCTCATCTGTAAAGTGGCAGAACACACCAACATACCACCTACCTAGATAAATGTCATATACCAAAAAGAAATGTTAGTAAATCTGTTTTGAAAGAAATGAGTAGACAGATAAGATAAAGGCAGCTAAGGACATCTTTGACTTTGTAACAGCTTGGACAAAATAGGCATAAGGGCCAACAGCACAACAAGTTGGGGTGTGATTCACTGACCACTGACCAGGCCTGGATGAACTAGGCTATAAACATCAGTATGTTATCACTTTCATCAAGTTCTGAACTGCTCAGGTTAAATGTACCTACTGATTAAAATATCTTTCAAAGGATGACACTAAAATATGGCATTGAAATGAAACATGTGAACATAAGAAAGAGGGAAATGAGGCCAATGAGTAATAATGAAGTGAGTATTAAGGTAGAAGCCAGGCGTTAAGAAATTTAAAGGGTTAAGATGTTCCCAAAGAACTGTAGCCACAGCACGATGGGCCTCAGGACCAGGGAGGACCACCTTTGATGAGCCAAGCAATACAAGCCTGGCTGACAGAAGCTGTGGAAAATGCCTAAGTGTCAAAGATGTGGCCAATGAGAGCAGGTGACCTGTCCAAGTGGCTCAAAGCAGAGCTGATGAAGCACAGTATGAGAAAGCAAGAAAGGATTAGCTACAGCCAGAACTCATGACATCTGCCTGTGAAAACATGTGCTTTACCCAGAAATCTCTGAATCTTCAGACAGTCCACAGGAGTCACTTAGGGGTAGGGAGAGAAAGGTGAAGAGAAGATTTCAATGTTTCATTGTTAGACTTGTATATTGTCTTAAATCTCAGCTCAGGTATTCTGGTGGTGTTTTGAATTGGATATAACAAGTATATACATACACACATATACATACATACAATGCCTGGCATCCCATTGGAGGTCTTCTGCTCATCTCAGCATCACAGAAGACCCAGGAAACATGACACAAGTTTACCAACCTCAGGCCTTGAGGGGTTTACAATGTAAGAGATGAGGGGTTAGTCAACATAGGTAACATGTAAGGAAGGTATACACACTGTGCTCTCAGTATCTCAGTATTCAAGCAACTCCTGATCAAAAGTATGTGGAAATGGGCTCGGACAGTGACTTAGTGGGTAAGACTAATTACTCTGAAAGCATGAGGACATGAGTTCACAGACTATGCACCCACCTAAAATGCCAGGCACATGTCCATAACCCCAAGATCTGGGATGCAAAGGGAGGATGTTCCAAGTTCATTGACCAGCCATCCTAATTAAAATATTTGGTTCAGTTAGAGACCCGGTCTCAAAGCACTAAGAGACTCATAGAGGAAAATACAATGGCCTGCTCTGGCCTCTCCACACACATGCACCCACCCACCCACACACTCTTGTATGCATCATACATTAAGTACAAAACACCATACACATGAAAACTTAAATAACTAAGAAAATGTATCTCTTCTGAATATATACAGACTTCCTATAATAGTCACTCACGCAGTGTTTTAAGTATGGTAAGTAATAAAGGTTAATTAAAGTACACGGGTGCAGAAGTTGTGTGCAAATACTATGTCATTTTATACAAAGGATGTGAGCATCCATGGTGTCTAAGTGGAGGTCTAGGACCAGTCCCAAGGGCACCAAGTAACAAAGGCACACACACACACACTTTTGACCAAAGAAGACTAGTGTGTAATAGCCACATAAATTACTCAGTAAATTACTCAAATCTCAGAAAGGCAAAGCTTTAGAAGTCTTAAAAGACCAACACATATTATGTAGAAAGCTAAAAAAACAAGTTAGGATGTGTGCTGCCATCTGTGGAACCTAGTTAACAGTGACCAATGGTCCTGAGTCCACACTTGCCACTCTATTGTGACTTCTGTGCAGCACTGTCCCCATCAGTGTCCAAGCTCCAAGCATATCACTCACACTAAAAAATGTCTCCAAAGCACCAATGACAGAAAGAGCTGCTGTTATCCACACCCCAGATTATAAAAGGATCAGCAAACTTAAGATCTTTTCCTTCTTTATGTGCAATTAGCAAGTTCTGCAGGGCTTTGCACTCCTGAGCACAACACAGCATCTGTGTGTGCAGGGCCGATATCACACCATTGGACCCTGAGGCCCAAGAAGAATGTTCTGGTTTCTCAAAGACAAAAGAGAGAAAAGGAGAGCCAAAAGCTTGGAAACTAGACTCCCCAGCAGACAAGGCTTTCAAAGACTGAAACAAATGTGCCTGGACGGAAGCCCCACAGTTTCCTATGGGAACCTGCTTCCTTCATCCTGCAAGTTCAAGCATCAAAGAAGCCAAGAGCCAACCAGTTACAGGCATCATCTGAGAAAAGGAAGGGAAAACTTCAAGAAGTCTGGAGACAAACAAACAAACAAACAAACAGCTGCAAGGGGAGGCACCTGAAAGGAACTGCAGTGTCATAAAGCAGCACAGAATGGAATTAAAAGGACTTCAGAGTATGGTAGAAACTTCTAGAAACCACCTTGCTGTGAACATAGATAATGTCTACACAGGCTGCAGACCTATCCTAAGTTGGACTGGTTTCTGATACCCAGTGAAGGAATCAGAGAGGGAAGGGAGCCGAGAAGGGTAATTACAGCTCTGGGCAGTGAAGAAAGGGGAACTTTCAGGGTTAAGATTACAACACATGAGTTTCAAGGCAAAAATCCAAGCAGCATGCTCTGCTTCAGCCGCAGCTCTGAACACAAGAACATCCCGACATTAACACTCAGAGAGCGAGGTGGCTTTTAGTGTCAACTGCCACCTCCCAATGGCCAGCTTTATTGGCATGTCTTTCCTCATGGAGTCAAAAGCAGCAGTCCAAAATTCCAGATGTTTTTACTGCCGCACAAGGGGAAAGTGATAGAAAAGGGTCAGCACCAAGGGCATTTCTACTTAAGGGTATTTTTACATTATAGAACTCGTATGGATCCAGATGCATAAAGACAAATATAGCAGAGTAGAAAGGGAGACCTCTAGGGTGGACAGCAACAATATTTGTGATGAATAACAAGAAGGCTGGCACCCAGCTACACAAGGTTTTCAAGTCGGTGGTAACCAGAGAGACAACCGATTGTTACCATAACAAGACAGTCCTACAAAACAAACAACTATTCACTCTAAAATGTCAATGGCACTAAGGCTAAGAAATCCTAGACTAGACTAACCTCATTCCTGGAAGCAGCTGTGGGAAGCCTCACATCCTGATTCAGATAAGCATTTGTTATCTCTCTTGAATGAGCAGTGACATCAACTCAAGAGTCTCCTCAGACAGCTGAGCAATACTGAACAACCTAGCAAATGATGTGACCAGCAAACATTGCATTTTCAAAGTAGCTGGCCACCCCCTCGGCAGAAAGAACAGAGGCTTCTCCTTAGCAGCCAAGAGAGTAGATTCTTCACAGCCATCCCAAAGCAAGAGATGTGCAGTCCTTAAAACACCCACTGGTTGCTGGGTAGACAACAAAGAGAGAAAGAAAGGCAAGGCTCAGCAGCCAAAAATAGACTTGTCCCCAGAAGAATCCCATAACTAACACAGCTTCAACACCCTAAAATGTCTCATCTTTTCATTTATATAAAGGAATAAAAACATAAGTATAGAGCCCAACGAACGAGCACCGTGTGGTTTGTACCACTCAAATCAGCACCGGTGCCTAGGCTATTAGCATCCTCCTGTCATAATTTTCACCCGTGTGTATGGTAGAAGTCAGGTTACAATGACAAGTGTACATCTTCACACAGAGGTTGAGATTTACTGAATATCATTCAACATGAATACTGGTGAGTCCTTTAGAGACAGCTGCTGTCACTGCTGAATAAGATCAGGGCATTATCCATATGAACAGATCCGAGGAAGGAGAGGGTGTGGATGGGCAAACTCTGTAGTGGTTCCGTTAAATCACAAAAGTCCCTGGAAGAAAAAACACACAGTAGCATTGTCCGTGAAGCTGGGAAGGGTTCTAAGAGAAGCTTGGGCTAGAATCTAGGCTTCAGCCCACACCATGCTGCCTTAGAGAATCATCAACCCCTGGGAGCCATAGAATGGCAGGCTGCTACTTGCTACCTGAACTCTCTGGGAAAAGTCAAGTTGTTTTCAGTGGCAAGATGAACATTTCATATTCGTGGGCCACGAATCTTGGGGTCCCTTTACCTCCCCATGCAAATGGACAAGCCTTTTAAACAATAACAACACATCACATCACTTTCCAATTATGAAATTCTCCCAACTGCTTCAGAACTAGCAGACTTAGAATGACTATCACGGAGTCACAGGACACTTACTTAGCATAAACGAAGCCCCTGCTTTATTCCCACCACCACATAAATAGGATGAGGTGACACATGCCTCTCGGCCACTACTTAAAAGATAGATGCAAGAAGATTAAATGTTCCAGGTTGTCCTCACCTGCATAATTCAAGGCTGATGGCTGGAGACAAGCCTGTGCTACATAAGACCCTTTATCAATGAGCCAAATAAGGAACAAAACCCACAGTGGTGACAACACAGGCCACTATCAACTTCCTCTGGTAACTTTATTTCTGATGAGGTTTAAGGCCAAGAGTTGACCAACTTGTCACCTAGTAGTCAAAGCCTCATCCCCTTCCTCCCCAAGAGATGTTAAAATACAGGATCTGATAAGCTATCAAGGAAAACAAAAACCCATATCACACATAGGGAGCCCCAGTGACAACCCTTTAAAGATGAAAAGCAACACGATGTGTTTATTTCTACTTCTGTGCAGTCTCATCTACCCGGTTGGACAGGGTTAGGCTAAGTGCAACTACTCAGCTAGTTAAAACATAAATAAAATCTACCCTCAGGCCATGAAGCAGAACCTTCCAGGAGAAAAGGTTAATAGGCACACTGCTGTGAGGAGAGGGGTAAAACCTCTTCCCAGACCAAAGGAGAAGGTATGGGGGGGGGGGGCCTTAGGAAAAGCCAGCCGGGAGAAGCCAAACAACTTACCCATTCATCTCCACACCCACCTTTCGAAATATCTAGAAACTCACACACGTAAACCGGCCATGCATATCACCCAGGTGCCAGAAAATGGGACATCAGTGATGTAGAGCTTTAGTCATCTGAGCCTCTCCAGCAGGATACATTAAAAAATAATAAAAGCCACAATGTTTCACCTCCTTAAGGCAAACAGTAAGAGAAAGGAAGAGAAAACATGTGCCAAAGGTACCTCAGAAAGTCCCTGGATAACAAAGTCCTTTGAATCATTCTTGGAATTGCAGTGGCCTTCCAGGCTCTTAAAAACCCAAGGTTTGGACTTAACACTCACTCATACTCTAGGCTTCCTCTGTCAGGAGATGAAAATCCAAAGATCCTGGCTTGTTACAATTAGGTCTCTGGGCCCCGTCCAGCCAGAGGTCCAGACCCACAGACCTGCCACCCCAGACCCCTTAGCCACCTGCCACTGCTCAGGCCCCCAAAATGACTCAGACACTTATATTAACTTCATGCTGTTTGGTCTATGGCTCAGGCACATTGCTAGCTATTTCATCTTAACTCAACCCATTTCCATTAATCTGTCTGCCACGTGGCCCGTGGCTCACCTGTGTTCATTACATGTTTCTTCTTGGGAAGCTGGCTCCATCTGACTCTGACTCTGCCCTTCTTTTCCTACCTATTCTGATTCCCCACCTACTTCTACAGTGCTCACCAAGGGCCAAACCAGCTCCTTTATTTAAAGATTGACATTCACAGCATACAGAAAGACATTTCCACATCAGTGGCTTCTATAACCTCTGTTTTCATTAACTTTGCAGGAAAGAATCTAGGTGTAGGACATGAGACAAAGGTCCCTGGTCCAACTGGGAACAACCCAGTTCTATTTCCCACAACACATGGTTCAAAACACAAATCGTGTTTAAAGAATGATGCTTAATGTGACAAGACAATGCTTCAACACAGCTAAAGACCTTAAAGTAATCCAAAGCCACAGCCACCTTCCGCCAAAGAACATTGAACTGTCTCTACCCTATTCTAACTATAGCTCACTGTGACTATTTGACTGATTTGAGCTTCGTGTTATATGTTCACAGGCATATTAAATAACCATTGCTGACAGGGAGAAATACACATTTGTTTCTGTGGGGAGGGGTGTATACTCAAGATTCAATCCATGGAGACCACCTACCATAGGGAGAGGTGATAATTAGTGTCCAGTGGTCATAAGCAATGAACACACACAAGAGCCAGCTTGGGTTTTACCAGGGGACATGCCATTGCTATGTGAATTAAATGTGTGAATCCAGGCAGATCTTCATGTCTGAGATGCCCTGGAACTGAGCCTGTTCTAACAGCCTCCAAATAACTTGCACCTGCTTAAAGCTGCCTAATTCATTTTCCCCTCCCTCCCACCCCACCCCCAGCCCAAGACAAACAGAACACAGGGCCTCAGACCAGATTTTTAAAAAAAAAAACCACAGCCACCACAGGAGTCTAGCCCTTAACTGGAAGCTGAGCAAACCCAGACATTTAAATGGAGTCTCAGAAGAGTGAGCATGATGTCTTGGGGTAAAGGGGAACGGAGGGGAGCTGGTCAGTGGGTTGGAAGCCGCAGAGGACCCAAGACTTCTAGGAAGGGAGAGTTCAGAATGGTTTCCACTTCTCCCAACAAACACTTCTAGAATCATTTGAGGAAACCCGATATAAATTAGACATCTGAATGCACAAAACAAGAAATCTTCAGTAAAGAAAGTTGAGTGAGCATCAGCTGCCCAGAAACAAACACCAGGGGTTAAGGATGGGCAGAACTGAGGACTGCTGACAGCTGTGGCCGGCGGGCAGAGGCAGAGGGGAAGGGCTCGAAGCTGGAATTCGGAGCGTGCCCACATCAGCAGAAAAGTTCCTGGGAACAGCACTCGATTTGGGAGGGACCCCGCGGGTCTCAGGATGCAGGCGCTCTGAGATGCTGGGACCTACAGCCGTTAGAGGAAAGCCCCGGGTCCTCTGTTCCCGGCTGCCCCCAGGTTAAGGAGTCTGCGACAGACGACACAAGTAATAGATCTGCTCTCAGGAGGAGCGAGTTATTCCCATGCCCAGTCTCAAATCAGACACGGTCTCCGGAAAGAAAGATAGAGTGCAAAGCGGGGGGGGGGGGGGTAGCGTAGATGGGAAACTGAGGCAGGAAAGTGCACGTTAAAGGCTGCAGGAGTCAGGGAAGACCCAAAATCAGGGTAGAATGCTCTCCTTCCCCTCCTCCGTTCCCAGCACACTGAACCGCACTCGAGCTACGCCCAATCCGGGCAGCCGAAAGGCTCCAGGGAGCGGGCGCCGCACAAAGCTCCGCCCGCGAACGCACCACAACAGCACCGGGCGCGCCGGCCCACACAATAGCACGGCGCGCGCCCCGCCGCGGCCCCTTGCGGGGTCCCGGCCAGCCAGGCGCCCGGGTCCGCCCTCCGCGCACACCCACGTCCGCAGCCCAGGCCCGCGCGCGGAGCAGGGACGATCACGGGCAGCCCCCGCGCCCCAGGCCCGGTGAAGTGCGTCGCGAGCCCCCCACTCACCCGCGGTGCTGCTCAGCAGCAGGCACAGCGGCCCCAGCAGCCACATGGCGCGGCCGCCGCTCCGCTGCCCAGCGTCGTCGCTGCCCCACGGCCTCGGTCAGACCCCGCCCCTCGGCGCCGGCAACGCCCTCTCGCCGGCCCGGCCACGCCCCCGCCCTCCCAGACCCGAGAGCTCAGCCAAGTTCTGCCAACTCCAGGCTGGGAATCGCTGCTTGCGCTTTGCTCTAGAGTCGAGGTTGAGAGGGTCCCGCAGATCCAGTTCTTGCTGCCTCAGGGGTCGGACTACGAAGACCTCTTAAACTGCCCCTGCTTTGCGCTCGGCCCTGTTTCCCTGTCCTTATATATCCTAAGGGAGAGTCATCATCTCCCTAGAGCCCAGATGGATTCTTAATTGCAAAAGAACTGCTTTCAAGGAGAGAAAGAAGTTCAAAGAGCTGGTTCTTAGGAGAAAATGGATGGGGGGGGGGGGGGTTGAGGGTGAAATATGACCATTGCTTCTCAAACTCCAAGATGTGTCAAGTAGGCTTGGGGACCCCTGTTTTTAAAAAAAAAAAAAAAAAAAAAAAAAAAAAAAGTTCACTCCAACTCAATAGGTCTGCATTTCTAACAAGTCAAATGATTCTGAATATGGTTCCTAAAGCCATTGGAGGAGCAGAGAAGAAATTTCATCCTAAGATCTCAGAACACCAAGAGGACCATCCCATGAGCTTCGGAGAGTTTTAAGGCTTTTAAAACTGCACAGTTTCCATTGTCTGAGCATTATACACTTTATGCACTTGTTTTTGTGTGTGTGTTGCTGCTGTTTATGAGGTTCTGGTTGTTTGGTTATTGTTGGTGTTGTTAAGGAAAGCATGTTATAGGCCAGGAGCAATGACTCACCAGTTAAAAGCATTCCTTGATCTTCCTGAGGAAGGACCTGAGTTGTGTTCCCAGCACCCACCTGGCAGCCTCTGACTCCATCTGCAAGTAAATCCAGTACCTTCTCAGCTCTGAACACACACACACACACACACACACACACACACACACACACACACACACACACACACACACGGCATTTGCTGCACACAGAAAGACACATAAATAAAAGTATGTAAAAGAACACGGAAAGGCAACGGCCCTGCCCTAGTGCTGCTATGGTTGTTTGAATTTTAGGAAAGATTTGAGCAGCTGTTGTGTTACAAACTTCAGGGGACACATTCCTAATGGGGCAGGCAAGAGCTGGTGAGTAAATGCTTTACTTCAGTTTACACATTGTAAGGCTCTCAGTTCAACAGCCTGCAAAGCCCACACCCTACCTGTGACAACTTAGAAACTGATATTCACCAGTTAAACTTTCAAACGAGAAACCAGGCCCTGTGGAAGCCATGACAGCCTCCCTGGAGACTTTAAGTCCACGTGCTCATTCATCTAAGACTGCACATGTTCATTGGGTTATTGTTTCAACCACGAGTCATTACAAAAGGTCATTGCCGTCTAGCAGCAAATACTGACTCAGAACAGCTAGCATGGCTGAATCTCACCTAACAACGCCCAGAAAGCAACAAGGAGATATCACTAGGAGGTGTCTGCTTCTCAGACATCGCATTCTCATGGTCACATTTAACCTTCACTACAATCTCTGGGACAAACAGTATTGCCAGTTTCTCTCTGAAATCTGTGACTATATTAATTGTGAATTGCAAGGAGTCAGTTTGTTCCCAGCAGTATTAGCCTGACAACTTAAACACACACACACACAGTAGCTCAAGAATGATTTTTTATGACTTTTAAATTGTTTTTATTTATTTTTCCAGACAGGGTTTCTCTGTGTAGCCCTGACTGTTCTGGAACTCATGCTGTAAACCAGAGTGGCCTCAAATTTCAGAGATCCACCTGCCTCTGCCTTCCAAGTGCTGGGATTAAAGGCATGTGTCAATCACAGGATTTCAGGAGAGAAATTGGCTGACATTTGTTAATGAATATTTTGCACTATCCAAAATGATGGAATTTTTTTCCTTCACATTTTAAGATGTACAGTTTATTTATTCTATAATGTCTTTTGAATCAAGTTGTCTGTCCCCTTAAAAGGATAATTTCTCACCTGTGGCCAGTCCTGAAACCAAGGAAAAATTATGGGGGAAACATTAACCTGAAATTTATCAAGGGAACCCTTTGGACAGTTTCTGCCATAGACATATTTCTTTCTCTTTAACAGATAAAAAAAATTAATTCATTGTGTGTATGTTGTATGAGGTTTCTGGCCTGGACCTTCCTGGCCTAGCCTCCTGGCCTGGACTTTCCAACCTAACCTTGTGATCCAGACTTTCAGACCCACAGTCCCATAGTCCCACTGATACACAAAGATGCTTATATAAATTGTATGCTGATTGACCTGGAGCCCAGGCATATAATTTGCTAGCTTTTGCTCCTAATCTAATCTATGACTCTTATCCTGTTCAGCCATATGGCTTGGTAGTTTCTCTCAGAGCAGCATAGGTGTCCTCTGTATCTGCTTCTCTGGTGTGCCTGTGGCATCTCTATGGCATTTCTGCTCTATTCTTCCTGTTCCCACAGTTTTCTTAGTCTGGTAGCCCTGCCCATACTTCCTATCTGCCTTTGGCCAATCAGCATGTTTATTAACCAGTAGGCGGGGCAATTATTTACAATGTAACAACATAATCCCACTACATTTCCCCTTTTCTCTTTTTAAAACAAGAAGAACCTCAAATCTAATATCCATTTGTTTCCCATTATCTACAACAACTTATAAGCAACACTGTAAACAAACACAAACATCCATAATCCATTTTTTGGGAATGTGGACATAGTTCTCTAGGCTATTTCCTGTTGAATGGGGACGCTGGCAATCCCATGGGGGCCCAAAGGAAAATTTAGGATTATGGACAAATCCTTAGTAAATTAGTTTGTAAGGCTGGGTCATCTCATCCTGTCTTCTTGAAGATGTTTTGGATGCAGAGCTCAGAGGAAACTGCAACAGTGGTGCACTGAAGTGAATCATCTGGGCCATCCATTTCCACTGGAAACTTTTCAGGGGGTCTTCCTCTGTCAAACTTTATTTTCTTTAACCAGAAATAAATCCATAGCTTCTCATTTTCTGTAGAAATAAAAAAAAAACTTCTCCAAAGCATATCTTTTGATTTCAATTTTAAGGTCAACTCATTTACAAAATATATAGGTTGAATTAATCCAACAGCATTTATAATCAAATGTCTTTAGCAGCTTTTACTACTTCATTTTCAGGGAAAAAAAAAAAGAAACCTCAAAGACAAGACAATAGCATACAATATGCAGACACTCTCAGTATTTTCCATTTTTACATGGCTTATTATTATTTATTTTTACTCTATTTCTTTTTTAAGGACTTTATCCTTTTTCCTTTTTCTTTTCTCTCTGAAGCCTACATATATATTTTTTAACACACCCTAAACCATTTAGGTTTATTTTTTGAATCTGTCTTTACTATATATTTCTTATTTCTTATCTTTTTTTGTTTCTGACCACACCTTCACTTGGCTAGGGTGGCTGATTCCACCCAGATCCCTCTATTTCTGATTAAAGACTTCACTAGGGTGGCTGACCTGCTCCACCCAGCTCCTAGTCTAGCTTCATAGGATATATCTTTTTAGCACATGTACTGATAGTACCCACAATTACCACTCTGGGAATTTTAGGATCCATATAACCACCAAGTAAATCACTGCCATCTGCTGCTCGTGAACTCCATTTAAGTGTTTAGCAGCAGGGCCTCTTAAAAGACTCACAAGTGTTTTGCCTCTAAGGCTGAATCAGGAAACTTTTTTAAAAAGCCGAGCCTCTACTTGCCTCCAGCAAACAGAGCTCACCCAAGAAAATGCTGCTGCTACTACTGCAAAGCAGTCTTTGACTCTGTTTCCTTTTTGTCCTTATTAACAGAAACCTTAAATCCACCATATACAGCTCCCTGCTTACATTGAGGCTCAGGAACTGACCTTGTTCAGATTATGTTGCATGTAGCAAACACATCATTTTGTAATTTAATCAAATACACCACTCAGCCTCTTTACCACAGGCCACTTGAGAGACACAATTCGGAAGCTGCTTTTGGCATTATTTCTGTGCTCTAGACCATTTTAAAGCTTTCTATAGCTTTATGTGGGTATATATCACCCACGTTGGGATGCCATTTGTTGTATGAGGTTTCTGGCACGGACCTTCCTAGCCTAGCCTTTGGCCTGGACTTTCTGGTCTAGCCTCATGGCCCAGACTTTCAGGCACAGTCCATAGTCCCACTGAAACACACATATACGTATATTAATTGTACACTGATTGACCTGGGGCCCAGGCATATAACTTGCTACCTTTTACTCTTAAACTAATTCATGACTCTTATTCTGTTCAGTCATGTGGCTGGGTGCCTTTCTCAGAGTAGCATCTGCTTCTCTGGTGTGTCTGTGGCATCTCTGCTCTGTTCTTCCTGTTCATAGTCTTCTTAGTCTGGTAGCCCCACCCACACTTCCTGTCTGCCTTTGGCCAATCAGCATTTTTATTAAACTCATAGGTGGGACGATTATTTACAATGGTACATAATCCTACTACAAGTATATATCATAGTTAGGGTTTCTATTGATTAGATAAAACCGTTGACCAAAAGCACTTTAAGGAAGAAAGGATCACAATCTGCCATGAAGGGAAATCAGGGCAGGAACCGACCAGGCCATGGAGGTTTGCAGCGTACTGACTTCCTCCTCATAGTTTACTCAACCTGCTTTCTTACACAACTCAAGACTACATACCTGTCCAGAAATGGCATACATGCCACCCTCACTCATACCCCCCCCCATTGGGACCACCCACATCAAATAATCAAAAACAAAAGGACACTACAGACTTGCCCAGGCAATCTGATGGGGGCATTTTTCTCAACAGGGTCCCACTTTCAAATGACTTTTGCTAGTGTCTAGTTGGCATAAAACTAACAAATATAAGTGTATAAACCACCCATAGACTATGGACAAGATGAGAGCATTGTCTTCAAACTTCACAGACCTCCAATGTCAAATACAGTAGCCTTAGGCTAAGTTCCAATGGATTGCCCTAAGCATTTGAAGTGTGGCTACTCTGAAAGGGGAATGCTTTGAACATAATATGCAAACTAGATTTCAAAGACTGTCTACCAAAAAAAACATGAAAAAGCAATAATTCTACTTTGTTGACATGGTAAAATATAATATTGGAACTATAGGCCTTTCATCATTTTTTTTATTGTAGTTGAGTATGCATGAGGGCTCAGCTGCTAAAGGCACTTGCTTCCAAACTCGATGACCTAAATTCAGTCCCCAGGCCTCTCATGGAAGGAGGAGAGAACCAGCTCCTACCGGTTGTCCTCTGATCTACACACACACACACACACACACACACACACACACACACACACACGATGTGGGAATGCCTTTCTGTATGCTGTGAACATCAATCTTTAAATAAAGGAGCTGTTTTGGGCCATGACAGGCACCATAGAAGAAGTAGTAGGAGAAGTTAGAGCGTAGGTAGGAGAAGCAGGGTGGAGTCAGGGAGATCGAGCAAGCTGCCCAAGGAGCAAAATGTAAGGAACACAGGTGAGCCACGGGCCACGTGGCAGACAAATGAATAGAAATGGGTTGATTTAAGATGTAAGAGCAAGCTGGCAATGTGCCTGAGCCATAGGCCAAACAGCATGAAATTAATATAAGCGTCTGAGTCATTTCTAAGGGCCTGAGCAGCAGCGTTGAGCAGCTGTGCGGCTAAGGGGTCTGGCATGGCAGGGTCTGGGCCTCTGGCCACCCGGGACCAAGAAACCGCACTGCAACACACACACACACACACACACACACACACACACACACACACACACACAACTGTACATACATATATAATGTTTTAACAATGTAGCAACTAGAAAACTTTAAATCTCACTTTGTGACTTGTATACAGGACTCACAATGCATTTCTCTGGCACAGTGCTGATGTAAATGGCCTTTTATTTCCTGTGTCAGCACATGACCCCTTAGGGTTCCTATACTATAGCAGAATGGGTCCTCTTGAAGGTCACTGAATTAAAGGATTTTCTTCAGCCTGCTTTCTCCATTAGCTAATTCTACCTCAAAGCCCTCTTGACCTTCTATTATAGACATCAAAGTCCACTGACATGGAAGTGATTTTAATGTCATAATTTCTGTATCACAAACACCCCCTCAAAGTCATGAATCAGAGGGGGGATGAAATGAATTGGGAGGAAAGAAACCATCTTTCTAGAGCACAGAAACATTTTACATTTGAATTCAGAAATAAAAATGGAATGCCCTCTACGTTTTCAGAGGGGCTATTTATACATTAATTAACTAACAAACAAGAAATCACAGGAGACCTCCTTCCTCCCAGTTAGCTACAAATGACAGGGACTGTGTCCAGCAATGCCCAGTACTGGTTCCCTTCTCCAGGTAGCAGACTCATTCATAAACAAACAGGCACTCAACCTGAAAAGGAGTCCTCGTAAAAACATTGCGGAAGGCAAATAAATTTACATGTTTAATCTGACATTACTGGAGCATTTCTCCCTAACTATGAAAACCCTGCCTTAATATTTAAGTTGTTTTTCTAGTATTCCTCAGCCTACTTCTTTTAAACACCTCTTCATTTTGAGTTAAATTCTTTGGGCTTGATTGATTTTCATGTTTAAAAGCTTAATTTCAGGTGCTGTTTGATCACTTAATCTTGGACTGACGCTTCGTGGGTGGTAGTTCAATTATGGAGGGAAGAGGAGGCATGCTTTTCTTTCCTTTCTTTTTCTTTATTCTTTTTGCCAAGCTTTCAGCAAATTATCGTGCCCAGTGTGAAAGAAGACAAGAAAGGGAAATCGTTTTACCATGTTCAGGACTCTTTAATGCATGAGCTGAAAACACAGTAGCACCATACAGCATTGTTTGCTTCTGTAAGGCATTCAGAAACTCTTTCGAAGCAGCTAGACTTGGTGCTGAGGAGGTAGCTCAGTGTTTGAGAGTGCTTGAGTCAGGAGCTGAGTTAGCTCAGCTCAAGCCTGGATGGAATCAAGCATAAAGGGGTCGAGGCAGGTAGCTCTTCACAACTCACCATTTTGAGGGAGTCAGTGAGAGACTGTCATGTAACAATTTCCACATCAGTTGGAGTATTTCATCCTGCAGGGAAGCTCTTTAAGCAGGAAGGTAAAAAACTCAAATAGCTTCAGGAAGTCCCTGAAATTGATCATATTCACTAACTCCCTCCCTCCCAGTAAGCAATAAAATCTGAGAGTCCCTCTCAGATGCTAGGAAGCTGAGCTGTAGAGAAGATGTACAGGCCAGTTAAGAAGACTCTGAGACCAGACTATCTGCCTGAAGAAGCAGAAATCAGCCAAGCTGCCTAGAAGAAGTTTAGACAAACTGAGTGAAAATGACACTCTTCAACCTCTTTTGCTGCCTATAGGCTGAACAGTGTGCTTCAGGTTCCCAGATTTGTGAGATGTCATTCATGCTGGGATGTAATTGATGATGTAATTGTCTGTCAGTCATTTCTGCTTCCGTAAGTAACCCCTCACCCATATTCCTGTAAGTAACCACAGTAAAACTCATTGGTTCACCAAGCTGGATTTTGGTGGTATCCATACTTTGTTCTGTCATGAGTTCCATAACTGTGGTAAACAGATGCTGTGTCTCCCAGGAAAAGTCTTGTCACAAGGCAGTAAGGTTAAGAGCAGCAGTTAGTAGAAGACACTGACAAATGCTCTGGTCTCCATATACATGCACATGTGTGCACACGCTTGTGTGCCCCTCACATACATATCACAAAATACAAACATGCACACATACCCAAAGCTATTATTATGTCCTCCATCTTGTGCAAGCTAGAAAACTGACTAGTCTAGTCTTTCTTTGGCTTTCCCCCATCACCAGCCACCAAGATGTGTCCAACTCACTCTTTTTTTTTTTTTTTTCTCCTGTCTCTCCCTTAGTTCAGCACATCGCTGCCTGGGTTGTCTCAAGCATCTCTGATCTGAACTTCTATTCCCACTCCATCTGGAAGATTTCCATGGCTTTCTACTGCCCCAAGGACAAGTTCAGATAACTGAACTGGGTATGTTTGTCATGGGCTGCTGCTGAGGCTGAGGATTATGGGAATAGGCATGAGATCAAGGTCAAATGAAAAAGCAGAATGGTTGGCAGGAGACATTTGGCCATGTTAGGGGGTTGTAGGTGTTATCCTACCAGTGATGGAAAGTCACAGATGGCCAGGTTCAAACAAGGACAGGAGCAGGTTTGCATAGTGGTTGAAAGCAAGAGATCTGGAATCATATACAAAGCCTGATCATGATGCTACCTCATTGTCTGTCCTTGGGCACTTAGCCCTGCCTATCTATCTATCTATCTATCTATCTATCTATCTATCTATCTATCTATCTATCTATCATCTATCTATCTATCTATCATCTATCTATCATCTATCTATCTGTTTCTCTTAATACTGTGTGTGTATCTGTAGTATATGCCTGTGTGTGCACATGTCTGGATATATGTGTGGAGGCTCAATGTTGATAGCCATTCTCCTCTGCAACCACTTGCCAAGACTGTTTCTCACTGAACCTGGAGCTTACTGATTTGACCACTGTCCGGCCATCAATATGCAAGAGCTAGGATTACAAGCAAATGTCAACACACCCATCTTTTGATCAGGGGGCTGAGAATCCAAATTCATGTCCTCGTATCTGTGCAGTAAGCATCTACCAACTGAGCCATCTACGAAGCCCTGGCCTTTATGAACATATTTTTCTTACACTTATAAAGCAGAGGCTGAGACCTCCTGTAAGACAGACTTGGCCATGAGATGGAATTTAGCTGCTTGGCATACCATTTACTTCAAAAATTATAGCTAGTATTAATGACTCCTACTCCACAGTTCTCTGAGGAGACTTTCACAAACCCTTACGACCAAGTTCAGTGCATTCTCATGTGCTCTTGTGACAGATGTCTGTGAAACTTAGGAGCCCACCTTGGGTTTCCTTCATAAAGCTTCATGAAATGCTGAAGGGATGAAATAGTGCAGCTGGAAAAATAATAAGCAGCCAAAAATGAGCCCAAGTTTCACCAGAAATCATAATTCCAGGAAACAGAGCTACACACACAAAGGGAATATACTCCAGGATACACATAATAAAGCCACTTTGGCCAAGTGTGTGGCCTGATGGCCAAGCCAGGGGGGTGATGGAATTTAAAAGGGACCTGGAAGTTAGACATTTACCCGTGCAAGTCCATCTGGAGAGGTGTGCCCAACCCACCCAGTAACAATTGAGTTACTGCCACATAAACATGAGCCCCATCACTGTGAAAATCCAGAGTAATTGCGATGAAAATTTCCAAGGTGAAAGAGATTGGGCAGTGGTAATGCTAGAAGCTAGGCATGTAGTTCAGTTGGCTTAGAGCTCACAGCACAGAGCCGCAAAGGTAAAGTCAAGGCCAGTGCTGGGCTAAGCCATTGGCTCTGAGTCTGGGGGAGAGCTCCAGGCTCACAGGATGAACAGAGGCTTAATCCCACTCAACCATCCTGCAGCAAAAGAGGGTTGTGGAAAAGTTTGAAAGGTATAATGTCAATCACAACAACCAGGTCTGGCATTCATATAGGGCAGGCCAATGACAGCAGTTCATTTTTGGCCCAATAAAGCATTTCTGGATGGGCTGATTAATGTCTGAGACCCCAGGAACTTTCTACCTCACTCCTCACTGCCCAGCTGCTCCCGAGGCTTCAGATCCGGAAATACAATTTTGTATCTACTTGGAAATAGAGGTACCGCCTGGTGTACTGGAGGCACATTCAAATTGGTTGACACTCATTGTTCAGCAAATCTCATGTGCACATCCAATTCTTCGAGCACCTGTTAGGGTGGTAGCAGATGAGTCATGTGGTTTTCAGTATAAAAAGTGTCTTCCCAGTCTGTAGACTGATATCACTCCAAAGTTCATGTTATCAGAATTCAATCCCATCTAACAGTATTAAGAGCATAGACCCTTTATGTGACTGTGGTATCTAGTGTGTGGGGGATGTGTAGGTTTGTGCTTGTGATAACGGGAGTACTGTGTGTATAGGTGTAAGTGCATAGTGTAAGTGCATAGCGAGAGATGGACTTTGGCTGTTTTTGCTTGTTTGTTTGTTTCTTGTTGTGCTGTTTTCCCATTGTTCTCCACTGTGTTTTCTGAGACAGGGTCTCTGTCTCGGAACATAAACTTCACCATGTTAGCTCAGCTGCCTAGCCACTGAGCCCTAGGGATCCAGTTGTCTCTGCTTCACCAGCACTGGGCTTAGAGACATCATTGTACTATGGTTTTATCTTGAGTTCTGGAAATCCAAACTCAGGTCTTTGTGCTTGTGTGGCAAGTACTTAATGGAGTTAGCTATCTCACCCCACTCCTGATTATGGTGTTTTAAGGTAGAGTCTCTTGGAGGTGACTGGGGTTAGAAGAGCTGATCAGGGTAGAGCTCTGTGTACCAGTGAGAGACATAACAATAGAGGGATGGTTAGAGGAGACATCTGGAAAGCATGAGTTCTGACTCTAGGGGCAGTCTGATTATATGGGATTTGGTAAATATGCAAGTCAACATTTTCTGCTTTTATAGCTCTAAATTCAAATTTAAAATGTCGAGCTTTGGTTCAAACACTAGGAACAAAGAAGTTTTTTCATAAATAACAATATTGACAAATAGTCACTGAGCACTTTCCCATGTGAGGTCCCATGACAGAACTTGGAAGAAGGACTTGGGTGCAGGTTACTCCATGGGAACAAAAATGAGGGAGTAGAGGCAAGAGGGGAGAGAAGCCAAGAAAAGATTCACAGTTCTGAGCTAGTTAATACTGTGGGCAGCTGAGACTTGATGTTGATGTGAACTCTCTGGGAATTGTGGAAGCCACATCTAAAAATCATCTTTCCAGGTGCAGGGGGAACAGGAACATCTTATCCATGAAATCCAGGCCTTGTTGACTGAATGTTAAATCTCTACCTTTCTCTGCTGTTCTAATTTTATGTAAGACCCTCAGTGATCAAAACTAAAAGTCATTGTGGATGTTGAGGTTGGACCCAAAGGCACTGAAGATAATCTGTGTATAATGCCCATTGCCCATGATCACACAGGCCAGTCAACCAGCCTACAACAGGCAAGAGGGTTGCCACAGGTTGGTCCTAGGGACTCCTCATTTTCATTGGGAGAAACTGAGATGTGGAGAGATTAATGGTCTATTAGAGGTCACAGAAACAGGATATGGCTAAGTGGTCAATCAACATTATCCAAATCCTAAAGCCAGCCTTTCAACATGTTCAAATGTCAGCTATGCTGGAACTTAAAGAAAAGTCATTGTTTGGAGTGAAATGTTATTAAGCAAGTTTATTTAGACCCTGTTTGAGAAAAAAAACAGGGATGGCCAATCTGCCCATAGATTTTTTTAAAAAAAACAAACATTTTTTTGGAAAAAAAAATTGTAAATGTCTTGAGACAGAATTATGGACAACTGTCTCCTCCCAAACACTCAAATATCCATGTATCTTAGTTGGGTTTCTAATGCTGAGAAGAAACACCATGAACAACCACAGCAACTCTTATAAAGGAAACATTTAATTGAGTGGTTTACAGTTTCAGAGGTTTAGTCCATTATCATCACAGCAGGACACAGTGGTATCCAGACAGACATGGTGCTGGAGAGGGAGCTGAGAGTTCTACATCTTGCAGGCAACAGAACGTTAACTGAGATACTGAGTGTGACTCGAGCATATATGAGACTTCAAAGCCCACTTCCAAAGTGACACACTTTCTCCAACAAGGCCATACCTATTCCAACAAAGCCACACCTACTAGTAATGCTTATGAGCTTATTGGAGCCTATTACATTCAAACTACCACATATTAAACACATACACACACACACACCACATGGCATTCTGGGATTCCACGAGGCCCCTAATGCTCCATCATGCCACTGATCCAGTAAAGCTGAGGACCGAGTATTAGGAGCAGTTCACACACTACAGCTCTTCTTAGCTTGTATTTTTAAGAAGCTGAGAATGTTGGTTTCTCTGAAGCAAAACAAAACACTTTGGATAATGTCAAAGGCACCTGTCATTTAGAGAGTGATGAGCCGAGCTGACAGAGCACAGATCAACAGACCTGAGCCTGTTTGAGTGAGTGAGAGTAATAAAATTTCAGGTAGATTTCTTTAAAAACAAAAACAAAACATCACGCTATTGAAAAGGGGGGGGGGTGGTATTGGTGGTGGTACACCAGCCATCTGCAGAGCCAAGCAAATTTAGAGATTAGAGATGTCTGTCTCCCATCTGTGTCCCAAATGCCTGGTCTCCAAGGACACTGGGAAGGGAAGCTGGCTACCTGAGGCATTAAAGCCACTAATACATTTCCTCTCATGAGAGCAGTCCCAGCTCTGTCTGACCAGGGCCCATCCCTTCCCTCACAGTCAATTTGATTTCACTGGAAGCCTCTATAAGTGAGTTTGGAATTCATGAGTCATGCTTGGGCCCCAGATGGCTACTCTCATTCTCTGTCACCGGACGGACCATCCTGGACAACTTTTCCCAAGCCTGGTCTCTTGCACTTCTTTAAATGAGACAGCAGTGAGCTTTCCAACGTTTCTTGTGAAGGTTGTGCCCCTGCTTGGTAGATCACAATTAGGAGCTTGCTATTTTAGTGAGAGAAATACAATAAAGCCAGCAGATCTTCAAAGGACAAAAACACGAAAAACAGGAAGAGTTGTGTGAGCCTGTGGTTGTGGAAGGTGTTATTGTTCACAATTATGCAGGCCTGTTGAATCAGTCCCAAAGGAAATAATATTTATGAGGCTCAAACAGAAGAAAATGTATAAGGAGTTCTTCAGTGGAACCCCAGAAATTAGTAAAAACCCAACTTCTAAACACCCCCCCAAACACATCTCAAAAACAGCCCCCCTTCCATCTTATTACACAGCCCTATCAGGTACAGGAGATGCCCATTAAATCTTCAACAAACATTCACTTCTCTCCCCACATTATAGAAGGAAACTCCTCAGGTAGTATTGGCCTGTGCCGTGTGACTTATTTGGACCAGTGGATTATTAACATAGGTGAAAGTGCACAGGCTGTAAATCTGCTCATGAGTTTGACCTGACCCCACAGCGTAGGATGGAACTACCCAGCTGAGCCCAGCCACCGCCAATCTAATTGTCCTGATGGCAGCCCTCTGTGCTGTTAGTCGTTGGGTTGAGTTGTGTGTTCCTGGCCAGTATAACTCTTTGTCCTCCTCTTTTGAAGTAAAGTCAGTGTTTTCTTCATTCTCAGAAATAAAGACCACACTGGAGAGTTTCCCTTGGTCCTGTAAATAAGACCACACCCATGCATATAAAAGCAACCCTAATTAAACCCCATGAGTTAAAACCAAACCAAACCAAACCAAACCAGGAGGGGGGTGTGTAGGGAAGAAGTATTCCAGAGGGAATAGAAGGACATAAGAGAGGGGGATGGGGTGACTCTGTCCAAAGTGTATCATATACATATTATGAAACTGAGTAAATGAATTATTTTTAAAGGCTGAAGCTACTCATGTGTGGATGAATTTTGAATGGTCATACCTGTAATCATAACTATCACTCAATCCATGACAGGTGAAGTATTGAATAATAAGTGTTTCTAAACCTGAATGTATTTAGCCCTCTCAATAACCCAAGAAATATGAATAAATGTTACCATTAAACAGAAAAAAAAACCCAGACTGTGGTGTACAGCAGTGACATGTTTTGTTAGAATACTTCCTTCCAAGCCAGGATTAGATTATTGAGGTTTAAGCCAATTCTGATCATTATTAACCAAGCGAGGCAGTGAACCAACCTCAAAATGAAATACCCTTCTTCAGTGTAACATTGGGGAAACTTAGCTGCACCCTCGAATTGAATACTGGCAAGAATACATCTCAAAGAGTACAGTGAGGATGTAAGTTGGCGCTAATGTTTTGGAAAGCAGTCTGATAATATTTATCTCAAACCTGAACATGTACAGACCCTGTGAATGGAGAGTCTCACTTCTCTGATTATATTATAAGGGCCTAATCAGGGACATAGCTGAAGAGTTCTGCACAAAGCTGCTCCTCATGACATTGCTTTATCACAGGACAAACCCAGTCAACTGAAATGTAAAGTATCTCCAGAATGCTTGTGAAACTGATACTGAAGCCAGGCCATGGTGGCACAAGCCTTTAATCCCAGTATTCTGGAAGCAGAGGCAGGTGGATCTCTGTGAGTTCCAGGCCTGCCTGGTCTACAGAGTGAGTTCCAGGACAGCCAACACTACACAAATAAACTCTGTCTCAAAAACAGAAAGAGAAAGGAAGGAAGGAAGGAAGGAAGGAAGGAAGGAAGGAAGGAAGGAAGGAAGGAAGGAAGGAAGGAAGGAAGGAAGGAAGGAAGGAAAAGAGACTGATAAATCTACAGACTGGGGCAATATGAATCCATTAAAAAGTCCATGTTGAGGATTTGAGAAAATGTTAGCAGCAGCTCTAAATGAAGGAAATCAGGAAAGACTATAACACTATAGCACAATTATAGCAGTAATGCATTATTTCTGTAGGATGATTATTATTTTATATGGGTTTCCCTGTTTTAAGCACTTGTTATATTTCTCAAATTTTATTGAATAATCAAATATTTTTATAACCAGGGGAACATCCTTGAAATTATTTTTAAAACATTTTTTAACATTTGTTTTTCTATTTTGGAGATGATAATTACATCATTTCTCCATTCCCTTTTTTCCTTCCCAGCTCTCCCACTGCCTCCTCATGCTCTTTCAAATCCATGTCCTCTTGTCTATTAATTGTTGCTACATGCACATATGTATATGTTTACAATATATATTCCTAATAAGCTTTTCAGAATTAGCTTTTCTTACTAGTCTGTGTATCTTTGTGTTAATGTTGGTATGCTCCAGGAATAGTATGCTTGTGAAAGTCAGGGAGCTGGGTTTTGGTTTGTTTGGTTGGTTTGGTTTTTTTGAGACAGGGTTTCTCTGTGTAGCCCTGGCTGTCCTGGAACTCAGTCTATAGACCATGATAGCCTCAAACTCGAAGAGGTCTGCCTGCCTCTGGCTCCTGAGTGAGTACTGGGATTAAAGGTGTGAGCCACCACTGTCTGGCTCTCCTTGATAAGGCAGGGTATCTCTCGTTTTTTCCATGCTGTGTACTCCAGGCTGATCAGACTGCAAGCTTCTAGCTAATTCTCCCACCTCTGCTTTCCTTCTCACTATAGGAACTTACATTGTACTTTTAATGTGAGCTCTCAGGACCGAACTCAGGCCATCAGGCTTACACAGCAAGCACTTTTAGCCATGGAGCCAGCCTTAAGACAGCAGCTTTTCTTCCCTATAGAATATAAACACTATGAAGGGCAGAAGTTATCATCTGCTTTGTTCACAGAGAGAGGCCAGAAGGTGCCTAGCCCCTAATATGCGCTCGGGAAATCTTTGCTGAATAGATGAAGTCATACTCTATTACCCTGCCTCTCCTGGGTGTGTTAGCCTTCATCCATAGAGAAATGCCAGAAATAACTACCAGGGAGAACTGAACTGCCGTGTCTTCCAGTCTCAGTTCTAGTCCACAGTAAACTGACAGGGCAGCAAACATGCTCATAAACTTACAGGAAGCAAAACTTAAAAAGAGAAGGGTGTCAGGTTCACCACCCCCTTTGGAGGCACACTACTGCTGAGCTGAAGACTTACTATGTGCTACCTCTTAAGGTACCACCATGCCAGATAGTGTCAATTGGTCAAGACTATGGTAGAGGGTTTAGGTTATTGGTGGGTTTCTCTAACAACCACCCATTACAACAAGCTCATCCATGTGCCAAGACAGAGGAATGTTTCCCTGGCTGATGATATCTGAATACCACTGCTGGAGGAACATGTCTGAGAGTCTGGTTTTAGCCACCACAACAAAACACTACCTTCTGCACAGCTTGAACATCTGAACTTTCTTTGTGCACTGTTCTGGGGGCTAAGTCCACAATCAAAGTGGTGACCAGTTCAGAGGCAGGTGAAACCTCCCTCGGTTTGTAGATGGTTGCCTTTTTGTTCAGTCCTCAGAGAACAGAGACGAATAAGAAGATTCTCTGTTGATGTCATTCCATCAAAGCAGGCACTCATGACCTCATTGGACCCTGAGCACGTCTATAAGGTCTCATCTCCGCTATTACTTTGGAAGTGAGGGCTTCAGTGTGAATTTGGGGAAGTTGCACAGTTCGGTGCTTAGTAAAACAAATAGCCCAATGAGCCTTTAACGATTAGGAGCAAGCATAGCCTGGAGGCTTCTTTCTTCCTCTGCCTTATTCTGGGTTGTGTGACTTGGGACCACTCCATCTGGCTTGGGCTTCCACACTGAATTTGTCATGAGTGAAAGATAGACCTTTACAGTATGAAGACACTGGTACTTCAGAGACTTATTACTGCAATGTATCCTGGCTCACTCTGGATGGATACTGAAAGTTTTCAGACATGTAATTTCATATTTTTAGTTATACCTTAACTTACCTTATATACCTGTCCCTGGTAGGCTAAAAGCTGGATCCTTCTCTTCCATTAGGGCCCATCTGTAAAGCTGAGCTTCTGCTCCATGAATATGAGAAGCATTTTTTTCCTCCCTATCAAAGGAAGTCATCCTGACAAGGGCCATATTTCCTGACTTTTCCCATGTCCTGGAACTTTGTACCAATTCTCCAGTCTCATCAGATTGTAAAGTAGAGCTCTCACCACTGGGCTGAGTCCTGGTCATAGTTTAACAGTGATACAAGGCAGCAGCCATTTTTGTTGTGTGGTTTGGGTTCTGGCACATTTATTTTGAAGAAGAAGAAACACCTTGCTGACTTCCTTGCATTGGTTTTTCTTCCTTAGTGTGTCCCTTTGTGAGGTAACCAGATGCTGTGAGATACGTGGGCCCATCTGCGAGCTACTCAAGAGGGATGTGCCTGGGGCAAACTCTGACCTCTGAGCTTCAGTTTTCTGGGGTCTGGGCTGAAAGAGAAGGGAAGCAAAGCACAGTGTAATCATCCTTTTAGATGCCCGTGGCTGTGCTCACTCTGTTGCACAACTTCTAATCTGTTGATCCGAAGGTTAGGATGGCGTCAAATGGGTACAATTAAAAACAAAACAAAACAAAATGAAACTGAGTCAGGACATGCAGAGGGAGTTTAGAATCTTTTGATTATGAATGATTCTCCTGAGCACTAAAGGACAGAGGAGGGTGGGACCATCTAATGCCACAGGTGAAAAGATGCCCCTCCGTGGTACTGAACTAAATGCCACTTCATTTATACACACTTGGCTCAGTCTGAGACAGAGGAGAGGGGGGGTTCTGGCCCTGTGCCATTATTTGGAGAAGAAGAGGAGGAGGAAGAGGAGGGACAGGAGGAAGAGGAGGAAGCAGCAAAAATTGTAAAAACAAGGGTGGAAATTGAAAATAGAAACAAAAAGAAGTCCCAAAACACCCACAGCATGGGAACCTTGCCCACACTTCGGGCTCACTAAGCTCCATGGGAGAGTGTGCCAGAAGGGCAACTAAACTATTACACAACCAAAACATTGCTCAACGCACACTCTTCACACACGGGGCCACACCGTCCCTGAGGTGCAGTCCTAAGGGAAGGGCTGGGTGGGAAGCAATGAAAAGCAACTTTCAAAAGTGCTGGCATTGTGCCAATCACTCAAAGGCTGGGCTGAGTCACCTCCAAGGTTCAAGTTTGCTCAGCCAGGCCCTAGTGGGGGGGGCGGCTGTCGCCCTGTCTTTCTCTCTGGTACCATCGCTCATGTGCTGATGCACATCAGACAAACATTCTCCCTGGCTTGCACTTTTGAGGCCATTTAATTTTTTATAGTTGAGGATGAACAATGAAAGAGAGCAGTTTCCTGTTTCTCAACCCCACCCCCTCCCACTACAGAAGAATCTGGGCTTAAACTGCCGGAAAATAACATTTAAATTCTATAAATTAGCTTTCCTAAAGATGCTTAAGCATTTATGAAAACATTCACATCTTATATTCTGTGCAATAAAATCTTAAATAAAAAATTTTATAAAGAAAGGAAAACTACCCCAAATGTCATGTGAGCTAAGCTGGCAGAGAGCAAACTGTTTAGAGCCAGGATGTCCACAGGATGCCCACAGCTTTACAAATGAAGAAGCTGGAACCTGGATGGAGGCTGCCATGTGTCAGAGATAAGTGAATATTCTTAGCCTTTGTGGGCAGAGTCCCTGGAGACTCCCTTAGGCTAAATCCCTTGGCCTAGGAAGCAACCCACAGTATTAACCCAGTTATATCCAAGTTGATACCAACTGTCAGTATTAACCCATTTTTTCCCCTCAGTTGAAGGCAGGGACAGAGAATTCTTCTGGCTCCAGCTCAGTTGCTCTGGAGAGCCACTGTGAGACAAATCAGAACTGGGCTTCTGTCTCAGTCAAGCAATTAATCTGCTAGTGAGCACGAGCAATAGTTAGCTCCTCTCCTGGCCTTGGTTTATTTCTCTGAAAAAATGACAATATAGTATTATACAGGTCTTTAGTGAGGGTTAACCCGAACCCTTCCGTTTTTGAAGTTCTGTCATAAACATGTTCAAATAAATATGTTTTCACATCCCCCCCCACACACATCCATACATACCCTACAAGCTAAATGTGCTTGTGAAAGAAATAAAGAGTACCAGGGTTATATTTCTTTGCCTACTGCTTCCCCACATTTTCCCAACAATACTTGGCTCTCTGTAGCTACGGGGGAAGGAGACTATACTCTTCCTCTATCTTCCCCCCCACTCCCACCCCTTCCCATCACCACCAAAAAGAAACAAAGAAAAGAGCGGGAGCTTTAGCTCAGTGGTAGAGCACTCACCTCACATTCACAAGGCCTTGGGTTTGGTCCCCAGGACCACAAAACAAAACAGAAGAATACTTTTGGCTCATTGTTCTGCAGGTGTCTTAGCATTTTTACACAGATGTGAGTGAGGTCTGTGCATGTAATTTCAACATTCAAAGTTGGAGGCAGGAGAGTGGTGTGTTTAAGGCCAGCTAGCCTAGCTACAAAATGAAATTCTGTCTCAGAACACCAAACCAAATAAAGAAACAGGAATAATTTTTCCTCTTGACTGCATCAGCCCACTCAGAGAGTAACTGGAGCAGACATGAAAGACCTTGGTTTAGAATGAGTTAGCCAGGACTTCGTGTGTGCTAACACACACACACACACACACACACACACACACACACACACACACACACACACACGGGAATCTCCTATATTCTTTATTATAATTTTTCTTGCCTGATTTTATCCCGTTTATTTAGCAAAATTAGATGGTTATCCTAAAGGTCATCCACGTAGCTATGTTCTCAGCAACACTTTGAGATTATAGCTTCCAAGGACAAAAACCCAGTTGAATATTGATCTCCAGTTGTCATATGTCAGTGCCTGCACAGTTTTACCTTTGATTGACTTTAGTCTCAGGTCATTTCATCAGGGACAAAGGCTACCGTTATTGGGCCTAGCACTTCCCAGTGTTGTGCACAGCTGGCACTTCCGAGTAGAACTTCCCAGGGTAATGTAATGCTCTTTATAGGGTCTTGTAGCTAGTAGTACCTACATATGACTGCAGGCTAAATATCCACAATGTTTGGGACAGAAGTGTTTGGATTACATTTTTTATTTATTGGAATATTTTCATAGCTATACTGGAAAACATTGGGGATAAAACAAGTCTGAACATAAAATTCTTCTATGTACCCCATACATCTCACACATAGGCCTGGACTGTAACAATCATTTTAGTGTTCCTGTGTTTTTGATTATGACACATCATATGAAGTCAAGCATGGAATTTTCCATTTGGTTTAGGTTTCAGAGTATTTTATGTATCAGATTTTTCAAATAGTCACATCAATGCCATACCATTTGAAATGTAACTAGTGTAACTGAGGAGCTAAGTTTTCTGCTGCATTTAATGTTCTCTATTAATGATGTGTATGTGTGGGAATGTGCATGTGTGAGTATAAGTTCCTCTAGAATCCAGAAAGGATGCTGAATGCCCTGGAGATGGAGTAGCAAGTGGCTGTACATGTCTGATATGGGTACTGGGAACCAAATTCAGATCCACTGTAAAAGAACAACAGAATCTTAACCATCAAGCTCCTTGCATGAAACTTTAGATAATTTATATTTCAATGTATGTGCCACATGTAGCTAGTTGTTCTCACTGACAATAGGCTAGCTGTCTGTAGACAATGACATGTTAGACACTATGCACTTAAGGATTTGAGTGAAGTCAATGATCATATGATAGAAACACAATGTGAAATATATGCACTAAAGAACTTTAACGTGAATTCCATGTGTAATTTAAGTTTTCCTAGCCATCACATTGAGGTAAAAAGAAAGGTAAAATGACTTCAGTTAATTATTGATTAGTAGTTAATTATTGATTAGTCACAGTTTTATTTCAATGTGTAGTCAATTAAAAACAGTGAGATATTTTACACTTCTTTTTCTTATTAGGTCTCCCAAATGTGATGTGCACTAGATAGTAACAACACAATTCTTCCATTTGAACTAGCAAGACTTTTAAGCCTTAATTGCCACAGGTGGCTAGTGGCGAAAAATGGTGACAACACCGATTGAAGCCAGCCTGGGGCTACCTTTTCTACCTGCTGCCCAGCATTTTACAGCACCTTAATAAGAATTTTTTAAAAGTTTTAGTGTTCAACTAAAGTTTCTAAGCAATATTCAATGGAAATATTAAACACAAAACTCACTGTATTCATTTCTACCAAAGTATACGGAGTTATTCAAAAAATATTTTGTATTTCCCTCCTAAAGATGTTTCTGATTCTTTCTCTTTGATTTACAACAATTAACTAATTTCACCAACATGTCAATATTTACTGCTCATTATTCAAGAGCATCTACATCTTGAAAAAAGGCACTGTGATTGCAGGCCTCGGAATTTCTGAGCTCAGTGCCTGGCAATTTTCATGTCAATAATTTCCATTAGTATAATGGGGTGCAATAGAAGCTGCTCCTGGAATAAGAATGTAATGAAGAAGGCAATCATAGAGAATCGTTTAGCAGCAAAGTAGAGAACCAATAAGCCAATGATCTGATCAATGGGTGCTAGATACACTAAGAGCAGAAGATGGTCCTAAAATATCCATTAGCAGGAACACTAACAAATAAATTACCTGATCATAATCAATGGAGCTGGCTGCAGATCACCAAGAATGATTTGGAAGCAATGTGGATCGTTTACATATCTCCACTTGATTGCAGTTTAGAGTTTGCACTGTCCCCCCACCCGCGCCCCCAAGTTTGGTCCCTTTTTAACACCCTTTTTATATCCGTTTGTTGTCTTATTCTTTACAGGTAGCAATAAGAAACAGAGAAAGGCCAATAGGTTTTCTATCTCTCTGGGCACACCTTGCAGAAACATGCTCAATATTTGCTAATGGCTTTGGAAGAGAAAGCTATGAAGCTGCAGCCTGTGCTTTCCCAGGCAGAGTACAGGAGAAAATCTGAAAGAGAGGCATGGAACAGGGTGGGAGGGGAGGTGGGGGAACAGCTAGAAGGATCAGAAGCATGCCTTTAATGCCTTTGACAGGCAAGGGTGTTATTCAGTCTGTTAGCCTGGCTCCTAAACGAAAAGGGTGGGAGTTGTGGGGAGGACACAAGCAATTTCTGTGGTCCTCCTGCTGCAGGCGGGCGCTCTGATCAGATCAACCCTTCCCCCTTTAGAGGCGTTTATGTCCTTTGATTTCATACGCCCCATAAGCATTTACACATTACGAAGTTAGCCAACTGGGAGAAGACAGGCTAACGATCTTACTATTATGTATTATTTAACTGGTATTAAGCTTTCATTTGCTACTCCGGAAGGAGCAAGATTTTCCTTTGCTTAGGAAAGCGACCATGAGTGGGCTGGCTGCACATGAGCTGTCTTCACTGTAAAAACCTAGCCTTGCCTTCAAAGAGCCTGAGGAAGAATAGAGGTTGAGACGTTCTGAATCCCTGTAATGCCCCCTGCTTTGTCTTCCCTGCTTCACTCTGTAGCTGGGAAGGAGACAGAAACATTGACTAAAGACCAGGGTGTGTCAGGCACCGTGCCAGCACAGGTTAACAGTATCTAATTTTATTGACATTTGTTTCTAGAAAGGCACAGCTAGCCACCCCTCCCTGCCAAGGGCATTATTTAGAATTTGGAGAGCAGAAAACCCCCATAGCCACTCCAGTTACACAATCCTGTGACGCCAGCATTCTAAGAGAAAATGTCAGCAGGAACCTTTAATGCTTTTTTGTTTGTAACAAAGGAAAGGGATCTAGGGATGGGAAGGTCGAGCTATTGTTTAAGGCCCTCTAACTAGAAGAAGACTATGGTGTTTGTGTTACTAGGTGTCAGCATCAAGCTGTCAAAGAGGAGACCATTGAAAGGCAGCATCCTCATCACTTCCAAGCAACAAAAAAGCATGATGGCTCTAGAGCTACAAGCAAAATTCTTCTCTGGAGCAATTTATGGGAAAAGTGCTTAGCTATGCACATGCAAAAGTAAGCAACAGATCCATTCTTTGTAAGAAAAGTTATGAGATAAATATTCATATAAAAATTGATGTTAAAGGGTGATATTTTTAAAAAGTCAAATTATAACCCATAAAAAATGCAAAACGTACAAAATGTCAAGAGTTTAACTTAAGGAGGGAAGCAGCTCAATGTTCTGAAGGTTCAAGGTGAATTCAGAGAGCAAATACATACACAGGTGAGCAATCAAGAACTTGGACATTAGCTTTCTCTAACAGATGCAAAGTCTTCCAGAGGACGGGGATGGGGGGGGGGATTTCCAAAGTTCATTTAAATGTGATGCAGCTTCTTCTCCCAGTGCTACAGAGTTCCTTTCCTGGAATATGCCCCCACTATGGAGACAGTGGATCTCATTGTCATGATTAGGTGACAGCAGAGGACACAGGTGAAGGGATTTAGCCGCTGTAATTAAATCTTTGGGACATAGTAATCAAAAGGGAGCTTATCTCGAAATAGTCTGAACTAATCAAGCAAACCCTTAAAGGGAGAAATTTGAAACAGAAAAGCTGCCACTGGCCTCTGAGGAGCAGGTTGTTAAAAGTGGAGGGGGAGGGGAACCGAAGAGATGACTCAGGGGCGGCTCTTGCCCAAGACCAGGAGTTCTGTTCCCAGCATGCACTTCAGTTGACTCACATCTGCCTGTAATCTCCAGGGGATCTGACACCCTCTTCTGGATGTCATGAGCACCTACACTCATACATACATATACTGCCCACACACATACACATTTAAAAAAAATCCTACAGCTGTAATGTGCAGTCTACCCATGGCTGTGAACTTGGACAAGGAACTGTTGCTGGTTGGTTGAAGTCTAGTCTGGTTTCCAGGTTCTAGATACACACTCATTGCAAAGTAGCAAGAGAAGAACAATCAGCAGTGCTGATCAAGATGAAATGCACTGTCATGCATAGCAGGGGGACATGTGAGTGATGGTACCCCAAGGTCCCAGAATTGTTTGGGATTTCATTTTACAGGATTCAAGAAGACATGTAATTTTATTGCTAAAGAGTATAAAGTAGGTAGTCCTTTGTTTTGGTTGACAGGCTTGGATTATGTAAACCTTGGTCACTGATAATGTCTTTTCCCATGATACACCTTATTTTAATCCTGTGCATGCCCAGTTATGCATAGGAATAGGAATTTCCCCTGAAAGTTTTCTCAAAGTTTGCCTTGCTGAACATGTACCCCAAATCAACCTAAGTGAAGTCAACCCCCATCACCTGTACCTAGTGGTGTTCTGAAATATATTTGAATAAAAACTATCCATAAGAGGGACATTTTTGATGGTTTTCAAAGGTAGGAAAAACTGATTCCATTTGTTTGGAGTGGGATATACGTGTAGATCCACACAAGTGTGTGTATGAGGGGAGAAGGGCAGGATACAGTTTGCCATTGGGTTGCTAAGTGTATTACTAGAAAAGAGGTATGCACAGTCCAAGCCAAGTGGAGTCTCTGGATGCTCGCCTGCCTTAGAACCTCAGTTCCAGATAAGACAGCAGTGACGGGGCAGCCCTTTACCTCCAACTAAGACAGAGAAGATCCAATAAATGTCTATTCACGTGCCCTGACCCATAAAAAATACAAGGGAATAATACATTTACATTCTTTCAAGATGCTAATTGGTAGTAGTTTGCTAGGCAACAATAGAAAACTGTAGCATATGTCCATCAAAATAAGCATTTGCATTGGTACTCGTTAATTAGCTTCAACTAACAAACTTGTGCAGTAGCTCAAGGCCATGAAAAAACTCCAGAGACAACCCTCCTCACCCCATACACACACGCAGACTCGCATGTGTCCAGATAATCTCTCAATTTCATTCAATGTGAGAAATTTATTTGATTCATTTCAGAGACCATTATATGCCTGTTTCATAAATAATAGTGTTTATTTTTGGTTTTTTTGAGACAAGGTTTCACTGTGTAATAGCCCTGGATATCCGGGAACTCACCTTGTAGACCAGGCTGGCCTTGAACTGATAGAGATCCACTTGCCTCTGCCTCCCAAGTTTTGGGATTAAAAGTGTGCACCACCAGGTCTAGCATGTTTTGTTTTTTAATAGAGGATATGTATAAACACACACATATGTGATATGATTAGGTTCCTTCATTTTGGGTGTCTGTATGTCCAGGTTCCCTCAGAGGCCAGAAAAGGGCATCAGATTCCATAGAACTGGAGTTGGGGCAATTCCAAATTGCAGGATGTTGGTCCTAGAAACCCAACTTCACTCCTTGAAAGAGCTCTGAACTGTGAAGCCATCACCTCCTCAGCCACTGTCTGATTTATTATTTAAGGAAACCTGTAGTTTCTTCCCCACCAAACTGATTTAGACTTCACTTGGGTTTTACAGCCATGTGAGCAGGGCTGGCTGATGTCCAGGAGTTCCAGAACAGACACCTAAGAAAGCTGTAGGAAGGCCCTCATGCCTGAACTTCCCATGTAGATCTTCACTGAGGGCCAGGCTGGGCTGTGAGGCTGGAATTCTCTGTGCAGTTTAAGCTAAGGCTGATTTGACCTGCATATCCATTTGTCCACTCAGCAAACAAATCTCTGCATCCCAGGTCTAGACAGAGACACAGTAAAGAATGGAGACCGAAGTCTCCAGCCTCGTGGGATGTAAATCTAATGGAAAGAGATGTAAATTTTGAGAGCTACGCTGCTGGCTGACCCCTGTGTCCATTGTGTCCAGCCAAGAAGAACCTTCTTAAGTTGGACTCTGAGATTATACCCATGGGATACCTCAGAGATATTGTAGGTGTTAATCCCCTTGTTGACAGATAGATCCAGGTAAGACCCTAGGCTTGGTAGAACCGTTTATATGGATGACCACTGTAATGGGCCCAGATCCTGAAAATAATTCAGACTTAATAAGACACTTTGGACAGTCTTTGCCTGCCATGTGGAGGCTGTCCTGTGTCCTGGATGGGAATCATTCTTTGGTAATAATAATGGCAGTTAGCACATACACTTACTGTGTATTAGCCATTGTTCTAGTGCATTACATAATCTAAACAATAACTGGATGAGGGGGTTACAATTATTGTCCTTACGCTACAGATGAGGAAACTGAGGCAGAGAAAGATTCAGTGACTTCCCTAAGGCCCAAGCGAGTATCAGAGCCGAGATTAACAATCAGGCAGTCTGGGTTCTGATATTTAACTCTCAAGTGATGTCATCTTCATAATTCTGGATTTGTTGAGCCTGGAACCTGCTATAGCAGGGTGTGGCCTCGTCTTGGATTTGATTCCAGTATTAGTAACAATAAACAGACTTCAGTTACACTGTGTTGTAAATCTGCCACCTACTGAAAAATGGCTGTGAGCTCGCTCGTCTGTGAGCCTCTTTTCTGGACTCTTCTTTGGGGGAAATGTACTTTCTCCCTAGGGTGCTTTTCCTTAGAAATGGGCATTGCTCATTTCTCCATGAGGATTCAATCCTGAGCACAGGCTGTGAGCAAACATCCCACAGCTGCTCACAAACAGTAAATAACAAAGGATGAGTGAGTGCCTCAAGTTTCCTGTTTACAACTTCCATCCAATGGAACCTCTTCTAGAGAAGTGCAAGACTGGCAGTGGATTAACAAGGACTTGGCTATTTTACATAGAAGAACAATGGATGTCCTGATCACCATTTTTGCTTCATTACGTCTTTGGCTTTCTTGGAGTGTCACAGGAAGAACTATGTGTTCACCCACAGACTTGAGGGAGAGATGCAGCCCCAGGCACATGGAGGAAGCATCTGCATGAACAATGAGTGTTGTCTGAAAGTGAGTTCTGTACCAACAGTCCAAATCCAGTTACTGTGTGGGTGGACCGTTCTGTGAGGGGAAATGGTGACAGGCCTTCATACCAACACCGTGTGTGTGTGTGTGTGTGTGTGTGTGTGTGTGTGTGTGTGTGTGTGTGTGTGTGTGTGTAGGTTCTGTCTATAGATATGCATGCACATATGGGTTATTGCAGAGATGCCAGAGCTCAGCCTCCCATGTCTTCTTGATCATGCTTGACCTTGTTCTTTGTGACTGCCTCTCATTTTTACCTGACTGGGCTGCGCTGCGCTGCCTGAGCAGTGAGCAGTACACACACACACACACACACACACACACACACACACACACACACACACACACACACACACACACACACACACACACGCACACACGCGCGCACACACACACGCATGCACACACACGCATGCATGCACACGCACGCACGCACACACACACACTCACACTCACACACACAGTATTAAGGTTATAAATGTGGATCACTGTGGCTTCTGAGGGTTGAACTCAGGCACTCATGCTTGCCACACCACACACTTACTGCTGACAATCATCTACCCAGCTGTCCAGTTCTGACTTGTTTGCCTTCCTCAGAGATTGTTGCCCAGAGTCCATTTCCTTGCTGGGCTTATTCTCGCCTCTCTCTTTTTCCTTTATTATTTCATTTCTATTTATTATGGTGGAGTGTACAGCTTGTGCAGGACCAGACTTCCTGCTGAGCTTTCTCTCAAGGTAACAGGGAAAAACTTTCTGGAGCTAGAAGTTAGTAAAATGGGATAAGAGTAGCCCTTATCCAATAATTGGAATTAGAAATGCTCTGGCTTTTAGATTTGGGAACTTCTGAGGAATTTTGGAGATGGAATCCAAGAATGAACACAAAACTCATTTATTTTGTATATATCTTATATGCATAATTTGAAGGCAATTTAATGTAATCATTTTTAAATTTATATACACAAAACAAAAACATACATTGGACCATTATACTTGTGACATCATGTTGGCATCCAAAAAGTATTGAATTTTGGGTTTTAGTTTTTGATTCAGCACTAGAAAAATGTGCGTTCTACTGGACATCCATTGTTGACTACCCAGAATCCAATCTCCCTTCTTTTGATGATCTAACCAACAAACAGGTCCTCTTTCTCAGATGTCTGTCTCTAGCTGAACCCCACTCTTGGCTCAGTACTGCCTGCCATTTAGTCTCAAGCCAACCAGGGCATTGCAATCCCCTGGGCTCTAATGGTTGGCTTATGATAATTATTATGTGACAGGCTGAGCCAATCTGAGGAGAAAGGACACTTTTATGGGGATTCTGAGGAGACTCCTTTTTACCTGCTAGCCTTTGGAGGTGTTAGCACTACTCTAACCTAACAGGAAACAGTGATAGAGGAGACAGTCAAGCCCTGAAGGGTACAAGACAGACAGTGGACACTGGGGACAAGGTTTCACTCTCTAAATAAGTTTCTAAGACACCTAGTTCCATGAATTCATACGTTTTCTCAGAGAACTAACGTGGGGTAGGCTTCCATTGCCGCATGGGGAAAAGCTATTTTCTACCAGGGAAAACTGAGGAAAATCTTCAAAGGAGCAGAAGCCCATCAGTCAGGCAGGCCACGCTCACCTGAGACTGTTCAGTTTCTCTCTGTTTATCAAGAAAGATCAGAACTTCAGCACCCGCTTTTAAAGCCATTAGCTTTTCCATCCCCTCCCATCTAAAACTGACATTTTCATGGGGCAGGAGTATCGGTACAATTTACTAGTCACATTTTGGCTGGGACGGTCTTATGGGGAACACAAATACAGGTTGATTCCTCAATAAAAGTCATTTCTATCTGGTTGTGGTGACCATGCTTTTGAAATGCATACCATATCATCTCAATGACACTGTATTTTTGTCTGAGGTATGAAGACACCTGACCTGTCTCCCAGCAGATGCTGCCGGAGGAGCAATAACCATAGCACAAATTCAGTGCTGTTTGCACTGTGGTTGGAATAGTGAGTGTCACAGAATTCACATGGAAGGAAATCCACCTGCCCTACCTTGCAATCCAACTTTAACTGTGCAAGGATGTGTTCCTACTTGAGTCTCCCGAAAGTGTACAAAGAATATCACATGTCATTAACACAGTTTAATTTTGCAACCTAACTGATAGAAAAACCTAATTCAACTGCAAATGTGGCTTTTGGCATCTGCATGAGCATTGTCTCAAAATATACTAGAGTTGCCATTTGACAGATGGTCCTACATGGGTCCAAGGAAGCTGATGACAGATATCTCACATTAGATCTGATTACATTGACAAATCTGAGGAATGTCCCATGGGAAATGTCTCCACTGGCCTGAAGGCTAACACAACAAGAAGAATTGACTGACAATAAAGATTTAAAATGGGAAGGAACAACCTTCCTGAGGTGATTCGAGAGTATGTATTAGTCTTAGAAATTCATGCCCTTTGACCTTGGCTCTTCCTTTTCAAATTTTAACTGAAAGTCCTGCTCAGACATGTGTGAAAATATATCTAAAGATCTTCACTGCAGCATTAGAATCAGAATACAGAAGAAGCAGAGTATATCACCCACAGTCCCACAATGCAGGACAGTTTGCCTATACAGAAAACAGTCAGGCTTCCTCAGTCATGGGCTCATGCATTCAACCAATTTCACATGGAAAGTGTAATCAGGTTTGTGATGGTTGCTTTTGTACTGAAAATAAACAGACTTTGGTTTTTTAACTTTTCATTACTCTTTAAGTTACACAGTATAAATACTCAAATACTTTTTATATTGCATTAGATATTGAAAGCCATCTAGAGACATCGTAAGGGCATCTAAAGAATATAAATATTATAAACGAGGAGGCCTACAGGCTATCTAAATGCTACTACAGGACTGGAGAGATGGCTCAAAAGTTAAGAGCATGTGATGCTTTTCCAGAAGACCAGAGTTTGCTGCCTAGCACCTCTGTCAGGGAGCTTACCACCACTCCAGCTCCAGGGGATCTGATGCTCCTCTTCTGGCCTCTGAAGGGACTCTCACTTACATGAGCAGACATACCCACAGACACATCGCTAGGATTATGGTCTAACCTCTAAAGCCACACCTGGCCAAGGGCAATAGCCTGGCCCTGCCCTGCAGTCTGATATCAAGCTCCATTTAAAGAGTCCCGCCTCTCTTTTCTTCCTTCTTTCCCCCACCCTGCCAGAGGGCATGCTCCCCAACCTCCTCCCTCTCTCCTCTCTCTTCTTCTCTTTCTATCCATCTATCTCTTCTCTCTCTTCATAATAATAAAGTTTTCCCACATAGACTCAGTCTAAGTGTCTCATGCTGTACTACCTTCCACTGTGCTCACATGGGTCATGAGATTTCCATCCATCACCATCCACCAGCCACACGGGTATACGCATTGTCGTAATATAACACACGTATCCACCTATCCTGAGAAGTCCAGGAATTAATTCCCCCTATATAACAATGTGTGGCTACAAATTTATGGTCAAACTTTCTGTGACTAAAAGCAAACATAGGTGTAGTGGTTTGAATAAGAATGGTCTCCTATATAAATTCATATATTTGAACACTTAGTCCTTAGTTGGTTGAAGGATTAGAAGGTGTGGCCTTGTTAGAGGAAGTGTGTCACTGAGAGCAGGTATTAAAATTTCAAAAGACCATGACATTCCTAGTTAGTGACCTCTCTCTCTCCCTCCCCCCCACCCCCTACCTCTTCTCAGATACTGCTTCAGCACCATGCCAGCCTGACTGCCCATGCATCCCATCATGGTAGTCATGGACTCATTCTCTGAAACTATAAGCTCCCAATCAACTCTTTCTTCTTTAAATTGCCTTGGTCACAGTGCTTTGTCTTGGCCCTAGAAAAGCAGCCAAGGCATCGGGCATGAAGAATTAGTTGGATGATATCACTTTATTTCCTAAGTGTTCACAGGGATCACCTCTGGATGGAGATGTCAAAGGGATGGTTCATCGCTCGCTCCACTGTCAACTTCCTGTGGACATGTTAACTTGTAGGTCTGAAAGTTGTTTGCTAAAATGTTACAGTGAAATCCACTGTTGTATGATAACATAAAAATTAATAAATACTAAAAAGATCACTCTTTTAAATGTGTATAGATAACAAACTATTGAAACACTTTAACACAGAAACAATCTGGTGGAATTAATACAATAATGTTAATTTTGCAGTCTAGGATTTATCTGTAACCATGGAGATTTTAGTATTTATTGATCTGTATGCTGGAGATGGAACCTAGGTCCTCTACTCACAGATGACAGGCAAGTGTGTGCCACTAGGTTACATCCAGCCTGAATGAGTTTATGGTCAAAGTTTTAGGTTTCTTTTTTTAATGTGCTCTATAGAGGGTGTTGTCCAGAGGGACACTGAGGCAAACGCTTACAAAGAGAAAGGGTTTCTATTGGCTTTCCTTTTGGAGTTTAGTCAATGTGAGCTGGCCTCACTGCTTCTGCACCTCTGATAAGAGTCTTGTGTCACAGTGGGAAGGTCCGCTCACTGCATGACCTCTGGATAGCTGGAGAGAAAGGGGACTCTAGATTCACCGTGGGACTTTCAAGGTCATACTCTTCTCAATGACCTCACTTCCTCCCACCAAGTCTCATCTCTCAAAATTACCCTATCTCACAATAGCCCTGCTCAAAGCAACAAATCCTTAATATATGAACCCTATATAGAAACAATAACATAATTTAATTGATGGTTCTTAAAAGTATCTATTTGCTTGTTTTCTAGGCAGGATTTCTCTGTATAACCCTGGCTGTACTAGAACTGCCTCTAAGACCAGGCTGACCTCGAACTCACAGAGAACTGCCTGCCTCTGCTTCTGAGTGCTAGGATTAAAGTCGTGGGTCACCATTATTCAGCTGAAAAATTTTTTAACGTAATTTTTTATTGAGTGTTTAGGAGTTTGACATCATGTATCCCAATCCTCCTCATTTCCCAGTCCCTCTATATCTGCCCTCAACTTTTGCCAAATAGATAGATAAATAAATAAAAATCTCACTGGTCCCTCTGGACAACACCCTCTATAGAGCACAGATGTCTTTCATACCGGTAATAGCTACATCTCCAGTTACACAGTACATGTTTCGTGCTTCATCATTCCTACCTCTCCATCACGTAGTCTTTAGTCATAGTGGCATTGGAAGCTGTGGTGTCACACAATATACCCTTTTGACTAAAGAACTTTACTTGCAAATGTTCATGTCAGTGAGTCATCAGTCTGGTCCAAGGCTTCTCTATTCTGCTACCCCATCAATAATGGACCCTCACCAAGATTCCTCTCAGATACCCAACTGTTGCCCGAGGCATGGAGGTCTTGTGATAACGATTCTGAAAGACTGGCCCCTTTATGTACTCCAGCAGCTCACAGATGGGGTAGGTGTTGGGATGGGCCAACTCAAGGCCCTGGATCTGGACCTGGCTGGTAGCTGAGTTTTCCAGCCTGGGACTCCGTTGTGCCTCTTCTACCCCAGGCGAGGGGCAGGATCTGCTCTCTCAGCCCTCACCAACACTGTAATTGTTAAAATTTAATGATTAATGTATGGGTAAGCCTTCTAGTCCTAAAAGCTGCTTATCCCTAACAAATTTAAAGACTGCCTCTTTCTTTGGCAGAAAAAAATTATTATAGGTTTAAAATTAGACATCAATATCATCCAAATTTAACAATTTAGGAAACTTTTTAAGTTTACAAAATGTTTTTCAGCAACATAAACTCTAACCTTAATTTAGTGGAGAAGAAGATGAGTGTGTGTGGAGAAGCGGCCACATCAGGACAAAGACCCCTGAGGCAGATGTGAAAGTCAAAGAGACAGGAGATGTTAGAAGACCCCAAATTCAATATTTGGAACCCAAATCAGAACTGGTGTTGAAAGTAGATTTGCTGTTTTCTACAAGCCCAGCCACTGGCTGTGTGTTTACAGGGCCTCCACACACCACTCAAGTCAAATATTAATTACTTTCATCAGAGAATTATTGTGTTTTTTTTTCCCCTAAGAAACAGCTCATAAACATGTTATAAAATTACCTGTCAAGGTCAAGAAAACTCATAATCTTGACAAGGGGAAGAGAGAGGATACGTGCCCATGTCTAGACCAGTAATTCTCAATGTGGGGTAATTTTGCCCATTCGGGGACATTTGGTAATGTCTGGAGACTCTCTGTTGTCTCTTCTGAGGTGGTGGGGAGTGATGCTGGCATCTAGTGGGAAGAGGGCAGAAATGTTGCTAACATCCAACAGTGTTCAGAACAGCTTCCTACAGTACAGCGTTCACTTTCTCACCCAAAGAGTCTCTGTGAGGGTTGAGAAGCCAAGTCTGGACCATGACAGGGTTTGGGGAAGTGATTCCCAAGCTTGGCGCTGTGGAGAAGGCTCAGAGAGTAAGGGCATGTGCCAAGCAAGCATGAAGACCTCAGTCTGGATCCCCAGTACTCCTATTAAAAAACTGGGTTTGACAACACCGGTTTACAACTCCAGAACTCCGAAGGGTGGAGGCAGGAGGATCATTAGGGTTTGTGGTCTCCATCCTAGCTTCAAGCACAGCAGGAGAGACTGTCTCAAGAAAATAATGCAGAAAGTGAAATGGAGGACACTCAATGTGCAAACACACACATACCATACACATACACACACACATGCACACACATGCACACACATGCACACACATGCACACACATGCACACACATGCACACACATGCACACACATGCACACACATGCACACACATGCACACACACACAGAATGTGATGATTTGAGTGAGACTGTTTCCCATAGGCTCACATGTGAACACTTTATCCCCGTTGATGGTGCCGTTTGGGGGAGGTTATGAGGTCATCGTGTGTCCTCGTTGGAGAAAGCACATAAGTGACTGGCTTTAGAGTTCATAGCTTGCTCCACTTCCACTTTGCTCTTTGCTTTGTGTTTGTGGTTGAAGCTGCTTCCTGTTCCTACCTGCTGCTGAGTATGCCTTCCTTTCATGGTGGACTCTTCTCCCTGGAACCATGAGCCAAAATAAACTCCTCCTTCTGATGCCTTAGTTGTGAAGTATTTTGTCACTGCAACAGAAAAGTAATATGGGTGTGAGAGGGGGTGGGGAGGGAAGGAAAGAGAGAGAGAGCACAAATTCTGTTAGTCTGTTCTCTGGCAAGGAAGGGAAAGGAAGGAGTTAGTGAGGGCAGGATTGATGTCGCCAAGTCCCCTTACAGTGGAGGAAGACCAGGTAGAGAAGGGCCGGCTCTACAAGCCCTCGTTTCTTGTTGTTTATTTTCTAATGAGAACTGGATGGAAAAACTTAAATACACTAAATGTAATCTTGGTATATAGTTCAGGTCGGTCTTGAACTCATGACCTTTCTGCCTCAGCCTCTTGAGTAACTGGCATTACATGACTACTCTACCTTGTCTGGCTTAAACTCTTGACTGGAATTCATATAAGAGAAGCATTCAACCTGGCAGACTCCCTTTCCTCCTCCATATACAGTGAGAAAGACACGAAGTACAGAGAGGAAAAGGCCCGTTTCAGAAACTTCAGAAGGGTCGTAGGGCCAAGTACAAATTCTACCTGATTCCCAGTTTGTTTTGCTTTCTTTTTCTCCAGACAATAGAAATTGGGGTCCAGCCCAACTGACCTGCAGCTATCAGAAAGGCTTTTGATTGCATTTGGGGTAAACTGTGCTTCTTAAGACAGGAAACTTGACACATTCTTTTTACCAAGATTTCCAGTATCAGTGGTTGGTGGGAAAAGGATTTTTCTGGTCAGTTCCGAGATAACCTGGAATCTCCCATTCCCTGGGACATTTTGACTAATTGACATTTTCCTGTAGTCTACATTCTCAAAGACAGTCTCGACCTTGGCAAGGCTTGTAGGAAGTGCCGTTGACAGTGTTTAAAATTTAAATCCAAATTTCTTCTTTCTGCGCTTTCCATCTGTGGTGCTGGAAAACATTTTTTAAAAAAGCATGCAACATCTCTTTGTAATAAACAGAAACGATCCAACCGTGTGAGGTTTTAAAAAAAATCTAAATATAAAAAAAATTCAATAGGCAGAAAAGAGTTCATTGCAGCCAAAAAAGATAAAAATTTTGATTTGGGCATGCTACATATTCTGGATAGAGATGGGAAGCTTTATGACATTGGGTGGGTTTCAAGAGTTGGGGAGTTTGACTTGAATTCTGCTTGGCCAGGGATGAACCACGTGGAAGGACCCATTTCTCCCCCATCTCCCTGCTCCCATACTGACAAGTTCCCCCCTGGGCTGTTTTGTATGCTGTACTTGGAAAATGGAAGAAAACAAAACACAAAGCCAAAATTCTACAACTCCAATCACTTTTAATTAGTCAAGAGAAATCAATGCTTCCAGTGTTCATTGGTGAGAGAGGCAAAGCCAGATGGTGGCAGCGTGATTCCAGTCTATCTGAACATCTGGGCCCCTCACCTTCTCAGGCTTTTGTTTCTTCCACTTTTATAAAAAAAGGTGTTAAAGATTGCTGTCCCCTGTTCCTGTTGGAAGTAGCAGTGCTTAATTTAGAAAGTGCAGAAGTGCTAGCCGTGAGAACATCGTGCATTGCACCAGTCTCATGCCCGAGCTGGACGTCAGTCACCCATATTTTACTTAATAGGGTGTTTGTGATTAAACTCACTGTAAACCTGACTGGATTTGAAATTACCTAGAAGACACACCTCTGTGAGTATCTGTAGAGTGTTTCATAGACATTTAGTTGAGGGGAGCAAACGTGCAGGATCGTCCTGCACTGTTATCCTAAACCTCTGAGTCAGAAGGAAGAAGGACCAATGTCATTCACCTCTATGTGACTGCAGGTGCAGTATGTTCAAACTGTCCTGTGTTCCTGCCACTGTACCTCCCCACCATAACAGACTGTATTCCCTCAAACTGTGAGCCAGGGAAGCCTTAACTTTTTTCTGTCATGTACTTTGTTCCAACAACAAGAAAAGTACTAAATGACACCCAGTCAAAGCATCTCTATAACAATAGGAAGACATTGTGAGTGTTGAGACAACCAAACATGGGGGTGCAACCTTTCTTCACTTCTTTCTAGCCATGTGACATTACCTGAATCAATGTGCTCTCTGGGGCTCCTTGCTGATTGAATGGTTTTATAATGATCACCACCCAGTATGCGGTGAAGCTTCAAGTCAACAACACATGAAAAGCAAGCAGTTGGAAGTCAATACACATAAATCCCACCCCAGCCTTCTGAGACACACAGCAGCTTACTATTACTGCTAAGATTTTTGTGAAGTGCTGCTTAGGGGAGAGAATTAAAGCCCTAGAAACTGAGCAAGGGGGAGGATTCAGTGACGCAGAAGTAACTTTTGTCGCCCCGTGGTGAGTTTTTGACAGGTCCAATTCTGCTTGGCTTTTATACATGGAGTTCTGCAGAATGAGAGCTGAAAGTCTTTAATGAGGACTCTAACATTCTGCCACGCCCTTGATCATCTCTGATAAAGGACATTTGTGCCCCCATGTGGCATATAGGGATCTTTTTGTTGAATGGTGTATAAACTATTTCAAGCTAGCTTGGATGTGTGTGTGTGTATCTTTAGATGTCAACATACCAGACATGCCATTTCCCTCTGCATAATAGTAGAATCTGTAAGTTAATAAATGTCAGAGTCATTTTTAACCACCAGGGTCAAAATCTAAAAGAAATTTTGCATATTTCCCAGTGAAGCCAAAAGTGCCATTCATTCACTCAGACTTGTTCTGCATCCCAATTGTAGGAGACAGAATGGCTGCTTTGGAAACAGCGGTCCTCTTCTTTATTCTTAGCTGACAACATCCACAAGGACTGGAGTATCCCTTCCTTCTCCATCTTGGTCATAGAAAGAGGATCTTGTCACAAAGTTAGAGGTGACTTACTCAGGGCTGAGGATGTGACTTGGGGGTAGAGCATTTACCTAGCAAGCACAAGGCCTTAGGAAGCATAGGAAGGAAAAAAGAATGAATAACTCCAGTGTTTGCAGTGACTCTGTTTGCCTGTCCAGTGATTGCTGTGGACACAAGCGTGTGCAACTCAGTTCTGGTCATGCATGATTCACAGAGATCAATCTGCTGAGAAGTTCTCTGCAAACAGAGTGTTCTTCCTAATGAGAAGATGCTCCCAGGAAAGTTCTGAGTTCTAGGCTCCTTTTTAGCTGGAAGTGATGTTGGATGTCAGCACCACTAAAGGAACTTTGGATGAGGACCCAGTAGCAGAAAGAACCTGAGCTTTTGCCAGCATCATTTGGCTGTTGAGTCTAATGTTCTTATTGTTTAAAGTCATTGAGTTGATTTTTTTACTTTTAGACATTTGCTTCCCAAACTGACCACTTTCATCCTAGCTGACATTCCTCCTAATCAAGAAGACAGGTTTTGATGATTGCTGACTTACTAGCAGAACTAATCCTGCAGATACCAAGAAGTTAGTACTGGTAGCAGAGTCCCCACCCCCACCCCCCACCATCAATACATAGCATCTTACAAGCCTAGGGACAGTATAGTTTATGTTTATGAAAAGGCACCTCAAAGAATGATGCTTCCGGTAGCCTTTCTGTATGCTTCAAAGTCTTTGCTTCTTTTGATGGGGAGTTGGGTGAGTATAACGTGACTGCATTGCGTGTCCTGCTTGCTTGAGTTTGATAGGAAGTGTTCTCATGACAGCATTGTCCCTACAGTGGGTGTGGGGGGGATGCTTTGATGTGGGCTGCATTTGGACAGCCTAATACTTGGGAAAAATGTACTGAAATTGAACAAGATTGCTTTCTGCCCAGCTGCTCTCCAAAGGCTAGACATTTTTAGCACTGAGCAAAGAAGCTTGTATTTGTTTTGACAGTCCTGGCAAGGAGAACAATGGTTGATTATCCCAGCACTTTACTAACAAATAAGACTGCCTCCGGCACAGATAAAATATGGGTCTTGACTTGATTGCATTTCATGTCCAAGGGAGTTCTCTTCTATTCACTGGCATGCCCTTTCATTATGCCGTGCATCTTTTCTGTCCCTCATCCTGGCCCCATGAAGCAACCTATGGCTTTCTTTCTGAAAAGGCCCCTTCTGCAGTCACCATGGCCACGGTGCTTTGATTATCTTATAAAACAAGCATTTTCACTTTCCAGTTTGATTTCTTGGGAGCTAAGTTTGTCTTGTTTGCTTTTGGACCCACATACTGTGAAGTTGGGTCTACCACTGATTTTTATAACTGTTTACTTTGGTACAGGCTGCCCTCACTGTTGCAGCACAGAGAAGCTTTGGAATTTTCCATCATGCCTACTTTAGAAGGGCTATCCCAGGATTGGAGAGATACTTAGTTCTTAAGGAGGATCTGAGTTTGGTTCCTGTCTCTCACGACCTTTGTCCCACAATTGACTATAATTCCAGCACCAGAGGCTCCTACACACACTATTCACTTTCTCCAGTACCTTGTACTCATATCCCCACATTTGTAGTCTATAGTTTCTGTGTGGCAAATTTCCAAAGAACTTGTTTTAAGCAGTTGTCAACATGGGTGACAGTTTTATTAATCAACAGTTTCATAAACCCTTGGGATCATCAGCCTTTTTTTTACCTTTACTCACACTGGTGACAGGGCAGTTGTATGTCATTGTGATCCTAATTGCCTTTTTTCCATGACTAATGATTGTGAGAACTTTTGTTAGTCAGCTTTCAGTTACTATAACAAACACCTGAGATAATCGACTTATAAATAGAAAAGGATTGTTTTGACACACAGTTTTAGTCACTTAAATCTATGATTGATTTGGAATTGCTTTTGGGTCTGTCTTAAAATAACATATCGTGCACATATGGCAGCTCTTACCTTCTTCCAATATCACTTTGTTGGAACCCAAATTTCTAACATGGATCTTTGGGGAGATTTTTGGCCATTACTTCTTCCCCCTTCCCCTGTCTCATTTTTCACCTCTTTTATTGAGACTCCACTTGTATGTGATATAGATATAGTTTGTTTCTGTAATTTCCATTGGTCTTTTAAAAAACTTTCTGTGTGAGGATATTTACATTACGTTCTTTGCTTTTTACTCTAAGACTTATTTGTGATCTTAAAGTCTTTGCTACTGCCATGTCTGTGTCATCTCTACTCTGTTCCTTCTGATGTTATTCCCTGGCTCATCCTTTTATTTTCTTACTTCATCTGCCTACCAATTTTCTTATTGGATGCTAAGTATTACTGAATGGTACAACATTGAGTCCAGAGTGTTGCGTGTTGATCCGGTGGACAGTTATTTCTACATGATGCTACTGGAGTGGTTTGCAACCCCTTTGCAGGTGGGCTGTCCCTTTCACAAGGATCACTTGAGAACAGGGGAAAACACAGATTTCATACTACAATTCATAGCAGTAGCAAAATTATAGTTATGAAATATCGATGAAAGAAAATTATGGTTGGGGTCACCACAACTGAGGAACTGTATTAAAGGGTCACATCATGAGGATGACTGAGAATTACTACTCTATTGGATTCTGTTGATGCTTATTTTTTCCAATGTTTGCATTTACTAAAACAGATTTAAATTATAAATACACGCAAATTTAAGTAAAATATGTTTTTAAATAGAATAGCTTTATATGACAAATGCCCAGAGTAGTTATATTACCTCTGAGCTCCGTCCTTCACCTCACTCTCAGAGCTGACATGTTCAAAGGCAGAACAGGAAGGTTGAGGAAGCAAACATATCTCATTGGCAAAGGAGCAAGAAATACAAGAGACTCTTATGGTAACAAAGTCAATCTTCAGAACTTTGATAGTGTGGGTCGAGAGTGGCCCATGTACTAGGACTAGTGTACTCTTGTTCTGAAGGATGGCATTTCTGAAGCCTCAGCTGAATCCCCAGTGTTTAGTAATAGAGTTGACTGGCCAGCAACACAACATCTGCCAGCCTTGTGTAACCTCAGACTCTCGACAGCTCAGCTCTCTTAGCAACTGTTCTGGTTCAGGCAGTGCAAAACACACATGTGTGTGTGTGTGTGGGGGGGGGGGTTGATATCAGGTTTCTTCTCAATGGCTTTCTGGCTCATTGTTTTTGAGGCAGGGTCTCTCTCTGAAACTGGCCATGAAACTCTAAACAATCCCTCTGTCTCTGCCTTCCCAGAGCTGGGCATACAGGTATACTTCCATGCCTTGTTTTGTTTTGTTTTTTTTGTTTTTGTTTTTGTTTTTGTTTTTTTGTTTGTTTTTGTAATGTGGATTCTGGGATCAAACTCAACTCAAGACTTTCACTTGCAGAACAAGCACATTTCCCCATTAAATGCCCCATCCCGCCCCTGTGCAAAGTCTTATGGTGCATACAGCTTTTTATGTGGCCAAAGACTACAGAAGACCAGCATGCAGACATCTGTGCTATTTTCCTGATCTGCTCTTCTCTGAAATCCTGTTCTCCAAATTCAAGCCCCTCAGCATCCTACCAAGTTCCCCTCATCCCATTAGGGGAAATCACTACAGTCTGTGGAGTCTATTACTTGCATTGCCAATGAGATGTGTCCTAGGCAGAAAACTGGGTTGCCTGTGTAGCTTAGCTCATGTGTTTCTTTGCTGAGGGCTCACTGACTGTTTCCTTGAGTTTTTATAAGTTCCAAACAAAGCTCTTGGCACATATTAGGTGCTTAGTCAGGTGTTTCCATAGGAGGAGGGCAGGATAAGTCTGGCTCACTGAAGTCCCAGTTCTGGAAGAACCCAGAAAGCTATTGAAATGACCCACCCAGAGAATCACTCTCATTTCCTTTGCCCATACCTGCTTTCCTCAGCAGTAACCAATTTTCTCTTCAGAAGCTGGCGAGCGTTTTCTGCACATTTGAGTGACTCCGATTGTGAGACTTGGAGCGTAGAGGTCAGGAGCAGAAGAACATCCATTTGAGATGTACACTGTGCTCTGGGGAATTTGATAGACTTTTTCCAAATCAGTTAAATGCTCTCTGGAAGGATTATTGGTGGGGAGGGGGGGCCGTGAACAACTTGGTCTAAAGCGTCATTCAGATAAATCCTGGAAGGCCTGTGTAGAGATTCCATGATACCAAGAGAAGGGTTCCAAGGGCTGTTCAGAGCAGTGTATGAGGTCTCAGTGGGGAAAACACATGTCGGGTACTATAGATGGAAGAAGGTCCCAGCCCAGGCCTCCTGCTTCTTGAATTTGGCTTGAACAATCTTCCCAAGCTCCTTGTCCTGGGGCTGGTTTTCTGGAGCAATGAAAATCCGTGCATTTTCTTTGTCTTCATCTCCACTGGGAAGAGCAAGCTTGCTTCAGAGATTGACTACACACACACACACACACACACACACACACACACACACACACACACACCATAACTAACATCACAAACACATCTGTGCCCCATGTGGGAGGTGTCACCTGACTTTGGGGCATCACCCTCTTCTTGCCTTAGGGACAATGTTTTATAGTTTAGATTCTTATTTCCTTCCACAAACACTTTTCTTCCCATGTCTGCATTTTAGTTCAAAAGCACCGAAGATAAACAAGGGATTGAAAAGACTTCTTGTGTGTTTTCATTTTCCTCTGGGGCAGAAAAGACAACAAGTTATGGTTTTCTTCCTAACAAATAAACTGCTTTCCATATGTCTCCAAGAGAAAACTGCTTCCCTGTGATTCCGCACATTTCTCAGTCTGCTCCAGCGGAGAGATCCAAGGAGCAGTGAGTTTCCTTTTCTTGCAGGGGGGAAATGTGTTTTCCGACTCACGGGCTGATCTCTGGGCTGTAGTAATTGAGGCTGCAGAGCCTACGCCAGCTCCCTGCTTGCCAGGGAGCCAGAGTGTTGGGGGGAGCAGAGGGTTGCTCCTTCCAGCTCTGAGGACATTTGTGCAGAGTCCAGTGAGACCTTGCCTCATGGCCTCAGACAGCTGCTGCCCCCACCCCTGCTTCTAAGCAGAATTGAGCAGCTGCTTCTGTGCCGAGTGAAACATCTGCCTCGCTTGCACGCAGAGGGTCGGGTGGGGCCTGTGCATTTTGCAGAAAGATGGTCCCCACCATGTACCTGCTGTACTGCTAGGGTCCGGATTCTGGATCTTGAGCCAGCTGCAGCCCTCCCTAAAGCCCTGGACAGAGATCCTGGACACCTCCTCCCCCGGTTTTTTGTTTGTTTGTTTTGTTTTGTTTTATTTTGTTTTTTTTTTAACCTCGAAGTCCACGGTCCAGGGATCCTCCCTTAAGGTAAGCCCTTCACAAGCTGAGTCTGCTCTGTTGCTCCTTGTGCAGCCTTCCCTCCTCACCACCCTCTCCCCACACTGCCACCTGCTCCTTTGTAGCAGTAGAGGTGTGCAGGGCCTCTTGACTGTCCTGGGCTTCCCTTTAGGTTGGAATGTGGTTCCTGGAGATGAGCTGTTAATGACTGAGCTCAGCCTGACTGCCTCTTGTTTATCCTTAAAGTCTCAACACAGTCTTTCCCACAGGAAGCCTTCCTTCCTGGCTACATCATTGACAATGCTTCCCTCCTCGGGTTTCATGCACAAATAGGGGTGAGTGGAAAGAGGAAGAGTAGAGAAATGAAACTTAGGGAGGAGTGTAAGGGCCACTTTATTTACTTTTATCCTAACGGCCCCCCTTTGCCTCCTTTCTTTTCTTCTTTTCTCCTCTTCCTCTTATGCTTTCAGCCAGTTTCGAGCATCTCAAGCTGCCCTTAAGCTCACCATGTAGCAGAGGATGACCGTGAAATTCTGATCTCCATGCCTCTACTTCCCAATGCTAGGATTCCAGGCTTGTGCCACTAAGTTCAGTTTGTGTAGATCTGAGACTTGAACCCAGGGCTTTGCGCATGCTAGGCGAACACTGTGCCACCATAGCCACACCCCCGAGGCCCAGCTTCTTTAGCTAACTCTCCACATCTCTCTCTCTCTCTCTCTCTCTCTCTCTCTCTCTCTCTCTCTCTCTCTCTCTCTCTCTCTCTCTCTCTCTCACACACACACACACACACACACACACACACTTCTCTGAAGTTCAGTTTCTTAATTAACCTCCCAGATACTTCCAGCACCCTACAGAGGACACATTACAGACAGGCATTTCATAAGAGTTGGTGTCAGGGCTGTGACTAGTATCTGCTCCACATTTCTAAGCTCATTTTCAACTATGCTGCAATGCCTGTTCAGGCAGGGTCACCTGTAGTAAAGACTCAGAGAACAAAGACATAGGCACATTTGGAAACCATCCTGCTGACCATCCTTCTCTGTGTCTGTCATTGTTCAGGTATGGTGGAGCAAGAACTGTTGAACAGATCCTTAGATTCTTTGACAACACTTCTCAAAAGATGTACCCTTAGGCCTGAAGAGATTGCTCTGGTTAAGGCCACTTTCTGTTCTTGCTGAGGACTCAGATGTAGTTACCAGCATCCATATGATGTAACTCTAGTTCTAGGGGATCCTATGCCCTTTCCTGGCCTCCAGAGAAATCAGATGCATATCTGGTACACATACATTCATGCAAGAAATAATGAATATACACATTTAAAAAGAAGATGTAGCCTAATTCTTCCTCTCTTGAGCAGAGGTGGGCCTTAATGGTTTCTAATGAATAGGATGTTACAGAAGTGATATGTTAATTTTGAGGTCATAAGAGACATAGATATTGCGGCAATGCTATGAGGTCTTTCCATCAAATCCTGGAGAGACCCACACAGACACAGAGAATTCCTACCCACGGGCAATAAGTGACTATCTCAAGATATCAAGCCTTCAGATGACCAAAATCACAGGCAAAGCTTTGTGGTCTTGGGAGAGGTCTCCAGGCACAGCCACTCAGCTCCGCTATTCCTAGACCCCCAAGCCACAAAATCTAGATAATAAATGTCTGTCTTGAACCACTAATTTTTGAGGCTAAATTATCATGCAGTAGTAGCTAACTGATATGGTTTGTACTCTTGAATGTATGTAGAAAATGAAGGAGGGAAAAGGTTCCTTCAAGAAAAGGCTTTTCCATTCCAGAGAAGAAAGGAGAGCTTGGCTTACCAATGGGGGTTCTGTGCATGTGTCCCCAGATGGGTTCATCTGAACCTAGTTCCTGATGCAGTTGTATGAGGAGGTGGATGTTTGCAGGGGGTGGGGGTGCAGGTTCTTAGGGTGGAACCCAATGAATGGGATCTGTGTGCTTACAAGAGGAACCCAGAAGAGTTCTCTAGTCCTCTAGAGGAGGAAAGTGGATCACTGGTATCTCAGAAGAGGGTCCTTCCTGCCTGTTGTGGACCTTGCCTGTAGCTGTGATAAAGCTGCTCCTTGCTGTGATAAAGATGTGACAAAAGAAACTTGAGGGAACTCAGGTCACAATTCCAGAGGGGCATACCCTGTCATGGAGGAGAAAATGAGTCAGCAGCAGGCAGGGAAGGTGTGGTGGCAGAGCTGCAGGCTGGCTCCATACAGTGCGTCCACACTTAGGAAGCAGATCATGAAGAGAAAGAAGGGCTGACCCTGTTCTGGGTGACCGTGTCCTAAAGGCCCTGCAACTCTCCCCAGATTGGAGCTAGCTGGAGACCAGGTGCCTTTTGGTTTTGTTGTTGTTTTGCTTTGGGGGGTTATTGCTTTTTTTATTATTTAAAAAGGTTCCCCCCCCAGACCTCCACTGTTCCTTCTGCCTCCCTTCTCCTTGTCCTTCCTCAGCCTCCCCCTACCCCATCCCCCATCTATTCCCCAGGGAGGGCAAGGAGTCCCAAGGTGAGTCAGTTCTGTCTGGCATATCCACTTGCGGTAGGTCTGAGTCCCTCCTCCAGTGTCAAGGCTGGGTTAGGGGTTCCCCTGTAGGGAATGGGCTGAGAGGTCAGTTCATGCACCAGGAACATAGTCTAGTCCTACTGCAAGGGGCTCCCCAAACTGCCCACGCTGTTTGACTATCATCTACATTCAGAGGGTTCAGTTCCTTTCCATGAAAGTTTCTCAGCTGTCACTTCAGAGTTGCTAAGCTCCCAATAGCTCAGTCATCTCTGTGAGTCTCCTCCTCAGGATCCTGATCGCTTTGCTCATATAATCTCTCCTTTCTCTCTTCAGCTGGACCGGGAGCTCGACCTGGTGCTTTGCTGTGGATCTCTGCTTCTTCCTTCATCAGCTGCTGGATGAAGGTTCTATAATGATAGGGTGAAACCAGGTGTTTAAACACATGCTTTCACTCTAGCTTTGCAGACTTCCAACTTGTAGAAACTAATGTTTTCTTGTTTGTAAGCCACTGACCCTATGGCATTTTATTACAGTGGGCACAAACTGAGATGGGTGACTGTGCCCATCTTGAGATCTCATGTTTGCAGATGTCTCTAACTCCCAGGCTTCCCTAGATGAACTGTAAACAGCACTGTTCAGCCCAGCTTTAAGTAGCCTCAGATTAATTCGCTTACTCCTTACAACCACCATGTACGATACTCACATTATCCCAGCTCTGTGAATAAAAACCAATAGAAACCAAGGAACTGAACAGTTCAGCAACTCTTCAGACAGACGCTTTTCTAGAGGACAAAAGGCCCTGGGCACAGATGAAGGCCTGCTTTATAATGTGATTTTGAGCAGATGTTATTTCACTTCATCCCAAATGCTACCCAGAAAAGAATAGATCATGACCTTCTCTTTTAAAAATAACGAAAGTGAGACCTGGGAAGGTTACAGGATTTGCTTGGGTCTCACAGGAAGTGGCTGGTGTGAATTTCACAACACCCAGCTCTCTCCTGTTCTCACCATCCTCTTGCAACTCAGTTTCCCATGTGTGTTTGCCAAATCCAGAAAATCCGCATGGCGCTGGCCAGCTGCCTAAATGAAAACTGAGGTGACAACTTTGATACATCCCCAGACACCTGTCAGCAGTTTTTGAACCCAAGTCCAAGTGCTTCCCTGGCACCCTTAGCTAGAAAGGGCAAAGCAGGCTGAGGAAGGGTACAGGGTCCTGGAGCAGTGAAAGAAGCCACCAAGAACCCATAACCACTTGTCCCTTAATCCTTCTTAAAGGCACATCTGCTTCTAGGCCTGGGATGTCTCAGGATTCAAAGATGTCTGAAGAGAAGTCTCACCTGACTGTTGGTGGAGAAATAACCACTCCAGAGGAAGTCCAGGAAGCCCCAAGACAGGCTTAAGTGAGAAGATTTATCTTCTCCTGCCATGTTCATATGCTCTCCACAGCCATGGTGCAACCTCTTTCCACACTTTCCTTTTCCCAGTATATGACACCTAGAAGTCAAGATGGCTTCCTTTGAGCCAGGAACAGTTAGCTCTCATGATAGTTCTCTAAGGAAACAATTCAGCCCCTGAGATGAGTAAACATAGCCATAATCCAGGATAAACTCAGACCTGTAGAGTTAGAAATTGTCTGGAGAGTAAGTTAGAAATGCAGACAATCCCAAAAAATCCCAAACTGTCACCTGATCTGCCTGGTGCCTGACTGTTGTATTCATTGGACTCCATGCAGCTGAAGAAGCTCTTGTGTAAGCAATTCTCCAGCATCAAGAAAGCATCCTCCCCCCCCAATCTATCCCCTCCCTCTTGTGGTCCCAGATGAAACTTCTAGCTGTGATGGGAATGGACCTGTGCAGAAAGGGCTTCTGGGTGCTAGTACACAGAGTGTACAGTGTATGAAAGCAACCAGATTGTACACTTTCAATTTGTACATTTTTCTCTGTGTATATTACAAAGAGCCCTGCTAGATGCTATATACAGCTTCTGGAATGGCACAGCTGAGTGGCTGGGCAGGAGGACTAGCATTGTCACTTGGCAAGCAGGGCTTTGGCTAAATGCTGTAAAGATAAAAAAAAAAATTAAGACTTGTATAGGAAAGTTGAACTCTACTGAAATAAGTGTGCTTGTCACACAGGGCCTTGGTTATCGGTCCTGAAGTACAAGAGGTTTAAACACATAGATGCATCATATGCCATGACAGCCATGTTTCACATTGTCAAAGATGAACAAAGCAGGGACAGTCAGTACAAGGATCAAGGAGCCTCGTAGTGTTTTACTAGAGCATAAAATATGGGGTTAGTGAACATCCATGTGGTGTACACAGGGATAGGATTGGGTGTGTATGTGTGACTGAGTGTGTGCGTATGTGCATGTGTGTGATAGCTGTGTGTGTGTGTGAATATGAGTATGCATGTGTGAGAGTGAGTGTGTGAGAGTTATAGGAGTGTGTGTACGTTGGAATTTGTACCTATGCTTCCTAGCTTTTGCTGTTGAAAAAGAAGCAAGGTCACCTATGTAACAATGAGCAAGCACTGAACACCAAGCTACTGGTTTCTAATCCATCCTATAATAAGAACCAGGGATCCTTGGAGAAAAGGTTGACCTTATAGTATGTTCAGGGAAAATATGAGAGGCACCTGGACCATCTTGTGGGACTAGAAAGTAAGACAGTACTGGGCAAATGGTCCATGGTGTTGACAGAAGCCTACTTGAAAGGGTACCTGTTTGTCATCAGAGATATGCAGAACAAGAGCAGAATGAGATGCTGCCAGAGACTTAAAAGAACTTTAATAATTAAGAAACAATAATCCCAAAGTTAAGGACCCATGTTTATCCAGGGCTCTCAAACCCTTTGTGAACATTGTGTACGGTGGAAAGTTCTACCAACACTGAACACACACACACACACACACACACACACACACACACACACACACACACACACACACAGACACCTTATTCCCCAGCAATTCTGAACCTGGGTCTATATGACTAAGAAAAAAGAAGACATATTTCCTAAAAGATATGTACAGAAGTATGATGACTGTGTTATTAGTGATAGTCCCAAATGTCCACAACTCAAAAACCATAAACTGTGGTACATGTGTGTGATAAAGTATTGTATAGTAGTAAAAATTGAGAAACCACTACCATACAGGACATCATAGTCCTGCTGAACTTAAACACAACAAAGATCAGAATTCATTTAGATGTCAGAAGCTGGAGAGCAGTCACCTTAGGGAAGGAACAGATGACAGGGTAAAGGGCCAACAGCACCTGTACGGATGGGCTCTGAAAATGCATCAAGATATAGATCTTTCTAGACTCTCACTTCTTTCTGTATAATGCTTCCCTTCTGATATCAAATGGACTGTCCCTTACACACTAGCAAGAACATCTTCAACTTCCCATTCACCAAGGGTCCGACCAGATCACCCATTCCAAGTACCAGCTGTCTCTGCTTGTCGTCTGTACTTCTAATCAACAGGGTATAAAAAGACTGTACAGCCCAACTCTTTCCTCAGATTCAGTTATTTCTGGAATAATCCACAGAGCTTGGGGGATACACTTACTGCTTTGTTGTAAAGGGTATAGTAAAGGATCCAGATGAAGAAAAACATAGGACTAATCCCGGAGGGTCCCCAAAATAGTCACATTTATCCCCAAAGAGTTAGGGGACTTTCTGAATTCCAGCTTATCTGGATGTCGTTTTATAAGCACAGTCGATTATTAACTTGATAACCCCTCCCTTCCCAGAACGATGAAGAGAGTCTGAAGTTTCCCAGCTCCCAGTTGTGGCTCAACTGGTGACCAGCCCTGATCCTGAAGCTAGCCAGGAGCTCACTACATGTCACCTCATCAAAACAGGAGACATCCCTGTCACTCTAGAAACCCCAAAGGATTTAGCAGCTTTGTGCCAGGAGTGATGGGAAAGGCCAAATGATAGAAGAAAGGTGACTGTGGCATCTCTGTCTCTCAGGAAGCTACAAGGGTTCAGGATGCCAAGCATCAGACTCCAAAAGGGCATATCCTTGTGTACCATTCTCATATTAGCCAAAGAGTCTTCATTGTTGGTTTCTCATTGAATAAATACATCTCTACTCTAAAATCAAGCATTTTCATTCTTAAGTTTTTACCCAACAGCAGTTAAAATGCATATGGACCAAAGATCTCAGTGGTATTTACAGTAGTATTATTCATTATGGTCCTAAAATCAAAACAATTGAAATGCTCATAAAACACACACACACACACACACACACACACACACACACACACACACACACACACATATCTTGGCATCTCAGCATCCTCAGATAGATAGAATACTACTCCACACACAATGCTCAATATGCTGAATGAAGATGGAACCAATATTGCATTTCATGAGACTGGGTGATTTCAGGATGGGATGACAATGGCACATGTTCTGTATCACCATCACAACAGCAGGTACTTATGGCCGAGGATAGACTGGAAAGAAAATATTTTAGAGGATCATGAAAATGCTGCCTATCTTATTAGGGATGTGAAAAAATTTAAATGTGTCTAGAGAGATAGTTCAGTGGTTAAGACCACTCGCTTACCATGCAGAGGACCAGGGTTCAGTTCCTAGGACCTACATAGTGGCTCACAACCTTAAATCCGGGTCCAGGGAATCAGGTGCCTTTTCATACTTGTTTAAGCACCAGGCATAATCATGTATGCGCATTCAGACAAAGCACCCATACCCAGAAAACAAAATCAATCAATAAAAATGATCAGGAGTGTGGGTTAGAAAACTACATAATATACTAAACTTTATCAAGCTGTTCACTTAAGATGTGAGCAGCTCTCAAGAAACAAATCAACAAGCACACCCTGTCGTGAGAGAGACATGGGTCGGACATCTGATTTTGTCATACATTGTTTGCCAGCCTTGGTAAAATCAGGTCCTCTCAAAATTCGTACTCCTAAGCCATCAGAAGGAGGGTGGAAATGACAGAATAATGTGTGAAGTCAGCTGTCCAGTGAGAGTGAAATTATCTGATGTTACACCATAATAAAAGGGCATGTGCCATCATTTAAAAAAAAAAAAAACAAAACCCTCACGTAAAGAAATCAAATAATCAACTGGAATGCCACCCAAAATAACTCCTGTAAACTCATGTATATGTTGGCTTCCTCTGTATAACTGACAGTGTCAGACATACACAACCTTGATTCTTCAATTATGTGATAAGAGAGTGCCTTTAGTAGAGGCTTACAAAAATATTAAAGAAGTAAGGTTGGTAACTTCTGAAAATCTGTGTCTTACAGAGTATCTGCAATGAATATGTGTATGTGTGTGTATGTGTGTGTGCTCACACACATACTTTATGGGTGTGTTCCTTAGGAGCATGGGGGATGCTCACACACATGCATGTGTGGGTGTTGTCCTCAGGCATAATACACAATGGTTTTTGTTGTTTTCCTTCTCTCTCTCTCTCTCTCTCTCTCTCTCTCTCTCTCTCTCTCTCTCTCTCTCGACAGAGTCTGTTATCTAGTTCTGGCTGTCCTGGAACTCACAAAGTAGACAAGGCTGGCCTGATACTCACAGAGACCTGCCTCTGCTTCCTGAGTGCTGGGATTAATGGTATGTACCACCACTCCTGGCAATCCACTTTAATTCTGGAGGCCAAGTTTCTCACTGAGATTTGGGGTTCACCAATTTAGCTAGGCTAGCCAACCAGCAAGTTCCAACCTCCCCAGCTCTGAGATCACAAGGACACGCCACCATACCTTTTCACCCGGGTTGGATGTTGGGAATTAGACTCAGGTCCTCATGCTTGGGTTGTAAGTCCTTTGCTAACTAAGCCACTTCCTCAGCCCCACTAAGTGATCTTTTATAAAGGCAAATTGGGGCCAGTTACATGCTTAGTGTGTAAAAATGGTTGCAACAGAGCCTGATGGCCTGAATGTGTTCTTGGAATCTACATGGTGGAAGAAAAGAGCTAGCTCCTACAAGTTGTCCTTTGTTAATGAACATGCTGTGGCATATGTGCCTAAACGAGTGTTGTTTTTGTTTTGTTTTTAAAGTCAGATGTGGCTTCCCAGACTTCATTATCCTCAAGGCAAAATTCAGTAGGTGGCCAGAATCTACATGCTTGGGGAGATCTAGAATGGGGAGCCCTGAGGGTTGGCTCGGGCTCTTCTCCACATCTTTCCTCCTTTGACCACAGGCCAGCTAGAACATATTTTTCTCTTAGAAATGGGTTCTTGGTGCCACATAGATCATCCAGTGCCTTCGACCTAAGCTTCTTTGGATTGGCACACTGACATACCTACCAGACCTCGTGGCCAAGACAAAATCACCAGGGAGAGAAGTCCCCTCCACTCTGATTAAAGCAAGGTAAAGGCTGAATAGATGCTAACAGTCTAGCCCAGCCGCCGAGCTCCTGGCCAACAGGCCACAATGAGTCCTCAGCCTCATCACGTGCTCCTCCTGCCTACAGATACCATTCTTCCTTTGCAGACTACCAACTTCTCATCAGCCCTTGACTCTTTAATTCTCCTAGGTTGAGCCAATTGTCCCTGCTATGTGGTACCTGCCACAGGCCCTGCACTTCACTGTCATGGCTCTACTGCTCACCTACCCTTATCTCTTCCATGCTATGGAAGGTGAAGGGGGGAATTCCATTCTGATGTACAAGTGAACCATTTTTATTTTGTGAGAAGCCTTTGGAAGGACAAGTGAGGAAATATACTTTTTTCTTTGAGTTACAGTCAGAAACTAAAGTGAAGAGATATCTGTGCTCTCTGCTTGCTGTAGTGGGTATTCATTCCACCCATAGCCAAGGGTGTGGCCTCTTGGCTAACTTAAGATCTGGGGAGCATGTCTGGTCTGCTCTCTCTCTCTCTCTCTCTCTCTCTCTCTCTCTCTCTCTCTCTCTCTCTCTCTCTCTCTCTCGCTATTGGATGGTGAAGACTGGGTAAAGTGGCATGAAGCAGCATTGGATCGGTCCACAACCTTCTAGGGACTTTGCAACTGAGTTTGCCTTATTCTGTATCAGTGAGTTTGCTTCCCCATAGTATCCCTTAATAAATAATTATTTTCTCAGTCTAGCTTGCCCATATCTCTTAGGTGTTTCTTTTCTTCTTTGTAACAGCAGCTGGTCTTCAGGGAGCCTGTGCCGCCACTGCATACAAGTTTCCATGCCCTGCATTCTGTGTCCTCCTACATATCTCCTGCCTGGGCCAAGTTCAACCTAATTAGCTGCCTCCCCAGAAAGTTAACAGAAAGACAGTCTCCCTTCTGTGAATCAGTGGAGCAGGCAGAGAGCAAAAGCATTCTCAGGATCACTTCTTCATGCAGTTCCCATTGCAGACTCCTGTTACCTAGGTGGCTGGGGCTGCCTATCACTGAGGTTTCCTCCTTGTGATGGTCCAAGGCTTAGCTTTCCCCAGACTTCTGTTTGCACCGACAGTATCATATCCTACAAACACAACCCTGCACTTTGTTTTCACCAAGATAGCCAGAATCCAGATTTCTATGGCTCACTATGAAAGCAAACAAACTGATGTCTATCCCGGCAGCTGACTCCTGCGTCCACCCACACACTCTCTCCTGATCCATTAGGCAGGGAAGGAAGCTGGCCAGCTTGGACGATGGGGTAACTGGCCTATGAGCTCTTGTGAGGCTCATTTTAACACAAAATTCTCTAAACACTTCATGAGGTAAGCAGCTGAGTGTCACTGCATGCGTGCATCTTGTCTTTGCTGAGGAGAGAAACTTCCCGTGGCAGCTGGAATATTAAGTGGCTGTTCCACATCAACTCCTGCGGGTTAAAAACTTTCCTTCACAATTATACTTGCAGAGTAGGCCTTTCCAGTATCCTGAGAGCTCTAGGGACAGTCTGTGGAAATTACCAAGATTGATGGGCTAACAGGTAGCCTGAGAAACACCAAAAAAATCCTTCTGCTGTCTATCACCTATCCGTCTATCTACTTCTATCATCTATCTATCTATCTATCTATCTATCTATCTATCTATCTATCCATTCATCATCTATTCCTCATATCCCTGTATCTATTCTCCAGCTCTCTGTCATCTATCCATCCATTATCTACTTATCATCTATCTATCCATTACCTATCAATTATCTGTACGTTGATTATCTATTATCTAGTCCTCTCATTAACTTATCTATCCATCATCTATCACTCTTTTTATATATCTGTCCATCATTATTTATCACATATCATCTATTCTATCATTTATCCATCTATTATCTAGTTATCATGTTTTTATCCATAATCTATCAATCATCTGTGCATTTATTTCTATGTCTCTAGCATCTTTTCATCATCTATCTGTCTGGCAGCTCTGTCTATCTATCTGCCTAACTATCTATAATCACCAATAGATCTGATTGCATTTTCAAAGCTTCTGGCATTTCTGCACTTTATGTAGGTAGCTAGCTGGCTGTTAGTAGTTTGGTTTTTAGTCTGGTTTTGCTGAGAAGGCCTGAGGCATAGTGCACCGTGGGCTGATTCTCACTTTGTGCTTAAGCTCCCACTCGCTGGGTGACACTGGAGAACGAGAACACACACTCATTAGTCCCTGCTTGTCAGAACGTACACATCCACAAAGAAGCAAACTGTGAGGGCCCATCTCGATAGGAACAAGTGACACCCCTAGTTTATTCTTAATTGTCCTTCTATGCAAATTCTTCTCTCCTTTTCTGATTTGTTATGTGAGAAAATATTAAATTAGTCTGAACATGTAGAAACAGTCTCCCGGTTTTGAGCGTTTCTCTTCTTCCCTTGGGCGTTTAATCAGCTCTTTTTTTTCTTTCTTCCTTAGATTTGTTTGGCAAGTTGGAAAGATAACAGACCGGGGACTGGGGGAGGCAGCTTTTTAAAGACAGAAGTTCCCAAATTAGAATGGAAAGCACATTCTCTATGGCTGTGTCTTACTATAATTGAATGTTTAAAGCAGAGGGTCTGACGTGACTCAAGAGCCTGCAATTAAATTTATTTTTCTAAGAAGTGTCCTCTTAGTATATAATACAGCCTAATGGCTGCCCTTCACGGCTAACTTGGATAAAGAGTGTATTTCATTATGAATATATTTCATTATAAAGAGCATATTTCATCTTACTATTCGGATTTTTGAGAAATGACAAGATACTAGGTTTTCTGAAGACCTGGATACTTGTTTCTCTTCTGGTTATTTATTCTGTTGGGTGACCCTGACCAATTTGAGTTATAATTTCCATTTCCATCAGCTTGTAACCACTTCCATAATCTAGTCAGATGACCACTGAGCTCCATAAGAGGTAAGGTGCTTTTAAATGGGAGCAAAGGTTAGGATTCACAGGACATGTCAGTTAGGAGTAAGACAAACACAATCCCCAGCCAACCTGAGCTGGATGGATTGGGCCATGATGAAATGAGTACTAACCTCAAAGCCATTTCAATAGACTTCCCAACTTCATGGCTCTGATCTAGGTTTCTGTGTGTAAGGCAAGCTGTACAGTTTTCTGTAGGGCTTTTAGAATTTCCTAGCAGTATAAGCCTAGAATGTGCCCATGACCCAAGGTTGACACAAGGAGAAGCCAGTTGTACTGAGATGTCTGCACAAGTTCATAAAATGTAAACTGAGGCCTGGAGAACCGGCTCAGCTGGCAAAGTGCTTGCTGTTCAAGCATGAGAACCTGTGTCTTGACCATCGCCCAAGTCAAAAGCTGGGCGTGGTAGTGTGAGCCTGTAACTCTACCTCTGGGGAGGCAGAGGCAGGAGGATCCCTGCGACTTGCTGGCCAAGTGGCTAGCTAAATCAGGCAATTCCAGGTTCAGTGAGAGCTTGAAATAATAAAAATGGAGAGTGATTTATGAAGACAATGTGATCGCTGACCTCGACATGCACACATGTGCATATACACACATAGTTTATATACATACACAGCTTACTCACACACAGACACACATACACACACATAGACACACACACACACACACACAGACACACACACTTTTAGAGAAATAAATAGCTGCCATTGACTCCTTCTTATGTCTAGATTCTTGGTTCTTGCCTTACCTATCCCCATATTTCTTAGTTTTCCCGTTGCTGCAATAAAATACTCTGTAACAACAATAAAATGTATGTAAGGGAGAAGAGATTTGTTCTGTCTGGCAGTTCAAGGATGGTGCAGTTATCATGGTAGAAAGAGAAATAGGAGCTCAGAGTAGCTGGTTGCATTGTACCCCAAGAAACACACCTACAAACCTTTCTTAGCGTTCACTTTCTCTGTTGTACACAGTCCTTGATCCCTTTTGAAGGAACAGTGCTGCCCACAGTCAGGATGGCTCTTCCTACATCTACTGACACCTCATCATCCCCAAGAAGCCCATCTCTCAGGCGTTCCCAGATTCTGTCAAACTGACAGGTAACTGTTGCACAAATGAAGGAAACTCAGAGCCAGATCTCAGGGGAAAACTGAGATATCAAAGAGATATCTACAGTCAAATCTCACCCAGCTGTCTTCCAGCTTCCTCAGCCTCGCCCCTCATGCCTTCTTCTCCCCTCTCTGTCTTCCTATCCTGCCTTAAATACCTTCTTCACTCACATTCAGGTTAAGATTAAAGGCTTGGCACCACCACTGCCTGTCTGGGAGCCTGGAACTCCCTCAATAAACTAAGATGACCTCAAACTCAGATCTGCTGGGATTAAGGGTGTAGGTCACCACTCCCGGATTTTCCCTGTGCTGGGATTAATGGTGTGAGTTACCACTCTCCTAGACTGACTGGGATCCCTCTGATATCTCAGACTGGTTTTTATTAAATTTGAAAATATTCCCATAGGTAATCATCCCTGTAACCCTCAGAAGCTCTTATTACCATGGCAAGCAAATAGAAGCTGAGGCCCGAGGAGGCATAGTAACCTGTCCAGCATCACAGAAAACGGAAAGGCACAGTGGTGACTTTCCACTGTGCAGTTTGGCTGCAGATCCTGTTCAGCTACTACACAGGTGTGGAACCAAGTTGTGTGGAGCCTGAAGCTCATAGGATGTTCAAAACTTGAGACACAAGCCAGGCACAAAGATGAATATCAACTTATAGGGAAGAAAAAAATGACAATACCCCGCATAGTCTCAAATAGCTGACAAAGATACCACAAGCATCACAATTCAGAAAAATGACTTTTTAAAAATTAATTTACTGTCTTTTTATTTTTTGCTCCCCCTTTTTGGCGACACACTCTCTTGCTCACTTTTTATGATTTTGAAAAATCACTTTTTAAGAAAGAGAATGGGAAGTTAGCCAAGTTTTTCCCACAGCTCAGTAAACTGGATTTCCTCCCCCATTATCTTTGCTGTAGCTCACAAAGCAGGTCACTTTGGGTGGACATTTACTTACGGTTTGTGGCGACCATATAGATGTGACTCTGCAGTGGAGATCCCAACAATGCTTGGTTACTGTCCCTAGACACAAAGCTTCATTGCAGTCATTATTAAGAGCGAGCTGCGTTAAGGGCATTTCTGTTGCATCAGAACCTGTCTGTGTCCCTGATGATGAGACAATCAGTGTCTCCTTAGCAAGCAGCTCTACACCTTGCAAACCACTTCTCCACCCCCACAAAATCCTGCTTTAGCCCTACAACTTTATAGGACTATTTTTAAAGTTCCCACTTACAGCTGATGCTCTATACTTGTATCCCATAAAGGTACACTGAGTGTGTCCCCTGGAAAGGACCTAGTCAATAAAGAATGAGGAATATAAACTGTCTGTATATGTGCTGCCATAATTTATAAAAGAAAGATATTCGTGACAGCCTGGTCATGCTTTTCTGTGTGTTTTTTATGTGTGTGGGTGGTGCATGTGGGTATCCCCAGGAGAGCATACCAAGGCCAGAGGAGGATGTCAGATACCTTTCTCTGTCATTCTCTGTCTTACTCTCTTGAGACAGAGTCTCTCACTGACCCTGGAGTTAGGTTGGCAGTCACAAGCCCCAGTGATCTTCCTGTATCTATGGTCCACAGCACTGGGGTTACCAGCACACATATTGCCATCGTTGGCTTTATGTATGAACTCTGGGGATTTGAACTCAGGTTCTCGTGCCTATGCAGTAAGCACTCTGACTCAATGAGCCATATCCCTAGCCAGCAACCAGGCTTAAAGGTCTTAAAGGACTTGATAAGCCCAAATGAGCATCAGAACAAGACTGGGTAGATTGTGGGCAATCAACACAGTTGATCCTTTGAAGGTTTCAGGGGAGAGGGATGAAGCATGTGTCTAGACACAGATAAGAAGAGGTAACCTTTATTTAATGTTTAATTTTGTGAGGAAAAAGTTAGAGAACAATGTAGACTCCTGGTTATCTATGTAAATGTGGGCATAGTTGTAAATAAATGCACTGGCATACTTTAGAAGCACATTTAGGACACTGAGAGGCACTTGTGTCTGAAATGTGACTAAGAATTTGGGGATGAAAAGGGAAAGTTTTAATTTTGACTTCACACTTTTTGGTACTACTGCACTAAACTGATGTTGAATATATGTTATCAACATATTCTATCTTGCAGGTGATGGCACTCAAGCTCAAAGCACATTAAGAAGAAAAGGAAATGCATTGATTCCCAGAATTGTGTTGTTCTAGAGCATCCAGCCAGGCAGGATCCAGATGTTCAGGTGTTAGGGGGGTTTCGCTTCTTTCTCTTCATCTTCTCCCTCACTCCTTGAGTTTACCCATAATTATATTCACCCTCTGAAGTAGCAAATGGCCACCAGTCACTTCAGACTTAAGCTTCTCTCAGCTCAGTCTACCGTTCACCATTCACTGAAGCCACAAAGATGCTGTGGGCAGAGTGGCCAAGTAGACAAGCCAGGCCAGTTCTCCTGAGCCCTGTGTGGGAGCATTGCTGAAGAAGGGGGAGGGAACTGCAATTAGGAGAAGCTGGGGGCTTTTTCTTAAAGGTGAGGGAAGCTCTCACCTAGTGAGATAGCCACCTGCCACACACCTCCATCCAGTCTTACACAGCAGGAGATGCTTTATAAAGATAGTAAGTCTTCAGGGGAAGATGCCCGAAAAGCACAATAGAAACTATTTACTGCCACAATCGAACCCAGGGGAGAGAAGACTCCCCTCTGCTGGCTTTTCAAAAGAACCTCAAGTTGCAGTGTGCTGGAGGAATTAGGCCAACAGAATAATTAGTGCTAAGTGTTGGGCTGAATTCAATAAATTATAGTATATCTATACAATGGGGAGTCTGCAGACATTGTAGCCAGGTGGTAGATGAATATTGATACAGAATGCACTTACCACACAATACTTTCAATGCAGACTGAAAAGCGGTGTTTACAGCACGAAGCTTGTCTTTATTTTTCAAATGTGCATCCCTGTGTGCAAAACAGAAAGACAAAACCATCGCACCATCGATTCATGGATAGCTCTTCAGGTTTATACATTATAAATTGTTCTACTTTACTTTGGTTCCATATTTGAATTTCCTGAGCTTACTCTAATGAATATTTATTACCTGAACACCAGCAGGACACAATGATACACATGTATGAGAATGTCATAATGAAATCCTTTATTGTGTATGCTAACTTAAAAATTCATAAAAATAGTTATTACCAACTGAAAAGCCAGACAATCCCATGAAATCCGGTGTTCTCCAGTGCTCATTTCCAGAGACAATAATGCTTAATGCCTTTAGTTGTTTTTCTAGAATTTATCCCAATTTCATGAGATTACGTGTTTATGTTAATATTGATGCTGTTTCAGGATTTATGTAGTACATATTGGCTTTCCATTATATTGAAATTTTTGCTAGGGATGCATGGCACACAAATGCCCACTAACTGCAGATAGGGAACTGAAGGCAGACCAAGAGTAAGGATTCTGCCAAAGAAGTCCAGAGTGGCAAACCAGTGTGTTTACTGGAGTAATTTACAGTGGTATGGGTAAGGAGTTACGGAAATAGGAAAGACGCAAATGCGCTGCTTCACTGAAGAGCCTACTCCAGCCTGGTGAAGATTCTCAAAAGCTGCAGCTCTGTAGCTCTTTGCACGCTTTACTGTCAGATCCAACTGGGCCTGTCTACAACAGTGCTGGTCCATCTTCTGACCCAGCTGGTGTCTACTGCTTTCATAGCCTTGAGAAGGGGTCCTTATGAATTGTTTAAGTGAACTTTACTTCTAAGGATTCATTGGCCTCTGCCCTTCTCCCTGGAGGGAATGTTTGCATTGGGAGAACACTCCTATGGGAACTTTCTCATAAAGAAGAAGGAGGGACACCATGGTAGACCGACCGCTGCTGCCTTTCTCCCTCCACATATGCTTGCCTGAGCTAAACAAACTATATTTTTCAATCAACTGATCTTTGTTGTTTTCATGGTTAGAGAATATGTGATTATCAACCACCACTGGGCCATCTGCTGTATGTCTCTTTCCCCAAATACTCATTCTTCTTAAGGATTTTGTTTTGACCCAAGAAAATCTGCCACTGAGTTAAAAACTGTTAAATGTAAAGAAAAGGCTCTATTAAATTAAGTGGGTGGACATACTGAGGCATTTCATGTCAACCCCAAAATACCCATATGACTTTCTCAGGCAGAAAAATATATAAGACGCGAATATTATCAATGTATGTTCAAATACACAATTCAGGATGAGCTGAAAGTAACTGGTTTACATCTAATGCCATATAAGGATGGCTTAGCTTATTCACCAAAGCTGACAAAGCAGAATCCAGGACATGGTGGTTGAAGGGAGTTGCACTTGAAAGCGATCTTCTTACCACATTGTTTTCTTCATCATATTCTTGGTCTGATCCTTGCCTTTCATTTAAGCTGAACTTGGACACATTGAGTGCAGAAACACAATTTAGGACTAATTAAAAGGGTAAAAACAATAAGCCAAGCTGGTGGAGACACACACAGGCTCGAGGCTTTCTGAGATGGTCTTTCTTGCTTAGTGTACTTACCTGACAAAGCATTGGGGGCTCTTCCTAACACAGGGAGTGATTCATATTCCAATGTGCCAACCACTGTCTGGAAACTTAAACCAATCGAGATGATGTGGTCTACTAGTGCATGAAACTGTGATGTCAAATGATCATTTCATAGGAGATATGTTGCATGTGCTTCTGCGTAAAACTTTATCTCCACAATAAAAATAAATTAAAAGACAGATAAATGTTATTTGAAATGTGGCATAATTTTCAAACAGATATTGTGAATACAACATTTGAAGAGTCTCTGTAAGAGTAATTACACAGTCCTATTTTTCTTACACGGAATTTCTTTTTCTCTCTTCTTTGAGGCAGCATCTTTCTGTGTAGCCTAGGTTGACCTGTAACTCAGTAAATTTCCCAGGCTGGCCCCAAACTTATTGCCTTAGCTTCCCAAATTGTGACCCTACAGAGCTTTTCATCATGCTCAGACCCCCATTGCTTTATTTTAAAAAATTATTTTGAATTTTTAAAATACAATGTATTGAAAATGTTTCCCCCCCAGTTCCTCCCAGATCCTCCCATGCCCCTACCCATCCAACCTTAGTTTTCCCTCTCTATCTCTCTAAAATAAACTAACAAAACAATCCCACACACAGCAAGACAAAAAAAAAAAAAGACCAAATAAAGCAAAAGGATAAAAAAAAGTCTACAAAACCACAGCCAAGTCCGCTTCTGTTGACCAACTCTGCCTGGGCACAGCGAGACTCCACTGGAGAATGCTGATTTTCCCTTTGCCAGTGGGTATCAGTTGCAGATAGCTTTGGTTAGGGGTGGGACCTGGTATTCACCTCTCCTCTCAGTGCCAGGAATCCCATCTGGTTTGAACCTGTGCAGGCTTTGTGCTTGGAAATGACCATCTTGGATGTGAGAATTTCTTTATAGGGACTTCCCTGGAACACCTGCGCCTTCCACACCTCTCCTTCCTACTCTCCATTTCCTATCGGTGAATCTTGAACTGAAGTAGCTCGGGTTTACCTGGTCCTCAATTACCTTTGTAGCCAGAATGCAGAGAGCCTCAAGAGACAAGCCGATTCAAGAAGAGAAGGGATAGTCTGATGGTCAGGAGGGTGGGCAGAAAGACACAGAGCTGTGTGAAGACCAGAGATGGGTCTGCTGAAGCACACGAGTGCAATCATGCTCAGTGGGCAAAGTTTCCAACCCAGTCTAATAGGCAAAGAGTGATGAAATAGCAGTCAAGCCTCAGAGGTTCCCTTTGGGACGAGGAAAAGCTTGAGAGCTTTTGTGTGCAGGCTTTTGTACTACATGCATGAGTAGATATGTGTTCATATGCTCATGTGCATACTCATGCATGTGTGAATGAGTGCAAGTGTGTGTGTTTATGCGATCACATGCATGCATGTACACGTGTGCATATATATATATATATGCATGATGCTTCTCTCTCTCTGTTGCTCACATGACTGAAGTGGGTATGGGGCGACAAGCCACAAAGCCTAATTTTACATGAATGAGAAATGCATGTGTCTACATGCCCACTCTTACAGGTTTGTGCTCTCAGTTCTCTTTGAACACGAGGCTTCTCTGACCTCCATCCTCAACCCAGATGGATTTTCAAGCTTTTTTTTCATTTTTATGACAACCTTTTGTAATTTTTGTAATAAAAATTAAAAACTTCAATGAAAATACACTAATGTGTTGGGAGTATGTGCATCTGAGTGCAATGTCCTTGGAGTCCAGAAGGGGGCATCTGATGCCCTGTAGTAGGAATAGTGAACTGTCAGACATAGGTGCTGGAAACCAAGCTCAACGGCTCATAACTGCTGAGTCATTTCCCCAGCCCCCAATTCCTGGGATTTATTGTAAAATACTCACCTGTTTTCTAGCCAGACACTGTGCTCAGTCCTTTATGCCATCTCCTTAATGTTTCCTGGATCCTTATGGAAGAGATATTGTACATCATTTCCAGGTAAGAAAACAGAGACCCTGAAAGGGGAAGTGATGCACTTGCATTTTACCATTTATAAACTGCAGAACATGCATCTGAACCCAGATCTGATTCCAAACATGGCTTGTGCAGTGTGGTCAATGGAGCAAATGTTTATTGTGAAGCTATTGCCGGGCACTCTCCTGACTGTTGGGAAATTATATTAAACAGAAGAGCATCAGGCTTCATGGAACTTACATTCCACCAGTGGAAATAGAGTGTGCAAATTAAATAGCCGTGTACCAGACATAAATAACACTTAGAGCTAAGAAGGGAACAGGAAAGAAGAATGGAGAACGCAACAGTTCGGAGTCCTGAAACTTACGATGCTTCTGGAGCTTGGGTTGGTGCTGGGATGTGGGTGATTCTGGGGTTTGGATGGTGTGGAAATTTGAGTAGTGCTAGAATCAGGGTGGTATTTGGGGGTTCATCTCAGTATTGGGGTTTGCATAGTACTGGGGTCTAGACAATGCTTCATTGAACCTGATGCTGGAGTCTTGATGGTACTGTGATCTTGTTGTCCTGGGATCATGGTGGTGCTGGACTTTTTGAGTGGTTCTGGGTTCTGGAGAGTGCTTGGGTCTTGGTGATGTTCGTTATGGGTGAGGCTAGGATTTGACTGGTGCAGGGGTCTGGATGGTTCTAAAGTTTGGGTGGTACTGGGTTTTTAGGTGGTACTAGGGTTATGGTAAGGTCTAGATGGTGCTGAGGTTGGGGTACTGCTGGGGTCTGAGTGGTGTTAGGTCTCCATGGCATTGGGTTGGATGGAGCTGGTTTTGGGGTGATGGTACTGGGTTAGATGGTGCTGGTACTGAGATAGATGGTGCTGGTTTTGGGGTGATGGTACTAAGGTTGGATGGTGCTGGTTTTGAGCAGTGCTGGAATCTGGAGTATATAGTGATACGAGAGGTTGATTCCTACACTAATCTAAGAGGTGCATTCTTCCAGGAGGTCCTTGGGTAAGGACACATTGGGTGTACCCTTAAAACTGAATATGGTTGTTCTCCATAGTCACTGAGCTAATTGCTGAGAACAGGCTATTATAGGAGCAAGCCTTTCCTGGCTTCCAGTGCTGCAGTGATCTCTCACTAGGTGCTATAATGCCCTCTGTTATGGCTTAATGCCACTGTAAGGGTCTTGCAGAACTTATGTCCTGATTCTGGAGCAACTGGCTGCCAAATCTTTAGCAGATGAGCCTCTCTGGATTATGAGTCCTCAGTTCTGTGTTTCATCATCGCAGCAGAGAACAAACTGATGAGTGGCCAGGAGAACCTCACAAGGGCTTTGTGTGAAGACCCCCAAGGAAGAGAGTGAGCAGGTCATACAGTGATCTAGGTGGAAAGCATTGTAATCGGAAAAATGGGCATAGAAAGGTCAGGTGGTAAAGCAGGATGTCAGGTGGATTCAGAGACTCTGGAGCAGAAGCCACATGGTGGGGGGGGGGGGGGATGCCATAATCCTTTGGCCATGAAATGAACACTGTATCAACCACAGCAGGCACGTTTGGGTGATTTCCTTCCAGCAGAGCAGTCTCACATCTACACTGAGATCTCTCTAAAGCCTACAAAGAGTAGAGGTTGGGTTTTGTTATTAAGGAAAGAGTGAGGTAACCTGTCTATCCAAGCAAAAAAGCCTGTGAGATTCATGGGTAGGATCGGTGAGTGGGACCCTTCACATTGCATCATATGTAACCCTAATGCACCCTTGAAGTTCCCAGTGACACCACAATCATTGTTTTTTCTCCTTGTTGGAATCAGGAGAGAAGCCATCTAACTCTGAAGCTGTGTACTGGAGGGACCTGCTTCTCTGCAGGCAGTGTTTGGCGAGGAGTTAATCTACTGGCTGCTCATCTTTCACGCCTGACAACTAAACACGTCCTCAGTAGACCCCTCTGTTGAACCCAGGTCTGGGCCAGAGCAATGGTTCTTGTAGCCTTAGTTCCAGAGATATTCCAAAGCCAGGAGTTTGGGAAATCTTAAGGAAATCAGGCTCAACCCAAAGGGAATTCGATGCAGAGAACAAAACAAATTGAATTTTTGGGAGGAAATTGCTTTTTACCTCTCCTGTCTCACACTCTTTTATTCAATTCTTTTATAAGTTAGTTAGAAACAATCAACTTGATATTTTCCACCTGTTAATCAATAAATATTAAATATTAAAGAATCCATTTTGGGAGTGTCTGGTGGGCCTGGGTGACACACGTTAGAGGGCTAGCTATGTCTCAGCTGCCTTCTTGGGTTTTCTCTCCTAAACTACCCTGGTGACCCCTTGTGATTTCCGCTCCCTGAACTTCAATGTTGGCTCTTTCCCAAATGACAGCCATTCCCGTGATGATCAGCAGCCTATGAGGTGCCCCTTGGGCATCAATTGTGTCCAACAGTGACAAAGGTGACTATTTGTCCTTTTAAATAGCCTCATACAAAGAATTTGACCTTGAAGTTTGAGGACTTGCTGGCGGGGGCTCAAAGACAGAGGAGAGACAGACAGTAACGGAAGCATGAATAGAAGAGGCCAGAGGGGGTTGAGGAGGAAGCTTAGTTGGTAAAGTGCTCGCCTTAGAAGAATGAAGACAGGACACAAGTTCAACCCCCAGAATCCACAGAAAAATAGCCAGGTTTTGTAGCATGCATGCTTGTACACTCAGCACCCTGGAGATAACAGTGAGATACCCCGTCTCGAAGAGAAGGCATCTTTGGTACATGTTTACATGAATGTGCACATGCACAGAGAAAGGAACAGAGGACACCAACTATAACTTCCTTCTTTGAGCTTTTTCCCCACCCCAAATCTCTCATCTCTCAGTGTGTGGCTTCATATAAGGACAGGAAGGGAAGACGGGGAAGAGGAGAAGGAGGAGAGACAAGAGATGGTCCAGGGTCAAGCTGAGTAAGGTCATATCATTGCAGTTGGAAACCCCTTGATGGGGTGGCACAGTGTACCCTTGTAATGCAGTGGGTAAGAGGAGAAAGTACTGCAGAGTGGAATGTGGAGGGGGCACCTGAGAGGGATGTGGGGCTGAGCTAAGGCTTAAAGGATGTGACCATCTCTAGACAGCCCCAAGGAAGTGGCATGGACACAGAACCACTGGCCTGTGCTGTGCCCTGCCTATAAGAAAGCCAGTTCACATCTCGTTGGCAGGGGGTGAAGTCTGGTTATAGCTGAATAGCTATATGGGAACTTGGGTCCTGGAGTGCTTTAAATATCTTGCTAAGAGGTTAATGCTTCAAGCTGAAGAGACACACCGAGATGAAGAGGGCTGATTCTGTTTTACCCAGAGAAACCTCCACTCTAATTTCTAATCTGTCACCCAGAGGAACAAGGTGCATCTCATTTCAGGATCCTAGGGCATAGCCAGTGACTAATGTCCTGACTGTGCGCCTGTTCTGGCCTGGTCCTGCCCATGTCAGAGGCAGAGTGTTTGGGGTACTGGAGTGTTGAAAAGAGAAGGCTGGTATGTGCTTGCTGACAGCTGCCTACCTTGGGAGCCATTTTATGGTGTCCTTGAATTCTCTCCAACCTCTCGGTTGCTTGAGACTCTCTTCCTTTCTGGACATTGGCACTTGGACCTCACATGGCATGTGGTGAACCTCTAATAGAGGCTGGAAGGTGCTCTGTGAAGACACAGTCCAGGGGTGATGTTATTGTGATTTGAAAGAAAATGGCCCCCAAAGGGAGTGGCACTATTAGGAGGTGTGGCTTTGTTGGAAGAAGTGTGTCACTGTGGGGGCAGGCTTTAAGGTCTCTTTTGCTCAAGCTTCCCTCAGAGTGACAGTCGGCTTTCTGCTGCTTCCTGGTCAAGAAACAGCCAGCATCATGTCTGCCTGTCCACTACCATGCTCCTTGTCCTGATGATAATGGATTGAACCTCTGAAACTGTAATTGAGCCATGCAATTAAATGTTTTCTTTATAAGAAAGAGTTTCTGTGGTCATAGTGTCTCCTTACAGCAATAAAACCCAAGTTAAGACAGATATCAAAGCAGAGAACAATCCAGACTCACATCTGCCAAGACCTTGACAGTTGCCTTCCCAAGACTCTAGAACTCTGAGAAACAAGCTTCTATTATTCACAGAGTACCTAATCAAAAGTACTTTTTTATATATAGAGAGAAGAATAGACCGAGACAGGTCTTATGTACTAAATCCTTTACTGTATTAGCAAATGCCTCCTTGCAGGAGACAGTGTGAGAGAGTGAAGTTGGCAGGTGTCACAAGTGATGTGGGATGGTGAGAGCCGTGGCCTGAAGCTGCATGCTGCTTTTAAGGAGACAGCTGTTTCTGGGCCCTAGTCAGTTGATACCAAAATGAAATGCAGTTCTCATTTTGAAAATGCTCTGGCTTTTTGAAAGAGGAGAGAAATCTGGTTTTCAAGTCATTTTTTTTTCTGTGCTGTTAAAAAAAAAGAATGAATGCAAAGTTTTCTCATAATTACGTAGCCAAACAAAACTCCATCATGAGCAGAAGTGAGGCACCTGGCTTATCTACTCACCCATCTACCCACCCCATGCATCTTCCCATCCAGCCATCGTCTGCACATGTATGCCCCATGTATCATCAGTTTGCCTATACATCCACCCATTCACACACCAGAATTGTGTAGCTGCCGACTTACCTGTATACTCACCCAGACATTCATCTACTCACACCCACTCACCTAGCCACACATCCATCTGTCTTTCTGTCCACGTTCTTCCGTGGCTAAAATTCACTCTCTCTCAAATGATGGGGACATTTATTTGGTTTCATCTTTCTCTGCCCTCAGCCACTGACAGCTTTAATTCTGTCCAAGTACAAGCAGCTCAGACATTTGTAAGGCGGTACATATGTGCAGTCGGTGCTCTCTCTTGCTGGAGAAAGTTCTGTTTTTCCTCTATTTCTTTGCTGTGTTGCCTGAAGTAGGAGTGTATTTTTTTTCTCCCCTTGGATTTGAGCCTTCACAAGTGTTCCAGAAGAAAATTAAACCAAATAGAGAATTAGATTCTCCTCCTTTTCTTGGAAATATCTTGCCACTGGGCCACGCTCCCTGGGAATTAAATAACTCTTCAAAAGGAGATCAGAAATAGATTTCTCAGTGGGGTTTCTAGACGTCAGTAAATGAATTTATGGAAAATGGGTTAGGTTTGGCAAATTTTAAATTGCAATCTGGCGAATGTGTAATCTCTCTGTACAAATAACTCTTTTTTTTTTTTTACCTTCTCTTTCTCCATATCCAACTGAAAAATTTCTCTTTAGTTCTGATGTCCAGTCTTTCACATCCCCACCAGCTTGCCACTAATGGATGGGGAAGTGGATGTGGTAGATAAGTAGTATATGGTGACAAATTCTTGACAAACCCAGCAGCAGCTATAGTTTGGAGTTCAGTGGTAGGAATCCATTGTGATCTAAACTGGAGGGTCATCATCTAAACTGAAGCAGGATGGAAGAGCCAGGGTTGCATGGCAACCATTCTAGGGACAGTCTGAAGCTCCCTGGGGATGACAGGAGCAGAGGGTGTTTTCTCTCACCTCTAGACCAGTTGACCTGCTGCTTGATCACCAAGCCACCCTACCCATAGGTCTGGTGGTCAGTCAACATACAAGAGTGTCACAGACAGGCTGAGGCTTCTCACTCATGGCCCTCACTCTTCAAGTCCGAGCAAGCAGGACTGCCATAGGGAAGAAACAGGAAAGATAAAGATAACATCCACAGGCAGTCAGTCTTCTTTCTTCTCTAAGAAACTACTTCAGGTCAGGTCTCTCCAACACCAACGCCTGGAAGGCAAAGGGAGGGCTTTGCAGTCAGGCTAAAGTGAGAGGCCAGGTGAGGACCCACCTCACCCCCACTCACCTGGGGAGAAGAAAGCAAAGCAGCAGTGACCGTCCTATTAGTTTGGACCAGGCACTTTGCAGCTGTTCCATCCCATAACACTGCCAGCAATCCCCCAAAGCCAGAACTCTGTGTACCCATTTAATAATTGAGGAAATAGAGGCGCTGGAGGAGACTGAAATAATGTCTCTTGGGTCCTAATACGTGGGATAGTCAGGACAGGGTTGAAATGTCTATGCAGGCCAAATATCGCTTCGATGTCCTGTTACAGAGAGTGTGCAGAGCATTGCTGTACAATAGAGCTGCTGCAAGTGTAATGCTATGAGTTGGGAGGAGCCCTGGTCACCTCATCATCCCCCTCACCATCACTACCACTTCCGCTTCCCCTCACTCTCCCCTGCTCTTCCTTCTTTACTTTTTCCACTCTCTATTGCACCAATTCTATTTGGTCTTATAATAAAAACCCAGAGCCAAACAAGTCACAGCCACTTCTCATCATCAGACTGATACCTCTGGGTCTTCCTGCCAGAAAGGGAAGGGGGTTGCTGGCCAAGGGCTGACCTCCTGCCTCCTCTTTCTCCACCCACTATCTCACTTCCTCTTTCAACTTTCCTAGTGCTAGGATTAAAGGTGTGTGTCACCACTGCCTGGCTCTGTTCTGCCATGAACTCACAGACTTCCAGACGGATCTCTACCTCCTGAGTGCTGGGGCACTATTCACTACTCCTGACTTTCATGGGTAAATCTTTGAATGGCTCTGGCCTCTGATTTTCAGGCAAACTTTTTTAGATATACAATATATCACCACGACTCTGCATTGCCTTTGAGGAGCTGAGGTCTGGCTCCAGACTACCCGCCTCTCCCAGCAGTGCCTCTTTGGTGGTTTCTGGTGACATAGAAATTTCTAGAAGACATAAAACTCCATAGCATTTAAGCATCAGGGAGCTGAGAAAGATTCAAATCCTGACTTATCAGTTGTGTGAACTCATGGAGTCCCTCATCTTCCTAGGTCTCAGTTTCCCTGTCTTGACAAAGCAGCTGGTGCCCACATCCTTCTCAGCAGGATGCTATGAAGCAGGAGAGACACTATTGCACGGGGCTTGAGTAGTACTGGGGGTTACAGAAAACTGACAGGCTTTGCTGGCCTGGATGGTCTCCCACATGTGACCCCTCTGACCTCCTAATCTGCCATCCTCCATCCCAGCTTCCTCTCTCATCCTAAGCCTCATGCCCCCTTGACACTAGGTTTGGAATGTATGCTCACATTTAAGTATTTAACATGTAGACAAATATGGTCTTTCTATGCTTTCTTCAGGGGACAAATCTAGGACACCTGAAAATCACCAATCCATAGATGCTCAATTCTCAGGCTGGATGACTTAGTATTTGTGTATAATCTATACTCCATTGTATACATCATCCTGTTTCCTTGACTCACAATAACCAGTACAGTGCAAACAGGTGCTGAGTATCTTACTCAGAGAAAGTAGGAGGAGAAAGTCCCTTCATGTTCACTAAGCCTGACTTTCCTCTTTTCAGTACCTGGTTCACTGACCGCATGGGTACAGAGTGCACAGCTACACGGACGTGCACAGCTGTGTGGATACACACACACACACACACACACACACACACACACACACACACACACACACAGAAGAGTTCTTTCCTCTTGCTATTGTCTCACTTATCACTGTCAGCTGCGCCATGAAAACCCACCTGCTCCGGTTCAACATTTAATAAATTATTAAAGGCTGTTTGAGTGAAACTATGCTATTTTTAAAATTTTTATTTGGCACATCCCTGCTTCCCGAGCGCTGAGCCAAGACAGTGGTCCCAGCAACCTCCCTGTTCTGGGAGAGGTGAGGCAGTTTGGATGTGAGTGTACCAGCAGATACTTAAGTGGGACCCAATCCTCAGGAGCAGGAAGGTCATGGCCAATGGGAAGAAAGGGCATCCTTTGGCCCAGTCTCACCTGGATTCCTTCCCTTCTTCACCTCCTCCCTGTGAGGCCTCAGCCGGCAGGTGAACCGGCAACAGCTGTGCTGCGGGCAAAGCAACAAAGCAGAGGAAATACATGTAATTTCCTGAGCACAGGACTAGGAGGGCAGGGATCAGAAAGAAGACGAAAGCAGGGGGCCTCATAACCTCATTTCCTGGGGACCCCAGCAGCCGTGGGGTACGGGGGGGGGGTGGGGGGCGGCTGCCACCCGGAGGATGCTGGGTCAGCACACAGCCTGGTTCCAGGGTGGCTGGGCCACAGAGCCATCTGCTTCCTCAACAGCTTGTGTTGGAAATTTGTGGGCCGGTTTCAGCCCCTCAAACCCGGGCTCCCTTATCTAAGTGCTTAACCCGACAGGCAAATTCAGCATCAAATCTACCAAGCTTCTCTGGAGCATGCGGAGAAATGTGGTTTCTTTCTTTGTTTATTACAACTCTAATTTTCCACAACGGTTCCCAGCTACTGGATAAAACGCAACCCAGCCTCACAGCTGTGGGTTTGAATCCACAGATTCAATTAATTGTGGGTTTCAAAACAAGGTTTTTTTGAGACAGAGTTTTGCTATTCAGATTTGGTTTGGATTCTCCTGCCCTAAGTCTTCAGAAGGCTGAGGCAACATTATTTTTCGAAATTTGTACCTGGCTTTGCTACCTGAAATCGCTCAGCAGCTAAAGAAGCCTGCTTGTGGCCAGCGTGGTAGCTTATGCCTTTTATCCCAGTGCTCGGAGGGAGAGAGGCAGAGGCAAGGGGATCCCAGAGTTTGCGGCCAGCCTAGTCTACATAGTGAGTTCCAGGACAGCCAGGGCTACGCAGGGAAACCCTGTCTCAGAAAAGAAGAAGAAAGGAGGAGGAGGAGGAGGAGGAGGAGGAGGAGGAGGAGGAGGAGGAGGAGGAGGAGGTACTGCTTGTAGACTTGATAATCCGAGTTTGAGTCCTGGTCTCCACATAATGGAAGGAGAGAACCAACTTCTGAAAGCTGTCCTCTGGCCTCTATACATGCCCTTAGCATGTGCATGTGTGTGCACACACGAGCACATAATAGAAACGTAAAATGTAATTAAATATTAAATTAAAAGCTTGCATGAGTACGGAACACATTGGGGTCCTCTCCTTGCCAATCCTACACAGCACAGCCTAGCAATTATTTGTGGAACAGTTACTTAGTAGCAAGGACTGTAAGTAGTCTAGAGATGATGTAATGTATGCAGAATGTATGCCATATTATATAAGGGATTTTATAACTATATCCAAGCAAAATCCTGGGACAATCTCTGAGGACAGTGAGGGGTGGCCTCATGTTTCAGTCCAACGCCATAAGCACATTTTGATGCAAGTCTTTAGAAGTCATGGTTAGCTTGTTTAGGTAAAATGAACATTTCCCAATTTCTCATAGTTCTTTTCTGATGTCCCAGAGTGTGGTGGTGGCACACATTGTGACAGCAGAGGAAGCAGATAACCTACCTCTGCATCCTTGTTGGAAACTGATGAAGAGTGACTGCTTTGGGCTACTTTTTGCCCCGGGCCTGCTTGGTATGTGATAGTCCGAGTCTGGTCCTCACACAGCAGCCACTGAACCCTAGTGAACTGCCTGGTACCTCTCTTGCCAGGTCCTAGGCATGCTCCTGTCTGACTGCTCAGCCCCATCGTGGTTTTCACAGGTAGGCACCTGTCATGTCTTCCATCTTTGCCCTTTGTGGAGGCAACATGAAAAGCCAAGAATCATGTCAACGCTCCCTTCCAAATTTATGCTTTCTTTCATTATGGCACTTTGTGGGAAATACCAAATATATAACACTATTATAAACTTATAATTTCAAATATATATTTTTAGTTGGTGGCTATATAGAAAGAGGCCATACGTTCAAAAGGAATTTAACTAAAGAAAATTGAGTGAAGATAATGAAGAAAGTATCACCGGACAAGATGACTGGCAGAACTTAGAGGGGAGGACACCAGGGGACCAATAATAATAGTGGGAAGCTGTGGCCACCCTTTGTCCTTGAGACTGAGAAGTGAGAACACAGGAAAGTAACAAGGCAAGATGAATGGCAGGCATAAACATTGATAAACTACAGCCATGGCCTGTCACTTGTTTTGTAAATGAAGTTTTATTAGAATGTAGCAAAACTCATTTCCTTACACACCATACTACCTGTAGCTACTTCAGCATCCAACTAAGCCGTATAGTGGCAGACACTGTATTGCTTATGTGCTTGCAGTATTAAACTGTTTGGTTCTGTATAAAGGAGTTTGATGGCTGCTACTTTTACGTGCTGAAGTATGTATGCCCCTTGCCATTTACTGAATTTCAACCTCCGCAGTTCTTCAGAATGCAACTGTTTTTAGAGATGAGGTAATTTTTGTTTGTTCGCAGGCAGATTTTTATGTATCCTAGGCTAGCCTGAAACATTCCATGTCACTGAGGCTGGTCTTGAACACCTGAGCCTCCTGTTCCCGTATCCTGAGCACCATATTACCTGCTGAGGTAAGGTTTAACAATGAGGTCACTGGAGCACCCCTAGTCCAATGTGACTAGTGTTTTTACAATAAGAAGTGAGGATGCTGGTGTGTCCATAGGGAAGATCTTGGCAAGCTGGGGAAAAGACAGCTACCTACACATCAAGGAGAGATACCTCAGGAGAAACCAACCCTGCTAACACCTCAGACACAAGGCTTTAACCTCAGAACATTGGGGAAAGAAATGCATGTTGTTTAAGGTCTTCCATGTTTGTCACGGGAGCCCTGGAAAATGAATGTGTCTGTGGCAGTGGGCTGTTTGGAGGCAGGAAGGGACGAGGGGAGGAAGCTCTCCCGTTCTCTCCCACTCCTGAACAGCTGTGGAGACATTGCTGGCTAAGCCCAGCCAAAACCTGTCTAAAGATCATCTCCCAGGGCACAGAACCTGGCCCAGAATGGATGCAAGCACATAGGCCAGTCTGTGCACAGGAAGAGGGGCGAAGGAATGCTGTGATGATTCTCCATCACACGGCACCAAGTGTCTCTACTGACTCTTACTCTTGGGTACATCTGTCTCCTAGATTTTGTGTGTGTGTGTGTGTGTGTGTGTGTGTGTGTGAGAGAGAGAGAGAGAGAGAGAGAGAGAGAGAGAGAGAGAGAGAGAGAGAGAGAGAGAGAGAGAGAAATCAGACATAGTAAAATGTCACTCAAGAAGTGTTCTGTAAGTATCTCTAATAGATAAAAACTTAAAAGAAACATGACCACAATGCCTTTATCACACCCTAGGAAATTAACAAAATGCTTAATTACATTTAATTACACTTCATCCTTTCTCTGCTCACAGTTCTCTTTTGCCTCTGAAGTGTGTAACAGCTAGTTCTTTCTCACCAGCCTGAAGGCCATGCATCATATTTATTCACTGAAAAACCTTTATTTGGCCCTCTTTTAAATGTCTTGCTTATCACACCCCTGTGTGGGCTTGTTCCTCTGTCCCCAGAATTCCCTGTAAAGTGCCAGGTATATTTAAAGTCTTGTTAAGTTCAGGTGGTGCCTTTGATTGAATCATTTTACAGGAATGGAGTTTCTGCTTTTCCTACTTTCTGTGATGTTGAGGGCAGTGGATCTGGCAGTGTTAGCTGATCTTTCTGTTACCAAACTCTTGTTAATTGTTAACCATCAACAGGATAGTGTGAGCTGATGACCACTGCTCATTTCACAGGCCCATTGTTTCAATCTGCTTGTAAAATGTTGACCCCCTCCCCCCATCTCTCTCTGGTTTGATAGGGTGTAGGGGGATTAAGTTGTTCCATTGTAAATAATTGTCCCCACCTATTAGTTTAATAAAAAGCGCTGATTGGCCAAAGCAGACAGGAAGTGTGGGTGGGCTACCAGACTAAGAAGACTCTAGGAACAGGCAGAACAGAGCAGAAAATGCCAGAGAGAAGCCAGAAGAAATAGAGGACAACTATGCTACTCTGAGAAAAGGTACCAAGCCGCATGGCTGAACAAGATAAGAGTCATGAGTTAGATTAAGGGTAAAGAGTTAGCAAGTGATATGCCTGGGCCTTAGGCCGATCAGCCTAAAACTATTGTAAGCATCTGTGTGTCTGCAGGCCTTAACCTTGAGAATGGGCCCAAAAGTCCGGGCCAGAAACCTCCTACTACAATAGGGTTTCTCGATGTAGCCCTGGCTATCCTGGAACTCACTCTGTAGACCAGGCTGGCTTTGAACTCACAGAGATTCACCTGTCTCTACTTCCCAATGCTGAGATTAAAGGTGTGTACCACTACAAACCTGAGACTTTTTAAATCTAATATGTCCTCTATATTTATTGACAGAATTATTGTATAAGAAAGAACTTCCCCTCATTAACTAGTGACCCTGAAATATAATCTTAATAAAAAGACAAAAGTTATATCCTTTATTGCTTTCAGAACACTGAGTTGGAAGGATGGATATCAATGTTTTTTTTTTTTTCTTGGTTATTATTAAAAAGTCAGAGTTTGGGGGCTGGGGAGATGGCTCAATGAACTTGCTGAGCAGATATTGTTATACCTGTGTCTAGGGACCCAAAGAGCCACCAGGGAACTGGACTCGATGAAAACACATGAGGGTCAGTTTATTGCTTTGGACAGGTTCAAACCAGCCTGGGTTGAAACACTTTTTTCAGCTCTGAGCCCCAAGGTGAGGGGGTTTTAAAGAAAAACCTACATAGGTGGGGTCCTGCACATCTTGGCATTCTAGGATTGGGCAAAGGGGCATGGGGTACAGCAGCCATTAGCTACCCTTTCCAGCATGAACTGAAGCCCTGAAACAACTGGCTGAACTTTTGGTAAGAAACTAACTGTTGAATCTATTTGCTGTCAGGCGCATTCACAGACCTGGGCCCTGCCCTCAGGCACCAAATGCTCCTTTCCCAAAACAAAGCTTTGTAAGGATGAGTTCATGCCTTCACAATATGAGGACATAATCAACCACTGACCTTCAGGCAAGCCCTGGGGAGGCAGAGGCAACTAGAATCCTGGAGCTCAGTGGCCATCTAACAGTGAGCCCTGGTCCCTGTGAGAGATTCTGTCTCAAAAAATAAGGTGGGCCACTTCTGAGGAACAACAGCCAAGCTTGACTTCTGCACAGACACACACACAGAGATACAGAGAGAGAGATACATAAACATACAAAGTCAGATTAATAAATATATTTTATGTTTTTAAATTCACTTATGTTACTATTTATTTGGTACCAAACTGCTCCATTTTTAGCCAGTGGGTGATTTATTCAAATTGGTTCTTGTGTCCTTTTGCTCCAAGGCCATCAGCATTTGATGATGTGCTTGCTGTCTGGCACAGCAAGACGCCCACTCTCCCTGCTGTAGCTCTTTCCCCAATAGTAAGGCCCAAGGCTCCATCCTGTGTCTCCAAAAAACAGAAGCTGAAGCAAAGCCATGTATTCAGGAGTCCTGGGGAAGTAAGCGAGGCAAAAATCAAATACAACCGAAGACAAAGCGTAGAAAGAGATGTTTGCATGGAGCGATGTGCCCAGGTGGTGTCCTCTTCTCAATAACTGCACCCTAGAACAATGGTAGGCGCTCTCTCGCCTGTGGTTTCCTCCTGTGTGCTTCTCAGGTTGCCTCTCATCACAGTCTGAGGGGAAGCCCGAATATCCACATGGCCAGTCCAGCCAATGTGCAGTTGAGACAGTCCCTCTAGATGCTCACTACTGTTTGTGGGGAGCCTTCGTGTGTTCTGGAAATAGTGACCATAAACTTGGCAGCAGGCAGAACAGTGTGTCATTGTTAGTACTGTGTACAAGGCCAAGGCCATTGATGTAATAGATTGTGTAGGATTAGGATATTACATTGTAGGACTAGGGTAGCACATTGTAGGACAGGGGTAGCACATTGTAGGACTGGGGTAGCACACTGTAGGACTGGGGTAGCACACTGTAGGACTGGGGTAGCACACTGCAGGACTGGGGTAGCATATTGTAGGACTGGGGTAGCACATTATAGGACTGGGGTAGCACACTGTAGGACTGGGGTAGCACACTGCAGGACTGGGGTAGCATATTGTAGGACTGGGGTAGCACATTGTAGGACTAGGGTAGCACACTGTAGGACTAGGGTAGCACATTGTAGGACTGGGGTAGCACATTGTAGGACTGGGGTAGCACATTATAGGGCTAGGGTAATACATTGGCTGGCTTTATTATGCCCATTCCTTCTGCTCCTTAGACTCACATGTATGTTTAAATTCTCCTACAATGTTCAGATTTAATAAGAAGCAAATTATCTGCACTTCTTTCCAGAGGGGGAGGGCAAATCCAATTGTTTGAGGTAATGGCCTATTGCAATCTCAAAAGACTTAACAGCAATTAGTAAGTAAAGCTATTGTCCAATGGTCAAAATCGGTATTGATCACCTCATCCCTCAGCTGCTTATTTTAGTCTTGCAACTTTTGGTTCACTAGAACCTGAACCACTCACCCTGGTGAAAACATTTCCACCTAGACTCCAAAACCTCGCATTCAATAGACTCTGCAGTGACAGGAAGAGGAGGCAAACCTCCCCTGTGTCTCTCCTGAGGATACCAGCAAGGCCAGTTATGCATTCTCTTCATCTCTGCTCCAGGCATCTTCACAGCATGAACCAGGTCTGTTCGGCATTTGCATTATATTTAAGGTAGTGATCCTACAAAATGACCTTGGTCTGGCTTTCTAGCTGCGACTTTCCCAAGTCATCCCACCATTTTCAATTCAGATGATTATATGAGGAAGGTGGTACATGGAAGACTCCATGTCTTGTGGTTCTGAGCCCCCATGCCATGTCTGCTGGGTGGGAATTGGTGCTCTATGGTCTCTGTCAGTGCAGTAAAAGGTCTCCTGAGAACTGGTCAAGCATTCTGTCTACCGGTGGTGCTGGGAGAAGAAAAACAAACCTAACTCTTGAGTAGAGTCTGATGAAGAAGAATTGCTTTTTCATGCCAACTTAGAAAGTGTGACATCACCGAATGGGGATAGCAGGTTACCCCCAGACATGGCGCTGTGGCTAGGGCTCAGACTCGTCTTCGCTGCTTTTATATGGTCATTTAACATCATAACCAGAGAAGCTTCAATTAACACACATTTTGTGACTATTCCTGTCCTATGGCTACTTTGGTCCCACCCTAATTTTTAGGGGCATAGAGGCCAAGGAAAAGGGTTGGGTCATATAGGATGAATGTTTTGTACCCAATCACATGATTTCATCCATTCTCCAGGCATCTTGTCTCTGGATCTTATTCACTGTGTCTACCAATGCTTTAGTACATTCTGTGTTGCTGTAACAGGAGACCTGGGATTGAGTAATTTATATCCAGAAGAAGTTGACTTGGCTAGTGGTACTGGAAATTGGGAGGTCCATGAGTATAGCACTGGTACTTGGTGTGGGCCACTGTACCAGGTCACCCATGGAAAGGGTAAAAGGGATGAGGATATGTGATAATTTCATGCATGTGGATAAGAGAGCCCCAACTCCCCCCTTCTTAATAACCTTTTCCCTTGATAACAGCCTTGATCCTTGGTGCTCTCGTGACCGAGTCACCTCTGAAAAGTCTGCTCTGGCAACACAGTGCACTGTGGAATAAATGTATGGCTAGAGGTCAGAGAGAGACTGCCCCCTCCTCAACTGTTGTCTACCTCCCACCCATGAATTTTGAGAAACACATTCAAACCATAGCAGCCACCATCTACTAACATTTAAGGACCAAGAAAATGGTTGACTTAGCCCCATATGCCTCCAATGAAAGAACACATGATACTACCAAGCCGGTGTCATACAGAACATGCAAAGCCACAAGGTTCCTCTGTCACCCAGAGACAAGCAGCTAGATAAGAAATCCAGGAGTCATGGCTTGGCAAAACCTCAGCTAAAGGACTTCTTGGGTGAGTTGCAGCATCAGAACACTGGAAGTGGTATATAGACTGTGGTCTCTTCTTCAAGGCCCCTGACCAATGAGCCAAACCGCTTATTACAGTCAGTATTTGTACACATTAGTCCCCTGTCCTGTAGTAGCTTTGCTCATAGGGAGCCTTCTTCTCCCCATCACTCCCCCATGCAATCCCTACAGCCAGTTCTAGAGCCAGAACTTTGATCTCCTGAGGGAATTCACAGAAACTTCAAGTTCAGGTGGAGGCCAGAGGACTCTTCAGCGTGTTCAGGTTTCAGCTTTTCTTCCTGCCACTCAGAAATGTGACCCAGTGGGTCTCTGGCACTAGAGATATTCCTGGTGGAGCATTTGAATGCACTGAATAAGAGAGGCAGCAGAGGGCTGGCAATGTAGCCCAATGGTAAAATACTTACTCAGCACCCATGAAGCTCTGTCCCCAGCACTTCATAAACTACATGTGGTAGTGTACCTCTGTCATGCCACCACCCAGGAAGTAGAGGCAGGAGGAAAAGCTCAAGGTCTTATATGCATGCATACATTCACACACACATACATATATACATGTATATATATATATATATATATATGCACACACATATACATACACACATATACATACACATACACTGAGAGTGATACAAAGACAGAGTGAGAATTCTGTAATAGGGCCATGCTGTGATTCTAATGTGTTTTTAAAGATTTATTTATTATTTAAGAATTTTAAAATTCATTTTATATACCAACCACAGATCCCCCTCTCTCATCCTTCAGATTTATTTGTTTGTATGTGCATTAATGTTTTGCCTGCGCGTATGCTCTGGAAATGGAGTTGTAGGCAGCTGTGAGTTGCCATGTAGTTCCTGGGAAATGAACCCTGGATAGGTAGAAGAGCAGCCAGTGCTCTTAACCCTTGAGCCATCTCTTCAGCCTCTTCTATTGCATTAAACCCTATCTGATTACAGGATGCCAAGAGACTACATGCACTGGACCACAGATGCTCATTGGCATCTTAGTATTGGCCTCATGGATCAGAGCAGAGAAGCAGTGACTCACTATATAATAAAAAAAATGGCTGAATACAGAGGGTGCTAAGGACTGATGCAAACAGGTGCCACTGACTCCCATGACACCTTCTTTGTACCACAATCTTTCAACAAAAGAATAATAGAGGAGGGCTGGTGCCTCCCTTCCACAGAAAGCAGAAGTGTTTTTGAGTTCCTTGCTATTAGGGATAAAGAAAGAAAGAGTCACCATATCAACAGGCACATGGCTGGTGTCAGAGGTATCACAACTGGACTGGCAGCTGTGCTGCAGTTGCTTGGCACCTGGCTCGGTTTCCAGTAATCCCTGGTGAGGGGGAACTGCTGCTCCTGCATTCTTTTACGTGGGTGGAAGCAGCACCATACCCTGAAACAACTCGTCCAATAAAGCTTCTGGCTTAGCAACGCAGCCAGGATAGAGGGTGAGTCTCCTCACAGCCCTTCAGATCAGCCAAACAACAGAGAGGAAGACTGTTAGGTGTGATCACCCAGCAATGAGAATTTTTACTGGGATTCAGAGAAATAAGCAAAGTTTGGGTCCCTGGACATCTCTCCCTTTCCACATTTCCACTAGCAAAAGGAAACAGGTTTCTTCTGGAGAAAGGTAACTTAGAAGTCCATGTTAATGTTTTTGTCTGAAATGTAAAATTACAGTCTCAACTTGTATGGGTCCTGCCTATTTCTCATCTTGTTTCAATTCATTTAAATTTCTCTGTGTATATGTTCATGTGTGTGCTGATGCATGTGCATGCACACTGGCAAATACCTGTATACACATGGAGGCCAACAGAGGCTTTCTCATTGGTGTAGAGCTCAGTAAAGAGGTTAGATTGGGTGGCTAGAGAGCCCTGGAAATCCATCCATCCCTGTTCTCCAGTGCTGAAGTTGCAATTGTAACACTATGTTCGGTTTTTTCATGTGGGTTCTGGAGAACTGGACTCAGGTCCTCATGCTTACAGAAATCTTTCCTCGTGGCAATTCTCTCCCCTTCCTTGACTCTTTACTTTTGTTCTGGAACTCTAGATTCATAACTACATTAGCAAAAGTTCTTCTCTGCACATCCTGCTGTATCATAGGATAGTTTTAAGATGACAATAACAATAGTGTCCTTTCTGCACTAGGTTGTATTATTGCTCACTCATTACAGATTATACACCTGCCCTTTTGAATTCAGGCCATGTGATTTTATTTAACTAATAAAATGGGAGTGCAGTAGGAATGATTCTGGTCATTTCCCGGAAGAAAGCTTAACAGCCTGAGTGTCTTTTCTTTTAGCCCCCGTGACTGGCTTTAAGTATCCCAGATGTGCTATTCCCCAAGTTAGGGTTACAGTGGGAAGATGGGATGGATGGGGCTGGAGCTCACATATAATAAAGAGGCAGCCTGAGGTTGTGGAAGGCACAGTCATTTGGGTTTACCTGTCACCATGGCAGAGCACTCAGCCTGTCCTGATCCACACGACACTGAATACAGGTTAAGATTTCTCCATGTCCTTCTTAATCCTTAGGATATATACCCCATGAAGAATTTACTGTTATGGTGCTGTCTTATGGAGTTGTCCACACTATGTCCTCTTTTTCTTATACCACTAACATAGTACAGGTATTGCCACGTTCTTTTTGCTGGGTTACTGTTAAGAGAGATTTGTAGATTTGAAGATTCAGTTGCAACGCTGGTGGCTGGATGAAGTTGGGATTTTGCTCGATGCTCCAAATCTCTCCCTGGTAGGCTGACATCTTTACACATTTCTCCCAGCACCTTGTGATAGGGTGAGTTTTCAGTCTTATCAACACAGCTTACTAGCAGGCTTTGGGCACCCACCAACCTGATAAGGAGGAAGATTGCTCAGCTGAGCATCCACCCATAACTCATAGTCTGAGAAAGCTGAGCCTCTTACCAGATAATTTAATGGCCATTTGGGCTCTCCCTCATAGACTATTCACATTTAGGGTGCCTGGCAACTTTCTTCTTAAATTTCAGAAGCTCTGCATCCCCTGGGAATGTTCACATTTAGTCTACGATAGAAACTGCATGTTAGATGGAATGTACAAAACTATCGGGCATCTACATGATTACAAATACATCCTTCCTTTGACCCAGCAGCCCCCAGGAGCACGGCGAGCCAGCCGTTTCCTACCTGCTCTTCTTCCTATACAATAAATAAACAAACAAATCCTTAGCCATAAGGTCAGCAGCTTTTTGCTTCTGTACTAGCTTTTGTTGCTTGAAATTTTTATATGTTTTCAAATGTGTGTTAAATTCTTTCCCTTTTACAAAGGAGGCCAAATATCTAATCTTTCTTTTGTTTGTCTGTAATTTTTCTTCTCTTTATTTATTTATTATATTTTCTTCCCCTCCCACCTTTAAAAATCTTAAATTCAGGACCCGATGAAAAGTCTAGTGTGTTTCCCAGGGCACAGCAAGCAAGTTCCCCAGTGATACAGTTTAGTTTGAATATTGGGGGATAATGCTCTTGTACACTGTAAAGATTTGTTATTCCTATTGGTTCAACAAAGCGCTGATTGGCCAGTAGGCAGGCAGGAAGTATAGGCAGGGCTACCAGACTAAGAGAATTCTGGGAGAGGAAAAGCAGGGGAAGAGAAGCCAGCCAGACACAGAGGAAGCAGGATGAGAATGGTGCATTGAGAAAAGGTACAAAGCCATGTGGCTAAACATAGACAAGAATCATGAGTTAATAATAAGCCTGATCTACTGGCCCAGAAGTCACTATAATATTAAGCCTCTGAGTTAATTATTTTATAAGTGGCTACAGGACTGCAAGTCCGGACCTCCAGGCTAGTCAGGACTGAGACACTTCCAACTACAGAGTGCTGGAAACTTAGTCCTCATGCAGTGTGTAAAAGGCAGGCCCTTTGGGAGTAAATTCCTGAATGGTCCAGTTATGGGTGCGGTGCAAGAATGAATGGATCCACAGGTTACTAGGGAAGTAGCTTTGAGATAGAATTAAACTCTTGCTGGAATGTTTGCTGTCTTACTCCATAATGCCCCATTTCAGGTGAAGATATGTGAGACCACCACCAGGTGTTGACGGCAGCCTCCAGAACAAGTCACATCAACTTGTGCTCTTCACAATCTACCTAGCCTATGGTATTCAGCCATAGCAGCAGAAAACAGATGTTGACACTGGGAAGGGCAAAGGGAAAATGAGTGGTCTGAGGATTTGTTCTATTTCTTTGTTCTCTTTTAGGAAGAAACACACTGATATGGAGGACTGGGGACATGTCCCCATGTAGCATTCGGGATAGTCCGGCTGCTGGGACTATTCTACAGTCCATGTAACCCTTAGAAATGACTGAGGCATAAACAGAGGCTGTTCCCTGTCCCTGCTTAAGGCCCCTCAGAGTTGTGCTGTCATTGGCTCTTCTCCCCTTGGTCATATAAACCATGCCTTTCGCCCTGACGTCAGTGAGCTTGCATATTTCAGGATACCCATATCCCTAGTTTAGCATTTTATATGGAGGATCCTAGCTTTGGTCTCTACAGAAATGAAAGTACTTAAAAATTTATGTTCTAAGACATTTGTTGGAATGTCATCTGCAATAGTAAGATCTGAGCTGTCTTAGTGTTTATACCATGACAAAACTACGACCCAAAGAAACTTGGGGAAAGAACTTGTTTATTTTGCTTACTCTTTTTTATCACAGCCCATCAACTGAAGTAAGTCAGGGTAGGAGCTCAATGTGAGAATTGATGCAGGAAGCATAGAGGAATGCTGCTTACTAGCTTGTTCCTAACGGCTTGTTCATTCTGCTTCCTTACTTTCTTTTAAATTTTTATTTATTTATTATGCATACAGTGTTTTGTCTGCATATATACCTGCATGCCAGAAAAGGGCATCATATCTCATTATAGGTGGTTGTGAGCCACTATGTTTGCTGGGAATTGAGCTCAGAACCTCTGGAAGAGCAGCCAGTATGCTCTCAACCTCTGAGCCCTCTCCAGGCCCTCATTTTGCTTTCTTATAGCACCCAGGACCACCAGCCTAGGGGCATCACTGTCTATAGTGAATTGGGACATCCCCATGTATCATTAATTAAGAAAATGCACTGAAGGCTTGCACACAGGTCAATAAAGTTGGGGCATTTTCTCAGCTAAAGTTTCTCTTCTAAAACGATTCTAGCTTGTATGAAACTGACATAAAACAAGCCAGTACTTTATCTTCCTTGTGTGTGTAGTATTTTGGATAAAATGCGGGATAAAACATTTGGGGCAAGTGTTTCACCCCTGAGGGCCACGTCTAGCCCAGTTTCTACTTCTTTAATTTTTTAAAATTGAATTGTACTTGTAGTAGCATGAGTATGGTAAGTCTATGTGAGTGTGGAGCACATGCCCCACAACAGAGCTGAAGAGGGCAGAGGACAACTTTCTTGAATCAGTTCTTTCCACTTTGGGTTCTAGGGATTGAACTCAGGCCATCAGGCTGGAGCTGAGGCACCTCTGAGGCATCTCACTTGCCTCAGGTTCCACTTCAGAGCACTGCAACTGGAGACAGGAATGTCTCTCAGCAGGTCCAGTAAATGGTGCTGCTTCCAGATGACAGGCATTGTGCTGTCTCCTAAAGATGAGTAGCACCTGGATTTCCTGGCCGGAAAAAGTGGCAAGGTACTTCGCATTTCATAAACTACCCCAGGGAGATGAACCCTGTACTCTGTGTTCATTCTCTCTCTTTCTCTCCCTCTCTCTCTATCTCTCTCTCTCACTGTGTGAGTGCTTGTAAAAACAAACAAAAAACAACAAAAATTCCTTTAAGCCCTCAGATTTTCATCAACTTACCTATCTATCTATCTATCTATCTATCTATCTATCTATCTGTCTGTCTGTCTGTCTGTCTGTCTGTCTGTCTGTCTGTCTGTCTGTCGGTCTGTCGGTCGGTCTGTCTGTCTGTCTGTCTGTCTGTCTGTCTGTCTGTCTGTCTTTATGTGTGAATGTGTCTCATATGCACATGTCCCTTTGGAGGCCAGGAGTGGTATCAGAGTCCCCGGGAGTTGGAGTTACGGGAGAATGTCAGCTGATTGTGAATGTGGATGTTGGGAATTGAACTCCAGTCCTCTGAAGATCCAAGCCATCTCTTCAGCTCTTACACTACCAATACTATCATTATTATAGTAATATATAATAGCATAATAAATACTACAGTAATACTACAGTTATTTTAAGTGAGCATTGATGAATAGGTAGAGATTGTCTTGGCCTGTTACTACTGAGGATAGTGTAGCAGAAAAAAAGATGAAAGGAGAAGACAAAATTGCTACTTTCTGCAAAATGGAAATATTATTTATGGTAAAAATTAAAATGGAAATGTGGAAATTAGCATCCTAAGTTATAGCAATATTATAATGAATATGGAAAAGTTATATAGGAGTGTGGAAAATTAAAATATTGATTTAATTACATGAGTGGAGTTTGGGCAATTTTTATCTAAGATTCTGTGGCTATTTCAATGTTGTTGTTCCTAGCAACTATTTCAAATGGGAGCCCAGTATAGCTCCTGGCTCACAGCTCCTCAGTAAATGTCAGATGTGGCTGCACTCACTTTATTTTAGAGCAGCTTCCCAAGCAGCTTCCTGCTCCTGGACTCCTTCCAAATGCGTGGCTCTTCACAGCAGCCTCCATGGCTCCTCTCTGCACAGCTGCAAGGCTGCTCAGTGGTCTTGTCTATAGAGCCACCAGGTCCTGTGACACCAAGCTCACTGCTTAGAGCATGGTAACACCTAAGTGAGGAGTCCTGAATTATTCAGGTGACCCCTTGTAAGCACAGAGATCCCTGTAAGAGGGAAGAAGGAGTCAAAGCTAGGTGGAGATGCCTTCTATCTGGAGCACCATCCAGGGGCCAAGAACTATGGGTAGTGACGGGAGGAGGGAAGAATGGTTTCCCCTGAGCTGCAGGAAGACCCCTTAAAACACCTGTATCAGATGCTTTTTTCCTTGCTATAGCTATCCCTGCAAAGAAGCAATGTAAGAAAGCAAGGGTTTTTTCTGGCTTGCAGTTAGAGGGGATACATTCTACATTGGTGGGTGAAGACATGGCAGGAACTGAAGTCTGGCTGGTCACATCACATCTGCAGTCAGAAAGTAGGGAGTTGAGGGAGCAACCTCAGTCGTGTTCTTGTAGCAAGGCTCCACCTCCTAGAGGTCTATAGTGGGATTGTGTTGTTATATTGTAAATAATTGTCCCACCTACTGGTTTAATAAAAATGCTGATTGGCTGAAGGCAGACAGAAAGTGTGGGTGGGGCTACCAGACTAAGAAAACTCTGGGAACAGGAAGAGCAGAACAGATATACCATAGAGATGCCAGAGAAGCTAAAAGATGCAGAAGATAACTTTGCTGCTCAGAGAAAAGGTACCGAGCTGCATGGCTGAACAGAATAAGAATCACAGGTTAGTTTAAGAGCAAGAGTTAGCTAGCAATGCGCCAGAGCCATAGGCTGACCAGCATAAAATTAATTTAAGTGACTGTGTATTTCTGCGGGTCTGCAGGTCAGAACCTCAGGGCTAGGCCTGAAAGTCCAGGCCAGAAACATAATACAACAGAGGTCCCATAAACTCCATAGGCAAGGCCACCAGCTGTGGACCAAACACAAACACATGGACCTATAGAGGACATCTTACATTCACCATCACACCATGACCTCCTGGGACTCATTTTAGACAGACTACAACAACAGTGAGAGGTGCTCTTCTTTCAAACTACAAAATCATGACCACCTTTTATGCCACCCACAGCAAACTGATGCAGGAAGGTTGGTTAAGCCATGTCTCAGCACCCCAGTTTCCTGTGTAATTCCATTTTGATGGCTAGAGCCAAGTACTACATGGCTTTCTACTTGACTTCCTGTACGACTAAATCCTAGTCTCTTCTCAGGCATGTGAATGCCTGGGGAAGCCTTTGGACAAGGTGTATGCTTGGGAAGACAACAGTTTACGCACATATTTACATATGTACAAGTGACAAGCGACAGAAAGAAGACTGGGAGGAAATGAAGCAAAACATTAGCAGTGTGGAAATATTAACTTGCTTTCTGCCCCGGGCTTGTGAGGATTTCCCCAGATATCTCCAGCAAGCAGACATTACTCTGGTCAGAAAAGAAGCCCTCATTAGAAACGAGACAGTCTAAGTATTTGCACCCTTCTCAGGCACTGCAGAAGTGATCAGGAGTGCTAGAGAGGAGGGAAAGGGCTGTGAGAGGCAAGATCCAGGACAGAGCCTGGAGGCATCTGCATGTGAGGACAGTAGAAGCAGAAGGCATGCCTGGTGGGGGCTCATGTCAGCCAAGAGAAAGATTGTGCTCACAAATTTGAATACTTGGTACCCAGTTGGTAGAACTGCTTGGAAAGGATTGGGAGGTGTGGCCCAGATGGAGGAGGTGTGTCACTCAGGCAGGGCTTGGAGGTTTCAAAGGCTCATGCCATTCTCAGTTAGCCCTCTCTGCCTGTTAATGTCTCCGCATGTGAGTTCTCAGCCACTGCTCCAGCGCCTGCCCGCCCGCCTGCCTGCCTTCTAGTTGATGATGGTCATAGACTCCACCCTCTCGAACTGTAAAGCCCAAGTAAATACTTTTTTTTTTTTTTTAGAAGTTGCCTTTATTTGGGTAGCTTATCACAGCAATAGAAAAGTAAAAGAGATATTAGGTTAATAAATAAACCCAATTAACTTAAAGGAACAATTTTTAGAGCTCATAATCAGAGTACAAAGAAGTAAAAATGTTATTATTATGGATAATGAATGTTGGGTACTGTACTAGTATGCTCTGTACAATAGCCAGCACTATGTTACTGTATTATATCACTTAATCCTCCCAAGCCCTCTCACAGAAAGGTTCTAGAATTATCTTAGATATGTAGATAAGGTAATAGAAAAACAGACATTGGATAATTGCCAATAAGTAGTTGAATCTGGATTTAAATTTCCAAATCATTCCCAAAAAGCGTGTTTCAGAAGTAGGTCAGAGAGGAAGCAAGTAAAAATGCTAGAGACCTTGTCAGATCTGGTATGCTCACTTCTATGTAACAAATTACCACAGGTCTGGCTTCCTAAGTCAACACCCGCTTATCTCATTGCTGTGTGGTTCTCAGGTCCAGGTAAGCTCACCCTGTTTCTCTCACAGTCTAAAGTCTTGGTGGTGGTCAGCCTAGTCTCTTATATGGAGACTGTGGGGAATCCATTTCCAAAGCCTTCTGTCATCACTCAAAGCTATACCTTATGGTTGTAGAACTAACGCCCCTACTTTCTTTCCAGCTCTTGTTAAATTCTTCCCATGCTTCTAATTTCTAAATTCTTTTGTTACTGCCTGAGTAAGACTCCAATCTTTACACTGACCTTGCCCTTCTCTGAAGTAGCCCTTTTGCTACAGACCAGGGCTGTGGTGGTGTCAGCCTGCCAACACATCCCCTGCTCCCAAGGAGCAGGTTGCATGGGGTTTATATCACTGGGTTGTCCTTAGAATTCTTCCCTTGGCTCCGAGCCGATCTTTACTTTTGTCTTGGTTGGAGTTGTGGGGGAGATTGCTGCGTATTTGTGTCTAGAGGGGCGTGAGGTGAGGAAAGGGCGAAAGCAGAGTCTAACATGGGTTTCTGATAGCTCGATGAGGCAGAGCTGAAGAGGAAGCCAGATGGGAAAGGCGTTAGTGAGACTTCTGTGGTCTGGGGATTCACTCTGCAGGACCCTTGACCTTGTGGAACACCTTCCCTCCAGCATTTCATCTGGTCCTCACTACACACCTTGAGGCAGATGACAAAAGTCTGGAAAAATCTGTGCCTCAAAGGTATACTCTGGACGTGGGGCCTACTCTTCGTGGTTCTCAGTACAAGGACACTAAGCAGCGTGGACTGACGGCTGTCACAGTCCCCTGAGTTCCTGTCATTTACTCTGGCCTGGCCTGTGGGCAATTTGTTCCATCCTGAGAGAAACAAGGTGGGGCGAGGGTCTGATTGGTAAGCATCCAATCAGAAGATGGGAGAGATTCCTCTCACAGCCTGGACTCTGGCTCTCTGAGAGGAATTTTGGAAAGGCAGGATGAGAGGGATGGCAAAAAGGGAGGATGGAGAGATTTTCCTCATCCTCATAAGGTATGGAAAGAGATAAGGAACAATTTAACAAGGAATGGAAAGTGCAAAGAGGGTGGAGGGTATGAGGCTCGTGGAAGGAGTGTGCACACTTGCTGGTGATCATGAGTTGAAGCTATTGAAGAAGACGAAGCCCCTACAGAGACACAAGATGGACTCCCAGCTGCTCACTTTCCCATACGGCAGGAACAGCGCCTTCGACGATCTGGGTGTCAGCGTTCCAGGTTTGGCATATGGGTATGTGTCCTGGAATAAGGTCTCTACTGCTCCTGAATCTGCTTTCGTGACTCATACAAACTGACAGCGCGAGGGTGGGTCCTGGGGCCTGTCAGAGCAGCAGCCTCTTCTAGTGACCCATGGTCAGGCAGCCAGGAAGTCCTGAAGGAGTCCTTTCTTTGTCTAGAGAAGCAGCTACTGCTCCAGGCAGCCTGGCTTTTAGAAATACTATAGGGGGTAAAAACACTCCATTAAGAAATCTAGTCTGGCAATCTCAGGTCTCCAATACTTGTATTTTCTCCAGTCTGCCTGGCCGGGAGAAAGGCAGGAAGGAGAATGTAAAGTGGCGTGTATTGATTGGCTCGGCTCACCAAAGGAAGGCCCTTTACCAGCTCTTCTAATTACAATTTATTCAACAGTGAAAAGGAAACTAGAGAGACACTCACCCGAGCCTTGGAGCTGCCCCCTCCCCTTGAGTTATGCTGCCTGGTGAAGGATGACTCCTGCACCTGGGAGGAGATCTGTTGATGAGGGAGATGGAAGTTCAAGTCCTGGGTTCCTGGGAAACTGGATGAGGTAGAGAGTGAGTTGAGTTCCTAAGACTGTCTACCTGTTACTTTAGGAAGATCATGAGATTTGGAGGGAGCCTGGCCTGGGGGCCGTTCCTGATGCCCCTCCCTCCTTTAATTTTTATTTTTATCTCTGAGCACTTCATATCTCCAAGCATTGGCTTTCCTGTCAATAAAGCGACAGACCCTCTTGCATGTTTGTTGTGAAGATTCAAATAGATGCTGTCAGAGTATCAGCGACACCCTTGGGATTGTGACCTCAAATCCTGCTCTGGGGGTGCTGGCGTTAGAGTTCCCAATGGACACGAAAGCTTGAGTTCTCTAAAACAACTATCGGATTAGACAGTGTTAGTCCCTTTTGCTCTGCACTGCCTCTGCTTACCTGCAGTTTCAGCAGCTGCCACTAGGCTGGAGTCTTTGTCTGGGGCGGGATGACTTCCTGATGACACAAGGCCTTGATTCTGCTGTCTTCTCATAAAGCTGAAGGAGCTCTCCAAGGTCCCTGCTGTAAAAACCCAGCTCCTCTGACATAGTCACTCACCAAGGGGCCTGCATCCTTACTCCATGGTCCCATAGTCGGGGCTGGGAGGGTAATAGGAATTCGGGGATGAATAAGCATTCAGCCCATTACAGTTGCCAATGAAGCTAATAAATGTAGTTTTAGCGCCCAGAGACCCCTTTATCTGGCTTTCGTCTCCTTGACATTCTCAAAAGGAAGGAATTACCTCCCGAGGCAGTGAGTCAGTAACGGTAGCATGTGTGTGTATTTGTGTGTGTGTGTGCATGTGTGTGTGTCTGTCTGTGCATGTGTGCATGTGTGTGTGTGTGTATGTGTGGGTCTGTCTGTGTGTGTGTGTGTGTGAGCACCCACATGCACATACGTGTGTATGTGAGTGTGTGGGTCTGTGTGTCTGTCTGTGTTTGTGTGCATGTGTGTACGTGTGTGTGTGTGTGTGTGTGTGAGGGTGTGTGTCACTGTTTGTGTCTGTGTGTGTGGGGTGTCTCTGTGTGTGTATGTGTGTGTGAGGGTGTGTCTCTGTGTGTGTATGTGTGAGGGTATGTGTGTGTCTGTGTGTGAGTGTGTGTGTCCGTGTGTGCATGTGTGCATCAGCACACACTGGGGGAGTTGGGCTGAAGAGACAAGAGGGACTTGTTTAGGGTAGAATTGTGCTGAATCTTGTGATCTTCACAAGAATGTACCTTCAGAGATGGAGTTAACAGGATCCACAAAAATGGGTGTGGCAGAGAGTTGTATTTTTCTCAGAGGTGTCTTCTTGTGCACACATACTTTTTTTTTCCCAGGCCTGAATGTAAAGTCAACCAGGACAAGCACATGGTTACTCAAATGGGCTACATTTATAGGGGTCCAAGCATGACTTTCTGCACAGTATAGATAAGCGTTAGCATTCTGACCTACTTCCTGGAGTCCTGGCCAATAAGCAATATCCTGGCCCACCCCATGTCCTTTAAGAAGACTCCTCCCCCTTCTCTCTCCCCTCCCTTCACCTCTGCTCTTCTCTCTTTCTCCTGTTATATGAACAAAAGAAATTTAGAGTTAGATTTTAGGGAAAGGTTGAGATATTAAAAAGAGTAAATATTATAGTTAAATTTTATTTAGTTGTTTTTTAGTTTCTTTGGTGGCTTTTATTGTTTTTTATGTTTGTTTTAAGTATTTTTTTTATTTAGTTGTTTTATATTTAGGTTAAGATCAAAGGTGCGGTATTATTATTGTTTGTCTGGGAGTTTGGACTTTTTTTGTGAACTAAGTTGATTTTAAATTTATATTGGTTGGGATTAAGGTAATTGGTCATTATTTTTGGATTTTTGTGTTGTGATAAAAGTGTGAGTTATTATTTTTTATTATTTTAGATTGAGTGTGGGTAGATTTTTTGATATTTTAGATTGGTTTTTATTAAATTTGAAATGTATTGTTATATTTTTTGTGTTAATATTAAAAAAGGTTATAGTTAACGTAAGAAAAATTATATATAATAGGTATAATTATATATAATATATAAACAATAAATGAGTAATGTTTAGTTTATTAGTAATTGACAATTTAAAGAAAATATTTTATTAATTATTTTATTTTGGTGAGTTTAAAGGATTATATTTAATTTATTTCTTGACTTGCATTATTAATTAAAAATTATTATTTTGTTGTTTTTTAAACTTATATATTTTAATTTTGAAGTTTTTAAAAACTGTTATTAGAAAATTATAATTATAATTATTTTATTTTCTAACTATTTTAGAGACTTATGAAGGAAATAATATTAACTAACTAAATAGTATGGGCAAGCAAGTAACTTTTAAAAAAATGTAAAAAATGAAACAGTTGGCTGTCTGGACAGTTATTTAAGGTTTTTTTTGTATCATTGAAGGATTTATCTTTGGCCTACAGGCCTAACATGTTTGACAGACTTTTTTGTGAAGCAGGATATTTTTAAAGACTTTGTCATTTTGTTTTGGCAAGGTTTTGTTATTTTTTGGTGAATGTGTCTTTTGTTTGTTTAATTTGAACATGATATTGTTAGTAGTTAAGGCAGGAGTATAAAGAAGGTCAACTGTCTATGGAGACTTTTTTATGTTTATAATCTGTTTTGAAGTAGATTGGTGGTGTTAGGAATAGTCTTATTGTTATAAAAAGAATAACTTACATTATTAAATGTAATAAAACTTTTTCAATGAGCTGCCTGTAAATGTGCCTTTCTTGAGCGTCCAGATGCTGCCTGCATGGCCCCTTGGCTCCCACCCACCAGGGTCTCTCACCTGCCATTTCTAAAATACAACATTTTGCTAACAATAACCCTGGACAACTAAGGAGACAGGAGCTCATGTCGAGCATGTGACTTTTGGGCAAAGTTTTTCCCTTTCTGTGCTTTTGGTTATAAGTGAAGAAATGTAATAGGTCTTGAAGGATTCCTCCAGATATGAATTGTTGAATGCATATAATAGACCCACTACGTGGCAAGAGCTCAGACACAAAGGAGCTTAGTCTTACAAATCAAGAGATGCTCGGCCCATGGTTGCTGTGGCGCTAAGTGATCTCATAAAAACCAGGGTTGTTTTTGTCTCTCTTCTTTGTCACACTTGAAAATATCAACTCATCTTATGATCACACAATGGGCTCCAAGCAATGCCTCTTCATTCTTAACAAGCAAAGGCCAGGGCAAACCTATCCTGAAGGTTATACAGCAGAGAGTGTCTCAGTACATAAGGAAAGTGATAGCTTCCCATGAAGGCCTGAACTGAAAGTGTAAGCTTGAGTCTCCCAGAACTGCACATAATGGCCACTTGACTCCGAGGTGGCTAGTAATTGGATTGGTCTGACCCACACTGTTGGCTGAGAACAAAAAATTATCAATTCTTGCAATCCCACTTTAACAGTCCTGGACCCTTATAATCATGAGAGCACAGGCCAGTTAGCTGGTTTCCTGATAGCTTACAAAGATAGCATCTGTTTATAACATTTCTGCACATAATCTTATGGACTATAAACCCATGAACACACAAGCATTGATTGCTCTCTGGACCTCAGCTGGGTCTTGAGAATCTGGTTCAGAAAGTGGCTCACCTCAGGTGCATGTTAACTACTTGTGACTGAACAAACACATTTTCCATCCGTGTGCTTGGACCTCAGTGGGCTCTCAGGCAATGGGGGATATATTGGATAACTGGATTTTCTGTCAGCTGGAGAGTGAGGCTGAGAGGCTAATGATCTGAGGTGAATTCCAGTTACATCGCTCTAATGGTGTCTTCCTGAGGCCGAAGGGTGAAAACCATATGCTACATGTGTGTCAGGTCAGGGTCCCACAGGAAACGTGACAATGAAAGTTTACTAAATGGCTGTTTACAAAGACGTGGCAGATTAAGGAACACCAATAGGGGGTCGAAGTCCTTTGGGGATGGTAATATGGGAGAAATGTTTTCATCTCTCTGAAAGATAAGGGAGAGAGTGAATCCCTTTAAAAAACAGCTGTACATACAAGATCTAGGCCAGACCCCAATGAACAAAACAACCTAAGGGAGAGAAGGAAGGAAGGAGGGAGGGAGGGAGGGAGGGAGGGAGGGAGGGAGGGAGGAAAGAAAGAGGAGGAGGAGGGGAAGAGGCACAGCCCTTCCTGGGCCTGGAGCTGCAGCATGAGCGGAGCACACTTACGGGGAGCCAGGGACCAAACATTCCCACCTCCTTCCCACCTTTAGATCACCATTTGGTGCTTTCCTTTTGTTAGCTCCAGCTGGAACCTAGGAGGGAAAGGAGCCTGCTGGCTGATGCAGTCCTGAAGATCAGACTTCAGGGCACAGAGTGGGGGAAAGGTTATGGTGTTATGATTTACAGTATGAAACAGCTGTAGTTATTGTCCCTGTTCTTAGCATGGAGTTCCCAAAACCTTCTGGAATTTCTGAGGTTATCAGAGGCATAAAGGAGAGAATGATAAACCCTTCCAACCATGCTTGAGTTTATGTGAATACAGTGGGTTCTGGAAAGCTCCTCAGGGAGAAGGCTGATTGCTGGGAGGTGATCATGTGACCAAAGGTTCACCTTTCAGCCTTCCCCTTGGGTAAAGGAGAGGGACAGGAGATGAACCTGACTGGCAGGATTTAGTCAGACCCATGCTAGGAAGCCTCTGAAAAATAAGCATCCACAGAGGTGACCACTGTTGTACCCGTGTCGAGGGACCCTCAAAGGCTACCAGGGAGCTGGATTCCAATGCAAACACATAAGGGTTAAAATCAGACACGTTAGAACCAAGGTCAAAGCCTTATGTTCCGATGCAGCGGAGGAATTCACCCCAGCTCAGGGGTGCATTAAAGAAAAGAGTACATAAGTGGGGTGCTACACGTCTTGGCATTTCAGGATTGGGTAAAGGGGTATGAGGTAGAGTAATTCTTGGGAACCATTGGTTAAACTTTCTGTGTGAACACAAGTTTGAATCTACTGGCTGAACTTCCGGCAGGGTTCCTGAGATTTTTCCAGGATTCTTCTCAGTCCTGGGCTCTGTCCTCAGGCACTAAATGATCTTTCTCTGAGATGAAGTTTTGTAACAGTAAATCTATGCCTTCATGACCACAAGTAGCAGCCAGGAGGGGAGCACACCCAGAGCAGCTGCAGAAACCCCCTGCCACCCCATATTCTGTCATGTGTTACTTTGGAGGCTCAAAGAAGGTTACTCCTAAAATCAAGTGATTTTTTTTTCTTTTTAGTATGTTGACTAGTTTGATCAGACGATAATTAAAAGTCCTTTGAAGAAATGTGAATCCAGATTCTGTTAGTCATCATCCCAGCCCTAACTCCTCTCCTGACTGGATTTCTCTCAAACAAGAACTTTGTGGTCTTAGTCTTTCTACTGAAGTGTCATTAGTTACAGAAAAAGAGACTAGTGTGCCAACAATCCTGGACAAATGTCTGCCGCGTGTTGCCCTCTGTTTCAGCCCCACAGAGAATAATGTACAAGCTGATGTCTGTTTGATGCGCTAAAAGCAGTCTGAGGCTATTATGTGTCCTAACCCAGTTCAGCTCCTGTCCCCAGAATCATTTACTATCTCCTTCATGTCCCCAACTTCTCCCTCTCCTACAGCAAAATGGCACCAACTGGGCAGGTAAGCTGGTCACACTGTGCACTGTCCTCTGACAAGACAATGCATGTCTGCCTGTTCCCAGGGGATCTGCTCTTGTCATTTTTACCCCGGATCTTCTGGGAACAGGGGAAATTTCCCTCTGGTGCACGTTTATCTCTCCTGTACTTTCTCTTCTTTCTTGTCCCCACCCCTCTTCTTCCCATCTGCTTTGTCTGCGCTTTATTGTGGAATGGTCACATGTAGCCAGGCCAGACCTGAACTCACACACTATAGAGCCAAGAATGACCCTGAGCTTCTGAACCTCCCTGCTTGCACTTTCTAGCTGCTGGGGTCACAGGCACCTGCCACCGCATGCTTCGGGTGATGTTGGAATTGGAGCTGAGCTGCTCCCCAGCGGTGTGAGCCCTCCCACTTGCTCTGTGCCCGTTCTGTTTTGTGTTTGTTTTTGGAGATAGGGTCTCTCTACATAGTCCTTACTGCCCTGGAGCTCAGTATGTGGTCTGGAACTCACAGAAATCCTCCTGCCTCTGCCTCCTGAGTGCCATCATACCTGAATTATATGTTCATTCTGTATTACTGTAACAAAATCTCATAGATAACCAACTTGAGAAGGTTCATTTATCACTTTTTAAGAATATTCAGTCCATAGTTGTTAGTTAGCTCATGTGTTTTCGAACATGGTGACGCTATGCATTATGGTAGGGGCAGGTCGTGGAGAAAGCTGTTTCCCTAGAGGCATTTGGGTGTCCAGATCCCAGTATCCCTTTCTGGGGCATGCCTCAAAATGACTAGAAAACTTCTAACTAGGCCCCTTCTTTGAAGGATCCTCCTGTTAGTGCCAAGGCTGGGGACTAAGCCTTTAACACATGGGCCTTTAGGGAACATTCCTGATCTGGACTGTAGCAGGCTACCCCTGAGCTTTGTCTTTCCATGATAAACTAGTGATTTAATGTCCTGTTTTTCTGGGTTCTGAGAACTGTCCTTACACATAGTCAAATTTGGGAGAGACTAGTGAGCTCCCTTGGTTAGTATCACTCAGAAGCACAATCACCTGGACTTCCTCTCGGCCAGAGAAGTATGGGTGACTTTGTGGAACTGAGGCCTTGGGAGTACTGAAGAAAGGGGGGGAGAACTGATTCTGGGCAGCAGAATGAACTCTGTGAAGTTCAGCATTAAAGGTTTAGTGCCAGATGGGAATCACTTTTAGAGGGGAAGAGGCCAGGACTGGCAGTTGGAGCTGAGTTCAAGGTAGGCTCAGTATCATCTACTGAGTGTCTGCTGGGCGCCAGATCCCATGTTAAATGCTTTGTAACATCATCACAGACTGCTAGGAAACTGACTAGCCTAAGTGAAGCTCAGACTCCCAATGACTTGTTAAAGACAGAAATGGCATTCAGAGTCCAGATGGCCTGGCTGTAGAGACCAGAGTTTTCTTTTACTGTAGTGGCTTGTCCTTTGGATGCCACAGACTGCTTTTGATCTACTTGAACCTCCAGAACTTCTAAAGGACCCTTAAGGCAGAGACTGACCTCCCCAGATGGCAGGTTTACATATAGAGTCCACTTGACACCTATAGAAAAATGGATGTTTGAAAATCCTGGACTGGCATACAGCTGCTGTCTCAAGTTGAGTGATAGCTGCTCCAGTTACATGGGAGATTTGTTCTTACTTTGGCCACAGTCCCCATGACTCTCATCCTCTAGTTCTAAGACCGAAGATCGGTTGTCATTTTTTATCATACCTGACGTCTGGTTCTTTCGCACTGGATCCACTTGTTTATGTTTACACAGGTGCATGTGTGCATTTTCTTGGGTGTATGTATACACGTGCCTATGAGCATGGAGGCAAAATGACAACCTTACTGTTGTTACTCAGGAGTAGTTCACTTTAGAGTTTGGAACAGTCTTTCTCTAAGGGCTCACTGGTGAGATGGAGCTAGCCTCAGACATCTTCCCATTTCTGCCTTTCAATTGCTAGGATTACAAGTGTGTGCTACCTCAGGCACGAGAACCTACCCTTGACGCCAGCACCTCCCCTACCCCCAGCCTCATGATGGTGCTACTCAAGAAAGTCTTCCCCACATCTCTTGCTAGCCTTGTCAGTGGTGAGACTTGGAGGAGGATCTGACCGGAAGTTGTAACTGTGAGATAAAATGCCTTGCTTGTACCTGTTTGTGGCTTAGCTATGTAGTTAAACAGCAAAGAAAAGAGGAAATAAACTTGAAAATTATTTGTCATAAAAATAAAGCAAAAAATTTAAATATTGCCAGGCAAAACAAAACAAAACAAAAAAAAAACCCAAACCAAAAAAAACCCCACAAGTGTGTACTACCACACATGGCACTTTTTACATAGATCCTGAGGACTGGTTTCAGGTCCTCAGGCTGGCAAAGAAAGCACTTTGCCTACCTACCTTTTTCTCTAGCCCCACTTATTTATGTTGTCTTGGTGTGGTTCCAGCAGGCATCTGCCCTGGGCCTCCAACATACCCGCTTTCCTAAGGAATGAGATGATCTATCAGAGTTTGAGCATGTCTTGGAACTTCATCCATATGTGTCGGCTCCTTCCTTTTCAATGTTTACTTTCATGTTTTAGTATATTTAATATTGCAATACAATATCCATGACTATAATTACAAATAAATTATGCATGTGCCATGGTCATGCATGGTTAGAATCATTTCACCCGTAGGATTCTGATATAAGCTTTGAAGTTCGTGGTCTTAGTCTCTGTTTTTACAACATCTGTGGGATGCTCTGTAAATACCTTCAGCTTTCTAGGCCTAGACTACTGGAGATTGACCGTCTCATGTACACTAAGCAAGCACTTTACTGAACTCCTGTCCCCTTTGATTCATATTTTTTTATTGCCTGGGCTGGCCTCAAACTCACTTGAGGCAGGCCTTGAACTTGAAATCCTCCTATGCCAACCTCCCAAGTTGCTGGAGCTACACATCTGGTCCACTAGGCCTAGATGTAGTTTTTCTCCCTTATTCTGGATGATGGAGGCAATGATGTGATTTATAGAAAGATTATTTCAAAATTCCAAACCCTAGCAAACTATTAAGTGCCTCTCTGAGAGAAGCCAAGAGGAATAGCCTCTGGTGGCTGGTCTTGGAGGGTGACTGGAAGACTCCAGAAGGTGTAGAGCCATAAAGTCAGGGTTGTAGTGCCTCCCACCCACCCAGCCAGCACCAAGGATTGATTTGCAGGCTCATTATTGCTGTCAATGTGCTTTAAGGGCAACAGCAGCCTTGCCCTCCTTAAAGAAAAGCAGTCCCTGTTTCCATTCACCTTCCCTTCCCCCCAGAAAGCTGCTTTCTCTAGAAGAATGCTTCCCTGACTTTGGCACTGAAGTTCTTTTCCCTTGGATTCCTTCCGGCCCAGGGAAAGGCAGCATTTAATGGAGGCAAACTCGGGTGAGGATGCTAGTGAAGTACATGCCCTACTTGTGGTCGTGACAAAATCTCCTACACCCCAAAGGGAAACTGTAATCCTAAGACCGGGCATTTAGCCTCTTCTCAAGGAAGGGCTGGTTCACCTCATGGAGGGAAGAGCCACATGCAGGTGGGATATCTGTAGTGGGATGTCCCATATCTGCCTTGTTTTCATTCCAGTTGCCAAGCTTGATTTTAGATTTTCTTAAATCCCCATGGTATGAGGAAGTCAAATCAGCCAGGATTGAAGCCCATAAGGGAACAGAATAATGATACCGAATGTCCTCTGCAGGGGGCAAAGGCACTATCATGGCAAGTGACTAGGCAACCTGGATGGAGCTGGAATTCAAGCCTCTGTAGATACTGTCCAGGGTGCACCGTGAGTGAGATTTAGGGTCTGTGGGAAGGCAGTGACCCCCCTCCCCCCAGGAGGAGTCTAGTGCAGGCAAAGCTCACTGTGCTTCTGTCTCTTCCAAGACAGGCAAGAACGGTGAGGATAGAGATGGTGCCAGATCGATTCCAGCAGGGGAGGAGAGCACAGACTATGCACCCCCAGAGGCATGACTTCTTGGAGTATTTTTTCATTTGTGACTCCAGCCCAAACCCCTGAAAGGAAGGTGTACAGATAAGAGACTTGGAACCTGGTAGGTGTCTCCCAGATAAGAAATGGTGGAATCTGCACTCGGCCTCTGGTCTGTTTGCTTCCAGTGCTTGCTCATTTAATCAATGGTGACGCCATTTTCCCAGGTGGACTCTCCTAACACAGGAAACCTTCCAAATGATTTTCACTGTAACTCAGAAGCTGAGCTTTTTTGAATCTTTCTGTGCCTTTTGAATACTTGGTTTTCCACTGTTGGTTGATTGGAGGTGTGGCTGAAGGTGGGGAGAGGGGAGTCATATGTCAGTATCTTCTAACTTATTAACACCAGATCAGGCGAGAAGGTCAGAGCTGTCAGTGTACTTCAGGTGTTGGTGAATTACAATCATCTTCAGGACTCTCCACTCCAATTCAGACAGCCTACAGCTCAGTTTGTCTAGGATCCAGGATCGAGGAGTACCACCTGAAGCATGTCTCAGCTTCAGTGTGTAGAAGGAAGGTAGGTGATAGGTCTGTCATGCATGTGCACAGCCCCACTCCCTCATCAAAATATTGGCCTCTGTGACTCAGTTACCTTGTTGCTGTGACAATATGTTTCTATCACAGCAACTTAAGGGAGAAAGTTTGGGGTACAGGGTTCTGTCCATGATGAAGGAGAAACAATGGTGGCAAGGGCAACAGGGGTGCAGTGACTTGAGGGGCTGGTCACATGGCCTTTACAGTAAGGAAGCAAGGCAGGATGGGTGAATGCTTAGTGCTCAGGCAACGTTCTTCTTTTTCTACAGTCCAGGAGCCTCCAGCCCCTGAAATGGTGCTGCCCACATTTAGAATGTGTCTTCACATCTCAAAGAACATAATCAAAATAATCCCACACAAGTTTGTTAAGAGGTGCTGCTATACTCTAGCAGGGTGACAGCATTAACTATTGTAATGAGAGAGACTGGTAGTCAGGCGAGACTTTGCTGACTATAATCTACTACACTGTTGAGAGATTCATTTGAGTTGAAAATGTTCTTGCAGCTAAAGGAAACTCACCCACCCACCCACCCATCCATCCATCCACTCATCCATCATCCACCCATCCATCCATCATCCATCCATCCATCCACCCATCCAACCATCCATCATCCATCCATCCACCCATCCAACCATCCATCATCCATCCATCCATCCATCCACCCATCCACCCATCCATCATCCATCCATCATCCATCTATCCACCCATCCACCCATCCATCATCCATCCATCATCCACCCATCTATCCATCATCCATACATCCATCCATCATCCACCCATCCATCCAGTCATTCTACAGACAGTTAGCAGGTGTCTCTTATGGATCAGGCACCATAGTGGGTGTTGTGGGGATATGGAACTGAGCCTAACTGTGGCCTTTCTGTCATGAGATCCCTGGACAGACTTGAGGAAATGAGTGTATTAAAGGAAGAGGTTGCAACAATCAAGTCAAGTATGCAAAACTGGTGCGTTTGGGACTCGGGAAAGGCTGATGTGGTTCACAAGCACAGGGGCCAACAAAGGATTACAGAAGGCATCTCCAGCAAGGAAGGAAGTATCCTCGGGTGTTCAGCAAGACCCAAAGGGCAATGAAAAGAGTTATTAAAAATCCCTGGAATGATACAAACTTGGTAGTTGCCAAACCTAGGGAACAGATGACAAATTCTAAAGTTCAACTAAAGGCGTGGCATGTAGATCTAGTATATTTCTTAGAACTGTAATTCATCTAGAGGTGGGCTTTGGAGAATGAACACATGAAAGGTTATAGAGAACAGCCAAGGATGCCATGCCAGCTTTCAATGACTATAAAAAATAACCAGATAGTCACCTCAGGAAGCAAAGGTCTATTCTGACTTGTAGTTTTGGAGGTTGTAGTTCATGACTGGTTGCTTTGGGCCTTGGAGTCAGGCAGCCGTACAATGGTGGGAATGTATAGCAGAACAAAACTGTTTACCACATGGCTAACAGCAAACCAGTAAGGGGATAGATCTCACTATCACATTTAAGGATGGACCTCCAATGACCTAAGGCTATCCATACAGTTCCACCTCCTAAAGTCTCTGCTGCCTCCCAAGAGTGCTACTCTGGGGCTAGGGGTGGGAGCAGCCTTTAACATGTGGACCTTTGTAGAACACTTAGGATCCAAACTATAGCAACATTCCAGCAGTGGAACTTGCCTGAGATTGGCAGGGCAGGCGGGAGACAGAAGGTGGGCTTTGGGTGAGCCAGTGTACTGGACTGGCCTGTGCAAAGACAGAGCTGTAGTCCCCTCCTCCCCAGAAAAGGGGTGAGACCAGTGTGATGGAGAACAGACCAGGTTTGGGAAGCAAACAGATGTGGTCCAGTTATGTGTTGTTTGTTCTAGACTTTGCTTTACTCTGGTTTCTTTATCAGCAGCTTGGTATCCGCCAGACTTCTCCAGTTCTGCTGTGAGGCTTTCCACCCAGTGGGGAGCTGTGCACACAGGCTATGCAGCCATCCATGTAGGTAAGGCTTCCTCCTAAGGTACAAAGTGAAGCACGGGCGCTCTTTGGGCAAAAAGAAAACTGGGCCCTATCACAGCCTTTTGGAAGTGTGAGGAAACCCCCCCCCCGAAACCTCACAGTGCTTACCACTCATGACAAAAAAGGCAAGACTCCTGAGATCATGCAGGTAGGCCTCTAAAGATAGGCAGTATGACTGGTCAAGTGATCAAGGTCTCTAGCAGGGGTTTGCCTCAACCCAATGCTTCAAGAAGAGGGCATAGGCACCTGCCAAGCATCCCTGAACTGCCTGTTTCAAAGATGGACTGCAAAATGCTGGCACACACTTGAGTCTCAGCCTGCAGGAATTAACACTAGGACTTTGGCAGATCATCACAACTAGGTCTGGTGTGTAAGTAGCCATAGCCAGCCAGACTCGAGGTGCCTTTCCTTAATCATATCTGGAGCCAATAAAACTCTAATAAAAAGGAGATGAGAAAATGAAGCGAAATTTCTAAGGCAACATAAGCAGCTCAAGGTGCTTGTATCAAAATTATAGCCATCTGCAAAGTTAGTTTGAATTCATATTGCATTTGCCTTTCTTCTAAACCTGTAACATGAATCTCTTATTGTACAGGGTGTAATGCCAAGCTCCATTTCATTAGTACCACAACCACAATGGATCCTAATAGCAGAGGCACGGAGTCCCAACAGCTCCTGTATAGCTAGAGGGTGTCTGCACTGGGAGACCACAGCAAATCGGTGGAAGGGCAAACATAAGAACCTCGGAGAAGCTGGCCTCCATCTCATCTTCTCTGTAAGTAGCACCTGGCTCTGTAGGTTGTTGTGCTGATAAAGTTTAATTTTGTCTGTGAGACAAATGATGGAGAGGGCTTGTGGATGTGGGGAGATTGGATCCTTGCCACTTTGTGCTGTTTCCCCGAACAGCAGAAGGCAGAGGTGGGGTTGTATGAAGAGAAGGAACTAGCAAAAATTAGGCCCACAATTATGACAGCATTGCCGTCTAGCATGGCAACAAGATATAAATAGGTGCTAAGGAGTAAAATCAGGCTAATTGCTGAAAAATACAACTCATAATAAGTCTGCCTTATATAAATGTTTGCACATGTTAAATCATTTAATACCTATGGACTTCATCTTATCAGCATGGAAAATTGCCAACTGAACCACCATTAGTGGTGAAATTTCAGGCAACTCTCTTCCTTTGCCTGGGGCTCAATTTCATTGGCCATAAAATGAAACTAATAATTAACTTTTTATAAAAATGGACCAGATGAGGTAATGTGTAGGAAAGGCCTTTTGAAAACTGGGCAGCACCTATACTGAGGTTTTTGTTTAGCAGCACTTATTATAACTAATAATTGTCCACAAAAAGTCTATATTTCAGGGGGTGAAAATGGTTGAGAATACAGTTTGAAATCCAACCTTAAAGATGATCCAGAAGCGCTGGGGAATAGGTCAGTGGTTTGCTTGCAGTTCAAGCATGAAGATCTGAGTCTGATTTTCAGCACCCACATGAAAAAGGAGGGGGAGGAGGAGCAGCAGCAGCCAGTGGTGGTGTGCACCTGCAATCCCAGAATCCCAGCACGGGGAAGGAGAAGACAGGATGGCTCCTGGAACTCGCTGGCCAGCCAGTCTAGTTGAACCCCTCAGCCAAAATTCAGTGGGAGACCCTGTCTCCAGAAAATAAGATTGAGAGGGATTGAGAAAAACCTTGACACGGACCTGTCTTATAGGTCCATATGTGCACCTCCACCAAGAATAATCTAGAAGCACTATATTCCAAATTCCTCTTTTTCTTTAGAGTCTACAAATTAGAGGTATCTAATCTTTTTGACATACTGTCTTTTTATTATATAATCTTTAGTCCTTTGAGTATCATAAGATTCAGAGACCAAATTAACTTGTTTCTGAAAAATCCTGGGTGGACCAAGCTCCTAAACTAAGGTAGATCTCCTTATGAATATATATTCTGGGTAAATATAGAACTAGATGAAACCAAATTCTTCACTGTAGATTAAAAAAAATTGATGTCCTGTGGGCTGGGCTGAGCTATTCATAATCCGATGAATATGGATTCATTATTTGTATCTAGGAGTTCTACTCTCTCAAGCCATCCTGTTAGCTCTCCCCATTCAAATTCATTTTTGGCCAAAAGCAACCAATGGCAGACCCCTGCTGGTCTAGACTGGTACTGTATAGGGGATCACACTTCAAATCCTGTTATTAATGGAGATAATGGCTAGAGACAAGAGTTGAGGTGCCAGATATTGTTTTGTCTCGTGTGTGTGTGTGTGTGTGTGTGTGTGTGTGTGTGTGTGTGTGTGTGTCTGTGAGAAAGTGTGAAAAATATTGGGCATCTTTTCCAACTGTTACTTTAAAGAAAAGTTATTTTATGTGTATGTGTCTGTGGTGAGTGTATGTATGTGCACTGCACATATATACAAATCAGTGTTCAGAAAAGAGAGTTGGATCACTGAAGTTATAGGCAGTTATGAGGTGCTGGGAACAGAACCTGGGTCCTCCAGTGGGAGGGATAAGTGGAGCCATTTCTCCAGACTCTACCTTCTATTTTGATATTTATCCTTTTCACCGATTTTGAAGTTTGCTGTATCAGCGAGGCCCCTGTCTCAGTGCCAGGGTACCGGTGAGTGGCCTCCCTGAACATTTTATTGGGTGCTAGAGATGCACACTTAGGTCCTCAGGCTTGAATGGCAAGCACTTTGCCCACCGGACCATCTCTAATTTCTAATTGCCAATATTTGTCAAAAGTGTTCTAAAGTGGAGGCAAGAAGAAAGTCTAGAGTTTCCTACAAAAGGAGATGGTTCCTAAAGGGGAACCATGGATCTCAGTCTCTCTTTAAGGAAGCTTGGGCTTGGATCTCTGTCCTCATAGCTCAGGCTGTTGCTAACAACAGCCTGTGGGGTGCTTGGGTTTGCAAATGTGTTCATACTCATTGTTCAGTGCATATTTTGATCTCATCAAGCACAGTGTCATCTCTCAAATGCAAGGAAGAAGGCAATGGAGGGTCAAGGGAAAAAAGTGTTTAAGGACACATGTAGAGGAATCGTAACAGGAAGCAGAGTCTGCAGGATAGAGACTACCCAGGACTGCAACTCTTCTCCTTCTTGTGATCATTTCCTCCTCTTTCTGGAATAAACTGAGGTCCACTCCTGTGAGGTAAAATAGGGTCCCAGGGAAAGGAAGCACAGGCAGGCCAAGGAGAAGAAGAACCCAACAATTTCTGAAGAACACAGGTCCTGTTTGGGGACAGGGATGTTTACTGACCCTCTGGACAATGGCAACTGGAGGTAACAGTAATGAGGGTACAGTACAGGTAGATAAAGGACCTGTTTCTGTGTCCCACCTTGGTGGTGGCTGCAGTGGACAGAAAACAAACCTGGGGAACAGACCAAAGGATGACGACAACAGGCGGAGGGGCGAGGCAGATTGTCCCACATCTGTTCCAGGCCTCACAGATGACCTTTTCTTCCCCCCACAGTAGAAACAGGTCAAGGAGGTTTGCCAATGACCAGAAGTCAGGTCCTCACACACTTGGCCCATCTGAACCTATATGTGCTATGAGTCAAGGTATCTTGCCTACATCCCTCACTCTTCCGCTACACGGCTTGTACCCCTTCAGTTTGGCTTGAATGACAAACCCACTCATCAAAAAATTATCATTTGGTTAGAAGCCTAAAGAATGCTCTGTGATTGCAGGAATGAGAGCTATGATTGCCAACCCAGACAAGGAAGTGATTTCCACAAGTATTGTTGGCTGGGCTAGGAGGCAGTGAGAACCCCACCCTTGGTTTTCTGCACTGTTCTTCCATATGATGAACTCTAACATTCACAGCCAGTTCCCTGTTGATAGCTATTTTGGTCATTACTTTTTTTTTTTGTCACTAGAAACAATATTATGTAACAATTCCTATGCAAAAATTCTTACATGTGTCAAGGTTTTTAAAGAGGTGTCCTTTAAATGCTTCTTATGCTTGTTTCTCTGTGTGGGTATGTATGTGGGTCCCCCTCAGAGACCATAAGTGTTGGTCTCCTGGATCTGGCATTACTCACAGTTCATAGTTGTCTGGCAGTACTACAGGGAATAAAGTCTGCAGGAGCAGAATGTGCTCTTTATCACTGAGCTCCAGTCCAGATAGAGAAATTTCCAGAAATACAATTGGCTATTTCTAACTTTCTCTTCCAAAATACCTGCTTTGATACCTCACTAGTGATGTATTATAATAATGCTTCTATCCATAACTATCCAATCAACCTAGTAGTTCATTTAACCTCTCCAAAACTCTGCTTGAAGTGTCTTCTTTTTCCTCTCTCAGCCTTGAATGAATGAAATGGTGAGCTCATCCAATTTCAGGCCATACATGCTGTACATTCTTATAACCAAATCCCCATGTGCATTTGCACATACATTAACACAAACATAAACACACATTCATATATGTACACATATACACACAAATGAAAACCCCAAGTCCCTAAAGAGGTATGAAGCAGCATAGCTGAACATCATACCATCAACAGCTCTGCCCATCACTCAGAAACTACACTGGGTAGGTTCCCTTGTCCCTGGAGGCAAAGGGGAGGAGGAAGCTGAGGATAAGGGTGAGAGGGGGCCAGCAGAGAAAAGACAGCTGTCCCGAAAGTGGTGCTATTTATTCCTTACTACGGCTAAATCCTCCTGTGACATTCCAGAGGGTCTAACAATTTCCTAAGAAAACACTACCCTGTGTCTCTTTTTACTTGGAAGGACATGAACTCTATACCAGACAGCTTTCAGCTACATGGGGTGGGTTGTAATCTGGGGACACGCACATTTCTTTAAGAGGAATGGTGTCCTGACTGAATCTATCTCCCCTCCCCACTGTCCACAGCACATGATGAGTCTCTTGGGCTAAGGCAATTGTGGTGCAAGACTTCATATTAAAAGACAGAAATGACCTCCAGAAATGCTTCTTAGGGAGACAATTGTATGAGGTTGCTAGGTATGCTTTGAGAGCCCTTTGGAAGTGGGTGGGGTGGGGCCCCAGGAGAAGCTGGACTGACAGATGGCTGCTAAATGCTCTTCTAAAGGGGTTAGAGCTTTAGTTTCTGTGTGTGGCGCAGGTGGGGCCCAGCTCTGGAGACAGACAGCCTCTTCATGTTGCCTCCGTCCTTTCCCTTTAAATAAATGTTGATCTAATGTAGAAAGAATAGCAGTTTGGAGGGGTGCAGTCATTTCCTCCTGATGTACACATATTTCCCTTGGTGTTGGGCACACTCTAGCACCTCCTCCCCACGTGCTGCTGCCCGTCACACCAAATGTCTGAACATGCTAGTGAAAACAAGAGAAGGGGTGATGGCCAATGCTGTTAGAAACCAGACAACTCCTCCCCCAACCCTCCTTTTTTCTTTCCTTCTCTGTGGTGTTAGGGATATTGCACATGCTAGGCAAATACCACCACCACTGAGTTCTATGTCCAGGCCCAAAATCTCATCACTGAAAATGGATGTAAACTCAAATTGGGGTAAAGGGGGCCTGCCACCACCCTCAGCTTGCTTATTGGTAGAACCCTAAAATAGGCCAGGGCTGTACTTACTTGACACAGAATAAAAACCCTAGACTGAAGCCTGAGAAAAGAGTTTACTATAGTTTTACAATGGTAGAGCTGGAAGAGAATGGAAATCCTCATCTTAGAAGACTGCCCTTATTTTGGGAGCATGGAAAAAGGCATGGCTGCTAAAGACTGCACAGTCATTTAGAGGGAGGATAGAGATGGGAGTTAGCTTTCTCAAATCTCTTGTTCTGCCAGGAAAAACAGGTGTCTACTGGTGATACCACCTGATTTAGCCACTCAGCTAAAAGTGTTTTCCAGTTACCAGCATCATGATAGAGTATCTGAAGAAAGTGTGAATTTGAATGCTAGCTAGTATACTCACAAAATGTCTGAATAGCTACTTTGTGTGAGGAATTTTGCTAGCACTGATAACACAGCAGCCAATACAGCTTTCACAGAGCTACAAAGAGTAAACAAACACGATAATCTGAAGTATTTACAAGAGGTGTAACAAGGACCAGGAAAGAGCTTGAAGGCTCTCAAGGCTGGACTGGGAAACTCTGTGTGGGCTAACATAAGGATACGCTCCATCCACAGCTAGAAGGGGGCTCCAAGGATGAGTGTCAGCTCAGTGAGTTTCAAAAGCTTCCATTTAAAAAGACTTACTGTGTTCCAGCACTGTACTAGTTCCTGGATACCATCTACGTGTTTACGCCCTAAATTAGGAAAGGACAAAATCCATACTAGAACCAAGACTTTACTTCTGAAAACCAGGCGGAGCCAGTTTCACTTACTCCATGTTCCAAAGACAGGAAACACGTTGCTTTTTCTTAGAGATGCCACAGTAGTGTTAAACAGTTCTTTGTCCCCCCCCCCCCCAAAAAAAGAAAATTTAGGCCTAAGTTTTGTTTCCATGTCACTCCTGTTACTCTTCCTTCCATCCCGGGACTCACTTCTCTATAACACACACAAAACCAATTACACCACATTACCCAGTGTGTTTATACAGTAGTAGGAGAAGAGCATGTTTCTGTGAGCAGAGATTTTGTTTTTCTATTGTTACCTCCCAGAGGAAATAGAAATACCTTCTCTGGAGCTAGGCAATGTGTGTGGTTTGGGAGCTGAGTTGTCAAAAGGGTGGGTTCATACCATACCTTATGTATTTTCTTTTCTGTGAAAGGATCTTAGCTGTTTTTTCTTTCCAAACCAAATCCTCTTACTCTTGAACAATGACTCAAGCTGAGAAACTTCCCAAACATCTGAAACCCGAGAATTTGAGTCTGGGATGCTTAAAGCGCATGGCTTCCAGATGGAGGTCTAGGAGGAGCAGAGGACTGGAAGGAGGTGATGAAAGATGGCAGAGGTCTGAACTCTGGATCACTTCTGACTTCCTCAGTGTCTGCCATCTGACAGAGTGCCAGGCCCGAGGAGAGGCAGCGGCTGTCTCTCGGGGACTGTGCCAGTGATGATTAGGAAGGAAATTGTCTTTTCCAAGGGCAGTGATTAGTTTAGTAGCACATATATAAGAATGCCCATGGCTTGGCTGTCAGAAAGGGTGTAAACTCACTGATGGATTTTGTCTTTGCTCCACAGGTGGTATATGTGCAGCCAAAACTGGCAGGCAGGACCTTCACTCTCTCTTTCCCTAGGTCTTGTTCTCTTGACAGAGATGGGGGAGGGCTCACGGGCAACTTCGAGTAAATAAGGCAAGTATAATTTCAACAGACAAATGTAGGCTACGTATGACATCTATGGATCAGAAAGGTCAAACCTTCCAGGGCAAATGGGTTCTAATATACCTGTTAACAAATAGAATTGGTTTAAGTGTTGAGAATCACCCCTCCCCCCCTTTTTAAGGCAGGGTCTTGCTTATGTAAACCCAGCCCTCCTCTCATCATGTCAGGAATGGAACGGGAAGATGTAAAGTGAAACACAGCAGACACAGAAAGGCAAACCCTGTCTTCTCACTCACAGGTAGAAATTAAAGTGAACCTGTAAAAAGAAAGAGAGTGAAACAGAGGAGTGAGAGGCTGTAGGGGCAGGGAACAGAGAGCTTGGGTAATGAGGCACAAAACAGTTATTTAAGAGAAACAGGGTTTGGCCTTTTAAAAAAAATCGTAAGTGACTGTAGCTTGCAACAATCTGCTGCCTATTAACAGGGTAAATGACCACTCTATTACCGTAAGTGGCTTATCATCTCTACCTCAAACCAAGCTCCTTACACTCCCCCCACCACGAGTGCTCCTTAAGTATACTCTTCTACTGTGGGTCTGGCCTCTTTGAATAGGACAGTTTTGATTCTAGGATACAGCCTCTACCTGGTTCCAAAAGGTCTTTTAGTGGGGGTGCAGAAACAAATAAAAGTTACTTTCAATTAACACCCCTCACCTCCAGATGCTATAATAAAATAGCATGTCACCAACAGCTGCATCCTTGGACTCAATGCTCAAAGCAAGCAGAGCAGTCAGCCCCTTCTGAGCCCTGTCTCCTGGCCTAGAGCACAGGAGTGCTTTAAAGTGTCCTGGTTTAGAGAAGCAAGCAAGCAGAGAATTTTCTGCAGTGGGCCTGCAGACCCATCTTACCTTGAGGTCTGAAGACACCATCTCAGCAAGCTCAGTGGTGCCCAGAATTTACGTACTCTTTGGGGTATGACATGAATCTGGGACCTGGGCCAGATGCTTTCATTGGGAAAAGGCGGACAATTTCCACCTTCCTACTTTCCTATTGCTGACTGTATGGTTCTAAAGTGAATTATGATTTAATCTTTTCTGTTGAAGGTACAAAATGGTGGTGGTGACAAAGAAATAATGAAAACCATTTAAGTAAAAGAAAAGATGGTTGATAATATTACAGTAAAAGACAAAACTCTGATCATAACCACAGTAAAAAGCTATAGAAAAATTCTTGCCTGTGCACAAAATGGAATGAAACCAGTTAACACACTAGTTCTACATACAATCAGTGCAGCATACGCTTTTATAACCATGCAGGTATTCACAGGACAGAGTTCCACTTGAATGATCCTGGATTTTTAAAAAGATCTTTGGGTCATCAGATCAGGAAGAGGCCACCCAAAAGTCCTCAAGGATCCATGAGAAATGAATTGAATCTTCATTCCAAGGCTTAATATATGTACTCCATCAGGATCAGAAGTCAGCTTCCTTTTGGCTGATGGCTCCAACATAGATAAATTTCTCCAGGGAGGGAATGGTATCAACTCCATATTCACTTTGCTTCTGATTTTTCCTTCTAGAACAACTAGCCACCAGTTTTGTAGGCTGGTACTGTGTTGATGTTAAGGTTTATTCTTCTTGCAGCACAGAGTTGGAGAAGTAGAAGCGAAATCTGTCATTACAGGTTACATTGTGTTACACTCAATTTGCAGAGAGTCTAGCTTCTTTTTATTGTACTTCTGATTTTGTTGTAACGACAATTGCCTAAAATAAATGGGCAATCGACAGGGGCTTAGAGATGCCTAAGTGATTTTTATAATAGCAATATTTGTTGTTGCAGAATTTGACCTGTATTCTGGTTATTAGTTTTATTCATCACACTGAAAACTTGGCACTTCTATTGTTCATGCCATTATATGCAAAGCACTGTAGCATGAAAGTCACTTATAAAGCTAGGGGAAAAAAACCTCTCTAGACACAAGAGGCTCATGGGACAATAAACCTCATCTAAGTGGATGTACATTTTGTCTAGGTAAATGTTCTGGATTGTCAAAGGTTTATTCCTTTTAATCCCAAGGAGGTTTCTCTCTCTCTCCCACATCTGTGTTATAGCATTTAAAAGTATTTACTGTATAAATACTTGCCTTTGAGCATCTTGTATATGTGATGCTCAGTCGTTTTGAATGTGATGCAGCGGAAAGCCTTCGATACTAAGTGTCCTCTATAAAATGAGTTTGGAGCTCCTCTGGTCCTGACATTTGCCTTGTCTACTGCTGTCACTCTCTTCCTTCCTTGAATCTGGTTTCTCTGAAAGTCTGTTCCCCTTCCTTAAATTCAATCTTTTGTAGATTTGGAAACTAATCAAATATTTAGAATTGTGTGAGGAGTGAGAAGTCCTGGGAGGTGCCGATGTTTGGATGGATGGCCTCTCTTGCATGTCTGCTTTCTCATATTTATTTCCACTGGGTAGAAGGCTTGGCTGCTGGATTCTTAGTTTTCAGTATTTTTCAGTGGGTTGCACTTCTGTTAGGGTTTTCCCAGTTGCCTCAATTACTCATTCTCAAGCCATTTGTTTGGGTTTTATGTTCACAAACCACAAATAAATGAAGTTATCTGATGGATAAAGCTAGATGAATGGGTAGCAACTGAAACCTGAAACAGCATGAAGCATCCGTTTTTAATTTATTTATTTAATATTTATTATTTCATTTGCATTGGTGTTTTGCCTGCCATATGCCTGTATGAGAGCATTAGATCCCCTGAAACTGGGGTTACAGACAATAGTGAGCTGCCATGAGGGATGTTAGGAATTGAACCTGGGTCCTTTGGAAGAGCATTCCTAACCACTGAGACATCTCTCCAGCCCCACGATCCATTTTAATATGGCAAATGGCATACTGTAGCCATCTCTGACACAGAACTGTAAAACAGATAGCTTCTTCTGCCACCCCTTTCCATGAATAGGAAGCAGGACTACATCAAGCTTCTGGAGACATCTTCACAATGCTTAATTAAACTGTAGGCTCTATGTCAGAGCTGGCTGACATTGGATATTCTAAATCAGCAGTCAAAGCAGCCCTGATGTTGTTCCTTGGTGATTCCATTATTTATGGTCTTAAAATGAAGGAGGTAAAGCAAATCTAATAGTTTCCTCTTTCTTAAAGTGCAGCTCTGGGTCAGAAGAGGATTGCAATGCTGTCTTTAGTCCCTTCCTCACTGTGTTCTTTTTTCTATGTTGTACGAAGGGCTAGCAAAGGCCTAATTCATTTGTCCAAGGCTTAACTGTATAGAGGGAGTGCCAGCCAGGGCAACATGATGTTATGTATCAATACTGGGTGGAGTCAGAGTAGCTAGAGTGAAGAGTGGATGACACAGTCTGATAGCCTGGCTATTTAAATCCTGACTCTCTGCTTATTTAAATTTACCTTTGTTATAGTACTTAAGTCTCTAAATATGATCTCTAAGCAATAAAATAAGATATGATAGTACTAATGCTTTGAGAATTCAACAAAACAATGTGAAAAGCAACTAGGAGAGTTCCTGGCCCAGACAAAGAGCTCACTAAATGGTAGCTATTACTGTTAACAAAATAGATGTTTTAACACTGGAAATTGCAATATTTAACAGACATTCAGTACAGCCACTGGATGACTTCAGTCTTGTTTCTCATTTGCTTACAATATCATTGTTCTCTCTCATTGAAAGGCTGGTAGCCTGATTTTCTGTTGAGCAGATCTCACTCTGGCGCCATGTGAAGACCAGGAGATATTCCAGACAAGGTGCAATTTCACTTTTTTATGACTCTAAAGGAAAAGAGGCTACAAGTAAGTGGAATCAAGAAATGATCAATTTTAAAAAGGAACTGTCTAAAGGATAGTAAAGCGAGGTGCGGGGCAGGATGAAAACCTTCCAGCACAGTGTGGTTTGAAATGCTGGAGACTACCAAGTGCTGCAGAGCCTGGCAAAGCCACCCACTCACACCAGCAGAGGAGGTGACCTCAGCAACTGGGGAGGAAGTGGGACATAATGATTGCTCCAGGAGACAGACAGTCTTCTGTCCTGGGGCTTTAACCCAGCTTGGCTTTTTGGGTGACCTTGTAAAGACCAGGAGATATTCCAAATAGGATATACTTTCCCTTTTTTATGAGTCTAAAGGAGATGAGGCTACATGAAAGTGAAATCAAGAAACAATTAATTAAAAAATCTTTCCCCAAAGTTCTCATAGTACCATGTACAAAAAGTTAATGAAGACACACTTGATAGAAGGAAATTAGAGCATGGTTTACAGACATACTTCCTAGTGTCTTTTAGCATTTTGAAACATTACATTTTATGCTTTTGGGAAAGTTTGCATTTTCAGATCTGCATAGTTCTTGCATCTCTGATCTTTGCATTTGGCTACTGAAGGTCTGAGTACATGACACCAGGTTTCAATACTACCGCTCGCCCTATGTTAGAAACCAGACTGAAATGAGTTTACTTACAACTTAATTCTCTCACAGTTATATTAAATAGGTACTTTTAAAGTTCCACAGAGATGGCTCCACTAACTTAACTATAATTTGCTCAAGGGTGCTGACTAATTTTTATTTTAAAAGAACATTCATCAAAAGCTAAATTTTGATCTTGCTCCTAGTTAATCAACGTTGTAAAGCTGTAGATGGTATTTGAAATGATCACAGGAGTAAATACTGCTTACCTTATAATCTACCCACATATCAAATTTAATCTAATCTAGGCATTGTTCATTTGGCTTGGTTCCAGGTACCAACACTCTCTGCTCTACCTTTTGCCACCTTCCAGAGGTCTCCTAAGGCACTTTAGGAAGTCAGGAGTAAATTAGGTCCCCCATATCTAATAACACGAACACCATAATCTCCAACACTGCCACAGCTAAGAATGCAGATCGTCATGAATATTTACACCTAGCAGGGTTCTTTGTGCACAACTCTGAGAGACAAATAGTATTTTCCAGTAATAGTTTATTGATTTCCAAATGCACAGGGGCGCCAAGTCTGAACATCCTGGGATAGCAGTAAATCTCTCTTACAAAATAATTTACAGAATGAAAATGATATACTGAAACATTAACTCAGATATGTAATCCCTTGAAAGATCAAGTGTTCCCTTGTTTAGTGTAAAGGGTGGAAGGGGACAATGACTAAGGAGGGATGTGACTATGTACACGAAAACAGGCAAAAGACAATGAATTCACTGGTTCTACCCATTCACGCGTTGTGGCTTGCCACCGTAAAGACTGGTCAGGTTCAACTTCCATAATGTATACATCAGTGGTCCCCTCAAAGTCACATCAAGTCCAGTATGGACTCTGGCTGTCTGTCCACCAATGCACCTTCAAATGTCTTCATTTACTTTCATTGTTTTGCTTTGGCCCTGGTTCTGGTGTTTCTGATATGTTCTCAGTCTCACATTACCAAATGATCTGTTTTCCTGGGGAATACCCAGCTCCTGTGGCTCTTGGAATTTCATAGGGTGGGGGCCTCAGAAACACTGCTAGGGTAAAAGTGTCAGTGAGATCTGCAATCTCCCTGTGGGGCCTGTTTCCTTAGGACAGGCTGGACGCGATTTATAATAGGATTTTTGTTTTTCAAAAAACAAAAACAAATCTAGATGTGCTTAGCCCACAGTAAACATGCAATCAATTTACTGAAAAGCATGTACTGAACAGCTATTACAAGAGAGTAGAATGTCAGGAATCAGCAGGACATTTTCTCTGTAGGGAGACAGGACTCCCTAGACTTCTGATACTACAACATTATATAAATTTTTCAGCTGTACACTGAGGCCCAAATGGAGTCACCAAAATGATTCAAGTCACCAAAATGACAAGGCATCTAAATTTTCCATGTTATTAGACATGGCAGAAGAGGGTTGGGGTGCAATTTCCTTCCTGGCTGTCACTTTAGCTCAATGCTTTTAAAAGTTGACACCTACCACCTAAGGAATATTCTGGAAAGCCAGCACTCACACTCCAATTATCTGTTGACATGGAGTTAGAAAAAACCTTTGCGGTGGTATATAAGATCAGCAGGGGTGGTTGTGAGTCTCACTTAACTCTTAAATAATTAAGCGGTTTAGTATGTGAATGTATAAATCTCACTCTTATTTACACTTACACCACACACACACTCACACTCTCTCTCTTCTCTCTCTCTCTCTCTCTCTCACACACACACCCACCCACCCCAGGAAGGGAGTCAAGAGTCAGTGATTTGAATTGATTGATATCTTCTCACAGAGTACAGAACATGGTAGCTGGGTTTACTAAAAATATGAGGATTTGTTTTTCTATAGCCATGAAGCAGGAGATATTAAAGACTACTGTCACTGTCATGATGTCTAAAAACTTTACACCCTTTTTTTTTCTTTTGTGTGAATGGCACTGAAAATAAAAGGCTCCCAGCTCCTAGAAGGAAGCTCAAGTTAACAATGAGTACTTACAACATCTACTAAAGCAGAGGAATAAAGCCATCTTGATGTCTTTGAACAATAGTTTATAATATGAATGAGCATGCTGCACTGGGAGATCTGAAAGCCTCTTCCTCTCTCTGAATATGCAAGTGAGTCCTGGTATGGAGCAGAGGGCTGACTGCAGAGCATGGAGAAACCTGTTCAAAACTGGTTCCACTGTTTCCCAGCAACTACAGACAAGTGACTTGTCCTTGGCACATCTACAGACGGCCTGGCTCATAGCCTGTCCTTATGGTACTTCCTTTTCCTGGCTGTCAGAGCTGAGAAGTTAAACAATTCTTCAAACTGTCTTATATATAGTGATAAAAAAATCAAAGAATCAATCTCTCTTAGCACTGAGAAACTCAACATTGAGAAGGCTGCCAGAACTCACTGTGGGTACTCATTTTTGGAGATCTGTTTAACTAAATCACTTGATGATTTCTCTCTAGAGATTTAGGTAAACTTTACTTCCCACAGTCAGTGAGGACACACACAACTGTAACTCACATTGACCTGGAAGGCAAGAAGCTTCCTCATGATGGGCTCTGAGGATGAAGTTGGCACCACTGCAGAAGGCATCCTAGTTCTTACACTGACAAATGCTGCCGCCACTGGAACTTGGGGCAGAAGCACTTGGCTGTGTTTAATGCTTTCCTGGTTAAAGTTTTATCAGGTGCTGGAAAGAGCAGGAGCCCATAAAGCAAACCTGAACCCATTTTTAAATAAAGGGGAATGCTTTCCTTTAGGATTCCAGACGGAGGATAATTTGTAGAGACAGGCTGGCAAATATTTTTATATTTCTCTTTATAAGCACAACATAAATGCTTGGATCCCCAAATACTAATATAGTAATAGCATGATTAGGTGTGGAAAGTCGATGAGCTGTCCATTGGTGATATACAAGGTCAACATGTAAAGATTGAACAATGATTAACTCCCAGGAAAGACAACACAGGCTTCCAAGTTCTGAAGTCTTTTCAATCTTCTGATTTTCTACTTTCTTTCTAGAGTGGTTTTGGTCCTTCTTTTAGAATCTTTAAAACAGGATATCATTGGAGACTGTTAACAGAGTGAATTAAATTCTCCAGGTTTTACAGGCAGATGGTAAAGCATCAACATTGTCTAAAACATCTATTAGCCATCAGTTTGGAAATCTTAACTTCTCTCTGCCCTAATATCCTTGTATGTGTAGTGAGCTACGGTAATCCTAATCTAGAGCATATAGACTTGCAGTTTCCTGGCCTCAAAGGAATAAATCATTTTATAGCATGCACAGGATCGAACAATGATATAAATAGGACTCCTACAGTAAAAACATGTTGTTTCTGACTCAGAACTATCCTGTACACACACACATTAGCTGCCCCTAAAGTTTTGTGAGAAGTACACAGGTTATAGGCAGGCAAGAAGGCAGGCAGGAGAAAGGGGATTTCCCCTAAAGCAGACTCCTTAGATCGGCCTCAGAGACACTGGGAATCTAGACCTTCCTTGGTCAACAGCAACCTGAAGGCTGCTTGGATACAGTTCAGATAGAATTTCAGTGTGAACATGGAAATACCACACAAGCAGAGGAGAGGGAATACACTGACCACTTGCAAACAAGAGTTACCTTCCAAGTCTCCTATTTTATCTTAACAGTTTAAGTGTACGAATATCCTCTTCTCTAACATAACTGTTTGCTCTATTAAAAAATAAGGTTATTCCCTGACTTCAAATCATTAGGTAAGAAAAACTCACGTCTCAAGAAGATGTGGTGTGTATGAGTTTGTGGTTTAGTATCTCCCAGCACACCACTGCTTCCTTTACTCTGAAAAGTGTGGTTGTAAGGAGCTGTAATCTGGGAATGGGAGAAGGCCAGGAAATCCAGCTCTGGGGCATGCCTGTTCATGCTACGTAAGGAGGGAAGAGCTGGAGTGTGGGAGGTGAATTTAAGGACTACTCAGGGGAGGGAGGATTCCAACTGTAGTGAATAGAGGGAATGTTTGCTGACAGATGGACCTGAATCCAGCCAGCTAGTGAGTGGAAGGATTCTCTACACAGTGCATTGAAATCATCTTGCACTAACCTGGGAGGTGGAAATGGTCAATTTTACAGTGACAATTCCCACCTATGTTGTGACAGGCCTATTAATCCATATAGCCAGACCAAGAATTCATGTTTTATCAGATACTTTAGTGACAATCTAAATTTGGGCAATCTGAATTCTGAAACACTGATTTCAACTTTTAATCAGATTTCTTTGCTCCTTTACCCCCATACTCCTTAAAGTCACTTCCTTTCTACCCCCTCAATCACTTTTTCCATTTCTACAGCACTGAATTATGAATCTCAAGTCCTAGATAACCATACATACTAAAAATATCTTTCTAGCTCTGGACTCTTTCTTCAACCCCATTTTCCACCCAGCTGCCCTAGCGCCTTTCACAAGGCAGAACTGGCAGAGGCTGTCTAATGAGTCAGTGTGGCCTTGCTTGGCTACATTTGTTTTAAGCTTCATGACGAACAGTGGGCTTTCTGTTTTCAGGTAAGAAAAAAGCTGATTTCCTTTCAAGATACTCTAGAACCTTGCTAAGAAAGTGACACTGTTGACTGCACAATATTCCAGGGCTGGCTTTCCTGAGTAAGTTCAAAGCAGCCTTTGGGGAATTGCCTGAAGAGCCCTCTGAGTTGATCAAAGGGGCTTTTTTACCATGACCTACCACAAGAGAACAAGAAGCACACAGTCAGTACGCACAGTCAGTACGCATAAAACTTGTTGTCCCTTGGAGACACTTGTGCCTGCTGTGGATCTGGGGACATATCCAGTGGAAGAAGTTTGTTGCCAGGCAGCTTTCACAGATATCAGAAGCCATTACATACACGCTGTCACAATCACACGGGGAAGGGGTGTTTTCCACGGGGGACAGTAAGTCTTCATGTGTCCTCTTCTTCACTGGCACCACTAGAAAAGAATGGAAAAGCAAGTGAGTTCAGACATCACAGGAAGGGAGGCAACACAATATATAGGTTGACAATCTTTACTACTACTAATTACCATGACTGAGCAGTAGAGCTACAGGCAAGTGTTTTAGTTTCTTTGATTTCTAATTTCTAAATTTAATAACAGTGATCATGAAAATGAAAAACTTGCTGTTTTGGATTGTGAAAAGATCAAATAAGAACACATGTAAAATACACAGTACTCAGTATACAGTGAATAAGTGAAGGAGCAGGAGATGTCATCAGACTTGGAATATAGATAAGCAAAATAAACTGGTGGTAGAAATCAGGAGTTTGATTTCCTCTAGGGCATCTATTACTAAGTCAGACAAACAAGCAGCAGCAATTATTGGCACTCTACACTGGGTGACGCCAAGGTCTCACCCGTGCTGCTCAGGAAGAGCACTTCAGGAAGTGCTCCGCTATCAGGACACTGGATCATTCTGTGTGCCTTCCTTCCTTCTTTTTCCTTATCACAACTCTAGTTAGTTATTTCTTCTTCTTCCCCCTCCTACTGAAGTATATAAGAGAGCATTATACTACTTTACCAATGACTACTCATCTATCTACAAGTACAATGAACACACAGAAGTGCTCAACAAACACTGACTTCTAAAAACAAGGGTGGGGGAACAGACAGGGTTGAAAAGAATAGCCACAGCCAGTTGTGATGTAGCTAGAGGATTTCACTGTCAGTGTTTGGGTGCCAAAACACCAGTGTACAATTCCAAAGGTGTAGCTACTACTTCAGATGCTCAGAGTCAAGGACCACTGGTCCTGGGAAAGAAAGGCAGCAGTGGTAAGCACACTTAGAGAAAGGCAAAAGCACAAATCTGCAAAGGCACTACTCATCCACTTCTAGAGGCCACCAATTCAAACTTGGGAAAGAGCCAACTTCATCTCCTGCTTACTGGACCTGAACACAGACCCATAACTTGGTTGTTCACACAATCTATCTTTTAGATTTACTTATTTATTATACATACAGTGTTCTGCCTGCATGTATGTCTGCTGCCAGAAAAGGGCACCAGATCTCATTACAGATGGTTGTGAGCCATCCTATGGTTTCTGGGAATTGAACTCAGAACCTTTGGAAGAGAAGTCAGTTTTTTTTAACCCCCGAGCCACTTCTCAGCCCCCTCACCCAATCTTTTTTTTTTTTTTTCTTTTCACTTGTCATTCCAATCCCAGGATATTGGGAATACTGTTTTCTGCACTGCCCAGATGAAGAAAGTGACACTCTTGAGATATAAGAACCTAGGGTCCTTTGAGATCAAGGTTTAATTTTGTCTGGAAGTCTAAAGTTTCAAGCTGACAGAGACAGACATGGTTTGCAGTATATTAGCTCCCAGCTATGACCTAGAAACATTCTCAGAAAGGATTCTATTTGTCTACATAAATCTATGTTCTTTGTTTCCATCTGAGGAAACAGTCAAGAGAAAACATTCTAGCAGTAGAGTCTAGTACTTCCAAGGTATAAACACTTAAGACAAGGGCCTACAGATTAAGGGGAGTACACTATAGAAGCCAGAAGAGCAATTCAGTATTATGCCACACCCAGAATTCTGCCCTTCTCTCTTCCTAATGGTTGCCCAGTCATGGGATAAAGGGTACATGTAGGCAGGGCTGACCAGAGGACTACCATTGGGGCAGTATTTGGTGGCATCTGTCCCAAAGGGAACAAAGGATCTTTCATAAAAAGACTGTAGCCAGAATCAAAGCCCAGATAAAATTGACCCCATACTTTCCCCCTCGGTATTATACTCAGAGCTCTTTTTGTTTCTGTCAGCTTTACTTCCAATACAAGATGACTGGTGCTGACTGTGCCCTTTCCTTAAACTGCGCTCACTTTTGACATTCTTCAGATAAAGCGTTCACGAACCTTCTGAAATTGTATTCAGTTTTGTCTGTATGTTCCTTTGTCTGAGAAAGGCCATGATTTTCATCATAGTCTCAAAGAGGTCAACAACCCTAACCCCAAACTGAGAATACCAAATCATATACAATTTTATTTCCATTTTTTTGGGAGGGGGGATAGGGTTTCTTTGTGTAGCCCTGGCTATTCTGAAACTATATAGATCAGGCTGGCCTTGAACTCAGAGATTCACATGCCTCTGCCTTCCAAGTGCTGGGATTAAAGGCATGTGCCACCACTTAGTGTTCAGGTTCTTTACTATAAAACTTAAGAGAGTAACTCAAAAATCTATTCTCATTATCCTAAAAGAGATCTGTTCCTGGGCCTCAAAGATAAAATTATCCCACTAAGTATGAGACCGTGTGACTCTGACATACCATTATTGATTCCCTCAACTGCTAAATATTTGTTGTCTACGATGTATTAGGCTGGATGTTAGGCCCAGAATAAACAAAAAGGGCACAGCAGTTACCCACACAAATGTCACAGCTTTGGTGTGATGGGGTCTGGGAAGATATCTTGTTTTGTTTTTAAAGATAAAAGAAAATATATTTTCATAGAACAACTTGTTTCTCATGATAATAATAAAACTTAAAAAAAAAAAATAAAAGAGGAAAGGATCTTAATCGAATGTGTAGCACAAGTTACCCCAGCTGGCATATGGTTTCTTCTGGTGGGTTTCCATAACTTCCATCAGTGAGAGGCATCTCCTCTCTCTATTCTACTCTGCTCTCACTTATTAAACAATCTTATCTGAAATGCTTTAAAATCTCAATTTTCTCTAAGTGAAGCAGCATAACCTTCTTCAGGTACCCACCCACTTCCAAAGAAACACCTACTTGTCACATACAGATCTACAACTGAACTGGGAATTGCAGAAGGTTATAGAGATCTTTCAGGTATTTGTTTAATGTATCAATCTCTAATGAACGAGAACATTAGACAGATAGCCATTCTATCTATTCTACAAAGATCCTTAAAGAGGAGACAGCATTATATAATGACCCTGAGGTCATGAGACTGATGAGGTTGAAATTCTTAGTGAATCTCAACTTCTACAAGGTAGTGCATATCTTACAGTGTTATAGTCAGAGCTTTATATACACCTGGTAAAAGGAGTTAGATCCTTTTAAAAAAAAAAAAAAAATTCCCTTCTTCTAATCTTCCCCTCAATACCTTTGTTTTGGCATCTGAAACTATTATCTAGATGAAACAAGTTATCGCTAAATTTCCTTCAGATATCTGAGATGAAAGTTTATTTTTGGTTGTAATGTGTATGTGGGGTGTGTGTGTGTGTGTGTGTCTGTTTCTCTGTGTGTTTCTGGGTGATCATGTGAAGGCCAGAGGTTGATTGTTGGATGTCTAACACTATAAGTCTCACTTTATTTTTGACATAGCATCTTACACTAAACTCAAAGCTTACCATTTCAACTAAAATGTCAGCAAGCCTATGGCATCTGCCTGTCACCACTCTTCTCCTAGTACTCAGGCAATAGATATAAATGCCAAGCAGGTTTTGTGTGAGCTCCAAGTTTCCAAATTTAGGTTCTCATGCATTTTCTGGTCCCCATACATTGCAACATCACCACATCACCCTAGCCCTTATGCCCTATCTTTTTATTGAATGACAACTTTAATGCTAAAAAAAATTGCAGGATTGGACAGAAAGTTTCATGGTTCTGACGATTCTGAGGAGGTTTCAAAAAAAAAAAAAATCCCATGTCAACGCTGATAATAGCAGGGCACTGAGTACCATGGATTAGTTAGTCAGAAGGCTTCTGCTCATTGACTGGTCTGTACTGAACGTATTATATTTAGAAATAGAATCTTAAAGCTGTAGTACACATTCCCTGGTTGTACATGACTTTCCAGAGATGACTTGGGCATGGGCAATTTTTTTTTTAAATTTTTAATTTTTCAAGACAGAATTTCTGTGTAGCCTTAGCTGTCCTGGAACTCACTCTGTAGACCAGCCTGGCCTTAAACTCACAGAGATCTCCCTGCCTCTGCCTCCTGAGTGCTGAGATTAGAGAGGTGCACCATCATCTGGTTTGGGCATGGGTAATCTTAAGGAGAACAATTTATTAGTCTTAATTTCTACATATCTTCTGTCCTAAAAGTGATCATCTCAAGAACATGGGATACAGGTTCTCTTTGGAGCCAGGTCCACTTTCAAAATCTTCTCACTCCCACTTCGGAAAAGATATATACACCTTTCTTCATACTGCATTGTATATGGAAAGGCTTTAAAGAGATCCCATGGAAGCAGGGTGAGAAATAGTAAGACATTATTTCTCTGTTTCATCTATATAAGGTAATGTGCTTATCTATGTTTCGCTAAGATTTAAACTTAGAAGACAGTTGTCGTAACAGTATGTTTATTTGAATTGGCTATAAATGAAATCAGATTTAACATAAAGAGTGATTTGGCTGGCTAGTTTGAGTATAAGAAGATGAACTGTCAATTAGATTGTATAGTAAATCTTGTCTGTAAATTTAATAAATCTAATGAGGCAGCCTTTGTATTTGGCACCTATAAATATAAACTGGGAGAAGATACAAGGCCTAGTCACAGTCAACCCCAACCACCTGCTGAAAGAGGGTTATCACACAGAAGGCAAATCCTGACAAATCTGCACACAGGTAGCTCAGCTTTGTACCTTCTGCTCTCAGAGTTGAAGGGATGTGAAAAGAAGTTAGTAAGTGGCAGGCACTGAGTTCAGAAACTTGCCAGTTTCCTTTCCTATGCATATAATACACTTACTTTGATTTGGCATCACTTGTATCTTGCTGAGCTCATGGTTATTTATTAACTAATCATTGTTTTAAAAGAACTATTCAATTCAAGAAAATAGAGAAATTAAGAGGTAGTGACACTGAGGAGGGGGAGGAAGGCTAGACCACATAGACATTGCACAAAAAACTAACTGGGAAGCCTTGAGCTTTCAGTATTTGAGGAAGCAACTGCCTAGTTCTAGTAAGTATGTTAGTTGTGTGGGGGATGGACCACACTTTCTGATCCAGGAGCTTTCCTCTATAACACTCACCTGCCCCTATAGCCTGGGCACAGGGGACTGAGCTGCAGTGCTGTTAAGAATGAGAACTTACTAGTCTTGACCTGTGGAACTAGTTAGGTATAAATACCAAACAATGCAAAATGTTCCTGGTTGTCCTGGGTCCAAGACAAGAGAATGAGAAGACTGGCATTCTAGTCCAGGTTCTGCTATGTGATTCTGGAACACACTTTCTCATTCAGGACAGCCTGAGTGATAAACGTAACCTAGGAAAACTCCAAAGCAGATAAAGCTAAGCTCCTTTTCAAATTAAACACTTGTTGAGCTCATTGTTTCTTACTTATATTCCCATGCCCCTCCCTTTCCACCTTTTCTGACAATTATGATGACTGTCAAGTTCTGCTGTCTGTCTGTTTTCCTAGCTGGGCCCAAACACTGGATTGATCAGTACCTAAAACAGCCTGAAGAATAAGCTCTTATCAGACCAAAAACTTCATGGTTCCTACTTCTCTTATGGTTCTTTACAAGAGGCTTTGCTTCAGTCCCACTCACCTTGCTTCTCAAGCCAAGGAAAAAGGAAAGCTAAAGGAAAGGCCATTCACTCTCTAGACAGCATCGAAAAAAGTCTCTCTCTCCTTTGATAACCACCATGATTTACAAAAGCCTAACTTAATGGTTCACAGCAATTTACAGTCACAGTGTTTCTAACAACAGCTTCTAGTATTGGTATCTCTCTTCTGTAGGTAAGAACTGAGATCCTGAGGCTGGAAAGATGGCTCAGTAGTTAAGAGAACTGGCTGCTTCTCCAGGACTCACATTCAGTTCCCAACAGCTGTATGGTGGCTCACAGCAGTCAATAATTCCAGTTTCAAATGGCTCAACACCCTTTTCTGACTTCTGTAGTTATCAGAGAGTACACAGACAAACGTGCAGGTAAAACATGTATACACATAAAACAAAAGCTAATAAATATTTTTTGAAAATTGATATGCTATTATAGATTCTGGTAGGTATTGTCTCCATCTTACAGAAGAGAAAATTAAGGTTTGAGGAGGTTACATGATTTATTTGTTCAAGGGTCACAGCTTGTGAATGATAGATCTAGGTGAGACAATCAACTTCTAGAAACCACACTAAACTCAGGAAAGAGATGAGTTTTTAATCTCCTAACCTCTTGTTTCTCAGCCCTATAGCAAGTAGTTGTAGTGGAAATGGGCATGCCCCCACATGCAGGGGCCTCAAGGACCCAAAGGCCATGCATGCCTCTAAGTCAAGGTGCCTGGTCTGCACTACATGTAGTGGTAATTAAGTTTTTTGAGATTTTATTTTAACACCTGAAAAATGGGACAGTAATGCCATCATCAAGTTTTGTAGTGGAACAAAAGAAGTGAGCACTGCTTAAAAAACCCTGGTTTGCCTCGCGGCCTCACAGCTGCCCCTATGCCTGCAGATCTATGCAGAGCCTCTGACATACTTCTGACCAAGTGTCAAGTTTGATCTTTATGAACGTAACAGCCATTTTCATAGGTGATGCTCCTCATACTTAACATATAACTGTTCTCTGGAATTCTTGCTTCGCTGGAAGATTATAAGCCCTTCAGCCAGTGTCCTGCTACAGGAAAGTAAATGAATGGAAGTAACCAACAGGCTCCTTAGCTTGCCAATATCACATCTACTTTAGAACTCTCTTCCTGAGGACTGAATCCTCTGTTGCTGCCAGATTAAGAACTAAAGTTACTTCTAGAAAGAGAAAGAGAGAGAGAGAGATCAGAATATAACTTTTTGGATGCCTTTTACTTTCTATACTAAATGGGTACTTTTATGAAAAAGAAAAAAAACTTTCTATAGCACCACACACCAGGGATAATCCCATTAACACACTGAAATATATTTGCATCTATCTTTTGTCTGCATGTATAAAATACATACCTAGCTTTCAGAAAATTGGCTCATACTTCCAAAGCTCATTTATAACCTGCTTTTTCTATTCAAGCATCAGTTATGAACATTTGTCTTCATCAAGAAATGTATTTCTTTAATATTGTGATTGAATCACATATATTTAGAATTCCAAATATTAGATATTTAAAGGATTTCTACCTTTTCACTATTTCCCATATATCTGTGACATAAATCAGTGTAGATTAAATCACCCGTGATAATTTACAAAAAAGACCAGAAGGGAAACTCATGGGTAAAAAGGCATTATTTGTAGTTTTAAAATAGACTTCAAATTTTAGAAAGGCTTTAGATTAATTAAAAAAAAAAAAAATGCTTAGCCTTCCCTACTGACAACAAGAAGTGATTTGTACTTGCTACTATGTTCTGTTTTAGGAAACCACATTTAATGGTCTTGACTCCTGGAGCTCCTGGCGATTGCCATAGTCTACTCTTGGTGTATAGTACTGCTTAGACATTTTGTAGGATGTCCTTCAGGTGGAATTTGTTGATTCGATGACTGCTGGGTTTTGGAAGAAAGACTACAGAGTTAAAGTGCAATCAGCATCACATACTATCAAAGATTCAAGTTCAATATAAATTCACACTGTTCAAGTTGATCATGACCACTGGCTTCAATACTGACTGTCAAAATTTTCAGGGCACTTACTCTTTTCTCATTTCCTGTATAAAGTGTACTGTTTGGAAGACAGTTACTATGAGTAGCTCAAACTTGCTCCCTTTTTCCTTGATAGTATTTACACAAATCATCTGAAATACTTTTGAATGTACGATTTGTCTTTTCTTCCTTAACTCGCCTATTCAGTCAATACCAGTATAGACAGACTCCTGGGCATTAATTTTATACTTGGGGCTATAATGTAAAACTATTTTATTGTTTGCCTTTGGCCTTTGGGGTGCTTTTAGTTAGTTCTTCACCAATGTGAACTTTTTTGTCTTGCTTTTGACCTCTTTTTCACTTTATAGTATTACAAGATCCTCAAGGTTTGTCTTAAAATTTTCCTATTTCTTAGCATCAGGCATTTTCCAACAAGCCAAGGATATGTGTTTCTAAAAGCTCTTGATATGTTAAAATATGTGGCAGAAATCATTGTGTGCTGATTTATAGTCGTTACTTATAGAGATGAGAATGCTCATTTTCCCCTTCCCCGCCATAACAGGATGGTTTAAAGTACACGCAGGAAACAAGCGCGTCTCTGGGCATGTGCAGGTGTCTGTAAGAAGCAAAAGCAAATTTTCCTCTTTTTCTGCCATTATTCTGGCTGTTTGCAACCTTCTCCTGACACTTGTGGTCCTCACATCTTTGCTGATCTCCTGTGCTGAGGACTGAATACCCCTATCAGGGTTGAAGCAACTCTAGGGGAGAGAGAAAATGAGATGGAGAAAATAGCCCAAAGGTTTGTCTTCCCAGCTTCCTATACCTTCAGGAAATCACCTGATCCAGTCTCCTCATCTTCTCTTGGCATATGAATAATGGAAACCAAATCTCTCAAGCAGTTTCCTCTTAAAAAAAAAAAAAAAACCAAAAACCTTAGACATAAAATTTAATAAAATCTGGGGCTTTCAAATATTCTATTACCCCAAGCTGCTAGATCTTGCAGGTAACCAAGGGAGAGGGGAAAAGATCAATAAATAAATGTACTTGACACTAATCTCATCTTTATCTGAAAAGTTGTGTGTGCTCACATTACTTCAACAGCTTTGAGTCTTGTGATGAGTATGTGATAAGGTGAGAAATCTGGAAGAACTACAGCTCTTTAAAAACTAATACTACTTCTCCAATGACTAAGAATTATGAATGTTGATTTAGCAGTTAAACTGAAGAACCAGCCTGCTCCCATCTTAGACTTGAAAGCCATCTACTAGTAAAGACAAATTAAGTTCATTCTTACTTATGATTAAATACCTGTTTTTCAAGAATTGGGCTATGTCCCATTTAACTACAAATGGTTCTGTACTGCATTTTCCAAGAATGACAATTATGTCTTTCTTTCAAAAAATTGTTTATAACCATTGCAAACCTATCTTTATTTCAAAAGGTTATATGACCACCTATGACTACCTTGTTAAGCTTGCCTTGCAATCATGTCTTTGTTTCAGGAGGTTGTTAGAACTGTTATACTTATGCTCCTGTAACCCTATTTTGCCTACCAAATACCCCATTTGGAAACCCCCTAAGCCTTGTCTCCTCCATGTCCAGTGATGACCTCTTAAGTTCTGCCTTAGAGAAAGGCAACCCATGTTACATGTTAAAAAGCTTACTTTAATTAATTTGGCCATGATGATTTGGTAAGTGGTCCTTCTCCTCCCTTCTTTGCTTGGGATTAACAAAACATCTGGTTTTGAGTCACAGAACTACCATTAAACAGCAAGGGCTTTTGAATTCTATGCTTTTACTTGAAAATGGAAGACAAATTAGCAACTAGCTACTTTAAAGAGTTGCTAAAATTAAATGTGAGTTATATGTATGCATGTATGTACACACACACACACACACACACACACACACACACAGAGTGTATGTTCATTCACATGGTATAATATTTGGCACACTTTAGGTACCCAACATATTTTGGAGTTACAAATGAATATGTAGTAATCATTTTGATAAAGTACGAATGTTCTAAGAAACCTCCCTAGCAGACCATGGGTCACTTGTTGGCCCTAGAGTCATTGCCTAGGAATTTCACGTGTTGTTGACAGTTTGTTTCTACAGGTAAAGGAAGAGTCCATTTTCTTTTTTAATTGTCATTGGAATAATGAAGTGTATATAAGCACTCCAACACCAAGTGTGAATCAAAATGCTGTATCATAAACAATGATTGCTCTTATATGCCTTGCTAGTGAAGGGCAGGCCTGGTTGATGGATGGTTAAAACCGTTATCACTGAGGCCTGTCTTAGTTACTTTTCTATTGCTTGATAAAACCGCATAATCAAAGCAGCTTGTAGAACAGAGTTTGGCGGGTGAAAGTCTATGATCACCATGGTGAGGAACATAGCCAGTGAGCAGCCAGTCATGCATGGTACTGAAGCAGTATGTATTTGAGAGTTTATATCTTGATCTATAAGCACCAGAAATAACTGGTAATGGCATGGACTTTTGAAACCTCAAAGTCCACCTCCAGTGGCACACCCTCTTAATCCTTCCAAAACATCCCGACCAACTGGGGACAAAGTATTCCAACATATGAGCCTATGGGGCAATTTTCATTCAAACCACCACAAGGACATAGCAGAAGCAAGCCTCTGTCTAACATCCCAAAGAAGGAAACCCCAAAAACCAATCTATCTCCATAAGGAAAAGATTTATCTTCATGAAGAAAAGTTTTCATTTTGCTTTCCTATTAAACAGCTACATCTGGAATCTTCCAGTGCTCTGCAACTTAGCTGTAAGTTGTTCTCAAGACAGACTCAAATTGCAAGACTGAGACCTTAATGGCGGTTAGTGGGAGACAGGTAAGGGTGTCATTACGTCGTCCAGGCCATCGTGACGAAGTGTCCACTGAAGATTGGTTACAGGAGAGGGAGAGCTGCACTGCAACTGTGGCTGTGGCTAGTAGCAGAAAATCACACACTAATCTTCAAGATTCCATTCTCATACACATAACAAAGCTTCCCAGGCTGCTTAGAAGGACACATTAAAGCACTCACTATAGGAATGGTGCGATTATTTGTGAGACAGAGAGGTAATCACTTTGTCAATGTTTTTACATTTGGTTTTCACAATAACTGTGTAGTAGCACCGACAATCCATTTTATAGATGAGGAAAATGAACAACAGTGTAAGAAAGCATCATTTCAAGGTCAGAGTTAGACTGAACTGCAACTACAATCAAAGTGTGTCTCGTTTTCAACCCTGTGCAGCAAACTCAATGATGGCTAGGTAATCTATCAGGAGGCTTGTAATGTAAATCTCCCAGCATCTACCCAACTAGCTTCCAGCTAATGCCTTAATGCTAAAGATTCCAAGGCCTTGGCGGACTTAACACTCCATTGTGGTTACAATTGCTAGAAAACTTCCTCATGTGATAGAGAATCCCCAACAGTCCTGTCAAAAATGGTTTTTCAGTTTTTACAACTTTAGCTTGTCTCTCAACTTTCCCGTTATAACCTTGCTGAAAGAAAGTCCTTCCCCTCAGCTTCCAGCAAACAATCATGTAAAATACCCACCACCAAGACACACGAAAAACAGAATCACTCAGGACTTAGAACAGGGTCCCTCTAGGTCAGTTTTAGTTCTGTCCATTCAGGTCAGAAGCACTAGGCTTGCTTTTTGTTACATTCCACAGTACTACTTCTAAGCTTTCAGGCCATTTTCTTTCTTCCCCTTTTGAAAATGGAATCTAAATTTTTGATGATGTGCCCTGGTCTAACTATCTTAAGGAATCAGTGAAGGCACTCTGGAAATGCCAGTCTCTCTCACTTGAGCTTCCTGGAGATTGTAGTCTTCATTCACACATTGTTCAGTAACATGCCTCGCACTTAGGACACATGTTCCTGGTAACATACCTGTCATTTAGGTGCTGAGGTAAAGGGAACCTTCAAGGCAGAAACTACATCCAACAGAAAATAAAACCTCCCAATGCTGTTAAGCTATCTATCTGGAGACCTCTTAATGAAGACACTACTAACATTACATAAGAATATGACCATGACTCCTGACAGATTTGTCAGCTGAATTGTGTGCCTTTGACAAAGTTATTTAATGTCATTATCCATTTTTAGTGATCCGTGAGATGAACAGTCTTCAAATCATTTACTCTTTCAGTGAAAATATTTATTGAGCACTTGCAATATATTAAGCACTTTAATAGGTGATGCCTTATAGCATCAAGAAAGACACAAGGTTTTGGCTTTTTTGGGGTATAATTTCCAGTTAGGTAACAATAAGCAAACTAATTGTACTGAGTAAAAAGTATAATGAAGAAGATGAAGCAAGAAAATAGGATAAAAAATGATGGGTGCATGTTAGGGCCATTCAGGAAAGTAAAACCACGAGGACGCCCTTACAACTAAGTATTAAATGAATAACAGATTAAAGTGATTAATATACTGTAGTAGGAGGTTTCTGGCCTGAACTTTCGGGCCTAGCCTCAAGGTTTAGGCCGGCAGACCCACAGATGCTTACAACAGTTTTAGGCTGATCAGCCTAAGGCCCAGGCATATAATTTGCTAACTCTTTACCCTTAATCTAACCCATGACTCATCCTGTTCAGCCATGCGGCTCGGTACCTTTTCTCAGAGCAGCATAGTTGTCCTCTGCTTCTTCTGGCTTCTCTCTGGCATTCTGCTCTGTTCTGCCTGTTCCTAGAGTCTTCTTAGTCTGGTAGCCCTGCCCACACTTCCTGTCTGCTTTTGGCCAATCAGTGCTTTTTATTGAACTCATAGGCAGGGACAATTATTTACAATGGAACAGCATAATCCCTCTTACTTTTTAATAATTAGTACTCAGTCACATCCAAACGTTTTTGTATCACTTCTACACTTGACTTTTTCATTTCACAGTAGCTGAACCCCTACTATGTTGATCAAGTGATGGAATATAGTTAAGGACCTCACAGTGGGCGAAAATGTAGGTAGTCTACCCACAACGAAAAAAAAAAAAGTGATTCACATCCAATAAATAAAAAATGGTTTTATCATTCATCAGTGACAGATGGATTAGTACCTTCCAGGAAGACAATAGAGTGGAGGAAACAGTTTGAATAAACTCTGGAAGATGTGAAAAGCAGCTTAGCATGGTCAGAGGGCTGTGAAAAGTTCGGAATAGCCAGAATAAAGCATGGGAGAGTAGGCTGAAAGTGACTCATCAGCAGCTTCTGGTGCTTCTTTTCAGAGGGCATGCCTAAAGTGTCTCCTAAGAAGATGGGGGTGTAGATGGAAAAGAATAGCAGACGAGGAGGGTGTCAGAGCTCCATATGGTGTCTACCACACTGCCAGCACTTCCAAATGTGAACAAGAGCAATGCTTGAAATATTCAGGCTGTATTCTGTGCCACATTCCCTCAAGATAGCATAAACAGATGTTTTAGAGGAAAAAAAGAGAAAGCAAAGTAAATACCCAGTGGTAACTCAATATAAAGCCTGCATGGGGGAAGCAAGCAGGCATTAGGCTGCTGAAATATAACTATACAATTAGTTCAGGTCTGAGACTAAGAATAAGAGTGCCAAGAGCTAATGTACTAATGCTGGTGCTCTGGAGTAAGGGACATTGGGACTAAGCAGAGCCTGGGGTTCCCTTTTTGCCAATGCCAAACTAACTTACCTGTTCTTAGGCCCATGCCAGGGACAGGAAGAATACTCTCTAAATGGAGGGAAGAGAAACTGGAAACATACAATTTTCTGCCAATAAGTCAAGATCTCTGTGGAGAATCTTTGCTAGGATTCTGAGTAGATGTTTTCATAAGCTTAAAGAGGTCCCTGTTCTACTGCCTGATGCCTACTCACCTATCCCCTTCTTGAAATAGGTGTGTTTATCACACATTTCCCCAGGAAATGGAAAAGAAGGGATAAAGGCTCTCTCCACTTGTTTCCTACTCCACTATTCAAGAAACAGGGGAGACATTCAGTAGTAGGCACTGACTCAGAAAAATTTGCCCCTACCGAGAGGCAGGTTTCTTAGATGGGTTTCTGTAGTCATCTGAAAAGATGAACATTAACATTTATTTTTGGCCAATCTTACCAGAGGCTCTTTCTGTATTGTACTTCAGTAGGGGGTCTCTCATTACTGGAAGATGACAACAGCAAACGGAGACAGAGGAGTGAGTAGAGACAACACATACTCACAGCGAACCGAACACTGTGGCCTTCCATCTACTGTATGTCATCTAGTTTAAACAAAGCCTGTCCTGGATACTGGAAGAAGTAACAGAGAGTGTGCATGAGATCATGTGAAAAAACATACAAGGCCTTTGTTACTTTTAATAGGTCCCCAGAGGCCATAAATCAAAAAGTCTCTATGTAGTAGGAGGTTTCTGGCCCGGACTTTCTGGCCTATCCTCAAGGTTTAGGCCCGCAGACCCACAGACCCAGAGAGACACACAGACACTTACATCAATTTTAGGCTGATTGGCCTAAGGCCCAGGCATATAGCTTGCTAGCTCTCTACCCTTCATCTAATCCATGACTCTTATCTTGTTCAGCCAGGTGGCTCGGTACCTTTTCTTAGAGCAGCAGCGTTGTCCTCTGCTTCTTCCGGCTTCTCTCTGGTATTCTGCTCTGTGCTTCCTGTTCTCAGTTTTCTTAGTCTGGTAGCCCCGCCCACACTTCCTGCCTGCCTTTGGCCAATCAGCTCTTTTTATTAAACCAGTGGGTGGGACAATTATTTACAATGTAACAACATAATCTCCCACATCTCTATAAAAGTTGTCCTTCATTCTGAAGTCCTACACTTAGAACTATTCTTCTTCTTGAAGCTGTAGAGGTAAAAGTTGGCTGCGGGTCTACTGTAACCCAGCTGAGCACTGATAAATTGCACTGAGATGGTGGGATAATGAAGATGGATGGTTAGGGTTTACTGAGGAAAGAAAAACATCCAGCTTTAAGGGGGCTGGAACTAGTGTGTGAAAACAGGGTAAGTAAGGATCATTAAAGACACATTTGCTCTCCTCTCACCTTTTCCTCTAGCCTATTCTCTGTTACATTGAAATGGTAGAATTCTATCACTTCATCTACGGAGATGGACACGTTCATGTTTATTTCAACATAAATCTAGTATCATGGTATTTACTTATACTTACAAAGCAGTCACTCTCTGTTGGCCCTGACAAACAGAACAGTGCAAATACCCAAAAGAATACCAGAACAACAGTGCCCGAGTAAAGGCTAAGCACCTGCTGAGGCTGCCCAATCGATGGTCACCTGTCAATAATCTGGATGATAGGCTTCCCTGCTGTTAAAACTTTCAATCCTGCCTTTCAAAATGGAAGAGGGCTGACCAGCTACCATTCTCAAAAGAAACAAAGGGCTAAAGTCAATCTGTGGGAGACTGTGTTGTTTCATTGTAAATAACTATCCTACCCACTGGTTTAATAAAAAGTGCTGATTGGCTAAAGGCAGGCAGGAAGTGTGGGCTACCAGACTAAGAAAACTCTTGAGAACAGGAAGCACAGAGTAGAATGCCAGAGAGAACGCCAGAGAGAAGCCGGAAGAAGCAGAGGACAACTATGCTGCTCTAAGAAAAGGTACCCAGCCGTATTGCTGAACAAGGTAAGAGTAATGGGTTAGATTAAGGGTAGAGAGTTAGCAAGTGATGTGCCTGGGCCTTAGGTCGATCAGCATAAAACTACTGAAAGTGTCTGTATGTCTCTGCAGGTCTGTGGGCCTAGACCTTCAGGGCCAGAAACCTCTTACTACATCAATCTTTCACTTAGTAACCCCCCTGCAAAACTGACTCCCCTTGGCTTCAGTTTTGTTGTTTGTGGTTAGTGAGTCCTAGGTTCTTTATAAACATAAAGCATAGGAAATAATGGTAAATGATCAAATTTATGAAATGTATGAGGATAATGTTTGCCTACAGTAGACTTCTACTACAGACTGCTTTGTTTCCTTCTTTCTTAAAGGATTAGAAGAGTCTCAATATTCTTATATTCTGAGCGCTAATCTGACTTGTTTAATATAGAACAATGCATTACAGATAGCTTCCATCTACACCAGCAGGAGATAAAGTACAAGAGATTGATTTGCTTCCCAACCCACTCACTACTTAAATACTCATTGCAATCTTCACTCAGCCTAGGGTAGGCATGGAAGAATGGCTAACAAAGTATTTTATGCATCACTTCAAGAAGAAGAGAATTCTTTTGGGGGTTGTTTTTATATTTAAGATAACCGGCTGTGAGACAATTAAACTCCTTTCTAAAAACTATCCTAAGGGTCTTTAGATAAATAAATAAATGTAACTAGGAAAAATGGTATCTCTCACATTTTAATTAAGGTCAGTAGAAGTAATTTTTTGTTGTTCATTTAGAGAGAGGGCTATTTTCTCCACAAACTGAGTGTTCAGGTATCTCTCCATAGCCAAACTCCTTGTAGTACTTGGGGCTCTGGTGGTTAGTCACACGCCTCTCCTTGCCCACTGAAGAAAATGGGTAGACCATGCTCTGAAAAAATTAAATGCAATTAAATAGTCCAGCAATGGAGGTTGGAAGGCACTGGTCTATGTGAAAAGGAAGATGATACCCTCCCCCTAAGCTTATCTCTTAACTGTTTTAATTGGCATGAATGGTTATGCTTTACAGATGGAGAAATTGAGGCTCAGGGATTTCAGTGGCATGGTCACATCTGGAACCCACATTTGGCCAATACAAAACTCACGTGTTTCAGTAAAAAGAAAGTGGAGGCTTGACTGTGAATTTCTGTCAAGCCTGCATCATGCAGATTTCATTAATAAGAAAAATGGGTGTTGTAAAAAGACATAGTAGCTTCCATTCACCAGATTAAAAGAAGTTTCAACCTATCAGTCTCAAGTAGACTATAATGCAATCAATCTTTCTGGTGGATCTTTCTTTGATCTTTTGGTTATCAATTACCATCTGAAAGAAAAGAGAACTGAGATAAAAAAACAAAGTAAACCCGGGGAGGCCATTTTCTCTCTGAATTCTAATGTCCCCACCCATAAAATGGGTCACATATAATCTATGTAATAGAGTTGGTGTGAGCCTAAATAGGAAACCTTATTAAAGTTCTAGCACAGGGTAATACTTTTATAAACAATGATTAATGTAACTATTGCTTTATTTTATAGTAATTGTCTTTAAAAACTCAGAGGTTTACAACTTCTACTCATTTAGTAAGTATAGTTGGAAATAAAATAGTTTATCTTAGCAAAAACCAAAAAAGACAAAAGAACTGTAGTAGCAGCACAGAGGACTGGATTAAAAAAATAGTCACATGTTCTATGGGCCAGCCTTCACCTGTGTGGCAATCTCTTTAGAGCTGAAGTATAGTTTTGCAGAAACTAGAAACTGCACTATATATATAGAAGCCCAGGAACGGTGACTATTTAGAAGGCCAAAGACTTGAAGGGTGAATTGATGCAAAAGACTTTGCTCTAGTTTATAGTTCTTGAAGGTAGATTTGTTAGGGACTCTGGTAACATAGGCAGCTCAATAGAAGCAGGGTTCAGGCTGTTTCAGGCTTGCCTAACAGTTCATTTGAGCAGAAAGCAGTGAGATCAGGGAGAATCAGGATGTTAACAAAATATCCCTGCTCCTGCCTATAATGGCTTAAGTCTGAGCCTTATTAGACATAGGCAAGTTCTTTGGAGGTGTGTTAGTCTTCCTGCAATTCAGACACAACTTGGTCTGGTGGTAAACTGTCCTTGTCTCCTGTGTTCTAATTACAGAAACCAGAAGCAAGTGCTTCCCTCTGCACTTTCATCTCCAGTCCCTTTCACAAAGCTTTGTAGGCTGAAGGAAGACTAACCCTGGCTATGGTGAAAATCGAATGTGCTTCAGATTACTGAAGAAGGTGAACAGTGTGGCAGACTGCCCAGACCCACAGGTCTCAAATGTTTTTGCCCTCTTGCTTTCCTCCTACAGGCAGCAGATAGAAGAGGCAGTGTTACTATCTGAACCCACATATGGGATCAAATATACAATTTAGCTATTTATTTGCATTTTAGATAATTCCTTAAAACTAGGCATTTGATTCTACAAAAATTTGTGTAAAATCCAAACTTTTTAACATAGGACAAGTTATTAGTAGCTTTGTAGCATAAGGGCCCAGAAAATAACTTCTTTAAGGTTACTGTTTGGGTTTCATCTAGGCTTGTATTTCTGGAAGGGTATAGGCAGACTAATTCTTCCCATTATTGACAAGAGTGTATCAAAATTAAATCTTGAGAGATTCAGAGAGGGAAAGCACTCCCCATGCAACAGACAAGGAGGCACTGGAAATTCCTTAATGTATTTTTTTTTTTTTTAAAAAAAACAGATTTTCAGCTATAAGATTTACTGTCATTTAAAGATATAGAGAACATTTTCACTTTCCCTAAGCCAATTTCTAGAAAAAGTCTTGGCCTGTTTCTTCTCATTCCTAGTCCCTCCCCCTTTATAGGGAATGTTGTTGGAGGCAAATGAACATTTTCATATAACACATCTTTAGTATATACAGATAAACATACATACACAAACACATTCTAAGTTTAGTTTATAATCACTATTCTGTCTTGGATTTATCTTGTAATAGTAAGTCAGGGATCTTAAATTAAGCAGCCAAGTTTTATTAGGGGGCATTCCTAGATATTTAGAAAACTTAGCTGGTATAATATAGACATGTACTATTATTGAGACCTCTTATCCTTTTATTCCTGCAACTTATGAATGATGGTTCTTGCAAATTTTTTCCTAGGTAAGTCTCAGAAACAGTATATATGACCAACTGTATGTATGTGTACATCTTGCACAAAGCATCCCTATAGACAGGCTAGGTGTCTATAGCATCATGCCTGCAGATACACTGTGCAAACGAGGGAGGTCATTTTTTGGTTAACAGAGGACTATATAGATCTCTCCTCCACAAAGAACCCATTGCTTTATAGTCCATACTCATTCTTTACAATATGCTTCCACTCGTATCATAAAGAATAATTCACACAGCTATTCTCAACCCCAGCACATTCTGTTTCCAAGTGGGTTTCACTATTCATCCTCAGCAATATATGGCTGACGGACAGGGAGATGGCAAGTCCTGAACATAACAGCAACCTTTGCTGGCTATGTACATAAGTGTAAGATGTTTGAGGACTTACTTTTCCCTTCTTTACCAAATCTGAGCTCAGTGTGTGCCAAGCAATGAATTCATGAAGAAATCTGCTTGCATAGGTTTGTCAATAAGCACAGCAAATAATCTTCAATGTGCCCTTCCAGGAAAGGTCTAGACTCTCATTTCAAGCACACAATTCACTCTGACCAAACCATTTTATCTACTGCATGAATGCAAGAACATATGCACACACACAGGGCGCTTCTCATTTTCTCTGGAGTAATGGGCGCCTGGGCAATACTTTAACCATTCATTTTCCAACATAAATTAGAGTGGGACATCAAAAACACCAGTGACATCTGCATGGAAAAAAATATAGTCATTAGAGTTGGTGCTATTACAATGGAAGGAAATGTATTCATAATGATAAGAGCATTTAAAATCTGTTGCTGGATTCTGTGTTCATAAAAACAATAATGAAGAGACAGGATAGGTCACATAAATTAAAAGGAGTAACAGGGGACAAGGGCTCTGAGCAATGTCAGCAACACAGCTGACATCTCTAATCACATCCATAAATACCCAGGGATGAAGTTTTGATAGTGAAAAGGCAGAAGAAGCTAGAGGAGCACTAGGCTAACACTGACAGAGTCTGAATTCTGTCTCTGCTCCATCCTGTGACACTGGACAAATTACATCAAAACTTAAGTTTATATCTCTGTTACTCAGATACATCTATAAAATAAGAAGAGTTGAATAATGTCACACCAGCCCTAGGAAGGGAGGAAAGAACAGAACACACGTAAAGTGCTTAGCATCCAATGCATAGTAGGCACACATATAATCAACAGTATCTTCTGTTTTTGTTATCACTAAATAAGTATATGACACTGTAATTTCAGCAAAATAAAGTGGAACTAACAAGCTCTTCCTTTCCAACACACAAGGTTATTATGAGCAGCAAAAGAAATGTTTGTCAGATATTACATACTAGCTGACTTGGTAGTTGTTCCCAGCTCATGCCATTAAAAATATTTGCATATATGTCCTACACTGAAGTTAGCATTGGCTGTATAACCTTGCTGCAATGTGTATTACCAAAAAGAAAGAAAGAAAGAAAGAAAGAAAGAGAGAGAGAGAGAGAGAGAGAGAGAGAGAGAGAGAGAGAGAGAGAAAGAAAGAAAGAAAGAAAGGAAGAAGGAGGGGGAAGATTAATAAACAAACAAATAAATCAAATAAATAAATAAATCTGGTTTGGTAATAGGGTTTCGAGGTACGATCATGGGATAGTGTTTACTTCCCAGATTAACAGAAACAGAATCCTTTCGAAATACTTTGGCGAGGACACAATACGTCAAGGTGCAGTTTCCTTTCAGTCATAAGGGAACCCTAGGGTCTGCTAATGACACCAGGAGTAACAGTTCATGAATGATTCCAACTGAGTTTTGTGGGAATATATTTGTGCGTACTGTATCTTTAAATAAAGGAGCTGGTTTAGGCCATGGCAGGTACCATAGAGGAAGTGGGAGGAGAGTCAGTTCAGGTAATAGAAGCAGGGCGGAGTTAGAAGCAGACCGCGCGGAAGCCGCCCAAGAGGCAACATGTAAGCACGGGTGAGCTGCGGGCCGCCACGTGGCCCTGGATTAATAGAAATGGGTTAATTTAAGATATGAGTGCTAGCTAGCAATGTGCCTGAGCCATAGGCCAAACAGCATGGACTTAATATAAAGCGTCTGAGTTATTTCTGGGGACCTGGGCGGCGGGCGGATGATCAGTTCTGGCGGCAGTTGTGGGTCCCAGATCTCCGGCTGTCTGGGACCCGCGAACTTATTACAACAGATGGCGCCCAACGTGGGGCGATTATCCACTTAGAGCCTGACAAAGATTAAAAAGAGTTCTAGATCGCAGAAATTGAGCCAGGGCAGCTTCCAAATTGTGTGTGTAGAGCGGGTCTTTGTACAAAGAAAGCATGGTCCGTCCGGGTCACATTCAAAATGGCGCCGGCGGGCTGTCGGCAGTCAGTGTGAGCTGCAGCTGCAACCAGTCTCACAGAAGACTAAATAGCATGTGATTGATTTTAGATTTCTGCTTATTTTAAACAAAAGAAAAACAAATTTTCTTCGTGGCAGTTACGGTTTAAGAAAACTTAGTGATTCAGCCTAATTTGCAAAAACTGTGCTTCTTTTTGGAGAATGTATTTTAAAAGCTCTTAAGGTTAGAAGATGAATAAGGATTCACAATAAAACAGATTCAGATAAAAAGAAAACCTGTAAACGGGTTACAATGTTTGTAAAAGATACATAGGCTTCAGAGAAAAAAGAAAGAGGTTAGAAAAAGTTTTTAAAGTGAGAAATAGAGTAATAAAATTATAATAAGCCACGTAAAGATGGAAAATAGACACAAAATCTGGATTTTGGTTGTTATTGTGTTTTCTTTTAATTTTTTAACTGTTAATGAGCTAACTGCAAAAAGACAATGGATTGCAAAGGCTACTAAGTTAAACAAGAATGTATATTTTAAAGGTATTTTGATTTTAAAATTTGTGTCTAAGGATTTATTGCTTTGGAAGAGTTCTGTTTCTGTTTCCACAGATGAGAACCTGTGGATTGCTTCCAGGCAAATATGGTTTCATCAACCAAGACCCCCTGAAAAAACCTCTGATGAGAAGAGATGGCCAGATCAGCTTCACAGCTGCAGATTATGACCCAGTCTCAACAACCCTGAGATTTTCAACGCCCCTTAATCAGCAGGAAGTAGTAATAGAAAAACAACGCCCAAATTCCCCAAATATTGTTTCTAAATGTTTGTTTTCATTATAAATGGTTAATGGTCATAGTCAATCTCTTTCTAAGAAAAAACGGGGGATATGGTATGTGAATGCTTTTTTAAAAAATTAGATTATTAAATTTACAGGTAATCAGCTGTTAATCTCAAACTGCTTTACATTGGTATAGATTTTGGTTTATTGATACAAATTTAAAGTCAATTTTATTATGCTGTATATGTTTTTCTATTCTTGTTTAAGGTATGATGTTCATGTAACTGTTTTAAAATTGTAGTGTATAATTAAGAAATAAAGGTTAATAGTCACTTTTGATAATCAAACTTATAGTTAGGTTAGTTAGGATTTTTAAGTATACAAAGATATATTTCAATTAAATAGATAATCTTCAAATACTTCTAAGACCTACAGAATATGGCATTTAAAATATTTTAAGAGCTTAGACTTTTCTGGACAGTGAGACAGGTCTATACCTGGCAACACTAATTTACTTCAACAAAAAAAATGGGCATTGAAGAAACTCCATATAGAATCTCATCTATTTGTGGTGATGGTGAGCCACTGGAGAACAAACTGTTTTTATATTGACTGCTTGACAGTATGCTGTTTAAACTGGACATGCAGGTTCCATAAGAAGATGACCTCTGGACTTTGGCAGAGCAAGCCAAGATCATCATTCGGGTTCCTGCTTTACAGAGAAAACTGTCAGACATTCTTCAGGACTCAAGGAGAAGCAACAGATGAACTGTGCCAGAATGGACAGAGCGGATTTCCTGCTTCACTGAAATGAAAAGAGACTCAAGGCCTATAGGCTAAAGATGAATGCCCCAACTTTATAAAGGAACTTTGGGTGACTGTCCAGGCAGATAGGTGTCATCTCTGTCCCTTCTAGATTTTAGAAGTCGTTTGCACTTCTGGTTTACTTAGATAAATATTATATCCTTCTGTGGTCTTTGATGTAGTTGAAGATTAGATAGTTATATGTACAGTTTTTCTTAGTCATTTGAAAAGTATATTAGATATGAAACTTTAGATTCATAAAGATAAAGTAGATAAAATGTTTTCTTTAATTTTGCTAAGTACAAGTGGACTAGATATTGTAACTGTAATTCTTGCTTGATGGCTATTTTGTTATATGTAATTTTGCTATGTTAAAATTGAAACCTTCCTTTTTGATTAGAGAAAAAAGGGGAAATGTGGGAATATATTTGTGCGTACTGTATCTTTAAATAAAGGAGCTGGTTTAGGCCATGGCAGGTACCATAGAGGAAGTGGGAGGAGAGTCAGTTCAGGTAATAGAAGCAGGGCGGAGTTAGAAGCAGACCGCGCGGAAGCCGCCCAAGAGGCAACATGTAAGCACGGGTGAGCTGCGGGCCGCCACGTGGCCCTGGATTAATAGAAATGGGTTAATTTAAGATATGAGTGCTAGCTAGCAATGTGCCTGAGCCATAGGCCAAACAGCATGGACTTAATATAAAGCGTCTGAGTTATTTCTGGGGACCTGGGCGGCGGGCGGATGATCAGTTCTGGCGGCAGTTGTGGGTCCCAGATCTCCGGCTGTCTGGGACCCGCGAACTTATTACAACAGAGTTTGATCTCCAGGACCCACATGGTAAAAAGAAAGAATCAACTTGTTGCACAAATAAAGGAAACTCAGAGCCAGATCTCAGGGAAAGGCTGAGATATCAAAGAGTACACACCACAGTCAGATCTCACCCAGCTGTCTTCCAGCTTCCTCAGCCTCACTCCTCGTGGCTTCTGCCTCATCTGTCTTCCTATCCTGCCTTAAATACTCTCTTCGCCCAGTTGTTTCACATCCAGATTAAGATTAAAGGCATGGGCTACTACTATTTGGTAGTTAGTCTTGAACTCACAGAAACACAGAAAGATCTCCTCTGTATCTGGAGTTATGGAATTAAAGGCCTGGCACCACCACTGCCTGCATGGGAGCCTGGAACTCCCTCTGTAAACTAAACTGGCCTCAAACTCAGATCTGCTGGGATTAAGGGCATAGGTCATGACTCCTGGATATTCCATGTGGCTGGGATTAAAGGTATGAGTTACCACTTTCTGATCCTCCTAGACTGACGGTGGGTAGATCCCTTTGATAGCTCAGACTGGTTTTTTATTATATTTGAAACATATCCCCACATATCCCCTTTTGTGTCAAAATTAAAAAAGGTTATAGCTAACATTAGAAAAACCATATACAATATATACAAACAGTAAATGAGCAATGTCCAGTCCATTAACAATTGACAATTCAAAGAAAATATTTCATTAATTATCCTATTTTGATGAGTCCAAAGGATCATACCTAATTCACTTTCTAACTTGTATTACTAACTAAAAACTATTATTTTGATGTCTCTTAAACTTATACACTTTAACTTCGAAGTTTCTTTTCTAAAACTGCCACTAGAAAACTAACTATCTCATCTTAAACTACCTAAGAGACCCAAGAAGGAAATAATATTAATAAACTCAACAGTATGGGCAAACAAGCAACTTCCAAAAAAAATGTAAAAACTGATACAACTGGCTGCCTGGACAGTCACCCAAGGTTCTTCTGTATCACTGAAGCCCCGATCTTTGGCCTACAGGCCTAACGTGTCTGACAGACCTCTCTGTGAAGCAGGATATTCTCAAAGACCTTCCTACCTGGTCTTGGCAAAGTTCAGCAATTCTCTTGTGGGTGTGTCTCCTGCTTGTCCAATCTGAACATCAAACTGTCAGCAGTCAAGGCAAGAGTACTTTCATTACAAAGGCTAACTTTCACTGCAAAGAAGGTCAACAGTGTATGGAGTTTCTCTGATGTCCATAATTTTCTCTGAAGTAGATTAGTACTGTCAGGAGCAGTTGTCCCATTGTTATAAATATAATAAGAATCTATGTTATTAAATGCCATATTCTATGGATCTCTAAAGTGTTTGAAGACCTGTTCATCTAAAATATACTGGTTTGATCTTGAAAACATATCTAATATGATTATGTTTGAAACAATGCCTAACTACTAACTTGCACTATTTTATATCCTAATTAGTTGGTAATAAAAACTTTCATGGACTAGCAATTTGTATTACATGGTTAGATGAACTGAATAAGTATAATACCTTGAACAAGCATAAAGATACATGTACAGTAACAAAATTAATTCAATATACACAATTTGTATATAATATACAAAAATCAAATCCACTGTAAAATAATTAAAGCTAGTAATTCTTTTAAAAGAAAATTCAATAATCTATCCTTATATCCTATTATATCTGTATCCCTTTTTTCTTTCTCTCTTTTTTAAACAAGAATCTTGAATCTAATTGCTCTTGCTTAGCTTTTTTCTAACCATAACCATTAACAATTTTTAACCAAATTACCTAAACAATGATAATCATCCATAACTCATTGAAAGACCCAAAACCACCCACCCTACTGCTTGGGAATGTGGATGCTGTGGTCTTAAATTTTCTTTCTGCTATGGGGGGGGGGGGGGCGTGACGGCATCTATAGGAGATCCTGAAAGAAAAGTTTTGTTAATTGTCAAGTCCTGAAATAAGTAGCTGTATCATTTGTTGTCCAGTCTCTGCATAACACAAAAGTGTATGACTTGTCTCAAGTCCTGGCTATAGTAGTCTGTGAAGCTGGTTCATCTCAGCGAGCTGCCTTGAAATTGTCCTGAGAAGTTTGTAGTCCAAATCTGATCTTTGGTTGGTGTTTGTCAGCCTAGTGGCTTTGTCAGAGTCCATGTGAACTCATCGTTGGGGGGCCCCCATCTACCTTTTGGATACTTCAAGTTCACAATTAGACATTGTCATGGATCACTGCAGAAAACTGATAAGAGACTAAAACGCAACACAATGTATAGGAAGCTAAATATTAAGTATTTTTTTCAGCAAAGGATTAGTAACAATAAAATAATCCCTTATTTTTAATTATTCTTCTGTCCCATATCAGGTAGCTCTTCTGATATGATACAGAGATTTTGTATTTTCCTTTAACAAGTATGCTTGAGTTTAGAGAAGGAGAGAGACTGGGACTTCAACTTACAAAAAAAAAAAAAAGACAGAGGTTAAGCAATGATATTTTACCCTAGAGTATACAATAGGTCCGATATTCTTTTGCTTGTAAATTTTTCTAGGTAGCCTCCCTTCTACTTTAGACGTGTAGATGTTTAAGGTCTGGAAGATGGGAATTTCTAGTTTTCTGTAAAGACAAAAACAAAAACCTGCCCCAACCCTTTGTTTTTTTTTTTTTCTTACAACTTAAAGAATTGTAATATGGGTGAATGAGCCATCAGTTCTTATTTTCATGAAGTTTCTCTGGTTCAAATCAAGTCTTTATTAATTTTGATGGTATCCATAACTTTTCTTCACCTGTGGAAACAAAAGCAAAACCCCTTCCTCAACGTAGGACATACTGTGGCTTCCATTCAGAGGTTAGTACATCTTTGAAGTAAACAGGCTGATTTAGTTCAGCTCTTTCTTCTATACTCCAATGCCTTTCGGCAGCTATTATTCATTTCTCATTAGCATTGAGAACATTCAAAGTTAATAAAGCATTATGTAGTCTATCTCTGGGGGTCTTTGTTATTCCTTTCTGTTTATTTAGCATATTCTTTATAGAGTTCAATTTGATCACTCTATGACTGCTTGCCCTGTAAGATTGTGTGGTATTCCTGTAATATGCTTTATATTATAATAAGCAAAAAATTGTTTCTTTTTACTAGAGACATATACCGGAGCATTGTCAGTCTTTATAGTACAGGTATGCCCATTATGACCATAACTTCTAGCAAATGTGTGATTACAGAATCAGCCTTTTCTGAACTCAAGGAATTGCCCATTGAAATCCTGAAAACCTATCTATTGTATGATGGACATATCCTAACTTCCCAAATTCTGTAAAATGAAATACATCCATTTGCCAGATTTCATTTCTACGTATGCCTTTAGGATTAGTTCCTGCTGGCAATGGAGTTTGGTTATAGAAAGAACAGGTGGGACACCTTTTTACAATTTCTTTGGCTTGTTGCCAAGTGATAGAAAAATCTTTTTTTAATCCTTTGCTATTGACGTGATGCTTTTTATGAAATTCTGAGGCCTCCAGTACATTTCCTATTAATAATTTATCAATTTCATCATTACCTTGTGCTAAAGGACCTGGCAGACCCATATGGGATCGAATATGTGTTATATAGAAGGGATGATTTCTAATCCTAATTATTTCTTGTAACTGAATAAATAATGAAGTTAATTCTGATTCATCCTTAATAAAATCAGCTATTTCAATGTGTAGAACAACTCTTTCTGCATATTGAGAGCCAGTGACTATGTTAAGAGGTTCCGTAAAGTCCATTAATACCATCACGATAGCATATAATTCTGACTTTTGAACAGAATTATAAGGGCTTTGAGCCACTTACATGTTCTGATTTGTAACCTACCTTTCCTGATTCTTTTGCATCAGTATAAAATGTAGGTGCTCCAGAAATTGATTTATCTTGTACAATATGAAGGAGAATCCAATTAGTTTTCTTTAAAATCCAATTCTTTTGCTTTGAGGATATTTGTTGTTAATATCTCCCAAAAAATTACTGCAGGCTTTTTGCCAAGGTTCACTTTCTACCCATAATTGGTCAATTTCTTAATTAGTTAAAGGTATAACAATTTCTGCTGGGTCCATTCCTGTCAGTTGATGAAGTCTTAATTTTCCTTTAAAAATAAGTTCAGAAATCTTTTCCACATGTTTTTAACTTCTTACTCTTCTTATGTGGAAGAAATATCCATTCCAATATAATATTTTCCCTTTGCATTAAAATTCCTGTAAGAGAATGCTTAGAGGGCAAGATAACTAGAATGCAATTAAGGTCTGGATCCCCACGATCCACATGTGCCTCTTGTAATTTCTTTTCCACCAAAGCCAATTTTTTCTCAGCTTCAGGTGACAATTCTCTTGGACTAAAGTCCTCATCACCATTTAAAGTTCTGAACAAACTATCTAGTTCATCATTTTTAATTCCAATAGTGGGTCGTAAATTGGCAATGTCTCCGAGTAGTCTTTGAAAATCATTAAGTGTCTTCAATCTATCTCTCCTAATTTGTACCTTTTTGGGGTCTAATTTTTTTGTTGGCCTATTTTATAGCCTAAATAATTAATGGAATCCCCTCTTTATATTTTTTTTTCTGGGGCAACCTGTAATCCCCAAGCAGTGAAAATTCTTTTCACTTCTTCAAAAATTTTTTCTAAGGTATTGAAATTTGATTGGCCAACAAGATGAGACATCCATGTAATGATAACTTATAGATTGTGGGAATTTGTTACGTATTTGTTCTATTGGCTTTTGTACAAAATACTGGCACAGAGTAGGGCTATTCAGCATTCCCTGAGGGAGGACTCTCCACTGGAATCTCTTTACAGGCTGATAATTATTGTAAGTGGGAACTGTAAAGGTATTGTAAAAAAAAAAAACAAACAAAGACAAAAACAAAAACACACATACAAAAATGGTCCTTTAAATCAGTAACTATAATAGGCCATTCTTTAGGTAACAGAGAAGGCAAAGGAATTCCAGAGAGCCCACTGGCTGGATCACCTTGTTTATTGCCCTTAGGTCTGTTACCATTCTCCATTTTCCAGATTTCTTTTTAATAACAAATACAGGAGAATTCCAAGGGCTGGTTGATTCTTCCTATATGCTGAGCATTTAACTGCTCCTGTACCAGCTGCTCTAAGGCCTGCAATTTCTCTTTTGTTAGAGGCCATTGATGAATATGGTACCATTCTGTTTACCACTGCAGTTTATCTTTGCAAAAAGTCTGTAAAAGTTTCTTTGGGGCTTTGAATTACTTTTGTGAATGATTCAGTTTTCTTTCCTAATTCTTCAATCTGACCCCAGGTATTTAAAGCTGTCATGCGGCATAAATCCAGAATATGTTCATTGTATAAAGACTGCCTTTCAATATCAGCACAATCCCCCTCCCAAAAAGTTGGTCTTGGGAGTTGGTCTGGTCCTGCTTCTTTGTTCTACTGCTTAATCCTCCTCCCTCCACCATGATTTTCACTGTAAAAGTGGTCCAATCTCTAAAACAGCAGTAACCATATCTAAGCAATCTTTAGCGGTGATTCGGTTACAGCATGACCAGCTATTTAGCATTTGTTTTACAAACAGTGAGTGCATCCATATGTCTCAAGTGCTTCTTTTACTTTCATTAATTCTAGCATTTTTATTGGAGCCTAACTAGTTTCTCTATCATCTTTATCATTGTTCAATTTTTTTAAAGGTTACAGGACATTATTAATGTTGCCTGTTTTTGTGTAATTTTAGATGATCTTGCTCAAACTGGTTCTTTATATTTCTCTGTTTGAATTTGAACATATTTGTGTTCTCTCTTGACAGGCTTTTTAAAGACTTTTTTCTTGGCATTTACATTAATTGACTTTTTAAATGATAAAACAGAAATCAAACAAAAATATTCATAATAAACAGTATGATAAACATTATGATATTCCCATCTACTTTATTTATCTTTTCCTTCACTGGTTCTAATATCAAATCATCTAGAGAAAGATCACAAAAAGACCAAACACTCTCCATTGCCTTAAACAAATTCCCCCTTTAAAAAAAAAAAATCCAATTTACTTACCAATCTAGTTGTCTGTGATGATTCAAATGACTGTGAAGTGGGACAGCTACCTAGTGTGTGATAGCAGCCCAAGGAGGGGTCCAAAAAGAAAAAAAAAAAAAAAAGAAAAAGAAAAAAAAAAAAAAAAAACAACAACAACAAAAAAAACCCGAACAACAACCCACAACCCACCAGGAGAAAGGCCCCTATCTGAAAAATTTACCTAGATAAAAGTGAAACAGAAACACGTGTGGCTGGTCTGCCTAAGACTGCCTAGCCAGCTGGTAATTACTTCTCCGGCCAAATGTTGCTCTGGACGGCAAGTGCTTTTTGGGTAAGGAGGGGAGGAATTTGTGCCCCAAAGTTGGATGACAAATGTTGCATGAATAAAGGAAACTCAGAACCAGATCTCAGGGAAAGGCTGAGATATCAGAGAGTAAACACTGCAGTCAGATCTCAACTAGTTGTCTTCTAGCTTCCTCAGCTTCACTCCTCCTGGCTGCTCTTTCTATCCCTGCCTTAAATATCCTCTTTACCCAGTTGTTTCACATCCTGGGAGCCTGGAACTCTTTCTGTAAACTAAGATGGCCTCAAACTCAGATTTGCTGGGATTAAGGGTATAGGTCACCATTCCCAATATTACCTGTGGCTGGAATTAAAGGTGTGAGTTACCATTCTCTGATCCTCCTAGACTGATTGTGGGTAGATCCCTCTGATATCTCAGACTGTTTTTATTAAATTTATTAAATATCCTCATATCAACTCTTGCTAACTGCTTCTCACAAGACCCAAAGCCACCATGATAATCACTGCACCAAAGTCAGAATTCATTTTCCTTTGTATGTATTCTGTGAAACAAAGAAATCTTTGTTTTCTGAAACTACTGACACCAGAGTTTTCTGTTGTTCAACACTGAACACAATTCTAACTGATATAATGTATAAGTACTCAGGGAAATCAAAAGGCATTTACTTGACATTATCTTTCCTTTGCCAAGATTTTCTTTCCCTTGGTTCCAGATCATTAAATTATTCTTTTGGTATGTACACATGTGCAGGGGCCAGACCCAAATCTCAGATTTTATTCTTCAGGTATCATCTACCTTCCTTTATTTATTTATTTATTTTTGCGATAGAGTCTCTCTCACTGATCTGAAGGTCACCACATATAGGCTAGGCTGAATGGTCCACGAGTCCCAGGGAAGCTTCACATTTCTACTTCCCAAGAGCTGAGGTTAAAAAATGCAACACTGCACCTGGCATTTCTACTTGGGCTCTGGGCATCAAATTTGGGACCTCATAAAGACAAGCATTTTATCAACTGAGTTACCTCCCTAACTTTATTTATACTGTATTTTAACCCATTTTTTTAGACTTCCCATTTGATAGCCATTGCCATAGAAAGATTATTAAGAAAAATTTAAAAAAACTGCAAATAGCTTCCTTATCCAGCTTCTGAGTTGAGAAAAGCACAGGTGAAGGCTCTATTGTTGTTTTTGTCATTTTAATAGTTATTATACTTTCAGACTTGAGTTCATGGCATCCCTTACTCCTGTTCCCTAAATTATTTTATACCATATATTTAATCTACTCTTTATTTACACAAAATAGTTTTATTTCCTTACTATTTAAAAATGTTTGATTTCTCCTTCTCGGGAATAATTATTTGGTACCAAACATACATGACTCAAAAACAAGAAGTGGAGGAGAAGAAGGCAGCAGCAGCAGAGTACAGGGTGTATTCACTTAGATGTTCACATCGTTCAGCAGTTCCTTTCTGAGGTGTCCAAGTTCCATATTGGTGACCAAGGTTTTGGAAGCTTCCTGTTGCATAGAGTCCTTACCAATCCTGCTACAGTATGCAGCAACTTAGGATCTGCCTAAGTATGTAGTTCTCTGCCTGAACACAATGTAAACGCTATCATAAAACTGTTTGTCTCTGGAACTCATATAGATTGGGTTTCCTTCTTAAAGATTTTTTGCTCTCTTTCCAAAATACCCCAAAATAATAACACCAAAAAATGCAACTCAGATTTGCATGCACAATGACACACTGGCCAATTATGAACCATTATGTATGGAGGTGGCCCCATTATACTGCTTAATGGTGTCATAGTTGTTTAAAGGTACATTCTATATGTCCACAAAAAAACTAACACATTTCTCAGACTAGCTCCCTGTTGCTGATGTATGATTATAATATAATTCAAGTAATGTATCAGAAATATGTACCATAGTTATTAAAAATATGGTATCAAAAAAAGAAGAAAGGAAAGGGGGCTAGGGAGGAAGAAGTCTAAAACAAGTATTGGTCTGATGCAGGTCTGCAGTTTGGTGCCTTGTATCTATCAGTAGCTCTATCCATTTGGCTTGGATAGCTCCTTTGTTCATCAGCTTTAGGTTCAAACACACATCCTTCAGTCTTCTGAGCACTTTCCACACTTTATCTATAGCAGCTTCTTCTCCCAAGCTTCTATTTCACTTTCACTATAACACTGCTATCTAAAATTATTTTATTTGGTAGTTAGTTTTATTTTGTTTTGTTTTGTTTTTAGGGGACAGAGTTTCAGTGTGTAGTTCAGGCTGCCCTTCAATTTAAAATCTTCCTGCTTCTTTCTACCTCCCCAGTCCTAGGATTAAAGGTGTGTGCCACTCTGATCCACTTTGCTTTTTGTCTCTTTTCCTACTAGAGTAAAACTCTAACAGAGAGCGATTTCCTGGTTCTTTTACCCTGTCTCTTGGCATCAAGGACACTTCAAGTACCTAGTAAGTAAGATTTGAAAACAAGAAGAGGAGCAGTAGCAGAGAACAGTGTGCATTCCCTTCGCATATCTGCTCTGCTGACCTTTATCTCCTTTAGGGGAGGCACTGAGGCTGACAAGCTTGGTGCATGCTGTGGGCAGTGAGGAAGGCTTTGGGAAGCTATGTGGTGTTGAGGAAAAAAGCAAAAGTCCTGGTCTAGTCCTTACAAAGAGCATAGGAACTGGAACAGATCCCTTCACCTCTCAGAGCTTTAGTTTCAAAATCTATATGAAAGACTGGTCCAGAGAATTAGTACATAATAATAAGAAATTAAAGTTACTAATTCTCTATTTCTTCTCTAATGCTGTAAAAAGAGAGAGCAGTATAGGAATTACAGGAAAGTTGTCTAATATTTTTCCCATTTCATCAGTTCTCTTAGCAACTGTACTGACTCTTTAGCAGTGGTTCTCAACCTTCCTAATACTTTGATCCTTTAATACAGTTTTCCATGTTGTGGTGAACCCCCCAAGAATAAAATTATTTCGCTGATACTTTATAAATGTAATTTTGCTAGTTATGAATAATAATGTAAATATCTGATATGTGAACCTCAAAGGAGTTGAGATCCACAGGTTGACAAATGCTGCTTTAGGCTGATACTCTCAAGTTGCTGTTATGAAGTTGAGCCCACAGGCCAATTTTTAAATCTCGAGTACATTCTCAACTGAGTATGTGTCTACTCATAGAACAGGAGAGGTTTATTTCTTACTTCTCACATGATATTCACTTATTTTAAATGGCTACTGCATCCCACAGAGATAAGGACACAGATCCATGTTAAAGAACTTTGGGTGCTGATGCTTCCAGAAATATATGAATCCTTAGTTTTTTTTAACAAACCCATACACTCAAAGCCACAATATGGGGAATATGCTATCAGAGTTGTTTCAGAAATCCAATAGCTCACACTCCCCCGTTTGGTTGATTAATTTGTTCACCAGTGAGCACCAGTGTCATCTCTCTATGGAGGCCTAGTCATTGTTACCAGATGCTGGGCCGCTATTGAAGGACAGTTATTGTCACCTCATCCTTTATATTCTTCGTCTCACTCTATTCTCAGAATCACTGTGAACAGCTCCAGTCCACAGATGGGTTTACATAAACTATCTCTCTCTCTTTTTTTGCAAGATAATGAATTTCTATTGCTTATTGCATGGTTAAAATTTTCAAATATGACAACACTGTCTTCTGTCTTGTATTTAACAAGTATTGAGTTAAGTGGTTTTTCTCTTTCTAATTTCTGAGTCTTGAAGACTGGCCTCAAATTTGTAATTTTTCTGCCTCACCCATCTCAAGTGCTGTGTCCATGGCCATGCTCCACTGCACTCGGCCTAATTAAGCCTCTGTAATGTCAAACCATATTCTGTTAATGACCACATTCTAGCAAGTAGGGTCTGAACATGCATTTGGTACCTATCAGGGTGCTAGATACCTTCTTAAATTAAAAACAATCAAGGCTAGACAATAACCTTCCTTAGAGTGGGAGATATATCTCATTTATTATGTTCCCAGTCTCCAAAACATACCAACAGTATTTTGAGTTACTTGATGAGAACATGACTCGTTTTCTAAGAGACATAACAGAATAAAACAGACAAGCTTATATGAATAACTTAACATTTAAAAAAGGGCCATAGCACAAAACTACAGAATGTTAGTGAATGCAGAAAGCAGGGGTACAGACAGAGAAACGTACTTTTCTCTGCCATTACACAGTAGCCACAGAGGCTGAACTAGCTTCTGCATCATAGGCTCAAATGCACTCAAGACATGACTGGTAGAACAAGTAACTGAACTGGGCTAAAGAAAGACTGTGGAATAATGAAAAGCACACTCCCATTTTAACAACAGCTCAGCTCCACCTGGTCACTATCATGGAGAAATATTTACCCTTGGACCCTTGGATTTTAAATGCTGATTCAAAAATTTTAAATTACTCAAAGCAGACAAAACATTCTTTATGAAAGATTTGATTGATGACTTAATAATTTGCAGCCTTAAAATTCAACTACTATTTCATAATCTTTAAAAGTATTTTAATGAGTATGTGTGTGCATGTGAGTATACATGTGAGGATGTCAGATGTCCAGGAGCTGAAAATACATGTTGGCTGACCAAAGTGCTGAGGACAGAATTCTGGTCCTCTGCAAGAAGAGCAAGTGCTCATAACTGCTGAGCCAACTCTTCAGCTCCTATTTCATAATCCTTTCATATTGAAAGGCCCTCATTTATCTTTAAAGATTTCTAAAGTCTTTGTAGGTTTTTTTTTTTGTTTTTAGTTTTTCTTTAAAGCACACTGTAAAAAGAGCAACAGGTCTGACAGTAACAAGTTTTAATCTTAGCAAAAACATTTCAAGTAGAACATTGGTTTCCTCATAATTTAACAGGTGTGGTGGCATAAGCCTTTAATTTCAGAACTTAGGAGGCAGAGGCAGGTGGATCGCTGAATTTGAGGCCAGCCTGATCTATAAAGAGTTCCAGGAAAGTAAAAGCAACACAGAGAAACCCTGTCTTGAAAAACCAAACCCCCACCCCTACCCTTCCAAAAAACAGAAAGAAAAAGGAAAAAAAAATTAGTTGACAACAAATCAGGTTTTCATAGGAAATTATTAACACTAATGCCATCCTAAAAACGTTGGCATTTTCATTAATGAGTATAAATGTGTTACAGATTAATGTAAACATTTTCCCATTAAAGCTTTAGATTACTGAAAATACACCATAAATTTTATTTCTATCTTGGAACCTGAAACTGAGAATTACCGAATTAAGTACACAGGCTCTATGACCTGATGGAAGTAAGGTGTTGCAGGAAAATATGGGATTTGTACTCTCAGAGAACAGTTTCAACCATAGCTTTTACTAACTAGTGAGTGAGTGTTATAGTCTGATTTCTGTTGCTGTGAATAAAATTCATGACCCAAAGCAACATGTGTATATGGCTGTGTGTGTTGGGGGAGGGGAGGTTCCATCTTATACTTCCAGGTCCATCACTGAGGGAAGTTGTGGTAGTAACTTGGGCAGGAGCCAAAGCAGAAATCATTGGAAGTTTCTACTGGTTCACAGACTCTGGGTTTGACTCAGTTAAATTTTTTTATTTTTATTTTTAAATATAGCCCAGGCCCACCTGCCTACCCACAGTAGGCTAGCCAATCCTGCATTAATTAGCAATCAAGAAAATACCACACAGATATGCCCACTGGCCAATCTGATGGAGGTAATTTTTCAGCGGAGGTTTCCTTTTCTCAGGTGTGTCACATTGACATCCAGGATTAGGTATCACAGTGACCTTCAATGAATTATGCAACTTTAAGTAATTTCACCTACATTATAGAACTTTTCTGGGGAGTAAATGAAATCAGGGAGACAAGCTACTTCGCAGGGTGCTGTCATTATCAGGACATTAACTAGTAACACTTCTTCAAATTCTATTCTGTGCCTACACTTAAAGCTTGAATCCATGTTAAATGTTCTCTTTGGACCACCTAAAATAAAATCACTGAACTTTTAATCCTCATTTCTCACTTAACCTTCCATTAAAGCATCTTTCTTGGTATGCCTTAACAGGTCCTCTTCCCTAGAGCTCACAGACTATGGCTCAGTAAGTGCCACACGGCAGCACAGGGTTGTGAGCAACCTCCTAGACTGATGATGGTTTTAGAGAAGTTTTCCTACTGTCAATTATTAAAATTTACCCTGCAGCTATTGACCATTCCACTGCCTCTTACCTGACAGAGCAAATTCTCAGGGCCAGGACCATCAGGAGCCTATATAATTCTGGTGGTGGCCACTACTTACTGAATGTATCATTCTAAACCCTGTTTCTGCACATTACGGGTGGAAAATCCAAAGGTCACAGGTCAACTCATTTCTCAAGTGTCCTATAAAAAATAATTTGAGTTTTGACTTTTGGGTCTATATCTATCTTAACTTCAAAAGCCATATATCTGAACTGTACCAAGTAGACTCTCTTCAACTAATACATCTGAGGTGGGTATATGTCTATGTGAATATACATATGTATGTATATATGATATGTGTATATGGCCATGTTTCACAAGGACAGAACATTTTGAGAATATTTCTGCATTATTCCCACCACAGCAGAGACACATAATAAACACAGGAAAGTCTGAGAACTAGAAACGGGGTCAGAGATTCTCCCTCCTAGCAGAGTAGCAGCACTGAGGATTCAATTGCAAATGGAATCTCTGACTGACTGACAGGAGAGGCAGCCTCATAGGATGATGATGAGTCTTTTCTCTGCTCCTATCCATATTCAGGTAAATATTGTCCTCCGTTAAATCACATTTGTGATCCATGCTCTTTCCCTCTCATCATAACTCAAAGACACACCTTGATAACACCCTGCTTAATATTATTATCATTAAAATAGTTCTGGCTCGTGAATAAAAAGGAAACTCCTCTATGATACACAGAACCATGATGATGGGGAGCACACACTGCCTTCTATTACATCTTCATTCAAAGTAGTCCAGATGATGGTGACAGCCTGAGTCAGAGCTGGAGAAGTAGAAACTTGGTTGTGAGTCTTCCAAAACCATGCCTTATTAGGCAAGCAGATATCAGTTATTTCTTAGCAGCTCAGGTTGACAGATAGACCCAAACAGCCAGAAACCTCTAACAGTTCACCAATGGTTAAATTCACTATCCACTGCTTTAATCATCTCATATGATTTATCATAAATTCCTTGTGAGTCTCACAATACCACTAAGGTATAAATCAGTCCTGTCTTGTGTATTAGGGAAGAGAGCTCCCAAGAAACAGGGACTTTTTTCCTGTCACTGAAGGAATAAGGGAATAAACTTACTGACTCCAAATTCACTCATTTCCTTATATACCTAGCCTGTAAAAGGCGACAGTAAACAAGAAAATGAAGAAGCCATATGGTCATTGCTCTGATTATCTGTGAAATGCTGGGTGTGCCCCCCCAAAGAAATTTATTCTGGGATGAACACTACATGTGGGCAATTAGGAGGCTCTGTTATCTAGCTATTGGGAAACAATATGAATTTGAAGAAAATATAAACTTTCTCTTAAGACTGTATATCTTTGACAGGCTCCGTATCACAGCAAAGCAGAGTATCATGCCGTTTGCTGACCTCTCCCAATGCGCCAACCTATCTCAGGAAGGAAAGGCCCTAAATGTTCATGACCCTCCTTCTCCATTTAACTATACTGCCTTGAACTGGCTATGGCCATCTAACTCAGGAAAAGCTAACCAAAAGACAAATGTTATTGCTCAGCTTTTTCTGAAGACAGAGGTAAGGCAATGGTGAATTTGCATCAAAGAATTCCTGTGAAGCTGAGGCCAGTGATACTTAGTTAATTTGAAACTGAGAAAGCAGAGAAGGCTGTTATGTTGGGTAGACAATAAAGTGGGAAGGGGAAGAGAGCAAAAAAGGAAACTGAGAAAACTCTCTTGTTCTAATCAGTCTCCACCATCTCTGACATAACAAACACTTCTTTGTCAGGGAATATTAGTTTAAGATGTGTTACATTATTTCATGTTGAATTTGTTTAACTCTGTGAAGCTGTGTTATTTTGCCAGCCTCAAACACCCGGTTGGTCTAATAAAGAGCTAAATGGTTAACAGCAGGCAGGAGAAAGGACAGGCGGGGCTGGAGAGTAGGGAATAAACAGGAGAAATCTGGGAGAAGAGTGAGGATCAAGAAAAGGAGAGGAGGGGGCTAGGGATCGGCCACACAGCAGCCATGGCGTGAGAAGGAAAGAGAGACATAGGAAAAAACAAAGGTAAAGGGCCCAGCAAACTGAAGCTAAAGAGAAGTGGGATAATTTAAGTTAGAAAAGCTGGCTAGAAACAAGCCAAGCTAAGGCCGGGAACATTCATAAGTAAGAAGAAGTGTCCATTTATTTATTTGGGAGCCAGTGGCAGGCCCCCAAAGAGTAAACTAACTAAACTTCTTTAATTGGATCCTACTAAATGAATAACACTTTTCTATATTCCTCACCTCACCCTGTGCTATCTGAACTAGCTTAGGGGGCTCTTTCTGTTTCTCACCATTAAACAGCTGCTGACTAACACTGAGACATGAGGACAACTGAGAAGGTAGATTGCTAAAAAGAAATCAAAGTTTTCATTTATCCTACTAGAGTCTACAGAAAGTACAGAAGAAGCAACTAAAAACTGCTAAAAACTCCAATTATTCAATATATTTTCAATTCAAACAGGAAGGGGTGAGGCTTAAGGAGCTTATATAATCAAGGCAAGGAAAACCCAATTAGTAAAATAAAGTGATGATCCAGATGGTCTAGTATCTGAAGCTATAGTAGAAGCTTTTTGCCACCTTTCCATCAAAGTTACCTTTAAATAACGGACATGAAGAAGCTGGCAGAGAAGCTAAAACAGAAACTTACCTGGGTCTAACACAGACAGTTTCTTCCTAATCTTTGTACTGCAGTAGACACAAAAGCAAAAATGGCTAACGTTGCTACTCAGACAACGCAAGACAGCAAAAGGAAAAGGAACTTTAACATGGACCCTACATAGTGAGGAAGAGCAGCTGGTGACTGCTCAACTCTCACTAATCAGAGAAGTTGCTTCTTTTCTTAAGAGAAGCACCTAGTAATGAAAACAGACAGAAGCATGTCCTTCAGAAGGAGGAAGACTTGGCACACGTTTCTGATTGTGTAAAGATGTGGCAGTAGGAAAAATAAGGTTTCTCTGCAGACTTTCAGGCTGACATTTGTGAAGATGTTATGATACTGTAAAATATGCTGGTGGGAGCATATAATGATCCCAAGATACCAAAAGATGCAGGAGAAATGTTGCACAACAGGCTAAATTCATCACTTCATGGCTTTGTATGTTTCCAAAGATCTCAGAAATGAAGAATCACTCTGTCTCCTTTTTGGATTCATAACATAGCCCAGGAAAAAGTGAGGGGAAAAGCTGAGCAAAGTCGAAAAAGGAGGCTGAACACCAGACAAATACAAAATGGAGTTGTTAGTAGCATCTTTTATTTTCAAACTAACCTTCCTTTCCTTTCCAGTAGCACCATCCAATTATAGTGTCTGTGATCTCCAGAAGCAGGAGAGATGTGTGTGTGTGTGGGGGGGGGGGTATCAATCAAGCTAAAAGAAATCAAATTCAGGATTCTTGTTTTCTAAACACTTAAACTTAAGCCTGAAGAATTCCAAGGACTTTCCTGAATTTACTTAATGAAATAATGCCAGAGCCAGGCTTACTCCTCAGGCCTCTGTTCTTCGTTTAACTCTACCCTTCTCCTTATTGCTGCTGCAATGACCATAGTCACCATTTTCTAAGAAATAGCCATGAACTCCCAAAGTCCTTACCATCAGGGGCATAGCAATAAGTGCTCCAGTAGTTAAACAGATCTAATGCACACTGCAGAGCTTGCCTATCACACAGAGGATGTGACACAGCAGAGAAGTGAACACTAAAGATAAATGTGGGAAGCCAAAAAATGAACTAAAGAGGCAACAAAGTCCTTGAAGGAAAAATATAGGATGTATAGGTAAAATGAATAACAGCCAAGTCTTAGGATTTAACTGTATCTCCAAATTGCTTCTGGTTGGGCGGTGTCACTAGTACTCACTCATATGCTCCCAAGATTCTTGCATAGCCAAAGTAACCTTCCTCTTTCCTCATGTTCCTTAAAGAGACCCAGTTGGAAGGGGGAACTCAACCCTTCATTTTAGTTTATCGAAGTTCCAAAGCACAGGTAATGGATGCTGAATGTTAGGGGCACACTGGGTTGGAGCATCTGTGCCTGGCCTTTGCATATATGCAGCTTGCCATTAATTGCTAAGTTTTCTTGCTGACAACAATTATCGCCCCAATTTGTTCCCCACCCCCTCTCCACCCCCCTAGTTAATTATCAGTTCTGGAATTAAACTGCTTGCTTCTCCTGCAGTTGTCATGGCAACAGTTGGCCTGCACCTGCCACTGAGTGAACAGTGGTTCTTTCAGAAAGGCAAAGGCAGTTGCTGGCTCCACAAAAGCCAGGGGGTAAACTAATGTTTACCTGTCTGAGGACCAAAGTTCCTGTTTATTCTCCTTCAGGTACTTTCTTGGCAAACCTAATAACTTTTTTTTTTTCATACTGCCTGTTTGTATTTGACAAAGACAGGGAAAATACTTATAAAGTGTTGAATCTTATAATCCTACCCATCAGTTTTACTTATTCCCAGCCAACAAGTTGTAAGATCTAAATCTTCTGTCTCCTGACAAAGGCACTGCATATAAACAATGAACATAGAGAATTTTAAGTTTGCTAGATCGGGGTCTAATCCTAGCAATATTACCTGCTAACTGTATGGCCATAGGTCAATCAACATCTTATGCTATCGATTCTAATATATATAAGGGTGGTGAGTATAGAGCTGCTTTAAAAGTTCTGAGATTACATAGGTCTAGCTCCCATTCAGTGTTCATTGTATCAGGAAGTCTCACTGTTGTGGCTGGTTAACTTCAAAGCCTGCCTGGACAATACTTAAAGACAGGACAAAGCTGCCATCTTGGTCACTTTATACTTGGCAGTACCTCAAGTCAGATAAAATGCCACATTGCCCCACAACATCTAGATCAAGACGTATCTAAGAGTCAGAGCAGAGAAATGCTGAGACACGCTGCTTTCCCTGCCTGGCTTCCTTGAAATTTGTCCATTCCTCCCTCTCTGTACTGTTTTCCTCATGTTCTCACTTTCCCTTAAATAGAATTGATAAAACCAGAGTGTAAGGAGACATGTCGTCACCAAGGAAACAAAATGCTTTTCATTTTACAACCAGATTTCAACCTACTGAGAACTGGTAGTGGTATTGAGGACTTGGGGGAGTGGAGTGTTTATATAAGAAAGTGTTTTTCTTCCCGGAAACCACTGCTTATGCATAAAGGAGCAATTCTTTCAGGATCCTGTAACTGTGAGGATTCCCGGCACATAGCACCTACGTGGCAAACCCAACATGGTACCGACAAAACACACTGCATATGGAGGGCACGCTCCTAGGTGTGGCTATCCATTCTCTTAAAAGGAGCTGCCACGTGAAAGTTTCTCTCTCTCTCTCTCTCTCTCTTTCCCTTTCTGCCCCCTCCCCTCTTCTGCTTCTCTCTCTTGTACCTGCTCGGCAACTCCCCTGAAGAAACTCTAGTGTAGCATCTGGTAGTATATGTCTTTAGATTCTACTCCTGGACTCTGTCCCCAGGGAGTCACTTAGCCTTTTTGCCTTACCTAGATACCATGAAGCTTATCCGTTATTGCACAAAGAAATGGCTAAGTATCCCTTAGATTATAACTCAAAGTAGCGGCCTAATGGCTCGCTAGACCCTGATATTTTAAGAGAGCTAACTTTTGCAAGCGTATGGGCAGATATAAAAGTTCCCCTATCTTTGCTCTAAACCTTCCCTTCTGGTTTTCTGTTCTAGCCCATCTATTTCTAGCCACATGACCAGATCCTTCTCTATAATCTCCATCTTTCAAATCTCAATGCTCACCTGCAACTCTTCCAACCTTTTCCTTTCTGGGAAGTTCATACCTAGTGCCTACATTTACCCCACTAGTTACTTACTCTCATACTCCTAAAAATCCTAATCCAATTCTCCCTCTGCGGAAAGTGGCTGACGTAGATGAAATAATAAAAATTTATACCTCATTTCCTCTGTCAACTTTCTCAGGTGGCAAACAAATTGGGCTCTTGAGCAAAGGCAAGTTTGGGAACAGGCCATAACTCACCCAGATGAGGTTCATCACACAAATGTAGCACACCCCTGGGAGTCGAAGCTGTCCCAGATGTAGACCCCCCATTGGAATTACAATACACCAAGGTGGGTCTTAGCCAGAGATAATTTTGTAACCTGCTTACTGACAAGTCTGAGTATAGCTGCTCTAAAGCCTGCCAATTTTTTAAAAATGCAAGAGATAGTACAAAATAAAACCAGTTTTTAAAATGCCTCACAAATGTTCTCTTACAATATACTAACTTATATCCTGAGAGCACTAAAGAAAGACAACTTATCATGACTCCCCCCCCCTTTTTTTAACCCAGGGCTAGCTACCCTGACATGAGAGATAAACTTACATCTCTTGAGAGGGGACCACTGACTCCACAGGCAGAAATCTTAGTGCTAGCTTTTAAAGTATATCATAAGAGAGACAAGAAAACACACCAAAAGAGATATCTCCTGCTGGAAAAAGCTATCTGACCAGCTCCTTGCCTCCTCCTATGGCAAAGCAGACTTAGATCTCAGGTGTGAGCTTTAAGTGTGACCAACTTGGCTACTGGTCTTGCTCTTGCCTAGCCTCACAGAGGCTGTTCAGGTCTTGTTCTGGGTGCCACCACGGGAAACACTGGTCGAAATGACTGTTCCCAAGCCCCATGTGGCAGGGGGACATCACACACGAACTACTTCCCAGCTGATCTCCTAGGCCTGACCATGGGCGGTTGATGCTGCCAGGGCTTCCCTAACTTGACCATCATGAAAAGGGAGCCTTGGGCAGTCATAACGGTACCAGGGAAGCCTATCTCCTTCCTTGTGTTCACCGGTGCCACATACTTGATCCTGCAGTTTTAGGGTTCTACCTCTCTAGCCTCTCTATTGTCGGGGTGGGAGGCAAACAATTCCTGCTTTATCAGAGGTCACCACTTAATTGCATTTTCAGAGATATCCTTATCACCCACTCATTTTTAGTTATGTCCAACCTGCCTTGTACCCTTAATGAAAAAATGATTTTTTTTAGCTAAAATAAGAGCTTTAATTTCTTTTAGTCATCACATTTGCCTGAGTCCAGCCTCGCTAGCCGCTCCAGCCGTGCTCCCTTGCTTTCTTTGCTATCCGCTCAGCCTGCCAGCGTCAGAACCCCATACCCTCTTCCAGCCTCCCAGGTGAACCCCCAAGTAAAAAAAATCCAAAATCCTTGTGTCACTAGATACATTTCCCTTAAATTTCCCATCTAAATTTCCCATTCCAGCCTACCTCTCAGAGCCAAAGTCAAGATGGTTATCAAAAACAAAAAGCTCCAAAATATTTTGCCTCGCCCTTCCCCTTCCCCACAGACTAACCCTCCAGCCACAGCTTCTAGAGAATTTAAAAAAAGGCATCTTACCATCAAAAAACAGTTGGCCACCACCCCCTGAAGACAAAACAAACAAACAAAACCCCCCAAAAACACCAAGAACCATTTTTAGAGCTGATACAGGTAAAATAAAGACTATTTCTGTTATCCCCCAGGACTAGAGAAAAAAAACCCAAAAGTTATTTTAACCTCTGCAATAGATAAACAAAAAACATGAGACATTTTAACCTTTTCCCAACCCCAGAGATCCACAAACTTTATTATACAGCTAAAAAAAAAAAAAAAAAAAAAACAAAAAACAAAAAACAAAACAAACAAAAAAAATCAAAGCCTAACTTAAGGGTGTACATGTCCCAATTTCAGACCTTCTTTCTCTCCCCTTTTTCCTCTTCTCAATCTGACTCCATAATAGCAGAGACCCTCACTGTATGTGTCACTTCCCAAGGTTCTCCCACTAACCAAGTCCATGTCTGTGTCCACCCCCCCCCCCCACCACCACCAGAAAATCAGAATTCATTCCATGCCTTAAACTTACCGGGACTGCAGGAATGAGCTGCAAAACCCAGCAGGCTGACCTCCAGGAGACACAGCTCTCCTCCTTCAAAAAGACAAACTTCGCCCCTAAAACAGCTTGAAGCAGCCTTAAGAGATTCGTCGACCCTTGTTCTGGTCCAATCCATTTTTCCCCTGCCCCCCCCCAACCCAGCGTTCTTTTTATAATAAACATAAGAGTGAGATGTAAGGATTCCTGGCACATAACAGCCACTTGGTAAACCCAACATGGTTCGGGACAGAACACCAGTTGCGGAGGGCACGCCCCTAGGCGTGGCTATGTAAATCTGTGCCCACCTGCACTCTTAAAAGGAACCACCATGTGAGAGTCTGTCTTTTTCTAGTCTACTTCTCTCAGTCCTACAAGCTCAGCAACTTCCCTGAATAAACTCTAGTGTGGTTCTGGTAGTGTGTGTGAGATCTCACACACACACAATCAACAGTAACCACTCATGTTTAGGTATCTAAACAAGTACATTTTGACCCATGGAAAAATTTTACCAATGAGATACCACAATATTATATCAGTTATGTTGTTCTTAAAACTTTGAAATCACTTTCTTATAGTTCTAATGTTAAGGAAACGTCTACCTATGACTCTACAGCTCATGCCAAATGAAAAAAGAACGAATGAAGAACAGAAGAAAAACAAGACCCACAAGCAAGTCTTCCCAGCATGTGAGTGTGATACAAATGCCTCCTCAAAGTTTCCACTGCCCTCACTCCCCTCCCCAAAGAAAAAGGACCCTTAGAAAGTGGGAAAATACACTGTTCTCTCTTGCCTGCCTCTCACTGGGAAGAAGCAAGAAGTCACTTGAGACTAACAAGTTTCTTGCAAAATAAAAAAAGACAATGAACAATTCTTCAGTGTCAGCTCATATGAGAGGATGTCATTAACATAACTGTCAAATACAGTTTATTTATGTAGTTCGTCAAATATGCTTTAAAAATATGCTAAAGTTCTGACTTCCTAAAACTTATTCTGTTGAGGACCAAGCCAAATGGCTAGGAAGACAAACAGAGTGAGGCCACAAACTCCTCAGTATCAGTTCTAACTGAGCACCAACATGGCATCCTCTCACACCAATTTCTCTATCTAGTTTTTAAGTAAAATATCTATGCCCTCCATCTGGAAAATATTGGTGCACTAAGACTGCCTTTCTCCATTAATTTGAAAGGAATCAGATAGCTATTTTCCAAACGACTTTAAATTAGAGGAAGGTAGGAACTGTAAAAATAGGAATATAAATAGAATGCAAATCAAATGAAGTCCTTTCAAAAATGTTTTACCTCACTTTCTTATTCTTCCATTTAATAAATACAAAAAGAATGCTTTGTGCTTTATGGTATTTATATATATAATTCGATGTTAAAAATGACATATTTATTTTGTGTGTATGTATGTGGGCACCGTTATACCAGAGCATGCACATGGAGGTCAGATGACAATCTGTGGAGTTGGTTCTGTATGTCTATCACATGAGTCTCCATTTGGTGGCAAGCCATTTTACTAGCTGAGCCATCTCACTGGCCCAGATGGCATGTATTGTTGGAGAAACGAGCATTAAAAACAAATAAATAATTTACAATGTGTAACAAATTACAAGGTGTGACTAGTGGAAGAATAGGAAATCTTGACCTCAAGAGGTAATATGTAACAGAAAATGTCTAAATATTTTGATGTCTCGACACAGCATCCCAAGCACTTAGCAAGCTGAACTCTAAACTCTACATCTGGCCAGTCTTATCTCCTGCAGTCCAGTCACACAGTCATTCAATAGTCCCCACATAGCACATGCATACCTCTGAGCCTTGATATTTGCTTCTTTGCTCAGATGACCTTCCCATTCTTTACATCATAAAATGCCTATCTCTACCTATTTGCCAAGATCCAGAAGAATTCTTTGAGTTAGTAGTATTCTTCACTCAACAGATTACTTCATGGGATTAGTATCATGCAATAGTTTACACTATGGTGTCAAACTACTTGACTTGGAAGCTAACTGCCATTTTTTAGAAACAACATGATCTCATAAATGTGTAACTTCTCTGAAACTCATTTTTTTAAAACTCAGATAAAAATAAAGATAATATATAAATCAGTTATTAGGATTATTATAAGCAATAAATGACTTACTAGATCTAAGTATTTATAATGTATCTTCACAGTTAGTAATTAGTTTCTTTAAGTATCTTAATGATTATTATACTGCAATTAAACATAGTAAAACTGCTTATTTAACTCTCTCAAACTAGACTTTTAGATCTTTGTTCTCATATCCTCAAGGCCTGGCACAGACCTGGGCACAATTTAAGCAAAGATGTTTGCTGTATAAACTAATGCAAGATTTCCTCTGTAGTCTCTTCTGTTTGAGAAGTTAGGGCACACAACTCCCAATGAAGAGCCTCATTTTGAAAAGCCTTGGAGTCTAGTGTATAAACAGGCACAGCATCATAAATAACTACCATGCTGGACAGTAGGTAAAGGTTGATCAGAGAAGAGCTACAGCAGGAAAAGGGACAATCCAAGCCTGTTCATACCCAGCTATTTCTCTGGCATTATGAAATCATGAAACGTATGCAGATGTATAAGAGAATATATGCTACAACTACACAGCATTTTCATTTGGAGGCAGACTTATGTTGGAGGCATTTTAGCTGAAATTTCTAGCTGTAAATGGATTCTCTGGTTCATATACACACATAAAATAAAGGCGTGACTCTCGATAAGTTTCTGAGGGTCCTAATTTGGTATAGACAGGCAGTACAATGTGCAGTGTAGCTTCACTGTTCACCTGTCTAGAGGACAACCCAACTCAGCATGAGAAAACAAAGTAAGCCACGCTCCCAGACTGACCGCCAATATAAATGTTTAAACCTTATTTGCATAATAAGCAGCAGAGCAATTTCTGCTCTATGCGCTAATATCAGAGCCCCTTTCTTCAGCTTTTAAATAAATCCCCTGAGATGAAGAGAATGCAACAACCAAATCATCAATTTGCAAACTGAGGACCAAAGAAACATGTATTAGTGACTTAATTCATTTATTTAAGCTCTAGGAAGTCAGAAAAATATATGGTTATTCATTTTGGCAAGGTGGAATATGAGTTTTTATTTAATTAAAATATAACTATATTCTGTCCTCTATCCCAACACTCCCATGTCTGCTCCACACCCCCAACAAATTAATGGCCTCCTCTTCCTTAACCATTATCACAAAAGAAATAAAACTGTGATTTACAATTTAAAAAAATTACTAATTAAAACACACTTAACTAAAATTAATAAATATTCCCCAAAGACTACATATTAGCGGTCTGGCTGCCAACTCTGGCACTGCTGAGAAGTAGTGAGCTCTGCTGAAGAACCAGGTTATAGGAGTGGGCCCTGAGTAGCTACTGGGATTCTTGCTCTCCTACCGTGAGGCGGGTACGGTTTTGTCACAGTTCCAAGGACAAGACAGCCCATGACCATGGATTAAAGCCTCTGAAACTGTGTGTGAGGAAAAAGTAACTTTCTTCCCTTAACCTATGGGGCATTTTGTTGCAGCAATGGAGAAACTCCTAAACGTGGTAAAGGTGGGAGAGGGGAGTGAATAAACAAAACTAACAGTACACAAGTTAAGTGATGTGACCAAAGTCATGCCATGCTCAGGGCACAAACGAGAGAAGAGAGGCAGGCTAATGCCTTTTGCTCTTACTCCTTCCAAACATGTTCCCATTTGATTGCACAATCAGCACACACAGAGCTTTATGCCTGAATAACAGCCAGCCTTGAAGATGAAAATTCTACTACAGAAGTTTCCTGTACAGTTGATACTTTTAAAAAGCCACTTTCCTCTTAGTTTAAAAAAAAAAAATCACAGAAAAAACTCAAACAGCAAATCAAAATGTGATCCTGATCTTGCTCCTTTTATTCAGAACAGAAGAGTTTAAGGGTCTTTCTCTCTGCAGCTGACTTTCTCCCACAAAACAATTGCTTTCACACCAGCAGATCATACTGCTACCCCCTCTCCTCAAATACATATTACTTCTCAGCAGGTTTCAGCAGGGGTAGAGAAGAAGCCAATCTGTGAGGCAGTGAACACAAGATTTCCCATAATAGTACAGAGAAGACAGAAAATTGCAGCCAAAAGTGTAAATTGCTTTTCTGCTTGAAAAAAAAATCATTTTGAGCCTCAAAAACACCTTCTGACAAGATGACTCTACAGTAGTTAATATCCATGTTCTACATATTAAGTCTTTTGCTCTATAATACCCTCTGAGGATCCTTGCCAGCCATACGACTGTGTATTGTGATCTGAGGGGTAGCTAACACACAGCGAGCAATAAGCAACTGTCCTGTGATCCTGTGATGTCAAACAAAGGCTTGTTCAGCTCCCTAGAGAATCCTCTTGGTGTTGGTGCTCAGGAGACATTGTGGGGATTAAATAAGATATCCCTGGATAAGCACAGTAGCTAAAGAGAAGAGAAATCACTTTCAGAAAATAGGCCACAGCAGTTACATGTCAATGAGTCATGATCCCCAAGTTAGAGGAAATAGACCCAAGTGATCCTCTGAGGACTGTGTGTGAAAACTCTTGGCTTTCACATCAGGGTCACAAAGAACCTTGTGCTTGTCTTCAGCAGACAGTTCATATGAGCCCCCAAAACAGATCAGACTCACTTTCTAGTTGTACTACTTACTAGCTAGCTTGCAATCTCTCTGAGAATTTATTAATACATCCTCATTTGACAAAAGGGATAAATACATCATAAGATTTGTATGAAGTTAAATGAAAATACATAGTAAGCACTTTGGACATAATAAACCTTTGTTACAGAGCAGCTACAATTATTATTGTTGTTTCTAATTTGCTAGACAACTATACAGTAAAACTTGGTAAAAAACGGGAATAAATAAAAGCACAGAATCTGGCCATATCTTAATAGACAGCCTGGAAATCAAAACTCAGGAGGAAAGAAGGCAAAAAGACTCTAGCTGGTGGAAAGGAGGAAAGATCTATTCTACAAGACGGCCAACTTGTTGCTGCCCCTTCCTCTATTTCACCCCTCGGCCACTCTTTATACAGGGAGACCTGTTTTGCCTTCCTTCCTCCTTTACACATCAAACTCTCATTTCATCTCTCAGCAACACAGAAAATTTTGGGAAAAAATTCTCTTTGGCTTGTTGAAATGGTAAAGTGTATATCATTAATGAAAGAAACTTTAGATCAAAGGCAATCTGCCTTGAAGTGCTAATTGAAATAGATTGAACCAAATAAGCTGAATGGAACCAACAAACATACATTTAAAAATTAAAAAGAAAATAAGAGTCCTCTTCCCTCTTTTCTGCCAACTTAGAACATGGTCTCAAGTGCATATAATACCTAAAAAAAGGTTTTGCCAAGTCCAAAAGAATCCTGCTGACATCCATGGTAGTCTGGCTTGAGGGAGACAGCTTGACATCTTAGTTACTAATAAAGAAACTATGCCTTGTCAAAATGACACCAAGGTACCTGCAGTTAAACTTGAAAGTCAGTCTCACACTTCTCTGCATGTATCCTTCTACTCTTCTAATCAGTGTGACTTTGGAATGTGGCCATAACAAAATGGAAATGTTCAACCTAGTGAAGCTCTGTCAAGATAGAAAAGCCATTTGCTATCCCACAGAACCTTCCTACTACTTTTGCTAAGCTCTTGTCTCTTAGCATGGTCTTGCTTGAACTCTCTTTGGGGGAAACTCTAGAGCTGTGTCCAATCTAGATTTCAAGAAGCTAACGAACAAAGGGGTGAAGAGCCACGAAGAATTTGGTGTCCAAACCAAATGCCTGTGCAAAATGGTGAAAATGTTTTAATAATTAGAGAAAACACTGATTTCGGGATATCATTACAAGTCTAGTGCTACAGCTTAGGCAGGATCTGTCCTTGAGAAGGTCACAGGCTGAACATTTGTCCCCAGTGTGCCATATCCTTTAAAGAGTGAGGCCTAGTGGAATGAGTCTGGGAAAGAATTAATTTAGTCCTGTGGACTTAGATTAGGTCTATGAAAATAAGACCCTGAACACCCCCCCCCCCCGAACCTTTCCTCTGCACATATTCAAGCTACTAAGATGCAGTGCACAATGAAGTCCTCACCAGAGTCAGACAGTGGTGCCATGGCCCCTAGAACCTTCAGAACTACAAACTAATCAATGTCCTTATTAGTGTCTATCCTCATGAATTTTGTTACACAACACAAAACAAAACACATCATTTAGTCTATTTTCCTAGGTTTATAATTGCCTCCCGTTCATTTTCCACTCTGAAGACAAAGCAGGAATATCTAAAATGCAAACATGCTTAGGCCAATTTTGTTCAAACTGCTGCTTTTGCTCTTTTGGGAAGAGTTCATGTGACCCAGGCTAACAAGGCTGGTCTCAAACCCTTGATCCTTCTGCCTCTACTTTCTGAATGCTGTGATTACATTAAAATTCTTTAATGGCTTTCCATTGACTCCAGGAAAGTGCAAATACCCAAAAGAGGCTTCTAAGGCCAAAATTACCACAGTGCTTTTTATCTTTTACTTTCTTTTGTCTAGGGCTTTGACACAGAATGTTCCTCTACCCACAACAACTAAACCATGGTCATCCTTTGCCTGCCCTATCTCTCTGACCTCTGTCCATACACACCCTTCTGTTAGGCTCTCCCTTAACCCCTTAATAACTAATTAATCACTTAATTCACTCTTCTTTAAAAATTTAGTCACTCACTATCTTCTTCTGCCATCCCCTTTATTTTCCTTCCTTCCTTCCTTTTTTTTGGGGGGGGGGATAGACAATGGTTTAACCCTTTCCTCAAGCAACCTGAATTTTCCTTATCATAGCCATTTCCTCCATATTGCTGCGTTACAAGCTCATCTCTTCTGTCTAGACTCTAAATGACAAAAGTAGATACCATGTCTGCCTGAGTCACCATTATGTGTGTGGCACAGTGCTTGTGCTAGAGCAGGGTCATAAACTTACACTTTTTAAAATGTTTACTTTTTTATTTTTATATATAAGTGATTGCATGAATTTATGTATATCCCATGTGAACAGGAGCCCACAAAGGCTAGAAAAGGGCATCAGCTCTCCTGGAATTGGTTACAGATGGTTGTGAGCTGCCATGTGGGAGCCATTATTCCTCTTAATTGCTGAGCCATTTCTTCAGCTTCCACAAACACATTTTAAAGAGATTTTTTAAAAATGGGAAGGAGCTAAGAAAAGAGGAAACCCTAGAAAACAAGACTGTTCCTGAAATGTTTTAAAGCAGCATCTGAAGGAATTCTCTGAGGCTGTAGGTTTAAAGCATGATGCTTCTGGCTTGACCACAGTAACCCAGAGCTGGTTACTGTGGTTAAGTAACTTCCTGTAGTTCTAAATCAGAAGCTGAGAAATACAGTTCTTAAGGAAGTATCAAATAGTGCAAATCCAGGATATCATTGGGAACACTGAGAAAGGGGTTCAACAGTGCCACGTACGGGTTACTTCCTGTTGATCAGGAGTCCCATACAGACTCTCCCAAACATTAAAGGCTATTGCCATTGTTCTTGGTTACTCTCCAGAATTTGGTAGTAAGACCCTACTGTTGAAGATAACACATATTTGAGTCAGTAGACATGGAGAAACTGAGCTGGTCCTGACCTAGAAGCTTCATATCTAGTGGCTAGCTTCCACAGTGGTGGAAGATACCATGCAAATTACTGGGGGTAGGTATGCTCAATAATCTAACTAAGCTGTAAACCCTGCAAGATATGCCCATGGGGAAGGTGAGGCCACTGTTCTGGCAGTAACTGAGCACCTTTCAGGTTGGATTTAAGGCACAATTCACAAAATGGAATGCATACCTGCTACTGTTAACTGGCCCAAGAACCCACAGCTGGGTGGGTTATAATCCCTAGGGGAGAATCTACTATTATTCCACTTAACACACATCATTTTAAACTCCCTAAATATTTATAGCCATAAATTAGTACATTTTCAACTCTCATCAGGGAAGTTTCTTTTTGCAGTAAATAATGATTTATAATAGAGACTCACAATAGATACAAAGACTAAGCTACCATAGATTACTCAGTTCTAAATGGGACATCTGTGCCATATGCCCTCCTTTGCAAAGCCTCAGGTGATCATTAAAGAGGGGGAAAGATTTTAAGAGCAAGAGTTAGTGGAGGGTTACTGCAAAGCAGTGGGTTAGTATACGACATGAACTCACAGTGCCATGATGCATGCACGGGCCTGCACGAAATCAAGTCAATCAAAATCCCAGAATGGATGGGGAGAGGCTCACAAAGTCCCACCTTTAGGTGAGGATCTATAGGTAACTGATGGTTTCTGGGCAAAGAAAAATGTCAATTTTCTTCAGGGTTGTGACTTTTGAAAGGTTCCCCACATTCTATTAGCTGGTCCTACATCCTGGCAGCAGTAAATGGACACAGTGGGTTTAAAAGGAACACTTGGAGTTGGAAGGTAAAAGTGATTGTGGGGATATGGAAAAAGTTGGAGAGGAGCAAGCAGGAGGCAGATTTGTCAAAACACATTATATTCATGTATGAATTCTCAAACAATACATTTAAAGTGGGAGGGAGTTCAAAATATGGTAATCAGCTTTAACTGTGGGCAGGATCTAAAATTACTGATTAGACCAACCTTCCTGTACACTTGGGAGGGATCATCTAGGTTAGACTGGCTTCTGGGCATGGTTGTAGAGAATTATCTTGATTACGTTAGTGCAGTGGGAAGGCCTTTCCACTGTGAGTAGCTCCATTTCCTAGGTGGGATATTGGACAATATAAAATGAAAAGGGGTGAACACAAGCATTTACTGCTCTTTTCTTCTGCTGCAGATGCAATGTGACCAGCTGTTTCAAGTTCTTGTTGCCATCATCTCCATACCAAAATGGACTGTATCTTCAACTGTGAGCTACATAAACCCTTTCTCTGTTAAACTGTTTTTGTCAGGACATATTTCATCACATTGACAGGAAAAACGAAAAATAAAACCTGAGACAGGAGAAAAGGTCAGAAATAAAACCAGAGTCAAAAACTGGCTCCATAGGTAATCTTGTTCAGTTTGTTTAGACTCCTTTACGAAGAGACCAAGCTACATTAGTGAATTGCACATTGAGTTCTGAGAAACTCTGGTCTCTGCAGAAGCTGCTTAGGCTCTACTGATATTCACTAAGGGATATAGCCATAACTCCACATAAAGAAAAATGTTTTATAGTCTTTGAGGTTCTACTTAAAATTCACTACAAAGGCAGTACTTGTGGTTAAACTAAAGTTCAGATAGCAGAGACCCAGACATCGTTTCCGATATCTCCCTGTCTTAAGTCCTTCAGTTTCCCCGACAGATGGGGCCTGTCTGGACAGTTTGCTCAGTGGCACAGCTGCAGCATTTCCTAGAGTCTTTTCTCACTGATCAAGCAGATGGAGAGGGAAGAGGGGAACGTCAAGTTCAAGTTTATAAAAGGCTGAGATAATACTAAATGCTCTGTTAAATTTCTCCTAACTGTTGATGCAGAAAAGTAAAAAGGCCTCCCCCTTAAATCATGTTCTTATACCTATGACCTAGTATTCATTATGACATTCATTGTGACAGAAATAATGCAGTCTGGAGACATTCACAAAATCCAATTTATATCAAAAAGAACACTATAAGTTTAGTAGACCCACCTGATAGTCTAATTATCATTCAAATATAGAGCCTGCTCTTCTTAACAAAGGACTCTGAGTCTGCTAAAGAACAAAGTCTCTGTCACTATATAAGTTACATGACACAGACAGGGAAGGAGATGGAGTCATACAGAATAAAGGCCTGACAGCCCTGGATTAAGACAGACATTCCCCCTCTTGTATTTCAGGAAGCATCAGAAGGTCACAAATATCATTCCACTTTGAGAATAGACAAACAGCAAAGCTATAATCTTACCTGGGTCCTTCTTCTTCACCCTAAAAAGCAAAGAAGAAAGGATGTTAGAAACTTTGTTGGTAAAAATTGGTTTAGATTTAATTTCCCTCTTCAGGCCCAAACCAAAAGCAAGATTGCGTATTCATTTTAACAAAGACAAACCAAAAGATGTCTAAGAGCTAAAACAAGGATTAATATATCCGTATGTTCAAACTGCCCAGCAGAGATAAACTGATACCTTGCAGGCATGGAATGTGAGTGCACAGACCTAGGAGGTCTAAATAATAGCCTTGCTTTTTTATTTCTATGGCTGGCAGTATTTAGTTCTGAGCAAACCAAGAACCCAGAAATAGCAGCAAGCATCAAGCTGTTTTCTTCAAAAACTTATTTCTGTCTTGTTCTATCACTTTTTCTTGAAATCTGAACACAGTAGTTCTAATTTACAACATATTGAGGTAGAAGAACTCTAAATTAGGATTCAGGAAATAGAGATTCTAGTCGAAGTTCTGAGACTTATGAGAATGTGCCACTGAGCCATTCAAATTAATTAAAATGACCCTTGGTTTCCCCTTCTGTAAATGAGAAGTTTGAGCATCGGCAATTTACCTCATTCATTACTCAAACAATACTTTCCCTCTTTTTTATTCATTCTGCAAAAAATGTGTATTGTTTTTCTAGGTGTTTCATTTTCTTGACCTAACTTTATCAGTAACCATGACAGCAGATTATTGGCATCTCCCTCAGTAACAAAATGAGAGCTTTCAAATAACTTTGAAGCCTTACCCACGGCAGGTATTCTGGTGACAAAATACCTTTCACAATCCCCTCTTCAGTCATATAGGGTTGATTTCAGTAGAGAACATACTTTCTCCCCAGAGAATCAATTAATAAATAATTCCGACTTGTATAAGCTAGAACCAGACACCAGTTTCAAATGATGGTGCTATCATTTACTTACTGTGTCAAGCAAGTTATTCTGCCTCTTTCAACTTCAACCTCCTGGTTTATAAAGTGAGGCAATCAGTGTCTCTTTATCAATATAATCAGTATGAGGATTAAATAATGCTCATAATTGCTAAGCATAGTACCCGAGAAGATATTGTTAATAAAACTACTGATTAATATCAGTAGTAATTCAGTGTGGATCGTTTAAAAAAGTCTAAGTGCTAAGGATAATAGTCTAGCCTTCTTTGAGCTCTCAATAAGGAGTCCATGCACATAGAAAATAAACTAAGTATGTTGTTGGTTCTACTGAAGGCATAAACAGAATGACCTCAGGGACAAAAGGAAAGAGAAGGTGACATTTACATCAGGATAAGCAAGATTCTTCCAGGCTGACAGCAGTAAAAAGTGGAAAGAAGACTGAACAAACAAAAGACAGAACAATTTAACTAATATAGCCACAACAGTTAGATGGATAGGTGATTGACTGATAGATGGATGGATGCATAGATGGACAGATGGACGGACAGTAGAAAGAACACTGGAGTAAAGACATGATAAGTTTAATTAATAGATAGAAGATAAGATAGATGGAAGGAAGGAAAGGAGGGACAGAATTTGAGTTCTGTGGAAATAGATGAGGATGTACCTTTGTGTTTTGGGCAGTGGGGTGGGGGTGGGGCTAAGGGAGGTGTGGGGTTAAAGGAAGAAGTGAGATAAAGACAGATTACCAGAGATTAGGCCTGTAAAGGAGGCTCCAGTCAGGAAGGTGATTTAATCATTCTATGTACTAGAGACTGACAAGAAGGGCATTTTGGTGGACTACAGAGGGTTTGGATAGTGGAAGGGCACTAATTATTTGTATTCAATGAGAGAGAAGTGGGCAAAGTGGAAAGAGGATGATAAAGGGGAAGTAGAGGATTTCTTTGCATTTTGATTAATTTATACTTCTCCAGAGTATTATAATACTGCAAGAAAAGCCATATAATTTAAATTTCATGAGTTATATAACTATCAATGACACAATTAAACTTCAACACAATTTTTCAATTATCTTTAGCCATTTAAACATAACTACCTAAGAGAACCTTGTACGAAAATACATCTAAATGTTCCCCATGATTTAAAGCACGTTCTCTTCACAGTCACACATCTTGGTCCAATGGTTATGAAATGGGATTTGTGTATGGTTTTCATGGTACATCCCTCAGTTCTAGCACTTGTGAGGCTGTGTGAGGCTGAGGAAGAAGGGTGGTGAGTTAAAATTTGACTCATATAAGAAGGCTTGTATGAGACTGAAATGGAGTTCTGAATTATAAAAACAATCTTACATTAATTCCAGCACTAGAAAAACTGGTAATTAACTTTTCAGATTCAGTTTTCTAAACAAGTATGTGATATAGTGTCCAATAATGGGGACCATTACTGGACTTATTTTGGGTTACTAATTGGTATTGTTCATCAGGAATAGAAGAGGAAAGAAAAAAGCAGTTTTCTTCTATTCCCACCATTTTTCAGAAACAATAGTCACTACCACAAAGAATGCATGATGCAAGAACAGAGGCACCATTACTGAAGAAATGAACAAACGGATGAAACAACAATCACATGTACCACGTCTGACAACTTCACCGGACATTCAGATAACTGTAACTTATGCACACATTGTAACACTGTCCCCAAATGATCGAGTGCCTCTATCCTGAAAGCCTCCTCAATTCCAAGCATTCCTCACCCAAGCTTGGGAAAATAGGCTCTTTTCTAATCTCCATGTCTGTGGAGTTCATTCTTCTCACCTAGCAGCTAGAGGAAACTGATAGCGACAGCACTACATGGTGTGGGGTCTCCCTCAGCAGATTTCAACCATTTGAAAAAGAAACTATTTTGTTCATATCTAAGGTGCATTAAGTACATAGTAAATAATTACTTAAGAGTTCAGGCAAAGATATGGTAGGATTTAAGATTTCTACTGCCATCATAATCTGGCTACAAATATTAGAAGTAACTTGTTAGATTAAGCAATATTCTCTCGTCCCTCCCTCCTTCCAACATCCTGAGTGCTCCTGGATGGCCTTTCCTTTCTACTTCTACCGGCCGTCAGAGGTTCACCAAGAGTCAAGCTGAATCTCAAATCTGCTTATTCAGGTAAACCTTCAATCACCATGACATCATAACAAAAATGAGTGTAAGAGAGATAATTGTTGTCCTCAAGAGTTGTTGTTTCTGGAGAATTTAAATGCTTTATAGCATTTATTAAGATGAGAAAAATTAGTAGCAATTTTGAGTATAGCTGGAATCTGCAAAATACCAATATCTAAGATTCTATAGTTAATTTGCTTTAAATCATATCTCTTTGGCTATGGACTAACACTAGACATTTTAGACAAGTAGTTTATTGTTGATTTCTCAGGGTGCCAGGGAAGCAAGCCCAGAGCCTTATCATGCTATGGAAACATCTCCACTGAGCTAAGTCCTAGTCCCAACTACGCATCTAAAATGTAGTGGATGTAGTTCATACTGAGAATATGACATTCAGCTTCTATTAGCAAACTCCCATTTTTCTGAAAACACCTGGACTCAAAGTAACAACTAGCAGATTTTAAAATTCAAATTAAATGCTTAAGAGAAGTACATTTTTATTTTTAATAATTTGACCATAGAAACCACCATTACTAGAATTATCTCAGAACTCTCCTTTTAAAATCTAGACAGAAGAGTTGGGGGATATAACTCAGTTGACATTGTGTCTAGCATGCATAAGGCTCTGGATTCCATCTACTGTACTGACGTAAGCTGAACAAGCTGGCACAGGTCTGAAACAGAGGAAGAGAGAACTCAGAAGTCATCCTCAGCCACACGCCAAGGGTTACATAAGAACTCCATCTCAAACAAAGACAAACGAATACAAAACAACACATATCCACTAGGCAGAATATGGCAAAGTTTGTGAATTATAGGTAAAAATGAGCATATCAAGTGTATCATCCTATTTTAAACTAGGATCACTTTCACACATATTCCCCAAACAAGGGAGAGCTAAAGTCTCTGGGTAATAATGTAAAAATACAGTAAAAAGTAGCGGGAGTGTTAGCTAGATACTTCACTGACAAGCTGAGTCTCTGGGTGAACACAGGATCTGTACAAGTTCCCATATGTCTATCTTTTGTGACCTCCTGTTTTGGAAAGTCCTTACTGAAATGAAGGAACATTGAGGCACAGAGATAAAGGGCAGAGTGCAGACCGCAGGAGACACAGGGAGTGTCCAGATATCCATTATTTCTTAAGCATATTATTCTGAATAATAAAAAATTTGGATAACATTTTTAATATTTAACTTTGAAAAATAACAGAAACTCAGAAAAAAAAGAGAAGGGAATACTTGAATAGACTAATACCTAAACACTGACAAAAAACACAGACAAAAATTATAGATCAATATCCCTCATGAAAAGCCATAAAAACTCTTAAATTAGTAAACAGAACTCAGATAATACATCCTGACTAAGTAAAACTTTATCACAAGAATGTAAGGTGAGTTTAATATTGTAGTCAATGTAATTAAATCATTACAATAAATACAGAAAATCTATACAATCATCTCGATAGATGCAGAAGACAAAATTCAATATAATTTATGACTAAAAAACTTCAATTTGATGAAGAGCATTTAGAAACACCATCATGTACAATGGTAACACACTGAGTTCTTCCTCGGAAGGCCCTGCACACAACAGGAATGATCTCCTACCATCACACAGACATTGCCCTGGTGGTCCTAGCAGTTGCACTTAGGCAAAGAAAACAGGACAATAACTCACATAGAGCTGAGAGGGAGGAGCAAGACTGTCACAGACAGCATGACTGCTAATGCATAAGACCCCAAAGAACCTACTAAGCCACAGCAATCACTAATATGGAAAGTTGGCAAAGTTACAAAAACTTGGAAGGCTAAGGCAGAAGGGCTTCTTGAACCAGAAATCTGAGGTCAGCTTGGGTGATACAATGAAGCCTGTCTCAAATAAAAAGTTGAAAGTTGTATTTTATAAATAACATTCAAAAAAAATATCTGAAGGATAACAATTAAAACAATTTTTTAATAATACTGATACTAAGGATACAGAAATAAATGTAACAAAAGCAACTTAAATAAACTGAAATTTTTTAAATAATTTCATACACTAAGATAAAACCTATAAAATTAAGACAATATATATATTTGTACTACCAAAGTGCTGTTTTCTGTAATTTCTCTTCAGGAGCTTTGTATTCAAGGCATATTTCCTTCTTATTAGTTTTCAGAAATCTTATTTGGTATGTCCTAGTGTGGATTTCTTAAGAGTTTATATTGTTTGAGTTTGCTCTGCTTCTTAAATTTGAAAACTTACATTTCCAATAATTCGCACCATTATTATTCAGATTATGTCCCAAGTAGTTCTCAATCTTTTGATAACAAGGAATCGCTATCAAATTGTATTTAAATTCACCAAGTCTTTTTTGATGTGTTCAATTTGCTAAAGAAACCATGTAATCACTTCTTTGTCATGCCTTTCTGTGTGTTTGTGTGATACTGAACATAGAACCCAGGTCTGTCTAACACATGCTAGGTAAGTACGCTACCTACCACTAAGTGTCAGTTTTCATAGTTTTGAATTTTATAATGTTCATTTGGTCCTTTTCTACACCACTTGTTTCCCAGCTGTTTGTAAATATCCATTTTTACAAATTGTCTAATAATTCCAATACCTCCATTATCTTGGTGCTCTCATGTGCTTTTTTTCCCTTACAGTTGGGATTTTATCAGTATAATGAGTAACTTTGGATCATAACCTGAAAATATTAAGTTGTGTCATGGCAATCTGTTTCTATTTAAACCTTCTATTTTAGTAGGTCATCAATCTGTTAAGATCAGAACGAACATGTCCTGAATTACTTTGGTAGACTCTGGCTTAAATGTCAACTTAGTATACATGCCTCTGCCTGGCACAGATAGATGACAGGGCTCCACTCTGGTTTCCACAGAGTTAGCTATGGAAAGGGAGAGGTGCCAACTCATTACTACGAGGCAGAGTGTAACACAAGTTTCTATCCACTGAGCCTGGAATGGAGGGGCAGTGGCTTGTTAACATGGAGTTAAGAGGAAATAGAACTCTGTAAACAGTCTTCCCAGGGAAGGCTATTAGTATTTCCTTATTGAAAAAAGAATCAAGAGGAAAGGTAGAGTTCCACCTGCATGTGCATGTCAAATGGGCCTAACTAGAGGAAAAAGGGAAAAAGCACAAAGTAAGTTATTGCCTAACAGTTGTGTGGAGAAATAAAGATAACTTGTGGGGGCTGGACAGATGGCCCTGCAGTTAAGAGGGCTGGCTGCTCTTCTAGAGGACCTGGGCTCAACTCACAACTGTCTGTAACTCCGGTTCCAAGGGATCCTGCACCCTCACATGGACATACAAGCAGGCAAAACAACAATGCACATAACACAAAAATAAATTATATTGAAAAGAGAAGTTAACTTGTTATTGTAGGGGAATGTAGAAAAGAGAAGTTAACTTGTTATTGTAGGGGAATGTAGATAATGGTCCACTCGCTCCACTGCAACAGTGCCTACTGGGGTTGATGAGCAGTAAGCTCTTTATGTATTTACCCTAGAATAGGCTGGTATGATCAAAGGTTTCTCTATAACTGGATAACACTTTTCCAAGCTCTTTGGTTACAGACAGTAGATTTGGGGGGGGGGGGTTTAACTCCCTGCCTTGTAGGTTTTTAAGTCCATGTTCTCAGGAATATTGAATCTTTCCTCCTCAGCTAAGTGACTTTCATTCAGGGATTAGAGAAAGGAGTTAAATGAGATATGATCATGATTCCAGTGCAGACCTAGAAACACTGCCCTGCTTCTTTGCTTTGTTTTGTTAGATAGGCTCTCATGTATCCCAGATTGGTCTCAAACTTCTTGTGTAGCCTTGAGCTACTGAGCTGTCTCTATCTCCTGAATACTATGTGCCCCAACACATCAGTTTTATATGGTGCTAGGATCAAATCCAGGGCTTCAGGAATGTTAGGCAAGTGCTTTACCAAGTGACATCTCCAGACCCATCATTCTGTTTTTAGCATTAAATATAAAATGGATCGACAAGTAGAAAGTTGTAAAGACAACTAGAAATATAGATAAGCAAGCAACAAGGAAAATATGCCAGCAAATTAGAACTTAAGTGATAGGTTATAAGGGTGTAATCTAGAAAAATCTTGCAATTTTGCTGAATGTTTTCTTAAACATATATATATACATGTTGAAAAGGAAACTTTTGACTTAATTCAAAATTCAGGTGATTTTTCTTCTAATTCTGTATTATACAAAGGGAACAAAGAGTTCCTCTGTGGAGTGAGAGGGGTGGATATTTGTTCTAATAAATTACCAAATTAATTGGAATGAGATGCTATTAATGACCAAAGCTCTTTACTCAACAGAACGCTTCTTATTCTTAACAGCTTCATTGTATCCACAGCCTAGTCAGTCCTTAAATTTTGTCAGCTCAAAGTGAAGTATTTAAAGAAGAATTAATGTTAGGGAGAGACTAATTCCTAAGAGAGGGAACTAGTCACAGACAAAAGCACAACACACAAGGGCTCAATATGAAGGAAATCTAAGACAGTTACTGCTTGTGACCCTTCTAGTCAAAATGACCACCTCACCTTAAAACTCTCTTGATTTCTTCCATAGATGCAAACGGGACACTTAGCATACAATACATAGAAGAGGGAAAGCAGGCAGCAAAATAGTGAATTCTAAATCTTGGTCCCATTTTCTACTAACTAAATGACACTAGGTTAGTGTTACTCTAAGTTCTCTGAATCTCAGTATAGCATATGTAAAGGGGGCTCACAAACACAGACCTGAGAGTTAAATAAAAAGATAACTATAAAGTATTCTCTTGTATATCTAGAAACTTACTTAGACATACACTTTTCTAATTCTAGAAATGATAAAATGAAATGAACATCCATTCTTTTCACACATAAATGAAAACCAATCACGAGTCTTGGATGGGTAGAATGGTGTCTTATATTCCTGTTGGACTGAGTCTGGTATTATACCGACTCATTCACTGGCCAGTATATTCTGTGGCCTGGGTAAGACTCACAGTTAATGCTGAACTCGCTAATTCAGTAGCAGTCCTGGAAAGCCTACAGGACTGTCTCACATTTTCTTACAGAACAAACTACCTCAACCTACCTGGCATGTGTCTGACCAGAAGTTTTACCTACCATTATGTAGTCCTACTGAACACTAGCCTCTCTCTGATATAGATGTTCTGTGTGTTTTTAAAAGTAGTTGCCATGGCTGATCTTCCTCTCTTTCCTTATGTGTGTGTGCCTGGATATCCTGGAACTGGAGTTATAGACAGCTGTGAGCCACTATATAGATGCTGGAAACTAAACCTGGATCCCCAGCAAAAGCAGTAAGTGATCTTAACTGCTAAGCCATCTTTCTAGCTCTTCCTCCTCCATTTTTACATAGGGCTGTATATTACTGACTGACTTGGAATTTGCTATGTAGACCAAGGCTGGCCTCAAACTCTCAGCTCTACTTGCCTCTGCCTCCTAAGCACTGGAATTAAAGCTTGTTACCACCATGCCTAGCTTTTGCCTATATTGACTCAATATATCAATTGGAAATGTCCAAATATATTTGAAATATCCCAAAACACTTTATTATGAAATACGTATAGTTAAGTAATACTGATTCACATTACCTTGTGTCTTTTGTTCATGTTACTCTTCTCACAATATGCTTTATGTTTATTTGGTTTTTTTCTTAAGGATTTTGGTTTTCTTTTTGAAACAGGGTTTCACTCTATAGGCTGAAGTGATCCTCTCTTCTCATCCTCCTAAGTACCTGTGCCACAATTCACAGCCGCATGTGCTGCTCTTAATCCAGCAATATGCCTTCAATTTATACAGATGGATCTATAAAATACCCAATAAGAAGCACCCCTTGCTATTCATGAAATTAATCCCACAATTTTCACTGTGTACTGTTTTAGTCTTTACCTGTTCTCCTCTCTAAAATAACTTTTATCATTTCTATATTCATTTCACAGTTTGAGCTGGGATGCATCTGTCACTTGCCTTCTCTGGTTTAGATTTCTGGCTTCTCTTCCTAACTATAATTAGCCCCCCCCACCCCACCCCAACTACATTCATTTAAATTATGTTGGATAACACTTTGTCAGGCTGAAAAGCCAATACCTGCACTCTTGTGTCCATACTAGTTGAAATCCTCAAGTTTTCAGTTCACCATGTTTAGAAGCAGGCATTTGCATAGCTAACAAATATGGCTGTCAGGTTCCTTGTAGTTCTCTGCTAAAAATCACCAGCATTTTCATTTACCTCTGCCTTTGGCTCAGCTGATTCATTAGAGGTATCAAGTTGTTCCTTGGCCTGCGCCATCTGAGTCATCAACCTATCCATGTGAGACTGGATGTCCGCCAGTATCTCAGTCACATGAGCTGTGGCCATTGCTTCTTGGATGTCCACTAAATGAAGGGCCTTCTGCTCCTCATCAGCAATCACTTTCTGAACTTTCTTAAATTCTTGTTGTATAAATACCTTCATCTGGTCTCGAGTTACCTGTAAAACACAGATATGTAAGAAGTGTAGACTGAACATAACAACAACAACAACAACAAAAAAGGAAGGTAGAGTTTTTTTTAAAAACTGTTAGGTAGTCCTGGTCAAAATACAAATTATAGTTGCTATCTCATTTTGAAGTCCTAGAAATATGCTCTGCTTCCAACACCTTTGATAAATTTTCTGGTAACTATTTTTATTGCTTAGGAATGAATTACTTTTTTTTTTTTTTGCTTTTGGTTTTATTAATTTAGATACAAATAATATATAACTACTTAAAAATTATAATAGAAGAATACATAAAATAAAAAGTACAATTTCTAGCCAGATATGGCAGTTCATGCCTGTAATCCCAGCATGCCAGAGGCTGAGGCAGAGGAATGTCAAGAGGTCAAAGACAGCACAAACTACTAGGGAGTTCCAGGATAGCTGGGCTATAGAAGACTCTGTGTCAGAAACAAATAAAAACAGAGAAGAGGAGGAGAATGTTTAAATAAGAAATAACCACTGCACATTCCCAAAACCTCAGCACCTAGAAGGAAGAGGCCAGAGGATGGAGGTCTTGAGGTCATTCTGGTCAGTAGAGCAAGGCTGTCTTGAAAAGTCAAAACACAACAAAACAGCAACAACAAAACCCAAAGAAACTACCAGTTCAGTAGATCCTCCACTTTTTTTTATATATGGTTACTCACATATACATAAAACTGGGTTTTGTTTCTGTAAGTGGATTACAGTGAACTTATGGTTCTATGTCTTGCTTTTCCACTTAAAATACTAGTGAATACAGATAGCACCTTCATCTTTTGTATTACTTTTACCACTTGCAGAATATAAAGATATATCCCATTTATTTCTCTCATAACAGAAATGTGAAATTTCTAAATATTATTATAGACAACACAACAATGAATATCTGAGGAATAACTTAATATTTACTTGAGTGTCTTCAGACATCTCTTAAATCATCAAGCTATTTCATATAAAGGCTAAAGTTACTGTGATGGTGCCAAACTGCTCTCAGAAAATGATGGAGCAATTATACAACAAATAAGAAAGGCAAACAAAATAAAAACCTATAAAAACAAAAACCCATGTGCACACACGCAATGAAGACCTACAGGTAAGAGGGAAAAGAAAGGACCATTAGGAAAGAATGTGGGATGGAGAACAGGCAGTCACTGTCTATGTGAGTGTCTTTTATAGATACGGAAGCAGACACACAAGCAAGCTTAAAGGACAGGAAGAGACTCAGCCTGGACTCTTCATACAGGTCTAGCAGGAGGAAAAGGCCACACTGGAAAAATTAAAGAAAATTGAGAAATAGAAAGACTGAAAGTGGGGGTGTGTGAGGATATTTTGAATTAGCCTATGAGAAACTGAATGAAGATTGATGAGGTCTTAAGCAACTTTTTAAACAATGTCACAAGGATGCCAAGGCAAAGGATACTTGTATGCTGCACCAACTGGCTAAGTGATCTAAGCCCTCCAGAATTCCAACCTTCTCTGTAGGTGGTCTCCCTGGTGCTCGAGGAAAGAAGATGGGAAATGTTAAATGACATTAATGCCCCAGTGAGTTTATCAGATTGAGAATTAGGATTTGTGCTTAAGTAATTCTTTTATATTCCTATTTTAATGAATACATATCAGTGCTGCTATGATGAGCATCCATCAGTACATTTCTACTTTGAAGATAAATGAACTGTTAACTAATCTTGGAGCTTCTCTCAGAAAAGAAATCTAGAAAGTTTTCAAGAAGAGACGGACTTTTCTGAATATCTGATATTCTCTCTAAATATTTTAATGGTTCCAAGAGACTGAAAAATGACAATTATGATATAAACTGACCGCAGACTACCTGATTAGGCCTCACATACACATGTGGCTGAAAGTTAGCAAGCTAGCTAGGATCACAATCAGGAAAACTGGATCAGAGGAAAGGCAAATTAATCCTAAATTTTAATAATTAAGTTCCTCATTTGCACTGCTTTACATAGTTTTTCAACAAGACGCTTCATCTTATATAAAGGAAATAAAAAAATAAGGGTATAAAGCAGAATAATCTATCAAACCTTTCTATCTTCCTTCCACTTCCATCGATACTAGTTAAAAAATGGATATTCTCCAACCTTGTTCAAAGAATAGTTCAATAGCTTGAGTCCTGGCACTCACTCTAAGTATCTGACACGGACTAGAAGCTATTTACTCCTTAATAGCTGAACTATAGGAAACCAGGCTTTATTTCTTTTTACCAAACAGAGGTAACTTTAAAAGAACAAGAATTAAGGATAGAAGCATCATGGCTTAATAAAAAGTATATTCCAGAAAAGTAGGTCTTCTTCAATGACAAGATCTCACAAGCCCGTGTCTCATATATGACTGAAATAGCCAGTTTATTAATAAAACAACAGTACATTTCTTAGGTTGCAAAAATTATCAGGCAGTTCAGAAACTAGCAGATATGAACTTTGAACTACATCCCATCACCAACAATCCCAGTAAAGCCATTCTCAAGGCCTAATTAGAAACCTGACTTCCTTGGGTTTTACACTGGGGTGTAGGGAATGTCAAGAAAACATTAAGTAAAGTGATATTCCAAGTATTCCTATTGAGCTACAACTCAGTAGTGCAGTGCTTGCCTCCTCTATGCAGTATCCTTGGCTTAGATCCCCAGCATCATGAAGAACAAACAAATACCCCAAATCTTCCTTGCATGCCTCCTCCTTACATGTCTGCTCCTTACTTCCTTACTATGCTCATAATCTAAATTCTCATATCTATCTCTCTCTCTTGCACACTGACACTTGCTGTGGGAAATGCTAAGATACTGTATGGTGGCCAGCGGCATCCTACCTACTGCAGCTCTGACAACCAAGTGTCTCTGGAAACAAGCAGAAACATTAGATTTTGCTTTAGTAATTTTATCCTGTCTTCAAAATGTAATTATTACTCCCTTGAGAGAAGGTCCTTTATGTCTGCGTTATTGCTTTTGACTCATGAACTTCTCCATCTGGACACGTTCCTATTCATTCCACTTCATGCCGAATCACCATCCACTCCTCCTTACCATTGCCACCTTTGTTTCTCAGTGTCTTTCATGTTAGGGACTATGGGAAGCACTGTGTGTGAATGACTGAATGACTTCAGTTAGCCATGACAGCAGTACTGTGAGGTAGCTATCATTATACTTATTTTACAGATGAAGAAACTGAGTTGAGGAAAGAAATCTAACTCTGACCCAAGTAAATTAGAGTTTAAATTTGCATAATTTGAGCACATAATCTGCCTTCTAACTATATTATTTTATTTTTCTCCATCAAATGCTGACGTGCCCTCTTACCTCCCATTCAAAGTAAGGGCATTTAGGCAGGATACCAATGCAGGTCAGTTTTATCTTCCCCTTCCCAGCCAGGTCTTGCATATAGCAATAGACATCTGGTTCTTAGGGAAGCCACACTACCACTGACCTTCTCACACCTGTGAAAACCCCCTTCTATCCCTAGCAATTGCCCTCCCACTGACCTTCACTAAACACCAGGACTGACCTTCAGCTATCCATTTCAGTCCTCCTTTGCCCATTCTATTGAGGCCCTTTAATCTAGTTCCATTGTCTCCACCACCAACTTTCTAAAACAAAATTCTAAATGACAAGGCATTTGATTTGAACCTCTAGTTAGAATCCTGCTGATGCTTTCAACTACATCTTGCATAGTTTTTGTTCTCTTCTCATTTTGCCTTGGCTCTGAATTTTTAGCTTTTTGACCTTGATTTCAAACATTACCTTTGATCTTTTCAATACTAGTGACTATATGTATTCCCCATTCTCACCACATAAAAAGAAAGACCTTAGCTTTAACAGTATTTGACTTGGCTTATACCTCTAACTTTCCAAACCACATTCTTTCAGACAATAATCCAAAATTTCAATCAAAATATTCCAGCCTTCCTATATTTTCCTCTGATACTTCTTCACTGAACTGTGAATTTTGGTTTTTGAGCTGTAAGTTTTAGAGCTCCCTACATATGGTGTTATATTTCTTCCCCTCTTTCCCCCACAGTTCTCCTTCCTCAATATAAACATACATGTCTTAAGCATACATAGCAGAGGACAACTTGCCTTGGAGGCTTTTGTTGTAAAATATTACTTTAAAATGTGTTATATACATTTATACTTTGGAATATTTGTTTAATAATGCAAAGATGTGTTGAATTCTTAACTCTGCAAAGCTGTGTTACTTTGCCTGATTGGTCTAATAAAAAGCTGAATGACCAAAATAGGTAGGCAGTAGAGGGACAGGTAGGCTGGCATGCAGAAAAAATAAATAGAAGTGATGTAGGAATGTCTTTCTATATGCTATGAATAAAAGATTGTTTTGTCCATGGCTGGCGCCTTAGAAAAAGTAAGCGGGGAAATCTGAGCATAGGTAGAAGAAGGATAGAGTCAGAGAGAGATCAATTCGATCCAGTTGCCCAAGATTTACCATGTAAAAAACACAGGTGAGCCACATGGCAGAAGAGATTAATAGAAATGGGTTGAGTTAAGATGAAGGAACTAGCTATCAATATGCCTGAGTCTTAGGACAAACAGCATGAAATTGATATAAACATCTGAGTCATTCTGGGGGGCCTAAGGAGCATCAGGTGGCTAGGTGCTCTGGGATGGCAGGTCTGTGGATCTGGACCTCTGGCTGGATGGGGACAAAAATCTCATGTTACAGATGGTGCACAACATGGAGCAAACACCCACATAATGCCTAAGAAAACTTAAAAAGGGTTCTAGAGCAAAAAAACAAAGCCAAAAGCAGCTTCTAAGTTGTATCTCTAAAGTGGGTCATAGGTCATCCAGACAATGGACAAAATGGCAGTGAACTCATGGCCAAGGCAGAGCTGTATAGTCTAAAATTTTAAAAGCTCTTCTGGTTAGAAAACGATTAAGGATTCACAATAAAAGAAATTCAGATTTTTAAAAAGAAAAACTCTATAAATGGGTTATAAAGTGTGTGAAAAAGAATACGTAAGCTGGGAGAGAAAAGAAAAAGTAATTTCTTTAAAAAGAAAAATAAAATAATAAAATATAAGCTATGCAAAGATGGAAAATACAAGAAGAGTCTAGATTATGGTTATTGTGTTTTATTTCAATTTTTTACCTGTTAGTGAACTAACAGCACAAAGATGATTACAAAGGCTGCTAAGTTAAACATATACATATATATTTTAAAGCTATCTTGACTTTGAAATTTGGGTCTAAAGATATGTTGCTTTGGAAGAGATGTTTTCCTTTTGTTTCCAAAGAAGATGAGAATCTGTAGATTGCTTTTAGGCTTTCATGGTTTCATCAACCAAGACCACCTGAAAATTCTCTGATGGGAAGAGATGTTCACATCGCAGACTAAGATGATCCAGCCTCAGGACCTCAAAAGATTGCCAGTGCCCCTTAATCAGCAGAAAGTAGTAATGAAATGCTTCACACAAATTCCCAAAATATTGCTTAGCGATGTTTGTTTTCATTATAAATGGTTAATGGTCATAGTCAATCTCTTTCTAACAAGAAAAAAGGGGATATGGTATATGAATGATTTTAAAAAGATAGATTATTGAATTTACTTTAATCCAAAAATGAGTTGTTAATCTCAAAATATTTTACATTGGTATGGATCTTAGTTAATTGATACAAATTTAAGGTCAATTTTGTTATGCTGTATCTATTTTTCTACTCTTGTTTAAGGAATATGTTTATGTAACTCATTTAAAATTGTAATATATAATTAAGAAATGCAAATTAATAGTCATCTGTGATAATCAAACTTACAGTTATGTTAGTTAGGTTTTTCTTAGATATACAAAGATATATTTCAATTAGATAGGTAATCTTCAAACACTTCTAAGACCTATAGAATAAGCATTTAAAATATTTTAAGAACTTAGACTTTTCTGGACAGTGAGACAGGTCTGCTCTTGGCAGCACCAATCTACTTCAAGAGAAAAATGGGCATTAAAGAAACTCCATATGGACTTTACTTTTTTTGTGGCAACGGTTAGCCACTGGACAAGAAACTATACTTGTATTGACTGCTTGACAGTATGATATATAAACTGGACATGCAGAATCCATAGGAAAGTAACCTCTGAACTTTGGCAGAACAAGCCAAGATGGTCCCGCAGGTTCCTGCTTTGCAGAGAAAACTGTGGCATTCTTCAGGACTCAAAGAAAAGCGACTGATGAACTATACCAAAATAGGCAATGTAGTCCTTCAAATTTCCTGCTTCACTGAAAAGTACAACAGAGGCACTGGGCCAGTGAGCTGAAGATAGAGGCCCCAATGTTACAAAGGAACATAGGATGACTGTTCAGGCAGACAGATACCATCTCTGTCATTTCTGCATTTTGAAAGTTGTTTGCACATCCTGTTTATTCGAGTAATATTATATCCTTCTGTGGTCTTTGATTTAGTTGAAGATTAGATAGTTATAGTTTTTTTAGTTATTATAAAAGGTATATTAGATATGAAACTTTAGGCTCACAAAGATAAGGTAGATGATAGAATATTTTCTTTAATTTTACTAAATACAAATAGACTAGATACTGTAATTGTAATTCTTGCCCGATAGCTGTTTTGTTATATGTAATTTTGCTATGTTGAAATTGAAACCTTTCTTTTTGACTAGACAGAAAAGGGGAAGTGATGTGGAAATGTCTTTCTATATTCTGTGAATAAAGAACTGTTTTGGTCATGGCTGGCACCTTGGAAAAAGTAGGTGGGGAAATCAGAGCATAAGTAGGAGAAGGAAGGTGGAGTCAGAGATCTAGCTGCCCAGATTCAGTATATAAGGAACACAGGTGAGCCACGGGCCACGTGGCAGGACAGATTAATAGAGATGGGTTGAATTAAGATGAAGGAACTAGCTAGCAATATGCCTGAGCCTTAGGACAAACAGCATGAAATTGATATAAGCATCTGAGTCATTTGGGGGGGGGGGCTAAGGGGCAGCGGGTGGCTAGGTGCTCTGGGACCGCAGGTCTGTGAGTCTGGATCTCTGGCCGGATGGGGCCAGAAACCCCATGTTACCGAGAAGGGAAAAGGAGGCAGGACACTAGGGGTCAACCATCCAGCCATACAACCAGCTGTAGAGTAAGAAAGAAAGAAAAGTATATAGAATAGAGAAAGGTAAAGCCCAAAGGCAAAAGGTAGATGGGATAATTTAAGAAAAGCTGGGTAGAAATAAGACATTCCTAAGTAAGAATAAGTCTGCGTGTATTTATTTGGGAGCTGAGTGGTGAGTCCCTCAAAGAGCTAAGAAAAAAACAAACAAATGAAAAACAAAACAAAAACAAACAAACAAAAAACAAATTACAGGTTTGTAATTGAAAAGGCCTGGTAAACACATGAATTGAATCTGCCAATCAAATTGAGAAGTGAACAGCAACTGTATACCCCAGGTACCTAAGAGAGACACAGTCATTGTCAGAGGAGGAGCAGTCCTTAGTGAGAGACATGAGCAATTAACCATGATGGATACAGCACCATTGCCAAGCAGTTTTCCCCTCTTGGGACTGCTTGCCCTGTTGTCAGCTACTGTAACAACTTGATGTGTAACCCAGTGACACGCAATGAAATGGATGCAGCACAAAGCATTTCACTGGGGACGTCATGTTCCTATTGACTTGGTGTTACTGCTTGCTCTTAAGATGCTTCTCATTCTGCCTGACCTCAGAGTAGTAACAGAGACCACAGTCACAAACTTCTGAGAACAGAAACAAGAATTCTAGATGACCTCTTCTCCAGGACTATATAATAAAAGATTCCAGGGATATCCAAGACCTATAAAAACTGAGAAGAGTCCTTCTAGTTCATCTTGTTTTCCTGTTTTTGGTCCATCTGGACCCAGCATAAACTAGGAAGGCAGCTACTGGTAATGAAGTGGGAGGTGGAAAGTAATGCTAAAAGTTTGTGGGGACAACCACACATAATTTATAGTATTTTTGCCCTGTTACATTTACATATACAAAGAAAGCCTATCTGCTGAAGATTAAAACAATTTTAAAAGGACTCACCTCTTAACCCATGTCCAGAAAGAATAATGCCAAGTATTCTCCATCATATGTGAATCCTAGCTTTGAATTTTTAGATTTTTATGTGTAACTTTGAGTTCAGGAAAACAACAACAACAACAAAAATCCTATGAGCGGGGGAGGAGGTTGAGGAGAGCGGAGCACATACATTAAAGTATACATAGAAATACCAGAAAGTAACGGTTTAAACAGGGGTGAGAGGGTGGGGAAATGGGGGACAGGATGGAGTCGTGGTTTGGTTAACCCAAACTAAGGATGTATGAAATGTCTATGGAAACCCACTACTTTGTAAGCACATGTGTGTGTATATATATTATTAATATTTATATATTAATACCACTTACCAAAGTCAAATCAAGAGCAGATAAACAATTTAAAGAGACCTATAACCCCTAAGGAAATGGAAGCAATCATTAAAAGTCTCCCAACCAAAAAAGTCCAGGGCCAGATTGTTTTAGTGCAGAATTCTACCTGGCTTTCAAAGAAGAGCTAATGCCAATGCTCCTAAAATTATTCTACAAAATAAAAACAGAAGAAACATTGCCCAATTCATTTCTTAAGGTCATAGTCACCCTGATACCCAAATCACATAAAGATTCAACAAAGAAAGAGAATTACAGACCAATTTTCCTCATGAACACTGATGCAAAAAATACTTGCAAACCGAATCCAAGGACACAACAGAAAGTTTATCCACCATGACCAAGTAGTTTTCATCCCAGAGATAGGGATGGTTTAGAATATGAAAATCAATCAATGTAATCCACCACATAAACCAACTGAAAGACAAAAAGACATACAATCATCTCATTGGATTCTGAAAAAGTCATTGACAAAACCCAACACCCCCCTTTGATAAAAGTCTTAGAAAGAGTAAGAATACTAGGAACATACCTCAACATAATAAAGGCAATTTACAGCAAGTCAATAGCCAACATCAAATTAAAGAAACCCTCTCAACCAAATTCTAGTTGTCTTTTTACCCAAATACCTTCTCTACAAAGTCAATTTATATTAGTAAAACTCTATTTCCAAAATAACTTCATACCACTACAAACTAGAAGGAACTTGATACAAACTTGTATTTTCTGGGTTCTCTTTCTTACAGGGACTCACACTGGTAGAGTCCAGGGAGCCTGATGTACTAGAAATATGGTTTTCAGGACTGGCTCTGCTAGCCACTTCTCCAAGCTTAGGCAAATAAAAGTTTATTTGTAAAGTAGGATAACAGCATTCTTATAGACAAGGTTTTGTTTTTTTTTTAATAAATAAATAAATAAATAAATTTAGCATGACATAACACATGGAAAGAGTTGTGTGTACTTTCCAGGCACTCAGGCCAGTGTGTAATCTGCTGCTGAGAGGTAACAGTATCTGAACAGTCACTGTGGGCGTCTATGTGATAGTCACTGGGATGTCTTAAGGAGCTCCTTGCAAGCTTTCTTAAAGAAAAACTCCATGCTTAGGGACTGAGATGCTAGTTTCCTAAGAGCATACAGGAAAACCATTCTTAGAAGTAAAGATTTCAATATAAAATCTCTTTGCCTTAAAAGCATCAAGTTCTTAGAAAGCAATGTCCACCTTCTCTAGTTTGGCAAGACTTCACTGAACATCACCTCAAATAATCTAGACTACAATAGCAGCAAACAAAGCAGAATGTGTAGGAAAGATGGGTCACATTCTACTCTTCAGCAGCACACCTATACAGTCTGTGGACACAGTAGTCTCTTCAATCTCCAGATTGCCTCTTACACTATGTCCTTTCCTGTGCAGTTAGAAACTCTGTTCTTTCCCTATGGAAAATTAGTAGCCTGTGTTATATAAAATATCTTCATAGCCAAACTACCACTCTCTTCAGGATTCCAGCTGGACCTGCTCAACAAAGATCATCACAGCTTGTGGTCTGTTGATGTTTCCTCTTGGAAAAGGGATGGGGAGGATAATGAAACCTCAGCTTGATTATGTAGTCAATCCTTCCAAGCAGTTGTATGTAATTCTACTCTAAAGTACACATGACCTTTGGGTCTCTGGGAAAAGCTAGAGGAGGATGTAGGTGGGAAATGATGCAGGGAGGAGGTTCCATCTATGAAGCTACAGGGAAGCTACCATCTTCCTGGGTGTTGCTCTAAGTCACTTGTCTTCCATAACCCTCACCCACTGTTAAACTCACTGATTCTTTTGAGTGAACCACAGTGGAATTGTAACTTGGCTTGTTGTGGGACCTTGGGGGGGGGCAGCTAGATATTGCTAATGTCTCTTTTTAAGGGAAAATTTGAGCAACATCTGTATATCCAAGAACCAAGAGCCACAGTGCTCATACATGCTACTTGCTCAGGTCCCCGATGGCTATGAAACCCAATACTCACTCATTGTTTTCTATCTCCTCAAAAGTCTCCATTTTGAGGCCTAGGGTTATAATTCAGTGATATGATGCTTGCCTGCCATATACAAGGTCCCAAGTTAACAATACAGCAACACAAAATAAAAATTTCCATTTTTAGGTTATTAATTACAACACAACATGATTAATCCTACTCCAGTACATTGACAGGTAACAGGTGCTGTGTGGACCAGATCTTTTGACTCTTTCACCACAGGAGGAAAGTTTGAAAGCATGTTATGCTTGATATAAATATTTTGCCATGAAAGTCTGAATAAACACTATACTGGTATATATTCCTAACCTACTTGTATAGATAAGATGTCAATAATGCCCTATAGATTCTACATAAAAATCATAGGAAAACACTTATCAGCCTCATAAGCTCTGTGATCTTCTAAGATTTATTTCCTCAATTTTTATTTTAGTCCTCTATCTAAATGCTAAGACAACTAGAGGTGAGGCATTATCCTCTAATTTTGTTCACACATAGCCTTAAAAGCATCTACAAACAGACTATAGTAGACTAAGCATTGTGCTTTGAAGACTTAGTTTTAAGTTATCAAAGAAAGCATCTTTTTGTTGAGTATACTGTAATTTTGTTTCTTAAAAAGGTTTAACTTGTCAGGAAAGGAGAGGGAAAGTAGAGAAGGTGAAATCTCTTAAGTAAAAGTCTAGCTGGTTTTATCACTGCTATCATAGTAGAGTTTTATATCTAGGTTCCCAGGCTCCTAAATTAAATGTCAAATACAATCCACACTCAAAACATGAAGCGTAGCTGCTTTGGAGGAGTACAGACAACTCCACTCCCCTCTCCCTATCAGCTGTGTAAACAGCCCCTGCAAGAATTCAACAGTGTCAGTGTAGGAAGGAGCATGGGCAGACATCACAATGAATTGGTTTTATTAAGTCATTTAATGCTCAGTCTCTTTGCTTTCTAATAACGCTCCAGCTCACCCAGTACTCAAAAAAACCATTGCTACCTTACTTTTAAAAACCAGTAGTCAATATATGTAGAACTTCCTTATAATTTGGGGGCCCCAATAAGAAAGTTACAAATCTAAGAGTCCCACGGGCAGGCAATTCTACCAATACTGCCACATTGGACTCAGTAACCTTCGAGATCCACTCAGCCACCTAAGCCCACCAAACCCATCATCTTCCCCGGCTACTCCCCCTTCCCAACATCAGCAGCCCATAGAGGCACAAGCACCACCTACACCAATTGGAAAAAGAGTACCACAAATACCAGTTGGAAGAATAGACCCCGTAGGTACAAGCAAAGCCAACACCAGCCAGAAGAACTGGACAATATGCTGGATCTAGGCACCCAAAGCCCCACAAACCTCAGCTGTGGTAACCCTACACTACCAGACAATTAGACAATCACCAGAACCCTTGGTCATTGAGGACAAAAGACAATAAAGGAAACAGACAATAAAGAAACAAAAGATCCAACCAACAAAGATATCAGAAAAATCAACACTCACACCTATAATTATCCCAAACCCAGGTGGGTAAACAGCAGTGTATGAATATACTCAACAACATAAAGAGCAATATCTGGCACCACCAGAACCTAGTGGTTCTACAACGGCAAGACCTGAACATCCCAACGCAGATAAAGCAGTAGAAAATAATGTTAGAAATAACTTTATGAAGTTGACAGAGATCCTTAAAGAAGAACTCCCTTAAAGAAATCCAGGAAAAGGCAAACAGAAAATTGAAGAAACCAATAAACCCTTTAAAAAAAAAAAAAGCCAAGAAAATCAAGAGAAAAAAATCAAACAGGTAAAGGAAACAGTTCGAGATCTGAACATTGAAAAGAGGGCAATAAAGAAATCACAAACCGAGAGAATTCTGAAAATAAAAAATCTGTGTAAACAAACAGGAACTACAGATGCAAGTATAACCAACAGAATGCAAAAGATGGAAGAGAGAATCTTAGGTGTTAATGATACAATAGAGGAAATATATTCATCAGTCAAAGCACAAAACATCCAAGAAATCTGGGACACCATGAAAAGACCAAACCTAAGAATAATAGGGATAGAAGAAGAATAATGCCAGCTCAGTGGCATAGAAAATACATTCAACCAAACTACAGAAGAAAACTTCTCCTATCTAAAGAAGGAGATGCCTATGAAGATACAAGAAGCTTATAGAACAACAAATAGACTGAACTAAAAAAGAAAAAAGAAAAAAAAAAGGCCCATCAACACATAATAATCAAAACATTTAACATATAGAATAAGGAAAAAATATTAAGTGCTGAAAAGGACAAGTAGCATATAAAGGCAGACCCATCCATCAGAATAACACCCAACTTCTCAATGGAGTCTCTGAAACAGACAAACACTAAGAGATCACAGATGCCAGACCAGGCTACTATACCCAGAAAATCTTTCAATCACCATAGACAGAGAAAGCAAGCAATGCCATGACAAAAACAGATTTAAACAATACCTATCCATAAAACTAGCCCTACAGAAAGTAGAAGAAAAACTCCAAGGATGTTAGCTGCACCCACATAAGCAGAAACAATAGATAATCTCACAGCAGCAAATCCCAAAGAGGAGAAACACACACTACCACCACCACCACCACCAACGAGGACGACACAATAGGACTTAGCAATCTCTGGTCATTAATATCTCTTAATATCAATGAACTCAATTCGACTATAAAAAGACAAAGGCTAACATGCATACGAAAACAGGATCTTTCTGCTGCATACAAGAAACACCCCTAAACTTCAAAGACAGACATTACCTCAGACTAAAGGATTGAGAAAAGATTTTCCAATCAAACAGACCTAAGAAACAAGCTGGTGCAGCCATCCTAATATCTAACAAAATAGACATAAAACTAAAATAAATCAAAAGAGACAGAGAAGACATTCCATATTCATCACAGGAAAAACCTAGCAAGATGAATTCTCAATTCTGAACATTTATGCCCCAAATACAAGGGCACCACCATTTGTAAGAGAAACATTACTAAAGCTTAAATCACAACAAACCTTACACAATAATAATGGGAAACTTCAGCACCCCACTTTCATCAATGGACAAGTCTGTCAGACAGAAACTTAACAGAGAAATAAGGAATCTATCTAAAAGATGTTATGACTCAAATGGACTTCATAGATATATACAGAATATTCCACCAAACAAAAAATTATATACCTTCTTCTCAGCACCTCATGGAACCTTCTCTAAAACAGACTACATATCTGGTAACAAAGCAAACCTTAACAGATACAAAAAAAAAAAAAAAAAAAAAATTGAATAAACCCCTGTACCTTATCGGATCAGCATAGGCTAGAGTTAGAACTCAACAATATCACAAATTACAGAAAGCCTACAAACTCATGGGAACTGAACAATGCTGAACACTGGGTCAAGGAAGAAATAAATTACACTTGCTAGAATTCAATGAAAATAAATGTACAACATACACAAACTTATGGGAGCCTATGAAAGCAGTGCTGGGAGGAAAGTTCACAGCCCTAAGTGCCCACAGAAGGAAGTTGGAAAAATCTCACATCAGCAACTTAACAGTCCACCTGAAAACTCTAGAACAAAAAGAAACAAATTCACCCAAGAGAAGTAGACAACAGAAAATAAACTAAGGACTGAAATTAAGGAAATAGAAACAAAGAGAAGAATACAAAGAATCAATGAAACAAAGGGTTGGTTCCTAGAGAAAAACCAGTAAGACAGAAAAACTTATCCAAATAACCAAATGGCAGAGAGAATATACAAATTAACAAAATCAGAGATGAAAAGGGGAACATAACAAAAGACGAGGAAATCCAAAGAATCATTAGGCTATATTTCCAAAATCTATACTACACAAAATTGGAAAATCTAAAATAAATGGACAATTTCCTGGATAGGTACGACATACCAAAATTAAATCAAGATAAATAGATCTATACCCCTAAGGAAATAGAAGTAGTCACTAAGTCTCCCAACAAAAAAAAAAAAAAAAAAAAAAGCCAGGGCCACATGGTTTCAGTGTAGAATTCTACCAGAATTTTCAAAGAAGAGCTAATGCCAAATTGTTCCATATAATAGAAACAGAAGGAATATTGCCAAACTCTTTTTTTAAGGGGCTACAGTTACTTTGATATTTAAACCACACAAAGAAGAAAGCGGAATTACCGATCAATCTACCTTGCGAACACTGATGCAAAAATACTCAATAAATCACTGACAAATAGAATGCAAGAACACATCAAAAAATCATCCACCATGATCAAGTAGGCTTCATCACAGAGATGGGATGAAGATGGGGTACAAATTGAAAAGGATTCAAACTTTCAATAATTGCTGATGATATGATAGTATACATAAGTGATCCCAAAAAATTTACCAGGGAACTCCTACAGCTGATAAATACCTTCAGTAATGTGGCGGGATACAAGACTAACTCAAAAAAATCAATAGCCCTCTTATATACAAATAATAAATAGTGAGAAAAAAAAATCAGAAAAACAACATCCTTTATAATAGCCACAAATAATATCTTGGAGTAACTCTAAGTAAACAAGTGAAAGATCTGTATGACAAAAACTTTAAGTCTTTGAAGAAAGAAATTGAAGAAGATATCATGAAATGGAAAGATCTCCTATGCTCTTGGAAGGTAAAATTACAATCTACAGGTTCAATGCCATCCCCACCAAAATCCCAACACAACTCTGAACAATGCTCAGCTTCATATGGAAATATTTTAAAAAAACCCAAGACAGCTAAAAAAAATCCTGAGCAAAAAGAAACTTCAAGAGGCACCACTAACCCTGACTTCAAGCTCTACATAGAACTATAGTAATAAAAACCGCTTGGTACTGGCCTTAGAAACAGACACATAAATCAATGGAATTGAATCGACCTTAATATAAATCCACATTTATGAACACCTGATTTTCAACAAATAGTGATAGCATAACTTGATGTCTGCATGTAGAAGAATGCAAACAGAAGCCTATCTATCGCCATACACAAAACTCAAGTACACGTGGATAAAAGACCTCAACAGAAATTCAGTTACACTGAACCTGATAGACGAGAAAGTGAGAAGTATCCTTGAACACACTGACACAGAAGACAACTTCTTGAATATAACACCAGTAGCACAGACACTGAGATAGTTAATAAATGGGACCTCCTGAAACTGAAAAGCTTCTGTAAGGTAAAGGACACCATCAATAAGACAAAATGCCAGCCTAGAGAACAGGAAAAGGGCTTCACCAACCCCACTTATGACAGAGGGCTTATCTCCAAAATATATAAAGAACTCAAGAAACTAGAAATCAAAATACCAAATAACCCAATTAAAAAATGGAGCTTAAATCTAACAGAATTCTCAAGAGAAGAATCTTAAATAACCAAAAGACATTTAACGAAGTGTAAGGATTCCCAACACATAGCAAGCATGTGGTAAACCCAACAAGACACTGGATGAGATGCTGGATGAGATAAGAATTTGCTACATGTAGTGGCCATGTGGTTAACCTAACACTGCACTAGCCAAACACTGCATACAGAGGGCACACCCCTAGGCGTAGTTATGTAAACCCTGCCTGTGGGGATTTAAGAAAAGCTCCAAAAGTTTTGGAGATATAAGAGGGCTCTAACCACAGTCAGTCTAGGAGGATCAGAGAGTTGTGATTCACACCTTTAATCCCAGCACAGGGAGTATCCCAGGAGTGGTGACCTATGCCCTTAATCCAAACTGAATTGGAGGTCATTTTAGTTTACAGAAGGAGTTCCAGGCTCCCAGGCAGGCAGTGGTGGGGCCATGCCTTAATTTACCAAGAGAGTATTTAAGGCAGGCATAGAAAGACAGAAGCTAGAAGAGGCTAAGAGAAGCCAGGCTGAGGAAGCGGGAAGGCAGCTGGGTAAGATCTGACTGTGGTGTTTACTCTCTCTAATATCGCCGACTTTCCCCAAGATCTATCCCTGAGTTTCATTTATTCCTGCAATACCTGCCCACCAGTTCTCTTTAAAGGAGCTGCCACGTCAAAGTCTCTCTCCTTTCTCTTCTGCTTCTCTCCCTCATACCTGCTCTGCAACTCCCCTGAATAACGTGGCATCTGGCAGTGTGTGTCTGATCTCATGCTGGAAACCAACAGGAAGTTGCTCTACTTCCTTAGTCACCAGGGAAATGCAAATCAAAACATCTCTGAGATATCATCTTACACCTGTCAGAATGGCTGAGATCACAAACACTGATGACAGCTTATGCTGGAGAGGATATGAAGCAAGAGGAACACTCCTCCATTGCTGGTGGGAGTGCAAACTTGTCCAGCCTCTTTGGAAATCAGCATTTGGAAATCAGAAAATTGGTAATCAATCTATCTCAAGACCTAGCAAGACCACTCTTGGGCATACACCCAGAAGATGCCCAACCATTTCTCAAGGGTACTTGCTCAGCTATGCTCATAGCAACATTACTCATAACAGCCAGAACCTGGAAACAACCTAGATGTCTCTCAGCTAAAGAATGAATAAAGAAAATGTGGTACATTTGCACAATGTAGTATTACTCAGTGGTTAAAAAACAAACAAACAATGACATCATGAAATTTGCAGGCAAATGGGTGGAACTAGGAAAAAAAAACATTCAGAGTGAGGTAACCCAGACCCAGAAAGACAAACATGGTAGGTACTCACTCATCATATGAGATGTAAAGCAAAGGATAGTCAGGGTATAATCCACAGCCCCAGAGAAGTACTACATTAAGAAGAATGACCCTAAGAAGGATGCATGAATGCCCACGGAAGGAGAAATAGATGAGTTTTCCTGGGTAAACTGGGGGCGGGGAGAGAGGCTAGAGGGGAGGAGATGAGGGATGGGAACATGAGGAATCAGGAGGTTGAGTGGAGGGAGGGATGAAGACCAACAAAAGAAATATCCTGATAGAGGGGCCATTACGGGGTTAGGGAGAAACCTGATCTCAGGGAAACTCCTAGTAATCTGCAAGAATGACCCCATTTAAGGCTCCTAGCAATAGTTATTACACAAATTCTAGTTGGTAATTAAAGAAAACCCAGAGCGAGATGTTAGGGAAAGGTTGGAATATCAGAGAGAGGAAACAGCACACTCACTTCTCACCCAGCCAACTTCTCAGGCAGAACAGAAGAATGCTATCTTCAAGAGGCCTCAGCCTGGCTAGTCGCTTCAACAGTATACCTGAATGTCTGCCTCCTCTAGCCTTAAATATCTTACCTGTCCAGATGTTTCACTTCCAGGTTTTACTCTGCATCGTAATCCTAGAGTTAGGATTAAAGGTGTGAAATACTACTGTCTGGCTTGAACTCATAGAAATACAGAAAGATCTCTATCTCCTGAGTGATGGGATTAAAGGGGTGGGTCACAACCCTCTGACCTTCAGGGCCTGACTGGGTGAATCTGTTCTCTGAGATCCAGGCTGATTTTACTAAATATAAAAGATATCAACACAACAGTGAAGAAGGTGCCTGAACTGTCCTTCTCCTATAATCAGATTGGTGACTACCCCAATTGTCATCATAGAACCGTCATCCAGTAACTGATGGAAACTGTTGCAGAGATTCACAGCCAAGCACTAGGCAGAGCTCCTGGAGTTAAGTTGAGGAGAGAAAGGCGGGATTATATGATCAACGGGGGGTCAATATCATGATGGGGAAACCCACAGAGACAGCTGACTAGAGCTTCTGGAAGCTCATTGACTCTAGACAACAGCTAGGGAGCCTGCATGGGACAAATCTCTGCCCTCTGCATGTGACAGTTGTGTACCTTGTTCTGTTTGTGGGCCCCTAGCAGAGGGACCAGGATCCATCCCTGATGCAAGAGTTGGCATTTTGGAACCTATTCCCTATAGTGGGATGCCTCATTCAGCCTTGATGCAGGGGGGAGGACTTGGTCCTGCCTCAACTTGATATGCTTTGTTAACTCCCAAGGGAGGCCTTATTGGTTCTGAGGAGTGGATTTGCAGGGGGGAGGGGAGGGGAGCAGAAAGAAGGTGAAGGAAGGAACAGGAGAAGAGGGAAGGAATGTAAAAATAAAAAAAAATTAATAATTAAAAAAAGTTACGGTGCTACAGGGGAAACACTAGTGAGTAGAGGGGGAATTAAGAACCTTAGTGACATTTGCTTTAAAACAAGGATACACCACCTGTTGACTCTTAAATGAAACATAACATGTTTTTTCTTTTAATTTGTTTGGTACTAGGCAGTCCTGCTAGAGAATATGGTCTAGCACAGCACAGCAGATGCTATGTAGTAGATTCTTGTTTCTCACAGAAATACTGTCATACAGCTGTACACACCCAAGGTAGATATATCTGTCTTGACTTGCATGAGTAGAGAGCTATGCTGAATAAGGCAACATACTTGACTGCCAGACCAGGCTTGCAGAATGAGCCTGCCAAATACACCAAGAGATCCCAACTGAGAATTTAACTAAATGTATTTGCATATCATTATCACTCAGAGATCTCAATGACTCTTAAAACCTACAATCTAAAGTATACCAAATCTGAGAAGTGCTAAATGATCCAAATATAAAATTTAGTTACTTATATGTAGGTGGCTCATTTTTTGTCACGAAGGATTAGAAGGATCTCCTCAATTATCTAGAGACGTAGCTGTCCCCAAATCCATTTGTCCCCCTTTTAAAGGAGTTTCTCAGGACTAGGAAGGCTAGTAGTAGCCATCATACTAAGCACTTTATCTCATTTAGTCTTTCTTTCAACCTCTGGAGTTATCCCCTATTTTGCAGACAAAAAACAAACAAACAAAAACAAAAAAGTTGAGCACATGATTTTCCCAACCTTGTGCAGTTATCCATGTTAGAGCTACTCTTGGGGTAGGGACTGATAAGTCTGAGCTCTGAATAACTGTGGAATATATATTGCTTCTCTCTGTCAAAGGTGAACATCAGGTTCCTTAGCCTCAATTCCTGTCTAAAGAAAGAAAAGAAAAACACTCTTCATGCAATACTTCAAGTGAAGGATAAAGCAAAGTAATGAGGCAGTAATTTTGACTCCTCCAGCAGCTTAATTGAGATATGACCTACAGATCTTAAAATACATTTATTAAAGTGTACAGTTCAGGGCTGGGCATCCTGCTTAAATCCACGGATCAGGAGGCAGAGGCATCTAGATATCTGTGAGTTCAAGGCCAGCCTGGTCTACATAGTGAGTTCCAGGACAGCCAGGGATATGTATGGAGACCCTGTCTCAGAATAAATAAATAAATAAATAATAAAAGTAAGTTAAAAAGTGCACAGCTCATTTGTTTATATTCAGGTAGTTAGTATTTCCAGATTTGTGAAACTATTACTATCATCCATCTCTGAGCCTTTTTATTATCCCTCAAAGAAATCCCATGCTTATAAGCTGTCACCACTGGCCCTCCCCTTGGCCCTAGACAACACCAAGTCTACTTTCTATTCTTATAAATTTATTCATATGATACATTATTTGGTTATCTGTGAATAACTTTTTAAAAACTTGTTTAAGAGAATAACATCCCCAAATTTCAAGGACATGATACTCCAAAATATGACTATAGAAGAAAATAGGTCACCCCAAAATATGACTCATTAATAGATTATTTATGTTGACTTTGTTGTGATTGTTATTTTGTTTTCTGGACAAAAGCTCACTATGTAGCCCAGGCTAACCCCAAATTCACAGCAATCCTCTTACCTTAGCCTCTTGAGTACTAAAATGACAAGCACATTTCACCATTTCCAGCAATGACCTATGATTATTTAACACAAGAAAACTTACACTTATGTGAGAGAAAATTTACAAAGGAAATCTATGTCTAATGGCATCTCCCTCTCTGCAAAGAAAGGGAAGGTGCCTCTAAATCACCAATGCAGATGCACCAGGGACACCGCTCCATCTTTGTTTACCAATAAGTTTTGGACATCTCCCAGAACTGTCCTATCTCAAGGATATTCACATGTCAATTCAACCCTAATCACTGGGTTATATATGCAAACAAATTTATAATCTTTTTTTCTCCTGTTGACTTGTTTCTGTTAAGTTCCTCAATTAAGAACTCTGAATGGTAGAAAGGAAATTTATTTTTTTCCCTACTTGATATTTCCAAGAGCACTTGATGGTATAGCATATATTAGTACTTCATTTTTCACTACTAAATAATATTTCACCATAGATGTACCACACTTTATTTATCTATTTGTCAGCTGAAGGACAAAGGAGTTGTTGCCACTCCACTTTCCAGACTGAATGACTAATGATGCAGTGAAAATAAGTGTACACATTTTTATGTTCACCTGCTTTCATCTCTCTTAAATATTTTTAGATATACAACAACAATAAAAACCTGGCTGGATAATATGGTAATTCACTGATTAGCCATTAGAGGGACTAAGACTACTTACAAATGTGGCTGTACCATTATATGTAGGATGAGGTTTCTGGCCAGGATTTTCGGGCCTAGCCTCAAGGTTTAGGCCTGCAGACCCACAGACTCGCAGAGACACACAGATGCTTACAACAGTTTTAGGCTGATCAACCTAAGGCCCAGGCATATAAAGTGCTAACTCTTTACCCTTCATCTAAGGCATGACACTTATCCTGTTCAGCCATGCGGCTCGGTACCTTTTCTCCTCTGCATCTTCTGGCTTCTCTCTGGGATTCTGCTCTGTTCTGCCTGTTCCTAGAGTCTTCTTAGTCTGGTATCCCCACCCACACTTCCTGTCTGCCTTTGGCCAATCAGTGCTTTTTATTGAACTCATAGGTGGAGACAATTATTTACGATGGAGCAACCTAATCCCCCTACAATTATACATCCCAGTCATAACTGCAAGAGGATTGCAATTTCTCTACACTAACACAGTAAAGAAAGCTGCAGAGCTGGGACCTTGAGAACTGTTAGCCTCCCCATCTCTGTTATACCTGGCTTGGTAAGTTTTGAACTCCTTAGTTCTGCCTCTTCATCTATAAGGTAGGAGGACTGGAGCAAGTGGTCAGCTTTACAAGGGGGCACTATTCTGTCACTGTAAGTAAGACATGCCAACACTGATGCAATGAAGTAGGTGGTTATATAACTAGTAACCCAACTCTGCATTACATTTTCCCTGCTCCAAATAACTTTAGACTTTAACTGTCATATTTATCAAAATACAAACAAAACAAAACAATATACATAATCTGTTCATGCCACCAAAAACCTAGGGCCTTATTAAGTAAAATTTCTACCTAACAATAAAGGCAAATTAACTTTCATGATTTTGGTACCCCAAACTAGGGTTCAAGGATCAATGTTTATTCAAATGATAAAAATGTATGTATTAATATAAGGATGTTAGCTAAAAAGGTCAGGAAAAGGCAAATCTCTCATTTAATGGCATTGACCTTGTACCCTAGATTGGTCTAACCCAGATCTCAGAACTACCACTGAACTACAAAATTCATTAACTAGCATTAACAACACTCCCAAACTTTATAAGCCACTATGGACAATGGAAGAATGAGTGACTTTTTTCTTTATTCTTTGTACTTTTCTGTATTTTCTCAAAATGTACACAGAGAACTCATACTACTTTTAGAACAGAGAAGAAGGCAAGAAGAAGAGATCTCCTTTCCTATGGATAAAGAGAAGAGCATAAGAAAGAAGTGAGAGAGACTCGTTTTCCCTTTTGTGTTCTCTGAAGGTCTACAGAGATGAAAGGGGCCACACCTGTTTCTGAGGAGCTCCTATGCCAGAAGCTAGAGCTGGCCTGAGAAGGTAGGAATGGTTTTCCAAATTGTTTTCCTCAACCAATCAAGTCAATAGGCTGAAGCTCTTGCCTCAGCCAGAGCTAGATGCTCTGGATGTTATAGCTCTTAGTTGTTTTTCCACACTGTCTTTTAGGAAAAGCCATCAACAATTCTGATGCTCTGGGACTGTGGTTATTTTGGCTGAAGGATCCCAAGGAGGGAAAAGAAAATATGAGGGAAAAATAATCTGAGAGGTGTCCTACTGAAATCCTACAAATTCAACCCAGTGTTAGGTATCAAGAACATGGAATAAGACAAATCAAAAGTTAAATCCTTAGCTAGGCTTGGTGCCACATGTCATTAGTGCCAGCACTTAGGAGAAAGAAGCAAGGGCATTTCTGTAAGTTTGAAGCCACCCTTGTCTACACAGCTGAGTTCCAGGACAGCCAGGGCTACTTAAAGAGAACCTGTATCAATAAAAAGTTTAGTTATGATCCATCTTTTACTAGCAAGCTACTTAACTCCTATAAGTCTCCAACTGCACATTTATAAAACAGGACAAAGTATTTCATGGGTGTTGTAATAAATGATATATACCAATCACTGTGTGTCAAGATCCATGCTAGTTAAGTGCTAAAGTTACAAAAACAAAATAAACATGACTTATACCCTCCAAGATTCCTACTTACAGCTTTTTAAATACAAAGTACAGAAATAAGACACTGATTTTTCTGAATTCTTTAGTCAAAGGAGCATGCTAATATGCAGTTTTTGATAGGGGAGCTATCTCAAGTCTTTAATTCAGCTGGTGAAATAAAACCTACCCAGTAAGTGTTTCTGTTTTGGTACAAGGCAAACAACAGAATGAAGTATGACAACTCTTGTGAATAACAGAACATTCACAAAAATTCAAATTAGGTTTTGATTAGCCATTATGATTTTAAAAGCAAAGCTATAATTTTGACATTCTCCAGTACAGAAAGGCAGGCTAGGTTGTGTTCCATGACATATTGGTCATGAAAAGAAATGACCATAAAGTTCTGGTAATTACAAAATATAAGAAAGTCACCCTTAGAGTTATCTAATAAACTTTATGTTACTAGACAGGTTTGTTTGGTTGGGTTTTTTTGTTTTGTCTTTGTTTGCTTCATTCTTTAGTAGAGTGGGTGTCTTTAGGGGCTTGTAACAAAGACAAGGAAAGAATTGGCTATGCCTTAGACCTGACTGTTAGGGCCAGATTCCACATTTGCTCCCACTTCAGTCAAACAGAAGAATGTAAACTCCTCTGATAGAGTTTCAAAGTACTTCCATCTTTGAAACTACTTGGAAAATTTAGTATGAGGGCTAGAGAGATGGCTCAGCAGCTAAGGGCACTGGCTGTTCTTCCAGAGAATGTAGATTCAATTCCCAGTACCTACCAGGAGGCTCACAATCATCCTCTTGTACACTGTAAAGATTTGTCACTAGAATTAGTTTAGTAAAATGCTTACTGGACAGTATCCAAGCAGGAAGTACAGGTGGAGCAGACAAACTGAGAAAGGAGAAGGACAGAGTCAGGAGTTGTCAGCCAGAATCGGAGGAAACAAGATGAGAATGCAGAACTGGGAAAGGGTACCATGCCATATGACTAAAGATGGGTAAGAATTATGGGTTAATTTAAGTGTAAGGGCTAGTTAGTATTAAGCCTGGGTTACCAGCCGAGCATTTATAATTAATATCAGCATCTATATGGTAATTTGGGAGGTTGCTGCCAGGACAGAAACTTCCACCTACACAGTCTCAGGGAATCAGCACCCTCTTTTGGTATGAGCACTAGGTACACAAGTGGTAAACATACATACACACATGCAAAACACACATAAAAATAAATTTTAATAATTAAAAAATATTATTATGAATTAGAGATTCATACTGTTTTAAAATGTTTAAGTATACTAGTTAAAGGAAACAATGAAAAGCATATTCTGAGGGCAACAAAGTAGTCAACACAAAATAGAGAAAGTACTTGTTACTAATGGCATAAAAGTTTAATATGATTCAGATTAGTATATTATGCTTTAGGTTCAGTGCTTTCTTGGATAAACTACAGAACTCAAGAAAGCTGTTAATATAAAATAACTCAGTTTTAACTTTCTTACAAGTCCAGGACTCTCCCATCCTGCCACAGGTATGCACCCAAAAAATGACTACCTATTTTGATTTGCTTTATTTTATTCTGCATTTGAACCCACTAGAATGATGGTCTTGTTTCAGCATCTTAAGTACTGAGATAGCAGGCCTAAGTCATCACTAAAGCTCAACAAAAATATAAGAAATCTACATGCAAACAAACCAACAAACAAAACAAAAACAAACAAACCATGCTTTGTGTAACACGTTTCTAGACGCTTGGCTAGAAAAGAAATTCTGGCAATCTGAATATCAAATACAGCTGGCCAGTTTATTATGTAAAAGACAGCTTCCCAATAATCATTTTTTACAAAGTACAGGTTGTTATTAAAAGCAATCTTTATCACAATACAAGAGATGCTAGTTACCTAGAGGCATGTAAACTTCAAAACAAGGTCCACCAAACACACACACACACACACACACACACACACACACACACATGTACATATATATAGCTTACTTCAGTTTTGTGTAATTTCTTACCCATCCTGTCTGTACTCAATACCTCTGTTCCTCTGTTCACACTCCTTCCTGCAGCCCTTTCCCTCTTTCTGACTTGACTATTTCTTTGTTACAAATGAGACCATGGAACCATCCCTTGCCTCTTTTCATAGACCGCACTGCTTTCCATCTCCTTTTCCATCCCCATTTCTTTGTTACTTCTATTCAATACATTTGTTTTCTGAGCCTAGATTTTTATGTTCCATTTTCTTTTTCTAATTTGAAAATCACTTAGTCTTATTTTTAAGTGCTCTTCTATTTGAAGAAAGCAGAAAAACAAAACAACAAGAAGTACAGAAAAAATCTCGAAGTTTAGCACAGTGGTTGTCACAGTCTGGGCCTCTGCCAGCCCACATCAACTCAATCAAAAACCTAGGGGTGGGCCTGGAACTCTATCTTTGTTTGTTTTTGTTTCTCTAGACAGAGTTTCTCTGTGTAGCTCGACCTGTCCTAGAACTCTCTCTGTAGACCATGCTGGCCTGGGACTCTTAGAGATCTGCCTGCCTCTGCCTCCTAAGTGCTGGATCAAAGGTGTGTACTACCACTGCCCAGCCTAGAACTCTATCTTTTAATAAATCCTCTGGGTTATTTTTATAAACAATAAAATTTAAAAACAGCTGAATTAGAAGAAAGTATGTAACATGCTTTGAATAAAATGAAGTGTTCTACTTTTCCTTTCTATTGCTGTGACAGACTTACATTTGTACATATCCTAGTCCATCGTAGAAGCCAGGGCAGGAACTCAAGGAAGAACTTTATGCAGAGATCATGGAGGACTGCTACTTGCTGGCTCCTTCCCAGGTTAATGCTTAGCTAACCTTCTTATACAGGACCACCTGCCTTAGGTAAGGTGGTACCCATAAGTGGCTTGGGCCCTCTGGCAACAATTACCAATCAAGAACCTCACAGACAGGTTCACAGGCCAATTTGATTCAGGCAATTCCCTAATGGAGACTTTGCTCCCAAATGACACTAGGCTATGTCAAGTTGACATTAAAAGCTAACTAGGACCTGAATCTTATCAATAGGAGTAACATTCTATTTGTCAACATAGAAGAATATCTAGAATATTCTGCATGATGAAAAAACAACATAAAACCATAGGCACCATATAATTTTTGCAAAAAATTATGATCCAAAAAATATCTAGAAGCTTATACACCACAAACTGTCAATAGTTTGTAACTAACGTTAGGGGAATTCACTCTATCTTTCCTTTAGGAATAACTGCATCTTTTATCTATCAGCATATATTGTTCATAATTATAGGAAACAGTTAATATAGGCATCTTCCATTGCATGTTAGTAAAACACACAGCTAAAAGTGAACTCAGGTTCAGCTATTAAGAGCACTGTCTGCTCTTCCAGAGGACCTGGGTTTATCCCCAGCACCCACATGACAGCTCACAAGCCATCTGTAACCCCAGTCCCTCCATGAGCACTGCATTCATGGAGTACACAGACAAACATGCTGACAGAGCCCAGTGCATAATAAATAAATTAATTAATTAATTAATTTTAAGGGTGAATTCAGTTGGTAGTAGACTTCATTGTTTGGACAATCAAGCATTGTGAGGTTAGAGGTTATAAAGGAGGTGAGGCAGAGATAATGCTCAGTCCCTACGATTCAATCAGTCTCTCTATGTAAAGCAGCTGTGTTCAAAATTGACAGGTCATAAAGCCTGAGCTAGTTTGTCCTTAGGGCACTGCAGGATAACAGAAGAGACAGAAACTAAAGGGCACTTTTGAAAGATAACTAATCTCCAAGAACCTTTTTAAGTTCCTATTAAAAGTGGTCTGTTTTTCTCCCTTCCTCCTGATCTGGCAGTCATTCCACACTTACACTCACTCATTCTCCATCCAATCCAGCGCCAGGTATTCAAGCAGATTCATGCAGCAGACTAAAAGGGGCTTGAAGGCAAGTTTCTAAAAGAAGAACTGTCTGTATTCAAAAAGGAGGCCAAAGCCTGTATTGTCAATCCCTTTCCACTGCTTTGCTAATCACAAACATACAGGTATGACAGACACAGAAAATATAGTTGGTTTCCAGCAGTACACCTGTTACCCACAAAACCAAAGAAACTTCCCCAGGTATTTAGGTTCAGTTACCTTTAATAGAACTCTTAAAGTTAGACAACTTTTTTTCCTACCTAGGTACTCACTACTTCCAGAACCTTACTTGTTCAAAAAGAGAAGAGATATTACTAATATCAATATTGTCAGAGTCACATGAAAGGAAAATTGCTGATGGCTGCAGTTACAGTTTAAAGAGACCATTGGTGCCAACAGCTTTGCTTCACTGTGGCACCTCAGCTTGAAAACCATGACTACCTAGCACCAAGGTGAGACCTGATCTGGGTTTGCAGTGAGAACTAAAGACAAGAGTACAGGTGCTAGAGTCACTTGACTCTCATCTCCACAACATAGCAGATTTGGAGCAAGTAGCTTTATTTCCTTAGGCTTCACCATCCTTAGAATGAAGTAAATAAAACTGGGATAAGGAACCACTTTATAGAGGTTTGAAATAATAAAAAATATGAAAAGGGAGGGAGAATAAGGTGCTGTGTTTAATAGGGACAGAGTTTTAGTTTGGGACTATTTGAAAACATACCAGAGATGAACAGTGATGATGGATGCATAGTACTCTAAATGAACTTATTGCCCCTCAAATTCATATCGTAAGTAGTTAAAATTTTATTATATATTTTACAACAGCTATGTAAGATCCCTAGTGCAAGACCTGGCTCTTGGGTACTCCTATTTGATAAAGAAGGGGGGGGGGGGGGGAGAAGAGACATAAAAATAAAAGTATGTTCCTTTCCCTACTTACTTGTGAGAAGCTGTTTCCAACAGAGCCATATAATCCCAATACTGGGTAGTGCTCAGTAAGGAGAAAGGAGTCCATTAGCCATAATTCCTCTTGCACATTCAGCTCTTGGCTCACCACCTCCACCCTCACCTCACTCCCACTCTAGTTTGGCATCTTCCAGAATACCAATCCTCCAGCTGGGATACTCAAATCATTTCCTAGACCAGACTCTAGGTAATGAGTACAAAGGCATGCTCAGGGGAAGCTGCTTCCTATAAGCCAGGGATTGACAAGGCATCTTAGTACTGTGCACCAGTTGGCTTGGTGTCCAGGGACCAGAATTATGCTAATCTGTATCTCAGATGCCTTTGGGTAGATCTAAGGGACACAGAGGACAGAATTCTCAAAAGTCTAGTAAGGAAAGATTAAAAATGCACTTCTCTGCAATTCATAAAAAAAACAATTAATGATTAAGGGGAAATAGGCACCTGAGAACACTGATGGTGGAGTTTAATTGGATCTAAATAGAAAAAGTACAGACAGATGATCCTTTGTACTCCCTGTAATCAGATCACGGAGAACAAACTCTTGGTACCAATACCCAGTTAACTCCCAGACAATACTTACTTTAGGGTCTGAGCTCTTGAACTTTAACCTTTCCACCAACTCGATCATAGCTGCCTTCAGTCCACCTGAATCTTTGCTCTAGGAAAAAACATAGTCAGGAGTCACTAAAACAGAAAACAAACTTGTCATTTTATCAGACAAGAAGACCAAACAACTAGGGAAGATGTGCTGCCCTCCCCCTCTCCATCCATGGACAACAAGGGTTAAAGCAATAGACTGGAACGAAAATTAAACACAGTGGTGAATGGATATGGTCCCAGCACTCAGGGGAAGAGACAGTAGGATCTCTGAATCTGAAACCAGCCTAGTCTACAGAATGAGTTCTAAGCCAGCCAGGAAAGGAAGGGAGAAAGGGAGGGAAGGAAATTAAACACAATCTGCACAGGATGACTTCACCGCCTCATCTCAGACTCAATTGTGCCTGTGTTGTTCAAGACCCTGCAAAAGAATTCTCTTAGGTACTACTGATACTTATTTTAAAGCTTTATGCATCAGACACAGAAGTACACAATATTATATATACTTACAAAAATATCTCAGGTTTAAATTCAAATGAATTACCATATGCTAGTTATGAACACAAGGTTTTTGAGTAAGACACATGGTTTTAAGTTGTTTGTCACCAGTTAGTTGACTAACCTAGGACTAATTACTAAATTTCTAAATCATCTCTCTTGACTACTAAGTGGAGATAATATAAAAGGTAATGTGAGGCTTAACTGAAATGTTTGCAGCAGTATCAGCAGAGTATACAATACACAGTAAGTGTTCCAAAATGATACCTGCTTGTTATTATTTAGAGTAGTACAAAAATGTAATGTGAGCCTCCACAAAGGCTGTTATCTAAAGTTTTAGAGTAGCTCTAATAGGAAAGTAAGGCCACTTTTAATAAATTTTACTTAATTCAATATGTCTAAAGTATCAGCAATATATAATTTCAATATGAGGTCTTACTCATTAGCCTCTGACCTTTGTCTACTCTGGCCCATTTCTTCTCTTGAGAATACTTTCTTTCCTAATAAATTAACTTTTCTAGCACAGAGAGATAAACAGGCGCGCGCGCTATAGTAGTACGTACTGCATACAGCTGGGAGAGATAATTGCATTCATGTATGCCAGGATAGTTAAAAGAGGACCTAGGACTAGATAAAAGAACGAAACATGCATTCAATTATTATTACTGTCTGTTTTCTTCGTGATGATTTGAGTTCCCTAAAGGCTAGAACAATTTTTTAATGTCTGTATCTCCTACACACCCTGCATTAAGCTTTACTTGGGCCAGAATAATGACTAAGGGGGTAAAGGCACTGTCACTCCCGTGGTTTCAAGCCAAATGACCTGAGATCAATTCCTGGAACCCACACAAAGGTGGCAGGGGAGAACTGGTTCCACAAATTTGTTCTCTGACCATCACACATGCACACACATGCATGCCTACAAATATTCTCTCTCTAAAAAATTTTAAGACATATAAGGTAATGTTAAGAAACAAAACTGTGAAATGTCCACTGAATAAATAAGTGGATATAAAATCTTAAAAAATACAACTCATGCATGGAGCAAGATCTAAAGTCACAAGAACTAATTTATTTCCTTATCTCAGAAATTCTACGAGAAAGGACAGGACCACTTATTTTACCAGCAAGGAAACAAGCATAAGGACAGCAATTGCCATTTTATGGGAGAAGGGACAAGAAGTACAAGAATAAACAAATACTGCAAGTCACTTACTCAAAACCAGCCTCAAGAGCAACCACAGGACAGTCTCCAAATCTACAAAGCCAATTAATTTCTCCCAAACACAAAATACTTTCTAAGACCCTCCCTCTTACTTAGGATTTCTATTGCTGTGAAGCAACACCCATGACCATGGCAATTCTTATAAAGGAAAACATTTAACTGAAGTGGCAGCTTACAGTTTCAGGGGTTTAGTCCATTATCATCATAGCAGGGAGCACAGCAGCAGCATGCAGGTAGACATGGTGCTGGCTACATCTTGATCAGAAGGCAACAGAAAGTGAACTGAGATACTGGGCATTATCTTGGGCATAGGAATCCTCAAAGCCTGCCCCCCACAGTGACACACATCCTTAATAAGGCCATACATACTCCAACAAAGCCACACCTCCTAGTGGTGCCATTCCCTATGAGCTAGTGGAGGCCACTTACATTCAAACTACCACAGACTTCATTTCTTAATTAAAGTATGGTTATCTTTTCCACTAACCTTCCTCCCTTTCTATGGCTAAAAGTAAAAAGTAGCTATGCCCAGCATCTGCTTTAGATGTGCTCTCTGAACACAACTCAGATCACATTTCTACTCTAGCTGTGGTTCTAAAGTTTAGTAATTTCTTCTTTTTAAGCAATAGTTTATAACTCTCCCTGTTTCTCCAGTCCTTAAAGCCTTTATCTCTGTGGTCTCACACCTGACAGTTGGGAACAAGAATCTAGAAGTCACATACCACGTAGGATGAAACTTTAAGTACCAAAAACAGGGTTAAGTTGCCAGACACAATTCTGCTTTTTATAAGATAATCAGACAAAAAAGCCTGCCTGGTAACATCAGTCCTCTAACCTATTCTCAATGGCTCAACAAGCAGGTCACTTGCCCCTGGAAAGCTCTCCCACACCCCCACCAACACAAAACGCGCGCGCGCGCGCACACACACACACACACACACACACACACACACACATGAGAGAGAGAGAGAGAGAAAAGAGACAGAGAGAGAGAAAGGGAGGAGGGCCAGCTTCTACATTCATTTTAAGCTATTCAGCAAGAACCCGGATGGATTATGGCTTCCCCTTTGGCTGTAGAAAACAGAAAGGAATGCACTATACTATGTGGTAAAAATCCTTCACAGAACAAAGAAAGAAGATGGAATCCCTACGCAGCGGACTCTTTGCAGACAACTGTGCCATGCTAGTATATAAAGATGATGAGGAAACTCTTTGCCTTCTCCTAAAATTGCACTTCACCAGCAAAATCCTTTTTCCTGTTCACAAAGCATCACCTACACAGGGAGACACAGCACAATGCCCGAGAGAGTGTTTCAGGAAATCACAGTCTACCTCTCCTGCTAACTCCGAATTATCTTCAAACATTAATTGAGCTTTATATTGAGCTTGTTATGTTCAGCCTTAAGATGACTATGAAAAAAAGCTTCCCTAATACCATCCCCACCACCACCAAAAATGGGGAAAAAAAAAAAAAAAAAAAAAAAGTTTCTTTAGGCCAGATCTGTCTCTGACAAGTTTTAGAATTGCTGAAAAATTACAAAAAAAAGATCCTGGTGCAAGTTTACCCCACCCACAACCTCTGTATTCCCCACACCTACACTCTAGTGTAGTGAGATTCAGACACTACTTAGGAAAGCCCAGATGCATAGCTCCTAAGTTCAAGACCCCTACGAGACATAGCCAAAATCAATTAAAACCCCCAAAACACCAAGTTTCACCCTGTTTTGTTCCTATGTTCTCGAAGAGCGAACCAGCAGCCCAGAGTAAGACAGTTCCTATCTCCAAAAATTGTCTTAAAGTTCAATTTATATCATAAGTGTTCATATACCCCTCAATAAGTATTAATCCTTTATACAATATATTACAAATAAATATTAATCAATACTCTAGGGAGCTTTCTGCATAGATGTTCCATCGAATATGCAAGCATTGTAAACACGCTCTCAAACAGTCTCTACAGCCACACCTGTGACCTAGGGATAAATACATAACATGGGCAGAATTCCTTGGCCTGCTTCATCTTTATACAGACAGGCTCTACAGGCCCTGGTCGTGGGCTCAAGACACTGTGTCAGAGTTACTGGAAAGCAGTCTGTAAGAGGGGAAAGGTATGGTGAACAGAAGGAACTTGGAAGACACAGGGCAGACATTCAAGGTTGTTGGGGTCTAGGGTGGAATCTGAGTATAAGCAGTCCCACTTTGTAGAGCTGTTCATGTTTCTGATCACTGATGAGGGTAGTCTAGACAATCAGAATTTGTAAACGTTCACATGCACACACACAGCAGTATATGTCCCCCAATGTTTCCTCAGAATCCTTTGTTCTGAAACATAAAGGTAGGTAATTCTAACCTTCCAATTAACAAGGCCCGTAAATAAACAGATTCTACCATGTTATTATGGAGCAAGTAAGACAGCTAGAGAAAAACAAACCTTTTCCTAACATAGCACCTCCATCCCATAATGCCATCCAGGACACAGATCAGCATGAGCATACCTTGCTTTATGCTCTTCTTTCCTCTACCCAGAGTGCAAAATAAACAAGTGCTGTCACAAAGTCAGTGTCTAGGATTAAGTCACATTAAAACTAAGAGACAAAATGACTTTCACCTCTCAAAGCTCCAAAGCACCAGCATATGCTCTTTTGCTTCTGTTTGTCAATACCCTTAAAAGTGCTATATTCTCATGTTGCCAATAAGAAAAGTAGCTGGTGGATATCAAATGAAGAACCCAAAGGACTTAAACACCCCTTTACTAGCATTTCACAGTGAAACAATAATCAGAGATAATGTATTCACACTTCACAGTGGATAAAAATGGTGTTATGGAAATCAAATCATGCCTCCAAAATCACAGAACCAATCAAAGGCAATACCAGGAAAAGAAAGATGGAAATGAAGAACATGTACAACAGAAGAAACTAATATCAACAATAGAGGAAAAATGTTTAGGAAATTTCTATAAATCAGTAAGCCCAAAAGAAATGTGAGCCAAGGATATGAACAGAAAAGTGAAATGTGACAAATACATCAGAAGGTACAAAAGACGTTCAAAGTTACTCATAATTAAGATATCACTCCTTACCCATCAGGCTGAAAAGGATGCTTTAATCTAAAGTAGTAGTGCTAATGGGCTTTGAGGAAATTCCGTTTGTCACTTGATTTGGAAGTATAAAGTGGAGATACTACTCAGAAACCACATGTACACTTGCATCTTCCTCTTAAGGCAGGATATATGTCAAAGGGGCATGCACAAAAATATTTGTAATATTTTCAATAGTGAAAAACTATATATCATAAGTGTTCAACAGAATGGATAAGCAAACTGAAATTAAAGAACTATAAAATATAATATAATAAAGAAAATAAAATAGATCTTACATATTTTGATTTATGACAGATATACTATGGGATTTCTCTTAAACTTGCAAAATAATTCATATAGTATATATTTTCTATGGGCAATATATGTATACAAAAGAAGAGAAAAGCAATTATTTCTGGGTCTGCTATTAAGCATGGTAGCAGGAAGATTTTAGATTTAGTTCAATGCACTCCTAGCAGCATATTTACGATTTACTTTTAAAAGACCACAGCAATAAAACAGAGGAAAGGGGAAAGATAGGTGTAAGAAAGGAAAGCCTGGGGCTCCTACTTCTAATGCCTTTCACATTAGTTTGCCTGAACTTAAATCCTAGAGCCTACTTTTTATATAGTAAATATATGAACCAGCAGGAATGAGAGGATTTTTACCCAGTGTTCCTGCATAGATTTCAGGTGGCCTAAAATACTCAAAAAATGTAACAGTAGCTTCTCTTAGATTAAAAAAGTTCTCTCCTAGTGTAACATGCATTGCATAAAGAAAGGAGGCCACTATGTGCGCTTAGCAAAGTAATTTAGTATCTGGGTTTCTAGTTTTTGATCTTTAAATAGAGAAAGTGAGCAGATCAGATGCTACAAATGCACAGCTACAGAGCTGTTTCCTTTTGCTTTTAGTGTTGTCTTATATATCACAATGGCATTTATCATTAGCTACAAGTTAAAGGAGAAACCAACTCCTTTCTGTTTGAGAGAACTGCCTGGTAAGATGATGGTCTAGAGCAGTATCCATATGGCCCTATGAATGACTAGAGTTAGATTAAAAAAACAAACAAAACCCCACTCTATTTCAAAGAGAGAGGAAGAACCTCAAAAATTCAAAGTTAGTGACAGAGCAGCTGGAAAGTGCAGAGAGATTAAGTGGAACCAAACAGGACCTCAGGCTCCAAACAGAGTTCCCTGTGGGAGGAGGGGAGAGAGCCTCACTGAGAGAAAAGCCAGTGGGGCCGCTAAAAGGAGACCAGCCCACAGCTTCACAGTTGTAAGCTTTGGTGAGACAGTGATTCCTCTGGCAGCCAGCCAACAAAGAGAGCAATCCAATAAATTACTCTGGGAGGGTAATGCCAGGGTACTATCTGGAGGGGAAAGTGACTTTTTTAAACTGAGCTACCCCTAGAGGCCTGAGAAAAGAAACAGTTACAAGTCAGAGAACCAGACCTTAACTGCCAAAGCCAAGGGTAAGAGACTGCCCTGAAAGCAGTTGCATAGAATGAAAGAACTTGACATTAAGAAGCAGCAGCATGCAGGAGGGAAATGAAGTCCACTGGGAAAGGAAGCCCTGCTTTCCAGCAGACTTTATCAACTAAGTAATTCTGAGGTCTGGTATTCCTGAAACTGAGGTTAGCAGACAGATCAAACCTCTAGAGCCGCCATTCACTGTAGAGGTGAGAACTCTGATCACCAAAGGACTACTTGGCACCTACAGTGGGGTAGCTAATACGTTCTATGTCTTGAAAATACAGAGATGGGTTTTACAAATCTCAATGTTGTTTCTCCTTCCCATCACAACACACTTGGAAGGCATGCATTCCCAGAACCCACCCCAGACAGAACATTACTCACCCTGGGAACAAGTCTGAGGAGCCTTCCGAAGGAAGAAGAGCATGGCAGTCTCACAGACTACTGAAGATTCAAATACTTTGGTTGTGGGATATACAGAAATCAAATGGAAGCTGAGCTGAAAGTTTCCTCCATGCTAGCTTTCATGGTGCCAGAAGGTTCCATGCAGGCTAAGATGGGTAAAATGTCATTAACAATCTTACTCAGCTATGGATCCTGTGAAGTTTCAGGCAGTTGTGTGCACACTGGTGCAATAGTGGTGTAATTTTTATAAGGGCAACCAACTCCTTTCTGTTTGAACTTCATCCACAGAAGAAAATTTGTATATGATACTAAAACCTGAATTAAAAGCCCATAGCCAGGGATGTCATGAGCCCAAACAGGGAAACTACAGAATCAGCATCATCATTTTGCTAAATGAACACTATTGTGCCTGTCAACTGGCTTTATAAATATTTACGCTTTTACTCATAGCTTAGTACTGCTATCAGCTTTGGTGAAAGACGTTTCTTGTTTCAGTGGGCAACAGTTACTACAGGAACACATAACTAGTCAAAGTCCTACGAATAAATGATTGCTGAATGCTCACTCCTCCATGAGACATCTCTATCATTCATTCCAAGGTTCACAGAACACTGTGGAAAAGGAGACTGAAAGAATGTAAGACTAGAGAAACTGAAGTATTGTTAAATGCTGTCTTCTAGACTTGACACAATTGAAACTCCCTAATTATGTGCACAAGACTGGCCCGTCAACATTCCATTGTGGAAGGGGAGTGAGCTTTTACTGGGCCTTACCACTCTCTAAGGACTAACAGCAGTTAACCGGAACAATAAGACATTTTCTTCAGTGAAGTGGCCTCTAAAGTTGCCCATGTTCCTACAAATAACTCTTAATCCATGTTCCTATACATAAATTGTGGAATGCAACACATAATGAAAAATGAAATCATATTTGCAGGAAATCACAACAACCTAGAGCCAGAAAGAAAATGCTTGCTTTCTTATATGTGAAACCTAGAATTTAATTTTTATATAATTTTACGGAGATGTATAGGTCACAAAACTAGAAGCATGAGTGGAAAGGGAGATATGAAGGGGGAACAGAACACTTGACATGAAAACGGAATGGAAGCTACAGGAGAAAGAAAGAGACGAGCAGGTGAAGGAAAGGGGAAAAGGAGGGGATGAGGAAAGGAATCAACAAAAACCAAGTCTATGGGGAAATGCAACAGTGAGACCATTACTTCACATGCTAGTTTAAAAATAACCAAACATCTTTGTTTAAAAGACATAAGATGAAAAATTAGTATCACCATCCCACAGATAAAAATCTTTGCCTTCTTCTGCATTTTATTTAATTTCCTACTTGAAACCCACTCTCATGCTAGGCAACCATCCTCAGTATCAAAACTATTCTTGGATCTGAAATCCATTACCATATATTTTTGTCACTATTGTTTTTTAAAGATTTTATTGTTAATTTATGTGTCTTTGTTTATGTATCTATGTATGTCATGGGAAAAGGTGCCACAGAGGCCAGAAGGGGGTATTTGATGCCCTAGAGCTGTAGTTATAGGTGGTTGTGAGGCACTCAACACTGAGAGCTGAACTCTGGTCCTCTAGAAGAATAGAAAGCATTTTTAACAGCCAGGTTGTCTCTCTAGTCTTTCAGCTGTTTTACACCTAACTCTACTGTGTCTGTTAAGCTTATACATATATGTTCTTCACTATCTTCTATCCAAACACTGGGGACTACAAAGCAAGTTCCAGGACAGCCAGGACTATTACACAGAAAACCCATCTCAAAAAAAAAAAAAAAAAAAAAAGAGGATAGTCATCTCTCCAGTCTTTTTTGTTTGTTTCTTTTATTTTGTTTTTCAAGACAGGGTTTTGTGTGTAGCAGTCCGGGATATCCTGGAACATACTTTGTAGACCAGGCTGGCCTCAAACTCACAGAGATCCTCCAGCCCTAGAATTTCTCCCGTATTTGTTATCAAAAAGAAATATGGAAAATGGTAACAGATCTAGTGGTAAACAAGGTGATTCAGTCAACAGACTCTAAAATCTGGAATTTCTTTGCCTTCTCTGTTACCTAAAGAATGGCCTATTGTAGTTATTGACTTAAAAGACTGTTTCTTTACAATACCTCTAAAAGTACAGGACAAAGAAAAGTTTGCCTTTACAGTGCCTACTTATAGTTCCTGGCCTATAAAGGGATATCAATGGAGAATTCTCCCACAGGGAATGTTAAATAGCACCACTCTGTGCCAATATTTTGTACAAAAGTCATTAGAAGTGATATGTAAACAATTCCAACAATCTATCATTTACTACCACATGAACGATATCTTGTTAGCTGACTCAAATATAGAAACAATAGAATGAAGAAGTGAAAAAAAAAATTGCCTGTTTGGGGATTACACATTACACCTGAAAAAAAAAATTCAAAAAGGAGATTCCATTCATTAATTAAGGATACAAAATACATCAATAAACAATAAAGACCCCAAAATGTGCAAATCAGGAGAGATAGACTGGACTCTGAATGATTTCCAAAGCTTTCTTGGAGATATTTCCAATTTACGGACGACTATTAATAAAAAAATCATAAACTGGATAATTTGTTCAAAACCTTAGATGGTGACAAGGACTTAAATAGTCCAAGAAAACTGTCACCTGAAACTGAGAGAAAATTGGCTTTGATGAAAAAGAAATTACAGGATGCACATGTAGATCAAGACCTTAATTGCATTCTGATTATTTTACCCTGTAAGCATTCTCCTACAGGAATTTTATTATATTGGAATAGATATTTCTACCACATAATCTGAGCAAGAAGTTAGAAAAGATTTCTGATTTGATATTTAAAGGAAAATTAAGACTTTGTCAACTGACAGAAATGGACCCAGCAGAAATTGTTGTACCTTTAACTAATGAAGAAATTGACCAATTATGGGCAGAAAGTGAACCTTGGCAAAGAGTAATTTTGGGGGAGAGATTAACAATAGATATCCCCAAAGCAAAAGAATTCAATTTATAAAGGAAAATAACTGGATTCTTCCTTGTAGTGTATAGGATACACCAATTTCTGGAGCCCCTACATTTTACAGTGATGCAAACAAATCAGGAAAGGCAGGTTACAAATCAGAAAATGTAAGTAAAGTGGCTCAAAGCCCTTATAATTCTGTTCAAAAGTCAGAATATTATGATAGTATTAATGGATTTTACAGAACCTCTTAACATAGTCACTGCCTCTCATTATGCAGAAAGAGTTGTTTTACACACTGAAACTACTGGTTTTATTAATAAGACAGAACTAACTTCATTATTTATTCTGTTACAAGAAATAATCAGGAATAGGAATCATCCCATCTATATAACACACATTCAATCCATACATGTCTGCCAGGCTCTCTAGCACAGGTAGTAATGAAATTGATAAATTATTAATAGGAATTGTGCTGGAGGCCTCAGAGTGCTCTCATGAAAAAAAAAAAATCACACCAATAGAAAAGGTTTAAAAAAAGATTGCTCCATCACCTGGCAACAAGCCGAAGAAATTGTAAAAAGGTGTCCCACCTGTTCTTTCTATAACCAAACTCCATTGCCAGCAGGAAATAATCCTAAAGGTATACATAGAAATGAAATCTGGCAGATGGATGTGTTTCATTACAGAATTTGAGAAATTAGGATATGTCCATCATACAATAGATACATTTTCAGAATTTCAACAGGCAACTGCTTTGAGTTCAGAAAAGGCTGATTCTGTAATCACACATTTGCTAGAAGTTATGGCCATAATGGGCATACCTGTACAAATAAAGACTGACAATGCTCTGGCATAGGTCTCTAGTAAAATGAAACAATTTTTGCTTATAATATAAAGCATATTACAGGAATACCACACAATCCTACAGAGCAAGCAGTCATAGAGAGACCAAATCAAACTCTGAAGGACATGCTAAATAAACAGAAACAAATAACAAAGACCCCCAGAGATGGACTACATAATGCTTTATTACTTTTGAATTTTCTCAATACTAATGAGAAAGGAACAACAGCTGCTGAAAGGCATTGGACTATAGAAAAATGACTGAACTAAACCGGCCTCTCTACTTCAAAGATATGCTGACCTCAGTCAGAATGGAAGTCAGGATATGTGCTACATTGGGGAAGGGGTTTCGCTTTTGTTTCTATGGGTGAAGAAAAGCTATGGATACCATCAAAATATAATAAAGATTTGGTTTGAACCAAAGAAACTTCTTGATAGAGAAATGATAGCTCATCTACCCATATTACAATTCTTTAAGTTGTAAGAAAAACTCACCACACAAGGACTGGGACAGGGATTTGTTTTTGTCTGTTGCAGTGGGGTTTCTTTGTCCCAGGTGGCCCAGACCCACAGACCTGCCGCGCCAGACCCTTTACCAGCCCACAGCTGCTGCTCAGGCCCCCAGAAATGACTCAGATGCTTATATTAACTTCATGCTGTTTGGCCTATGGCTCAGGCACATTGCTAGCTAGCTCTTACAACTTAAATCAACCCATTTCTATTAATCTGTCTGCCACATGGCCCATGGCTCACCTGTGTTCCTTACATGTTGCTCCTTGGGCAGCTTGCTCGATCTGCCTCACTCCGCCCTGCTTCTCCTACCTATGCTCTGATTTCTCCTCCTACTTCTTCTATGGTGCCTGTCATGGGCCAAAACAGTTCCTTTATTTAAAGATTGAGATTCACAGCATACAGAAAGGCATTCCCCTGGGTAAGCATCCTCGGATCTTATCAGCTGACACCTGAATCCCACCACATCTGTCTTTACAGAAAACTAGAAATACCCATCTTCAAGAAGTTAAAAAACCTTGGACATCTAAAAATCTAAAGCAGAGGGGAAGGTTATTCAGAAAAAATTTTACAAGCAAAAGAATATGGACCTATTGGTACCAATATAATCCACAGGGTAAAATCTCACTGCCCAACATCTCTATCTTATTTATGAGAAAATTTGAAATCCCAGTTCATTTATAAATTAAAGCTGGCTTTGGAGTTGGAGTGTGGCACTCTCCTTTTTTAAACTCAAGCATGCTTGTTAAAGGAAAATGCAAAATTTGTATCATATCAGAAGAGTCACTTGATATTGGATAGAAGAACAACCAAAATTAAGGGACTATTTTATTGCTGCTGACCTTATTAGATATAAATTTTATATCAAAATGTATTCGAATAATAAACATTTTGTCACGATATTAATGATCATATAAAGTGGTAATTGTAGAGGGAAAAGGCTTTATCTAGCTTCCTGTATATTGTTTTGGGTTTGAGTCTCTCAGTTTTCTGCAATGAACCATGACAATGCTGTAACCTTCGAAGTACCCAAAAGAAAGATGGGACCCTGCAACAATGATTTCACATGGACTATGACAACATCATACTCAACTGACAAACACCAACCAAAGATGGGATTTGGACTATGACTGCTCAGGACAATTTCGAGGTAGCTCGCTGAGATGAACCAGCTTCACAGAATACTCTAGCCAGGTCTTGAGACAAGCCCCTGCACTTTCCTGTTATGCAGAAACTAGACAACAAATGATACAACTACTTATTTTAGGTCTTGACAATTAACAATTTTTTTTTTTTTTTGCAAGATCCCCTAAAGATGCTGTCACCTCCCAGACAACAGGAAGTAAATTTAAGAGCATAATGCCCACATTCACAAGAGGTGCGGTGGATGGTTTTTGGTCTTTCAATGGTTTATGGATGATTGTCATTATTTAGTGTAACTGGTTACAAATTGTTATTGGTTATGGTTAGGAAAGAAAGATGAATGAGGGAGATTAGATTTGGGGTTCATGTTTGAAAAGGGGGGGATAAAAGATAATACAGAATATAAAGGTAGATTATTGAATCTACTTTTAAAAAGCAATTACTAGGAAAAGGAGCTGGCACCAGAGGCTTTTGTAGTGTGTTGTGAGTGAATTGGCTAGAGACTGAGCAGAAAGCATGGCTAAGCTGGGAAACTACAACATGCCTCTTGATGCTTAAGAAGTTGAGACACATTCCCAGTCCACGTCAGACTAAGCAGTGAATGGCATCCTGACCCTCAGGCCAAGCAAAGAAAGCTGGGAGAGCCACCCCCCACCCCCGCCCAATCCCCAGCAAAACACAGCTGGAGGGACATCCCATAGGCCAAAACCCACCCAAACCCCTATCTGAGTCACCATACTCCGACAACTGGAGACATGTTAGGCGCGGTATGATTCTTGCTGTATTATCCTGACCTGGCATTTTACTGGCATTACACTGCGCATGTCAGATTTGCTATTAGGCATCTGACTTTGCTTCAACCAGCTCTGGCATGCTTATTAGGGCTTGTGATACACACCAATCCTATAGTGCCCCGTGAGCTCTACCCAGGCAGTAGCCTATCACAACGCAGCATATCCCACCTACTTTTAATATTTAATAGCCGCCTCTTAGGCTCTCAGGGTCCTTCTCTCCATCTCTCCTATCAACCAAGCAGAACTCCAATAAAGTGTAATTAAGAAGAACCTCTGCGTGTAGTCGTGCTTCACTCTGCTGGCCAGAGGCTGCGGGCTACAGAGACAGGAAAGCCTCCTGGTCCACAGCTGACTAAGAGCCAACTAAGACCCGACTAAGAATGACCCCTGTGATAACTGGAGACACACAGCTCCTTGGCCTACAGCCAACTAAGAGCCAACTAAGAGCAGCCCCTGAAATTATTGGAGACACATAGTCCCCAGTGACACAACTGACCAAGAGCCAACCAAGAGCTGACTAAGGGAACTGAGGAAGCAGTGGGCAGAAACCAGTGCAAGAATACATATAACAATATAAAGAACAACAAAACACCAGAAGAAGATGGAGGTTCTACAATATCAAGGCCTGAGCATAACAATGAAGAGGAAACAGAAGAAAATAACTTTATGAAGATAATAGAAGCTTTAAGAGAGAACACTAAAAAACTCCCTTAGAGAAATAGAAGAAAATACAAACAAAAAATTGGAAGAGATGAACAAATCCCTGACAGAAAATAAAGAAAACCAAGAAAAAGAAAACAGACAGGTGAAAGAAACATTCCAGAAATAAAAAATAGAAATAGAAGTAATAAAGAAGCCACAAACAGAGGCAAAGTTGGAAATAGAAAACCTGAAGAAATGATCCGGAACTACAGATGCAAACATAACCAACAGAGTGCAAGAGATGAAAGAATCTATGGAGTGGAGGATTCAAAAGTGGAAATAGATACATCAGTCAAAGAAAACACTAAAACCAAAAAAGTCGTAACACAAAACGTCCAGGAAATCTGGGACATCATGGAAAAACCAAACCTGAGAATAATTGAATACCAGCTCAAAGGCACAGAAAACATGTTCAACAAAATCAAAGAAGAAAACTTACCCAACCTAAAGAAGGAAATGCCTATAAAGATACAGGAAGTTTACAGAACACCAAATAGACTAGACCACAAAAAGTCTGTTTGCCACATAATAATCAAGCCACTAGACCTACAGAACAAAGAAAAAATACTAAGAGCTGCAAAGGAAAAAGGCCAAATTACCTATAAAGGCAGATCCACCATAGACTAACATCAGACTATTCAGCGGAAACGACAGCAAGAAGGTCCTGGTCAGATGTTATACAGACACTAAAAGAGCATGGCTGCCAACCCAGACTACTATTCCCTGCAAAACTGTCAATCACCATAGATGGTGACTGACAAGGTATTTCACAACAAAACCAAATTTAAACAATACCTATCTACAAATCTGGCCCTACAGAAAGCACTAGAGGGAAAACTCCAACCTAAGGAAACCAGATACACCCAGGAAACCACAAACAATCGATTATCACACAGAAGACAAACCCAAAGAAGGGAAATACATACAAGCTACCACCAAAATTAACAGGAAATAACATTCACTGGTCATTTACATCCCGTAATATCAATGGATTCAATTCACCTACAAAAAGATACATCCTAACACAATGGAGACAAAAACAGAAGCTGCCCTTCTGCTGCATACAAGGACACCTCAACTTGAAAAACAGACACAGGCTCAGAGTAAAGGATTGGGAAAAGACTTTCCAATCAAAAGGTCCTAAGAAACAAGCTAGTGTAGCCATCCTAATATCTAACAAAATAGACTTCAAACTAAAATCAATCAAAGGAGACCAGAACGGACATTACTCATTCATCTCAGGAAAAATCCACTGTAGTGGATTTATGATGTTACATTGTAAATAATAGTCCCACCTATAAGTTTAATAAAAAGCGCTAATTGGCCAAAGACAGACAAAAAATATAGACAAGGCTACCAGACTAAAAAAACTCTAAAAACAGACAAGCAAAAAAAAAGAAAGAAAGAAAGAAAAAAACAAACAAACAAACAAACAAAAAACCCAACAACAACAAGACCAAGTCATAAGTTAGCTTAAAAATAAAAAATTAACAAATATTATGCCTGGGCCTTAGGCCAAACAGCCTAAAATTAAAATTAATATAAACATCTATGTGTCTCTATAAGTCTACAGGTCTAAACCTTAAAACTAAGCCCAAAAGTCCAGGCCAAAAACCTCTTACTACAATCCACCAAGATGAAGTCTCAATCCAGAATATTTATAGATCTATGCCCCCAACACAAGGTCACCTACATATGTAATAGAAACACTACTAAAACTTAAACCTCACCAAACCCCACACACTAACAGTGAGAGACTTAATACCCCACTTTCACCCTTGGATAGGTCAACCAGACAGAAACTCAACAGAGAATTAAGGGATCTAACCGATGTCACAACCCAAATGGACTTAATAGATATATACAGAAGCTTCCACTCAAACACAAAGGAATATACATGTTTCTCAGCACCCCATGGAACTTTCTCTAAAAGTGACCACATACTCAGTAATACAGCAAATATCAATAGATACAAAAAAATGGGAATAATTCCTTGTATCATATCAGACCTCCATGGTCTAAAGTTAGAGTTCAACAACAACAAAAATCACAGAAAGCCTACAAACTCATGGAAACTGAACATCTCTCAATTGAACTACCTCTGGATTAAGGAACCTAGAATTTAATGAAAACGAATCCACAACATACCCAAACTTATGAGACACAATGAAAGCAGTGTTAAGAGGAAAACTCACAGCACTAAAAAACCTACAGAAATCTCACACAAGAGACCTAACAGCACAGCTGAAGGCTTTAGAATAACAAGAAGCAAACTCACTTAGGAGTAGACGGCAGGAAATAATCAAACTTAGGACTGAAATAAATACAATAGAAACAAAGAAAACAATACAAAGAATCAATGAGTCAAAGAGTTGGTTCTTTGAGAAAGTCAAACCAAAAAGCAGAGAGAGTATCCAAATTACCTAAATCAGAAATGAAACAGGGGACATAACAACAGACACCCAGGAAATCCAGAGAATTATCAGGTCATACTTTGAAAATTTATACTCCCCTAAAATGGAAAACCTAAAAGAAAAGGACAGCGTTCTGGACAGGTACCACTTACCAAATTAAATCAAGATCAGATTAAAGGCCTAAACAGATCTATAACTCCAAAAGAAATTGAAGCTGTTATTAAAAGTCTCCCAAGTAAAAAAAAAAGCCAAGGACCAGAGGGTTTCAGTGCAGAATTCTACCAGACATTCAAAAAAGAACTAACACCAATACTCCTAAAACTACTCCATACAGTAGAAACTGAAGGAACATTGCCGAACTCTTTTTATGAAGCCACAATCACCCTATTCCCGAGTCACTCAAAGATGCAAAAAAGAAAGAGAATTACAGACCAATTTCCCTCATCAACATTGGTGCAAACATACTCAATAAAATTCTGGGAAACCAAATCCAACAACATATCAAAAAAATCATCTCAGAGATACAGGGATGGTTCAACGTGAGAAAAACGGTGAATGTTACCTATCATATAAACAAACTGAAAGAAAAAAAAAAAAAACATGATCATCTCATTAGATGATGAAAGAGCCTTTGACAAAATCCAACACTCCTTCATGATAAAAGTCCTGGAGAGATCAAGAATACAGGGAAAATACCTAAATACAATAAAGGTGATATACAGCAAGCCAACAGCCAACATCAAGTTAATGAGGACTGATCTCTAAAATATATAGAGAACTCTAAAATACATAGAGAACTCAAGAAATACATAGAGAACTCAAGAAACTAGAGCCCAAAAACCTAAATAACTCAATTTAAAAATGGGGTTCAGAGCTAAAAATGGAATTCTCAGCAGAAGAATTACAAATGGCTGAAAGGCACTTAAAAAATTGTTCAACATCTTTAGCATCAGAGAAATGCAAATCAAAACAACTTTGAGATACCACCTTTCACCTCTGAGAATGGCTAAGATCAAAACCACAGATAACAGCCTATGCTGGAGAGGATGCAGAACAAGGGGAACACTCCTCCATTGTTGGTGGGAGTGTAAACTTGTACATTCACTCTGAAATGCAGTATGGTGGTTCCTCAGAAAACTGGGAATGCAGTATGGTGGTTCCTCAGAAAACTGGGAATCAATCTCACCAAGGATTCAGAAATACCACTATTGGGCATATACTCAAAGGATATACATTCATACCCCAAAGGTATTAGCTCAACTATGTTTATAGTAGTATTATTCATAATAGCAAGGACCTGGAAACAACCTAGATGCCCCTCAACTGAAGAATGGGTTAGCAAACTATGGACCATCTACACAATGAAGTACTACTCAGCAGTAAAACATAAATAAGTAAATAAATAAATGAATAAATAAATAAACAAATAAATGACATCCTAAAATTTGGAGACTATCCTCCTGAGCAAGGTATCACAAGCCCAGAAAGATGGGTATGGGATGTACTCACTCATAAGTGGGTTTTAGACAAAAAGCAAAGAATAACCAAGCTGCAAACCACAACCCCTGAGCTTGGGATCAGAAGGAACTTAAGAGAGACATCCAGAGATTCCCCTAAGAAGAGAAAACAGAGAAGATCACCTTAGCAAATTGGGATCATAATGGGTAACGACCAAGGAGAAGTGGGAACAAATCATGAGAAGGAAATGGTTGAGTGAGAGCAACAACAGAGAGAGATAAAGAAAGAGAAACAACAAAGAGAGATAAAGAAAGAGATGAATATCTTGATAGAGGAGCCAATGTGGGGTTGGAAAGGGAATGGGTGCTATGGAAACCTCCTAGAACTCACAGGATGTCCCTGGCTAGGTATCCAAGCAATAATGGAGGGGGTACCTAAATAGGACTTCTCCCAGAATCAAATCAATAACCACCCTAAGTATCATCACAGCGCCTACATCCAACAATGAATAGAAGTGGAGGCAGAGATCCATGGCTCAGCATTGGTTAGAGCTCCTGATCCAGGTGACAGCAGGGAAGGAGAGTCTGTATGAGCATGAGAATAGGGATTATGAGGAGAATTCCCACAGAGATGGCTGGCTGGAGCTCTGGGGAGCTCACTAAATGAAGAACAGACACTGGGGAACATCAGGAAAAGGAGCTAGGCCATCCAAGGGTAGGCAACTGTCGACTGGCCTGGGCAGTATGTGGAACCTCGAGGGGTGGGATCAGACTGTGTTTCTGTGCATGGGCTGGCACCTTGGAATCCATTCCCTGCAGAGGAACACCTAACCCAGTCTTAATATTGGGATGAGGAAATCAGACTTGCCTGGGATGGATGTGCCATGCTGAGCTGATGCATCTTGGAACTTCTTGCCCTTTTGGAGGAGGGGATGGCGGATGGGGTGGGAGGAGGCTGAAGGCTGACCGGGAGGGATTGAGAGGAGGGAAGGGAGGGGATCAGGGGGATGCATGGATTAAAAAGCCTTTTTTTATAAAAATAAAATTTAAAAAAAAAAAAAAAGAAAAAAAGGAGCAAGTTATAAGAGACGTTGTGGCCATGCTGTAAAGAGTGGAACCACTAGATACCCCTTCCAAAGCTCAGGTTTGCGGTGCTTGGGGGAAGGGAAGCCTTCATGTGTCTGGCTATATCCTGAAATGGAGCCTCATCCCATGAGTATTTCTTAAGAGAGATATGGGGCAGGACTGATCTGATGATGGACAGAGAAACTTCTGGCTTGCTGATGAAATTTTTGACATTTGCAATTACAGAGTAACAGCCTACCATGAATAGTTCATTCATAATTTATGTATCATTACAATGTAATAAATGAATAAAATCCAAAATACTGAGTGTTACAAAAAAAGAAAAAGCAATTACTAATTTTCAGTATTTTACATTGGATTGGACTTTTGTATACTGTATATAAATTGTGTATATTGATACAAAGAAGATTAATTTTGTTATTATACATATATCTCTACACCTGTTTAAAGTATTATGACTATACAGTTCATCTAACAATGTAATACAAATTACTAGGCCTTTAAAGTTACTATTATCAACTAATTAGGATGTAAAGAAATGCAAGTTAGTAGTTAGACATTACAACTAAACTTATAGCCATATTAGATATGTTTTCAAGGTCAAACAGATATATTTTAGATAGGTCATCTCAGACACTTCAGACAACAACAGAATATGGTATTTAAGATATTTTAATACCATAGGTTATTTTTATGACAATGGAGACATTTGCTCCTGGCAGCACCAATATACTTCAGAGAAGATGATGGGCACTGAAGAAATTCCATATGTAGTTGACCTTCTTCTTGACAAAAGTTAGCCACTGGGCAAGAAAGTAGTCTTGCCTCAACTGCTGACAGTATGATGTCCAAAATGAACAAGCAGGACACACACACCAAAAAAATTGCTGAACCTTGCCAAAACAAGGCAGGAAGGTCTTTAAAAATATCATGTTTCACAGAGAAGTCTGTCAGATGATGCTAGGCCTGTAGGCCAAAGATGGGTACTTTACCGCTGCAAAGGAACCTTGGGTGACTGTCCAGGTAGCCAGTTGTTTTATTTTTCACATTTTTTGGAAGTGGCTTGCTTGCACACTCTGTTTACATGAGAGGCTCTCTACAGCTGATGGCTTTAAACTCTTGCTTAGGCACTCCCTAAAGGAATTTGGGGAAACTGTGCTTCCTCCTGCATTTTAAAACTGACAGCTAAACTGGGTGTGCATGGTGGCACCACACTTGGAAGCTTGAAACAGGAGGTTTGCTACAAGTTTGAGGCCAATATGAGCTACATGGTGAATACCAGACAAGCAAGAGCTACATAAAAAGACCCTGTTTAAAAAGCCAAACATAAAGAAATATTCATAAACTGACAGCTAAAATATTTCTGCATAAATTTTTCCACCTGGAAAATTAAAGGATTTCAATAAATGTGTCGAATGAATAAAGAAACCAAGAGAAAAAATATAAGGCCATTAAATTCAAGTGACACAAATACGGCTTAATAATTTACCTCAAAAAAATTGTGGGAAAAGTTAAATGGCAAGCATGTATGGAGTTTACAGTACAGATGGTGGCACATAGAAAGTTCTCCACATGTTCTGTTGCCACTGTAATTGTTACTAGCTGAATACACAGTGATAACTCAGGATCAGATAATAACTAAAGAACTGCTGAGTAGAAAGAAATTAAGAAAGCTACTTGTTACAATAAACTATTCTGCAGAATAGGAAATCTTTCAGGGGGATGAGAAAAGTAGTTTGAAAATATATATTTATGTACGAAGTACATCCTTTCAGAGAGCAGTCAACAATGGTTCTCTCATTCTAAAAATGTTAAAAGCATAAATGAGAAGAATGATGTGAGATATCTTTCTATGCCCTGTAAATATGCTTTATTACCATGTGTCAATAAAGATACTGTTTTGGCCTATGGCAAGGCAGCTTGGAGGCAGGCAGGAAATCTAAGCAGAGATAAAGGAGAAGGAGGGCAGAGTCAGACAGACCTACAGGCTGCTACTGTGAAAGCAAGATGTAATGGGACACAGGTAAAGACACAAAGCCATATGGTAATACATAGATTAATAACAATTGAATTATAAGAGCTCCTTGGTAATGAGTCTGAGCCATAAGAAAAACAGTCTATAATTAATGTAAGCCTTTGTGTGTTTATTTTATAAGCAGCCGCATGACCATGGGTGGGAACTTCAGGCTATAGAATAACTGAGAATGCACAAAAATAAAAGAAATAAGAATATACATTCTGGTGTTCGAACTGAATTCAGCTCCTCCTTATTACTCACTACTGTGAACTGGAGTTCCCAGAAAAAGAAACAAACAAAAACAAATAGCCAACAACAACAATAAAGACACCCCAACTCTTAAATATTCTACAAGGCTGATAGACTCATTAGAACTCATGTGACTGTGGAGAGCTGGAATGTTGCTAGTTAGAAGCAGAATTATTTTGTGCTATTTTAACCCCTTAAATAGCTATTTATTGCCCATTTCTGTATTTGAACTAGTACCCTTGTGACTATCAGGCAAGACCCTTTTAGGAACATATAACCTTTAATTTTTACAAATCCAAAGGCTAACAGTATTATCAAATAGCATCCAAGGTTGATAGTGGCAACCTCCCCACTCTACTGTAAACTGCACACCTGATACCCCACCAATGGGCTTTTAAGACACATTTATCTATGACTTTCTTTGTTCGGTTACTATAAACACTTCATAGAGTAACCTGGACCTGTGTTACTGGGCAATGGTCACTCATACTTGGCTCTGGAGTAAACTCTTACTCTCTTTGTGGTAAAAAGTTGTGATTCTGTATTGACACTGAGTGACCTGGCAAAATTCAACTCTTCAAACATCTGGTCCCTCATCTGTAAAAAAGGAATCTTGGCAACATAGCTTGATAGAGGATCAAGTGTAAAAACATATGAAATGTATTCAAACTTCTCAGTACATGGCAGCTATTTCTTTTTCCTTTATCTCTCTCTAGAAGAATCTCAAATTTCAACTAACTTTAATCTCTTAAATTAAAATTTTACATCTCCAGACAACAGTTAGCATTTTTAGCCTTTACAATTATTGAGACAGAACTTTTAACCTGCCGGAGTTTATAGAGACCCAAAGTCCTGAAATAGAATAGGGGTATCTATCTATAGAAACATCTCTCCATAACTTCCTACTAGAATAACAAAGGCTATCCTCTACCCACTTCTGTAAAAAACTTCCCACACTTACAGAGCATAAAACAGAATCTAAAGAGGAAAACAGCCGAACCTGTGAACCTAAAATAGACCTAGCCGCTGTGTTTGGGGTAATTAATGCATAAGGCACCAGCACAACACTGAAATACACAGGAACCTCTTCTCTGAAGACAAGGTCTCAATATCCCTATCAACTCAGCAGATTAGAGAAAGCAGAAAGAACAGAAGAGGGGGCTGAACAGTTTTCACCAAAAAAGCTTAGCGTCCAGAACATTTACTGCTGCCAGACTAACTTGTCTGGAACTGAACTCAGAATAAAGAATGCCTAAGAAAGCTTTCTATGGTAATAAGAGCCATCAGTTTCTGAGAGCTTAGAAGATCATGCACTATTATGCTCTATGGATTAGCTTATCTCTTTACCATACATAGCTGGGGGTGGGGGGGCACAATGTTAAGCAACCGAGACTCAGAAGCTAACTGAACTACCCACCATGACACAGCTAGGACTGCAAGGATAATCGGGGCAAGGACTTCAATATTCACTCTACAGATTCTTACCTTTTAGTTTGTGATACTACAGCTTGGAGAAATGGTTTTTTTCCAGAATCCCTTGCAACTAGATAAACCACGGGACTGAGTTCTGCCCATGAAACCTAAGCAGAAATACATGCTTCTGGAGAGACACCTTAAAATAGAGGGGTGTCTCTCACTTCTATGACTGTTATCTTAGACATTAGAAGTGCTGGCTAAACTTCAATGGCCATCTCAATTTGTAACAAAGACAGCAGAGACAGAGCTAGCAACAGCCAAGATAAAACTTCATGCTTCTTCCAGTCTTATACTTCCTACATCCAGACTTCACTTCCATGAGAGAGAAATAGGCATCCAATCTGTATGAACTGCTGCCAGTTTAGATTTTCAACTTATTCCATTATTTTATGTACAGTTGAACTTGGTCCCAACATAAATACTGATACACTACAATACAATCTTTTTTTTAATCACTTCTTTAGTAATGCCTTGCTGTCAGATAAAATTATTACACTTCATATAATACGTTTGTCAAGTATTCCATGTGTGTCTATTATACAGTAGGTCCTGTGCTAGGTGTTGGGAACACACTAAAGACTAACCTATATTACTAGACTTACAAGAGTTTATAGCTGAGGGTACAGAACTAACACTGACATAATAACCAATATTTTGGGTTACAATAAATGCATAATGATGGCAGCATAGAGAAGGTTATCTAACACCATCCCTACCTATTCAATCCTTCCCATCTTCCAAAGCATGCCTCAAATACCACTCTCTCCAATAATAAGCCATTCCCGGTGTCATGCCTCTGGCTAAAACCACTTTCTTTCTCACAGCATGCCATATTGTTTGTATCGCTATACTTGATTCTATCCAAAAGGCCAAGAAGGAACTGTTCACACTTCTCTATTCAAACCCACAAAAAAGCAAAACATAGTCTCTTCCCCACCCCCTCTCTCTCTCCTTCTCCTCCCCCTCCCCTCTCTCTCAGGACCTGCCTTCCCTTAGCCAGGCTTTTGTATTTCTCATTTTTACCCCACACACCAGAACTAAAGCTTTGCTTTTTGGCTATACTCTACCTTCTCTTCAGAGGTTCCAGAGGTTCCTGTGCTCATTGCTGCCACCCAACAGTTCAGCCCCAGATTACAGATATTAAAGTAGCCAACAAGAAGTGCACTAAAGGAAGCTGCCATCTCAGACTGAACAAGAAAGTAATTCTCAAGTTGGGACTGAAGTGGAACCACGTAAGGGTGGGTCTGTCTAGATACCAACCCATCCTCTACCTTTAGTTTTCTCATCTTCTGATAAATACTTGCAGATCTACTATATACCTAGTGCTTCATCCTATTATTATTTTAGAAAAGAAAAACCATGAAGCAGAAGATATCTGAAATGCAGAAACAATACGAATGAATATATATACGCACATGTATATGTATATACATACACATAAGTTAGTGAGAAAAAGGATAAATAGCCTGAGTGTGCTCCTTTGACTTGATGGTACATCGCAAACAAGGAAATACAAGAGATACTCAGAAACCAAAGGAATGTAACTAAAACCAGGATATGACACCAATCACTAAATTATCATCACACTGGGAAAAATTTAAAAAGCTGTTAATAGCAAGTAGTGGTGAAGACTCCAGCAACAGGAAATTTCTTCATAATCATGTCAACTAGAACAATCACTTGGAAAGCATGATAATAACAGGTACTATTTCTACTTAAATATAGGAAAATAGGTATGGGGGCATGACAGAATGCTTACACCTGCACTATTTTTTGAGGGGATGTGTCACTTTGTTTTTGAGACTGGATTTTCCAAACTCACTACAGACTTGAGATTGTCAATGAGCTATGTAACTTATCCTCCTGTATCCATCACTGGAATGCTGGAATTACTGACAAATACTGCTGAGCTACACCTGCATTACTTGTAACATCAAATGTTCATGTATAGAGTAACTTGTGGAACATCCATAAAATGGAATTCAATATACCAAAAATAGATTGCAGCAGTAGATGAATCTCACAAATATATCTTTAAAAATGTGAATCAAACTCAAAATACTGTGACAATAATGTAAAAACCATAATGTCAAGCTCAAGTTTAGAAATGCACGCAAATGCTGTAATACTTAAAGATAACCAAGAAAAGTATTAGGCCAAAAGTCAGAAAAATGATTATCAAAAGACACAGTTAGGAGATATGAAAAGTGTCAATTATAATAATAATGTTCTATTTCTCTTCTGGGTGGAGGTCTCATGAGTACTTGCTTTGTAGTTATTTGTTAGAATGCGTATTTTGTACACTTCTGAATGTGTATTTTATAATAAAATAAGAATACAGGAAATATCAATATGGAGTATTTTCATTATCAAATATTAGCTATTCTGAGATCAATGGTTTGTAAGACTGCTTAGGGACAACACCCTAACATGCCATTTACCAACTCTCACTACTTAATGAACATGTTCTCTTAATGATTATAGCCACCCACTAACTGTATACATAAAAGGTACTCCAAATGCAATCAACAGGTATTTACTAAACGTCTACTGCCAACCAAAAAAAAAGGTCCAATACATCAAAGTCTAGACAGTGGACATAAAAACTTTCGTCCTGCACCAAGTTAGCCTTCCAACTAAGTCTGGAAAGAGAAGAACCTAGGGCAACTCAAGCCACACACCAAGTCATGGTTTGTATCACCAGTTTCCCAGTCTTTTCACTTCAAGAACCAGCTACTTGGTTTTGTCAAAAATCATGGATTCATGTGGGCAGAGCTGTTAAGAGTCCTAAGTCAAAACACGGATCCTAGCAATGGCGATGATGAGAAAATTGGCCTAAATGGTGTCAAAATTGTCAAGGAATGCTCCTCTATCTGAGATTCAGGGAGAAGTGATTTGCATATTATCAGACATTATACCCAAGATTTTCTGTGTACTTGTATTTTCTGAAATGAGAATGGGCAACTTGACAATTTTAACCAAAATGGTAGAGTAGTCACTGCACCCAACGAGGTGACTCCTGTTTTTTGTTTCTCGAGAGACATGAAAATGAATGTGGTTGAAACTTGGGGTCCTGGTCCCCTCAGACATGTGTTGTGAATGCCCAATACTCACTCTCAGTTCTTCGAAGGCCTCATCCAGCGTGGACAGCTGGTGGCCCCGGTGAGCCCCAATGACCGGACACAGGACGCAGATGAGCTGCCTGTCTTCCTGGCAATAGGTGCTCAAATCCAGCCCATGGTCCGGACACTTCCTCTTGGCCACTCTCTCCGCTTCCATCTCTATTTCGGGATCAAATTCGCTTTCTGCCTCAGTTTCTCCTTCTGCCTCAGATTCTCCTTCCTGGTTGTCTTCCTCCGCCTCACTTTCCTGCTCATCCTCCATCTCTTCCTCGCTGCCTTCTTCACTCTCCTCCTCACTCTCCACCTCACTGTCTTCCTCGGTCTCGCTCTCTTCTTCCGACTCACTGTCCTCCTCAGACTCGCTCTCTTCTTCCCCCACCTCGCTCTCTACCTCCCCCTCGGGCTCCCCTTTGGCCTCGACGTCTTCGGGGACCGCGTCATCCTCCTCGTGGGCCGGCGGGGTCCAGGCCTGGGCGCCATGGACGTAGTCAGCCAGGCGGTGGCTGAGGAACTTCTGGCGGTGCGCGTCGGCGTGGCGGCGGCAGTAGCAGAAACCGCAATCGCGGCACACCTCCTCGGCCCCGGGCGCCTCGTCGGGCTCACACTCGTCACACGTGCCGTCGGGAGGCAGCTCCTCGCAGGCCGCGCCCACTCCGGAGGCCATGTGGCTGCAGGGACGCGGCCGAGGCCTAGCGGCTTCCGTGCTCTCCGCCTTCACCGCGGGGCCTCCTCGCGCAGGCCCGCCTCCCAGCCCCCCGGGGATTGACCGCCCGCCCCGCTGGGCCGCGCCGCGTCCGGACAGCTGAGGCCTTGGGGCCCGCCGGGCGACAGCGTTAGGCCTGGAGCCCACTCCGCTGCGGGGCCGCGCTCTGCCGCGTCCCTCACGCGCCACTTCCGGCTCGGCTGCCCGCGCCCCGTCGGCCCCCGCGCCGCGCACCTCGGCCTCCGTTGCCCGGCAAGATCGCGGCCGCCGCGGGCCCGCGCCGCCCCGGTTCCACTTTCCCCTCGCCGTCAGCGGCCTCCTTTTACTTCCTGAGTCACTTAAAGCGGCAAGAGCCTTTTTCTGCGTTTTCCCGCGGGGCCGAGCATCCCCCCGGAAGGAGAAGCTTGAACGCAGTCTCTCCCTCGCTGAGCCGGAGGCGAAGGGCCCCGCCTTCCCCACGCCCTCCCTGGAGGTGTCAGCCTGACCGAAAACCACTAGTCTGAGGTCCCTGCGGACTTGAGTCTCTCTAGTGTCAGTCTGTCCCCGCCCCTCTACGGTCCTTGGATTCTTCAGGGGGCCAAGGCCCAAGGCTCTTTATCAGACTGGACCTGCTCTCCTGGGTTTTCCACCAGGCCCCCAAAGGGCTGTGTTTGTTCTGCTGGGCTCCGGGAGTCTCAGAGTCAGGCTGAGCAAACAGGCAACATTTTCGATTCAAGGCAATGTTATGAGTTTTGTATGCGGAGCCTATTTGCATTCCGGGCTCCTAGAGACTCAGAACCTCTGAGTGGTTGCTGTGTCAGGTAAAGGGGGGTGCAGGGAGAATGTATTTATGAAGTAACATTCCAAGCCCCGGTTACTAGGGAGTCCCTCTAGATTCAGACCCGGCTCCAAGAGAATGGAATGGTGTTTTTAAGGCCTGTTTTAGAACTTTATTCACAAAAGTCCCTAAATACTAAGGCCACCATTTAGTTTTGTTATCATGGACAAATTTATTCACCTTTCTGTTTTTCTGCTTTAAAAAGAAACAAACAAAAAATGTAAAATAGAAATACTTCTATTTCATGGGGACTTGTGAATTAAATGTAAAGGAGTCTATCTACACTACTTAGTGATCACTAAGCTTTAATTATTTTTAGCACAATGGTAGTTAGTGCTGACACTGACCCTTTGAGGATTATTCCATATCTTAAACATGTAAGACATTTTTGGCAGACTGCTGCCAATACAGGCTTCCCCATCTCTACCCACTATGGGCTTCTCTCCAATAACAGAAAAAAAAAAAATGTATTTGATCTGGTGGGGCAGAGAAGTGAGATTAAAAAAAATGGAAGGTTGATCCCAGCAATTGGGAAGCAGATACCAGTGAATCTCCAACTTTTGGTCTAGCCTTGAGTCTAGCACCGTCTACCTAGAGAGTTCCAGGACAGCCCAGCACAGATGCTGTCTTTGAAAGGAGAGGGGGCAGGGAAGAAAGGAGAAGGAGATAGGTGGCCTCTGTTTTCTTTAGATAATACTGCTAACATTTCCAGGTCTCCACAAAAAACATTAAGGGGTGTAGATTAATAAACATCTTAATGTTTGATGCCTCGTAAAATAATGCATGTTCAGTCTATGCAGCTGTTGTTAAATATATATATATATATTTTAGAAAGTTTGGAGACTTTGTTTATGTTTGTTTTAACCTCAGAACAATTCTATAAAATGTTGGAAAAATAGATTTGTTTTGTTCCAATTAAATTTTGTACACATTTGTTTTCCTTCAATTCATTTCTCTAGAAATTACTTCTATGTCTTCATTCAAAACAAAAATTGATACGTTATTCTGGAAAAAAGTAATTGACCAATGCCAACTCAACTTCAGCCACAGTAGATCTGTGAGCAGCGTTGGTTGCTTGATTATATTTAGACTTTAGGAAAACAATAACAAAATCTTTGAAGTGAAAATACATTCTAAAAAGTATTTGTGCATGGTGGCATATACTTTGGTTCCAGCCACCTGGGAGGCTGAGGCAGGAGAATTGCTTATTTGAGGCCCACCTACACTAAAACAATAAAAGACTGTCTTTAAAAAAATTAAGAAAATCTGTAGAAAGTAATGCTCAGTGGTAGAGTATTTAACTATATATAAGAGGCCCTGGGTTAAATGCCTAGTACAACACCTCACCCCACCCCCAGAAAAAGGGCATTTATGAGGCCCAGAGTTTTTGGCAAATAATATGTTATCATTATTATTCTTGGTTCTTCTTAATATGAACCTAACAAAACACAATGCTGTGCAATACTTCATAGACCATGTTTGAACCATCTATGGAGAGAGTCTTAGAGCAGAAGTACCTGAAGTATTCAAAAGGGACTTTGTAAAGTTCTGGTGACCTAACTAGTGGATTCAGTCAGATGAGCTTCTCTACTGCTCTCCAATGAAAGTAGATTCTCTAATCATAGTAGTCTTTGGGAACATCTAGAGATAGCCTTATCACACTAATCTATTATTTCATGGAAAATTACCCTAAAAAGTAGAACCTGGAGATAGTGGATGGTCATCTGTTGTCTTACTTAACTTCGATGAGTAAGGAATCCAGGAGTGGATTAGCTATGTGTGGTTTAGGCTTAGAAATGTAAGCAAGGACATTGTCAGTAGTATAGGCACTTAAAAAGCTAATCTGCAAATCTTGTATTTGCTTGCAAACGAGCTTGCTCATGTGGCCATTGAGAGGAGGCCACACTACTTTATATAGGACCTCTTTGACTGTCCTATTAAAAAAAGCTGAATTTCTCCAAGTGGTGGAAGACATAATATCATTTATGACCTAATCTATATGCTGGTGTTTGTAACATAGACTATTGGGTCATAGAGATAATATTATGCTATCCAGTATAGGAAGAAGCTGACCAAGGGCATATATATCAAACATTTGAGTTTGGGGGAGCTTCTTGGAAGCTATCATGGTCTGCCTTTTGGTCTCCAGTGATCTATGTATCTCCCAAAGGTAAACTCTCCTCACTTTTTCCCATCCAGACTGTCATCTAAACTGACTGCAGATGTGAGTAAGTCTCCTCCCAGGTTTAATGTTTTAAATTAAGCTTCTCAAGTGTAAATCTATCCATGTTAACACCCTGGACTCCCAGATACAATGGCAGGGTAGGCTCAGTACAGCTAGAATGGACAGTCTATTCCAATGGAAAATAAGAAGCTCTGGATGGCTATTGGTCATCAGGATCCTGTGTGTTAGAATTTTCTTAGAGCTTTCCGGCTTATTCCTGTATGGGAAGAACTTTCCACAGTTCTTAGTTTACCTGTTGGACTCTTCATTCCTTTTCCATTTAAAGTAATTCATATTTGAGAGGCTGGAAGAGATGCTTAGTGGTTAAGAGCACTGGCTGCTCTTCCAGAGGTCCTGAGTTTGATTACCAGAAACCACTTTGTGGCTAACAACTATCTCTAGTCAGATCTGATGCTGTCTTCTGACATAATGATGTACATGCAAATAAAAGTAATTGGTTTTTAAAAGGTAATACATATTTGAAACTGTGTAGTATGTTGCTTGCTTTGATTTTTAACAATAGGATCTAGGAGGTCCAAATTCTACTTTAAATTATATTTTCTCCATCCTTGCTTGTAATACTTTTAAAAGTAAGTATCCTATTAATACAATTCAGTTTGTTCTGTTACACAAAATTCATACCTACAAGTCTTTTCAAAATAAGCCCATACCTACTGAGACTGTCCCTCTGCTGAAGCTGCTGAGGCACACACCCTGGGGCATCTTTAAAGCTCTATTTTTGTCTGAGTGATTCTCTGAATCCCTGCTATGGGCAATTTTGAGTTCTATATAACAGATTGTACAGACATACTTTCAACCCATCAATGATATTTGTTATAATAAGGTTCTTTGGTCTCGGGCGGCCAGAGATCTAGACTTATAGACTTGTAGTTAGTCTTAGACCGCTTAGCCGCCCACTGTTGTTTAGGCCTTAAAAATGATTTAGATGTTTATATTAAGTTTATGTGATGTGGGAATGTCTTTCTGTATGCTGTAAATATCAATCTTTAAATAAAGGAGCTGTTTTGACCCATGACAGGCACTATAAAAAAAATAGACAAAAAAATCAAATTAAATTTAAAAAAAAGACAAAGTCAAAAACAAGTCAAACCACCCACCCCCCCCAAAAAAAACATAAAAAAACACAAATAAACCATGGGCCATGTGACAAACAAATTAATAAAAATAAATTAAAATAAAAAACTAGCTAACAATATACCTAAGCCATAGATCAAACAACATAATCATTTTTAAAGGCCTAAACAACAACAAACAACTAAAGGGTCTAGGGCAGAAGGTCTGTAAGTCTAGACCTCTGGCCGCCCAAGACCAAAACACCTTATTATAGCAGATATTTGCAGCATCCTGCAGTTTGTCTTCATCTGGAAGCCTTTTCTTTATTTTAGCATTATTTGCCACCTTTAGCTTGACATTTCCAAACTAGATTTTTCTTTTCTGAAGAGGTCTTCAATAGTTCCTTGCTTTCACATTTGTGAGGAGATCAGGCAGTACCTTCACCACTCCACCAGGAAATGACTTTGGCTACAATAGCCAATTGATTAGGCACACTTTCTATTTTCCACATCACTGTAGGTGACAGTGTCACTAAATTTCTGTCTCTATATAACAAACACCACTTCTAGCTTCCAATAACACTTTCTCTTTCAACTCTCCCTACAGCTTTTTCAAAGACCATTTGGATCTGACTAGTAGTTTCTTCAAGGTTCTAGTGTTTCACTAATATTCACCTCAATGTCCTGCTAGCTTCTTCCCGGTGCCCAAGTCCAAAGCCATTCCAGTTTTAGAGTTTTATTATGGAAAAACATCACTGAAATAAAATCTGTACTCTTGATCTACTGCATAACAGTTACTTGAACACTTTGAATCATCCTCAGGATGCTTGGCACTCTTGGCACTGGCATTCTTTTCTCACAGAGGCTAACAACAGCTGTAAGGCATCTATCTATCTCAAGATGCTCAGTAGGCAGATGTGGAGGATAGGACATGCTGCAGCTGTGACTCATGAATGAATGTGAGAGTCTCAGAAATAGATAATACATTTCTAAATAGCAAATATGTGTTATTATGTGGCTTGTGGCTTTTAGGTCTTAAGCCTTTAAACACTTTGTCACTGGGAGCTGTCTCTGACTCCCTATGGCGTTCTGATCCTGGGGACCTCCATTAGAATACTTCAAAGCATTAGAATACTTCAGACAAGACACAGGGAGTGTAGTACAGAAGACAGGTGGAGTTTATTACGGAGAAAAGTAGAGCCCTCTTAAGGGGTGAGAGTGGCCAGTGGCCAGAGGGACCACTGCAGAGCAATGCACTCTCTTAAGGGGTGATTGTTGGACAACAGCCAAAGAGAACATTACACTGATCTACATTTTTGGCAGTTTTTAGCTTGTTTCTGGAGTCTCTCCACAGCTTTTCCTATGGTGTGAGTTTCCTATCCAGGTGATTGACGGGTCCACTTGGATGGATTCTTAAAGGAGGAAACAACAGTAACTACCAGAAATCCTTTTGCTAAGCAGGAATTTCACAGAACTTGGTTATCTATTAATGGCCTCCCAAGAAGTTTAGAACAACAGGTTTCTAACTAGGGACAGAGATATGACTCAGTGATGTGGGAATGTCTTTTTGTATGCTGTGAGTATCAATCTTTAAATAAAGGAGCTGTTTTGGCCCATGGCAGACATCATAGAAAAAGTAGGCAGGGAAATCAGAGCATAGGTAGGACAAGGGTGGAGTCAGAGAGAGATGGAAAGAGAGAGAGGTGGAGCCAGATGCCCAAAGAAGAAACATGTAAGGAACACAGGTGAGCCACGGGCCACGTGGCAGACAGATTAATGGAAATGGGTTGAGTTAAGATGAAAGAGCTAGCTAGCAATGTGCCTGAGCCATAGGCCAAACAGCATGAACTTAATATAAGCATCTGAGTCATTTTGTGGGCCTAATCAGTAGCTGGCGGCAAGGCGCTCTGGGACTGACTGACTGAAGGTCTGAGGGTCTGGACATCTGGCAGGACGGGGCCAGGAAACCTATTGTAACAGGTCAGATCTCATTTTTTGAGCTGTAATCAAAGTCCTTGCAGCTTGGGTTCTTGGTTTTACAAGCTGCTGATTTTGAGGTAAAGGTCCATCCATCTAAACCTGGTAATATCTAACTAGCTACCTAACAATTTGAACTCCCTACAAATGAAGAAACTTAAATTCTGGGAAGAAAACAAAGCAAAAGCATATGTATGAGGGAGAGAGAGAGAGAGAGAGAGAGAGAGAGAGAGAGAGAGAGAGAGTGCGCGCGCATGCGCGCGCGGGCACACACACACACACACACACACACACACACACACACAGAGCACATGAACAACTGCAACAAAAGCTTAATAAAGGATATCTCACCAGAGGGTGGCTTCCCTGAGACCCTGGCTGCTCCTCGTAGTTTTCCCACGTCCATCCCACCCCTCAGCTGTGGTGGTAATGTGTACCCTTTTCCACTGACCAGGTAAGAAGAGTTAAGGTTGGTGGGATCCTTAATGTAGCACAATTGGTTTCAGAAAAGCCTCTAGAAGTTTAAGAGAACAAGATGAACTTCAAAGTCCACTGCTGCTGAGAAAGTGCATGGGCCCCTTCAGCTGCTCCCATTTTGTGTAATTAGACTGTCAGCTCGTGATTTCATTTTCTCCAACAAGCCCCTGAGATCACCTAAATCTCATCTCTTCCTGTTATCATATTAGCTACTATCTTATCCTATTATGTCAGGACAGTGAAATATGATACCTCCCAGCTCATCTCAGCCCCACCAAAATATAAAGAATGAAGGCTTTGGGGATGGGCCTGCCTCTGCCCCTCACATGACCGTTGGAGATGGCTATACAGAATAATGAGCTGCTGCTCGGCACAACAATTTTCTGAATGTTTCATTTTGTTCAGGGCGCACACATGAACAGTCTAACAGTTCACTGCTGCTTCTATGGACTATGGACACTTCCACCTTAAAAGCAAATATCTGCAAAAATAATCCCAGATAAACCCTAATCATGCTATTTCATGACACTCATTTAGTATGTTATTTGCTTAAGAGACCCTATTTTCCTGATCATGAGAATTCAAAGCATTCTCCTGACACTCACTTCATCACTGCTCTCAGATTCCTTCTATAAATTACTTCCTAGTGAATGCCTCCATTTTGCCAGTGTGGAAACTGAAGGCTGGGGGAATTATATCCAGTCAATTGTGAGTTAATTTCTGACTTCCTCTCTGGTCTCAAGCCAGCTCCCTAAACCCAGGCTGATGCTAATTCTTTTTGTCAAGACAATGTTTTCAAGCTCCTCTTCTTGAAAATGCTTTCCTGGGGGGTGGTCTTGGCTTTTATCTCCACGGACTGCAAAGCAGGAAGACGGACACTTAATCATCTGTGAGATCAGCACTCTGGGAATCAGGGGGAAAAAAATCTGAAATTTGCCTTCCATTTCTCCACTTGGAAAAGCAGTCACCTCTGGACTGGAACTAATTAAAGACTTTGTATTTCAGAGGTTGGTGCACTGCCCTTGTAAATCAAGAGTTATGAGGGCAAATCTCCCTGAGGCAGTTTTCTCTCTGTTTATTTATTTAGGAACTTGAGTGCAGGTAGACCAGTTAGTCTGCTCAGATCCTAATCTGCCCTCCATTCATGCAAGATATCTTTCTTGTTTCATTCCACTTTAATTTAACCTTATTATTTCTTTATCTCCAAATCTACTTGCATTCCCCCAAAGTTTCCCACAAAAACTTCTTCAGTGTGTTTGATAAATGTCACTGTGTAGGTCTGTATCTTTCAAAAGTGTATTGCTTTGTTTAATGTCTGTATTAAATTTTACATAAACCTAGAACTAAAGAATTCTTTGTCTCTTTAGTTTACACAGTACTGTGTTGTTAAAAAAATCTTGAAGATTTTTAAGAGATGACTTATCTGTTAAGAGCACCTCTTTCAGGAGTCTCCACTTCAGTTTCCAGCACCCTCATTGGGCAATTCACAGTGATCCTGTAACCCCAGTTCCAGTGATCTAACTCCATTTCTGGTTTTCACAGTGATCCACATGGTGCTCCAATACACACTCAGGCCCACACATATACACATAAAAATATATACATGTCTCTCTATGTAGTCCTGGCTGTCCTAGAGTTCACTATGTGGACCAAACTGGCCTTTTAACTCATTCTGGCTCTGAGATTAAAAGTGTGCAACACTATACCCAGCGCTTGCTCTCTCTCTCTCTCTCTCTCTCTCTCTCTCTCTCTCTCTCTCTCTCTCTCTCTCTCTCTACCTGTGTGTGTGTGTCTGTGTGTGTGTGTGATGTGGGAATGTCTTTCTGTATGCTGTGAATATCCATCTTTAAAGAAAGGAGCTGTTTTTGGCCCATGACAGGCATCATAGAAAAAGTAGGTGGGGAAATCAGAATAGAAGGCCAGAGTCAGAGACAAACTGAGCAAGCTGCCCAAGAAGAAGCATGTAAGGAACACAGGTGAGGCAAGGGCCACATGGCAGACAGATTAATGAGAATGAGTTGAGTTAAGATGTAAGAGCTAGCTAGCAATGTGCCTGAGCCATAGGCCAAGCAGCATAAAGTTAATATAAGCGTCTGAATCATTTTGAGGGCCTGAGCAGCTGCGAGCAGCTAAGGGGTCTGGGGATGCAGGTCTGTGGGTCTGGACCTCTGGCCTTCAGGGGCCAAGAAACCTCATTGCAACATGTGTGTGTGTGTGTGTGTGTGTGTGTGTGTGTGTGTGTGTGTATGTATGTGTGTGTGTGTGTGTGTTTATCTTGAATACTGGGCTGGAGAGAAGCCTAAGGGTTGAGTGTCTGCTGCTGTTTTAGAGGACTGGAGTTTGATTCTTAGCACTCTCATCAAGTCCCACATAACCACCTAGAATTCCAGCTCCTAAGAATCTGACACCTTCTTCTGGCATCTGCATGCATTCACACATGCACACATATGCATGTAAAAGTAGAATAAGTCTTTTTAAAAATCTATTCCTTTTTTAAAAAGATTTATTAATTATGTATAGTGTTCTACCTGCATGTATACCTGCATGCCAGAAGAGGGCGCCAGATCTTATTATAAATGGTTGTAAGCCATCATTTGGTTGCTAGGAATTGAACTTAGGACTCTTGGAAGAGCTTCCAGTGCTTTTAACCTCTGTGCCAACTGTCCAGCCCCTAAAATCTATTTCTTGACAATATTTTGGTATTGTGCCTAGATCACTGGGTCCCCCAAAAGACCAGCAAGGAGTCTGAATTCATATGTAAAAGCAAAGAGCCTTTATTCAGGCTTAAGCTTGGACTCTTGTCTGTCAAACAAAATGGTTAGAACAGAGATAGTGCCCAGCCCAAGGTAGGTAGGGTTTTATAGTGGTAAAGGTTGAGGATTTTTAGGGTTCAGGACCCTTATTGGCTGACATTTGTCTAGGGTGTCCATAAGAAAAGGAAAATAGGTGTTTGCTGGACTAAAGGACACCTGGTGATATCTATAATGGTTGAAACGTTAGGTATTTCCTCTGGAACATTAGATATTTTCTCCTGGGATACTGATTGGCCCTTTCCTGGTTGGTGCCAGTTTTATGGCTTTTCCTAGTGACCATTTGGTACCCGCCAGTAGATTGAGGCTCAGGCCTACCTTTCACTGATTACTATCAAGCCAATTATAGTAGCAGTGTAGTCAAGCTGCTCTGGGTCACATTTGGCATTATAGCTGTGTAAGTTTTGTTAATCTCATGAAAACTCATAATGGTACTATTTTTAAGTGTCTTGGTTTTTAAGTAAAGATCAAAAGTCTTTGTGTGCATAGACAGTTCATAACTTTTAAATTTTTATTTCATTTTCTGCTATTTTACTATTTTGAGATGTTTTCCTTGTACTTTCTAGGCAATGACTCTAGTCAATTTAAACACTGAAGACATCATCTTCTAGTCTGCCACCTATCCATTAACATTGTTAATAAGGGTGTCCATTTTCAAAAGAGCTTATGTATTAACACGGTCATATCCATTTATGTTTAAGAAGTCTTTCTTTGCTCCAAGATCATAAGTATATAAATAATATAAAATACAGCTCTTGCCTCAAAAGAAATAAGAGATGGTTCATTTTCAATAAAACAAGTGGCCCTAGTCCAGGGATGCAGATTCAAATTGCCCCACAGAATGTGTTCCAATATGGAAGATGTTACATGAATTTTTCTAGTCATATGAGTTAAAGGGTCAAAAATAAGGCATTTTCTGAACATACTGGTGGGAACATCAGGAAGTCTAGTTATATCAAGGTAAGGATTCTCTGCTTAGCCTCAGATGCTGTCTGTTGGCTTCTTCTTTGGAGTTTGGAAGCTAATGGTCTGATAACTTAGTACATTCTAAATGTTTTATATGGCAGCCAAAAGGATGTTTATTTGGACATATAGATGGGAAATGAATGACTTAAAGGAAATAAAGATAGCCCAAGTTAATTTTGATTCTGACTCTGCAACATTCCAACTCACCACAAATACTATTTTAAGCAATCAACTGTGCAAATCTTTAGCATAGAGCATGGCTTTTTTTTTTTCCTTTCTGGAAACTTCCATTCACACCTCCAACATTTTTCATATTTTTCCTTTACCTTCACAGCAAAGTCCATCTTCAGGTCACTTTTGTGCATGGCTTCATGGTTTAGACTAGGAATCTGTATTTTCCTTGTAGAATGAGACAGCTTTTGAACAGCCTGGTTCAATTTTTAACAGTAACTTTTAAGCTAGAAACTTTTCTGGTACGAGGGATCGCAATGATGTAACTAAGGGGGAAAATGAGGGGAGCTGTTAGCTAGCTTATTCCCTCTCTCATGTTCCCTAAATGTGCTGTCTTTAAAAACAAAACAAGGTGGGGAGCGCCGCTAGCACATCCTTATACCAGCATCAGGAGGTATTCCTCTGTTTGTTACCGCAGACAGTTTGGGTTTCATCTACAGTCTCAGATCTCTGTTCAAGATGACCGAATTAAATGAGGTTACAGTGTTTGCTCCTAAAGCTGCTCCCAAATGTCTTCAGAGCAGTAAAATACTGTCTTTTGCTACTGCACTGATGTCCCGCGCCCACTTCTCGCCCGCAAGAAAAGGCACGGCACACGTAGGATCCTTCTGCAGTAAAGCTTTACTGCGTCTTGAAGGAGAGCATTAGCTTACGGAAGATGGAGAGGCCACGAGGTAGGAAAGCCCAACTTTTATATAGACCAAAGACCTCTGCCTTGGACGTGTCACCTTTCTATAGGCTGCAGCTCATTATCTCACATGACGCCACGGGAGAGGCAGAGAGACCAGTCTCGCGAGAGTATCAAACGCATGCGCTCTTGCTTTGTTTACTGACTCAGGCGGGTTGGCCAGCACCGGATATCGGTGCCACCTTGAGGAACTGGGGCCAGCGGCTCCCAACACACTGAGGCTGTTTAGATTTCAAAAGAAGAGCTCAGAAAACAAAATCAGTCAGTCAGTCAGTCAGCCAGTCAGTCTCTACTTGGCAAACAGATCTTGTGAGGATCATGTTTTCCATTCTCCGCCTTTCTTTTCTATTCTAGATAGACTGTAGGAACTACACTCACTTCTCCAAAATGGGTTGTAGAAACTAAATATATGCTCCTCCTTCCTCTCTGATTTTCTCTTTAGGGACTGTATGGAGACCTGCAAGGTGTAAGGACTGACCTAATTGGAATGATGGGGAATGAAGGAAGGGCAGACATATACAAAAAAGCAGGGATACAGAGGGCCATCCACTCTGATAGAGAGGTACAAGCAGCAACCAGGAAGTTCAGATTGTTTATTATATGAAGCATAAAGGCGCTGTGAAAGGATTAGCTAATCCCAGTGAGGGAGCACTTCAGGGTCAGACTTCAGTCATCTGCAGAGGAGGGAGCTGTGGGTGATATCTTATACACACATACTCAGACCAGGGAAGGCCTTTCCTTTCCCATGGGTCGGAGCATTGTGGTCTTTGACATTGTGTTCATGTCAACAATGCATATTCATTCAAGGCTATTGCCTCTCCACAGGACTGACAATAATGAAATTATGTGATCTACCTTATCTGATAGAGATTGTAAGAGCATCAATTCTAATTCTAACTCTTCTTCTTCCTCTCTCTCTCTCTTGTGGGAGATTGTGTTGTTTCATTGTAAATAATTATCCCACCCATTGGTTTAATAAAAAGAGCTGATTGGCCAAAGGCAGGCAGGAAGTGTGGGCGGGGCTACCAGACTAAGAAAACTCTGGGAACTGGAAGAACAGAGCAGAATGCCAGAGAGAAGCCAGAAGAAGCAGAGGACAACTATGCTGCTCCAAGAAAAGGTACCGGGCCCCACGGCTGAACAGGATAAGAGTCATGGGTTAGATGATGGGTAGAGAGCTAGCAAGTTATATGCCTGGGCCTTAGGCCGATCAGCCTAAAACTATTGAAAGCATCTATGTTTCTCTGTGGGTCTGCGGGTCTGCGGTCTGCAGATCTGTGGGCCTAAACCTTGAGGCAAGGCCCAAAAGTCAAGGCCAGAAACTTCCTACTACACACTCTCTCTCTCTTTCTTTTTCTTTCTTTCTTTCTTTCTTTCTTTCTTTCTTTCTTTCTTTCTTTCTTTCTTTCTTTCTTTCTTTCTCTTCTTCCTTCCTTCCTCTCTCTCTCTCTCTCTCTCTCTCTCTCTCTCTCTCTCTCTCTCTCTCTCTCTCTCTCTCTCTCTTCTCTCTCTCTCTTTCTCTCTCTCTGTTTTTTGAGGCTATCCTAGAACTCAATTTGTAGACCAGGCAAGCCTGAGACTCAGATCGTCTGCCTCTGTCTCTTGAGTGCTGGGATTAAAGGTGTGCACCACCACCACTACCCAGACAATCAAGTTTGTATGGCCCCCTCTCGTGTGTGTGTGGGGGGGGGATGCTACCCAGAGAGCCCAAGAAGCTACTGAATGGACAGGAATCGCTGTTTCCTCCCCAGTCTTTGAATCGCAGCACCAGCTGTTGGCCTTAGTCTAATTGTACCTGTGCCTGAATGTCCTCGTCAAGAAAACGATAGGATTCAGAGAGCTTCTGCACAGTTCCACATGGATATTGCTGAGGAGTGCTACACCCAGAAAGGACATGGAAGCTTTATCTACCTACCCATATTGTAGGATGCCAGACTGGCCTAACACTTTCTCAGAGACCATGTTATAAGGCAAAAAAACTCTTTTGTTCTGTGTCTTTGTATAGGAGTGGACTTGGCAAGGCAGGCCCTTGGAGGAGTCAAGGTTGCAATTTCTGGGGACCCAACTCTTCCCCCTGGGCTATGGTAGTTTGAAAGAAAATGACTCCCAAAGGAGTGGCACTATTAGGAGGTGTGGCGTTGCTGGAGGAAGTATGTTGCTGTGGTGGTGGGTTTTGAGGCCTCTTTTGCTCAAGCTTTCCTCGGTCAACTTCCTGCTGCCTTCTGGTCAAGATGTAACCAACACTGTGACTGCCTGCACGCCACTCCCCATAATTATGATAATGGACTGAACCTCTGAAATTGTAAGCAAGCTACCCCAGTTAAATGTTTTTCTCGTAAGGTTATTCTGTGGTTATGATGTTTCTTCACAGCAATAGTAACTCTAACTAAGACAGTATCCTGTGTTCTCTTTGCCAACACTGTCTGATTCTGCTCTCTGCTAACCTTGGAAATTTTCCTAGAAATGGTATATAAGAAGCTGTACTTCTTAATACACTTGCTTGGCATAAGGCACAGCTTGAGCAAGACCTCCCAACCCCAGCTTTTATCTTTACTATCATCAATTTTCTCTTTCTTATCCCCTGGCACCTCCCTCTCAGGACCCTATCGCTGAAGAATGACCCACTGGTCCAGGTCACCATACATGGCTCCCCCTGTTCATTGTTTCATCTGTCTTGATTGGTTTGTTGTCTCATTTTTTCCCTATTCATACAGGATCATGATATGGCGCTCAAGCTAGCCTGGAACTTGGGGGGAGGGGGTCCTCCTGTTAGCCTCCTGATTATAGCCTTCTGGGATTATAGGCATGCTCCTCTGTACTCGGAACCTTTGAATTAGTATCCTTTATCATAAAATTGTAAATGTGTCTGCCTGAGTTCTGTGAACCACTCTAACACATTAATCAAACTGACAGGAAGGTTGTGAGAAGCAGGATTTATATCCAGCAAGCCACAAACATAGGCAAAGCAACCTGCAGCATGTGATTGACATCTGAAGGGGGATGGAGTCACTTGGTCTGTGGAATAGGATGCTATCTCCAGGAAAGCACCAGAATTATATTAAAGGACCCACTGCAGAACTAAGTAAGCAGTTTTTTGATCTGTGAAGAGAATGCCCTGCTCTTCGAATATACACACCTGATGTCAGACATGATTCGGATTGTGAATCAAGCATAGGAAAACGTGAGTTAGGTTTTACTCTATACTGCTTTCCATACTGGTGTCAGAATAACTCTCCTGAAACTCAGCTACTGTTACCCCTTTGCTGAACACACCATTATCAATCCTGAACTGGGTGCAACATCCAAATCCTCCCTAACTTCCTTCCAACTTCATCTCTCTTTACATCTTCAGCCCTATACTCTGGTGCTCAGACCAAGCCATAGTATGTGTTATATCAGATAATTGCCCAGATTAAGAATTTTCCCTCATTTCTCATGATTGCCCCATGCCAAATTTTATGGTCAGTTTGAATGTACAGCAGTATTATAGGAGAGTAAAATTGAAATTTTGGAGTACCTACTTTAACATTTAAGATTTTTATTAAATATACTTTAAGTTAAATATTACATGAAGTATTTTTGAAACATTAACTTTTGTCACTGTACCTGGGTGTTATTTATTTACTTGTGCTCAGATTGAATCCAGGGCTTCGTGTATGCTAACTTTGCTCTCTACCACTGATTCTTATGTTCTCTTTTGCCTAACAAATTTGGGGAAATGATTTATCCCAGTCTTCATTAGTGGCCCTGACCCTGCAACATCACTATAACCATTTTTTTCTTTGCTAAGTAAGTCAAGCTAGCCTAAAGTCTCAAACCCCCTGCCTTAGCCTCGCCAATACTGGGATTGCAGGTGGAGCCTACCGTACCTCCCTCTTCCTCTTTACTGCCCCACCCCAACCCTCCTGCATCTTACCTTCTTCCATTTATGGAAAATTTTACATTTAAAATAAAGTTAACTAGGAAATCATGTCATAAAATGAGGTCAAGTGGGAGCTGGGTTTGGCAGCTCATGCTTATAGTTCCAGCACTTAGGAGGAGGAGACAAGATTACTACAAGGCCAGCCTAGGGTACACCATAAGGAGTTCCAAGCTAGCCTGGGCTAAAAAAAAAAAACAGTCCTGTTTAATTTTGAGAATCATGTCTCAAAAAATACTCCAAAAAAGAGGAGGTTTGTTGTTATTTGGTTATTTGTTTCGATTTAAATGAGATACTTGGGAAAATTCCAACCTAAGATGACTCCTCCCTTTTTCTCCTGGGAAGAATCTTACATTACACATGGCTATTGGGAGCAGTTAAATGCTCCCTCGGTGTGCCATGCCTCTGTTTCTGCCTTCTTGCCTTGGTGTTTACTGTTCCTTTTCCTGATATATCTGTCTCATCTCCCCCAGATGCTGCCTAGCACTGTGCTCCGTGATACCTGCCATTGAGCTCAGTTTTTGGGAAGCTGTTAATATATCTTCAGCTCTGTGCTATGACCTCCTCCAAGAGAAAGGATCAGTATCCCCAGCACCAATGATCATGTCTTATATTTACCTCTTCCTAAAACTCTGGAGTAGTGCATTTAAACTGCAAAACATAACTGATGGGATCCGCATACCCCGAGTTAGCAATGGAGTCTATTGGCACTTCTGTATAGCCCGAGGTAAGCTATTGAGCACAGTCATTGAACAGAGTGACAAGCAGAGGTGGTTTAGGTTGTGAGTCTCTCTATATTCTTTGACCATATTTTGCTTTCACTGGTCAATATTCTTCCTGCTTATGCCTTCTTTCCTATCCCCACCCCCCCCCCAAACCTTACTCAGCAAGACTGTACAAAGTTTCTAAACCAGAATTCAAGTCTCATCCTTTACCTCACAAGCAGTTTAAGGATGACAAGTGCCCAGGAATCCTAATTCTGGGTAAGAAAACAGTGTGGGGGAGGGATGAGAAGGACCACGCATATAAAACTCTTTGGAGGGATGAAAACTCAAGGCGTTTTATATTTCACTCTGTAGAAAGAGTCCTGGTGACTCACAGCAAATGCTAGTAACAAAAAACTCTTTGAAGATTCCAAACAGATCTACTCTGGCTTAATCCTGAAATCTATATTCACCCCAAGGCAGCGTTAAGACACAGTGAGAGTTGGGCTGAATGAAATCACTGCATCACACGAGAAAGGGAAAACCTCATCTGTTGGGAAGTTGCCTCTGAGAGTCAGGGAAGCTGTTTATCATGGTGGTTAATGTGCAAACATTTTAGAGTCTAACTTATTGGAATGTGAATCCAGGTCCACTACTACTTAGCCAACTGACTCTAAACTCATTATTTAGCCTTGAATTCCCAGACCTCCTATCCAGCCCCCCAAATGCTGGAGCTATGAGCATGTTTTCCCTTCACCCCAAGACCATTACTTCAAATTTTAAATTTCTGTTATCTGTAAAATTCAGGATTATACCAAACCTGAGCTGATATATTTACAATTGTGCCAAACACACAATAAACATGGAAGTCATTATTTTATGCATATCAACAAAATTAGAAGAGCACCCATCGTATACAATGAAACAATTATGCCATGGGACAGAGAATGTAGAAATATGAGTTTTCATTATTGTTTTTATTTTATTTTATTGATCAGAGTTTCATGATGGTTGTGACCTGGCTGATTTTTTTTTCTTTCTCCTGGATATTTGTTTTTTGTGGTCCTATGGATCAAACCCAGAGCTTCTTTCACACTAGCGACTACTACATTGTCTGAGCTACATGCTCCTGCTTTTGATATTTGAAACAAGGTTCCAGGTTGGTCTTAAATTCATGATTTATCTAATGGCAACCTTAAACTAATCCCCACCTCCCAACAGCCAAGTGCCTGTGCCTCCACACTTTCTTTTTACATTTTTCATCCCTTTACCCCTTTGGTTTGTTTTACTTTCTTTATTTTTGAAAAAGAGTTTCTCTATATAAGAGTCATGGTTGTCCTGAAACTCATTTTGTAGTCTAGGCTGGCCTTGAACTCACAGAGATATGTGTGCCTCTGGATCCCAAGTGCTGGTATTAAAGGTATGAGCCATGGAACCCGGCTGGATTTTTACCTTTCTTTTTCCCTCCCTCCCTCCCTCCCTCCCTCCCTCCCTCCCTCCCTCCCTCCCTCCCTCCCTTCCTTCCTTCCTTCCTTCCTTCCTTCCTTCCCTTCTTCCCCTCTCTCTCTTTCTTTCTCTTTCCTTCTTTCTTTTTTAGATACTGGAGTTCTTGAGCTGTGTGTGATGATACATATCCATTAAGTCTAGCATTTGGGAAGAGGAATGTGGATGGCCAGCATGAGTTACCTATTAAGTTCAGGACCAATATGAGCCACAGAAGATCCTATCTCAAACAAAAATAAATAAAACTCCCAGGATAACAAGTGAAAACATAAGAAGCTGGAGTTCTTGTCAAGCTTCTGTCTCCCCTAAACCTAGATATTCTGAACAAGCCTTTGATTTTCCTGGCAGCCTGAAATGAGGAGAGTAGAGAGCGTCCACATGGGCCTCCAAGGTCTCAGGATTTAAAACAATAAGGATCAAGGTTTTCTTGGGGGTCTTGTGAATCTACAGGACTCGTCTGAGCTCCATATGGTGTTGTCTGAGGCCATTCATGCAGCTGGACACTCAGCTAGGGCCAGAACACCCTACGTCCCATATCTCACATACTCAGCAGCTGTTCGGCAGCCTTGGTTCTCTTTTGTGTTTACTCTCATTTTCTGGGGCCATTTTCCCTCTGCACATCCCCTCCGGTAAGATAACCTCTTTGTGTGGAATCTGCATTCCCAGAAAACAAAAATGGAAGCGTCAAAGCTCCTTAAAGCCTAGACCAGATGTCATGCATACTTTTCTCTATAGAAGTATGTCAAAACAAGAAGAGGGCAGCCAAGGTTCAAGAAGAGAAGAAAGCCTCTTCCAGAATCTGTTCAAAGTCACTCTGTAGATGGGCATGCATGGGGGAGGGATTGGAATGAAGGGTTACCACAGTCCACATGTGAGAAGGTCCATTTTCACTGTCAACTTGACTGAATTTAGCATCATTAGGCTTGATGATGCAGACTTCTAGGTGAGGGTATTTCCAGAGATTGACTGATGGAAAAAGAGTCACCCTGAATCTGGGTAGGACTGTCATGTGGCCTGGGGCCTCAGATGGGCTAGGTGGAAGCTAAGTTGTAAGCTTGCCATTAGTCTACAATCTGGTAGCTGCTGTGATGTGAGCTGCCCCGCTTTGCCATGCCCTCCCTAACATGAGGAGCCAAACTTTCTGAATCTGTGAGCTAATACAGATCTCTCTTTCATTAAGTTAATGGAAGTTAATAAATACATGTCACATATTTTGTTATAGGTACACAAAGGTTACTAATGCAACATGGCCATGCTGGTTCTGGTGGTCCATATTTTAAATCTCAGAAAGATTTATTGTGAATTCCACTATGAATTCCCTAGAGAGTACCTAATAGGTCAAGTCTTTGAACCCTTCTGTGTTTGGTTCTGCTTCAACACATCCTTTGTATAGTATTCATCTGGACCCTCTCAGCCACTTTATGATAACCCAAATCCCTAACATCCCTCCAGATACAGTTATTTGCAGCTCTTACCATCTCCCATTATTCCTTACAAACCAACAAGGCAAATCTTAGGGGATAATATCTTCCGGAAAATATTTTATTTCTGGACAAAGTAAGAAGCATATAAGAAGAGATCCATCCCTTCCTTCAGTCCTGCTTTAGCTTCTTGCCAAGGGGGACAAACTGTGGAAGCCATCTTCTAACCTGGGAGGCAAGCTTAAATGGTCACAGAAGAGCCTGCCAACCTTTGGCATGACTAAGCTTCAGATTTAACCAGCCCAGAACTTCCAGCCTCTAGATTTCTTGCTATGGGAGATATTAAGTCCCAATAAATAAGCAAGTCTGTTACTGTTGCTTTTTGTACCCCTTCCTCACCTCGATGAGTCCATATGATTAGTTGCTGGCACACTGCTGAATTCAGGGAGAACCAAGTGACCCAGAGCTAAGCAGTTAGCACATACATTTCACCAGAACACAACAGTAACTTCACAGATGGGTCAAGGTCTCTGGCAGAGCCAATGAGGGGACTCTGTGACTCTCCTTGGATTTTTGGAAAGAGCAATTAATTTGGTTTTGTTGTTATTGTTGTTTTGTTTGCTAGATCTAAAACTGAGGGAGGTAGCAGTTAGGACTGCTGTGGCACTTTTTTGTTACTAATGTGCTAACATGAAGAGTTCATTCTGAGGAAGGGAGATCCAAAAGAGAAAGGAAAACTGATTATTGCCAAATATGGTGCTATCCCTCTTATTTACCCTATGTATGAGGTATCCAAGTACTTGGAATGTGAAAGTGGGAGAATCAGAGATTAAAGGTCTCTCTTTCAGCTGTATATAACATTTAAGGCCAACCTGGGCTACAGGAAACACTAGTTCAATCCTTTCTCTCCAGGAAAAGCTGATGACTGATAACACCAAAACTCAGCTGTGACCTGGAGCCTGGGTTTGGAGTAGGTTGTTCTGATACTTTCTGTCACTTTCAAGGGTAGACTCTGATGTGAGGAAATTTATACATTATAAAGCAGGTGCTAAGCTGCCACTTGGATTTTTAAGGTACTCTCTGAGACTTTTATTCAGAATATCTATTACTCATTTGAGTTCACCCACACCAACAGTTATAGCTGACATTTATAATTAGACAATGTAGTGTTAAGAGGCCTTGCAAATGATCCTAGGTTCAAGTCCTAGTTCTGCTAATGATTACATCTGTGACCTTGAATTTTTAAGTTCTAGGATCTTTAGCTTTGTTGTGTTTAAAATCAGGGCTATGATGCTCAAGATTCATTGAAAAGAATCCTGAAGAAGTGGGTGCTAAAGCCAGTGAAGGAATAGACTTGACAGCCAGAGTGAGAGCAAGAGGCCAGCAGCACAGAGCTGCTTCCTTCCATGTCCTTTATATAGACTGCTACCAGAAGGTGTGGCCCGGGTTAATGGTAGATCAACCCACCTCAAAAGTTCTAAATTAAAGATGATTCTTTCCACTTCAAATGATTTAATTAAGAAAAACCCCTCACAAGTATACCCAGACTCTTGGGTTTTAGCTAATTCTAGGTATAATCAGGTTGACACCGAGAATGTCTATCACAAGTCTGTCCCTTGTCACCTTGACATACAATCATATCTCCTATATAATGCTTAATTTTCAAATAAAAGCAATAGCTAGGTCATAATTATGCCTAACATGATATAACTATCCACTGTATAATTACAAAAGCATTATATATTTAACTAGGTCATAATTATACCTAGCATGATACAACTATCCCTTGTACAAACACAAATTCATTACAAATTTTAGAACAAATGGTAACAAGAGATTCTTTTAGTATCTCAAAACTTCAGCATGATGACCACTGATGCTCTCTTGATGTGACATGACACAATGTGGTACTCTGAACTAAAATGGACCCCATAAGCCTGGTTTGGTGGTGCATACCTTCAATCCCAGAATTCAGGAGGCAGAGGCAGTCGAATCTCTGTGAGTTCAAGGACAACCCGGTCTACAAAATGAGTTCCAGGACAGCCAGGGTGTTAAACAGAGAAACCCTGCCTCAAAAAACCTAGAAGGAGGAGGAGGAGGAGGAGGAGGAGGAGGAGGAGGAGGAGGAGGAGGAAGAGGAGGAGGACTGAATAGGCTCATAGGGAGTGGCATTATTAGCAGGTGTGACCTTGTTGGATTAGATGTGGTCTTGTTGGAGGAAGTGTGTCATTGTGGGCACAGGCTTTGAGATTTCAGATGCTCAAACTATACCCAATGTGGTACACAGTTCTTCTGCTGCCTGCAGATTCAGATGTAGAACCCTCTGCTCCCTCTCCAGCAACACGCCTGCTCGCAGACTGCCATGCTTCCTGCCTTGATGATGATGGGCTAAACCTTTGAACTGTAAACTAGCTCCAGTGAAATGCTTTTCTATATGAGTTGCCCCAGTCAAGGTGTCTCTTCACAGCAATAGAAACCCTAAGACATGATAAAGAAATAGAGTAATGAAAACACAAATAAATATCTGTATAAATACATTCTTAACAAAATGTGACAGAAGTACTTGTATTACTTGGTATTTATGATTAGCGCCTTCTATGACACATTCTGTATTCCCTACACCATCAGCAAGCCTCAGCAGGTCTTGGTTCTATTCTTGGAGGAGCAACCCATACCTTCATTCCTAAAGGGTCTGTGCCCTCTATAATCTATCCTGGATTAGGCTGTTGTAGTTTCCCATTGGATTTAATCACAGCACCAAGAGACACCCTAAAGGTTTTCCTGTACTCCAGACATAACCTTTATTCCCTCCCTTGTGGAGAAACAATTCAATTATCTTACGTTATGTAGACCTAACACTGTTATTACTTTCCCAGCTGTTGGCTAAACAGCATCAGATGCCCAAAGTAGTGGTTGTGGTGGTGGTGGTGGTGGTGGGGACTCTGAGTTTCCAGTTCAATGGAATATTTATTGTGGCTCCTGGCATGAGCATTCCCTTCACAGTAACCAAAACTTCCAGTGTTCCTGGAAAAAACAGGAAGCAAAACTTTTTCCTTTTTATCTCTTGATTCCTAGACATTTGGATCCTGTCTACGGGGAAAACTATACCACAGTGGGCAGTGTTTCAAAGCATATACTACCTTCTGGAGAACCCTGCTCCAGCCCTCCAGGCTTTTGATACCTAATTGGTGCTGTAAGTGTGTCTTTAAAAGGCTATTCAAGCTTTCTATCAGGCCAGCTGCTTCAGGATGATGGGAAACATGGTAAGACCAACACACTTCATGACCATGGGCTTACTCTCAACTTGTCTGCCTGTGAAGCAATGTGGAACATCATGATGGTATCTAAAGAATTCTGTAAGTCCAGAGATACATATTGCTTTTGGTAGAAGTGTTACATGCAGGAAAAACCCAGAGAATAAGTATCTGGTATTCATAACCAAAATAAGTATCTACTCTAGTAAGGACAAAGCATTGTCCTTTCCATAGAGGAAGTAACCCAATGTAGTCAACCTGCCACCAGGTCACTGGCTTGTTACCACAGGGAATGGTGCCATATCTGGGGCTTAATGTTGGTGCTCCGCTATGGGCAGAGCCTATGAGTATGCCGTGTTAAATGATCAAGAGGAATCAAGGTTACAAATAGAAGGCCCCTAATCAGCTGATCTACTACTAATAATGAGAAGCCTATCCTGCATTATCCAGTGGATCCAATGTAATCACAAGGGCTCTCAACAAATGAAAAGGGAAGTATAAAAGATAGTGATACAATACAGGCAGAACTTGGACTTAATATGTCTTTTCTCACTTGATGATGGGGAAAGGGGCCATGAAGGGACCAACAAATGTAAGCAGCCTTAAGAGGCTATTGGCACTTTTATCCTAGGGGTAAATAACAGCTGCCCATTGGTCTTAACACTTGACACTTGACAGGAGGGAATTCATGCCTGGTACTGTAAACACCCAGGGTTGGAGAGGTCAGAGACAGTACAAGAGAACCCACTTCTGCCATTTTCCTAAACCAACACAATTTTTAGATGTATTCTAAATATCTATCCTTATACCCACAGATAACTGTAGCTCTCGTGCCTCATCAACCTTTTTTCCCCCCAGCAGTTGGAGCCAATTACTGAGTTTAACAACCAATCAAAATGCAGAGAGTAAGTGATCATGGGGTGCCCCACCCTCAGTTGGTACATCTACAATGCAATTCCTACACCTAAGGCTCTGGTGGGGGGAGGAGGGAATCTCTGAAGGAACGGGTGGAAAGGTTGTAAAAACCAGAAGACCAGGATACCTGCTATGAGATGATGTCATTTAGGGAAACTGCACTCATGAACTCTCAACAATAAGGTCCCTAAACAAGACTGCATAATGGCAATACCAGTCGACATACCAACGTGGATGGAGAATATTTCACAAGGCACCACCCATAGAAGAGGAACTAGGGGCAATCAATGGTTGCTAAAAATGGGAGGAATCAGCCTTTTCAGGGATGAGTTCCTTGATAGGTTATTCAGTCCCGAGCACTCAGCCCTCAACAATAAACATTTGAACAGCAACAACAATAATAATAATAATAAAGAAGAGGTCATGAATTTGACAGCAAGAGGAGAAAGACAAGGAGGAGCTGGAGTGGCATTAGACAGAAATGGGGAAGTGATCTGGGATGTCTTCCTGTACCCTGTGAATACACTTTGTTACCATTTGTTAATAAAGAAGCTGTTTTGACCAATGGCAAGGCAGCTTAGAGGCAGGCAGGAAATCCAAGCAGTGATAAAGGAAAAAGTTGGAGTCAGGAAGAGATGCTTCAGGCTGCCATCCAGAAACCAAGATGGAATGAAGCACAGGTAAAGCCACTGAGCCACGTGGCAATACAAAAGTTAATAGAAATGAGTTATGTTTTCAGAGCTAGTTGATAATGAGCCTGAGTCCTGGGTCAAACAGTTTATAATTAATATAAGCCTCAGAATAATTATTTTATAAGGTAGTAAAGAGTCCTCTGGATCATAGGCCCGAACAAGTCTAAAAGCTTCAGGCTGCAAGCTTGGGAAGATGTATAGGTAAAAATGATATAAGTATAGTACTCATGTATGAAATTCTCAAAAAAAAAAAAAAACCCACAAAAAAGAAGCTAGAAAGTTAAGAAAGCAAATTCTTACTTGGAACCTCAAGAAATAGATACTGCTAAAATGATTAACATCCCGAGCTCCGTCAATGATGCCTAAGGCCAAACACTTTCATTGAGTCTCCCTGTGGCTTGATACCAGGATCTTAGTTAGGAATGTAAGAGACATGAGCCTACTCTCATGGAGTTTATAAGGTGGGTATTCCCTGGCAACTAGCACATTATAAAATCCTGTTAGCTAATGATCATGGCTTTACCAAGGAGAATTAGAAGGTGTAAGGTAGGACCAAAATACAGCAGCAGTGTAGGACAGAGAACCGTGATGAGAGAAAATTATATAGCACCACTCTGTGTGTTTCAGACTGTATGTTTATGTGCCCACCAAAATTGTCATACATCAAATTCTTAACCATCAATGAGATAATATTAGGAGATGGAGATTTTGTCAGTAAATAGGTCTTGCCCCATGAATGAGATTAGCCACCTTGTGAGCCTGCCATAATAGAACATTTCAAGAAGAGAGCCACCCGCAAACCAGGAAGCAGACCCTACCAGTCATTGGATCTGTGGGTACCTTGACTTTGCTATCCAGCCTCCAGCTGTGAAGCTATGGGAAATTTCATTAACAACCTGCTTCAGGGGTTTACCTATGATTTCATTTTCTTCTACTTTAGCCCAGATAGTTTTTAAAAGCCTCAAGCATGTGCCCTTTGAAAAATTCCTCGGAACATTTTTATATTGTTCAAAATATTATATTAGGAAATATTTCCATAAACTTAAACAATGAGACATTTCATTTATTATGCATTTGGTACTGTGCTAAGTCATACTCCTGTTGGCCTTATGAATACAGTCAATGCAGTTGAAGCCCAGAGAAGTTTAGTTACTCAGGATGAGAGATGACTCAGTTGTAAAGAGCCTTCCATACAAACAGGAAGATCCTACCACCCACTTAATGAGCTTAATGTGAGGGCTCTTGCCTATGATCACAGCTCTAGGGAGCAGGCATGAGGATCCTTGCTCTAGACCACTCAGTGGACTCCAATTCAGCAAGAAGATGAAGTCTCTAGGGGGAAAAGGCATTTGCTCTGCTGCTCAATCCTGATGACCTAATTTCAATCCATGGTAAAAGGACAGTACACAATCTCAGAAGTTGTCCTTTGACCTCTACCTGTTCAGTTAACCTGGCACTAACACCCCAATATGCATAAATGTGATAACAATATGTAAAACATAATTTAAAAAATTAGATGGGGAATTATTGAGGAAGAATTCTGAATCAGTCTCTGGCATCTACACACATGCAGACACACACAGACATGCATGCAAATGCACACACATATTCATTATTTTGTTGTTGTTAATGCTTAGTTACTTGTTCACAGAGCCAACAAATGGTGGGCATAACACTGGGCTTCACTTGGTCACTGTTACAGCAAGAGCAGAAAAGGTACAGAAAAAGAAGGCGGCTCCATTTTCCTTTCCTTTTTTGGGGGGTGGGGGGGTAGACCATGGCTCTTGGATAATATAATTACCATCTGTTTTGTTCTGAGCCTCTTGGAGGTACTTACCCAGTTATCCCCAGTCAGTGTGTTTACCTCTCAGTACTTTTTTTTTTTTTTCCTTTTACAAATCCATCTCTAGAATTTTAATCATTCTTGGCTCACTTCTCTGACAGCTTAACCAGAGGAGATGTGTGCTAGAATTGCAGTCAAGAAAGTCCCTGAAAATGAGAGAGAGAGAGAAAGAGAGAGAGAGAGATCCTAAACTCTTTTACAGTGCATCTGATCTATACAGGAAATTAGAAAACATCACACACTCACCTACTTAACTGGAAAAATACTTAATGAAATGAAGAGTGAGATTTACTGTTATTTAGGTTTTGATTAAAAATGCCATCCCTTATCTGAGGCTCCAGGACACTGGAAATGAAGGAGCAGAGAGAACACTCACTTTATAGAACTTTAATGATCGTCTCCTATCGTGTTATATTGCTGTTTCTTAAGCCTGTGGTCAAATACAATAGTTTTATTAAAGCTGTGATTTAGTTAGAAAGGGGAATGAATTTTTCTGCCATCGGAGGGTTGGTGAGGAATGGGAGAGGCCAGTATTCTAGAGAAGAAAACTCTTCCCAAAACACAGAAAAATATAGGAAAGAAGGTGGCTCACCAGAGGGTCGGGGTGTGCTCTGCCTAGGCAGGGCTTTTCCAAATTCACTGATAAGCAGGATATTTAGCTTCTAGTCCATCCTATAAGATGAAGAGAAAGGAAGTCTGGTGTTGTTGATTACCACCTGGTATTGGTAATAAATGTAATATAATATTGTATAGTATAACATAACACAATATAATTACTACAGTGACAACAACAGTAACAATGCATTTGTCAGTCATTTGCAATGGACCAGGTGCCCTGGCCATTTCTTCTGTATTTCCAATACTTCCATATAAGTGTACACTGTAAGTTGAACAAATTCTCACCCATGTCCCCTTCATCCCTTTTCATGTTCCTTCCAGCTTCTGAAAGTCTCCCTTGCTTCCCTAGAGAGTTTCTTTCATGTCTTTCATGTCATATATACATACATTTTACATGTTTGTATGAAGTATAGAAACTGCAAATGAAAGAAATACACAATTGCAGTAATAAATTCGCTTCTAATATATCATAAGAAGGATTAATATTTATTTGGGAGTATATTTCATTCACAACACAAATTAAACCTTAAGACAATTCTTGAAGAGAGGAACGGGCCCACCACGGCCCTGATCCACTCCCCAAATGCAACAGCACCCGGAACTCAGTGTTCTGGCTTCCAGTTCATTCTGGTCACGCCCTGAAGGGGTCCTGATTCTCAGGGGCTGCCAAGGCTCCCTGAATAATGCCCGAATCCCACTACACGCAGTACTTTCCTGAGCCTGCATTAATTCACATAAAATACCATTATCTCTAGCTGTATCCACTTCCTTATAAATAGTATAATTTCATCCTTTATGATCAAGAAAAATACACTGAATACACCTACAACCTTTTTTTAAAAAAAATCTATCCTGTTTTTTGTTTGTTTTTATTTTGAGACAGGGTCTTCCATAGTTCCTGTGAGTTCTTGTCCATTCTATAGTCATGACTGGCCTTGAATACATGATTCTCTTGTTTATACTTTCCAAGAGTTACAGGGTGTTATAACCTGTAGTCCATTTCTTCTACCATCTGTTTTCCCGAACAATCTCAAGACACAAACACAATTATTACTTGTATTTTATGAGTGTAAAAATGGAGGCAGGGAGCTTAACTTACCTAAATTTACTCAAGTAACAGAACCTTGATTTAAACTTATATTTTAGCCTATATACTTGGCAGTGACTATGTGGCTAAATACAATGCCCTGCTTTCCAGCAGGCCATGTGCCCAGGCACTTACGGATGGGTGGAATAGAGTGAGCTCTTTTAGGAGGAACAGTAACCTCGATGCAGCCTGAGAAATGAGGGATTTGGAAGGAAATTGTTGTGGGGCCTCCAAACTAAAGCTGTTCAGGCTCCTTTGAAGAGAGATGAAATGAAGCAGTTTCAAAGAGTGGGGGAGGTTAGGGGTCAAGCTAAGTCACCGTAGCTAAGTGATACAGAAATGCAAGCCTGTCATTGCTAAAGGGACAAAATAGAATATCGGAACACATTCACAACCTCACACGCTCATTATGGCAACTAACTGCTGTTATTTCTGAGGCATTTTTGTTAGCTATGTGAGGGACATATAACATCACAAACAATTACGGATGCCACAGAAGATGAGAAATTGAGACTTTGGGCAATTCTAATCTTGGCCAATTTACTTAACCTCTCGGAGACTCAACTCCTTCAAATGTAAAGTAGAAATATTAATAGCATCTGCCTCTTAGTATTTTTGCAAGGCATAGAGTGATAGCTATGCAAGCAAATTATTTGACATAGAACACTGTACGTAGAAGGAGCCAGGCGGAAGTCCATTCTCCCTTTTGGTCTGTCAATTCCATCTGTTATAACACTAGGTCTCAGTTGTCTTGAGAGAAATATAATATTTACCTATGAGTAGAACCTTTGAATTCTAATCATTTAACATACACTTACCAAGCATCCTATGTGCTCTGTGGAGGATGTTGCATGTTAGAGCTATAGGAGGATTCTCTATGGACCTTGTGTAACTTATAGTTCGGTGGGTCTGAGGTGCTGACCATGAAACCAGGCTGGGAAGGGGGTTCTGCGGTCTAGTTCCTGGCCTCTTTTTTCTACGTTGTGAAACATTTTACCTGGAAAGAAATGTACTTTGCTTTTATCTAGTCAAAGGCACACCTTTACTGAATGTACTCCAGAGAAAACAAATATGCTAGTTAATCATTGCATTGCTTTCTTATCCTCAGGCAGGCAGGTCCTCATTCTACAGACTTACAAATGCATGTACATGTGGCTGGGAACAATATCTCTTTATGATTGAGAGAAAGAAAATTATATTAGATAATGTTGGTGCCAGTGGCCTCATCTTCCAAAACGACCCATGCAGAGGATTAGTGAAGCAATGCTGAATAGAGCCTGATACCTGGTGAGGGTTGATGAGCCCCTTTCCATGGAAATGAAATGTCTGTCTTGTCTCTGCCCCTTGCAATCACCTTGCTTCCCATTATAGTGTTCCCCACAAGGACTGAGAAGAAACTGCAGTTTCTAAGAGGATTAGTTATTTTTGTTTGTTTGTTTGCTTTAAGATAGTGTCTCCTGTAGCCCAAGCCTTGAATTCCTATGTGACTTTAAATTACTAATTCTCCTGCTTCTGTCTCACAAGGACTGGGTTTTGAGATGCCCACTACCGTACTCAGCTAAGCATGTGTCCACACACAGGTACAAGTGCAAGATGCCTGTATGTGTGTCCACGTCCAGGATCCTTCTTCAGGGGTCGGTCACCCAACTTCATTGCTTGTGTCTGCATTAGCTCTTCTCACTCACCTAAGCTAGGCCTAGCTCCAGGGATCTGCTGCTGTCTGCTTCCCCAGCCTGGAATCACAAACCCATACAAGCAGCTTCTGTAAAATGGGTTCTGAGAATCGAACTTGGGTCCTTATAGTTGTAAGGTAGGTACTTTACTAACTGAGCTATCTCCTTAGCTCTAAACTTAAAAAACAATGTAAACTATATCACAAAGTTGGAAAAGTGGACAAGCCAAAATCATCACACAGGAAAGAGAGAGAGAGAGAGAGAGAGAGAGAGAGAGAGAGAGAGAGAGAGAGAGAGAGAGAGAGAGAGAGAGAGAGGAGAGAGAGAGGAGGAGAGAGAGAGGGGGGGGGGGAGGGGGGGGGGGAGGGGGGGAGAGAGAGGAGAGAATTGCAACAAAACAAAAGTCTGAAAATCTCTTTATTCTCTTTATATCTGCTGCCACTCAGGATTTTTTTTTCTGTTTCCTTGCCTGAGGCCACCTTCTTCTCTGCTGACTAGTGTTGCCTTTTCAGCTGAATCCAGGGCCTTAGATGGCAGCTTGGAAGCAGCTTGCCTCATGCATGGGGCCTTAGCATCTATCCCCAAATCATGCAAAACCCAAATGACAGAGTATGAAGAAAATCATAGAATGCATCTTCTTGTCTCTGCTCTCCTCTCAATATCTTGAGTAAGATTTGTTCATGGTGTGTGTGTGTGTGTGTGTGTGTGTGTGTGTGTGTGTGTGTGTGTGTGTGTGTGTGTGGTTTCTTGTTATGGCTCATAACATTCTGTTGTAGTGTTGGGTATTTGGGCTATTTTTGGTGTGGACTATCATGAACAGGAATGTTACAAATATTTTAGCATGCTCCCCTTGTGACACATTTCTGTTGGGTGCAGACCTAGTAGTGGAGCTGGCTTTAGTAGATATTTTCTAACCAGAAATGTTGGGTGTGACCGGAGCTTCCAGGCATTTGTCTCTCGGGATCACAGGAGCACTGCCCAGGAACTTCTTCAGACAAGCTTCCAGATGTAGATTTGAACCCTGAAAATATTCAACAAGGAGGAAAATGACTGTTTTATAATAGATGAGGGGAAGGTAGGACTGACTTATAGTCTCTGGGCAACGAGGAAGAGTTTGGAGATGGGAAATACACCACGGCTCAAGAACTTTCTGTTAGAAGGGTTTCTTGGGGACACCTTTTCCTTTGCCTTACCTGTACCTGGCTACCAAGGCACACCCGAAATCCTTGCCTTCAGTGGCCTCTGTATGCACTGTTGATTTTTGCTTAAGTGGCAACACATATTTTGCATAGCATTTCATGTCAAACAGTGGGAAGTTAAACATTTGATGTGAAGCAAAGTCGAGCTCCAAGGTGGAGGGTGGGGGAGGGGTGAGACTGTGTCACCAAGTGGCTGGCACCTTGTCAGACAGAATGCTTAATGCAATGCACTTAAGGGAGGGTGTTGATAGAAAGTCTCCTTGTTCTGTGGTGTGCATAAAAATGTTTCTCATTGCCACTTCCCTCAGCCTTCTCTGCCCTTGCATGTTGATTTCATCTCATAATGCAAAGCTGTACAAACGTGTTCTCTCTCTCTTTCCCTCTCTCTCTCCTGCAAGCAGCAATTATAGGAATAAAGCAAAAATTATTTTTAAAAAGCTGCAGACCTTCCTTTTGGCGGTTCGTTTATGGGGGGCAGGGCTCCCCTAAATATTTGGTTAACAAACAAATGAACTGAATGCAGCCAACATCTCAGCAGCAGGGAATGGGGATACTGGGGATCCCATTGCATTTTGTGCACTGGTTTCCTTGTTATGATTCTTAATGTCTTAATTCTGTGATTATCTTTATGCCCTAATAAAAGCGCTTTTAACAATTAGGGGTTGTCTCTCTGAAGTTGTATTTTAAATTAATTAGGCAGCATATTTAACAGCTTCCACTGCCCGTTAATGGTGCTGTGCAGAAGAGTGGCAGGTGAGTCCTGTATACAGTGACAACTGCTGTCTACCTCCTTGGTTTTGTTTACTGTGTGTGTGTGTGTTAATGTGTGTGTGTTACTGTTGTGTGTTAATGTGTGTGTTACCGTGTGTGTGTGTGTGTGTGTGTGTGTGTGTGTGTGTGTGTGTGTGTGTGTGTGTGTGTTGGGTTTCTTTTCACTACCATCAGCATCAACAAAAGAAGGAAGGAACTGTGAGAGTGAGAAGTCGGCTTCAACGGTGAGAAGAAAGCCCACAGTAGTCCCTCCTCCTTGTGTCTCTCCTCTCTGCCTTTCATGTTGTTGTAACCAGCATGCTGCAGCGGTTTTACAAACACAACAGACAGGAAGCCATACTCTTTTCTTGGCAGCAGTTGGTTGGAGAGGGAAAGGTCTCAACTCCACCTCACTCGAAGGGTCTTCTATATTTGAGGAAAACTTTTTGTTTGTCTAGGAAGCACATATAAACACGTGTGCCCCACAAATGTGTGAATGCCTGATATTTAGAGGGTTGAGTCTGGCAGGTGGAAACAGCCCCTTTGACACATCTCTATTTATTGTGTTATTTTTCCCAACAAAGGCTCAGATGCTAACTAGCTTTGTGAATAATTTGTGGATGGGTATGTAATCATTTTTCTAAGTCAGCCGGTGGGCTCAGTCCATTGCACTCCCCACCTAAAAATAAATTCTCCGGCTGACTGGGAACATACCGATACTTGCTGCAAGTGAAGCAAACTTATGGGGACCATTAAAGTGCCAGGGCATTGGAAAATAACGGTGAAGTGAATGCTGATTTGCATTTGTGTCATAAAATAACTTGTCACCTTCAATTTATCACAGTAATTGGTACCAGACGAGAATGTGTGATGTTTATACTTGGTTCAAAACCACCTTTCCTCACCTCTCAGTGCCTGCCTGAAGCAGGAGTAAATGTACTTCAAAAGAGAAAGGGTCTCAGACCTCTTTCCCCCATACCTTTAGAATTTGAGTGATGAGATTCATCAGTCTATGCAGAAAATGAATAATTATGATTAATATATGCTATGTGTTTCTTTTACGATGACTGCCATGCTTGAGTGGTATTTTTTATTCATTACTGTAGTCAGATTTCACAACAACCTAGAAGTGATGTTTCATTGTTGACTCCACATCACCTAAGCAAAATGTAAGGCACATGAAAGTGAAGTCACTAGCTCAAGGTCATATAACCAATAGGTAGTAGATCCAGTATTTGTGTTAATGAGGTAAGACCCCGGAGCCTATGACATCAGATCATGTGCTGAGCTATGGCCTGAGGTACAACATATTATAAAATTAAGGCTGGACCACTACCTGGGGAAACATCCTCAGGATCTTTAGATCTATGAGCAGGATACAATAATAATGACCCAGCATTATCCTTCACCAACCAAGAGAGACACCTGGCTGGAACAAGTTGCCTATCCCAACTGGTTTTAAGAAACTAGTCAACAGCTGATGGTTTTTAGGAACATAGTGAAGCATGATTCTTTTGGTTAGAACAGTCTGCCTTATAGTCTGGGATTCCAGTTTAACAGAAAGCAATTTCTCAGAGGATGTAATAGTAGCATCCCTGTTAAGGCAGTTCTCCATCTCTCTTCATTTAGCTGTTACCAAGGCAGACTGTATATTTTATTTCTATGAATTATGAGTTGTTCTTCTGATGACTTCTAACATGTTTCTGAGCTCAAGTCTTCCATATTTTGGGAAGGAGATCAACACGGCTTCATCTGACTGGTGTGTGAACTCCCTGAGAAGGCAGTGTATGTTCAGCCTTCGGGAGTGTGTAAATCATACTGCATCTGATGACAGATCAGGGCTTAGATCTCCTTCTACCACTGCATTGGAATCTGGCCAACTCACTCTACTTCTCTGAAGTTGGATTTCCTCTTCTGTCAAAAGAAGCTGATGATGCTTCCCTGAAGAGCATGGAGAGTCAAGTGTGCACAGTTGGTTAACATTGATAGGACACATAATAGATGATGTCATGAGTACCCATGCTGTCTTTTATCTATCTGGCTTACACTTTGGAGGGACTCAGTATGTGCATGTCACATTTTGTTCATCCTTGCCTCCACGGTGGACGTTTGTGTTATTCCCACCCTTTGGCTATTGTGAATAATGCTGTTGTGGATCAATGTACAATTATCTGTTCAATTTCTGGGTCATAATTTTTTGGGGTACACATCCAGATGTAAGATTGTTGAGTATACATAAATTCTATGTTCAGATATTTTGTTTAATTTTTGAGGCCAGGTACCCTTGTATATATTATTTGGACCAGAGTTGATACTGAAAGGCACCTTGTTGGGATTCTCAGGCATTCTTGATAACTATTTCATTAGGTCAAAGACCTAGAAGGCAGTGCCATAATACCAAGAAGAGTATGTTACTAACTCATTTGGGCTCTCTGCCTCCTACCTCTCCTCCCAGTTACAGGTGACAGATTGCCAGAGCAAGAGAAAATAATCCCAGAACAGGCAGCAATATGGTTTAAAATTGTTTTGCTATAGATGTGTGTCTGACTGTAATACTTATCCCTCCCCCAGCTCGCCCCCTCCTTTCTCTGCTAAAAGAGCTAAGGCAGGCACCCTGGGGTGTGTTAACCCTTTCAGATCCAGTTTCAGCAACTCCTTCCAAGTGTTTGCTGCTTCAATAGCCCAGCCTCTAAGCAGCAAGTTAGCTAGGAAGCTGCCAGTCACTTGATGACATCAATTGTTCTGTAACTGACAGACACTGAAAAGTCTCATTATCACCAATAACAGGAACACCTTATCCATATCACACCTGTCAAGGCAGTCAGGCTGGGTCACTTATGTATGTATGTGCCAGCAAAAGCTGGCTCTAGCATTACAGACGAGACTCATGCACACTGGTGATCAGCCTTGCCTATTCAGCCCCATCCCAGGGATGGGGAGGGGAGGGGAGCCGAGCGCACACTTGCAGAAGATCAGAAAGAGCAACTCTTCAGAGACCAGACTCATTCTTCTGATGTTACTCTGAACCTGTTGCTGCTGATCTTAGCAGAGGTGAGCTGCTTGGAGGAAAGTGTTGACTTTGGGGACCACAAGCCAATGGTAGGAAGTTAGGACAGGGTCCTCTGAACTGTGCAATTGCAGCTGTTCAGTGGTCATGTGGCATAAGCATCTTCATAAGATGTTCAGGCAGAGCTTTCTAGGAAAATCACTTTTGACTGCAGAATTGGGCAACTTGCTTAGACTTGGAGGCAGAAGTCACTAGGTGTGATATGGAGATCTTGGGGTTTGGCAACAAATGAACTGGGGTTTGTCTTCACACTAAGTATGCTATTTGGTATTCGGAGGTAAATTAGTTCACTTTGCTGTATAGGGTCTCTCTCTCTCTCTCTCTCTCTCTCTCTGTGTGTGTGTGTGTGTGTGTGTGCGCGTGTGTGTGTTTTACTCTTTACTCTTTGGGCGCCTGACACCCAGGTCCCAAAGAAATACATAGAAACTTATTCTTATGAAAGCCTAGTCTTAGCTTGGCTTATTTCTAGCCAGATTTTCTAACTTAAATTATTCTGTCTACCTTTGGCCACTGGGCTTTTATTTTCCCTATTCTACATACTTTCTTACTCCGTAGCTGGCTGGGTGGCTGCCCCTGACATCCCCCTCTCCTTTCCCTTGAGCTCTTCCCAGAATTCTCCTGTTTATTCTCTCTACCCACCAGCCCCACCTATCTTTTCTCCTGTCTTGCTATTGGCCATTCAGCTTTTTATTAGACCAATCAGGTGTTCTCAGCAGGCAAAGTAACACAGCTTCACAGTTAAACAAATGCAACATAAAAGGATGCAGCACATCTTCGCATCATTAAACAAATGTTCCATAGCATCAACAAATGTAACACATCTTCAACTAAAATTCTACAGCATTATTCAAAACCAACTGTGCCCAGCTTTCCATGTACCCTGATCTAGATTAGTATAGCACAGTGGTTCATTTATTATTCAAAATAGGCAAGATATGGATCCAGGGTAGAGTTTCATCAATAAATGAGTGATACAGAAGATGTGGCACATATACACAGTGGAATTTTATTCAGCTGGTTTTGGTGGCATAAACCTGTAATTTTAACACTTGAAGTCTGAGACAGGAGGATCAGGAGTCTGAGGCCATGAAACTCACTTTGGCCTACAAAGTGAGTCCCTCCACACCAACACACACACCGTGTTTAAATATTGATGTGTATACACAATATAGCTATTACTGTTTCATGCTACTTCTATCTTTTTAATGTTAGGTGAAATACAAATAATCAGTGTCTATATACAGAATATAAAATTTCCACTCAATTATAACACATCTGTGTTGAATCTTCCTGGGAGCAACTGGCAGTGCCATTTCTGTCAAGATGTTTGAGTCTGATGCCACCTCCCACATTCTGGAAGCAAGAAATCTTTTCTAATCTGATTCCATCTATCAGCATGGTGTCATGATGAAGTGAGTCACCTCTGGAGTCAATTACTAGGGTTCACATTACAGCACTTTAGCTTCCAACTTCTAATCTTTGGACAGCTCCTTATTTTCTTCCTGCTTCTGTATCCTGATCAATAAAATAGGGGCAGAACTTGTTTGTGTCTGCCACTTAGGTCTGCCCAGCATGGTACTCAGCAGGAGGCAAATATGTCAGCAAGGTCAGTCATTTTTACTAGCCTGTCTCACCAGTGCACCTGCTGTAGGTAGAGAGACAGTGTCACATTGGAGCCAGATCACAATGGCCAGGTCTGCATACAAGGGACCACACAATGATATTATCCACATGGGAGTGTTTGCCTCACAGACACGGGCAAACAGTATCAGTCAGGTGCTCAGGTGCTCTCACCTCTCCCTACCCTCTAGTCAGTTGCTAAATATTCCCCTAGGCACTGCTGCTGCAAGAGAGTCCACTATGCCACCTTGACTGCTTTTTCTTTGCTCTACTGAGAAGTGAGAGCCAGGGCCTGGGTAGGTCAGAATCCAACAAAGCAGTAAGCAGATGAGGAGAGAAAGATCTTCCTTTCTTGCCTCTGTGATAAAGAACATATTAGATAAAATATCTACTCTTGATATTGGAAGCATTCATTTATTTATTCATTCAGATAGGATCTCAATGTATAGCTCAGACTGCCCTTGAACTCATAATCCTCCAGTTTCCGCTTCCTTGGCACTGGAATTTCAGGTATGCAGATATCACTTATCACTCACATCCATGCTTGATCTATTGACCTGTCTGTCTGTCTGTCTGTCTGTCTGTCTGTCTACCATCTATCTGTCTGTCTGTTTATCTATTTATCTAATGTGGCCCAAGCTGTTCTCAAACAGGTAATCCTCCTGCTTCTGCTTCCAGAATGTTGGGATCACAAGGGTGAGTCACTATACTAAGCTTTATCTCTCCTGTTTTTAAAAAAAAAAATTGTATTTACTTAGTGTGTGCACATATGTACACACTCATGCATGTGCCATATAGAGGTCAGAGGACAACTTTAGAAGTCAGTTCTCTTCTACTTTGTGGGTCCTGGAGGTTGGACTCAGGTCACCAGGCTTGGGTAAGTGCCTTTACCTGCTGAGCTAAGTAACTGTAGTAACAAAATCAAGCCCTGGCAAACATGAGGAGACGGGAATTTAATAGCAGGATATTGAACAATCACAGGCTTAGAAGAAAGGTTATGACAAGTGGCTTCAAATAGACAGGTCTCAGGTAGCTGCACAAACTTCTAATGGTAAGAGACCGTCCTGGCTCGGAAACTGTCTCATAGTTCAGAAGCAAAGTCTTAGGAAGAGGCAATGCATCCGATGGAATTTAATCTGTCTCCTCCTTGGTCCTCAGAGAGCAACTAGACTCAGGATTCAACAGTCACAGCTGGATAGTCCCAGGCAATCTGCATATCCGGAAGGAATGGACGTTGGTGGCCACAATGATGGCAAAGATTTACCTCTACTTTCTTAGTCACATGGTGGGAAATTATTGGTGATTCCTTTCTCTTAATGGGGTCACCAGCTAAGCCTCCCATGCACAGCCATTCACAGAAGGCACTGGTAGTCATTACATGATACATGAAAACCTGCATAGCTACCAGCCTGCAGGACAGGATGACCTCCAGGGAAGATGTCATGCTCCCAGTTTACCCCGTTGATGTGCACTTTGCAGAACAATCATCAGGGGTGTTCTCCGGGGAAAACCTTAAGAACTTAATCGGCTCTTTCAACTCCAATCTCTCTTCTTTCTGCCCAGGGTGATTAACGCACCAATGGCTTTGATGAAAACTCCCAGGAATCTCCAGGGGTCTATAATCTTGGGATGGCATCATAGGAAGATTTGTTTCCATCCAGGCCCCTGCACTTTCTGTAGGCGCCAACTAAACCCCTGGGGGAGGTCTTTTGTAAATCTGTCAGGAGCATTGCTGAGCCTTCCGAGCTGCTTTTCCCTTCCAGTCCTCATTGTGATCCTTCCTGGAAGTTTTGTTCTCTCTCATTCATTCTCTTTTGGTTTGCTTTGTCTTGTTTGTAATCATGCTACAGACGATGGCCTCATTTCTCTGACACGATGTGATGGCTGCAGAATCTTTGAATGGTTTTTGGTTTGGGGAGAAATCTGCTAAGATAATGGAACGAGGAAGAATTAGTAGTAAACCTCCCCCCTCGCACCCCGACAAAGACACATGGAATCAGTCTGATATTGGGTGCCAGGGAGGAGGGGTAAGCTTCTCATGAGCAGCAGTGCACAGGCAACAAAAGCACAATGCTGATGCACTGGAATGAGATACTTATTAAAAAAGAATATCTTTATTATGCAATCACCTTTGAACTGGGTGGACATGAGTGAAAAGAGGCCACTTATTCTTCACGTTCTTATCCTCCTGTGTTGTATCCTGGGGATCAGCTGCCAGTGTTTTCCAAGCCCTCCTTACGTGGCTGGGAACTCTCCTAAGTGCTTTGCATGTGTCGACATATATTCCTTACTCTTCTTGATACCGTGACAAATACAGGACAAAGGAAACTTAGGGGAGGAAAGGTTTACTTTGGCTCATGGTCTGAGGAAACAGTCCATCATGGCGAGGAATTCATGGTAGTAGGAGAGAGAGGTAGCTGGTTCCATTGCATCAGTGTTTAGGAAGGAGAGAGAGAGAGAGAGAAAGAGAGAGAGAGAAAGAGAGAGAGAGAGAGAGAAAGAGAGAGAGAGAGAGAGAGAGAGAGAGAGAGAGAGAGAGAGAGAGAGAGAGAGAGAGATGAATGTTGGTGTTCAGCTGCTTACTCATTCGTTATTCAGTCCACGGAATAAGTTCATGGTGTCTCCTGAAGTCAGGGTGAGACTTCCCTGCTCTGTCAGGCTTTCTAGAAACACCTTCATACACACACACACACACATGTTTCCATGCTTATTCTGGATTCTGTCAACTTATCAATTCAGATCAACCACCATAACTTATTGAAGGTAGTTTTATTGCTATTCCTATTTACAGGCAAAGATATTGAGGATCAGAGAATCTGAGGAACTGGGCTAAGTTCACAGGACTAGAAAGCAGAAGGGGGATTGGTCTTAATGCTGCTTTCTCTGGAACTCAGCCTTTTATCAGTACGTTCCAGGGTGTCCTGAGCAAATAAGGGACATAATGTCATCTAATCCTGTCCCCTGTGCCTGGCACTTAAGGGATCCCTGTTTTCTTGAAGCCTCAAGTTCTATAGTTCCCCTTCTGGTCCCACACTGGCAATCTTTTGTATTTTAGCAGCAGGTGCCTTCTCCCAGGCTCGCAGACAAGAGTTCTTTCTGATTGAAAAGCTCTCCCCTCCCACCTTTCCCCTCTATGTTGGCTGACTTTTGCTCATTGCTCTGGCCTTTGTTTAAATGCCACATCCTTCAACCTCCAATGTGAGGTTGTCCCCTATTAGTACTCTTACAGGGCCATGTATTTCCCTGTCATTCCATTTATTACAGTAATGATTTGCTTAATGTCTGTCACCTCTACCAGATTCCACATTCCAGAAGATTAGAAACCTCGTCTTTCTAGTTAGCTCACTTGTCTCCACCACTTAACATAGTGTCTGAGAAAAAGCAAGCACCTGGGAACTATTCTGAGGCCATGTACGGATATGCTCAGTGAGTATTTGCCCAGTAAATGAAGGCTTTGAATACAGCAGATTGGGTTTAGAATGACAGTGTCACTGCTACGCAGATCTGTACTATGGCATCTTATATGCGTGGAATGCTGTTCAAATAGTAAAAGGAGAGACTAGAACTTATTTTTTTTGCTTTAGCACTGGGGCCACTGTCCAAGAGAATCCTTGGTGTTAGCCTGCTGGTGTTACATCACTGGATGGGACAGGGAAGCTGTTCAGAAAAGGGGCTTTTAATGGCTGGCAAGGTAGAAAAGACACTTCGGTGATTTGGGGCGGTAGAGATTTGTTAAGTGAAGTGGAAGCATTTCAGCAATGTCACAGCCAGCACAACTGTGTTGGTATTCGAAGAACACACCTGGGCTGTAACTATCCCTTGAAAAGAACCCAATAGGACTTTCACACTGAGCAGCAACCCCTGAGTTGCTACATTAGAATCATTATCATAACTTTTTACAGCACTAATCATGTGTACATGATCATAGCGTCAGAAAAGGCACAAACTATGTGGAGTTGCGTTGGGTCATGAATATGACTTTACAGAGAGACAGACGAATCCCAATTACACACATGGATAAAAGGGCTACACAGTAACATTTTTTTTTTTTTTTTTTTGGACTTTTATTAGCTCAATGCCTTGAGAAGTCAAAGATGCTTAACCTCCTCGTTCGTTAGCCTTTTTTGATTTTGCTAATAGGTCACTAGAGAAGGGCTCACAAAATGATGAAGCTGAATATTCTGCCCCTGGAAACAAGGTTGATATTCAATATGCAGTGTCCATTGCTCTGTTCTCATTGAGAGGATGGCAGAGTGTGTCAGGAGGCCAAAGCTCAAGTGGAGGAGGCTGGATTTTGCATCACTGGGAGCTGGGGCAGAAGCAGGAAGCTTCGTGTAAATGAACACCCCCCCCCTTACTTGACTGTCCTTTAATCTTAGACACAACCCACCCAGGCCATAGCTCTTTCTTCTCAGTGTGGCATCACTGTGTGGGCTCTGATGTTGGCTGAAGGTCAAAGCCGAGGGCTCTATGCACAAGAGGCAAAGGTTGCATCTTGGGCAGCTCTGCCACAAGAACTTGCTTTTCTCCTGGTCCCAATCCTACCTTTCCTTGTGTCTTTTTAACCATTTCCCTGGCTTATATCTCAGACTTGCTATTGGCAAACAGCAAAATTTGTTATTGACTCCCAGGTCACTTGTTTCATAGATTACTTCAGGTCAAATCCTATTAAAGTAAATGTTTCTGCAGTGGGGAAATCTCTGAATAACCAAAGGGCATCTAATCCTTAAGTAAGGACCAGGCTGCAGCAAGCAGGATTTGATAGCAGGGTTTAGAAGGTGCCCAGGTGGACTTTGTTTCCAGACAAATGACATGACCTAAAAACCTTCCCTCTGTAAAACACCTATAAATGTTTTATAAAATATAACAAACATCTTTTTAAATACAGAGCTCAACTCATAAAAATGTAGGAAAATCCCCAGGGCCTCAAAACAAAGAGAGAACCAAAGGACTAGTGATAGATGGGAAGTAAAATGGGTCTGTTCTCTCTCTCTCTCTCTCTCTCTCTCTCTCTCTCTCTCTCTCTCTCTCTCTCTCTCTCTCTCTCTCTCTCTCTTTCTCTCTCTCTCTCTCTCTCTCTCTCTCTCTCTCTCTCTCTCTCTCTCTGTGTGTGTGTGTGTGTGTGTGTGTGTGTTTTCGAGCGCCTGGTCTTAGTAAGTAGATTAGATTTAGTGAGACCCAGCTAAAGGGAAAGTTGGATTTGTCTAAGATCCCCATAGCCAAGACCCTCAAATGAACAAGCTAACATCTTACAAAAGAAGATTGCTCCTCTTATCTGGTGGACTCTGACTACAGAAAAATAGTCTCTGACCCTCCTGCCCACCATGGATCCTCTTTATTTCTCTTTATTTGTTATTTAGATTTTTCTTACCTGCTAGTACTCCAAGCACCAGGCAAAATATTTAAAAGGCCCAGTTCTAGTTTCAACCCTGGGGTTCCTGACCCAAGAAATGGAAGCATTTTGAAAAGTCCTTATCTTCAATCCAAACAAAACAAAGAGTCTCACAGATAAAGTCTCCCCTAGGATGAGGTTACAGCCTCAAATTACAAAACTCAAAGCTTCTAGACAGCGGATTATGCTATTTAGGAGAAGAAAAGAGAGTGGCCAGTTAACTTTGCACTTCAAAAATGTAACCTTTTAAATATAAGCATATTCTAAATATTGCACACAACATGGGTATATTAAAAATGGTTCATTGAACACTTAAAATTTAAAGCTGATTCAGTGTTCTGTGTTTTATGTGGTGTCTAAAAAGTCAATCAATAAGACCACCCCAGAACTGCAGACACCAGAGCAGTCGGGTGTACACTTATGAATGATGATGAAAAGTCTTGAAAAACCAAGGAAAAGAAAACAGTATTGAAAATAATGGCATGAAGGTCCTGGAAAAACAAAAACAAATAAAGCTTCTGGAAATCAAAGAGCAGCATCTTTGAGTTGAAACAGATGAATCTAAACTTCAGGGCTGGATTACACAGTAGCTTTGATGACTGGACAGAAACTCATTGATCAAGAGACAGATCTTCATACCTCATAGGCATCAAAGAAAGGTAGAGATGAAAAGATGGGAAGTTATTTGGGTCATGGAGACTAGAAAGACAATGTAGCTAGGCAAAGATGTTGCACTCCTTTAATCCCAGCACTCAGGAGGCAGAGGCAGGCAGATCTCTGTGAGTTCAAGGCTAGCCTGGTCTACAGAGTGAGTCAGTCCCAGCACAGCCAGGACTAAACAGGGAAACCCTGACTCAAAAACGAAAAACAAACAACACCACTAAAACCAAAGGAGGAAACAAACAGGACAGCCTCCCATACGCCCAGCGATATTTCTAGAAGGTAATAGAAAGAGCAAGAAAGGAAAAAATAATTGAGGAGACAATGACTCAGAATTTGTTTAGACTAAGCGTGCGTGCGCGCGCACACACACACACACACACACACACACACACACACACAGAGAGAGAGAGAGAGAGAGAGAGAGAGAGAGAGAGAGAGAGAGAGAGAGAGAGAGACTTTTAGATTTGCGAAACACTTAATTGTTCTATCAAAAAAAACAAAGGCAACAGGCCAGATACAGTAAGGCCACAATGGAATTAAGGGACAACAAAGACAAGGAGAAGGTCTGGATGTAAACACAGTTTTAAAAGACTTATTAAAAAGGTGGGGAGACGAAGGGAAGAGAGAAAAGGCATTTGGTAGTAGAGAAATTTGTCTTTGAGACATACAGCCTCACCCCATTCAGACATAAGGGCACTTGACTTTCTCTGAACCTTCCTTTCCAATCTGTAAAAGAAATATGCAGTCAGTGCTAATCCTCAGAGCTCTACGAGACATGTAACACAAAGCCTTGTTTGTTAATATGCAGTCAGCAAAAGTAGCTATTAATATTATTGACAGTCCTAATTTCCCCCTGATATTAATTCCTACCATGGCCTCCCCATGCACCCAGCCATGGAAAGATTAATATTTAGATGTATGTCATGTTTCATACAACAAATGAAACCTACTGGAAAAACTTAAATCATCAATTTAGGGCTCCCCCAGCCTCCAAAGAGAAGCAGCAGAGACCACGCCCTCTGTCTTCTGGTCCCCAGAACAGCTATAGATCATTGTGGGAGTGGGGGAGGTACTACGATGATAGTGTGATATTGTACCCTCCCTGCCAATATTGCCCTAAATTTCAAAGACAAAAACAAAGCCAAATGTCAAGATGCTTTGACTTCCCTCTAGGTCAGCTTAAGATGTCACAATACAAAGTCACATTGCACTTTTCTCTGCTGTGATTTGCTTATCACATCTGATTTCTGCTAGAAAAATTTCCATTTCCAATCTAGATTCTAAACTCCAAAGAGACAAATCCCTTACCTATCTGGTTCGCTGATGGAACCCCAGTGCTTAGCTTACAGCCCGGGACTAGAAAGTTTAAAGGTCATCTACTCCACAGGTACTGAAATGAGATTGGAAGCTAGGAACAGTATCCACCCCAACTGTGTGACTGCCATAAGGAATGGTGCTTTTCTAGAGATGAAATGGACTCCAAAGATGCTGTCATTTTCCCACGGCTTTTCCAGAGGGACCTGGGGAGGTTCTCAATTTGATTCAACTTTGGGCTTATTATGGGGTAGAAATGAGATTCGAATGCAGTACAGCCAGTTTCCAAAACAAGTGTCTCACCTCTCTCATGTTGTCTCCATGAACAAGACACTGGGGCCACGGATGTAAAAGAAAAATAGAGCAAATATCAGGAGATTCCACTGAAGGGAAATGTCCAGAACGGGCAATTTTATACAGACAGAAAAGTGACTGGAAGGCAAGGGAGGGGAGGCATGAGGAGTTACTGCTTTATGGTTGTATTTTATTATTTTTTAGAGATTGATGGAAACATTCTAGAAATAGTGGTATGGTTGCACAAATTTGTAAGTATGCATAATGCCATAAAGTATACAATTAAAATGATTGAAATTGCCATTTTATGTTGCACGTACACATTTATAACTTTAAAGGAAAAAGAGCATGGCTGTGGTCAGTCTTTTAATCTCACCTTTTCAGACCATTTGTAGAATGGGACAAAGTCTTTAATGGACATTAAAGAAAAAGTCATCTCCAGGAAGCTATAAACAGCAGGCAGAGACAGCTGCAGAATATAGAGCCACTGGCTTAAAAGTGACATGTTTCTATTATAACCCATAATTTCTCAGCAGAGCAGAATCTGTGAGCTGGTACTAGAAAAAGCTACTTAACTTTTTTGGATGGGAAATAAAATAACTGTTAAGATCATAAAAGGTACCATATGGCACCCAAGAAAGGGGGAAAGGATAATTTTTGTGGTTGTTTCCTTGATGAACAATTAGTTCTCTATTCTCCTTAAAAAAAAAAAAAGGATAAAGTGCCATTAAGATAAAAATTCAAAACTGACAAGAAGACATATCTGAAATGGAAATATAGTTGAAAAGATAAATAAAATAAACATTCCTTTGCTATATTTGGTGGAGTCCTGCAGAGAAAAAAAAATTCCAGCTAGGCAGCATTGAGACATAGTTTATTAATGCAGTTTCCCCCACAGCAGGACACAGAAAGAGAAACTGGTAAAACAGTCGCATTAAAAAATTATGACTCTTACATCTGATCTTTATGAATACATAGAAAAGAAACTGTCCTCCTGAGCCGTCCTTGGGCTGCGTGGAGGCAGAGATGCAAAGAATTAGTGTTTTGTTTTTTTTTTAAAAAAAAAACTCCAAAACATCACATGCATGCTTAGAGCAGACAATTACCTCCTCCATTGAGAAGTGTTTCTGAGAAGACCCCTGGAAGATGGGGAGGGGGTCTCTCAACTACATTTTGAGCAAAGCCCTTTAGTCGTCTTTTTAGTCTACAAAACTGCAGTCTATTCGTACTCCCTTTGGGGGAAAATGCAGTGGGTTATAAACTGGTTGTAAATGGAATTACCCCAGAGTTTGAGAGCTGGGAAGGAGCTTAACGATGAGGTGAGCTAGTGTTTGTGCTGTGCAGGCTGTCTCCTCTGCTCTCTCAGGAAATCAGTTTAGAGGATGGCGGTTCGCATCGGCAGGTAGAGAAAAAGGATAGAGCACAGTTGAATAAAGCAGAAAATGTGTCACATATATTGTATGATGAGACTTTTGTTTCATTTGTGTGTGTCCTAGGTCACAATGTAAAGTATATCATACTGTGATTCTGGAAAGTAACAAATACATCAAACGCCATCTTCCATGTAGGAGAATGGAGCCAGGGAGGAAGAATGGCTTTCTCAAATCACAAACCAGAGAGAGTCTGGGTCTCCCAGAATCCTTTCCATTAAACATTATTCCTCAAAATATGCTGGGAGGTGATCTGCTTCTGTGAATATTGGTTGTCCACTTGACAGGATGTAGAATCACCTAGAAGAGAAATTTCTAGTCATGTCTGTGAAGATGTTCCCAGTTTGTCTTGAAGAAGGAAGAGCCATCTAAGCGTGGGCAAGGTGGCTCGCAGCAGCGGATGCGCTGGTCCTTCCTGGAACAGTTCCAGTACTTCTGGAGTTACCGGCTTCTCTTTTCTCCTTCCCTTACACTCCTGCTTTTCCACCATTTGGGATCAGTGGTTGTGCGGGAAGAGGCAGGTGCACAAGGGGCAAATTAGCACCCAAGGTCAGATGATCCATGACTCATAAATAACTCCTGGTATCTTAGGAGCCTGCAAAATCCCAGAGCTCATTTCTCCCTGAAGCTGACAGGCCACATGAGAAATTGAACTACAGCCCCCCTGAAAGATAGGAGGATACCCCTATGCTGACTCTATCATAGAGGGCATTCAGAAATAGTGGCCTACTAGCAACCATGAGCTCTTGCTATCTGTTACCAGACTCAAGCACTTTAGGCTGTATAAAGTGTTCTATAACCACAAAGATAAGGCTGGGTTATGAGAGGATCTTGCCTGGAATTCAAAGTGTTTCAGAGGAGAAACGTTCTATGAAGTCAGTAAGTCCCTCTTGTGGTTCCCGTGTGCCAGGTACTCTTCTGAAAACACAGTAAATATTTACTCATCCAGTTCACACCATCAGCTTCTAGGTGGTGGTAGAGGTCTTTCCAAGCTATAGTTGGAGTCAGAGGCTGAGAAGTGTTGAGATGTGCTAAAATAATTTGTTTTTCTTTCTGATTTGAAGACAGGAGGGCAAGCATACCTAATAGAGTTTAGAACTATGTCTCCGACAGAGTGAATTAATCAACAGTCAAGCCCAAGGAGAAAGGTCAGCTGCCTGCTTTCTCTTGGCAGGAAACATTGGGAAGAGAATTGTTCCTGCAAAGATTCATCACTTTTTGATGCTTTCCAGAAGTGGTGATGGATTTTCAGTGAACCATCTACTTTTTTTCTTCTTCTTCTAAATCGCTTTCATGCATTTTAGTCCAGCTGTCTTGGTACACGGGTGTGCTGCTTTCTAAAAAAGTACTCATTTAAAACCAAGTGGAAACCAGCCTGTGTCCTTGGCTGACTGAATCATTGTTTTCTATAGTGCTAGGAGAGGGTCCTCAACAAACACTTTGTTGACTTAATTTATCACAGATCAAAACTGATTTTGACCTTGGAAACAAGTAGATCTGACTTTAATAAAGAACTTCAGTAGTAATTTCCTGGGATGTAAGGGGAAAGGTTGCTTTTTGTTGTTTTTCCTTTAAGAGGAATACGGATTGAGGATTTTTTAAAATACGTTTCTTAATGTGTATGTTTTATATGTCAACACTGAAACCCTATGGTATTCTGACTGGATTTCACAGATGAGAGAACTAAGATAAACGATGAGTTGAAGGGAAGTACGTGAGGGGCAGAATTCGGATTACAGTCTCCCTGCAGAACCCGTTACTTTTTCCCAATTCTTCTCCAGTTGAAAAATGAATTATCCCTAGGAGCATTCAGTGACCATAGCACAATGTTAATGGATCTTTCCATGCTGCAGTCTACTGACTAGCCACAAGGAATACCAACAGTTAAAGCCCTTTGTCTATAATTAGGCCTTGGTTCCCTTAACAACGCTACCATATAATTAAACCAATTTTGCCAACGGGCAGATATGCTTCACTAGAAAATCTGGGAAGAGCCCTTTACATTATGCTCTGTTTCTTGCTCATGGTTACCCAGGGTCAAGTCTGGGCTTGGAGCTGAAGCACAGGAAGAATGTGGAGAATGCTGTTGGCCTAGAACATGCCCAAGGAAGCTATATCAGAATAGGGTGGATTTCCTGGGGAGCCTGTGAAACTCCAAACTTATTGCTTCCCTCAATGAATCCGGCTGAGGAAAAATGCCAGCAGCCTAAATCTCCCCTTCTCTTGGAGCAGCCTCCATTAACTTCAACAGCAAACCTAGTTATTAATCATCAGAAATGAAAAATGTCTCTTTTTCAAAAGTGTAATTATCAGAGGTCTCACCATGTCTTGAAAGAAGATGTATTTGCCGTTATCAGCACATTCTGTATTTAGTCCCTGGAAAAAATTGGCTTACATCACAGTTTATGGACTGAACTTTTCTTATAGCCAGAACAAGGCACTGAAAATCAGAGGAAGGTATTAAATAGTTAAATTATACATTATGCTGCAGTGCTGAGTGAGAAGGATAACACAGACTTAATATTTTTCTAAGTCTATAAAACTTCAGGTTTACAAATTCAAGTCAAATAAGTAGCTATTAGAGTTGTAACTAAAAGTTGCCTGGATTAAAGATCTTTAAATGAAAAGTAACAGGCAAGGTCACTTGGGCCCAATACCAATCCAAATCTTCTAAACTTTTTCCCCAAAGGCCACAATCCAAATGTCATGTGCTAAAGCATTTACTGAACTCTTTTTTTGTCCCAGTGACAGTCTTGAGAAGACAAGCAGTTACTAGCCTGACACACCCCCCCCCAAAGCAGCCCAATAGCCACAGAGCACCAGAGGAGTCCAGATGTTGGAGATTATCTCTTGACTCTACCTGTTTGCAATATGTGCTCAGCTTATTATCTGCACACATTATGTTGTACAGTAATTACAGGGTGGAAATCACCTGCAGCATGTGATCACTACACTGGAGTTTAAAAGGGGGTATTCGTCTTGCTGTACTACACACATCTGGTTCTATCATATTTACCAAATGATTAATATAGGAATATATTACAGTGAAATCCTTTCATATGAGTTTTATTTGCTAGGAAATGGAGCACTTCTCTTCCTATTCCCTTCCTCCCCTTTCTAGGTGGAACTCAATTTTTCAGTCCTAGAGTTCATTTGGGTGAACAGGGAATCCACTCCAGCCTTTGTTCCATTTGCTAACCACAGGCACAAAGGGGGTGGATCTGCATCCTTTGTTTTACGAAGCACACCCTCTAGCCAGAGAAAACTGAATCCTTATTTCAAAAGGAGATGAGATCAGGAACCTCAATCAGATCAAACCACTAGAATTAAATTCTAAACTTTAAACTCCCTTTTATTGAAATATAAGTATGTTTAGTCTATTTACACCACAATTTATGCACATATATACATAGAAGGCAAAAATCTGTCAAATAAAAAAGTTTTTCTTATTAAAAAATTAAAAACAAAGTAAAGTGCATGGAATTGATTTTTTTTTTCCTGGTGAACATCATCATTGTCATATTTTTGGTCAGCTGGGAGAAGCAGGAAGAAATTCATTACTGACTCTGCATACAACTAGTCCTGAATTCATAGCCTTTAGGAGTTGGGGAATGAGTCAGACAAATCGCCAAGGTCTGTAGGGCTCCCGGGGGCGGGGAAGTTCTTTGTCCTATCCAGAGCTGGCCCTCAGCTTGGAAGTTATCTCTCCATCGTGGCGCTGGAACAAAGGAGAACACAGGAAGGGGGTTCCACCAGCCTGTGTCACAGCCTGCTCTGGTGCCACCCGCACTGTGTTTGATAGGAAATAGCAGAATTAGCACAAGGGCTCAAACGGAAGTTTTCCTTTTTGGGAAGGGGTGGAGGGAGCGACAAGAATGGACTGAATCTCCCTCAGAGACTGCCTTTCGGGGGCCAAACCCCAGCAGCTAGTTTCTTCGGATCCAATCTCCACTCAAGCACAGAAAAGAATCCTTTTAATAAGCTGGGTGGAGGAAATGTTACACTCTTCGCCTCGGTGAGTTTGCTCTCCCAGAACTTGGAAAGGAAACCGCCTGGCATGAAAAGGGGCAAGTGGTTAAATCAAGTTTTTAGACAGCTTCACGATCAGGCCGCTGGGTGGGCATCGGCTAGTTGGTCCTAGCCTGTGGCAGAGAAGATAGCCCTAACCTTCATCATTCATGTCCCTCTCTAACTCGGAATGCCATTAAGTCCCCGGGCCGGCGGCCGTACTTGGCCTTGCAGTGCAAAATGTGCTTGGCGAGGAAGTCAAGGCGGCGCTGTAGCAGCTGAGCGTGGGGGTCTGCGAGCTCGGCCAGCTCTGGGAAATGTGGTTCGTGGCGAGTGTAGAGGCGTAGCAGCCGGGCCGCCGCATCTTGACCCCGGTGCAGCTCCAAGACTCGCCTAGCAGTCCGCTCTCGGAAGACACACACTGACAGTAACAGTGGCTCGTTATACTTGTCCCACATGCCGGCCACCCTGTAGCCGTGCACCAAACCCGCCTCATTGTCCAGAAAGACCAACGCCCCTCCCGGTCCTCGGTGGAGGTTGCTCGTAGCGCGGTGCATAACGCGTGGGTCCCATTGCAAGCTGAAGAGGTTGCTTACGAGCCGGTCGAAGTTGGCCGTCAGGTAATCAAAGAGGATAAGATCGGTCCATTGTACTAGGTCCACCAGCTCTGCCTGGCTGAGGTTGGTCAGTTCGCCCCCGGCGTTGCGCAGGGGTCGCAGACGGCCGTCTTCTGATCGCCAGGGCTCGGGCACCACCACGTCGGTGAGGTTGGGTAGCCAGCGCGTCAGGCTCACCACGCTGCCCTCGGTCCAGTGCGCGGCGCGCAGCTCCTCCTGCACCTGCACCCACTGAGCGCCCCGAGCCTCCACCCGAGCCAGTGCCAGAGGCGGCACGTGGCGCTGAAGGCCCAGCAGGCAAGCAAGGTAGTAGGACAGGGCCTCACCCTGGATCTGCTCCGGGTTGATGCCATACCGTATACAGGCACGGGTGCCGTCGGCAAAGCGGGCTAGGCGGTTGGAACTGCGTCCGCAGCCTCCGCGATCCAGGGCCACTACCCGAGCACTCCGCACAGCCTCCAGCCACGCTGCCGCCTGGGCTTCGGAAAAGCCCCGGGGCACCTGCTCCTCCAGGCCGCGACTCCAGAAGACTCCCCCGTGCACCACCGTGCGCTCCGCCGGCTCGGGCAGCCCCGCTGGCACGTGCCGCCCGCGATCGTCCGGGTGCCTCCCAGGCGGGTTATCTGCGCCGGCCGCCAGGGTGAGCAGCGCCCGGAAAGTTTTCAGGGAGCCGCCGCGGGCGTCCCACGCTAGGGGCGGGGGCAGAGGGAAGCGGGGCTCGGGCTCGGGGCGGCCACTCTGGGTCGGATGCCGGGGGAGTCCATCTTCGGGCAGCCAAGAGGCTGGCAGTTCGGTCCGTGGTGGCTGGAGCCCTCCCCACAGCGTCAGCAGCGAGCCCAACGCCAGCAGCCAGAGCCCCGCGGCGGCGGCAGCGCTCCGCATCCTCCGCCCCATGCTCCTGCCGACGCGCCAGTGCCACCGCGGCCGTTTCAAGCCAAGCCCGGGCGCCCGGGTGCGGGCGGTGAGGATGGTCCGGCTGCTGGCTGGCTCCGGGACTTCGGGTGCCGGAGCCCCATCGCGGCCGCGAAGCTCTGCGTGGCTCCGGCCAGCGCTCTGCTCCGGCGCTGGGAACTGGCCTCGCCGTGGCTTCCCAGCTGCTTTTGTATTTCGCTGTGAGACCCTCCGGCGGGTGCGATTCACAGGCGCCCGCACCACGTGGGAGCGAGGGGGATCCCCCCCCCTCTCTACCGCCTCTCCCCGCCCCCCACTCCCCCGCCCCTTCCCCTCCTCTTCCCCTTAAAGCGGCAACCGATCCTTCCAGGAGCAAGAGGTGGCCCCACGATAGGTCCAGGACTTCGGGGCCCGGGAGGAAGCTGGGTCGGCAGCGTCCGTGCGGGGGCGTCGGAGCGGGAGGAGAGAAACCAAATCTAGGGCCTGGGGGTAGCTGTGCGTCCAGGGCTCTCGTGGGAGTTGGGTGATCGCCTAGTCCCCTTGTTTGGACTGTGTGGTCTCTACTGGAAACTTCAGACAGACCCCCACTGCAGTCCAGCTCCGCCGGGCAAAGATCCGGGCGGGTCTTTTTCAACCTCATTAGTGATTCACGCTGCCTTATGTAAATTACCGGGAATGTCTCGAGCCCTGGAGGATATGACTCCAGCTGGGAGAGGAACCATCTGTAGCCAATGGCTTTGAACCTACAGCCCCATTCCAGAGCAAGCTCCCCAGTATGGGTCACTTCAGGTTTAAGAGCAATGAGACTGGCCTCTGACTTTTTCCAGGGCTACTGGGAATTAAACCTTGCTGTGCAAGTTGAACATCCAAGTCACATCTCCTGGTCACATGGCACTTGGTTTTTCCTTTTTTAAAAGAGAGTTCAGTATATAGAAATAGCGATATATAGACAGATACAAGCATTCATTGCCAACATTCTCAGTTTATTTTTAACTTGTCGTTTAGCCAGTTACTTTATTCCCAATTATAAATTTCACCCAAACAAAGGAAAATAAATAACATTTGGCTTACTAGTTTAGTGTAAAGCAACACGAAAGAAGTGGGAAGGGGTCATTGGAAGAAAACCACAACAAAACAAAAACCCACCATAAAAACCAATGCATCTTTGTCCAGATCTTCTCGGGGTCAGTCTACCAGAAAATCTCTTGGAAACAAACTGGCTCTTTTCTTTCCCTATTTGCATCCCAGATCTCAAGTTGGAGATTCACAGCCCTAAAATTGGGGCTGTGAGGGTGCAGTCCTCCTGAGAACTAGAGTTGGTAGTGCTAGGGTACACTCCTAGGACCTGTGCATGCTAGGTAGGTTCACTGACACTGAGCTGCTCCCCCTGCCCTACAGCCAGAGCTTAAAATTGGATCATTTGGCATTGTTCTTTTATGTTCCTCACTGCACATGAGAGGCTTCAGTTGTGCTACATCTGCTGTGTTGTGTATATTTATTCTGGAGTTAAAGGGTAGAGACATTGACCTCCCAAAACATTACTGACCCAGCATTATTAACCCAAGACATACACCTTCATGGGTTTCTTTCCCATCGGTGTGTACTGGCTGAATGTAGGGTCTTTGTTGAATGTATTCCTAGCCATAGGGCTTTTTATAGCTTGTATCTGATGAAAGCATTATAGTGCCTCCCATATAGATCCAGCACAATATATTAACTCATTAAAAAGTATTTTTTTTCCTTGTCTTGTGCAAGCTCCCCCTCCTCTTTCCCTAGAGAACAGGGGCTGTCTCTTATGGAGTCTTCATTTCATTTACCAGATAACATAGTCTATTACCTGGAATAAGTACTGAATTCAACTGTATTTCATTTTAGCTTTTTGGTTTAACTTCTGGGTATTGTTTTTTTGTTTTGTGTTTCCTTCCCTGCATTAGGTTCAGTGTGGGCAAACTGTAAGCAAGATCTCCACCTTGTGGGCATATTCAGAACATCATCTAATTAGAGAACTACATTTTATAGGGCATGATTTCAGAATACTAAGTTAAATTCAGAATACTAAATACCATCATGGGCCAAGTTATGTCCTGAGGGTAAAGGGGCAATTCAAAGTGCTTGTGGCTCCGTGCTTTGGCTGTTAGCAGAAGCTGTGAGTGCTCAGCTCTCAATGATCCATCATTGTAAACTGCATAGGAATCTCACTTGCTTATTGTTTGTTAGTGGCCAGGGCACAAAGTCTGGTGTTTAGTGGATATTCAATGTCAGTTTGCTGATTAATTTGGAATGAGATGAAACTCTGTAAGCAGCATTACCAAGTTTGGTCTTTAAATATCACACTACTACAGGATACAAAGAAACTTTTCTTTGATTTTCTAAAGAATAAAACATTTGGTGAGGCCTCAGGGAATTTGAGGGGAGCAAGTATATGATTATTAGTCTGGCAAAGTTGGCAAAACCACTTCGAATTTCAGACCCTCATGATCATTTTGAGAGTACTGAAGAACTGAAGCTTGAAGAAACAGGCAGATCTCATACCTTAGATGATGAACTGACTCTACCACTGAGCAGCCCTTGTCTTAGCCCCAGGACTGAGCATATGCATTACCAGGGTGGGATTTATGTGTAAAAACTTTAGCAGTCAAAATGCAGAATTTCAGAAAACCAGAGGTATAAGCTAGTCAAAAGAAATACACACAAACATGCCCTGCAGAGTGGGTGTTTGATTAGACAGTGTTTATAGACCTGCCTCTGTTTCCCTGTTTGCTGATAGCCTTCTTAGATCCTTAGCTTTGAAGTCTGAAGACTGCACTGTTAGTGTAATCATGCGAGTCTATTAAATGGGTAATAGGAATTTATTAGGATATGATTCATGCAGATACACTCATGAGAAACAGAACAGAATAAGCCATGCCCTGTTTTGCTTAGAAGCACATACACTGGCCTCTGGGTGTCCAACCACACCAAAGAAGGAGGTGTGACCACCATCTTTTATCTTCTAAGGGTCAAATATGCAGGCAAGGAAGCACCTCTTTTGGGACAGACAGCCCAAGGTCGTGGGTGGAGCAAATACCTCTACATTTCACACCTGCCTTCCAGGAGCCTCTGTGCCAGGGGAATGGCATCTCTTTTAACTTATGGCAGTTGCATAGTGGTGAGGTACTACTCATCTATCCCCAAATAGGAACCTATTTGCTTTTTCGAGACTTTCTTAATATTCCTTGAGCTTAGATAGACCTCTAATATATTAAAAATTGCCTGTGGTCCTATGTGAACAATGATCAGGCTCATAGAACTGCACTTCCTGGGCAACATAGAAAGGGTAGGGTGAGCACTGGGAGCAGAAAATGAGGCTTGAAGTTGGAAGACTTTCTGAGTCAGGCATTTCCATTTTCTCACTTGTTCCTTAGGCTAGTTTTTTATCTTCCACACGTTTCAATTTCTCAACTTGAGAAATGGGGATAATAAATCACACTTAACTTACAGGTTGTTATGTAGCTCAAGTGAAATATTAACAGTAACCATAACAACAGCATTAGCAGGCACTTACTGAGTCCTCACTGATGGGTGTGGTGTGGGACTCATCCCAGCATGGGCTTTATTCATCCATGTAGACCTCCCAACAAATATTATCATTTTTCCTCATCCTGCACGTGGCGAAACAGAAGCATAGTCAGAAGGTACTGGCCTAAAGTCACATGGCTGCCAAGTGACATAGCTGAGGTTCCAGAACTTTTTGTATATTATAAATAGGAGAGGCAATGTCAAGTACAAAAATGAATACATTAAATCAAAGATTCAATTCAAACTAAAATTTGTTTTCAAATATTCTTTGGGATTGCTACTGAGTGAAATGGAGAGGAATCTCTCTTTGTGTCCTGGCTGTGGTCCTGACCTCAATATATAATCTCTTTCCTTTTCAGTCCGTTTTGCTTCTTTGGTGGCTAGGATGGCAGGCGTTCATCATATGCCTGGCTGCAGTGAACTAACATTAAAAGCTAGGAGCCTCTAGGTAGCTGCAGACAACCCACTCATTGCTGCTGCTCCACTTAGACCCTTTCATTCTGATTTTTGCTAGATTTTCAGCTGAGTTATAGCCTTTCCCCAAAGACAGAGATGCCCACATGGATCCTTTCCGATTTTTCTACAAAAGCAAGAGGAAGCAGAGTGGGTGGAGGATACCAGTAGACCCCTCTTTCCTGGAGGTGAAACTAGCCTGGGCTACTTGGTGAGACCCTGTCCCAGTAAAGCAATACCCCCCCTAAACAGTACAAATAGAAGAGGGCAAAGAGGATTCCTGACACACTGATTTCAAAGTGATTCCATGACTCCAATGTTGGCCAATACTGTTGACCTTTATCAACTTTCTAATTGAGCTGCAATACCATTGTTCATGTTTGCTAGGAGCTGGGAGATTGTATCTCTTCCAGGCTTGTGTATTGAATTCCCAGCCCTATTGTCATTCTATTAGCTGTAGGGGCTTCTGGAAAGTGATTGGGCTATAAAAGTCATGATCCTCTCAGGAACAGAATTAATGTCCTTGTAAAAAGACTTCATATATAGTGCTCTTTTGATTATATGAAGGCCCACTCAGAAAACGGCAGTGTATGGACTTATAGGTGTGCCCTCCAAAGACAGTAAATGTTTCTTAGATTCCTCAGTCTTCAGAAGTGTGATAAATACTATTTGCTTTTTGAACTACTTAGGCTAGGGATGCTCTGTTATAACAGCTCACATTAAGGCAGTATTTTTTTCTACATTTTCCTCTTCCAGAAGGACATAGTACCTTTCTGTCTGAGGAGTGTTCCCCTTACCTCGGTCTTGCCATATGTGGTGGTTTGAATAGGTATGGCCCTATAGTTTGAATGCTTCATGTGTTTGAATGCTTGGCCCATAGAGAATGGCGCTCTTAGGAGGTGTGGCCTCCTAAGATATATGCTCAAGATATGCCCAGCGTGGTACACGGTTCTCCTTCCGATGCTTGTGGGTCAATATGTAGATCACTCAGTTCCTTCCCCAGTACCATGTCTGCCTACATGCTGCCAAGCTTCTCACTATAATAATAATGGACTAAATCTCTGAAACTGTAAGCCGTCCTTAATTAAATGTTTTCTAAGAGTTTCCCCAGTCATGATGTCTCTTCATAGCAATAGAAACCCTAACGAAGACACTATACCACCATGATGTGTCTTCCAAGAATCACCTAACTGTGGCTGGAAAGATCTCAGTCCATAAAAGTCACATTAAAGCTGGGTATGGTGGTGTGTGCCTGCATATACAGTGCTGTGGTGTGGAGACAGGAAGATCCTGGGCTTCACTGACCAGCCAGCCTAGCCAAGATAAACTCCATGATCAGTGAGTGACCCTGAGAAAAACAAGGTGGAGAAGGAAACAGCAACTTGTGACCTCCACATGAGCTCCCTGCCAAGGACTGCTTAGCTGAACTCATCCCCACGTGTGTGGCTGTCAAAGGCAGTCAGTCCTTCTTCTACAAAAGGAATATCTTCCAAGATATTCACTGAATGCCTGAGGCCTTCCGTAATACATAATTCTCCACTTCTTTTATTGTTCATGTGTGCTCTGCTGGACTGCCCCACAGTGTACCTAGGTGCCCTGGTGCCTCCTCTGCATTTACTAATGAGTTTTGGGATTGGGACTATTAAAGAGTACTAAAAATACGGTGATAGCCAGTCTGTTAGCAGGTTTGTGTCAGGTAGGCAACGTATACAGCATGGATACCCTGGGATAAAGGATAATTCATATCCAGAGTGGGAGATTTCATTACCCTACTCAGAGTGGCATACAACTTAAAAACTTAGGAATTGTTTATTTCTAGAACTTTCCATCTAGTATTTTCCAACCTGGAGTGTATCTGAAACCGTGGAAAGTAAAAGCATGGGTAAGAGGAGACTACTACAATTCATGGTTCCAGCTAAATCCCTTAGGCCAGGGACAGAACAGACTCTAACTGTACTTAACCCCTATGTGTCTGCGTGAGTTTCACTACAGACCCCTTCAACTCACACTAACATATTTGGGTATCTTTATTTCAGGTAGCTCACTTTTGGTCCTGTACTTGAAGGAGGTGTTTGTATTTGCTGGCTGGAGACTAGGACCCAAATAGAGGCAAATTAATTTAGCAGCACACAGAGTATATTTGAGTTCTAATTGGAGAAGATGATTTAAGACTTCTGGACTGGGCATTGGGGGTCAGTTCTTCCATTCTCTGCCTTTGGCATCTTGTCTGCCATGACCGAGGGACCTCTATCTTCCACTTCACCTCAGTGATTTCTGCCAAGTTGTGGGCTTGGAATGAAAGAACCCCCCCCCCACTTAAATGTTCTCTCAGATACTTTAGTCACAACCATAGAAAAGGGACAGATCCATATGGCGAGGTTCAGATATGGATGGGAAGCCTGTAATTGGGCCGGGCATCCTGTAGTGGAGAGGTGACTTAAGTCCACACTTTCAGGATAGCAGAGAAGGATGGAAGAAAGCAGAATTCCTGTTTTCCATTTGCCTGAGTTCATTGGCAAATGACTGCTCTTCCCTGCATTTCCCTTGTCTTTACGTTCACTCTGAGCTGGAGTTGTTTACATATATTGTTTCTGTATGCTATGTGTCCTTTCAGGAGAGCATGCAAACCAGAGATGAGGCAGAGATGTAAACATCTCCTTTATCGCAGCTGGACTGCTAGGGTACCTGCGCTTTTGGTCTGTGGGAACATGTGCACTCTAGCCAGACTGTGGTCTTGTACCTAAAGAAAATCACTTTACCTCTCTGGGCCTGTTAATTCATCTGTGAAGAGAAGATAACAATTTCGTGTTTCATTGCTGTGCAGAAGAGACGTACCTTCCACATTTAGTAATTGCTCAATAAAACTTTATTGCCTGCTATCACAATCTTGGGACTTTATTTTAGAAAGAACATTGGCCCTCAGAACAGGGAGTAACTGATCCTGTTAGGGATGTTCAGGAAGGCTTCCCTGAGGAGGCAGGTGCTAAGACGGTCTTGGAGGGGATGTTAGGATTTATAAGTCCCAGTCTAAGGGGCCGGGGCAACAGAGCAAACAGTAAGTTAGTACAGCAGTCAGGTACCCAAGGGTGTGTCACCATGCCTTCCGGGCACTCTATTTCTTTATTCTTGAAAGCATTTGAATTTGTTTAACCCTCTTTTGGTGAATGAAGCAAGTGCTAGGCCCCTCCTGGATAGGGACACAGGATGAGAATTTCTGCACTCCTTCCTCACTCTTGAATTGTCTCAACCCACCTTGAAGAAATTCACTCAAAAACCATTTTCTGCTAGAAGTGACTCTCTGAAGCTCTGTTGATTTTGATCTTCGTGGCTGCCTGGAGCTTTACCCAGTGTGCAATTAGTGATTCTGCACCTCTCTAGCTTCCCCAGGCCCGAGTCTCATCAGTCACATAGATGCTGAAGCTTAATTAAGCTTGTAAAGCTTTCTGATTTCCTCCAATGAAAGGTGGCCCATGAGTACCAGGTTTTATTTTGGTAGCTCCTGCCAAGTGTTATTATAAATAGGACTTAGTGCGATGTGGCTGAGCTCTTAGGGTGATAATGTGTCAAGACCAATCGAGGCTGCGAAGAGCAGAGATATTATCATAATGGTTCCATCATCTGCAGTGGGTGTTAATGGAAGTGGACGTGAAAGGGAAGAAGAAATACCACAGGCAGCAGAGCTGGGATGGAGGCGATTGCAAGTGAAATATCACCGCTCCTGGGATCTCCATCATAATCATTAACTCTATTAGCCTCGGAGCTATTCTTCTGCCATCTTTCCTAGATCAAGCTTGGCTCAAATAAAAAATGGATGCTTGAACTCCAAATGAAAATATATTCCTTTGCTGCTTTTTAAAATCCATTTATGTTAAAATGATGGCCAGCAGGTAAGTAATTTATAACTGGGGACTCACCGCAGTACAGAATACTGTCCTCAGAATCCTGAGCATTTATCGTGGGAGACGAAGACACTCCGGACTCAGGAAAGGACAGTGCCTCTGGACTGCAAAGTAACTGGCAGGGAGACAGAGGGGCATGTGAGATTTGAGAATACTGGCTTGGGGGACTAGTCAACACAGAGAGGCTTCCTATTTCTACAAAGAGGTGGGTGCAGTTTTCTATGTTCAGCCCTAGTTTAGGGCTAGTTTCGTTTAGGTTAGCTCCAGCTCCAGCTTCCTGAGCTACAGACTTTGGCTGAAAACCATTTTGGGCCTCCTGTGGTAATAGCAGTGATCGTGACAATGGTATGAACCGGTTGCCACCTGCACATAGCCTCTCTATATCCAAAGTCCTATCTGGAATTCAAAGATCCAAAGACTTTCTCCTAGTTTGTAGCATCCCTAAACCTTTGGCCCTTAAATTTGCCTCTGTGGGTCTCCTTCCTGCTTCTAACACAGGCTTCTTTTCCTTTCTTTCTTTTATTTTTTTAATGATCTATTTATTTTTGCTTTGTGTGCTTTGATGTTTTGCTCACATTTGTGTCTGTCCATATGTATGAGAGTGTTGGATCCCTTAGAACTGGAATTACAGATGTGAACTGTGAGCTGCTATGTGGATGCTGAGAATTGAACCAGTGTCATCTGGAAGAACAGCCAGTGTTTGTAACTGCTGAGAAATGCAGGTCAGAGGACAACTTTCAGGAGTCAGCTCGGTCCTTCCACTATGTGGGTATCAGGGATTAAGCCTGGGTCACTGTCTTTATTTGCTGAGTCACCTCACAGATCCAGATGTGAAGTTCTATAAGCAGGCCTTCTCCCTCATGTATCGGGAGTTCAGCGAGTTTCCTAGAGCTCTGAGGGACTCATCACCTCATTTTACTCTCTCCGTATGCCCCACGCTCCTCTCTTCTCTCCTTTCTTCTTTGTAGAGACAAGAGAGAAATTTCCCTGTCACATCATGTAGAACACATTCACATCACCCACCCCTCCATCTCAGCTTCTAATCCAGATTTCTCCAGGTGTAGAACTGAGGAGCCTATGGAATATGTTCTGGTGGGATGAGATTCAATATTTCCAGCATGTGCACTACCTGCCAGGAGGATGCTCAGAGCCTTTCTATGCACTTTAACACACCTTTAACACCTGCTTCTCATCTCTATTTAATTGATTGGAAAATGGGGGAGCTAGGCTTGGCCTCCAGACTGCTACTATGGAACAAAAGAGGAAGACCAACTACAGTGTGCTGAAAGCCTTAAGTTATTTTAATCACAACATAGGATGAGCACCCCAACCCCAAAATTCCAAGTTCAAAATGCTATAAAGCCCAAAACATTTTGAGTGTAGACATGACATCACAAAAGAAAAATTCTAAACCTGACCTTGTGTGTGATGGGTTGCAGTCAAAACACAGGTGCACTAAAGACATTACATAAAGATGCCTAAAGGCTAAGCATATAAAGTTTATATAAACATGCATGATTGAATTTTGTATTTAGGTTGGGCAGGGAGGGGTGGGAATTCCAATGATGTCTCATGATAGATACATGCATGTGTTCCAAAAAATCCACAATGATCAGCATCTGAAACACTTCTAAGGGCATACATTTTGGATGAGAGGTATGGTAGACAGCCTGTATGCCACTAGATCCTGTGGCTCAGAAGCTGCCTGAATAGTCAGCAAAGGGGACTCTCCCCTTGATCCTGGTGCGTTATATCATCCAAGCTTGTCTGAAGTTGATACTTGACACCCTGAATCTCCCCTCCCTCCGCTTTGCTGAGGGGCTGGACAGGGTGATGAGATAGGACTAGTAGCTTATGGTTTGAGTTCAGAATTGTTGGCATAGAAAGGGATAGACTGATAGATGGGAGGAGAGCCCCATCTCTGTCTTGGACCCAGACTGATCTCGGCAAGGATGGAGTGAGTAGAAAACTGGCTGTTGGTTCTCCTATGGTTTTGACCTCTTCTCCCCAAGAACCAACCCTTGAGTTGTCTCAGAGAAGGTGTCCCAGTGGGGATGGGCTTGTTTGTTATGACTCTGAGGCTGGCTTTGGAGTGTCTCCAGTTGCCTTTTGTCTCCCCAAAGGGAAAAGGAAGAAAGAAAGCTTGGAGACTTTCCTGCTGAGGTTAGAGACTGGCTGTGGGTTTAGGGACAGCTGGCATAAGGAATAGCAGAAGAGTCGTGGAATTAGAATGGGGATATATTATATAGTTCTCGCAGTTTTGCTGTCTGTCTGAAGTTTTAACCTGCCAGCACAGGATAACAAGGCAAGGTAAATGGCTGCTTTTGACGAAGAGAGAGACAACTTTCAGAGATAGGCGAGACAAGTCCTGGGTTCACGGCTACTTCCCAACAGTCCTGCTACAGGAATGCATTTTACCTGACTCCAGTTAAGTGACTCACATGATGACGCCCCCCCCCCACCTCAGCCCCAGGGGACTTGGCTCAATGTTGTTCACATCTGCACCCCTGCATCCTCTGTCTTCTTCTCAGGTTTCCCATGACCCCAAATCCTTACCATCATCCACAAGCCAATGACATAGGTATGTTTCATGTGTGTTACAATCAACGTCCACAAAAACGCCAGTCGTGAGGAATGAAAACGAACCTGAGAATTGCCGAAGAACCGGAACATTCCATGCCACACTCCCTTTAGATGTACTTTCTGTTCCGTTTTTCAGGAAAATGAGTGTCTGTCAGAGGGCGTGGTGCCGCAAGACTTTTGAATTTGTTTTCCTCTGGCTGTTTCTGTTGCTTACAGCAAAATCTAAACAAAGGGAGGCAGTGAGACAAGGATGATGTATAAAGAGTGAAATAAAAAAGGAAAAATGAAAGCTAGGGAGGAAGGACAGCATGAGAGAAAAGAAAAAAAAAAGAGAAAAACCATAAAGTGATCCAGAGAAGCTCAAATGGAGACAGGGAGACGTTAAGCTCCCCTCTTACCTCCAGCCTCCGTGCTGGACATCCTCACTCCCATCAGGGAAGCCAAGCCCACAGATCAAAGCCCCGCTACACACCCACACTGTGGCCTCCTCCTTTAGAGGGCTGTGGAGCCGGGAACAACGGCAGGTCCTCATGGTTGTGAGTTTCCCCTCTTGGTTTTCTCCTTTCCAAAATGAGACATTCTTGTCTTTTCACAGGAGTATTCTGACTCAAATAAGATTATGGGATTAGTAACAGTACAACAGGTAAATGCTGGCTCCAGAATATAGTGATTTTAATCAATATTAAAAGCTCCGCACCCAGCTGCATAGATAACCATTATATTTTACCTGTATACATTTTCACTCCATCTCATAGTATCGTGTATTATGGCACATATTAAGATCAGATACAGAATAATAAAGAACATGGCGCTTTCAATACCTGCCTGTGTGTGACTGTTCAATGTGTAGGCATCACACTGGGATCAACAGCAAAGCTATTGCATTGTGAAAGAACCGAAGCCAACAGGGACAGATAAGTGCTATATTGTGCAAACATCTGTGAGCAGGAATTGTTCTCGTGTTTGTTTTTGTTTGTGGGACAGGTTCTACAGCTCAGGCTAGCCTTGAACTCAAGGATCCTCCTTCCTTGGCCTTCTGAATGCTGAGGTTACAGATGTTGGCAGCACCATGTCAGCAGGAGGCTTTCTATCAAGGGTATGGCCACATGATACCTGTTTCACTTTTCATTTATGCTTTTACATTCTAGGAAGGAGAAATCTAATTGGTCCAGTTGAAGACAAAGATTCCAGCTTTTGCCAAGTGACAGAGCAGGTACTACTGAGGGGGAATCTCTACATGGGACCATCATTTCTCCCTTCCTAACACTTTCGTATTGTTTAATTTTTAAAAAGGTATAGAATCTTGTATTCCTTTTAAAATAATAATGAAAGCTCTCTGACAGTGAATAAAGCAGGTAGAGCTAGACTGTAAGATCTCAACAAAAAGCATTTTGTGTGTCTTCTATGGGAGCCAAGAAAAATCAAAACCAAGCAGCATGATCCATCATTTATTTGCTGTGTACTACATGACAGAATGACACATAGCCTTGGGTCTGAGTAAATGACGATGGCGCTCCCTCTGCCCTGCGACAACAAGGCTCGCCTTTGTGGTTTCCTCTGTTAGCAGATCCAGCGTTTCCATACATTTGCTTAGTTCTGACTGACAGATTAATGATGGCCGCCTTTGAAGACCTTGATTTGAGTCAAGGATGGTAAATAGAGAGTTGCCCAGTTTTTCTATCACTAAGTATGGTTTCATATTGATAAAGCACACAGAAAGTATGCAGAAGATTGTGAGTGGGAGACAAGGGCAGGCCAAGGAGAGCAAACATCCCATCACCCCAGGGCGGGATGATTTAGGGTTTGTCTGGGACAAACTCAAAGGCAAACTGCATTTTCCTTGCTGCCTATTTGTGTTTCCCAGGAAAGAGGAGCCCAGCCAGGGCTGGAGAGGTTGAAGAAGGAGTAAGGAGCTGAAAAGTGGGAGCCTAGCCATCTGGGAGACACTGGGAATGCTTTTCACCCTTAGCAATGCTTCCTGGCAACGTCTGCCCACAGAGGACTTGTCTGGTGGCCTCCCCTCCTCAACTTAGAGTCCTTCCCAGGGTCACTTAATCCTTTTTCTGTCTGTTCAACCCATTCCTTGTGATTTGTTTTGGTTCCAGGGAAATGAAGTTGTGTTGCTGGGAAATGGCCAGAAACTGTGTGTGAGGGTAGAGGCATAGCCATCAGTGGTAGCTGTCAATCAAACGTGAAGGGATCACTACGTGTAAAATAGCTGGTGTCTCCTTATAAGAGTCTTGGGTGATGTTATGACCCCTAAGTGCAGAAGAGCAATTAGAATTCAGAAAACTTTTGTGAATGCCTCAAACTGGCATAGCTCTACAGTAGAATAACCAGGTGCCAGCCTGGGGCAGGACATTTCCTGGTCATTTATACTAACCTCTCCATTTTGGAAAGTCAGTGCACAATAACCCAAGATCTTGGGACTTATCAGAGAACTGTAGTATTAAATCTTAAAGATTAAGAATTAGGGCGTCCATCATGTTTCCCTAAAAGCTGTGACAGGGCTATGACAGCAATGCTGTGGTTATGGCTTTGAAATGCACTCTCCCTGCAAGACCATATGATGAGAGCTTGTCAGCAAGCTGTGGGCTTTTAATGGGTAACTGGATCCCACTCATAGGTTAGTTTTATGGTGTATTCATAACTGAATGAGATCCTGAGAGGTGCTGGACACTGTGGAACAAAGGATCCCTTTGAAAGAACTAGGTGTCAGAGGCACGCCCTTGGGACCATTTTTGTACCCTTTCTCCTGTCTCTCCTCTCTTGTCTGCCAGGAGGTGAGCAGCTTTCTTGGACACCAGCTTCTAGCCAATGTGTTCTGTCTCTTTAGGACCCAGAAACTTGGAATCAAATGACCACAGACCAAAACCTTTGAAACTATGAGCAACAATAAATCTTCTCTCTTTTAAGTTGCTTTCCTCAAATATTTTGTCACAGTGAGAGAAGCAAGCATAATTTTAAGCCAAGCCTTTGAATTTATTCTTGTTTATCACTGAATATAAAATTGTAGTTAATTCTTAGACAATTTCCTATTTGAGTCTATTGTTAGCATGTGATTAGGAGACCAAAGCGTTGTGAGCAGACTGAGTTCTTTAACTATGAGCTCATAAAGAAGAAGAAAGGTCTTCCTAAGACCCATACAGAAAACATCTTCCTTCTCCCCCTTCTGGTCCCTCTCTCTCCCTTTCTGTCTGTCCATCTTTAGATATAAAGCTTTCTAAGTAGCCGAAGATGTTCTTGGATTACAGGAATGAACCACTATGTCCTGTTTAGGCAATGCTGGGGACTGAGTCCAGAGCTTCCCACATGTTCCACTGAGTGACATCCTCGGCTATGAAGAGTGTTCTTTCTTACAGTTTCAGACTTAGAGCGCCCCCCTCTCTGGAGCTGTAAGGCAGGGCTGGTTTTATTAGAATTAAACACACTGTGAATTGTGTGCTAACTGCCTCTGGCCATAACAGGAGCAAAAATGACATTGCTTCAGATGATACCATGCACTAATTAAACCAGCAAAGGCAGGAGCCACAGAAATACAACAGCAGCAAATTAGAGTCCTGGGCCTTAGCATACTCCCCTGGCAGGATGGTTGAATTTAAATTTCCATTATTTTGAGTGAATGGGGCCTGGAGGAATCATAAAGGGATGGTATTTTATGTAATTTCAGGAAAGCCCCTCTTGTAATAAGGAAGCTTTTATGAAGCTCTGCTGTGCATTGGTAAAAAAAGAAAAGCACCAAATACATGCATTCCTAGAAAAAAGTCCAGGCAGATACATACCTAAATGCTAGTAGCAAATTAGCAGGGGAAAGACACTTGAAGAGAAAGGACATTTTTTTTTTTTACTTTAGATTTTTTTTAAGAAAGTATTTCTAGAGTCATTAAGTTTTTTTTATATGTAGTAGCTATTTTTAAAAATGTTTTTATTAGCATATTATTTTACTCATATATAATGATGGGTTTCATTGTGACAGTTTTATATACTCACATTTATTTCGAACACAACCACAACCCTGGTACCCCCTCATGCACCTATTCGTACCAATCGTCTCCCTCTTGCTAACCAGCCCTCCTTCCACCAATGCACCCATGTGTGTTAGTTCTAGTGAGAGTGTGGGTGAGGGTTTCTTTACAGAGACATGAACACCTTACCAGTGGCTACACCACTGTAGAAAATGTCTTGCCTCCCCATCAGACTTCAATGACATAAATCCCTAGATAGGATAGGGCCCCATGAGCCTTTCCCTCTCCAAGACAGGGTGCTGATTAGCCTGACCTTGGGTGGATCTTGACACCACCTCTTCTGGAGCAGATTGGACCGATCAAGAGATTGGAACGGTTCATTCTTCAGAAGGAAGCTTATCAGAAGGAAGAGGAGACAGTGACTCTAGCTGTACAGGATGGTGGCTGTAGCTCAACTGGCAGAGTGTTTGCCCAGCATGCCGAAACTTCTCAGCCAGCCCCCAGATCTGCTCAAACCCCATAAAATGGCTCACATCTAGACGCTTAGCATCCTGGAGGTATAAACAGAAGGATCAGAAGTTCAAGATCATCCTTGGCTACAAAGTAAGTTCAAGATCAGCCCAAGAACAATGAGTAAGCAATGCTGCTCCCACTACCCCTCATTATTAAAAATCTCTTCCAGTGGAGGATGTGAGCCTAAGTAACAGTTGTAGAGATGAGAAATGAAAGAAGTGGGTATGAACCTAAGTAGAAGAAATGACTCCAGATATCGCCTGAACTGACTTGGTAACTGTTGCCATGGCCTGAGAGTAGACCAATGGCTGATGCTGAGCCATAAATGGACCCAAAGAACCCAGGAATTAGGTTATTTAAACTATGTGATGGTTTGAAAGAAAATGACCCCCAAGGGAGTGCCACTATAAGGAGGTATGGCCTGTTGAGTCAGGTGTGCTCTTATTGGAGGAAATGTGTCACAGGAAGGTGGGCTTTGAGGTCATATGCTCAAACCACTCCCAATATTTCAGTTCACTTTCCTGTTGCCTTTGGATCAAGATGTAAGGACTCTAAACGTGTCTGCTTGTATGCTTCCTTGCTTCCCACCGTGATGAGAATGGACTGAACCTATGAACGTTAACAAGATCCACCCCAGTTAAATGTTTTCTTTTGTAAGAGTTGTTGTGGTCATGGTCTCTCCACAGCAGTAGAAACCCTAAGACATCTGTTCAAGGGATTGGAATTTCCCCAGGAATTTCACGTTGGGAGAAGGAAAAGGCTGACATCTGATGCTACCCAGAGTGGAGACTTGTCCTTGGGATAGTCTTCACACAGTTCTGACATCTTATCAAGCCATTTGAAAAACAATGAAGCAAATACAACAGTGACAGGTGGAGCCACATCTTGACTAGCGTTGCTCAGTTATGGGTACCTCCTGCCCTCCTTTTAAACTTAAACCTTATGTTAGAACCCTGAAGATGGACCTGAGGTAAGGAGCAGGCCATTGGGCCTCTCTGACCCTCTTATCAGTGTGGCCACTGAATACCTCTTTCTCTGCTTTTCACTATTACCTATCTGTTTCACTGGCCAATGAAGGCTGGCCAAACCCACCCAGTTCATTGGAGGGGCCAGGGCCTAGTCTCTTACAACTCCAGCAACAACTTCACTGGTTCCTCTCCAAACCCCAGATAGCTGATGTTTATATTGTGTCAGCAATTATAGCACAGTCACTTTCTTCAAATTCCCATTATTCTTGGAGGAGTCTAATATTTGGATCACCACTTTCTCACTTATCTTCTGTTTCCAGACCTCACCTTTGTGGAATAGAGAGCTTCTAAAAACCTCCAACAGCAGCACCACATCAAATATTATTGACACCTGCTATTTGGGTATGCAACCCCAGAGCGAAGGGTAGGTAACTTCTTTGGCACCCACCTCAGGCTCTCACTGCGATGCCTGAGTGAGGTCTGGAGTTTTAGTAACATTCCTCCCTACCCACTTCTGCGCAGAAGTTCCACTGCCCCAATAAGGCAGTTCACTGCCCACACAGTCCCCAGGGAGAGGAGCTTTTAACAAGCAGAGGAGCAACTGTTGACTCAGGCTTTGTTCCCTTGCATTTAATAAATGCGGGCTCTTAGCTTAATCGGCCAGTTATTGTGCATCATCAAAACAGCAAATTGATTGCTAAGGACTGTGCTTGAGATGTACCAGAGGTGTAACTAAGTCAGTCTCTTGTTCCTAATGTGCCATATGCATTGTATTCCTAGCTAGTCAGTATTTAGCTTGCTCAATCCACGCCAGTTAAATGTAAATGGAAGCAAAGAACGAATGCCAGCACATGAGAAGAGTTGGATCAGTCAATGCTGAGAGAGACTCCCTTAGACACCCCCACCTGCCAGGATGCCAGTGCTGGCTCAGGAAACTTGGCCGGATCCATCATCCAGGGACACAGCCAGTTATCATCTTTGCTTCAAGTACCTTCCCCTTGGACATGAACCTATAGCCACAATTTCAGTGACAGCCACTGTTCTCTGACAGAGGCTTTGAGTGGGTAATCTCTAGTTCTGATTTACAGATGGAGAAGCTGTCTTTGCGTGATCCAATAATCTGCACCAAGGCCATGGATGTATGTAACGTGGCAGAGCAGGGTGGGATTCAAATTTAGGACATTGAGTGTTAAAGCTATCCTCTCTCCAGCTACAGAGACCCTCAAGCCTTGAACATGGGCTTTTGGGGTAATATACAGGAAGGGTCTGCCCTTGCCATCTAGGCTTACAGGCTGACAACCAGAGAAGTCTCTTTTATTCCACTGTTGAGCCCTGGGCTTGCTCTATCATACTTCTCCTTATTTGCAGCTCCTCAGGGCTGCTGAGGAGAGCCATCCTGCACTATGTCCGAATTCACTGTGATTTCCTGCATTCTTGTGTGTCCAGCAGGAGGCTTAGAAATACACTCCGATGAGAAAGTACAAATTCCCAAGGAAAAAAATAAGCCCTTCCCTGTGTTCTGAACCCTTTGATAACTACCCTGCTCTGCTTCATGAGTCTATCTAGAAGATTTACTTATTTTTTTTAATGTATATGAGTATTTTGTCTGCATGTACACATATATGTACCATATTCATGCCTGGTGCCATGGATTCCCTGCCACTGTAGTTACAGCTGCTGTGAGGGTGCTGGGAATTGAACCCAGGTTCTCTGGAGGACGAGCTAGTGCTCTTAACCACTGAGCCGTTACTCTAGCCTCTTGTGAGCCTATCTAAATCCCTCAGTTGCAGGCCTTTGACTTAGCCGAGACCCAGTAGCCAGTGGAGAAAACCAAAGGCATGAATAAGATTGCCTGTTCCACATGGCCTGCAAGATGCCTGTGATGGGACTTAGTGGGCAGGTCACATGGTCCCAAGCAACTAGAGGATACAGCAAAGGCTGTTCAGAATCCAAGCAGTTTGCTGGTATCATTCATTACATACTCTTGTTCAGCCCCTTAGGACCAGCGATGCTGTCAGGCACATGGTCTATGATGTCATGTGAAAGGTCCTGGAGGCCCAGGACCAGTACAGGCAGAATCACCCCTACAGTCCCCATGATGCCCTAGTGTTAGCCTGGAAGTCCTATGTCTAGAAAGCTCTCAGTTCCATGGGACATTTGCAGCTTTCTTTCCTTCCAGACATTGTACCTACTTTCCAAGTGTCAGGACAGGGAAAACAGCTGACGACAAATAATGGTCCCTGTATTCAAGAGGCCTTTTCAACATCAGTAGATCATTCACTCTGGTGCCAGTTCAATGATGATGACTTCTGATGAGCCTGATGCTCCCAGGATGCTAGATACTGCACTAGGTGCTAGTCTGAAGGAGTGCTATGCAGTAAAAGGCTGTTTTTTTTAAAGCAAGAGTGATCAGACAGTGCCTCCATAGCGCTGACGGGACAGAGGACTTAAGGAAGAATAGGGGCAGACACTCATGTGAAGATTTGGTGGGGAGGAGCTAGGTTGTCCAAGATAGAGATAGAGGGTCAAAAGCAAGGACCTGACATAGGAACAAATTCTCCAAGTTTGAGGTGCAGAGGATGGTTAGCGTGGGTGAGTAGAGGGAAAGGGAGGAGGGGAAAGAGAAACAGGTAGAAGTCCCTAATAGTGGCTTGTCACAAGATCTGCACTAGGTATGCCCTCGGGGAATATCATTCTCCGAAAACAAAATAAAATAAAACAAAAATACCCCAAAGGTTCAGAGAAGTCAGGTAGGACTGGATAACCCACTCCATGGCCCTGAGGAGGAAACACCCTGTTATGATTTGAATGTGAAATGGCCTCCACAGTTTCATGTGTTCGAATGGTTGGTCCTTAGCTTGTGGCACTATTTTGGGGAGATTGACAAACCTTCTTGGGCACAGGATCTAACTGGCAGAAGTAGGGCTGACGTTCTGGGCTGTCCGCTTCTGGTCTTGAGGTTTCAGCTTTCTCACAGCTGATAGGATATAACCAGCATCCCATGTGCCCAGCTTGTGCCACACCTGGGAGCATGACCACCACAAATGCCTTTGCTGCAGTGAGGGGCTGTGCCTCCTGAACTGTGTGCCAGAGAAAATCTTTTCTTCTTTAAGATTGAGGGTTTGTGTCATAGCGAAGAGAATGGTAGCTAATGTACACTTTCCTAAGGATATCACATGCTACCTCCACCTCTCATGCTCTTTATTTAGAGGGTCTTAGTGAATGGCCATCACACTTGGAGGAATGACCATCGTATCCTGTATCATTCAGAGGATGTGGTAAGGTCCACTATGTGCCCAGTACAAATTGTTCTCTTTATGGTCATCTTTTTAGCATTCAAGGATAAGAAGAAAATAGCTAAGCAAGCAGAAAAGTTCTGTATTCTCTGATCCATCCATCTTCTTGTATGGTTTCTCATTGGGGAGGCTACTCCTATCACCAATCAGGAGATGGATGGAGATGGGAAGTCAAGCATTCTCCCTTCATTGCCATCAGAAATCTTGTAACATCTGACAGACCGAGACAGATTACTTCTCACTCAGTGACTCCTGCATTGCAGACCGGGTCCAGCTAGAAGGCCCCAAGCTCTGTTTCTATGTTATTATCGGCAACATGATTGAGAGGAAAGTCAGGCAGTCTGTAAACTTGGCCTTCACGAGTCTGTTAGGGTGAGGCAAGTGATAAAATGGATTTTGTTTTTAACAAGGTTCCCTTTCTGTCCTACATGTTCAACTCCAAAACACACCATAAAAAATGGCTTCCTGTCCCTACTCTTAGGACACTCAGGAATTGTTAGGAGAGATGTGAGTGAGTATCGATCCTCATCAAAGGAGGGTGATATTGCTTTTGCTGAGGCCAGTGTTTGTGGTAGACCATGCCTCCTCCCCAAGATGCACACAATAAATCTCGTAAATATATCATGTCCCACAGAGAAGGAAAATTAAGATTGCTAGTGAATTCAAGGAGGCCAACCAGTGGCTTTTAAAATAGGGAGAGTGGAGACAGTGTGGTGGCTTGTGACTTCAATTCCAGCAGTTGAGAGGCAGAGGCAGGTGGAGTTAAGGACCGCTTGGTCTACATAGCAAGTTCCAGGATAACCATGGATAACCTGTCTCAATAACCCAAAAACAATAACAACAACCATTCCCCCCTCAAAATGGGCATGGTGGCATGATGCTAATGTCAGTACTGGGAAAACAGAAAGGAAGATCCCTGAGCCTTGTTAGCCTTAGTTCAGCTTACCTGTGTGAGCATCAGTCCATTGAGAGACTCTGTCTCAAAAGACAAAGTGAAGAGTTTCTGATATGGAGACTGGCCTCTGGTCTACACGTGTTATATATGATAAAACACATTGGTATCCATATTTATATCTGTATAACACACCTTCCACATCCCCACAAACAAATGTAAGTAAATAATCAAACACAAACAAGTAGCTAATCACACACAAACAAGTAAGTGAAATTGGGAGACTATTTCAGCTTATTCAGAGGGATTCAATGGACCAAGTGGGGTCATTAAATGCAGATGTGGGGAGATTGAAAAGTTGGACCCACTAGAAAAGCTATTTTCATTGCTGGCTTTAAAATAGAGTGGGCTCAGAAGCCCAGAAATGTGTGCAGCCTCTTGTACTGCAAGTCTCAATGGTCTGTATATATATAAATGTATGAAGGGGTTCTGTGTGAAGCAGACTCACTAATTCAGGATAAGGTAAGTCCAGTTGCAGAGTCTTTGGAAAGTTTGTGACCACTCACATGCTGCTTCATGCCTTCTGAGCCAGTCTTTAACATCCAAGAAAGAGGCAACCATGTGTCCCCTCTTCAGATTTGAACAGTCACGTAACCAGGCACGAGGCCATACTCAAAAGGCTGGTACTCCAAAGCTATTGGTGGAATGCATACCCCCTACAGCCTCTAGCAGGTGTAACTGCAACAGAAACAGATTAATGGTTAGAGTCTTCACATGGGACAAAGCCCTGCTGACACTCTCAGCTCAGCCCCAGGGTGGGAAAATGGAGGCATGAGATTGGGAGGATAGCTTAGAAATACAGTGCGTCACCAGGTAAGCACAGATACCTGAGTTCCAGTCTCAAAACCCACGTAAAAATGCCAGATGTGGTGGCACACTGATAACCTCAGTTCTGGGGAGGCAAAGAGACAAGGATTTCTGTCACTTGCATTTAAGGTTTGTGGAAGGATGATATCAATTCGTTTTATTTTAAGGCACAAATTTGTATCATTGTGCTCTACTAGTGATGTCAAACAAAAATGACAATTTGTTAGGTTATTGACCACTTAAAAAGTCAATGTTGTAAGTATCTCCATTCATGGAAAGCATCAGAATACAATACTGTTAGCATTAAGAACTCTGGGATTTATTGGGGTTTTTTGGTTGTTTTTAAATGAGAGTGAGAAAGTGGGATCAACCTAGTTGTCCATCTACACATGAATGGATAATGCAAAAAGAGAAATCCCAACATTTGCGGGAAAATGGATGGATATAGGATGTATAATACTAAGTGAAGTCAAGCAATCTTAGAAAAAAATCCTGCATGTTCTTCCCCATACGCAAATCCCAGCCTATAATATATACATGATGTATACCTGTAGATATGTTCCCATGGGCATAATCTAACATGTGGAAAAGGAGAAGAATAAAGAATACGTATTAGGTGGTGAGGAACAATGAAATTCAGGTAATGGGCATATGAATCATGTAAAAAGGATATAAAACTAATTGTTTTTCTAACTGTTATTGATTTTTCTTTCATTGTAGTGCATAAATACATAAAAATATAATTGATAGTAAAAGAGAAGAATCGAATGTGATGCTCCACAGCTTCAGAATGGCTATTCTAATAATATACCAGTTCATTAATGTAGACCGTTTGAGTCTGGCTGATCTCACTGTGTATCACACACACACACACACACACACACACACACACACACACACACACACACTCCAGGGTGGAGATTTTACCTTGCTTCTCCTATTCCATAGAAAACCACTTTAAAGCTATTTATCAAACCAGAAAGAGTCATCTGGCTGATGGCTGGAAAACATCGCTGAGCATGTTCTGTTACGGGCTTGTTCCATTTGCTGAAGATTTTGTGGGCTGGTGATTTGGTCGGGACTTGGTTGTGATCATTTGTCTCTGTCCCATGTGGTCTTAGTTCAGTTCATCCATGTGCTTGTGGTTGGCGGTTTGTCAATTTGGTGTTGGTTGATTCTACACGATGCCACCCACAAGCCCAACAGCAGCCAAGGTTTCAGATGGGGTTCTGTGGTATTTATCCATGTGCCCTTTTCACTGGCATAGCCAGTTTGAACTTCCTCACTTGGTAAATGCTTTCTAGAGGGAGAATGCAGTGGACGAATGACTCAGCCTTGCCACAGAAATTGAATAACACTGTTTGATGCTTTCCATTGGTTAAGGGAAGTCACAGGGCAACCCTGGTAAAGAGTTGGGAAATGCACTCCTTGATATGAACATAAGCAACTTTCCGCAGGAGGGATGGGAAGAATTCACAGCTAATGTTCTTAAGCTCTGGCTTCCATGGCTCCTTTTCTTTGCCTGCATGGCCATAAGCTAGTGTTTGCTCTTCCTTCTGTTCTGGCCTTCCCCCATGGTGAGCTCACTAGGGCACAAGCTTCACTCTGGAGGGGAGAACCTTGACTGTGTCCAGTGGCTGAGACTATGGGAAGGCGCGGAGTGTAATTCAGAGAGGAAGGGATGAGAAACAACTTGAGGTTACAGATTAATTCCCACTTACAGAGGTAGCTTGCAAAAGAATGCTATCAGGGCCTTGGTCTCACTCCCGGGTGTGTTTCCCCATTGCTTTATAACTTAGAGGAGAGGAAGGCTTAATTATAATAAAAACCTCACAAATTTGGCAATAACTACTTGAAGGAGCTAGAGAAATAATCGATAACACCATGGCAGGGAATTATTCTGAGAGTGAAGTCACAATTTCTACCAAACGAGGAGGAACTAGTACACAGTAGAAATGCTTTTGCTATCCTTGTGGATAGAGTCTAAAAAGGCCAGCTATTAGAATGCTTGAAAAATGCTGATGCATTCTACAAAGCCTTACTGCCTCTGCACTGACATTGAGTTTCTGTCTCCCTCTGCTACTGCTCATTCTTGGACAGTTCTCTGGAGATGATGATGGGATGTGGCATAAGCTGGCATCTGAGCATTCAGATATTTCAGTTCTAGACCATCTTTTCTATAAGCAACCAAAGGAGGGTGCAGTAACGCGCATGGACATACTTTCAGTATTGTTCATATGGTCCATAATAGGACACAGAAATGAAGGCCATTGTGGATGATGAGACCAGTTCAGTGAGCATTTAATCCAGAAATGCTTCTCTTTCCATGACAATAGTAGAAGAGAATCAGAGAATTCTGTACTAGTTCTTATTTTGTAGCAGCATAGAGGACATTCTTGGTGTGTGGCCACTGGAAGCTTTGGGATTCAGTCAGCCATCAGAAAGCATCATGCTGTGTAGATCAAGTAAGGCTGGGCTTTTGTATTCAGGACTTGTAAATTTCTCACTTTGAAACTTTGGGAAGATTTCTTTTTTCATTTTTCTTTATTCCCATTTCTTCTCTTCTGTAAGACAAATAGATAATACTCATTACATGGCGCTTCAGAGCATTGTATCAGATACACTTCTAACGTCTATACCTATCACATTGCAGGCACAAATTATAATGGCCATATGACATCAAATACAACTGGTTGAGGGGAACAGATTTGTGAAGTAGCTAGCAAAACCCAGAAATAACAAGACTGGAGAAAATGTGATTAAAGAAAGCTATGTGTTTGAAGGATTTTTTTTTTTTTTTTTTTTTTTTTTTTTTTTTTTTTTTTTTTTTTGTAACTACAATAGTAAGAGAGAGTGCTAGATTAATGAGCAGGGTTTCAGAAAACTCTTCAATTTTTTTTTAGATTTATTTATTTTATTTTATGTGTATTGATGTTTTGTCTGAACATATGTATGTACATCACATGAGTGCCTGGTTCTCACGGAGGACAAAAAAGTATTGTTGGATTCCCTAGAACTGGAATTACAAATATTTGTAAACCACCATATTGGTTCTGGGAACTGAAGGAGGGTCTTCAACAAGTTTACTTAACTACTCTCCAACCCCTTCAGATAAGTGTTAAGAAAAAAAAAAAGATCTGGGATTGCATGAATTCTATTTGGTATTATTAAAAAAACAAACAAACAAACCTGGAGCCAGATATTGGGGAAAAGCTGAATTATCATACAGACAGGGAACAGACCACAGTCAATTCTTGCCCAACCAACTCCTCAAGCTCAATGGGATAGTTCCTGTTTCCATGAGTCCTCAGACTGAGTGGGTTCAAAGGCAAAGGGGAAGAACTTCTGCCTTCTCCTACCTAGTCTTTTTTCCTTCACCCAGCTATTTCAGTTCCTGGATCAACTTTCCCAGAGATAGGATTAAAGGTGAGCACCAACACCACCTGGCTCCGTTTGGCTTTGAATTTACAGAGATCCAGAAGATCTCTGCCTTCCAAGTGATGGCATTAAAGGCATGCATGGGTCACCACTCCCTGACTTTCATGGCTTGGCTCTGTGGGTGACTCTGTCCTCTGATATTCCAGACTGTTTTTTTTTTTTTTTCCATTAAATATACAATATATCACCACCACCTGGTATCTAAGCTACAGTTCATGATGACAGGGTATGATGATGGAAGGTGGAAGCTGAGTAAGGTGAGCATAGATCAGCATGGATGGACCGTACTATACAGTGATCCATAATGCTTGTGAGCTGGGCGATGGCGGTACAGAGGCCCAGTGTTTATTCCCATTGTCTCCTCTCTGGTCTTCCTCGTTTACATTACAAGCTTGGTTCTTCCTAAAACATCAGAGAGTTCTTAGGATGTTCTAGCATATCAGGGAAGTCAAATAATAAAAGTAAGAGCAAGGCACATTCTTCTGGTAGAGCCCTTCAGCCAACTAGTGAATGGCTTGGAGGAACCATGTATCAGCTTAGCTTTTCCCTTCACTAGCGAGGTCCCCAGTGTCTCTCCAGTGCTACCCACTGTAACATTAGGGTGAGAAGGAATTCAAACTGTCTTTCTAAAAACCAACCCTCGTATTTCCGGCTCCCTTGTTATTACAGTGATGTCTCCCTAGGGACAGTAAGCCATGTGCTGAGAGTAACTAATTGGCATTCTGACTGTCTCTGTCCCGACAGGGTTGCGGAAGAACAAATCTACTTGCCACCAGAGAGTCAAGAAAAGCTTCTTTGTCCTGTTCCTGCTGTGTCACATAGCAAGACTAAGTTTTACATGTTGCAGCTTAGATGTGCAAAAAGCCTGAAAGGAACTTCCTTCATTTTAATAATCATGTCACTCTCTCTGAAGTCCTGCTGATCTTACTTCCAGGAGAGAGAGGGAAAAAAAAAATCCATAAGCAAGACAGATGCTACTGAGAGAGAATACACTCTCCCAATGCAAACTATCCCTTGGGTAAATATACTAACAGTCTGTCTGCTATCAGATGTTTCTTTTTGTAAGGGGCTGTTCTCCACTCTTTTGGGAGATGGTATCTCAGGCGGAGGATGGTGGAACTGTAGGCTTCCTTGAAAGAAAAGGGAGGAGTGCTTTGTCTCTCTGGGGTCCTTTGGGCCCCTGTTCTCTGGGGCTTGCTTCAGCCACACAGTCTTCTCTGCATCAGTGAGAGGCCTGGAAAGGTGATGAGTCTTCTCTCGGTCCATGAAAGCTAAGCTTAGTCATCCCTCCACAGATTCCAGCCATCCTTTAATAAAAATACTCTGAAATATCAGAGAGATAGGGAACAAACCACAGTCAATTCTCACCCAGCCAACCCTTCAGGCCGAACAGGGTAGGTCCAGTCTCCACAATCCTCTGACTAACTGGGCTGGCAGGTGAAGGGATGAGCCTCTGCCTCCATATCCTTCCTCCCCACACCTCCCCCACACCTAGCAATTTTATTTCCTGGTTTAAATTTCTTAGAGTTAGAATTAAAGGTATGTGCTTTGCTCTGTTGAGCCTTGAACTCACAGAGATACGGATCTCTGTCTTCTGAGTGCTGGGATTAAAGTCACCACTTCCCTGCCCTTTATGTCATGGCTATGGGTGATTCTGTCCTCTGGTATTCCAGGCTATTTTTATTAAATGTATGGTATCACCATGCCATCCCAACATTTGCTGGTGACATTGGTTCATACAGATGTGGTCACATCCTGAACAGTCCCCACTGCCTGGATAGACCTCATTGTGGCCTCTGCCATGGAGTTCCTCCATCCTATGCTCTGTGAGCCCCACAGGCACTGCTTCAATCTTAGCAGTCTTCACTGTCCCTCTTGCTAGGTCCCCAGCACTTTCTAGGTCTCTGTGCTCAGCAGAAGCTCAGGAGAGACATGGTTCTGAGTGGTATGGAGCTCCCTCAGGCTTCATCTTCCTACTCTGCCTGGTGATGTCACTCTTGATGCTGATAGCACCCCTTCCACACACATCTTTTCCTCTTAGGCTTAGAACTCTCCTAGGCTGTCCTTCCTCCCTCCCTCCCTCCCTCCCTCCCTCCCTCCCTCCCTCCCTCCCTCCCTCCCTCCCTCCCTCCCTCCCTCCCTCCCTTCATCCCTCCCTCCCTTTCTCCCTCCCTCCCTCTTTCCTTTTTTTCTTTAATTTTCCAGATATGGATTCTCTGTTTAGAAGTCATGGCTGTTCTGGAATTTACTCTGTAGATTAGGCTGGCCTTGAATTTACATAGGTCCACGTGCCTCTACCTCTGGGATTAAAGAACAGCATGGCTTTTTTTTTTTTTTTTTTTTTTATTTCACAGTCTCCCTGTGTTCACTCACACCCCACGCTGAGCATTCGATGTGGATGGGATATGGTGCCTCAATTGTCCATTTTCTCATCTCTCTTAGTAGCTCCTCACTCCCCTGGAAGCACTTTCTGTCTTTGTAAGGGACTGTCCCCATCTCTTTCTTATGTTGTACTTGTTGACTTTGATTTTTGCCTTTCTGGTTCAAAAGAACCACAGAGAAAGGAAGAAGACTGGACAGCCACCTACAGCTGCATGTCTCAAGATCAGCCTGTCCCAATCAACCATGTAGTGACTTACCCTGAATTGAGAGGTCATGGTGCCTTTTGTGGATTTGGAAACCAAGAAGACCTGAAGAATCTTCTATTATAATACAGAAGAAGATTCAAAGGTGGGAAGTGACTTCAAGTAATCACAGGACTCAGGGCTCACTCTGCTGCCACTTTTCCTTTCTATTTATAGTTAATATAAATCCTAAAACACAATTAAGAAATATAGGAAATGAATTGCAACAATAAGAACCCAAGGCCAGGGCTGTGGATAAAGAGAAGTACAATTTGTCTGCTTTTTAGTTGATTCATTCCATGAAAATAACGTTAACACTCTCTCTCTCTCTCTCCCTCTCTCTCTCTCTCTGTGTGTGTGTAGGTATTCTTTATACCATGCATACATCTTTATCTATGTAGCTATGTATCTATCCATCCATCTAGCCGTCTATGTCTGTCTGTCTATCTTTTCTTTTCATCCACCTATCTATCCTGTCTCTGCCCATCTTTTAGTATTCCATACATTTTCAAAAGCGTGATTATTTAAGACTTGTCAAGTCCAAAATCTAATAGAGGAGCTGAGCAAGCTAGAGATCGGGGTAGAGCTGCGATTTGAGCCCACGGTTAGTCTCCTGGAAGAATTCCTTTCTACTTAGAGAAAAGAGCTTTCAACATTATTGAGGGTACTATCCAACCCCAAAACACACACACTCTCTCTCTTTCTCTCTCTCTCTCTCTCTCTCTCTCTCTCTCTCTCTCTCTCTCTCTCTCTCCTCTCTCTCTCATATAAACACACAGTCATCTAAAAACATCTTCATAGGGCAGGGCATGGTGGCACATACCTTTAATTCTAGCACTCAGAAGCAAAGACAGGCAGATCTTGTGAGTTTGAGGTCAGCCTTGTCTGCATATGTAGTTCTAGGACAGCCAGTCTCAGAGACAAATCAAAACAAAAATCTTCACAGAAACCTTCAGAATAATGATCTGGACATCAAGTTCAGACAAAAAGACACTAAAAGTAACTGTCATAGGGACTTATGAAGCTTCACTGTGAACTAAGAAGTGTGTGCCAAGAATGATTAGCTATCCCATGTCAGCAGCTGAAGCTTTTGAAGCTTCAGGTTGTAAATGGCTAGTGCCCCCCCCCCCCCATGCCCGGACGTTCCCTTAAGGAAGTAGAAAGGGTAAAGAAGAGGCAGATGTTTCCCACTTGCGCTGCGTAGACAAGGCACAGCGCTGAGGAAAGTTAAACGTTGAAATGACAGAAGAAAAAGGCTTCAGATTGTATGATTCCACATGATGGCTTTCTGGAAGAGACAGAGCTATGAAGCCAGTGATGAGAGAGGTGGCTGTCAGGGGGAAAGGCCCAGAGGCAGTTAACATATTCTATATGGCACCGTATTGGCAGGAACATGTATGCATGCATTTGTCAAAACCTATAGAATGTAAACTTTAGGAAAAGAACTCAGACTCTGTTGCCTAGGTAGCATGCACGATCTAAGTAGGCGTGTCAATTTTTTCCCAGATAAGTTCTGGTTTCAAACGCCCAATATAGGCAAGGATGACAATGGACTTATGCTCCTACCTCTACTTCTTGAGTGGTGATATTATAGGGGTGTGCTACTGTAAAAGCCTCCACTGTGGTGATATATTCCATATTTAATAAAGTCAGCCTGGAATCTCAGAGAACAGAATCACCCATAGTCAAGCCCTGAAGGTCAGAGAGCAGTGAGTCACCCCTTTAATCCCATCACTCAGGAGACAGAGATCTTTCTGTCTTTATGTGAGTTCAAGGCCTAACAAGCAAACAGTAGTAGCTCACACCTTTAATCCCAACTCTAGGATTAGGATGCAGAGTTGAACCTGGAAGTGAAACAGCTGGGCAGGGAGGATATTTAAGGCAGGTGTAGGCAGCCATTCAGGCATACTGTATGAACGATCAGTCAGTCGGGTGGAGGACTTTTGAAGATAGCATTTATTCTGTTCAGCCTGAGAAGTTGGCTGGGTGAGATTTGACTGTGGTCTGTTTCCTCTCTCTGATATTCCAGCTTTTCCTCGATATCTGGCTCTGAGTTTTCATTATATACTAATTAGAATTTGTGCAGTACTCCATCAACTAAGCTACATCCCCAGAGATTCCCCCCACCCCGTTTTGGAGGGATGGCCTTGAGTAGTTTCGGCTGGTTTGAACTTGGTATGTAACTGAGGCTAGTGTTGGATGCTTGAACTACCTCTTGAGTGCTGGACCTCCATGAGTGTGAGCCACTGTGCTCGGCCACGTGTCAGTTGTAGCAGGTATGCGACCCTGGGGGGTGTTGATAAAAGAGGAACTGCGGGGGCTGCTAGGCGCACAGGATAATTGTCTATACCTTCTTTATCTTTTTGCAGTGGATTCGAACCTGCTCTTCAACAATAATGTAAAGGCTTCATAAAGAGATGAAGCAGTTCATGCTTGCTTTGCCCTCAGGGGCCATTCATTATAAAGACACAGAAGAATCTAGAAAGCTATAGGCAGGAGCACAAATGGGGTCTGGAGAAGGACAGGCTAGGGGCGGGACTGAAAGCTGTGACCTTTGGGTCTCAAGCCTCTGCTCCTCTGCTGCCTTAGCAGAGACTGGCTTCTCCGCTTGGGGCTGGAGCTCATCCACTACAAACCTCATTTAAGCAAAGCCACACACTCTTGTTTCTAGAGTCCGTTTCTACTTTCTGGGAAAACTATGTCTATCTCAGCCCAGGTGAATAACTTATTTTTGATGCAACCAATTAAGACAGAAGACTGGGGTTAGCTTTCAGAGAACTATTGGCAGAGGCTGCCGGAGGGGAGGTGGGGTAAAGGTTGCTATATAAATTGGGCAGATAATGCCAAGAGGAACCACTCCTTCATCCAGGGAGCAAACATTGCAAAGAGCTCAAGTTCACTTCCAAGGGAATTGGAATGGAGTGGCATGCTTTTTCCCTTCAGCCCCTCCTTCTGCAGGAGGCCTGCCTCTCTGACATTTCTCAGTAGGTGACAGTAGCAAAGAGAGCCAGTGGGGAATGTCAGCTTACCCCTCCTTTCAGGGGAGGGCAGATCAGGTCTTGTATCTGTTAACAGCTGTGGAACTGAGGGTCACACCATTGCATTGCCTGGAACGGAGAGCTCATTCACAATTCAGTTCATGGTCCAAGAAACAAAAAATAATATTTAATGAGCAAAAATCTTCTTTGTTTAATTATGGGAAATGTCAAGGTTGACTCCAAGTGCTTTGCTTAAGGTCAAATGCTCAGTGCCATCAAAAAGCATTTAAACCAAAGCTGATGGGCTATTAAAGCTCAGGCTAGTTAAAAATCAGGCACAGTTCTCTAGTGATTTATTTCCCTCTATTGAAAGCAGGAATGTTGAAGCTGGAACACTCCACCAGCAGCTTATGCTCTTTGATGCAGTGTTCCTTAGACGGATGACGAATTCCTGGGCAAAGTTAACACCTCTGGTCTTTGAGGAAAGAGCTCCCAGCCTCTGGCTTTCACTTTTCAATTTGCCATTTAAAAAGGTAATGATCTCATCAGTGAGGGGCAAGACCTGGGCAGTGGTATTTTTATTTTTAAAGGCATCTAGGGGGAAGTGTTTCAAACTTACAGCGGGCTTGAGAACAACTGAGCTAAATGGTTTAGTTAATGAAAATAAATGCTGAGAGCTGAGGCTTCTGTGTCCTGGACTTCCCTCCACATTTCTGTCCTTTCTCATGGTTTGCACTCAATAAAACACTTATATTATCCAGGCTGCTGTGCCTCTCAGAGCTTAGTACTGCCTGCCTTCTAGAGGGGCTTGTGTGAATAGGCTTCACATTTCACAAACTGACCATGGCATACCTTCCTGGACTGTGGAAGTGAAGGGGTGGAACTCTTCCCAGAACATTCCAGTCCCCACACCACATGGGTTACTAAAGGGCAGCTCTGATGTATCAAGAGAATTCAGACTATGTCTAGGTCTCTTTGGAGAGTGGAAGGAAGAGGCCAGTGGACGTTACTGCAGCGAGAAACCTTTCTCCTGTTATTTATGCACACGGTTCCATTGCTCTTTCTTGTCATACAATAGAAATAATGATCTCGGTGCTGGACCCTGTGCTGCGCCAGGACAATTAATCACCCACCAAGCCATTTATTTCCTCTTACTCTCGTCCACCAGGACCATTATCCTGTAGGTAAACAGAGGTGCCTGTAAATCACAGACAGAACACAAGTCCATGGGAGAATAGTTGATTAAGCGCCCCTATAACTTATAGTTACATAGCACCTCTCATCCCAAAGATCTCCAAGCACTAGATAGATGGATGTATGTGCTGGTACCCAGCCCCTATATATGTCATTTCTTACATCAATGGCCAGGTGTGTATGTGTAATGTTTATTGTCTTGTCATATTGTTACCCGCCAAACTGCAGTCATGGAATAGACAGGAAGCAAAGAAAGAAACTTTTCACTTCCATGGATAACCAACTACCGAACAGAAAGCCAGCAGCGAAATCACAGTAACCCAGCCACTCTCCCGAGCAAAATTCCTTAGGCTTATGAAATGCTGGATATCTTAGAGTGTTCTGCTTTAAATCTTCTATAGTTGGCAGCCAGCAAGCAGGCAGAGTGTGAGCTGTGTCAGGATCGAAGGTTGCCAGGGTCTGTGAGATTGATAAATTAGAAGAGAAGGCAGTGATGATTACCTGCACAGAAGGCCTCAGCACTATTCATGATAGCCCTGCCCCTCAAGCTTTCGTCGATACGGACTTAGCTGAAAGACAATAAGAAGCAATTTCCATTTATAGTTAGTGGTGATTTCTATTGTCATATTATCTATGTGGCTGACGCTCTAGCCATACCAGGTGATTACAGGTCGGGGAGGCTGGGGAGGCAATTATCCCTCCCCTTAATTATTCAGGTTGATTTGTAGGGTTTTACTTTCGTATATCTTTAGGTGACCCTTCTTGGCTTTTTTTTTTGAGAGTAAAAATAATGATAGTTTGAGCTAAATTATAGGAGTTTCTAACCTCAAATCAGACTCATCTTTATGGCTCTGATATATTTATAAAACCCCAAAATGTTAAATTAAATTGAATTCAATACAAGTTCAATTAAAGCAAAACAACAGAGCCAGTGTGATTCGATTTAGCATTAATTTAATGGGAAGAATGATGTTGTTTTGCTGAAACCAAATTACCCCTCAGATGAGTACATGGCACAGATTGCTGCCCGACTTTCTGACTTGGCATTGCCTATGCTACCAGGTGTTGTGTGATGACCAGACTTTTTGCAATTCCTTTCAATTTGAACTGCCATGTGAAAATCCCTTTGTGAGCCATATTATTAACTTATTGGGCCTTAATTTTGGGAAAGGTAGTATTTCTGTGTGAAGCCCATATCTCCACCACCCCTGGAATCCTGAGGTACTATTTGATTATGAGGAGCCATGGAATGATGCAGAAGATGACAAACTTCAATTTTAAAACTATGGTCAAAAGGAAAACCCCCAATTAAGACAGTGTCATAAAATTTTTAGCACACTCCTGGGGGTCTCTGGAATGACAGGCCCCACACTGAAACACATGCTGGAGGTAACTGATTTTCGGTAATAGTGACTTTAAGATGAAACCAATGGAAACCTCTGAATTTAAAAAGCATCAAAATAGGAATTAAAAATAGCCTGGTGGTGGTGGTACATGCCTTTAATCCCACACTTGGGAAGTAGAGGCAGGCAGATGTCTGTGAGTTAGAGGTTAGCCTGATCTACAGAGCAAATTCCAGAACAGCCAGGGCTGTTACACAAAGAAACCCAGTCTCAACTTCCCTTCCCTGCAAAAATATTTAAAAATAACAAGACAATAAAATTCTCTTCTTCACGCTAGAGTGTGGAATTTTATAGGCATGTTAGAGACAGATAAGTCTAAGTGTATCTGTTCACTCTTTTTCATGTGTGTGTGTGTGTGTTGTATGTACTGTGTATAGTGTATGTGTGCACGGTGCATACTCCCATGTGTGTAAGGGTGCACATACCAGTACATAGGCAAAGGCCAGAGGAGAATCACTCTATCACTCCTTGCCTTGTTCTTGAGATAGAATTTCTCACTGAACTTTGGCTGCTCGCAAGCCCCTGAGACCATCCTGTTTCTATCCCCATTGCCACCCCCACAGCACTGGGTTACAGACATGTAAGTCCCTCCTGATTCAAACACAAGTCCTCATGCTTGGGTGGCAAGCACTCAGACCCACTGAATCATCTCCCCAAGTCATCCTGTTCTCTTTGATTAGGAGGATGACTCCACATGTGATTTTAGAAGTGTGGCTAATCAAGCCGATTGGCAGGGAACCAGATTTCCCAGCTTTTCTTGCAGATTCTTGCTTTGTCAATGGGAGTAGAAGTGTCCATCTTCCACACCCTCCTCCCTTCCCTTGGGCGTGGGACTGATAGTCCAGCCATAGTCACAAAGCAGCAGCACTCAAACAGACCCAGAGGAGGAAAACAGAGGAGACTGGATCACATGATCACCTTATAGACCAGAGCTGTCAATCTGCCTTGGTTACACTGTTCTGCTTGCTACTGGTTAAACTACAGTACTTTGGGTTCTGTTAAAACACAACATCTAAGCTATACTCTAGCAGATACAGAAAGTCCAGTTTTATTTACTCAAAAAATATTTTGAGCTTACTAAATGCCAGGCACCAGACAAAAAAAAGGGGAGGGGTTTACTTGAGATTGTTCATTAGTTAGTGGTAGATTAGGTGTCAAACTGTTCTGAGTATTCCCGAACTGGGGAGTGACCTGGAGTGCTTTATTCTTACAGGCTTGGGTGATCCTTGCTTGGGTTTTAAATTTTTTTCTGAAGGGAAAAATAATGATAGTTTGAATTAAATTAGAGTTCTGAATCAAAAAATCCATTTACTCAGAACCACGGTCAGCATTGTCCCCTGTGTTTACAGAGATGTACAGAGGCTCTCACGGTATCTCAACACTCCATCAGCCAGCTCCACAGTGGCAGAGGAAGTGAGAGGTGGGGTGGCTAGTTGAAGCCAGTTTTATTCTGTGAAGAAGACAAGTTGGAGTTGTGTTAGTTTGGTCTACTTTAATGTTCTAAAACAGAGTCTGGGGGATGAGAAACCGCAGAGAACACGGCTGAATCTAACCGCATCCTCCCAACCCTTTGCTGCTTCATCTTGCTTTGATCAGACTCACATTCTCTATCCTTTCCTTCCTTCCTTCCTTCCTTCCTTCCTTCCTTCCTTCCTTCCTTCCTTCCTTCCTTCCTTCCTTCCTTCCTTCCTTCCTTCCTTCCCTTCCCTCCCTCCCTCCCTCCCTCCCTCCCTCTCTCTCTCTCTTTCTTCCTTCCTTTTCCTTTGTTTCTTCCCTGTGCTTACTTTCATTGTCCATGAATTCAAAGAGAAGATTTTTCCATGCCTTTTTATTCATCACTGACTCTCTAGTGACCAGGAACATGAGGTGCTCAAAGACATTGTTGAGTGAATAAGAGACATGAATGAAAATTGGGAAAGAACATGTGATAGTGGAGAAAAGGAGACAAATAAATCATGAACCATGAGTCATAGCCCAGAGCTGTTTATTTGGGCAGAGTAAAAACCATGTGTTTTCAGTAAAACAAAGAAGTATGCTTTTCCTCTTGGAAAGATGCTGTCACTCTAGATGACCCTCCCCTCCTGCTGCCCCCCCCCCCCCCCACTGTCACACACCCTAGGTGCTGCATCATTTATTTTGTGAGATTGTAATGGAGTAGTGAAGCAGACCATATGTGAAGGGTGAAAGCTATGCAGTGTAGTGTGGCCCTGTGCGGGATACATGACACATTCTTAAGCTGTAGAAGGGTCACTTCTCTAAGCAGGGCATCTCAGATAGATTCAGGGTCTGTACCTTCTTCCTGGAGAACTCAACCAAGGACTGCAGCAATTCCTTCCAAAGGCAGTGCCCAGTGGTCTCCCATTTCCCACTAGGTCTCACATGGCCGTTCCATGGCCCAAGCTCTCTACTCTTCAACTTTTAAAGTAAAGGAACAAACAGATGCCAAAGAATGCTCCTCTACAGAGGTGCAATTGCCCATACCTCCCCAAACTCTCTGTAAACCATGTCTGAGTATGTGCAGTATCCATACTCCCCAGAGTTCCTTGTTGCCCACAACAATGAGACCAGGGATACTGAGGCAGACCTCTCCTGGGACTGTGGGACTCCTCTAACAGACAATTTTGTCTGGAGAGCTTTGAATAGCTCACCCAGGTTGTGTGCTCTTTGAACTTTGCTCTCCCCTCTCTGTCACTGGGAGCAGACTGGTGCTGGCAGTCCTGTGGCTCTGTCACCAGCTGCCTTCCTCGAGTTCTCTGAAGGTATTTCCCCCTCCTCGAGTCATTGTGTACTTACTCTCATGTTGGCACCTGATCCTCAGAGAACTTGGCTGGAAGGCCTGCCTGAGTCCAGGCCTTTCCTGTTCCCTTTCTGATCTGGTGCTTGCTCTCATAGTGCCCCAGCACACTGGTCCTTCTAGATCTAGACCAAATGTGACCAGAAAAGTGGGAGAATAAGGCAGACGCTACTTATTATCCCTTATTGTAGGTAATTGTCACCAAGAGCAATGAACAGCAACAGGGCAGGATGCTGATGAGGAAAAGGCAAACAGGAAAGAGTTAGGGGCCTTCCTGGGCATGAGGGAAGACGTGAGCTTTGCAAAGCCCACAGCACACATACCAAATCTTTGATAGCAGAAGACAGAGAAGGGCATAGTCAAACAGATGGCAGTGGTGCTTGGAACACGGTTACTTCAGCACATGGCTTTATTGTGCCATTGATTACAGAGTGGGAGGTAACTGGACCGAGCATGTCAAGAACCAGATTCACTGTATGCCTTGGAGAAAGACAGCAGATATGGTCTGTTCCTGAGTGATGGATTCCCACAGCTCTGGCCTGCGGTACTCAAAGCCTGGCAGGATACAGATTAACTCTCTCATTAATTAACATGACATGATTTAATTAATTAACTGATTTGTAATGTAGAAACTGAAAATATATTAATTATGCCTTGCTAATAACACATAATCCCCAAATCCCAAAGTGCAGCGGCTTTTTTAAAAACTCTGTTTCGGTGGGTCAGGAACAACAGACTTACCTGTCTTCTGGATCAAGATCTTTTACAGACCATTGTCAAAGTGTCATCATCATCTCAGAGCTCAGCAAACTTCTTGCCTTGCAAACATGGGACCTGAGCTAGAATCCTAGCACTTTTGTAAACAAATAAAAATCATCCATGTCAGGACACCACTTACTATCCCATTGATGAGGAGGAAGAGATAGGTGGGTCTTTGGGGCTTGCTGCCCAGGCAGCCTAGGCTACTTGGCAAGTTCTAGGCCAGGTCAGTGAAAGAGTCTGGCTCAAAGGAAGGGTGGATGGAACCTGAGGAATGATACCGAAGGTCATCCCCTGCCTTTGTATATGTGCACGTATACCCAAATATCCGTGTATCCATACATGCACAAACACAAACATGCACAGACACACACACAAACGTGAACACACACATACACAGACACACATACACAGACAGACACGCATGCACACACGCCCACACACCCTCATGCACACCCCTAAGCTGGGGAAGGATCAGTTCCTGGTGTTCAGTCAGTTTCCTGATGGCTTTAGCCAGAGTTTGTACTGTTTCTCCTGGGGTGACCCACAGTAGGTGGCACTGGAGTTCTCTAGAGGGAGCAAGTGAGAGATCCAGGAAAGACTATGCAAACTAAGTTACCCTTTTCTCCCTAAAACTGCTTTTGTTAGAGTATTTTATCACAGTAACAAAAATGAAATTAAGACACTAGCTTATAAATGTCAGAATTTATTTCTCATAGTTCTGGAGGCTGCAGAGACATCTGTCTTAGCTACTTTTCTGTTGCTGTGAATGGGTACCTTCATCAAGGTAACTTGTAAAGGAAAGCATTTAATTGGGGGCTTGTTTACAGTTTCAGGAGCTTCCTTGACCATTAACAAAGCACTGGCTGCCTGACTCCATCACCTTTTAAAGATTCACATTCTGATACCATCACCTTCATCACCTTTTGGATGAAAATTTTCAGTATTTGAGTGTAGGGAGCCCAAGCATCCTATCATTACAGCTCCACCATGGGCCTAACATCTTACCTTTCTGCTGTGCCTTCTTCCCTAAAAGCCAGTTCCACGGCACAGTGCACACTCAAAGTAAGGGGATCACACAGAAGGGTGAGTGCCAAGAGGAAAAGGCCTCTGGGCACCATTTCAGAGGCTGTAATGATAAACCAAAACAAACCCCAACAAAACCCAGAAACTTAAAAGAACGTGTAATAGTCAAAAATGGAAGGAAGAATGACTTGGGATGAGAAAATTAAACCACTCTTTGAGAGGATGTGATTTTCCGGGGTTTTATTTCCATGACTCATTAAGTTTTGATATGCCTGACAGGCCTCTCCTACCAACTTCTGAAAAGTATCAATGTATCCAGAGGGTACATCGAAACATTTGCTTTTTCCCTTATCTCAAAAGTTCATACAAATTTTGCAGTCTAGGCCATAATGTATGCACTTGTTTGAATAAGGAAGTATAAAAATGATTTAAGGGGTAAAAAAATCTGAGTTTTCAGGCGAGGCTCCATGTAGACTTAATTTAAAGAGGCTGACTAAGGTTTCAGGGGGCCAGTCCCTTCCCATGGGTCAGCTCTGCTGAGTCACTGCAGTGTATTTCCTCTGTCACATGCAGGAGCTAATGATTATCATCTGCTAACCAGAAAACAAAAACAAAGACCTTGCAAAATCTCTTTTCTGTGTTGTTTTTTCCTTCCCATGTGCGTGTGTATGTGTGAGTGTGTGTGTGTCCCTGATGTTCAGTCCCCAAAGTCTTGTCCATCTTAAATCTGTACTTCACGACTGGGTATCCCTCACTCGACTTTTTATGCTGTTAAAGTTTAGACCCTCCACCCACTATTTCCGTGAGGTCCCCACACTAAATGTGTTTAATTACCACTTGCTCTTCAAACATAGTAGCTGTTTCTTCCTTGATGTTGTGTGTACCATTGTCTTGGCTGGACTGTTTTGTAGGTGTCACCCCCCCCCCCCCCCAAGTCCCTCACCTCCCACCCTGTCTCTCAGTGAGTTCTCTCTTTTACTGATCCTTCAGCTCGGAGAATCTGGGGAGATCTCAGAGAAAGGATGGCATAATGTTGACTTCAGGGACAAAGCTGCTCTCTTGTATCTTCATCTGTGCCTGTTAAGACAAACACACTTGTCATTTTCTTTACTTTTTCCTGGGTATTTCCTCCATGTTCACTCCCTGTGTGAGTTGCTGGTCCATTCAGTGACCTCAGGAATGGAGTGGAACTGCAGATGGCAGAGAAAAAGTATTTTCTTTGCTCTGCATTTCAAGAGCTGGAGACTCTAGAGGAAGCTAACATTCTCAGGACAGAAAGAAGAGATTTGGGAAGAAATATCACAAGAGTAAACACATCAGTTCACCAGGAGTTCTCCATGGAAAGATGGGAATAGAGGGCTAACTGTTAAGGAAATGGGATGATTATTATGTTGATGAGCTCGTGGGAAGAAGCACAGCCAAGGCATCAAGGGACAAGAAAAACCATAGAGAGGTTTGTGTATGCCAAAACAATCCAGTGTCACAGCACAGATACAGTCTCAGAGAGATCTCCCAACTGTGGAGGACGGGGACAGGGGCTGTGTGTGATTTGTTGCAAGTGCCACTGGTAGCCTTTCAAGTTCCTAAGCTCCAGATTGGCTTGGAAGTAGGAGTTGATTTCACACACCCAAACGCAGCAATAAAGTACAAAGAGGCCTGGATGAGAAGAATTGTATTTGAGTGATGTACAGGGCAGTCAATTATTGTTTTCAAGCAGAGCTTGTGAAAAATGATCAAAGAATTGGACATTTAGATAATAACCTGGAAAGATGACACAGGAGCAAGTTGAGCACTCTATTAGTAGGCTCTGGATACATCCTTTCTGAACTTGGTCACACCACAGGGAGAAAGGCAGAAGGTGAATTTGTGAAAATAGAAAAATCCTATAACTCTCTCCCCCTCGACCCCTTCCTGAGGTCCCTGAAACTAGCCAAGGTTGAGATGGCTGTTTCTAGAAAAGCTTTGTTCCCCCATTGCCTGGCTGGGACTGCATTCCTAGCAACCTGGTGAGACGGCATTCCTCATTCCTAATCTAGCAACCTGGGTGGGGTCACCCAGGAAAGCCCTACCTGAGAACTGTTAATTGTTTGCCGAGGCAGGAACTTTCTGAAGTTTGCACAATTGCTCTGCTCCAGGAAATGAATGTCTTCAGGTGGCCCTATTTATTGTTTCACAGGAAATAGCTTGCCTGCCTGCATTCTTAAACTCTGTCCTAAGCCAACCTTTGGCCTTGCCCTGTTATCATGCGGAGCCCGCCCATACCCCCTCCCCTACCCAGAGTAGAGTATAAGAATTCTGCCCCGAAAATATTCGGGGCTCTAGACTTTTCTACAGTGCCTGGAGCCCACACATGTGTGTACCGGTATTCATATTCATATTCATTAAACTCTCTTTTTCTTTAATGTTAACAGTGGTCATTAGCCTTGGTCTTGGGGTGTCTTGGGGTGTCTTGGGGTGCTCTAGGGGCTCCCGCCTATTACAAATTGACATTCAAATAGAGTTCCATTTAGAAATTAAGGTGAATTTTAATGTATATTTTAATTTTTTTTAAAAAATAATTAAACTAGGGCCTTGTGTAGTTAAGAATAACCTTAAACTTCTGATCCTCAGGCCTCTGCCTCGGAAGTCCTGGAATTCCAGCTATATCCCCACATGCCTGGCTTAAAATTATATTTCTTACATTGATTTCTAGGTTTTCTTTGCAATAGTTGTTAACAGTTGGGGAAGCTGAACTTGAGAGTCAACAAAACACTTGCTCTGAGGTTAAACAGCCAGTGGCTTGGCTGCAACTCAAACATTAGAACCAGTTCTTAAACTGTTTATTCTTTTGGATCCCTGAGAAGTAAACTCAAGTGTTCAAGGACTCACACTCATTCCAGAGCAACCCTGTGTCTGTCTATTAACTCCTCAACCTGTGCTTGTTTCCAAGATGATGAGATTTTACGTTTCAGAAGTGCCGCGAAACGCTTTGTATTGTAAATGACTTTTGTTCAAAGAACAAAAACAAAAACTTGCTCAAAGTCATGAGCTTTTTTCATGAGAAAAAAGTGTTGATCCAGTTTTGGTTATCCAATTCCATCTCTGCAAATTCATGACTTTAAAGCAACCAGAGGAAATGATTTAACTTGTTCTCACTTTTTTTCTAGAAATGGGACTCCTGGTGCTATCTACTAAGTGTGCATGGTACCTGCCACCTTCTGTTCAGATTGCAGCACGGACAGAGGAGAGCCTGCCAGTCTCCATCGCAGCCAGCTGATGAAGGCCATCACCGTCAGTGCTAAGTTGCTATGCTGTACCGAGACTGGCAGTTTCTTCATGGTCTTCATCCATTTAAACTTCAAAACACTAGTATCCTAGTTTTTTGTGGGCTGCTATTCAGAATAAGTTTACAGAGCATTCAAGTTTTCCTCTGAAGATTTGAAAATTGAGTCTGCTGAAATAAACCAACAACAGGCAGCTCAATAAGAGAAACAGTGTGCAAGTTTACTTGTATTCACATACGTACAAGAGCCATGCTAAACATGAGATTCAAGAAAGGACCAGTGCTAGAGGCTGAAATATTCTCTTCATAGTAGAGGGGAAATAAATAAATTTTAAAAACTGTTTCTTTAAGATTATAATATAATTATATTATTTTGCCTTCTTGTTCTCCGCTCCAAACCCTGCATATGTCCCTTCTTTCTCTTTCAAATATATGACCATTTTCCATTAATTGATATCCCATCCACCCACCCATCCATCCACCTACCCACCCACCCACCCATCCATCTATCCACCCACACATCCATCCACCTACCCACCCATCTATCCATCCACTTCTAAGTACATAGGAACAAACTGACCATTTGATATTGGATGACCAATGTGTGTAGTCTTTCCTGGGGAAGACTAGGAAGTAAATAATTTTTAAGGAATATGACAGGACCGAACCAACAGAGGCCTGGGACCAAGATCCTCTGGGCTCTAGATGTGATAACTGATTCCTATGTCTCTCCTCCCCCACTCCAGGTACACACTAAAGTCCTGGCTTCAAGTTTACTATGTAACTGAGAATGACCTTGAACTTCTGATCTTTCTGTTTCCACCAATTACGGGGATTACAGAGTCCCTCCACCATATCTCCTTTATTTGGTGTTAAGGATTTGTGTATGTTAAGCATGCAGTCTGCAAACTGAGCCACACCCCAATGTTTTTGTGCCTTCCTGTGGGATGTGAGTTAATCTTTAGTTAATGAAAACTCAGAATAGACTGGAGAAAAATGTGCTTCTCTCTGATGAGTTAATCTTTAGTTAGATGACTGAGTTTCAGAGAAACCCCTCTCTGGGCTTCAGGGGAGAAGTAAATTTGAGAAGGAGACCCAGAGGGGCAGAGAGCCTGTGAGGTTGCTTTTAAAAGTCTACCCTAACACTATAAGTGTGTGGCTTATAAACACTTATAAACACTTCCAGCTCACAGTTCTGGAAGCTGTGATGTTCAAGTATCAGCAGGCCCAGTGTTTACGAAGAACCTCCTCTCTGTTCACAGACAGCCACTTCCTCACTGTGTCTTCATGTGTGAAGGAATGAGGGGGCTTTCTTGGGTCACATGTATATGTACTTAACTTTTCACAAGGGCTCTGCCTCCGTGGTCAGATTACCTCCTACAGACTTACCACCTTCTTTTGCCACAGCACTTTAGGTTAGGAATTCTACACAAAACATCTACACACACACACACACACACACACACACACACACACACACACACACACACACACACGACTAAAGCAACAAATTAATGGACAACCCACACAATACCTGTATTGGTCAGTTTTTCTTTTAATCAAGGATAGAAAACACAAGGCAAACGAGAATGATCACTGGTATCCTTGACTATGCTTTATATTAAAAGGAAATACAATTCAAGATTAATTATCTCTTTTAGAAACACAGCGTTAGTGATTGACTGTAGGTCAAGAACTGGGTTGGAAAATGCAGATAAATGTTTCTTATGAAATCCTGTGTGGCAATTCAGCCTTTCTTGATTCAGAATGCCAAATTGTATTTGTAATTTCTCCCTTAACCCAGCCTCTACTGAGTACCCCATTGCAGTTGTAACCAGATTTCCTTGGTTAGCGGTAGCATAGGAAAGTCTGATATCTTTTTTTTTTTTTTTTTAACTTTTTACCTTACTCATTTTTTTTAGGTTTATTATTATTATTATTATTTTTTTAATGTATATAGTGTTCTGCCTGCAGGCAGAAGAGAGCACCAGATCTTTTTGTAGATGGTTGTGAGCCACTATGTGGATGTTGAGAATTGAATTCAGGATCTCAGAAAGTGCAACCAGCAGATAGCTCTTAACCTCTGAGACCTTGTTCCAACCTTCAAAGTCTTACATTTTAAAATAGTATATTTTAATTAACACACCATATCAAAAAATATAAAATACTCCTTTTCTTTTTTATTGAAAAAAAATTTTAAATATATTTTTAATGTTTTTGCTTCTCCACCAGTTCCTGCCAGATCCTCCCACCTCCCTCCCAACTTTATGTTCTTTCTCTCTCTCTCTTTTAAAACAAAACAAGAAGAAAACAAAAAAAGAACAAAAAGAATCAAGAAACATAAAAAATTCCACAAGACAAAAATCAAAATAAGTGCAAAAGACCAATAAGAAAACAAACAAACAAACAAAACCCCCCAAAAAACAACCCCAAAACCAAAAGCCCAAACAAAGCAACACAAAGCAAGAAGTTCACAAAAATCAACTCCTGGGCATGTGCTCTGAAGTGTGGTTGACATACCCCGGGGCACTCCACGAGAGAAGTCTGATTTTCTCTTTGCCAGTGAGTATCATATAGCTTCTTGGTTAGGGGTGGGACCTCTCAGTTCTGGGACCCCATGTGCTCGAACCTATTAATATTTTAAGCATGCTGCCACAGCCTCTGTGAATTCATGTGTGTATGAGTCTTGTCATGTCTAGAAGACTCTGCTTAGAGTCATGCATCACTTCTGACTCTTACACTTCCTGCCTCTTTCTAATAACTTCCTGCACCTTGAGGGGAGGGCTTGCTTGGATCAAAGCATCCTATGTAGGAGTGGCTGTTCCCAAGTCTCTAACTCTTTGCACATCATCCAATTGTGGGTTTCTGTGTTAATTCCCATGGACTACAAGAAGAAGCTTCTTTGATGTGAATTGAGAGAGATATTGATCAATGGATATACCATTGTTATGTCGTTAAGAGTTATTTTATTGCTGTTAGCATTAGCAGCCTAGAACTATGACCTATCTCAGTTCAGGTTCATGGTCACTTTCCAGAGTAAGGTATGGGTTCTATCTCATAGAATGAACTTTACTCTAAAACAATGAATTGTCATTTCCATAACTTTCATGCCACTATTGTACCAGTATGTCTTACAGGCAGGCCGCTGTTGTAGGTCACAAGGTTTATAGCTGTGTGATATTAACAATGACCTTTCTCTGCCTTTAAGATGAAAATCTCAAAGTAGTTATAATTTTCATCTCCCTGATGGCTCAGGATGTTGAATCTTCCCAGGGAATGAAGGTAGGTGGGAGGGGGCATCCTGCAGGAAGGCTTCAGTAAGTTGATGTGAACCCAGAGTCCCCCTAACTCTGTCACCCCTTGCTCTGCAGACTTAAGTTAGGGGGACTCGGGTCCACACCAAGAAGCAGAGTCTATCCCCTTCTCTTTCATGCTCAGTCTTTGAAATCTGGTGTGTGTTTTATGTTTATAGCACATCCCAGCTTGCACTGCCCACACTGGAAGCCACATGTGCTGTTCTGTACTACTACTGTAAGACTGGGGGCTATGATACTTACATACACAGTGTAGTAAGAGGTTTCTGGCCCGGACTTTCAGGCCTATCCTCAAGGTTAAGGCCCACAGACACACAGACCACAGAGACACACAGATGCTTACAATAGTTTTAGGCTGATCGGCCTAAAGCCCAGGCATATAACTTGCTAACGCTTTACCATTAAACTAACCCATGACTCTTATCCATGTCAGAGCAGCATGGTTGTCCTCTGCTTCTTCTGGCTTCTCTCTGGCATTCTGCTCTGTTCTTCCTGTTCCCAGAGTTTTCTTAGTCTGGTAGCCCCACCCACACTTCCTGTCTGCCTTTGGCCAATCAGCACTTTTTATTAAACCAGTAGGTGGGACAATTATTTACAATGGAACAACATAATCCCCCTACAATACAGATGGCCATATTTCTGAATTTTTAATGAATTTAAATTTTTTTTATCATTTTATTTTATCATTCTCTTCACTAATGGATTTAAATGAATTGCCTTTATTTTATGAATGAGCTTGAGGACCTGACTAACTCTCAGATGTGTGTGTGGGATTTGGACACAGTTGGGTTAGCTGACATTGAATACATAATGGTATTTGGGACTATTGTGCCCTCATCTGAGTTGGGTCCTCTGACAGATATTATTAAAAGTCTACTGCCCTATGCCAGTTTTCGGTAGGGTGACAGTGAAATGTCTCTGAGTCCATGAAGCTTCCAGTCTACACAGATGGAAGGTTAATCGCAGAAGTCTCAAAATGCTCTGGAAGAGCATATGACTCTGGGAGTGTGTAACCAGGATTCCTTTCTTACTTGCATAATAGCATTCATTCCTTTTTCTTTTCCAGCAGTGAGGGAGCATGTCGCCTAAAGAACACTTAAAAACAATATAATACTGATGGAAATTTGCTCTGCTTTTTATTGTCGCCTGTGCACCTGTCTAAGATGCAGTGCCAGGGACAAATGATTTGAAGGATTATAGACTACACAGTTGTAAAAATAAAAGCTCTTCTGAGTCGACATTTGATTCTTGAAATCTTTCCTCTGCCTAGGAGCAGAGCCTCATCAAAGAAGTTACAGTTGTAGGTCCTTTCCCTGTTAGGACAGAAGTGACAATTTCTGCCACTGGTGATGAGAGGTCAGATCCTCACCCAAACACTTGCTAGACGTTGTCAAGGATCTACTGTACCTCCATTTGCTTTTCTAAGCACTCACCTATCACCCCTGCTTAAGTTTTTTGCTTGTGCATCAAGAATCCTTTCTCTCCCATCTCTCATTAAGATTATTGATGTCAAATTCTGACGAATCTACCTGGGATGCATTTCATTGTGAATTTCAGTAACTGCAATTAAGCTGTTCTTTTCTTTTGCTAACCTACCATCAGCAACTTAATTTTTACTCCCCCCCCCCCAGTATTGGGGGCTAAAGCCAGGAATCTCTATATGCCAAGTAGCACTGTAGCCACTGAGCTATATCCCCAACTAATTTACAGGCTTCTAAGTACCAAAGGTAAGAGGGTAAAGGAAAAACATCTGTGTCCCCCCCCCCCCCCCCCAACAAACTCCTCACATGGAGAGTATCAGGCACTGAAGTTCCTGGACCTACTCACCTGCTAAGGAGTGCTCCAGAGACCTGGCTCTGTCATTTGAAGCTAGAAGAAGCATAAGTTAAGGAATGCTGGATCCAGACTAGGAAGAACATAGTTCTGTGCTTTGGGAGGGTCTTTGATCCTAAAAGACACTGATTGGCTAGTGATGCCTAGTAAATATAATAGGGTCCAGGAGGAGGAATCAGGATCTTGGTAGACATTTGCAAAATGCCCACATGCTTCATGTGCTTGCCCTCCTATAATTCTTTAAAATAGCAATAATGTCTTTATTTATCTTCTTGCTTTCCCTTCTGGGACTTCTTTTTGATATATCAGCAAAGCATCAAAGAGCTTTGCGCCACTCCTCTTGAATCACATATCTCCTTTGAGTTGAGGAACAGATGTCGAAAAGCCAAGAGTCTCTGTCAGCATCTTCCCACTGGGCTTTGCCTTTTGGCTTATCTTGTTTTTCCATTCTTCCTTCAGAGTTCTGGAAAAAAGCTTGAGGGTGATTCATTAGCCCTGTGCTACAACTTGAAAACAAAGGAATCTCTAGCATGAGCAATAAAAAGAAGACAGCCAGCACATGATGTTGCTACATTCCTTTTCCTTCACACTCCCAGCCATCCTTTTAGAACCTTTTAGGGCCGAATCCCCATGCTGCTTGGCATTTAGGAGGAAAGAAACAGGGCAGACAAAATACCTGCTTTTTGGGAAGTCAACTGTGAGCACCACATTTCATTAGGCTTCTAGGATGCATTAAGTGCTGTGATGGGGGCTCCACGGGAGTGCCCAAAGGAAGAGGCGGTGGAGAGTTTTCTGAAGTGTTAATCTTGTCCCCATCCCTGTAGGTTTGTCAATTTTATAAATTTATAACTACTATGTGCCAAGTTCTGATCCAGGCACATCTGTTGCAGGGGTGAACTAAAGAAAGATCACTGCTCGCTGGGAACGTGCATGGTAATAGAGGGACCAGATGGGAAATACTGAGGCAGCAGACATGGATTACCATATTAGATTTATTAGCTGGTGAAATGGGATTGGAGAATGTGGTTTGGCTGGTGCTATATCAACTTCTTAGTCCCTTCCCTTCCTACCATCCGCAGTGGAGGTGGAGCATCCTCATTCTATTCTGCTCAGACCAACTAGAAAGCAGGTCCTGACTCATAAGTGCTTTTCCCTCACAACCTCACAGTGTAAATAAACTACTCTTGACTAAGAGAACGGTATAGGGATTGTAGCGGTCATAATGGGTGGAGATGTGAAGAAGGGAGGAGAATGCTCCTGTCTCAGAACCAGGAGGGGGAAAGCGGGGAGTGGGGGCCTCTATTCATTTAGATCAGGAAAATGTTTGTTCAAGAGGGAAGAATTAGACAAGGAACTGTCCACTGGTCAAAGGCCAAGACTGGGTTTCGGCCCAAAGGAGGAGTAGACACCAAACCATACATTATGCATAGAAAGCCCTGGTAATGTTAATATTTGACCGTATTAAAGGACAGGCTTACAATTTAAAGATTTTAACTGGCTTATTTATTTTTAATTTTAGAGATAGGCATCATATCATTCCAGTGAGCTGAGTAGAAGGATGTGTCTTTACAGAGAATCTTGAAAGAGTAAATCACAGAAGCCTACTTGTCATCTAGGAGTTTCTTGTGAGGTGGGGACAGGGAGGCAGAGCCGAAAGGCAGCTGGTTGGTGAATATCACATGGCTCTTTAGGATCAGGGCAGAAGAAACACCATTATTATGTGATTTAAATTGGCTTGATTTCAGAATCCTGATTCTCTCACTCTCATGGTTTCTGTAAAGGTCAGACAGATATGGAGGGGTTTTTTTAAGCAAGAAAGAGAATTTGATTTATTTATTGTGATCATATATCTGTGTGTGGGTTTGTGCAAATAAATTCAGTTGATTGCAGAGGTCTAAAGAGGGTGCCAGAGACCCTGGAGCTGGAGGTAGGCATGGTTGTGAGCCTCCTACCCTGTATCCTCTGAACTCTGGCCCTCTGAAGAGCAGAATAGACTTTTAGCCATTGGTCACCTCTCCTGCTTCTCCATTTTTAATCTAGTGTTTTGGGGTCCAGTGTAGGATTGCAGTTCAAAATAATGTTCTCTTGTCATGCTTAGAAAACTATGACGGGCATTTCTTGTCCTCTGCCTCATGACTTGTCCCAGCCACTGTTGCAGCATCCATTCTCCCAGAAGATTTTATGCCTAGACCACTGCACTTCACTTACTTTCTACCCCAGGACTATACAACAACAAAAGTCTTCAGGAACCCATGAGACACTTTGGGAATTTGGTGTGGACATCAGGAGGTTCCTGATCAATTGGCCAACAGAAGTGGCGGCCATCTTCAAGACAATTTCTTTTCTTTGCCATGTTCACCCCTTGCAGTTCTTAATCCTCTTCTTAGGACATCTCCAAGCTCCCTGCATGAAGGATCTTGACCAGTCTAAGACCCCAGTCTAAGTCACAAGCTGCAGGTCTGAGGGAGCAGCAGTGGCATTACAATGCCAGAGGGAGTCAGAGACAGAAATGGGGTTCAAAGCTAGGCTTCAGCAGATGCAGGTTCTTTCTCCTGCTCCTAAACCTCTTTCCTGAAGTGTATTAGTTACTAAAATGTATTTCCATTTGATAGGCAATCTAGGAAATGAGCTAAGATGACCCATGAATGCTAGAACTAATATAATCTCTTATTAAATTTGAACATGAGGCATTTAGAAGTGGTCATTAACTTTTTTGGAATTTTGAGTCATTGCCATTAATGGTTAAATTTACAAACTGTTTCAAAATACTGGTTTTGGACAGATTCCCTTCAATTATTTGATTTTGGATATGTTTCATAAAATGTACTTTTGAAAAAAGATAATGTAAGTCTGCTTGGCTTCAAACTGTTCTTGCTTCTCCTCCTCTTCTTCCTCCTTCTCCTTCATCATCATCTTCTTGAAACCAGATTGCAAAGTACTTAAAAACCTTTCCTACTATTTAAAAATGAAAAAAATTAAATCCAAATAGTTTAAAGCTGTTTATTTGAGGGCTAAGATTTCTGGATATGTTTCACTTTATTTAACTTCAAAGTAATTAGTCAAAATAGCTTGGATCCCAGACAGATTTCAAAGCTGTATAATTTCAAAATGGCCCATCTAACTTGCATGCAAAGATAGATGGACCATTTTATTGTCTCAAAACATTGGTTTTCCAGCAGATGAATATGGGTCTAGGCAATAACTTCACATAATTGCAGAATTGGCTACATATTTTTAAAATTAAAACATCTGTGCAGTGTGCAAATGAATTAAAGTGTTTCTTTACCAATAATAAGAAAAATATTTTGCAAAACTTTTCTCCCAGCCCACCCTTTCTCCCACAGGATTCTAACCATGATGACAGGAGCGTTGACTGTAAACAGTACTTGGTGCTTGAGTCTAGTTCATTTGTAATGTTGTTCTATCCTATGACAAGGCTCTGAGGCATATACGGAACTGTTCCCTAAAAAAACAGGCAGGTTCCAGAAATACTTTTTATATAGTCTAATCAGAGTTATTGAAGGGCAGAGCAGGCCTAAACATTCTGTTTGACTTTGTATCTCAAGCTCTTAACCACGGCTCTTCTTACCTTGTGCCCAGTATTCATAACTTAAGGAATCTGTTCTGTCCACCCCCTGTATTAGGTACTAATTTTGTCACCGAGACAAAATAGGGGAGAAAGGCAACTTAAGGAGGGAAGAGGTTCTTTTGGCTCAAGTCTGAAGGTCAGTTCATCATGGCAGGAGGGCATGGTAACAGGAGAAGGGCAGCCAGTCATACTGCATCTGTAGTCAGGAAGGATAAAGAGAAACACTGGTCCCCGTTCATGTTCTCATTTTTATTAAGTTTAGGACTCTGTGCAATGGGACAGTACTTCCAGCATTTAGAGTGGATCTTTGCACCTCAATTAACTCAGCTTAGGCACTCCTTCCCACACTAAGATTTATATTTCTGTGATGAGTCTAATTCCCATCAAGTTGACAATCAAAAATAACTATCCATCACACACACCCTATTCTATTCGGTTTGAGTAGTTCTCAACCAAATACTTCTAATGCATCCCAAATCAGTTGCCAGGTATAGTATAATAACTTGCTACTGGCTATAAACACTGACTGATAGGATCTAATTATTTAGTTGAGATAGAAGAGTGGATTTGGGATTATCTATAGCATCATATTACTGCCACTTCTTCTTAGATGAGACAAGTGGGAAAAGGTATAACCAGAAACTGAGAAATTACACAATCCAGATGAAAGGAAGCATCTTTGACATTTTTTAGGATGAATTGGCCCTAAACTGAACATGTCCATATGTGTGGTCACCTTAATAGGAAATAATTTAGACATATGTTACTCTTTAATGCCAGCGACTTGAGGGCTGTTGTTATGATGTGTAGCCAGGCATAAGCCAAATGGTTTTTAATTAATATTAACCTCTGAATAATTATTTATAAGTGGCTGTAGGACCACAGGTGGGAGAAGTTTGTCTTGGACAGACAGGCCCAGACTGGACAGAAACTTCTGCCTACAAATGACGCCCACTGTCAGGCAATGAAAAAGATTCTGAATGCACAGAAACAGAGCTACACTGGGCTTCCTAGTCTCACATTCTCATGCCAGCAGCAGCACAGAGACTGATCCCCCAGCAGCTGCCTGTAAGATGTAGCAGACTGCCAGCTGCATTGAGCTAAGCAATGTGGCTGATTTCCAAGATCTCTCTCACAGGCTGTGGTACAGAGTCACTGTTTAAAGTTTGGGAGCACCACCATGGGCTTAAAAACACAGCTCCATGATAATTAATACTGCTTCCCAGAATTGGGAAGATAAGTGTGACTCTGGTACCTCAGCCATGTTGAAAGCCAGGTGGGGCAGAGCCAGAAGCCAAAGCAATGCAGTTTAGTCAGGAGCTGAACTGTAAAAGTTTAGCAATTTAAAAACTTCCCTTGTTTAGAAAATGATTTTAAATAGGCAATAAAGCAGATTCAGATTGAGAAAACCTCTAAATGGGTTACACTGTGTGTAAAATATATGTAGGCTTGGGAGAGAAAAGACAATGGGAGAGAAAGTCCTCAGAAAAGAGAAATAGAGTAATGAAAATATAATAAGCCACACAAATATGGAAAATGCACAGAGTCTAGATTAGGCATATTATTGTGTTTTCTTCTATTTTTTTTTAACTGTTAATATGCTAACTGCAGAAAGACATTTGGTTGTAAAGGCTGCTAAATTAAACCAACACATATATTTTAAAGGTATCTTGACTTTGAAATTTGGGATATGTTGCTTTGGAAGAAGAGATTACACTTTTGTTTCTACAGAAGATGAGAACATATGGATTGCTTTCCAGCTAATATGGTTTGATCCAAGAACATCCTTCCTCCTGAAAAATCTCTGATGGGAAGAGTTGATCCAGATGATCCAACATCCACATTAACTTCAAGGTTGTTAACTAAGATGATCCAGCCTCAGGGTCCCTTAAAAAATTACCAGCACTCCCATACAGCAGGAAGTAGTCTAGAGAACTATACCACATTCTTTCAAAATAGATTATGGATGTTTATCTTTGTTTAGGTTTTGCTATTGGTCATTGCCCGTCTCTTTCTAAAAATAAGGGGGGGATATGATGTGATAGGATAAAAGGGTAGATGATTGAATCTACTTTTAAAAAAGCAACTATTTATTTTAAATACTTTACATTGACATGGATTTTGGTTTATTGATACAAATTTAAGGTTAATTTTGTTATAATGTATGTATATTCCCACTCTTGTTTAAGATATTATGTTTATGTAACTCATTTAAAATTTTAATTTATAATTAAAAATGCAGGTTAATAGTCATCTATGATAATCAAACTTATAGTCATGTTAGTTAGAAATTTTTATGTATACAGAGATATGTTTCAATTAGATAAGTAATCTTCAAACACTTCAAAGACCTATAGAATATGACATTTAAAATATTTTAAGAACTTAGACTTTTCTGGACAGGGAGACATGTTTGCTCCTGGCAACACCAATCTATTTCAAGAGGATGAAGGACACTGAAGAAACTCCACATGAAGTTTACTTTCTTTGTGGCAAAAATGAGCCAATGGTCAAGAAACTGTTCTTGCCTTGATTGCTTGACAATATACTGTATAAAGTGAACATACAGAACCCATAGGAAATCGACCTTTGAAACTTTGGCAGAATAAGCTGAGATGCTCCTTCAGGTTCTTGCTTTGCAGAGAAAACTTCTGGTCAACATTTTGCAGGACACAGGGAGAAACAACTGATGAACTATGCCAGAATGAGTAGAGCAGTCCTTCAAATTTCCTGCTTCACTAAAATGTCTGCCAGGGACTCTAGGCCTGTAGGCTGAAGATAGATGCCCCAATGATACGAAGAACTTTGGGTGACTATTCACTTATTCAGACGTCTCTGTCATTTCTAAAATTCGGAGGTTTTAATCGAGACTTGCAATGTACTTCCTGTTTACTCAGGTAATATTATATCCTTTTATGATCTTTGGTGAAGTTGAAGATAATTATAATTATAGTTTTTTTCTTAGTTACAATAAAAGGTAAATTAGATATGAAACTTTGGACTCGCAAGGATATGGTAGATGACGTAATATTTTTAAAATTTTGCTAAATACAAATAAACTAGATATTGTAACCATAATTATTGTATGATACTTTGTCTGCTATATGTAATTTGCTATGCTGAAATTGAAACCTTCCTTCTTGACTAGACAGAAAAGGGGAAGTAACATGGGATGTGTTTCTGTACACTGTGAACATGCTTTGTTGCCATTTGTTAATAAAGGGGTGGATTTAGTGTATAGAAAGGCAGCTTAGAGGCAGGGAGGAGATCCAAGCAGAGATAAAAGAGGAGGGTGGAGATAGTGCAGGAGGCCACCCAAGAGGCAAGGTGTAATGGAACACAGGTAAAGCCACAAAGACATGTGGCAATACATCGATTAGTAAGAATTGTAAGTTGTAAGCGCTAGTTGGTAATGAGCCTGAGCCATACACCAAACAGTTTGTAATTAATATTAACCTCTGAGTCTTTATTTTGTAAGTGACTGCAAGAATGTGGGTAGGAGAGCTTTGTCCAGACCAAGGGTACCAACTAGCCAGAAACTTCTGGCTATAATGTTTTTCTGTTGTAGTTTTAATTCTGTTACTGTGTGATAAAATACCCTGTCAAAAATCTATTTAGGGGAGAAAGTTTTATTTTGCTTATAGGCCCAGGTTATGGTCTATCATATCCAGAAAGTAACGGTGGTGGGAGCTAGAAACAGCTATTCACATCTACAGACAAGAGCAGAGAAAAGTGATGCATGCACACTCGCTTGCTCCTTAGCTCTCTCCTCTCTTACACAGTCCAGGACCCACTGCCTAGGGAATGGTGTCACCCACGATGGGCTGAGTCTTCCACATTAGTTAACAACCAAGGCAATCTTCTACACAGACCCACAGACCTACCTAATCTGGACAAGTTTTTATTAAGACTTTCTTCCACAGTGATTCTAAGTCATGTCACACTTACAATTAAAACTAACCAGCACACCCAAATAGGCTCACAAATTAAACACTTAGCTTCTGAAAGGGTTTGAAACTTGAACATACTGACTGCTTCCTGACACCATGAAGTAAACAGCTTTTTCCTTCACATGCCCTGCTGACATGGTGTTCTACCCAAAAATATGAGGCCTGGCAGTCCTGTATTGAATCCTCTGAAACTGTGACCTAAAATGACTCCTTTTTCCTTTAACACTGTCTTAGGGATTTTAGTCAAAGCTGCAAAGGGGTGACTAAAACCACGTGAGTTTGAAGGATGAGGGTAGAGACAAAGGGAAACATTTCTGCACAGTAGCTGGAAGAACTGACATTTATGTGAGAGACGGCATCATAAAGCAAAACTTACAGGGACAAAAATTTGTTATTGTTGAGGTGATTTTGTTTTGAAATTTATGCTTATCTTTGGAAATACAAGTGGATGTATTTGATTTCAAGTTATGTGCTAATCAACAAAGTTATGAAGTTTTTCTTCCTCTAATTTTCACTTGCAAAAAAGTTTCAAAAGCATGGCAGAATAGTCTGAGATAATTCCTGGACAGTGGATTGCCAGAGGACAGGGTTGAATCTTGCTATAGCGTCCTCCAGCCCCACCCCCACCCCCACCCCCAGTCAGTCTGAATGAATTTGTCATCTAGATACTGACTTTTGGGGGAAAATGTGAGATCACTGAACACATCCAATTTTTGGGAGGGCTATGGTGGGATTACAAATAGAGAGGTGGGTAACAGGGGGTACTTTTCTACAGCAGCAGGCCTGCAAAGTGGAAAGTGATACAGAACTGTGGTATGCTTACAGGGTACACCCAAGAGCATTTTCCAAGGACACTCTAGAAAAATATTAGTTTTCTTATGATTCTTTTACATATGCATCTAGTAAATCAGGAAAAAAAATGTCCCTGCTCCTAAATTGGACCCTGCTTAAAATATTTACCAGTACAAAAGCCTCTTAGTTGCCGTTTAAGGCTCATCTACTGAAATTAAACAATTTTGCCTCTGTCTTAGTATAAAGCTGTTAAATTAAAGAAAGAATTAAGACAATTATGCAAACAATTTAGCCTTCCAATATAGTTTCCCTTGAAAAATTAATCTAATTAAGGGGACAGATTTTCTTGGTTGAATTTTCTTCAAACATCTTATGGATTATATCACCTGAGCTTACAGCCCCAGATCTGTAGCCCATGGGGGCTCTTAGTAATGGCAAGCCTGGGTGTAGAGATTTCTTTGTGGTGGGGAGGATCATAATTGAATAAATGAAATGGCTGGTTGCATTTCTACATTTTAGGGAAAGAGTTAATTCAATATTAATTTCACCATATTTATATTTAATTTAGCGTTAGAAATGGATGGCTCTTTGATGGAAGAAATCACCTTGGTTGGCCTTGATAAAACGTGGATGAAGTGCTGGGGATGCATCTTGTTAAGACTGCCTGCTTAGTTTGCATGAAGTCTTGAAAGTACTCAGAAACCTTATGTGTGTTGGTATACACCTATTATTATCCCAGCATTCAGGAAGTAGCTATGGGACTGTAAATCCAAAGTCATCTTTGCTACACAGCAAGTTCAAGGCAAGCCAGAGCTATGTGAGACCTTGAATCAAAAACAAAAAGGAGAGTGCTAGGCTAGCTCCATAAGTGAGGAGACTTGAGTTGGGTCCCCGGTAACTCATTAAAATAAGATGACATAGTGACATTTGCCTATCATCCTAGCACAGGCAATTTGGGAGGTGGAGACAGGTGGATCCCTGGCTGTCCACTGGCCAGCTGGTCTAGATTGCTTGAAATTTCAGGACAAGTGACTCATCACAAACAAAACATGGAAGGTGCCTAAGGAATGACACCTTAGATTGTCCTCTGATCTTAACACGCATGTGCTCTTACCCATACACATACGTGTGTGTGCCCCAACCCCATCCTCACCCCTCTACAAGCCCTGGGGATTAAGAAAGTTGAGGCTTTTGTGAATAAATCTTGATGAACAAGTGTAAACTGGTCTAGATTTAAAGTCACAGAAATCAGAGTTTGAAGGTTGGCAGTTGGAACAGAGTGGAGACACAGAAACAAAATGAGCCAGTGTGCTTTTGAAGAACTTCATGTAACGAATAATGACCAACAAATTTTAGGGAGAAAATGCGAAGTCTGAAGTTTTGAAAATGTATGTTTGTTTTTTGTTTCTATAAAGGGAATATAGCTAGTAGAAATACTATAAAACCTTGATCAAAGAAACAGAGTGTCAGGTTAATCGACATGTTGGTTAGGAGCTTTTGTTTCAGGATTAGGTCCTAAGTCTTCTGGTTGTACCATCCTGAGTAGGCAAGTTCCTTGGCCTCTCTGGGAGTTAGTTTCACAGCTACAGTGTTAATGCTCGCTGCCGAATAGTGTGGCTGAGAGTGACTGAGCTGATGTCTATAAAGACTTAAGAGAAGTATTTGCCCCATCTCAGCCTTCCATAAGCACTAGATTTATATTGCAATGAGAAACTATAGAGAAGAATCTCTCAACCCTGCCCCCTGATCTATGGCTCTGTTTCTTTGATCCTTTTTATAACAGGATTCAGCAAAGCAAAGCTTCTGTCTCCACCCTTCATATTCTTTCTCTAGCCAGCGTTCTCAAGATTTCTTTTCCATTATTCCCCCAAGTCTTTTTAGATACTTTAAAAAACCACCTTCCTGACCCATGAAATCTTAATACTGCAGATGTCCTAGATAAGCTGTTTATGTTCATTCTAAACTGTTCGGTGATACATCTGACCTAGCACATCAGACAGGGAGCTGTCTATAGCACTGTGACTTCATCTAATATAAATCGTTTTCATTTATATAATAGTGGCTCCTGATGTTAAGACTCCAGAAAATATCTCCTGTGGATTGTAGACCCTATGATGACTTCTTACTTAGTTGATATCTACAGTGTCTAACAGACCTTCCAGATTAATATCTGAAAGGGTCATCTTTTGAAATACTGCATGTAGTGGTTTGAAAAAAAAAAGACCCCCCAAAGTCAGTGGCACTATTAGGAGGTGTGGCCTTGTTGGAGGAAATGTGTGACCATGGGTGGCAAGCTTTGAAATCTCTTTTGCTCAAGCTTCACTCAGTGTAACACTTAGCTGACTTCCTATTGCCTTCTGATCAAGATGTAGACAGCATTATGTCTGCCTGCCCACCACCATGCTCCCTATAATGATGACAACAGACTAAACTGAAATTCTAAGCTGTCTCCCCAATTAAATGTTTTTCTTTATAAGAGTTGCTGTGGCCATGGTGTCTCTTCACAGCAATAGAAACCCTAAGACTCCCGCCATAACTATTTTACACACAGCCCCTCTTTTACTTTATTTTGTTATTACTATTATCATTAATTATTCTTTCATACAATACATCCATACTACAGTTTTCCCTCCCTCCACCCTTTCAGCCCCCCTTCTCCCTCAGATATACTTCTCTGTTTCCCTTCAGAAATGAGCAGGACTCCCAGAAATATCAACCAACAGTAAGGCTAGGCACAAACTCTCATTTTAGGACTGGGCAAGGCAGACTTGTAGGAGAAAAGGGTTCCAGGAGGAATGAAAGTCAGATACTCCTCACTCCCGCTGCTAGGGAGTCCCACAAGAACACCAAGCTAACAGCCATAACATGTATGTAGACCCAGGTTTTAGTACATACCCATGCAGTCTCCATGATTGAGCCCCCATGAGGCCTGCTTAGCTGATTTGTGGGCTCCTACAGTTCTTCCTACCCCCATTCTATGGGGTTCCCAGAGCTCCAAGGTGAGGGACCCAACTGAGATCTCCAGTTTGGGCTCTCTCTCTCTGCCTAATAGGTTTTTTGGTTGTTGTTTTGTTTTTTTAAAAGTTGCTATATTTATTTGTGTGTGCACAGGCATATCCTCATAGATGTCAAAGAGAGTTGATGGGAGTCTGTTTGCTCATTACCAAGTGGGTTGTGGGGATCGAACTCAGATTTGCCTGCAAGCACCTGGTCTAGCTCCATTATCTCACTGGCCCCTCTTACTTTTCTAACATGCTACCCATTGTAGTAGTGGAGTTTCTTGGTTCCGGGTGGCCAGAGGCCCAGACCCACAGACCTGCGCGCCAGCCGGCTGCTGCTGCTCAGGCCCCCAGAAATGACTCAAGACACTTATATTAACTTCATGCTGTTAGGCCTATGGCTTAAGCATATTGCTAGCTAGCTCTTACATCTTAACTCAACCCATTTCTATTAATCTGTCTGCCACGTGACCCGTGACCCTTACATGTTGCTCCTTGGGCGGCTTGCTCGTTCTGTCCCTGACTCCGCCCTGCTTCTCCTACCTATTCTGATTTCTCCTCCTACTTCTTCTGTGGTGCCTGTCATGGCCCAAAACAGCTCCTTTATTTGAAGATTGATATTCACAACATACAGAAAGGCATTCCCACATCAACCCATCTTTAGGAAATTCTGATGCCAAGTAAATCCAGAATATGCTGCCATCTTGATGCAAACTTCTGTTATGATTATTTGACCCCAAACAGGGTCTGTAGTCCTAGAAATTAGGATCCACCCAGGAAATATCACCCAGGAGTGGAAATGACCTAATTCAAGAGCCTTGGTGCCAGACCTGTTTCCTGTTAAGCTTAGATATACTTATTTCTGAGCTGTTGTTCCATCTTTTCAACAAGCCACAAAACTACTCTGGCAGTGCTCAGACAGGCTGAGAACTTCTCTAATCCCAGTTTGGGGATTAATAATACACACACAAACATGCACACGCACACGTCATTTTCTCCTAGGACAGGTGAACTTTTGGACCCAGAGCCAGGCCTTATGGTTGGAGTTTCTGGGGATGGGACTTCCTCCCTCCTGGAATTGTGGAACTAAGTACCTGCTGAATGGTCAAGAGCAATTCATTCTTGGCCAAAGAGAAGCGGAGAGACACACCCCTCGGAGGCAGCACAGTCCTCTGCAAGGTGAGCCGAGAAATAGGAGGATTTGACGCAGTGGCAGGATTAGGCATGGTGTTTCTACAGACAAGGCTGGGTCCATTTCAGTGGTGAGTAATTACTGTCCTTCAGTCCTTACAGGGGTCAGCTGTAATCTGGTCTGATGCTGACCAATAGCAATCAAGGGTGGGAATTTTACAAGGATAATGTACTTCAGTGGGTGGTAATGAGCCTGGGGGTGGGGCTTTGGGGGAAAGGGCAACACTGTAGCCCTAACATGGGACTCCTTTGTGGCCGAAGCCAGTTTTGCATGGGTCGGTTTGGCACCTTGCTTTGCAGAGTCAGCTGGAGTCTTGGGCGTCTGTGTAGACAGGTAAGGCATCTTGCCTAAAACAGAATGCTGGTTCTCAAAGGGATTGACTTTCTCAGGTCTGAGAGTGTTCGCCTGGCAACACATGCCCTGAATGTGTTCTAATGGGCTTGATGCTATATTTCCCCCTTACCGTGGTCCACTGGCTGACCTGAATCCGAGTGTACCTCCTCAACACAAGTCAACCACAGTCTCCTTCTCAAAATCCTCCAGTGGCTCCCTGTCCCACTCAGAGAAAACCCTTGGGTCCTGGTCATGGCCCTCCAGGCTCTGTCTTTCTTCATCCATCTTCTTTCTGTTCCTCTCTATCACCGCCTAGTGTCTGCCACCCCTCTGCTGTCCTCCACTCTCTCTGAGAAAGGCTTCATAACCTTTTCAGTGGCTGTTCCCTTTCCGTGGGATGCTCATCCTTAACAAGACTTCATGGCTCCCCCCCATTCCTTCAAGTATTTACTCCAATACTACCTTCTCAGCGAGGCCCATTGTCTGAGTATTTGAAATAGTAACTCCCAAACCCTTGTGTTTCTGAGCCCTGTCAATGGTTCCAAGCACTTACCATCTTTTAGTATATTATGAGCTTAACTTACTTATTCTTCTTTCCACCTCTGAAATCAAGCCTCTGAGGACAGCGTTTTTGAGTGTTTTGCTCACTGACATCTCATGTGTTTGTTCTTAGAATAATGGTTACATATATAAGACACTTGAGTAATATTTGTTGAATGAATGAGCATCATCCTTCCGTGCTAAACTCCATGTTCTCCAGAGTACACACTCCCAAAGGTGTTCTATGCACATGTAAGAATATGACATATAATTTAAGGCAATTCTTATGTTTTGCTAGGCTGTAACTCTGTTATTGAAAACCTTCAGTTAACCAGTTAATATCTGCAACTTTGAAGGGTTGAAGAAATGGTTGTTGTTTCTATGTAGTAAGTGGGAAAGAACAGAGGCCAGAATCAAAGAAAGTAGGTCATAGGTCATGGAAAAGGGAAATAATTCAAGAAAATGCTGAATGCCTCTGACTTTTTACTGCGACGGTGTAAACTTAGCCAGGTTAGGCTACCAAATAACTCCATTCTCTCCTCTTCTAGCTGGCTCCCTCCCCTTCTCCCTCCCCCTCCTTCCCCCTCCCTCCCCCTCCCTCCCCCTTCCTCCCCCTTCCTCTCCCTCCCTCTCCATCTCCCTCTGTCTCCTTTCCTCTCCCTTCCCTCCCTCTCCCCCTCTCTCCCTCTCTCCCCCCTCTCTCCCTTCCCTCCTTCTCCCCCTCTCTCACTCTCTCTCCCCCTCTCTCACTCTCTGTCCCCCTCCCTCTCTCTCCCCCTCTCTCCCTTCCCTCCCTCTCCCCCTCTCTCCCTTCCCTCCCTCTCCCCCTCTCTCCCTCTCTCCCCCCTCTCTCCCTTCCCTCCCTCTCCCCCTCTCTCACTCTCCCCCTCTCTCCCTCCTTCTCCCCCTCTCCCCCTCTCTCACTCTCCCCCTCTCTCCCTCTTCCTTCCCTCCCTCTCCTTTCTTCTCTGAGGTTATATAACCCAAACTGATCTATAAATTCACCAGGTAACCCAGGATATCTTCAGACTTGTACCAATCCTCCTGCATCAGCGTCTTAATAGCTGTGATCACAGATGCAAACTACCAAAGTTAGCTTTTTTGTCTTTTTTCCTCTCATTCTTATGAAACCAATCTCAATTCTGTTGGCTGGGACCAATTGTGTCCCCAGGGTGACAGAGGGTAGACATTCCTGGAAGTGTATAGAATTTTTCAGGATCCTGTTTTGTCATGTACAGACAGGTCTCCACTTTCTCCTTCTGGCTTCGTTGGGCATTGAGAATGTGGGAGTCGGCTCTGACCACAGGGCTGGCCTTCTGGTGGATTTTTATAGCAGCACATAGATATTTCCTTTTGGCTCAAATGCCTGGTGTTGTAGGTCTGGAACATGTGTTAGTAAAGTAATGTCTAGGGAGAAAAGGGCTATTGCATGAAAATCCTGGCTGCTATGACAACATCTAAAATAATAAACAACTTCTGCCCTCCTCAAAAAATCATGGAGTTTGGTCTTATGGCAACATTTGTAAGGAAATGTGCAATATACTAGTTAGATCTTATGCTTGGCTTGGGTTCTATTTTTTTTCTCTTGTGTTAAAGAAATTTGCCAAGTACCTCACTGGGCAAATAGATACAATAACACATCCTCTGATCCCTGGGTCACCTTCCTAGACATTTTTAAACAACAGTAATTCAGAATATGGGGATTGAAAAGTCAGAACCCCCTATACCTTCTCATACTCACTCTTCTAGGGTAATTGCCACTATAGCAACCACCATAAAATTCATGTGTACACACATACAACCGAACACACTCACACATGCATTTTCAAATGGCTTCTCTGTTTTCCTGCTTTAAGTGGATAGGGCTTAGTAGAGTCTCATAAATAACTAGTAACTCTCCACATACCTATGGCGTATACTGTAGTGATTTTCCTTTGAAATTCCTTGAAGACATCTCAGATAAACCCAGCTTTCTGATTACTGTCTTGCGTTTAAAGGTCCCCCTCAGTAGAATTCAGTCTTTGACCTCTCATTGAATTCAGTTTCTTTCTGTACCACCCGCCAACACCTCTGACTCAGCTCAGTCCTGACCCATGATGATGTGGTCCATTCTTTCGGATTTCTCGTACCTGATGTTCTTGAGAATATTGGTTGACTCTGGGTAGAAAGGAGGAAATTAGAAAGCACGAAAGTCTTAGCCTTACTGCTGTGTTGTAAATTGTGTCAGGGGCACCATGCTGACTCTTTGGGAAAATCCCCAAATCATCAATGGATCAATTTCCCAATCCCCAAACCTAAACGCAAACCTTGAGGGCATATCTTAAGGTCTACTTGCCTCTTGGTTCTGTTCACCTTTTACAGAGCATGTTTGGTCCAATACATCTTTGATTTGACCAACAAGGGCACACAGGGACGTTACACGGTCTATCATACTTATCTGTGCTCTCTCTTTTGAGCTTGGCCCTTCATAAGAATGCTTCTACCTGGATCTTAACAGTTCTTCTAGACTTGTTTGTGTAATAGCTGTACTCCAGAATTCCTTGAATGGTCTCAAATAAATTTCAAAGCCATTGTATGTTTCTTCTCTAGGTTCACATATGCCTTATTACAGGCATGTACATTCCTGGTTCATGGGATGTTGCTGGGGATCTAGATGGAGCTGTTATATGTGTGGCTAGATCAGGAATTTGGGTCAAGGTCAGTTTGTCATCTTGCTTCTGCATTGAGAAGTAAGCTCTATTCTAAGAGTCTGTCTGTTGCTTGAAGACAACTTTCTAGGTCAGTGTAGAAAAAGAGAAAAAGTGTTATTTAAGTTGACTTTTACTTTTAAAATATTTAGATAAGAGATCCACGTGTGTTATTGATGTAGGGCTTGAAAATAGTAGAACTGAACATATACACTGTAGGAAAAAAATCATGCTTTTTTTTTTTTTTTAAAGCCAACACAGTCTTGCAAGGGTTCTGACACTACTCTCCCTTCCTCTGCTCAGCCCCACATGTGGCTCCAGCCAGCCTCCTACCTTTTATTCATCTCTAAGTTACAGGCAGGTACTTCTAGCTGCCTATCCACACCTCTAGTCAATCAGGGAAGAGAAAATGACATTATTTCTTTTCCTTTGATTTGCCTTTTAAAGAATCTTCTATGGGGGGCTTTCAATTGAGACAATTTTAACCCATAGAGGTGTGTGTGTCTGTGTGTGTCTGTGTGTGAGGGGGGGGGAGGGAGAGATTCATCAGAAAAGGTCTTGTGGGTAAGTTCAGGACTTGACTTTAGAATCATTAGGTGCTTGTCACTCCCTGTTTTCAGTTTTAAACATCAGCAGATTTCCAAGGACCAGGGAAAATCCTTTCCAGCTATCCACTCTTGCACACTCATTTTTACCATAAGCACTCATCGAGAATGCTAAGGTTCCTTCTTTTTTGATGACTTCTTTGCTTCTCCAACATCTGTACAATCTTTCCCATAGTGCATGTGGATAAACTTTAATTTGATAAACCATTGTCTTATTGATACCAACGACTAAAGCAAGTTTTTTATATAATCAGTATTGCAATGACTAAACTTTAAACACATAGCTTGTGGTCATCATACAAATACCCCTAGAAATATGACAGGTGAGCAAAAGGCACATATATTTTGTATTTTGATAGGAGAAATATTTTGTGTTTTGAGAGATAGAACCAAATTGCCATTAAAAATTGTGGCAATTTACACTGGTTCTAAGTCTCCCAGACACTTGCCTGCATTGCACATTGTCGGGGTAAGCTAATTGGGTCTATTCCAATATAATTGATGAAAAATGATTCCATTCCTGTTTTAATTTGCATTTCTGAGATCGCTAATGAAGTTGAACATTATTTTATGGGTTTACTAGTCATTTGCAACTTGTGAATTGTTTATATTCTCGGATTATTTTTTCTTGTTTTATGCTTAGAAATTGTGTTCCTTAGTCATAACGGCCTGACTGTAAGATATATGACAAATATTTTCTTGCCATCTGTGAATCTCAAGATGCTTTCATGATAAACAGACAGACGACTGGAGCCAAAAGATTATTCTTTTATTTTTAATTTTTTTTTGACAATGTCTTGTTATACAGCCAAGGCTGGCTGGAACTCATTATGTAACTCATCCTGTCCTTGAACTTGTGATGATTTTTCTGCCTTAACTTCTTGTTCTTGAGTTACAATTGCAAGCATGCATGTGTTTGGCTGTCTGTGGCTGTATGTGAGCACGCACATGCGCAGACCAACTTCAGGTGCTACCCCCTCCTTCCCTTTGTATTTTGAGGTATGTTCTCACTGTTCCACAGTTTGAGCTTGACAAGTATCATAGTCTGGCTGGCCACAGAGTCCCAGGGATCCACCTATCTCTGCTTCCTGGTTCTAGAATTATGAACACATGCCTCCGTGCCTGGAATTTTTATGTAGGTTATGGGAATTGAACTCAGCTCTTCATGCTTGTGCAGAAGGCACTTGTGACTGAATCAGCTCTTCCGTCCCAGGATTACCTTTTGTTGTTGTATTTGGAAAATATTAATGTGTTTGTCAAATGAGACTGAATGGTGCAACAAATTATCCACACATCTATTGTTTCAATTAATGCATCTCCCTCCCTCCCTCCCTCCCTTTTTTCCTTCTTTCTTAACTATAAAACAGTGAACAGGTGCTCATGGTAAGCAGTTTCCTAGAAGTAATTCTTGAGTTTAGCATCCTTTCATTCTGTGACCCTCATTTAGCTGGAGATGAGGTGTGAGAAGGGCTGAGAGAAGAAGAAGAGGAGGGGAGGGAAGTGTGTGAGCAAGAGAGACAGAGACAGAAACAAAGATTCTCTCTTGATGTTTTTTCTGGCCAGGCTTGGAAGAAGGACACATTAATTCCCCTACTTTTTTCTGGCTAATACACATTATATGGTGAGAGAGACTATTTATGAAGTCGTCCTATGATCCTGCTGGAGCAGGTGAACACAGCCGGCCATGCAACTTAAGTGATCAGACTAACAACTGAGCACCTATACTTATTTTTTCAGAGTTGCCTCAAGTTTCTGGAGAATTCCAAGTGTTCCTTCAGAAGAGCAAAGGATGATCCTTCCATAAGAAACTTCAGAATACAGAGGTCCATTTGAATGCCAAGAATCATTCCCTCATTCCTGCCTATGAAGAAGTCTCATATGGCAAAAATTATTTAAGGTCTTCTTCAAAAGACAAGACTTCTGTAGTTATATTACAGGAGTAATCTCTCAGTTCTAAAATTATTCTGGAGGTCTATCTGCTTTTCTCAGAAGTGTTTAGAGATGCATGAAAAACAGTGATTAAACAGAAGGGTTGGGATCAAAAGACCTCTGTAAGTCTTGAGGCTAGGGATAATAAGATGGGGGGGGGTAGTTGAGAGTGTACAGGTGAAGCTAGAGTCAGGGTAGAGCTGAAATCAATATCTGTCGAGGTTGGGAGCCACTGGAGCTCACTTGGGTGAGCCTTTGAAATGTAGTTCTTGTAAAGAATGACTTCTAGAAAAATACAATATAGAAAAGAAGGAGGAGAAACCAGGTATAGCTAGGGCTTCTGACTTCTGTACGATGTAAGTGAGGCAATGGCCTAAGTTGTGATAGAATTACCACCCACAGTTGCCCCTGAAAGTAAAACGTGAGTTTCTACACACAAAAAACAATTTGATCTGTCTGCCTTCAGTAGCCTTAGACTGTGAACTCAAGTCTCCATGTCCTTGGGAAGCAGTGCATTATCATCTGGTTTACTGAGATTTGACATTTATAGTCAAGCCTCCAAAAGTATTCAATTAGATGGATGATTGATCAGTGGGCATTCATAAGCAGAACATTGGTGAACTGCATAGTCTCTGCTTCCCCATTTGTAAAATCTGAGCACTGATGGGAATTCTTTTGGAAGTCTCACCAATACACACAATGCTTGTGACAGGAAGTGGAGGTCAGCAAGAGTCCTGACCTGTTTTCTTTATTAAGAGTTAAAATCAAGTAAAGGAAGATGGCAATTTCTCTCAGAGTTTTAGGTTCCCTTGATGTACATGATTTGAGAAAGTCATTGTCTCTCCCTGGGACTACATTATCATCTGAAAACCTGGAGTATAGTTGGTAAGGTGATTTGACCTTTTATCTTTGATTTTCTAGAAATCTAAAGACAGAATGTGAAATGTGACTTTGTGGGGGAAGGTGAGCTCTAATATGACACATTCAGGGTAGTCCTCCATTTCTGAGTTGGTGTACAATCCAGGTATCTTTATAGTCCTTGTGGCTGCTCAGAGACCATAATGACCTCTTCCTCATTCATATTAAAAGATTAGGATGTCCAAGGGCAAATTCTGTCCCTGCTTTGTTCTGGTGGCTTATCCTAACATTCTTCACTTTCCAAACCCAGTCATATCTGCTCTTAGAGTACCAGTATCCTCACAGAGGTGGCGTTGGGCAATTGCTATACACCTAGGAGATGACTTTGTTTTCCTGTGTTATAAACTTTGAAGAGCAGCAAAAGGTCATTAAGTGACAATCAGTTTTGTGAAAGATGATGGACATAGTGTTCTTTTCAAACTGACTTAATACTTGGTAGGGGTAGACTATACACATGATAGGTGCCAGGAGATACCGTGGAGAATGCATTTGTTCTAAGTAAGCTAAGAGGTGAGGAATGTGAGAATCAAGTGTGCATTGCCAGTAGTCACAGGTCTTTAGAACCAGATAGATGCCTGAGGAGGTCTCCATTTGCTGGCCCAAGATATGTCCATCAGTTCTAAAAACCCAGGCTTCACTGTTTGTGGATAATATTGGGCTAATGGTGGTCCAGATGCTTGATGTGCAGCCTATTTTTTTTTTTTGACCTGTGCATTCCTCCATTTAATCCACCACTCAAATTGATCAGGCCTTCTCATCTTCCCCTTTATAAGGACAAATATGGGTAAGATAAAAAATCTACAAACCTCAAGGCAAATGGGTGGATGTGGGGCGCACATGGGGAAGAGGATATCCCAGCAGAACTGTTTCAGTCAGGTGACATATCCTGGGCTTTGACAACCAGAGGGAAGGGTTTTCTTACCATCATTTTGTGTATGCATAGGTGGTCAGATATAGAATAAATGTATAGTTCTGAGGTTCCCCCTGATACTCATGATGTCTGCTCACAGCGCTAAAATGCCCTCCTAGAGAGTAAAGCCCCACAGTGCCCACATGCAACTCGACACATTTCATTCTAACTTTCTGATGCTATAAATCTTACCTTGTTGCTTAACTTAATGCATTGAGGCCCATTGCAATTCCTAGCATAAATTATCCCATCTGATTACTGCATAGTATTTCAATGCTTCTTAAGACCAAACTGTCCAGAGACAGGCAATTAGACTGAACTTCAACTTCTAGCTAGCACATCACTCAAAGTACATCTTTACAGTTGTCCTTACTCTAAAAGTGCAACTTGTCCTTATGTGTTTGGTGCTTCTTAGGTATGCTCAAGTATTTGCTCATTGCTTTCTTAAATAGTTTGCGAGTTTCCCTAATGCAGATACTAAGAGGCTACCTTGTGAGGTGGTTGCCAGTATAAATGAGATCATGCATATGAAGTGCTTAGCACATTATCTGGCTAACAGGAAATTCTCAATAGATGGAATAAGCTCTCCAGAGCCTAGAACACATTAGAACTTTAATAAATACCAATTATAGTAATGAGTGTTTGATTACCTCTGGTGATCTGGGTCTATTTCTCCATAAAACTAGATCCTGGAACACTTGAAACATGAGGTATGCAGAAGATGGTAATTACCAAGTCACCATTAATTCTTCCAAATTATTCCCCTTTCACAGATGGTGAAACTGAAACTCATAGAGATTACACATCTTGCTTATGATCATTCAGCATATTTAGTGGCAGAACTGGGGCTCAAACTTCAGCCTGAAGTCAGAGCTTTTATTTTTAACCATCCTGCAGTGTTGTCAGTCTGGGGGAACTGTATTCAAATTTTGCAATTTTAGCAATAATAGTTATTTTCTATTTGGGTGGATAATGGTTATTAAGTAATGACTTCTAAGACCTAACATGTATTAAGCTTTGCCAAGACTATTTTTAGAATACGTTTGTGACTCTTAGGGTACATTTTAAAACTCTCTTTTAGATAAATACATCTGTGGAGATATAGATATGTCAGTAGAAGCCACACTGGCTTCTAGCCTCCACTTATCCTCTAACATAGGCTCTTGAATACAACGTACAAACGGCCCAGGTGTATTTACCAGCACAGGAGCTTTTTTGTGGCATGGAATATGTGTCCTTACAACAGTTCTGTGGGCAAGTTCAATTCCACACCAGAGCAGCAGACTGAGGTTCAGTATCGTGTCATGTCTAATGCTATGTAGATCTGGCAATTCACGGTTCAAGGTTTCCAAGTTGGAGTCCTCTGACTCAAAAGTGTTTAAATATAAAGTGGCTTGATTTGGGTGAGGTCACACTGGAAGAGTCCTGCTCAGAATTCAAGAGTCACTGGCTGGAACCTGCCAAGTTTGACAACTAAGAATCTTCTGCTTTGATGTAGCCATTTCTTTGGGGAGGGATGTATTTGGTTCCTTCTTGGCTGTTGGTGGTAGAAACAGTTCTAGGCAGATGCTGAGACAGTATCAGTGACTTGAGACTATGAAGTGGGTGTTTGTAGGATGTGGGAAGCTCCCAGAATAGGCAGGGGTCAAGTTTGTTGAGTAATCTGTGTTTGCTCTTGTAGAGGCACATGCATGTATGGGGAATGGGGGTGGGAGCACTGGGTGCACAGAGAGCCAGGAGATCTTGTTAGAAGTTGAGAAGAGATGGTTAACACACTTTTGGGGACTGTGATAAAGATTATGGGATGCAAAGAATGCCAGGATGGAGTCACTGCCTGGCTTGGTTTTACAGAGGCCACAGGAGAAATTGGGAAAGATGTGATCATTGTTGCAAAATCTAAGCTGTACTGTTAGGAGGTTTACAGTGTTAAAAGTGGTCTATCTATATTCATTGAACAGAATACTGAACCCAGTTTTCTTTTACTTAATTGTATTATTGTTGTTATCCTGTGTATATGTGTGTGCATGTGAGTGCACATGTGCACGTGTGTGTGTGTGTGTGTGTGTGTGTGTGTGTGTGTGTGTGTGTATGATGTTAGTGTAGATACAAGCATGCGTAGCAGCCCGAAGACAACGATGTAGAGCTGTTTTTCTCTTTTCATCTTTATGTGAATGAGTCCGGAAATGGAACTCAAGTGGTCAGGCTTGGGTAGAAAGTGCCTTTACCCAATGGGCCATCTCATCAACCCGAGTCTATGTTTCTGACCCTATGGAATTTATTCTCAGTTTCCACCCATATTTTTCTTTCTTTTGGCCTTTTGAAACAACATCTTTTTAGCCCATATGCAATGGTTAATCCTGGCTGTTAAATTGATGAGATTTGAGTCAGCAGGAAACAAATGTCTGGAAAAGTCTGTGTGGGAATGTAAAGGCTAGGTTAATTGAGGTGAGAAGACCCATTCTAAATGTAGGCAGCACAAGGTTTGGGTCCTGGAGTGAATAAAAAGAATACAGCAGCAGGGTGAGCACCACCATTGATGGTTCTGCTTCTTGACCATGGGTGCATATGACCATCAGCCACCTGTTCCTGCTGCCATGCCCTCCCTGCCACCACAGAGGGTAAGCCAGAATAAGTCTTCCATCCTAACTTGTTTTAATATGACATTTTGTCTCCATAGTAAGACAAGTAACAAATATCCCAACCTTGCCCAAAAGGGTAGTGAACTGCTGATCTTCCTTCCCTCATTATATGTTGGGATGAGAGATGTGTGAAGAACCCCCATTTGTACAGTGCTGGGGATCAAACCCAGGGCTCTGTGTATGGTAAGTTCCCATTCTGCCAACAGTCATATTCCCCTCCTCTTCTCCCATGCTTTTCTGTGATTTTTTTTTTTCTATCTCATTTCAAGACTGAGTTTATGATGTCTCCTCAAATCCTAAAGTCAGATTAGGACTTCTGGCTTTGGGGAGACATTTAAAGCACTCCTCTCGCTTAAGGGAACACACTTGGGTGGGCTATTTTCAATCTACTATCTGTGGATATCTCTCCTATCCTTCAGAGACACTTACCTTTCAGAGGACTGTGTTAGTTGCTGGGAATAGCTTGGTACCATTGCCTTATTGAAATGAAAGCAGGCTAAGACAGTCCTTAGAATCCAGTCTAATAAGAGTTCAAATATTCACCCCCTGCAGGGGGGCATCCAGAGCAGGTTTCCTGGAAAAGCGCTTTCTCCATTATTTTGCTTATTCTGCGTTGAGAGTGAAGTGGGAGGACAGTTTCAGAAGGAAGGAGCAGTCTATGCAGGGGCTCAAAGTAAGGCAAAACCCGTCTGTGTGCAGAACAGAAAGGATAGAGGAAACACCGCTGAGTGTTTTAGCTGTGTTAATATAGTAGGATATGGTCCCGGGACAAACTTTATGTGGAAAGATGGATTTTGTTGAGAAGATCAAGCTGTTGCCAAGAAAGAGACAAAGGCTAGAGGGCCTAGGGGGTAGGGAGGACAGAGACAGCAGGCAGGGAAACCAGCTGTCATAGTCCAGATGGGTTAGTGACACAAACCTGAAGCCTGCCTCAGCCCACCAGGAGCAAAGTTTCTTGAGCAGCTAGGTCTAGGTCAAGCTTGTCTGCTTCTGCACTCTTGGGCCTCTGTGTTAAGAGATGATCCATCCACACTGGCTCTCAGACCAAGGCTCAGACCAAGCTTCTCCACACTTTCTAACATCATTGTTCCTTATATTCCACAGGATATTGGTTCCTAGATACCTCCATCCCAAGATCCAAAATGCCCCTTGCTCAAGCCACATTTGAATGTAATCTATGCATATCCTCCCCTATATTTCAACTTATTCCTGGAGTATTTGTAAGGTATAACAGCTACATATATTATTGTTGTAGTGTGTGGCTTAGGACACAATGATAAAAATCTATACATGTTCAGTAGATCCCACCCGACCCCCCCCCCCCCCAACCAGATGTATTTAGTTTGAATTTGGTTGAATAAAGGTGTGTAGAACCTATGGGTACCAAGCACCCACTGTGGTCCCTCTATCTTCCAGTCACTCTTTCCCTTAACATCCCAATGGCTTTCAAACTCATCACTGCAAGTTTCAGCCTGTGCTCTTTATTTCAGCATGACTCACCTCTGACCTGTACTTGCTCCCTCCTCCTGGAAGCTGCAGAGATAAATCTGTAACTTCTTGGATGACAAGCCAAGACTTCTGTCTGGCTGTGGCCCAACACTGACACAATCCCCAAGCCAAGAGGTAGCAACTTCACATGGCCTGGAACAGGGTTGAGGTGCTCTCGTTGTGATTTGTAAGATATGTAACCCAAGACAAGAAAGAGAACTGAACTATACCCTTGAATCCAGAGTTTTCCCTGTCTCTTTAGCTCTCATTTAACCTTGGCAACACAAAAAAACACAAAAGTGTGTGTGTGTATGTGTGTAGATGTGTATGTACCATAACACTTGTAGGAGTCACCTGACAACTTGAAAAAAATCAGTTCTCTCCTTCTGCTGTGAGAGTCCTGAGGACAGAGCCCAAGTCATCAGGCTTAGTGGCAGACATCGTTAACCACTGAGCCACCTTGTCAGCTGCTGGTACTGCGATGATGATAAACATGAGCATGATGAGTATGATCATGAATTTTAATGCTTGCTCCTACCACCAGAAGTTTTTCTTAAACTGCCACAGAGAAAATCTAGGCCTCTATAATTTAAAAAACTGAGACAGACTGACAAAGGGCCTTGGCTCTGGAAGGCTTTTTCAGGATTACTTTGAACAAATCAGAGCTTTTTTGAGCTTAATTTATTTCTTCCTTGATAAAATCAGAAAGTCAAAAGCACCACTCCTGGAGATGGCTGATGGGCCAGGTGCATGATGCTTGCCCTAGTTTGGGTCCCTAGCATCCCTTGAAGACCCATGTGTTAAAGGGTTGTGCCCCCTCCCCCATCATACTAATGAGAAGTTTTAGGTCTAGGGAGCATGCCTTTAGAGGCTATTGTGAAACCTCCCTCAACCCCATCACCCTCTTCTTTGGTCCCTAGGTAAGAGGTGGATGGATTCCTCCTACCACTGAGGTGCGATGGGGCCAATTGACCATGGTATAATGATTGTTAGCTCCACAGAGTCTTGAGTCATTAGAAGGGCCTCTAGTCCTGTCTGTGAGAGATTATCTTGATTACATTAGTCGAGATGGGAAGACCCATCTAACCCTTTCCTGCCTGGAATCCTGGACTGATTAGAAAGAGATCTGGGCTGCAATACCCATGTATCTGCTTTCTTGATGATGGGACATGACCAGCTACTTCAAGGTCATGTACTCTCGCCTCCTTACCCATGATGGATGGTCTATTACCTTAAACTGTGAGTTGAAAGACACCTTTGTCCCTTAAGTTTTCTTACCATGCTCCTTTTCATCATAGCAATAGAGAAGGAACTAAGACACATAGATTGAAATCTTCGAAGCCACGAACCAAAATAAGCCTTTATAAGCTGATTTATTTGAGGGTCTATGACAGTTGCAGAGAGCTGATTAACACAGTGTCCAGCAATTGTTATTTTTCTTCTTATGTTTTTTTTATTTCCTCTTTTAAGATGGTACTGCCCTCTCCTTCCACTTTTGAAATGCAGCTTACTTTAATATAAGTTAGACAATCTGAAGAGACATGGAACAGGAGAGAGGAACTAGATGATTAAATAGAGTAAGTTTGTGTCCAGGGAACTACATTTTCTATCCTTAAGCTTCCTTTTTATAGGTAGGATTTGAGGCCATGCAAAGTACTTCAGGACCGAGTATGTGGTCTAGGAAGATGTAGGGAAAAATTTCCTTTCATAAATATCTTCAATACCATTATGCAGTAAGATTTTCCATAGCCCCCCTCTGTGGTGTGTTCTTTGCTGTCTGGCAGCACAATGTTTGTGGAAGCCTTGGGTGGTCTTGGCCTCCCCGTCACCACTGTTCTCCTTTGCTCTCCTCACCTCTTGTGAATGTGAGTAAAAGAGCTGATGACATGTAGCATGGCCAGGTCATGAATGCTTCCAGTCCCAGTCAGCTCTTCAGGGAACTCTGTCTCCTATTTCTGATATTGTAAAGCCAGTATGCAGGGCACAGAGGAGATGCCATCAGAGGATTAAAAAAAAAAAAAGTTGGTACCCATTTCCACTCTAGGCAAAAATAGCTTACTAACACTCTTCATAATGGAAAGAATGATGTCTCTCTTTCAAAGGCGGCACAGAAACAGGCTGAAACACAATCCACAGAGAGGCCCCCAAGAAACCAACCACGATGGAAGAACCCTGAGGTTGCATCTCCATGATAATGCAGTTCCAACCTGAAGGCTCTCACATCACCTTCTCCTAGAGACCAGCTTCCCACTAAGATGAAACACAAAAGGCCATGTCAAAGATGAGCAATGGATGTAGTATGGCAGAAAGCCTGACAGCTCAGTTTCTCAACTCAAATGCCATTTTAAGACGCAGTACAATTCTCCTCAGACTTTTCAAATGCTGTGAGAGCACCTGGCAATTCTATGTATGCATCGAGTCGCTCAGTTCAGCAAACATCAGTGGTCCTAATTAGCATCTATTTATCCTTCCTCACCACTGGTATGTTACAGGGTAGACCCTCCACACTGTAGGCATTGATTGGTGATTGAATGCTTCCCATACAGACAACTTTATGTGAATCAACTGGGAAAGGTAGCTGCATGGATTTAATGGTGTGCTCTGGTGAACCAAATGAGCAATTCACCATATAAAGAAGCTTTATTGCCAAATGAAAAAAAAAAGCCATAATAGCTTGGTATTAATTATTAACAATTATAAAAATATTATGACTTCATCATTAATTTTATTGTTTCCATTAAACTTTATTTAATAGTGGCTAATCATTTCTTTTGACCCACCCTGGCAGTAACACAGTGAGTGAAACAGAAGGTGTCAAGTGTTTAACACAGTGTCAAACTCTGAGCAGACAAGAAATGACCATCTTTATTGTATAATGGTGAAATTCTAATTCTCCCCAAAGACAAAGATATTGGGGAAAAAAACTAGAATATTTTCCAAAGAGAGGATAGGAATGGTACTAGCCTGATGACTATTCTTCTGATCATGCATATAGCCATGAAGTTCATATTTTGATGCTGACATTGAATTTTTGTTTGTTGGTCCTCAATATGTAGCCCAGACTGGTCTTGAGGTTGCTATGTAATCCAGGCTGTTCTTCCTACCTCTGTCTAGCTAATGCTGTGAGTATAAGTATGTGCCACCATATTTACGGACACTGTTACTCTTGATTGGTTTTTGTCTTTCCTTGAATGCACAATAATATCATTAATATTAACAGCTAATACTTTTACTTCTACTGTGTGTGTATGTGAATGGTGTATGTGGGTGTGTTCCTATGAGTGAACACGCACATGTGTGCACATGCTTGTGGAAGCCGGAGGTCAACCCAGATGTCTTTCCTTAGTTGCTGTCCACCCTGAGACAGTCTCTCATAGGTTGAAACAGAGCTTGCCAATCCAGTTGCCTGCTCATGCCCCTGCCTCCCTAGTGCTGGGATTAAAAATTGGTGGCCGTTTTTATAGATCCTGGGGCTTCTGTGGCAGGTCCTGATTAAGACAACTCACCAGCCCTATAATTATTAATACTAGATATTCTAGTGGTAGTTATTGCTGACATCAATTGATTACGTTTGCAAAGCCCCTTGCCTTTGCTAACAGCTGTTTTCCTTCAGAAAACTCCTTTCCCCTCTGGATCTGACCTTGATTATATGTCAAAGCACACACTTTCCTCTGAAGGAAGAAGAAGAGTTAGTACCCAGGTGCAGCTAATTTGTTCTGATAGCATCATGTTGATGATAACATCCTTCCTTTCTGTCACGGATATGTCTTAGCTTTCCTGCTATTGGGAGCAGTGTGGCCATTCAGCTTATCTTCTGATTCTGTTATCAATCTTAGACAAACTGAATATGTCCTTTTCTTTTTCTTGAGTGAAACAAAAGTGATTTTCTCTACTTGGTAATCTAAGAACTTTCAACAATACTTGGCAGGTAGCAGTAAAAATAGCTGTGATTGTCTGCCGATAAAATGATTATTATCGTTTTTTTTAAGTAGCTATCATAGTCTTAATGCTTTTATGCTTGGAGCACATTCTAGCATAAGCTCATGACATTCCCCTAATAGCCTTAACATTGACACCTATTTTGAAGACAAACAAAAAATGGCTTTGAGTTATCGGACAACTTGCTTGTAGCTAGTAGTTTGGGATTATGCCCTTGTACACTGTAAATATTTGTCCCTCCTACAGGCTTAATAAAATGGTGATTGGCCAGAAGGCAGACAGGAAGTGTGTGCAGGGCTTCCAGATGAAGAAAATTGGAAAAGGAAGAGTAAAGCAGAGATGACAGCAAGATGCAGAGAAAAAATACCAAGCCACATGACTAAACATAGATAGAAATAATTGGTTGACTTAAAGTATAAAAATTTGGAAGTAATAAGCCTGAGCCGTAGACCAGTCACCTTGTAATTAATATAAGACTTTGTGTAATTATTTGGGACTGCTGATCCAGGGCTAGGCTGGGCCAGAAACTTCAGACTACAGTAAGTGATGGAGGCAACATTCGAACACACCATTTCCAATTGTGGTGTCTATACTCTTGATTGCCAACTGCCTTTCTGTGGAATGACTTAGTAGGATGTACCTGGCAATGTGCTAACCACTTTACATCTCTTACCTTATTTAGCTTTCCCAAGGATAACAGAACACCTGTTTGAAAAATTTCATTACATTTTATTTATTCTGTGGGTATGTGTCTGTTGCCAAGGAGTATATGAGAAGTCAGCAGACAACTTCGGGCTGTCCATTCTCTCCTTCTCTCATCAAATATGGGTCATCAGGCTTGATGACAGGCATCTTTACTTTCTAAACCAGAATCCCTTTCTTAAGAATGATATTTGTTTATTCTCTCTCTCTCTCTCTCTCTCTCTCTCTCTCTCTCTCTCTCTCTCTCTGTCTGTGTGTGCACATACATGCACCTGCTCTCAGCTCTGCTTGTGCTCCAGTGGGAGGCCAGACAACTTTTGGGAGCTGGTTCTCTACTTCCTCCACGTGAGCTAGGTCATCCCAGGATTGTATGACAGTGCCTTTATCTGCAGAGGCATCACATCTGTCCAAACAATCGAATTTCTGAAGGAGTCCTGGCTGTGTCCTTACAGAAGAAAGCTCTCAGGCAGGCTTAAATGCCTGGGTGCTGTTGCTGCCCAGCAGCTACCTTTTTGGGCAGACCAGTCAGCCTGGAGAAGTCTGAGCTTGTCAGGGGGAGGATGGAGAAAAGAAAAAGGTTGGTTTGCTCATTTCACAGAACAAAAGAAACTTTAGAGGTTGCACAGAATCAGCTTCCTTTGGAAGCTCCCCAGAAGGTTCCAGCAGTAAAGGAAAACTTCCCTACACCAAGATAACTTTGAAATCCCCCGATCTAGGCCAGTTTCCCCTGCTCTTTCTTCTTTCTTTGTTTCTTCTTTGAGAATTTGAGGCCTGATTAGGTCATGCACCACACTTGAGCCAGCCCAAGGCTATGCTTTAAATGACTGTGCTCTGGTGACCTTACAAGAACATCATCTGAGGCTAAATCTATTTGTTTTACCCTGAGATAATGGAAAATAAAGGCAGCCCTGCTCCTCTGCAGGAGACCTGGCTTGCCAAGTTGGTTTTCATAGCATACTTTTACAGTTGATTTAGCATCCCTGAAAACGGAGGCTTAAAAACTGAAAAATGAAGAAGCACTTAGCTCTGCTTGTGCCAAAAAATAAAAGATGAAGGGACAGGTATCACCACAGACCCTGTCCTAGAGTCAGCAGCCAGCGAGCTTCCAGACATAAGAAGAAGATCCAGAGGGGTATTCAGTGGCCACAGTGGCTAGGGTTTCATCAGGAAGTTTGTGCTTGGAAGGTACTTTGCAGACTGCTGTCTGGCCCTTTTAGCCACATTACCAAATCCCATTGGTATTTCTGGTCTCCACCTCCAAACTCATAGGTTTAGTGGGGTTGTAAACTTAGAATTTGTACTCAGTCAGTACCTGGAGCCATTTTGTGGGGCATTTAGATGATGCGGAGCGGGGGCAATGTGTGGTAAAAATTATGGAACAAAGAAGCAAGGGATTTTGACCTCACCTTTTACAGAGGTCATTTCTGGACCTAAACAACCTTTCAGAAGCATGATGGGGTGGAACTATGCTGGACTTAACGCCTGTGGACCTCATATTCACTCCTGTGAACAGGAGACAAGCTGGCACCTAAGTCTGTTTAGATGGGAGACTCCCATATGATAGTATGCATCTGGCATCTGTGACAGCTTCTTGCTTTCTTTACTTTGATTCCAGCTACGTCCACTCCGGGTCTGTATCACTGTCTGCCTTCAAGTATTTGTGACCCACGTAGGCCCCCATTAAATTCTTCCCTGGGTTAATGTCTTATCACCCGAGCCCATTCCTCCATCTTTAGAAAACAGATGCTCAAAGAGGTTGAGTGGCTTGTTTGAAGTCACACAGTCAAGTATAATCCTTTGTGAATTTTATATATTAGCTATCTACTACTGTATGGCAAATCACCCTGTAAAGGATAATGTGTACAAATAATCTTTTATTTCAAGAGTTGTAAAGGTCAGGGATGTGTGTGTGTGTGTGTGTGTGTGTGTGTGTGTGTGTGTGTGTGTGTGTGTGTGTGTTGGGGGTGGCTTACAAGTAGAATTCTTGTTTAGAGTCTCTCTTAAATGTCAGGCAGGTCTATTTCCAAGATGGCACTGAAGGGTACAGAACATGGCAGTCTGGCATGGAGATGATTGACAGCAAAAGACTGCCTAGAAGAAGCAGAAGAATGAAGCACTTTTCCCATGCCTAAAAGCAGGTTGTAAATCCACAAAGATGCCTCCCTCCTCACTACCAAGGAGAGAGAGAAGCTACTCCCAGGAGACAACTGCAGAGGAACCGACCAAGCAAATCTTGCTAAGTGGTCCTTATCTCCCACTGGTTCCTGTATATTTCCCTTCCCAATTTGCTGCCCCTGGAAGCTCAAAGTCCCTGTGTTTGGTCCCAGTACTTCTCTACAAATGCCCTGGACTTCTGCTAAGATGCTCTGTGAGCCAACATCCTCACCACCTCTGTGGGTTCCTTGTCATTAGGTCTACCAGCATACGCTCCATGCACCTGCCAATCACCTCTGGTTTTTCTCTTGTCCATGGCTCTGTTGAACTCTGGAGGGAGCCAGCAAATTAACCTAACCTGGAAGAACCATTGTTTTTCCCTCTAGGTCACTCTCACAGCTGTTGTTGGGAAGCTGCTCCTTTCCATGTGAGTGGCTCCAAGAGGTTTTGGGACATGATGCCCCCTGGAGTGCCATCTGAGAAAAGTGGAATGGAAGCGATCTTGCTTCTCTTGCCTATTTTTAGCCTCCCTGATTGTTAATCCTGTTGACTTGACCAGATGAGAGATCTAGGAGAGGAGGAAAGCACACCTCAGGGTGGGGATGTTTCCAGAGCTGATTAGCTCATGAGCATTCTCATCTATAGAGTATGGGGATGTGGTAGAATTGAAGAAGGTTGGATAGGAGGAATGATGTCACCGGGTCATGTTGTTGGGGGTATGTCTTGCTCCAGTCCCTTCCTGTTGTCACTACTTGGCTACCTGTCCACCACAACAGGCCCTGATCCACCATTGCTTCTGCATCACTATGGATGGGGACCTCTGGAACCATGAGCAAATAGACCTCTCCTCCTTCCAAGTCCTTAATGACAGGCATGTTGTCATAGCAACAAGAAAGATGACAAGTAGACCCACTCTTTTGCATCATGAGAGGGGACCATGCAACTTCATGATGGACAAGATGTAGAAATTATGTGATTAGGAAGTCAGTGGCTACATCTTCTATAGCATAAAGTCCTAGCATGTCCAGAGGCCTATTTACTTTCTCAGGCAACCCTCATTGGTGTCTCCCCGAGAGTTTCAAGCCTCAGGTCACACTGCTGTTTCCAGTTTCTTGCAAATGTCGTGCTCTTCTCCAGCTGCCTTCCTAGCCTCCCTCCTTCCTCATTCCTGGTCTAGGACATTTACTGTGACACTTCATTGTTTTGTCAATTATTCTTCCTATAAAGCTGTCTCTGCCAGTACTTCCTCCAGGAAGCCTTTCTGATTCCTCAAAATTAAGTCTTGCTTTCTAGTTCCATGTGTGGTAATAATAATAATAGTAATAATAGTAATAATAATAATAATAATAATAATAATAATAAATGTCACAGTCAACTATCAAATGCACATTTTCCTCCCAGGCATATCTAGTCTGGTTTACTCTTTCCAAATCCCCAGCACAGAGCAGAGAGCATGGACTTAGATTTAAGGTGAATTCTGGGTGCAAACTGGTTCACTTTTTACTCCTCAATCTAGGAGGGAGAAAAATGGCTGTTATTGTACCTTGTTATTATATAAGGCTCTTTTCATTAGTCCTATAAATAGAATCATGCATATTTTCCAGACTGAGCATCCGGCCTGTAGTTTTTCTTTCAAGCTTCTGACATTGACTATTAAAAAGAAAGCACATTCTTATATTATAGTATATTATTGCATTTTCTTATCAATTTGACTATGTTAGTCAGTGAATACAGGGTTCTAAACATCACCAGTAGCCCTACCTGTCACAGGATTTCTTGGAGATTAAGACCTGCTTCCAGAATACACGGTGAGGGAGTTAAAGAAAGAATTCATAGTTTTACATGGTTTTACGGTTTAGTATATAGAGAAAGTTGCTTAGAGTACTGTTTTCACACCAGCGTCCCCCCCCCCCCTCAAGTGAACAGCCTTCATCTGTTCTGCTTGGGAGTGAATGGATCCAGCTGTCTGAACCTACCCCAAGAAGAGTTCAACCCCCCCCCCTTCTTTTAAACAATCATGTCTAGGATCAGAAGCCACACCCTAAGACCTCAAAGCTAATTGGCAGAATAAATTCCTGCTACAGGATTATAGGTCATAGACACATGAGTTTTATACAGTACCAGGGATGGAATCTGTGTGTGCGCGCGTGCACACACACACACACACACACACACACACACACACGAGACACACCTGCACTTCAGCAAATAAAGTATGGAGCTGAGTGAATGGTGTGTATATATGTGTATGTGTGTGTGTGTGTGTGTGTGTGTGTGTGTGTGTGTGTGTGTGTGTGTGTGTGTGTAAGTCTTAGCTTGAGCTTATAATGGAATTCATATCTACAAAAATGATGTGGGCCCAAACGAGGTGATTTGTAGGCAGGGTCTCCCATCCAAAGCTGGAAGGAATGAGGGTTGGGAAGGAGCCTATTTTTACTGCTCATGCCTTGCATTTTGAGCACTTAGAAAGGAGGTGCATAAGGACAAGAATGAGAAAGTGTATTAGACAACAGACTCCATAACGCTTGCAGGCACAGCAGGGCCATTTACAGGTCTGGATGATCCTATGTTGTAGAGAAAGACATTTCTTCTCTTTTGAGTCAATCAGAGCAACTCCTGGCATCTGGAGACCCAGTAGTTGTGTGGATGAGTGGGCAGTATCTTTACTGTGACTGTTATCACAGCAGCTGGGATCCTGGGGGCTTTAGATGTGGACAGCAACAATGGAGTAGGTGAAACAAAACCAAGTAGCTGCCCTGTGTCTGTGGTGACTGACTAGACAGCAAGTGCCTGAAAGATCCTCATGGGATGCTAAGAGACAAGAGACTGAGAATTTATAAGGTATTGGTATTGTGTAGGATCCTGTGAGAGAGCCAGCAGTATGTGGAAAGGCTCTGAGAAGTGGCAGATTTCTATTCACAGATCACAGAAAACCTCAAAGTTCAGATTCATATACAGAGCAAGATTGTTGATGGAAGAGGCTTTCAGAACTGGACAGGTGAGTCACCCAACCTCTGACATTACAGGGAGGATGCTGAATTATGCAGAAGAAAATAGTTTCCTCAGTGTAGACAGCTGGAAATGAGATCGGAACTCTAGGTATCCTGATGTTTCCTTCAGACCACTGAGATCTGGACCACAGATTGATGCTAAGATGTAAACAGGGTACCAGATTGTGTGACTCCAGACAGTGTGATTAGAATGGAAGAAAGACAGCCAGCTTCAAGTGCCTTCTGTGAGAGCGAACCCTTAATCAAAGGAATGCTCCAACAGGATTATTTTTCTCTTTAAAGCCATGTACTTAGCAAAGATGGTGTGTGTGTGTGTGTGTGTGTGTGTGTGTGTGTACATGCACGTAGATTCTTGAAGTTGCCATCAAGAATCTTCTTTGATGGCTTTCCACCTTATGTTTTGAAACATCTCTCACTTGAACCCAGAGCTCATCAATTTGTCTATTCCAGCTAGCCAGATTGCTGTGGGGGTCTCCTGTCCTTTGGAGTGCTAGGATTATAGAGATATGATGCTATGATTGCTGAGAAGTCATGTGGATACTAGGGATTCAAACTCTAGTCTCATGTTTGCCTAGCAAATGTTACCCACTGAGCTTTCCCCCTCCCCGCCCCAGCTCCAGCAATGGTGCATTTAATGGAGCATTTATCACAGTAAAGATAGACAAACCTGGAGGATCTGGACTCCTTGTGTGAGCCTCTGAGAGTCTGGCTGATCTCTGGGTGCCAGGGAAGGAGAGTAGAGGCCAAAGTGGAAAAATTATACAAGAAGAGGACAATGACACTTTCTATGCCTTCTTCAGGCAGAACCCACTGCTTCTTACTGCTGTGCAGGGCATCAATCCTGTTTATAATCCACCCCAAGTCAAGAATGTTCTAGTATGACCTATTTAGGGCATAATAAATGACTTTGGCCTTGCTTTCCTGTAGGAAGGAGAAGGGGAGAGACATGAATGGAAAAGAAAAAAGAAGGGAAGTAGAAAGAATAGAAGAGAGACAGAAAGACATATGCACAAGAAAATGAGAAACAACACGTGTGTGTGGAGAGAGGCTTCGCAGAGACCCATATGAGAAAGAGCAGACAAGGGCAGTAAATTGTTTCCAGGGTTTAAGGAACCCAACACACTTGAAGGCCCATGGGGCCACTGCTTAATAGCATCCAGCCATCCAGCTGCAGGTGAGGCCCTCACCTGAGTCCCAGGAGAGTACCTTGCCTTTGGAAACCTGTGTGATTTAAGGGCCCCTCTGGGATTCTGGCCAGACTATCACCCCATCCACCACCTACAGGTTGACCCTGATGTGCTCTCCTTCCTGAACTTGGTCCAGCAGGTGCACTTGACTTTCTAATGACTGCAGATACCTATGTTTCCATTAAATATTTGCCATGGTGAGGGAGAACAAACACAGGCCTTACAGTGGTGGAAGCTAGACTTGTTGGAGACATGGAATAGTGCTGAATGTGTGGACCCCGTTACATTTCATTACCTGTTTACATTTCTCTGGCTGCCTTCCACTGGTTACTGCTCCAGAAACAGAATGGGAAACTAGCCCCAAGTGAGGTCATATTTTCCAATGAAATACGATAAGGAAAATTGTCCAGAGCCAAATCAGGTAAATGGACCTAGTCTACCAGAGGGACATTCAAGCAGAACCTGGTGTTGACATGGCCCTGGTCCAGCCTGTCTGATGGCTGTCCTGAGGCTGTGGGAGGCCCACTTCGAAGCAGAATGGGGGAGAAGATTTGCAGAGACCAAGGGAGGCATGGACAGACTAGGATTTATCAGGGATCCACCAGATGCCTCCTGACCTCTGACTTTTGGACAGCATCATCCTTCTCCTGATGGCAATTCTGCTGCAGGTACCAGAAACTCAAGACTGAAAGTTTAATGTCTATAGTCAGGCCAGCAGGGTGGAGGAAAAGACGCTGTATGAATTCTAGGCTAGGGAGATGATTTGATTCCCAGAACACATGTTAAAGAGAGCTATGGTGCTGCAAGTTTGGAATCCCACCTGAGAGGTGGAGAGTCAGGAGGATCCCTGGCTTGCTCATCAGGCAGCTTAGCTAATTTGGGGAATTACAGGTGAGTTAGAGAGCCTGTCAAATCAAAATGGGGAACCAGCTAAGTGATATCTTCTAGTCCTCATTTACATGAATGCACGTGCCTATATTTACACACACACATGCATGCCCCGAAAGGGAGAGGGAGAGGGAGAGAGAAAATGCTAAATCTTTCCAGAGGAAACAGCTTATGACTGTTCTTGGTAAGGCACCTACCTGGCTTCATTCACAAAAGAATACCTGGAAACCATTTTAATCCACTTAGACTCAGCCAGTGGTGCCGGCTCCCAAGGGTCAGGCTTTCCCACTGCTGTTCTCCCCTTTTACTCAGAGGAGAAAGAATTCCCTGGTAACCTGTTCAGATCCAGTAAGGCTGGGACAGAGACCAGAGATGTTACCTCACTGGATCTGAACAGTGCCTCATGGCTGGGCCCTGTGACATACATAAAAGTTCTAATAGTCAGATTGGCTTATGTAGGCTATAACCCGCAGTGCTGTGCCTTGGTTAACCTCAGCCACTAGGACCATCTGCTCATGCATGCATGTCAGATGTCAGTGGCCAATAACCATCTCTGGCCATTATTAACTGATCGTACAGGCTTTGTCTGTAGACTTTCTTTGACTTACTGTGGGAGAGCTCTTAATAACCCTGTCATTAGTTGATAACAGAAAGTGTGTTGATGCCGACAACCTTCTGAAAACTAATTTAGTAACACAGCACAAGGTGCAGCGTCCATTGTAGTATGAGTTTTCTGGCCTGGACTTTCGGGCCTAGCCTCAAGGTTTAGGCCCACAGACCCACAGACTCGCAGAAACACACAGATGCTTACAATAGTTTTAGGTTGATTGGCCTAAGGCCCAGGCATATAACTTGCTAACTCTTTATCCTTAATCTAACCCATGACTCTTACCCTGTTCAGCCATGGGGCTCGGTACCTTTTCTTACAGCAGCATAGTTGTCCTCTTTATCTTCTGGCTTCTCTCTGGCATTCTGCTCTGAGCTTCCAGTTCCCAGAGTTCTCCTAGTCTGGTAGCCCCGCCCACACTTCCTGTCTGCCTTTGGCCAATCAGCACTTTTTATTAAACTCATAAGTGAGGACAGTTATTTACAATGGAACAACACAATCCCCTACATATACATTCCATTGTTGCCCCTTGTGATCCTGTGGGCACTTAGAAGCTGTAGCTCACTGATTCTGATAGCATCTCATGTAATTATCATACTACGCATTACTAGCCCAGAAGATCCCACTTCAGCATCATTTTAACATCATCATAAAGTTGAACAATCTTAAATCAATCGATTGTGACCCAGGGACTGTCACCATGGCTGCATTATCATCCCCTATTGTCACACTTTCTAGTCTCACTTAGTGCCCACTACCATCTACCTGTCTACAAGCCTCTACTATAGACCTTTCCAACCATTCAGACTACTGATCAGCCAGCAGGACCCTAAGCTGGTATATGTACGCTCCTATCAGACTACTTTTCCTTCTGTACCACAGATAACTAGCAGTGGCATTAAAGCCCTTGCCCATAGCAAGACTTTTTCTCTAGTTCACACCTGAATAAGGCAGCAACACCCACTACCCATCTTTACAGGCTATGGTTAGGGAGTTGGCTTACACAGCAGGACAACTGATAGCAGTTGCTCCTTCCTCCCTCTCCCTCTCTCTTCCTCTCTCTTTGAATATAGGGCTTCCTTTAGCATTATACCATGCACAATGTAACATGCGCACAGCCCTCAAACAGAGAAATATGTGTGGCTCCTCTCGCGATCCTCCACACACCATCAATCACGGGTCCCATCTTTCTGACCTCCTTATTGCTTTTTCTATCAAGTCGCTTCTTTCCACCCAATTGAATACTGGGTACAAAGAACTGTTCTGAGGTTCAATATGACCCAGTAACTGTCTGGCTTTCAAATTGTTTCTCATTGTCCTTGGGAAAGAGCTCATTGTTTTCAAGGTCTCATCTCCTTTTTAAATGGCCCATGCTGGTTTTCTATCCTCTGCTCTCCTTTCCTAGGTCTGAAGTTCAATGTCCCTTCCTCAGAAAGTGTTTCTGACCCAAAGGGAAGATTGAGCTCCTTGTTATGGGCTTCAGGGATTTCTGGTTTTGCTCGTTCTTGCACTTGTCACATTTGCTCAGTGTTTACACTGTGTGTTCTGTTTATCTTCAAAGTGTGGGCTCACACAGACTTCACTCCCAGCCATACTGCTAGACTCTGTGATGAACACAGCATACCATACCTGTGATGAATGAATGAATGAAGACTATTTATCTGGTATTTGGTTTATGTTATTTATTTTCTCCCGTAGAGAGAAGCAGCTTGATTTATATACAAAAGCTCTCAACCTAATAAATAATGTGATAAAACTGAAACATATTCAAAGCCAGGCTCCTGGCGGGGGTGGGGTGGGGTGGGGGGGGTGGGGTGGTTGGGACCTAAGAAGGATCCAATTAGAATAAGCCTCTCATTTTTTTGTCTTCCACTGAACGCATATTCTACCTCTAGACCTCCAACTGAAAACATAATTATATAAGAAAATACAGTTTTAAAATGTGCTTTTGTATTGAACCAATAGCAGTATAATGTAGCTTAAATTACAGATCTGAGGAAAATAGTACCCACTTTTTAGTTTCAGCTAACAGTCTGTACAGATTATTGTTTTTGAAAGAGCTTCAGTGGGATTTTATAGATAGGTACAGTAATTGTACCTATCTATAAATATTGGTTCTTATCTGTATTACCAGACTCAACTGAAAGTTCTTAGCAAATTTATAATGTTGCTACTTTTCCATTTAAATTTTATTATTCATTTGTTTATTTATAGTGTGTGTATATGTGTGCATACCATGAAGGTCAGAGGACACCTTGCAGGAGTCAGTTTTCCTTCTAACATGAGGGTCTGAAGGATCAAATTTAGGTCATCAGGCTTGGCTTCAAGTGTCTTTCTATCCACTGAGCTATCTCAGCCAGTCCTCTATTTGCTTTGAAGAGGTGGAAACTGCAACCCAGAGGGCCAGGGAGCTTTTCTAAGTTCATAAACGCAGTCAGCAGTAGATCCTCGGTGCATACAGGGTCTGCAACACACAACGCCCTTTTTTGTACACTGAGGTCACACCCACCTCCACCCTCTGCTGCCTTCTCATGAAGTAACTTTGTGTTCATACCTTAAATGGCTCAACTACTTTTAACTCATCAGCTAGCCACTTGGATCATGGCCAGACATTTGCCGGTGTTTTTGTAAAGCTGTGTGTAGCAGCCAACTATTTTTTTTTTTCAGTTGAAGTTTGTAAATACACACATGAAAGTCGAGGCCATGTCTCTCCAGCTATTGCAGGAGCGCATTGACTATGAAGCAGAGAGGCTTGCTGGCTTTCAACAGTTTGCAAGAATGACATAGAGCCAGAAGAATGTGGCCAGAGAAGAACCATAGAGGCACCTTCTCCTAGCCTGACTCCCAGAGGAAGGGAGTGGAGCTGAGCCAGTGCCAGGGGCAGAAACATGGCTGGCTGCTGCTTAGGGGAACAGCAGGGATTCATTAAGTTTGGAGACTTCCATGGTGGAGCCAATCATAGCAGACTTCAGCGGAAGACCTTTTTCCTTTCCACAGGGCTTTCCTTTTCTTCTTTTGTCCTTGTCGACTTGAACATGGTGTTTTGTGATGCTCAATTATCCCACTTTCCTCATAGATCACTCTCCCCTGTCCTCTCTCTTCTGTGTCCTCTTTCTCTACAGAGACAGGCTAGAGAATGGGGAACTTATAGCATTCATAAAGACAGCCAACTGTCTTTATTTGCTGGTGTTCCCTGTATATAGTATATGTGCAGCCTGGAGGTGCCAACAGGAGTGGTTGGTGGGTTTTGTTGGAGTATCTCAAACTTTCATGTAAGTTAGTGGGTATTTTTGACTTCTACAGTCCATTGGTGATATCTGAGTAATGTTTAGAAGTTGATAATGATTTCTTTTTTCTTTTTTCATTCCCATAACCCCTACTTTTTTTGAGACAGAGTCTCACTATGTAGCTCTGGCTGTTCAGAAACTCACTGTGTAGACCAAGCTGTCCATGAATTTACAGAGATCTTCCTGTATCTGCTTCCTGAGTACTGGGATTAAAGGTATGTGCCACCATACTGGGCAGGAGATAATTCTTCATTCTGTCTGCCATTTCTACTTCCTGGCATGTTATTCTGCCCTTTGCATACACAGCCTCTTACTTGGGATTTGTTATTCCCTTGCGTATTGGATAAAAAACATAGATGTATGGTGGGCATGAGGCACTTGCTGCTAAGGCTTTAGGATTTCTATCGCTATGAAGAGACACCATGATCACAGTAACTCTTATAAATAAAAACATTGAAAGAACTTCAGTTTGATGGTCAGTAATCACAAGGTGGAAGGAGAGAACTAGCTCTCAAAAGTTGTTCTCTGACCTACACACACACACACACACACACACACACACACACACACACACACACACACACACACACACACATGCATGCACGCACACAATAAGTAACTGCAGAAATTTTAAGAAAGAATCATTGATGTCACTATCATACACCTAGTATGATAGGTGACAGTACCATTATTTTTTCCCATTTAACAAATGGGGGAACTAAGACTGTCATCAGTCCAGAGATCATAGGGAGCCAGTCAGATGTCAGCACTAGGAGCACAGGCCAGGGTGAGTGCTAAATCAAGAATATAATTTTTTTAAGATTTTATTTTTATGTATATGTATATCTATGTACATGCTGTGTATGTGTGTGCTCATAGAGAAGAATGTGTTAGATCCTTTGGCTTTGGGGTTACAGGTAGTTGTAAGACCCCTTATATTTGTGCTGGATCAGAACATCTCTACATCTCTAGGAATACTCTTTTTGAAGCTGGGGTATAGGCTTTGCAAACATCTTGTCCTTTACAGCCTGGATTCAACATTTGCTTAGATTAACAGAACTATTTTTCCTAAATCTAAAAAAATAATATTTTGTTAAAGTTTTAAAACATAGCATCAAGATCAATGTCCATGAAAGTTTGTAGAAGAGACTCAAAAGAAGGCTATAGCTTCCTTTTTCTCCAAAAATGGTGGACCAAATTTTGACACTTTCAAAGCCCCCTTAAGTTCCCTTTCTTCTCGAGACTCCCCTGTTTAGAAGACCCAATTTAGAACAACACTGTGTTCTATGTTTAAAATGGTGCTGATATTAACTGGAATACAGGATATACACTGGTGTTGGAAAACAGATTTCACTGACTTTCCTATATGGTCCTCACAGCTTTGCAGATCCTCTCACAGCCCAGCTCTGTGAGTTTAACAGAACATTATCTGATTATCTCTGCTTTCAATTATCCACATACATGTTCACACTCCTTTCTTCATACAGCAGATTTTTTTTCTTTTAGAATGATTTCCAAGTTTGCTTGCCCAAAGAAACCTGAAAACTCAAATTAATGACTCAAACTAGCACATAAACGCCTGTTGGGATTCCAGAAACAAAAGAGTGTGTGTTTTCAGTTCTCAGCTCCAGAGAAGCAGAGCGAAAACCTGGGACTTCCTTAGGATGTGACAAATCAGACTTATAAAGGAAGGGGGATTATCTTATATTTTTTTCTCTATCTTATGATCATTGATCGAGGTCCTATCAATTAGACAGTAGAAGACAGATACATAAAAATAACCCCAAATACATATACAATCCATATACTTGGGATCACACATATGTATGCATGTTTTTATGTGCTCACGTGCACATGTGTGTACAGTATGCATACATGTATGTATGCCTGTATATAGAGAACAACCATGAGCTATCCTTCTAAGGAATGCTGTCCACTTCCTTTGATACAAGATCTTTCATTGGCTAGGAGCTCACCCATTAGGCAAGACTGGCTGGCTAACAAAGCAGGGAGGTCTTCCTGGGGCTGTATTACAAAAAAGCATTACCACACACACCTGGTGTTTAGAGAGCATATGAGCAGAGCAATGCATTTGTAGAGAAGCGTCAAGGATAAGAATGATGAGTTTCCAGAGGTACCATTGTGAGAAGGCATAAATGTATAAGAGATCCATTGGGAGACAAGCACTAGATAGGAGGGTTTGTTTATCAATTCCACCAGGCTCATAAGGGTTATAATGACTAATGTGTGTTTCCTCACATAGATAGAAAGTGAGGAGTCTTTAATGAATAGAGTTTTCTAAATGAAAAGACACAGAGTTCTTATATTAGGTTCTACTCAGCTTCAGCTAGTTTTTGGCAGAGTGGTGTGTTTGGGTGGTGTGTTTTGCTACTCTTCAGATTCATCAGCTAGAACCCAACCTGTCTGGGGTACAGCTGCCATAGGGAGAAGACTGCTGGGTATTAGTGCAGCTTTACTTTTGAAGCCATATAGCATAGTGGTTAGGGCTACAGTCTGTGTGTCTGAGAGCCACAGGTCAAACCCGGGCTGTGCCCCTTACTTCTGTGACCTTAGAAGAGTGACCACTCAAAGGCTCATTTCTTCATTTATGGGCAAGGAGCTTGGGTGACAGAAGCAAAGGAAAGAAAGAAATAATCCTGTCAATTGTTAGCAGACTCGAGAGGCTTTAGTATCCACAGGTATTTAGAAATGGAGCCACCTCTGTGCTGGGATTAAAGGTGTGTATCACCACTGCCAAGTTTACTTCACTTCCTAACTACAAGACCATTACCAAAGGATCAGGAATGATCCTTTCTTTAATCTCTGCCTTGTACTCTTTCAGATATCCTACTTTCTGTCCTTTTTCTTCTTTCTAATGCCACTCTTGATGCTCATTTAAACACATATCTCCTAGACAGAAAAGTTGATAATGAGGGGAAAAGCCCACACTATGTGTTTCCTCAAGGTCAGTCTCAGGATAGACAATGAAGACGCCTAACACTTATGTATAACAGTCAGTGTGTGTTAGATCATGCATTGTCCTTGCACGTAAAATCTCACTTCATTTCTTCAGGAGTCTCCAAAGAGGTCTGATCATTACACTCATTGTATCCTGAAGACATGTTGAGAGAGTTGGTTAGCTCACTTCAGGTCATGTTAGGCAGTGAAGCAATCTGGGCAGTGGTGACAGATACCTTTAACCTCAGCATTCAGGAGCAGAGGCATGCAGATCTCTGTGAGTTTGAAGCCAGCCTAGTTTACAAAGAGCTAGTTCCAGGACATCCAGAGCTACATAAAAAACCCTATCTTAAAAAAAAAAAAATTCACGTGACGTGAGGATTTGGACAGTCTCTTTAGTGCTCCTACCCACCCCCCCTCCAGGGATGGAGAGTCTGCTCTTCTCACTAGCCCTGGCCTACACTCCTGTGTGGAGAAAGTGGAGCCCACTGCCATAGTTCTTATCTTTCCAAAATGTCCTGAGTTCTGGTGTTCACCCTCCCTTAGGTGGTCTCCATCATCATTCATCCTCCAATTCTATGGTTTGCTCCTTGTTCCAAGCCTTCGTGGTAGTCCAGGGTGCCTGTCTTCTTCAGACGTTGCTTCATGCTCAGTATCTAAATCATCAAGCCCCCCCCCCCCGAAACTGGAGGATATACTCCATACTCACACTACGTTCTTGCTCATTGCTACATCCAAACCCCAGAGGGCTCTGTTATTTAGCCCTCTCTATATATCACCTGTCCATTAATTATCTATTATCACTCTATATAAGTTTGTATGCATTTATTGTCTATCATCTATCTATCTTTCATTATCCAACCACTCATATGTATCTATTGTTTGCCACTTATCTGTCTATCTACCTATTTATCCATCCATTCATCCATCAATTCATTCACTTCATCCATCCATTCATTATCTACCTAAGCCACTTAAAGTACATTTTATCGGTTAACTTTGCCATAGATACTTTGGAGGAAATAAATGTGTTAGGCAGGATTCCTATTGCTGTGAAGAGACACCATGACCACAGAAACTCTTACAAATGAAAACATTTAACTGGGGCTGGCTTATGGTTCAGAGGTTTGGACCATTATTATCATGGTAGGATGCATGGTAGCACATAGGCAGACATGATGCTAAAGAAGGAGCCAAAAGTTCTACATCCAGATCAGCAGGCAACAGGGAGAGAGAGGGAGAGGGAGAGGGAGAGACTGGGCCTGGCTTGAGCATCTGAGACCATAAAGTTCACTCTCAGTGATGTATTTCCTCCAACAAGGTCACACCTCCTGAGACTGCCAGCCCCTGTGGGCCTATGGAGGCTATTTCATTCAAGGCATCACAGTGAATATACACAAGTTTTTAGATTAACTCATAAATGCACATTGTTTCCTAATAGCACTGGCACTGGTTCAGCCTTCTTTCTGGAAAATTCTCTTCCATGGATTTCCATATCATTTTTCTCACTAGTTCTGGCCTGGAAGAATTACTCATGTCTCAGAACTTTGTGTTTAATCTGGCATCACAAACTAGTACTGGCAATAATAGCCCAGAGCTCCAGATCAATATTTGTAGGCCAGTGATTTTTATGCAAGTCTCTTAAAATCTGAATCTATCTTTCTGTTCCCAGAATTTGTAGAGAGAACACTACTGATTGTACATCTTGACTATAATGGTTACATTTAAAGCTATATATTACAGTGGTTTGGGTTACAACCTGCAGGTCTAAGAGCCACAGGCCCAAACCCGAGCTGTGCCCCTTACTTGTGTGATCCTAGATGAATTAACTTTCTAGGGCTCATTTCTCTATTTGTGGGAAAGAGGCATTAGGGTCCTGTATGCACTGGGAAGTACTTCGTGCAGCTGAACTCACTGTCGTGGGCTTTGTGGGAAGATCAGGATTTCCCCAGTGGCCTGTGTATGTGAAAGACCCGGTTTCTAAACTGCAATTGCTCGAAGCAGAAAAGGAGAAAGAGAGCTCGGAGGAAGAGTAGGAGAGTGGACAGAGTATAGGTGCGTTTCCTGTATCTGTCCATCACCTACTGGGGAGGGGAGTACAGGGCCTCGCACGGAGATCAGAAGACACAGTCTCTCCTTCCATGGGTTTCGGGATTAAACTCAGGTACTAGAGCTTGGAGAGTAAACTGTTCTGCCATCCCGCTGTTCCCCAGGCCACCCTTCTAGTTTGGTCTGCCTGGCCGGTCCAGGGAATGTACAACCAACACTTGTCCCAGCCTCCTGTGTCATCTCTATCCCAGGCTTCAATCCTGACTTCTCAGCCATCTCAGTTTTTGAGGTGGTGTGGGATGTTTAAGTGAGCTTCATGCCTAACCTCACCAGAAGTCCCACAACCATTCCCGGTGCTTCCCGCCAGGCCACCCATTTCTACCCTCACCCTCTCTAGAGGTTGACCACGGAATCCAGTGGGAAGGAGCTGTCCCCACTGTCCCGCAGCTTCCCTGTGGGTCGCGGTGCACCAGCCTTCAAGCGTGGCCACATTTCCCCGGGCTTCTCAAGGGTTAAGAGGAGAGCTTCTGGCTGACGTCGTCGCTCTGGCCGAAGGTGGTTCCCCTCGCGGAGGATGGGAGAGCCCGACTGAAACCCGAGCTCCGGCTCAGCTGGGACTTGGGGAGGTCCTGGCAAGAGCTGAGCCTGCTGCCCTGCTCTCGCCCAGGCTCACTTCAGTCACTGCACCAGCACAGCACCAGGAACGATGGAGCTGGACCGCTGGGCACAGTTGGGGCTCGCGTTCCTGCAGCTACTTCTCATCTCATCCTTGTCAAGAGGTACTGTTGGTGACTGAGAGTCCTCCTGGGGGCTCGTGGGGAGCAGGACTAGGCTGGGGGTTAGTGCAGTGATAATCTGGGGTGCCTGCTGGTGGTTCTCATGCCCCTGTTGTCCTCCCTAAGAACTGGCTAATGTTTCATCCCTAAGTGTGAGACAGGGCTATGTGAGAAGAAGAGATCTCCTATGCTGTCTATTTTCTTAAAGCACCACATTGCCCCAGGAAGTCCATTCCTTGTGAGCTACTGGTTCTGATTTGTAAAATCAAAGTTTCCTGGGAAAGCACTCACGCAGAGATTGGGTGTGTATTTTTCCAATGAACCCTGCTTGGTAAAGTCTCAAGGTGGGAACTCTTCCTACCAGATCCTCAGCAAAGGAGCTGTGCTCACTTAGAAAATACCCCATGTCCTGGGAATGTGTGAAGCAGAAGCTTGGAGAAAATGGGCAAACTGTTTCTGGGGGTGCAAGTTTGGTGCGAAGGAGTCCTGCCTCCTTTGTTTCTCACATGTCACATTTCTGATCCACAGCTCCCAGGTGATGGGCTCCTAGTGGGACAAGAGGCTGAGACAAGATAGGGTTATGGCAGCCTCTTGACAGCTCATGGAGCAGAAGCCAGGGAATGACAGGTCTCAGAAGAGGTCCCTAGTAATCGGGAAGCAGGGACTCCTGCACCTGTCTTGGGTATGCGATAAGCCCGGGGTGGGGGGGATGGATGAAGTGGGAAGGGTGAGGTGTGTGAGAAGGGCTGAGATGTCGTCAGGCAGGAGGGTGGAGGTGTAAGGAAGTAAGGCTAGAGGGACAGATGGAGGGATGAAGTGTGGAGTTGGAGAAGTGAGGTGTGAGGAGAGAAGGCCTCACTAAATGAGCACGGCTGAGATTTGCCTAGGTGGGGAAACTTTGCTTGGGGAAAGGGCACCCCTCCTGTTGCCTTCTGTGTTGGTTGGCTGTACCCTGTGCACCATACCAAAGGAGGATAGCCTAGCAGGTGGCTGGCAAGTGCCCGAGAAAGACACAGAAGTGGAATGGTGCTGAATGCAGTGGCTGGCTGCAGAAAAAGAACACAGCCTTCAGAAGCTCCCTTTATGTCAACACAAAGCCTAGAAACACTAGACTTCCCTTCTCATGTTTTGGTTAATAATTTCCATGGTATTAGCTGCCTATGTCCAGCCAAATCTTTCTTAATGATTTACTGTCCACATGGCGGGAGTGTTTGGGCTGGGTATACATCTCAGCAGCACCGAGCTTGGCTGAAAGATGGTTAGCTTGTCTCATCCAAATTTCACCTCACTAACATCTGGTGCAGCCTAGATTCAGTACCAAAGGAAGAAGGGATTGTAATCCACAAATCCTAAACACTTGGGATGAGTTGGGGACCACTCATGCCCATTTCATCTCTGCCTTTTGAATACAAGTCTCTAGAGTGTGCTGGGTGGCCTAGACCCACTGTACAGGAGGATCCTGCTTTCTCTAAGTTTCAGGGTCCAGTGCATCAGACCCCCAGGGTACCACCAACACAACCCTGCTTAAATTCTGTGCTGTGGCAAGTGAGACAGGGTCACCCCATACAAAGTTAGGAAGCACACAGCTCAACTTGCCCAGGGACTGAAAAACTCATTTATTGTTAACCTAAGAATTTCTTTTACCTTTTGCAATGGAAAAGCTCAGAGGAGGGTGGGTGTGAGGTGAGCTGTCAGCCAAGCTGTTGGCTGAACCAAAGGCAGCTTTATGTGTTTAGCATGGTTATCCATTGTTGGGCTCAAGGCAGAAGGCAGAGCAGAGAAGGAAAAGTATTTCTTCCTGCAGGGATTGAGTCTACTCCCTGGGCCTGTCAAGAAAAGCTTAGAAAGACTTTCCTTTAATTATTTTTCTAAAAAGAGTATCTGGTATGTAAACACCCCGTGGTTGTCCGGGAAATTGTTGTTGTTCACAGACATGTGATTCTTGTTGGAGGAGGAGAATCTAAACATGGGGCCAAGTGATAAACCTAACAGAAACAGTATGTGTGGGGAAACCCAACTCCGCTGACTCTACCAGACTGCCAGCGGGACTCTGCCTAAGAGGAAAACCTCATTGAAAATATGGGGCTCCGGGGAAATGAAATCTTAATACGGATCACTTCACAAGTGTCGCTTCTAACAGACATTAGCTTGCAGGGAATCAACACAAATGCAAGTGGGGAATATAATTGGAAACACAGATATTCAGTGAGCAGGACAGCCAGCTGAGAAAGGGAACGTGGAGAGTAAGCAAGGAAGGAGTGGCCATAAAAAATTAGAGGTTCTTTATAATGGATACCTTAGCACATTCCAGGGAGAGCTACGGAAGTCAGCCTTCTTAGCAGGGGTGGAGCTGCGTGAGGAGCATGAAGAGGCTGTTCTCCTAACATCTAGTCTGAGAATGCTTGGCAACCCCAACAGGAAAATAATTTCATGGAGGATGCACTTCAGACACAGGATCCAGAGCTACCCCACCCCCAAACTGAATCTGACCTAGAAGCTTCCTCCCTGAGAAGTAGCTCTCATGGTACCACAAGGCGCTGTGCAAACTTCCAAAGGAAGTAAATAACTAGACGTCCTACCCAGCTATGATGTCTATGAACCACAGCAACCAATGTGGCACAATAATCCCAAAGGTGCAGTAGTGGCACACATACATTGGTGGTAACCAGCCGCTCTCTAATTTTACTTGAGACCTGTTCAACAAGAGGGAAAACAGTGTGATTCCATTTATGTTTCTTTGTCATAGTTACTTTTCTATTGCAGTGGTGAAACATCGTGAGCCGGGCAACTAACAGGTGAAAGAGTTTAACTGGGCTTCCGGTTCCAGAGGGTTAGCATTTATAATGGCAGAGAACAGTAATGGAAGTAGGTAGTTGGAACAGCAGCTGAGAGCTCACATCTTGGACCACAGGCAGAGAGGAAAACCTGGGAATAGTGCTAGTCTTTGAAACTTCAAAGCCTTCCCCCAGTGATATACCACCCCCAACAATCTTTTAATCTTCCCCAAACGTTTCTATTAACTGGAAACCAAGTATTCAAACATATGAGCCTCGGGGGGGAGGGCACTGTCATTAGAACCACCACAGTGGGGCACAGTGAGCCACAGTGAAATTTATTAAGATGGGTTTCCTGGGCCTGCAGGAAGTAATTGGAAGTTAGTGTTTAATGAATAGTGACCTGTATCTTGATAGGATGAAAAGGTTTTGGCAGTAAGTGTTGGTGACTGTGTGACATGAACAATGTGAATGTTGATGACAATGAACTATGATGTGTGTGTATGTGCAATTATTATGTTATTTATATTTCCTATAATAAAAATTACTTTCAGGGCATGGTGGTTCACGCCTATAATCTTAGAACTTGCCAGGAGAGCTGCAAGTTTGAGGTTAGCCTAGGCTACATCATGAGACTCTCCTTCTCAAAAATAAATAAACAAAAATATCTAAAGACACATGTGGTGGGATTCAGGCATTATTAAGGGAGACTTAGAGGCATAGCTTTGGGGTCTCAGGACCCTGGATGGGGGCGTGGCTAGCACCCATTGAGGACCCGGTGGCACCCTGCCCACCCTTCCTACTATTTCTGAGAGAGAGAGGATTAGCACCATCACTGCAGGAGACAGTTCAATTCTCCAAAAATCGCCTTAGTTCAGTTTTACATCAATAAATGTTTATGTAACCTCCTAATATTGATCCTTTATATAATAAATTACCAATAAGTAGTTTCTACAATATCTGGCGCCACAGAGCCATGGACTGCACACTGATCACCCAGAGGCTATGTGACCTGAAGTATCTAAAGGGACAGACACAAGGGTTAGAAACATTGGAATCTGTGTCGAGAGAGGTTGGCTTCTCTCTGCAGTCAGCATAACCCATCGTCTCATGTTCGAGACTGGCTACCAGCACTTGAGTTTCTGATCAACATTCTTGGAGAGGAGCCGAAAGAAGAGCAGGAGGAAGAGAAACCATGGAAGCCTGGATTCTGGATTCAGACAAGTCCAAGCTTACGAAACTGCTCAGAACTAATTGGTTGGCTAACAGGACTTTTAACAGCTGCACCTGTATAACCCTCAACTATGTTTCAATCTACATGTAGGGCCTGGTCTTGCTTCTCTCTGTGACCTCCTTACCCCTTGGTACAGTATCTAACTCCCATGAATATCACTGAGCCTGAGCTTGTGGTGGGAACTGAGGGTGAGGCTGGTTCTATAGCTGATCAGAAACTGTGGATGAAATACTTTGGAGCATAGAATTGTAGAAGTGGAAGTGTCACAGAGCATGGAAGGTCCTCGTGAATACTCAGAGTCTTGAGGAGCGTTTTAATGTCATTGGCATAGAATGTGAGTTTGACTCAATCTTGCCTACATTTGGTGACACTGGAGAGAAAGAACTGGCAGACACCACGGTGTCTAAGGGATCCGTGACTGGCCTTAAGTTAGAAAATTATTTCCACCTCCCCAACTAGGGAACAGAAAATCCTGATGCAAAAGAAAATTCCAGCTGCCTCCCCCAAGACAAGCTCTAGATACTGCAACTGATTTGAGGAGTGTGCCTGTTGGAAAAAGCGCCATTTCTGTGATAAATGAGAGAGGGTGTGAGCTCTTCCTCAACATAGAGAAGGGGCTTCCAGCCTTTCCTCACACCATGGCTCTTTAAGAGTTACAAGCCCTCAGCCTTCCCTTCTCTTCATGTTTTCAATGGAAGTGAAATGCAGTGTTTGTGTTCCAGTTCCTAAATTCTAGAATGAAGAACTCAGAGGCCACTCAGAGCACCCTAGCTACCAGATCAGCAGTGGGAAGCCCACTAGGTTCCAAGCCTGCTCCCCGTTGATGAAATTTGTCAGTCATTGTAAGATCGGAGCCAAAGTTAGAGGTTTATAATGAAGAAAAAAGCATTCTATTTTTTTTAAGTATAACAAGCTAAGCCTCACATCTTTAAACAGTAGTCTTTCAAGACAGGTAGGAAATGAAATCTGGCAGGAATTCTTCAGGCTCTGAAGCAATGTGACTTTCTGTTTACCACACTCTACTCCACACCTATCATTTTTCTGGGCTGCAATGACCTGGAAGATATATAGACTCAGCACCTGTAGTCTGAGAACAGAGTAAATAGGGTTACACATCCAACTCTTCACTGTTGGTGAAACACTTTACTTCACTTCCAAAAGTGGGGGGGGGGGCGACACTGAAGGGGCTTCTATCATATTATACTATAGCTGAGGGACTGAATGCCAGATTTGGTTATTCTAACAAATTAGCTGCTTATGGTGAATACGTGAAAACATGATATACAGATACATAGTATATAACACACACACACACACACACACACACACACACACAATGCTTGCAGTAAACATAGGAATAAATAAATAGGATTGTGAGCCTGAGTTCACATGTGGAAAAACTTAGGCAAAGTTTCAGGTTAATGTTGAGTGCCTGTCTTGAGGGCAGACAGTCTGACTGCATAAGGCATGGACTGTAATGGTAGAAACAGTACCGTAGTAAGCTGTAAGTCCAGCCAGAGTAAATGATGAAAGACCCTCATGTCCGGCTATCCCTTGGATGCTACAAGTGCTCATCTTGGCTCAAATGAGGGAATCTGCTCACCTCTGTGGAGGGAATGTGGAGAGAGACAGAAAAATGGGCTGCGGTGGAACCACGTGGATTCTGCGAGGACCCATTCTATAGAGGAAATGGCTGCTAAGCAGACTCTAAATCAAGCAGTTTCAGGGATGTCTGTCCACAGTGTTGCCCACTCTGATTAGACATGGTCAGTTTTTGTAATCCGAATCATGTGTATGTTTGCAGAGGAAGAGACTGAAGCAGGAGGCGGATTTCCAGTTTGGTTCCAGCACTATGTATTCCTGCTTTACTACATACTTGCTGTCAGGTTCATCAGTTGTAAGCCGTGAAGTAGGGGGAGCTGGCCCCTAAGCTTCTTTCTCTTTCTTTTTGGCATAACATAGTTGATGGATATTGCAGGAGATGGAGACTTGGTCCTTCCCCATAAATACCGGGATACCTTTTGACCAAGTCATTTCAACCTGGAGAACCGGGGGTTGCCAAACACCATCATCCTGGGTTTTGTGCCACAGAGCAAAGATCCCCATTTGTGTCACCCTCCCATCTTCACAGTTGGATGCTTTTCTCCTGCAGACTTGTGTTTTCATCGCTGCCCTTACAAAGCTTCCTGCTGTCTCAGAAGGCTGAGCCAGTGGTTTGGCAGCGTGTTTCTACACAAGTAGTCGTCTGGTCCGTTGGTTTTGTGATTGGAAAACCATGGCTACTGCTGTTGCCAAAATGAGGCCAGGAACATATTTATCTAACTATGGCTTACAGGGAAATTCAGCGATTTGCTTTGTACCCGGAGCTTCGATTAAAAAAAAAAAAAGTCAGCCTTTTAAAGGCAAAACCTTGAGTAGATAGGGGAGGATCTCAGTCCAATCGACTTCAACTGATTAAACTGTTTGAATACCAAGAGGAATAAATACTGGTATTTTCAAACCCACTTTCCCTACCCATTACTTCAAAAGACTTGACTAAGGGTGACTATGAACACCTTTGATCACATGATCCCTTGTCCAGAATTAATAATGATTAGGAAGAATGTCTTAGGTGTCCTAAGACATGGCATCTGAGTTTAGATTATGGCTGGGAAATTCTCTTACATTTCCAACATACCCCTGTTTAATCTGAACTTAGCACAAGGGATGATGTGGCTGGAGGCAGAGTATCTTTGTCCAGGACTTCTTGGCCTGGCTCCCTGCCTATAGAGGGTATACAGCTTTCTTCCAAATGGTTTCCAGCAACTTCTCTGGGTATGCTTAGCTTCCTTGGCTAATACATCAACAGGATATTAAGTGTTTGGAGCCTTATAGAAATGTGACATAAACTTTAATGGATAAAAGGGTCCGGCTTGATGGATATGATGGATCTCCAGACTCCACAATAAGGATGAAAATAACATAGCAACAGAAGAGTCTAACATGCATCCTTGTCACAGATAGCTTTCCCTTCAGAAATTACTTCTGCCCCATTTGTCCATATTCATGTCTCTATTCAACACTGTCTAGTCTGCACCTATCAGGCACTAAGAATGTTTCTAGGTGCTGAGATACCATGATAAATGAGACAAAGTTCTTTTCTTTAAAAAATAATTGCAACTTGTTGAGAGAATTTTGGGTTAGTACTAGCAATTGTCTCTCAATGTGAATCTCACAAATTGTATTGATGTTTAATAACAAGAGAGAATCCAAAAGGTTATGGTGAAGTAAGTCTGGTGACGCAGAGATTGACACTATACAAAGAACATTATAGATTTGAAGACTTCAGCAACAGGGAAAGCCACCACGAGTATATCACAAAGTTGTTTTGCCATTAAGTCATTCTTGGCATAATATCTTCTTATTCTGCTGGGGAGAATTAGTGCTTCATGGGATACAGTTGTAAAATTCTAGTCTCACAATGAGTAGAACGTTGAAGAATATTTTATTATTACAGTAGAAAAGGTTTAAAAAAATATATATATAGGCTTTCTCTTCAGAGATTTTTGTTGTTGTGGGTTTTTTAATTTTTAATTATTTATTTTTTTAGTATGGACAGAATCAGAATCTGATGTTGTAAGAAAATTCTGGCTAGCATTCATCTGCATGACTCATTGAACAAATTAATTTCCTGCATTTGAGTTGCTTTAAGCGATGTGATTGGCCTGGGGTTATTGGACATTCTGGGGTGTGAATTTGACTGATGAACACTCACAGCGGCGACAGTTCTGAGGAGCGACAAAATTTGTGACTTAACTTTCCAGCTATCCGCATCTTCCCTTTGTGAACAACAGGAATAATTGAGTATCTTTTGAACTCTTAGGACCACTGGTTCCAAGGCCTACACCCACACCCACCCACACACAAGATTCACTTCTGTTCCCCTTGACCCCAGTCTAGACTCATGTTGTTTTCTCATTACTTCTGGAATAGTTCCCACACAGTAGCTGATTTGTACAGCTTAGACATAGTGTAGCTGGTTGCAGTTGGGACATATTCCATAGAGATAGCACATAAGTTTCAGTCATTCATTGAGCCTTTGCTTGCTCTTTCTTTCTGTGACCTTGTTTGCTTCCTTTACAAAATATTGGTCTTGTCATCATGCAACATGTCTTCTGTCTTGGCTCTCTCACTGCCTGCCTCCTCTCTGCCCAAACTTGTTTCAGATGCAATGACAACAGTGGTTGTGGGTGAGGAGCAGAAACAGCTGTTCCTATAAAAGACATCTTGTCTAAGTGGACTTGGGAACAAACACATCACCTTCTTAGAGACTCAGCTCCCTTTCACCATGTATATGAGGTTCATCTTTGGCATAAATATCTTGGTATGAGTATATTCACATTTATTTGTACATGTACACAGAAGAATAAAAGTATAGATTTGAATGCCTATGTATATTTATATATAGATGTGATGTATGTGTTATGGTTTATAGCACAAGCTGAGATAGAATCTCAGATCTGCTGCTTACCATTATTTTCCTCTTTACTTATTTTACCTCTTGGGTGATCATATCACCTTCTGATCTAGAGACTAAGGATAATGACGGCTCCAGTCCACATTTATCAAAAGTTTTAAATGGAACAATTTAAAGTAGTTAGCACATTTCCTGATAGATAGGGACTAGTCAGAAAATAAAAATCTTCCACCTGCTGCTTTCTTTTAAAAATATTCATATATGCCATGCTCACTGGCCGCTCCCACTCCTCTCTGCCCCCAGCACCTCTCCCATCTCCCCATGGAGTTTCCTCTCATGTTCATATCAATTCATTTTATCTTGTGATCCATTAAGATTAGCCAAAGCCGTCTGTGTGACCACAGGTTTGAACTATCCATCGGAGCCTGGTAGATTCAGCAGAGGGTACTCAAAGGACAGTGATTTCCTCTCTCCCAGATTCTTTTGACAACCAATTGCCCTGTGAGAACTTCTCCTTCCTTAATTTATTGTTGGCAGAGCTGCATTTGTAGAACTCAGTGTTAGTAACCACAGTTGGGCAAATTAACGATATCAATAGTTGTGCTGAGTCGAGAGAATAGTATTTCTTGTCCCTTCATCCTATCCAGTCTGGTTTGTCTCAGTAGCAAAAATTTCACAATGGAGAAGGGAGAGCAGCAATAACCAGCTTCTTCAGCTATAGTAGTAAGTGATTTACATGGTCCTTTTGAGGCTCACTTTATCCATCCATATTCTACTCATCTGTGATACTGTCAGAAAAGAAAATCCCCAAACATTCAACATATATTCATCTCATGAAACATGTTCTCTTCCTTTGACTTTGCCATCCATTCATTCGCCAACCTTAGGGGAATTGCTTTCATATTCCGTACCTAATGTCTCTTTATGTGAAATGGAGCTGTAGTATTAAGTTTCTGGCCCAGACTAGTCCCAAGATTTGGACCAGCAGTCCCAAAGTTCCAAAGAAGCACACAGAAGCTTACATTAATTTTATGCTCATTGACCTATGGCACAGACATACTGCTGTCCAGCTCTTTCATCTGAACTCAGTCTATTTCCATTAATCTGTTTAGCCATATGGCTTGGAACCTTTTCTCAGAGCAGCATGGCTGTCTTCTTTCTTCTGTGTCTGCTGGTGTCTCTCTCTGCTGGCATCTCTCCGGGTGTCTCTCTGGTGTCTCTGCTCTGTTCTTCCTGTTCCCAGAATTTTCTTAGTCTGGTAGCCCCGCCCACACTTCCTGTCTGCCTTCTGACCAATAGGAGGGACAAATAGTAACAATGTACCAGAACATATTCCCACAGCATGGAACCAATGGCCTGAATTTACAGGGACTGGAGAGAAGCAGTGTTTGGCAGAAGAAATGACTCTGGGACAGTTACGCTGTATCACAAACACTGATGTTCCCTTAATAGTTTAAAGATGACATGTTGCCACTGACTATCCACTGTGGAGTAGCCAGACACCCTTAGTGAGCAAGCAGTTCCCTTCATCTTGTTCTAGCTTGCAGAGCTGGAGAAGATTACTATAGCAAGGGTTAGACTGCCTGGAGTTGCCATGATCTTAGGGGTCAGGGACTGATGATACTCACCATTACCTATTGCAAACCATCTCTCTTTCTTGTCTTTCTGCACTTGATACCTCTTATTAGTCAGCTGTCTTTAGGAGGAGAACCTGCCTTCCACTGGTATTGGTGAACATGGTTATGAAGACAGTAACACTAACTTTATGAACTCTTGGCAATGATGTAGTGAGCAGGCATGTCCGTTGGTATTGTAACACATTGTAGTAATATACAGAGCTCACCTAAAAATGCATCGATAGAGTCACTAAAAAAATTAGCTCCAACACAATGTGGTAAGCACTTTTATGGTTTAGTGTTGGGCTGCATTCACAGGTATTTTTGGGTGAACTGTGGATTGGACATACCTGATTGTGGTCTGTGGAAGATGAGGACACCATGGCAACCCTGATAACATCTTCATTTAGAAGACTTTGAAGTATGGAAGACTAGGAGCAGAGAAGGCATTTCTAGAATTCCTGGGTCTAGGGAAATACAGACTAGATGTTAAAGGCACTCTTTAAATTTCATCATTTTTAATACAACCATTGGAATTCTTCACTTGATATAATTTTTTATAGGATTCTATTCTATTGCCAAATGTGTTTAGATGCATCATTTACTTGCTTTTACAATTTCTTTTTATTACTTTTAATTATGTGTAGGTGTGTGTGCCTACATGTGGACATGTGCATGTGAGTGAAGATGTCCACAGAGGTCAGAGGTATCAGATTTAGAGCTGGAGTTGGAGACATTTGTAAATGGGTGCTGGAAACTATCTTCTGGACAAACAGCAGGTATTCTTAACCACCAAGCTATCTCTCTAGCCCACAATATTTTCCCACAGCAACCAAAGCTAATAAAAGAGAAGAAGAAAATCTGGAAAATCTGTCCATTTTATATTCTCTGATTCAAAATAGCTTAGAAGCAGCTGTCCTTGAAGGACTTCTGCACCATAGTTGTTGAGGATAAAGGCAACTGGGGAGTTCCTCCAAGGCTTTGAGTTGCCTTTGGCTGTGGATATGGAATTACTATTTCTAATAAAAGGCAGCAGAGGGTGATGTATTCCCTATCAAAAGCTACCAGAATGAGAGATGCTATGGTTTGAATATGTTCCCCAGTTTCATATGTAGGAAAGTTAATCCCCAAGTTCATATGTGAAGTAGAGATGGGACTTCGGAAGATGATTATGTCTAATCATGAAAGGATTAGCCCTTGGGTTTTGGAGGAAGTGGTTTTGTTATATAAAAGTGAACTACTTCTAGCTTGCTTCTACCCTCTAACCCAATGAACCCTCCACCTAATACTATGTAGAAAGAAGACCCTCACCAGAAGCTGAGAAATTTCCAATAATATGGTTTCAGACTCCTCAACATCTAGCACCATAAGCTAAACAAAGCTATACTCTTTACAAATTATCCAGTCTTATGGATTTTGTTACAGAAACAAACAAAAAACCAGACTTAGACAGGAGGTGTTAGAGGAAAGAGTATAAAATCTAAAGGCAGGTGGGAAGACCCAAGAGTGGTTCAAAGAAACAGGAAATTCCTTGACATTCTGTGTATGTATGAACCCATAGAGGACACACTGTTTCTCACCTTCTTCATTCTCTGTGATTTAAACAAAGATGTTGTTTGAAAAAAATATACAATGAAAAAAATGAAAAGAATATCCAAAGTCCTTCATGATCATTGTAATCTTTGAGTGCAAAGACATCTTTGTGGCATTGGGGAAAGCCTGTGGCAAGATGTTCTGTTATGACTGTCTATCAGGACCAAAGAGGAGTGGCTTCTATGGATGTGGGTCCAGAGCATGGCGCTCTCTTCAAGACTTTCTTCACTGAGGAGCAGGGACACCATCCTAAACTTTTAGACAAATGGGAAAGGAGAACATATACGCCTAACATTTTATGGACTGGAAGGAAACAAACAAACAAACAAACAAAAAACAGACTTGGACAGGAGGTGTTAGAGGAAAGAGAAAGAAATATAAACTCAGGTGGGAAGACCCAAGAGTGCTTCTGAAGCAGCATCATAAAAATGCATTTCTAAAGGAGTGTTTATTTTGTTTGAAAGGCAGGAAATCTAGATTCTTTCTCCAGTGGTGATGACAGGATGGGTCTGAATTAAGGTCCAGACATCCTGGTGTATTCAGTACAGGTGCTGGTGTTGATGAGAACTCCACCTTCTGATGCATGCAGACAGTCTCAGCTCTGCCAAGGACTGTGTATCTTTGGTCAAGGTGATTATTCTTTTATTGCCTCAGTTTCTCTTCAACTATAAAATGTGAGACCATTATGCCATTGAGAACGAATTAACACATGGAAACACAGGGAAGCAGTCTTCCTTGTGCCCAGCTCAGAACAAGCCCCAACATATGTTAAGGCTGTTGCTGCCATTCAGAATCAGGAATATTGTTTGTGAGCCAGACCAGCATTGGTTAAGTGCTCTGATGGTAGAACAGATTACCTATATTTGATCTCTATTTCTGATCTTTACTACTTATAAAACCTTGGATATCTTAACTCCAGGTTACAAAATGGGATGTTTCTTTTAAAGTCCTTCATGGTGGTTGTCATTTTTACCTGCAGTCACATTGATATAGGGTGGATTGTTGGGATTTTTAAAAGAGTTAATATATGTAGGTGGCTTAAAAATGGGTCAGGTCTAAAACGTCACTATCATCTTAAGCAGGGTATTCAGCAATCATTTAGAGAGTTCTATGAGTATAAGAGTATCTACCCCAGGCTTATCTTTGTCACTCTTTGAAGCAAAGGTCTCTTTTAGATGGGCCACTTACTGATAAGACCCAGAGCATGACTGCTGATCTTCAACCTGAAGCTAAGGACACAGAATTTCCTGTGTCCCCTGCCTGCCACTTTAGTTTTACATTTCTTGTCTTCCTCCTCATAATCATGGAGTACTATCAATACCTGCATTTCACAGACGAGGGAGTCAAAGCACAAGGAAGCTGAGGAGCCATTCAGAGCTGCATACTAACAGATGGAGCAGAGAGTAAAGTTTTAGTCAAAATTTGTCAGTCTGAGTCTCAACTGCTTCTATTTTTACAAATAATGCTGATTCTCTCTTCTTCAAAATTATTTCTGTGTTTATGTGTGAATGGTATGCATGCTTCTATACACGTTTATGTGTGTATGTCTACACATGTATAGGTACGTGTTTGGGCCAAAAGCTGATGTCAGGTATTGATCTTGATCACTCTTCATTTTATTTACTGACTTACTGAGGTAGGGTTTCTGTTTGACCTTGGAACTCATTGATTTGGCTATTTTAGCTCATCACTGTGCTGCTATCTTTGGTTTCCAAGTGCTAGGATTGCAGATGGCTGCTGTGTGTGTTCAGAACTCTGGTCCTCATACATGTCAAGTATTTCCTATATGGATCTCTCTCCCCAGTCCTGCTGCTTTCTTTTAAATGGTAAAGTTAGAGACCGAGACTTTGGAGAACTGATATACCACACTCACCAGACAGAAGTGTTATCCCCAGTAAGAATGGGGTTCTGACCTATTTTCTTTTACTTAAAAGATGTAAAGCATGAGACATCTATTTGCTGTCTGTTTTCCTTACTGTTAAATGAAGAAATGTATACTTTGAATGGTGGTTGTGTGGACTGATGAGCTGGTGAGTTTCAAAGACTGGGAGCCACAATGTGTGGTGGTACTTAAAAGGAGACCGATGCAGAGCAGCACCATAGAGCTTTATGCTAGTGAAGTGAAGAGGAAAAGCAAAAGAGAAATTTAATTTTTATTCCTTTCTTTCCATACATACATACATTTAAATATCAGGTTTCTAATGAATTCATTCAACACCATGGTTTGCAAAGTGAGGTAATCAAGGATGAGGCTATGGAGTTGCCATCGCACTAACAAAGGGGGACTCTGAGAAAGGAAGGCTGAGTCGTGTGAGGACTGCTGAGTGGCCAAGTGGTTCCCAGTGATGGAGTCATCCAAGGCCCAGGGAGCATTTTGTCAGCCTGATTTACAGTCCTGTTCTTCTACCCTGGTCTCCAGCTGTTGACCAAACCAAGTAGAGAAGAAGGTTGTGTGGTGTGAGGTACCAATGTGGGGATTCAGTAGCCACTGCAGAGAGGTGCTGTGAGCAGGGGGGGGGGGGTGAGGAGATCAAGCTAATTATGTATCTCACAGGATTTATGTCTCTCCTTTTTTTGTCCTAGGAGATTTATAAAACAAAATATGATTTAAGAAAGAAACCTCAGAAATTTTAGTTAAATGAGACTAGATGGGATGGCTCTGGCTGTTTTGGTGGACTCAAAGGTAGGTTTCAACATCTAGAAGAAGGTGCCATAATATGGTAAAAACGCCCTTTCTTGACACCTTCTGGAGTGGCCCTGGCTGGGACCTTTGTTGTAACGAATGATGTGGTGTTTCAAAGGGATATGAAACAGATGGATTCCTCTTTTCCTATAGAGCCTTCAGCCTTCAGGCAGACTTTAATGGCCATCACACCTACTTATAACTTTAATAATGTTTTAAAAAATTTGCACTTTAAGGTTCTGCTAAGGGAACAGGATTCCTCTCCTCCCTCTGCCTCCGTGAGTACAAACCACTGAAGGGGTTCTTTCTCCGGTTCGTGAGCAATAGAAGGAAACCAGGGCCAGATAATCTAAAGCAAACTGCTAGCACATTCCAGAACAGTGGAAGTGAGTGCAGGATAATGATCGTGACAGTGGTGACAGCAGCCAGCTGCCTGTCTTTCCTGTACTGCTCATTTGTTTTGCCAAAAGCACAGAAGCTGTGCTGATTAAGCAGCCTTGTGTGAATTGCCTCGATAGTCTCTCTTTAAGTCTGAACTAGGATACTAAGCAATTCTTGATATTGGCTAATCCAGCTTTTTTTTTTTTTTTTTGAAGGGGGAGGTATAGAGGAACTGTTGTGTATATAGAATAATTATTCAGCAATTTCAAATGACCATTGACTTTTCCATGTCACAAGAAAGAACTTAGGGTACAAGTAAAGAGGAAAGTTTCTGAATCAAAGCATGCCATCAATTTTGAGAGGTCTGAAGACTCTGTAGCTTACCCAACCATCAGCATCGGCATTGGATATACACGTCTGCTGAAAGCATGATGTGAAAGATAATCACACAAATATTGAGGCTATTTCTGAATATTTATTATGGTTTATTTATGACTATCTTAACTTCTCAAAGCTTTCACAGGGATATCTCCCTCCTCTTTCTTTTGTACCGAAACATGTATGATTTTGCGTGGAAATGAGGAAGAGGAAAGATGTACATCACAAGAAGTGAACAGGATATAAACATAAACTGAGTGATAATTAGTGAATTGTAACAGATTATCAGTCTGGAGAAGGATGTTTTCAGTGGGGGATACCATGGAGGCATCTATGGTAAATCTCTAAACTACTTCCTGAATCTAATATGAACCTAAGGTGGCATCTTAAAAAGCATTTGGAATAAAAAATGATTTTATCCAATACATAGACAAGTAGTAAATGTCCACACAGAGAGCCCAGGAGGAGAGATAATTCACTGTGGAGAAGTGCTTGCTTGGCAAACATGAGGACCTTAGCTTGAATATATTCTCGTAAGCTTACATATATCTGGCATATCTGTAAAAAGCAAGGCATGGCTATGTATGCCTTGTAGCGCCAACACTGAGAACAGACATAGGATATCCCCAGAGTTTTCTGGCCAGTTAGCCTAGACAAGATGGTGAGCTTCTGGTTTGTGCCAGGCCCTGTCTCAAGGCAATAAGGTGGTCAGAGATAGATCAAGATACCTGATTTTTTTCTTCTGGCCTCCATATGAGGGCCTATGGACCCTTATACGCACACACTTATGTGTACACAGCACACATACATACCTTTCCTCCTACATAAACACCCAGCATTTGAGAAGATTAGTTTTAGACATGGGACACAGGGAAAATAAAGTTGGCCTTATCATAGGAGCTTGTTTCCACCAAGTAGTGAACTTATCCTGGAATCTTTTTGTCTTTTTAGAATGGATTTCCTAGAAAAGATGCTTGGGTGTATCTCAGTTAGGGTTTCTAACTAGGTGAAGAGACACCATAACCATGGCAACTCTCTCTCTCTCTCTCAGCAACTTATAAAAAAGAAAATATTTAATTGGGGCTGGCTTGCAGTTTCAGAAGTTTAATTCATTATCATCAAGGCCAGAAGTGTGGTATGTGCAGTTAGACATGGTACTGGAGAAGGAGCTGAGAGTTCTTCATCTTGGTCTCCAGACAGCAGGAAGAGACAGTGAGTCACTAGCCTGGTTTAAGCTTCTGAGACCTCAAAGCCAGCCCTCTAGTGATGAACTTCCTCCAAAAGGCAATACCCACTCCTTTAAGGCCACACCTCTTAATAGTACCACTCCTATGGGGACCGTTTTTATTCAAACCGTCACATCCCACTCCCTGGTCCACATAGGCTTGTAACTATATCATAATTAAAATTCATTTAGTTCAATTTCAAAAGACTCTACAGTCTATCACAGCTTCAAATGTGTTTAGAAGTCCAAAGTCTCTTCTGAGAGTCCAGGCAAGCTCTTAACCGTAATTCCTGTACACTCAAAATGAGAAAGCAGATCACACTCTTCCAGTGTATACCAGCACAGGATACACATTGCTGTTCTGAAAGGGAGTAAAGGGAATATGTTGAGGAAATACTGGACCGAGGCAAGACCAAAACCAGCGGGGCAAACTCCAACTTGCATACTCATGGCTTATATCAAAATGTTCTTCAGTCTCCCACTCTCTTCAGCTTGGTTCACTGCAATTCACTCCTTTTTCTTGGTCCATTTCTACTCCCTGTTGGCAGCTTTCCTCTTCAGGTATCCCATGACTCTGGCATTTCCAACATCTTGGGATCTCCAGCACACTCAATGGCCCCTCTAGGCCTCTATGCAAGGACATCCCTGACATGCCTGGTCTCAGCAGCTTTCCTTAGTTGCTGAGAGGGAGAATCCAAAACCCCTTTCTTCCGTCCTTGACTCTGAAACCAGGACAATGTGACAAAAGCTGCCAAGTTCTGATTCTTGACACCAGAACATAATCTCCTCATTTGAATACATCTTCACCAGCTTTCTGTTTTCCATGGTTTTCTTCACTGTCTAAGTTTGGCTATTGTAGTGGAATTATGTTGTTATATTGTAAATACTTGTTCCACCTACTGGTTTAATAAAAACGCTGATTGGCCAAAGGCAGACAGGAAGTGTGGGTGGGGCTACCAGACTAAGAAAACCCTGGGAACAGGAGAACAGAGCAGAAATGCCACAGAGAAGGCAGAAGAAGCAGAGGACACTATGCTACTCTGGGAAAAGGTACCGAGCAGCATGACAAACATGGGTTAGATTAAGAGCAAGAGCTAACAAGTTATATGCCTGGGCCCCAGGTCAATCAGCATACAATTAATATAAGTGTCTGTGTGTTTCAGTGGGACTATTGGTCTGAAAGTCTAGATCACAAGGCTAGGCTGGAACGCCCAGACCAGGTCAGAAACTTAATACAACACTTGGCATCCAACTTTGGGGCACCAATTTCTCTGTCCACCCCCAAAAGGGCCACTTGCAGGCCAGAGCAACACTTGGCTGAGGAGTACTTACCGGCTGGCTAGGCTTTCTGTTCTGAGTTAACCTCCAGTCTTAGGCAGACCAGCCACACGTGTTTCCTTTTCACTTTCATCTGGGTAAGTTTTTAAGACAGTGGCCTTTTTCTCCTGGTGGGTTGTGGGTTGTTTTTTGTTCTTTTTGGACCCCTCCTTGGGCTGCTATCACACTAGGTAGCTGCTCCATGTTGAGTGTCAAGTGATACATGAATAAAGGAAACTCAGAGCCAATCCCAGGGAAAGGCTGAGATATCAAAGAGGAAACACTACAGTGAAATCTCACCTAGCTGTCTTCCATCTTCCTCAGCCTTGCTCCTTGGGACTTCTGCTTTCTCTGTTGCATTTCTGTGCTGTTCTTCCTGTTCCCAGAGTTTTCTTAGTCTGGTAGCCCCGCCCACACTTCCTGTCTGCCTTTGGCCAGTCAGCGCTTTTTATTAAACCAGTAGGCAGGACAATTATTTACAATGTAACAACATAATTCCACTACAGGCTATCCTGGAACTTGCTCTGTAGACCAGTTGGCCCTGAACTCTGAAATCTGCCTGCTTCTGTGTCCAGAATGCTGACACTAAAGGCTTGCATGCACCACTACATCTCACCCTAAAGTTTCTTTAATTCCTTTTTCCAAGTTGGAAGCTGAGCTGAGTAGGATCTTGTCCTGAGGTGACCACTCCCTTTATTCCTGTTAACAGCATGTTTTTCTTGGAATTGTTTATCTCCTTGGGCACAGGATTTAGCTCCATTCCACATCCTGGTACCCCCATTATCCTCAAGATGTACATTTTTTTATTTTTCCTTGTTCAGTTTGCTCCTTTTCATTATATATTTGCATAATAGTGACCACTAATAACCTTATGACAGAGTCAATATTAGGTTGTTTTGAAATTCCCTCTGCCAAAGCAATTAATCCAAAACTTCAATGTAGCCTCAGGCAGACTTTGGAAGGGCAAAAAATAGCTACGTTTTTCGCCAAAACATCTCTAGAACAATCCCTAGGCCACGTATTGATAGTCTTCTCTGAAACCTCTTGAGCCAGGCTTCCATAATTCCTATCACCCTCAGCACCACTGCCTGCCATGCTCCTATGAGTGTGGCCCATTAAACCCCACTTAAAGTGTTTAATCACTTTTCTAGTCCAAAGTCCCAAAGTGTTCTATATTCCTTTAGGCAAAAACATGGTCTGGCCTATCACAGCAATGCCCCAGTCCTTGGTACCAACTTCTCTTAGTTAGGGTTTCTATTGCTGCAAAGAAATGCCATAACAAAAAAATAAGTTGGAGGTGAAAAAATTTATTCAGCTTACATTTCCACATTGCTGTTCATTACCAAAAAGTCAGGACAGGAACTCAAGCATGGTAGGAACCTGGAGGCAGGAACTGACGGAAAGGCCATGGAAGAGTACTGCTTACTCATTCAAACAACCACAGGGTGTTTCTCTGTGCTTTCATTAGTAAGGCAGCTAAGGTTCTCCCTTAGCCGTTCCTCCTTGGTAAAATGAAGACTAGATTCTGACTTACAAGAAACACACTAGGACCCTCACTGGATGGTTTTGAAGAAGACATTGCATAAAGAATAAACAAGTGCCTTCAAAACTATGGAAATGCTAATGTGCCTCAGTGCTGCAGTGTGAGTGTAACTGGCCACCCAATTAAATCAATTAAATGTTTTAGTTGGTAAGAGTTGCTGCGGCCATTGGGTCTTTTCACAGAATGTCTCCTGCTGCTGTTGTTCTTAGGTTCTGAAGCTGGACCTCAGCACTATCCTGAAACTCCTTGAATTTGTTCAGCCGAAGTGGGCAGTGCACTCTTCTCTCAATGTAATTCTAAGAAAATGGAGAAAACTTTCAAGATCCTGTTCTTGTTTGCTTATTATACCTTAAATCCTCAGCTGGTTAACTCAATATTGTAGGATATTTCATATGTCTTCTTTTGTATTATTTATTTTGTGTGTGTGTGTGTGTGTGTGTGTGTGTGTGTGTGTGTGTGTGGTGAGAATGATGTGTGCACTTGTGTGTAGAGGCTGGGAGAAGCATTGCACCTCCTGGAGCGAGAGTTACACATGGTTGTGAGTCCCTTATTGTGGATGCTGAGAACTTAACTCATGTCCTATGCAAGAGCAGCAGGTGATCTTAACTGATGGGCTATCTCTCCAGCCCCATCTGATTATTTATTGCATGTTTATTTCAGAGGCCACATTGCTGTATCTTTCAAGCTGAGAAAGTAATAAAGGCCATGAATTTAGTGGAAAAAGAAAAAGAGCTTCATTTTAACCTTTGAAACAATCGCCTCTACCTGTCATGTCCATCTTCCTAGAAATGCTTTCAATTTACAAATAGACCAGTCTCTTTCTATGATTTTATTTATATGACTCCAACCCATTTTATTTAAAGATCCTTTCATGACTACTTATTGTCATAAGGTTCTCCTATCACAGTTTATGATCTCTTGGGGTCATGTGGCCCACATCTATTTCTATATTGAACTGTGATCTCCTTGAGGGCAGGAATGGTATGTATTGCTCTCCATTTTTCAGCAGTCAGCCTCCTTCCTAGGACATATCTGATACTCAATAATTATTTGTGAAATGAAAGAGTTAATTTGTCATCAGTTCATCCATGCTTGTGGTACTCAACCCAGTAGGGAAATGAGGCATAGGATAATCGTGACTTACTGTGGGCTAGCCTGTTTCTGAGTGGACCCAGTGTGTTAATCCCTTATTGATGTTCCTGTCTATTACTACAAACATATGCCTTCAGATAGCCCACATTGATTACCTTCTACTTTTGGAAGTTGGATAAATCTGAAATGAATCTTACAGGCAAAACCAGGATGTTAGACACACTACTTTCTCCTTTCTAGTTTGTGGAAATCCTCTCATTCATCACCTGACTCCCGTTATTTTTAAAGTCCCTTGTTCCTCCAGACTACGTCCATCTGCATACCTCCTCTGCTGACTCTCAGCTTCATGCTCCCTTCTTCCACTCTCTTCACTGATCATATCTGAACAGTCCAACAGCCTTGTTCAATCCCAGGATTCCTTAATAAGTTGCAGCTGCAAAACCCCTTCTGCCAGATTATCCTGAGACTCTCATCTTGGACTGAGATGGCTCTATTAATAGAACAGGCTAGCAGGGCAGAGCTGGCCTTGCTCACTGAAGTAGAGATATGCTAGTGAAATTACTTTAGGGAATTAACTCTTGGATAAAATGGAGGCACCCAGACTGTAAGCAAACCAATCTGCTGCTTGTCAAACAGGATGTGGTAGCTACCAAAGTAGAAGAAGCCTCATTTGGTCTTCCATGTTGAAATATAAAGTCTTAGAAATAATTTTTAAAGTTTTCAAATGAGTTTCATCTGTATGGTGACTTGCTTTAAGGAGTTACCAGGATCTAGAAATTTTAGGAAACCCAGGAGGGGATGATGCTCCAGGGTGGAGAGATGAAGAGTGTTAAGACATGAGTCACCTTGTTATTAAGAAAGTGCATTTTTTTGCTGTTCAGAAAGGGTAGAAAATGTGCAACCCGACAAGGCAGGGGCTTTATTGGAGGAAGATAGACCCATAATGGATATGTGTCAATGTTTATGAGGGTGATTGGTTTGTGATTTTCTTTCTTTGTTGGGTCTTTATGTGGTTTGGATGCTATAGTGTCTGAAACCTCATAAAATGATTTTGGCAATGTTCCTTCTGTTTATATTTTGTGTAATAATTTCAGGAGTATTGGTGTTAACTCATCTTTGAAAGTCTGGTAGAATTCTGCACTAAAATCATCTGGCCCTCATTTTGTTTTGCTTCATTTTTCCTGGTTGGGAAATTTTTAATGACTGCTTCTATTTTACTAGGTGTTATAGGTCTATTTAAATCACTTATCTGGTCTTGATTGGAATTTGGCAAATGGTACCCATCAAGAAAATTGTCTATTTCTTTTAGATTTTCCAATTTTGTGGAGTACAGTTTTTTGTTTTTGTTTTTTTAAGTATAACCAAATGGTTGTCTGGATTTCCTCAGTGTCTGTTGTTATGTCCCCTTTTCATTTATGATTTTGTTAATTTGAATAGTCTCTGTCTTTGAGTTAGTTTGGCTAAAGATTTGCCTATCTTGTTGATTTTCTCAAAGAACCAACCCTTTGTTTCATTGATTCTTTGTATTCTTTTCTTCGCTTCTATTTTATTGATTTCACCCCTCCGTTTGGTCATTTTTTGCAGTCTGCTCTTCTTGGGTATGCTTACTTCTTTTTCTTCAGGAGATTTCAGGTGTGCTGTTAAGTTGCTAGTGAGATTGCTGTCCTTTAATGTAGGCACTTGGTGCTATCAGCTTTCCTCCAGCACTACTTTGAGTGTATTTAAGTTGGAAAAAATTTTACATCTAGGTAATTTTCGTCTTTGTAAATTGATGAAACGGTCGTCACTTTTAACGTTCCTAAGCAGAAGAGGATAGAGCTCAGTAACTGTGAGAGTGACGCTAACTCACTGAAATTTGCTGTGAGCACATTTCTTATTCTGTGGCTTAAAGTAAAATTTATGGCTTAATGTCTTCATTATGAAGAAAGATCTATAAATTAGATGGAAATTCTCAAAAGTATGCATCTATTTCATGTGAGTAATGTCACAAAATTATGGGAATAATTCCTATTGCTATTTCAATGTCATTTGTGTAAATTTAAAAAATTTTATGTTCTGAAAGTTTTCTTTCTTAATGTTACTTGGGTTAGATTACAGTAACTCAGTGAGCCATTACTTATCCCTGTATAATATTTATTTTTTTAACCTCTGTATCTTGTTGTTCTATAATAAACTAATGTCATGGGAGATATAATTTATTATATAAAGAACACAAGGGCATTCACTGTATAGAGAATCAAATTATTCAACAAATTGTCCTACTATTATAGCTTTCAAACAAACACTGGGGAAAAGCAGTTTACTTAGCTTAGAAGGTAGGAAGATCTAGTTATAAATATGTTACAAGTAATTTGTTTTTATAAATCTTCAATCAAATGTGATTAAAAGGTCTTGATTTTCTTCCTCCTGATTACTTGCGTCTCATCAAGTGGCTGATCATGGCTCAAAAGTCTAATTGTTGATAAACAATTGAAGCATAGATAAAAATATTAATATCCACTGTTTGCCACCATATTGTTCTAAATTCAAGTGACCAACTTCTTGAAGAAGTTTGTGACAAAAGAATAGCAGTATTCATTATCTGTATATGTTCTTGTTCTAAAGAAAATAGTTATATTCTGTATAGAAAAATTGTGTAAATAATAGTTATTCATACCAAACCTCTCCTAATGACATATTTGTTGTACCCAGAGATTAGTGCATTCTTCTGCCCTCATCAGAGAAGCTTTCTCTAATAGTAGATGGTTGACACAGAGATTCACAACTGGACAGTGTACAGAGAGAATAAGAGACTTTGGAGTGAGTGTTTAGTCCTGACTGGGGGTATCTTTATCATCCTCCTCCACTCAATGCTCAGGGATCCATATGCAAGAGGTCAGAGAGACTGTAAGGACCAGAGGTGGTAGATGATTTCAAGAAAATAACATTTCCCGGACACAACAGGGAAGGCGCATAAGAGTTTACAGAGACTGTGACATCTTGTACATGCACAAGTTTATGCCAGATATAATCTCAGCAGGAAGGAGGGGATGTTCCACTCCAGCCAAGAAGCTACTTGGAATTTATGCCTGCTGGGAAAATGAGAGCCAGTTTTCTCCAGTGGGGTGACACTGAGTATATCGGCCACACTCCAGGACAAGCCTTGTTGTGCTCAGGAGTAATTGACTAACACAAATCGGACTCCATGGTTTCTAGTGGCCCTTTCCTTTTCTTTATTAAAAAGAGAAAGAACATGAAACTGGGTGGGTAGAGAGGGAGAGGATCTGGGAGCAGATGAGGGTTAGGAAAGAACATGATAAAAATATACAGTATGGAATCCTTAGAAAATAAAACTAATAATAAAAAGTAAAATTTAATTGATGAATCCAGAGTCATACGCTTTGCCCTTGCATATCACTCTGTGTTCACTCTTCCCTTCCCATCTAGATTTCAGAAGTTGGGCTAAGACCATGGAGGCACAACTGAGCAGAGCATAGAGCTCCCTAAACAAAGCCTCATGTTAATCTAATGCTAAGGGAGGTCATTGCTGGTCCATGGACATTAGTACAAAAGGGATGAAAGAAAGCCAGTCTTTTGTAACACTAAACTTACTCACTTTAATGAAGTATGCCATAAATATGCAAGTGGTTCTTTTGCATGTTTCTAGAACATTTTTTAAAACCTGGGTCTGAAAGTAGATGGTAATTTTTTTCTTTATGGCTCTATTTGGTAAATTAATAGTGACCAATTTTTTGTTGGAATTTTCAAAGCTGGTGAGGGATGGGGAGGACAGGGAGCTAAGCTATGATCAAAGGTCTTAAAGTTATCACAGATGCTAGGCATGATGCATACTGGGGATTCCTGCAGAGTTTCTAGGGAAGGCTTCATGGGAATTTGGTCGAATTCCTGACCTGGTTCTGCTTTTATCATCTTATGCAACACTTTTTGGAAATGGAAAATGGGAAAAAGAAAAACAGGAAGACTAAACACAAGCTGGCAGATCTGTTTTTTAGCCTGAGTTTCTCTGTGCAGTCTCTAGCTGATCCCTCTTATAGATTTTGCCAGATGGTTTTCTTTTTTTACTTACAGTTTATTTTTGTATATATAAAAAGAAATGAAAAAAATGAAAAGAAAAATATCCCTCCCACAAACAAATATTTTTCCTAGGAAAGAATGCTTGGTTGCACTTAGTTTGCTTAATGAGTTTATCCTTGACATTTTCCCAAATCTTCTAATAAAGGTACTTGTTATCTTCTCTGTTGGTTTTATATTTGAAGATACTCTAACTATAGCATGCTGCGACACTGAAGAACCAAATTTGGAAGCAATGACATAGTCTCCACTTGGCCACTAGCCTTGCGTTTGAATGTCCCCATGTAGAGTGTGGTCTCTGGGCTTTTCTGATGGGCCCCATTGCTGGGCTGTCCTAGGTAACCCTGTAGTTGAATGGTTCCTCTTGGTGTTGTGCAGTGAGTAACACATGCAGCTATAAACAATGGCCAGACATATCTCAAGAAAAATAGAGATGAGAAGTGAGGAGGGGCTGTATACTGGGGATGAGTGTGTGGCTTTCAAACTTCAGCACAGCTAAAAACAACAAATTCAGAACCTAAGGCGTTTGTACTGGCGTATTGATTATAAAAACATTCTGCTGCTTGTCTACTTGTATTTGCTGAATTACATTTTAAAAATCTATGTATTTATTTATTTGTTTATTTATTTATTTTAGGAAATGTCTTCTATAGTTCAGGCTGGCCTATAACTCACTATGTAGACCAGAATTCTGGATGGCTCAGAGTTCATAATCTTCCTTCCCTTACAAATGCTGGAGATTACATGTATGTCCCACCACACCCATCTTTTTGTGGTGCTGGCGATTAAAACCATGGCTTCACAAATGCTAGGCAAGTGCTCTACCAAGTGAGTTACATCCAGAGCCCCTGAATCATGACTCTTTAAAGATTAGAAATAAGATGAAAAACAGAACAAATTTTGTTTGTATATCAATGAACGGCTTTGAATACCCTCTGGGGTAGGTCACCTTACTTTGAAGACACTGGCCTGGGAAGAAGTTACAGACAAGATGACACTCTGATAGAGTAAAGTTTCTTCCTAATAGCGGAATGTTTGTGGGACTTCTCCTGCTACCCACTAGGCTCTGGCTTCACCTGTCTGTTTTCCATTGCAGAATACACAGTCATTAATGAAGCTTGCCCTGGAGCTGAGTGGAACATTATGTGTAGGGAGTGTTGTGAATATGATCAGATTGAGTGCATCTGCCCAGGGAAGAAGGAGGTGGTGGGTTACACCATCCCATGTTGCAGGAATGAGGAAAACGAATGTGACTCCTGTTTGATTCACCCAGGTGAGTGTGCAAGGGGACACTGCAATCTGTCTTCCCATTATCGGAGGTAATGAAGAGGCACAGAGTGAATGTCTGGATTCTGGAAGGCAGCCATCCATCCAGGGCTGTGCTGCTATGGTTATTAAGAATGATACAACTCAGCTAAGTGTGACTGCAGGAAAGGAATCCAAAGAATTAGTATTCTTTTCAGTGATCAAGTTGTAAATCTGAGGGTTTGTCCACTCATCCACTTACTCAGCAAGCAGACTGCATAGCTCTAGGCAGTTTTGGAGAGGACAATGTGACAATGTGATGGTTTTGGTTTTCTAGATTTTTAATTAATTAATTAATTTATTTATTTGTGTGTGTGTGTGTGTGTGTGTGTGTGTGTGTGTGTGTGTGTGTGTGTGTGTGTGGAGTGCACACACTCCAGCATGGTCCCACAGAAGCCAGAAAAGGATGTCGCATCTACCAGCACTAGAGTTACAGGCAGTTTTGACATAGGTGCCAGAACTGAACTCAGCAAGAACAGTATACATTCTTAACCACTAAGCTGTCTCTCCAGCCATTTTCTTTAAAGACACATTCCCAACATTGCCAAAGCTTACAGCCCTATAGGGAAGGTATGGAACAGGGAGCTATGATTGGTGCTATGTAAGCACTGTGGTAGAGATGCACGGGGTACCATGGGAACAGGGATGAGAATGGGGTGAGGCAGAGGAAAGATTCATGAAGCTTATGTGATTGATGTGTATACTGTGGATGGGAGCAGCAGACTCAAGAGAGTCTAGGGGATGAGAGGGCTCAGCTGCTGACAGAATGTGAAGAGGCCACAGGCCAAGAGGAAGCATGAGGTTTTGAGAAATCCAAGGAGCTCACTCTGGCAAGAAAAGCAAGTCTGTGTTATGAGGCGTGAGGAAAGGAGGCAGACATGAAGATATGAAGGAGAGTAATTGGAAAGAAGCAGCAGAAATCACACAGGAAGTACTCTTTCCAAAATCCCGCTGTGAGATTCAGGCTATTGGAGATCTTTCGGTAAAAGGTTAAAAGCAATTTCTCTTTAGCTATAGATGGGGAATGGACCTGGAGGAGGGCAGGATGAGGGGCAGGAGGGAATTAATGGGGACCACAATGAAGGTCAGAGGCTGGTGGATAGAGTGAGGCAAAGGGCCGAGAGTCACCAGCCGGTGGAATTGGCCAGAGTCCGGAATTGAGAGGAAGAGCAGAAATCAAGGGCGATGGATGCTGAGCCTCTCGCCACGTTTCCATCGTGACTGGAATTGAATGTTTTCTGGCATGAGAAACAAGTGACTATTGCTGCCTTGCCCTCTGACTCCCAACCCCCTTTCCCCAGGACGCTCATCTTGTCCCTTTAGGAAAGGTCAGATGGGGGACACAGAGGCTTCCCGGGGAGCTTTCTGAAGAAAGAACGGAAGATCAACACTGCTGGTGGGATGTCTTCCACTGCCTTCCCCCTTCTTTTAAAAATGAAGACAGGACTGGCTTCAGTAGAACTATACACTTGGTTTCCAAAAGGAAACGTACCACCTCAACTCCCTGACAGGCAAGAGGGATCTGTGGAGAAATGACTGAACAATGCCTCACAATTTCTTCACCATGGGACACTAACCATGGTCTACATGATTTTGAAAGTTTGGGAGAAACCTGTGTTTACCATTCATTGTATATCAATGAATGGCTTTGAATGGGTAAGGTAATAGGTATAGGGAAAACCATTTCCATTTCCTATAAGGTGATGTAGGGGTCAGTCAGAGACATAATATGTAAGGTACAACCTAACAGGGCAGTGCCCAGGATCTGCAGTGTGATCACTGGCTCTGGAGAGTGAATGACTGTCCCATAGGAATCACTCTGCTACCCTGAAATGCAGGCCAGGCGAAGGAAGAAGGCTGCTTTGAAGCGCCTCTTCAGAGCAGTGAGCTGATGCCCTAGCAGTGGCTGTTGTCTCAGTGTATGACCCAGAGAATTGCGGTTGTTTGTATTTGTATTTCATTAGCCTCAGTTATTACCTTCCCTAGCATACACACGATCCCATTTTAGGGCACTGAGAGTCTCTTTAGTCCTTTAGTCCTTCAGACCTGACCACTGCGTGATCACACTAGTTTAAAAAGGTTCCTACCATGAAGAAGTCTTTCAGATTTCATATATATGCCCTGCCCAGATCTGTAATCAGCCATTTCTTCACAAAGCTATTATTCTAAGAATACAATCTGGGTACTAGGGGTAATCCTGGATTTTGGATTATCATTGTTGATAGGTGTTGTAGTTTTAATGTAGTTGTCCTCCATAAGCTCATAGGGAATGGCACTATTTGGTGGCTTTGTTGGAGTAGGTATAGCCTTGTTGGAGGAAGTGTGTCACCATGGAGACAGGCTTGGAGATCATATATATACTTAAGTAATGCCCAGTTTCTCAGTCTATTTCCTGTTGGCCAGTAGATCAAGATGTAGCAGCCCCTTCTCCAGCACCACGTCTCCCTTCATGCCACCATACTCCCCACCATAAAGATAATGGACTAAACCTCTGAAACTGTAAGTCAGTCCCAATTAAATGTTTCCTTTATAAGAGTTGCTGTGGTTATGGTGTCTCTTTACAGAAATAGAAACCCTAACTAAGACAATAATCATTTTTTTGTTTCTTTTTTGTGTGATATTTGTTAGAGCACACATGCACACACACACCACTTGTAGTAATAAAAATCACGCCCAGGTTACCTGGCATGTTACCATTATGCTACATACCCAGTCCCTGATGCTTTTAATACAGGGTCACTCTATGTAGCTCAGGGTATTCTTGAAAAAGATCCACTTCTTGAGTGCTGAAATTAAAGGTGTGGTTTGTCTGTATATCTATCTATCTATCTATCTATCTATCTATCTATCTATCTATCTATCTACCTACCTACCTACCTATATATCTATATATCTATCTTCACCATCTATCTCTGGTCCCTTTATTATTTATTCTCTACCTACTTTTTTAAAAGAAAAGTAAAATGCATGCAAACACCAGGGTTATCTAATTCTTTGATTTTTTTTCTCTCGTGGTGAAAACCATTTTCTATTAATATAAATGTAATTCCCTATTTGACCCATCTTACAACATATTAAAAATGCACAAAACAAGAATAGCATTGTTTGTACCACCAATAATCCCACTGAATATAGTTGTGATTTTTTATTGTTACCCTTGACTTTAGAATACATGCTGGTAGATGTGTATAATCAAAATAATATTCTGTAAAATCAATGGATGTGGCTTCCTTTTGGTGTTATGCTGTCTATCTAATATCTTGATAGTTTTTTTTCTATATCTGAAAATGCAAGAGAATAGGCACATGCATTTATTTCTCTTTCCCCATTTCACATGAAAGACAACGTACCATAAACATTGCCAACTATCCTGTAGTATTTTTCATAACAATACGTGCTAGAGATATTTCATGTCAGAAAGACCCATCCTCTTCATTTCTTTCTACACTTGCATATGACTGCATTGTGGGGATTACACATTGTGTGGAGTACACACTGTGGGGATTACACATTGTGGGGATTACACACTGTAGAGATTACACATTGTGGGGATTACACATTGTGGGGATTACACACTGTAGGGATTACACACTGTGGGGATTACACATTGTGTGGAGTACACACTGTGGGGATTACACATTGTGGGATTACACACTGTAGGGATTACACATTGTGGGGATTACACACTGTAGGGATTACACACTGTAGGGATTACACATTGTGGGGATTACACATTGTGGGGATTACACACTGTGGGGATTACAATGGCTTGTTGCCAGTGGGCTATTTCCAGTCATTAGCTACTATAAGTTGAACATTTACTATATACAGTGCTTAAGGCCCAACATATTTTGGATTTTAGAGTTTAGAGAATTTTGCATATATAAGTAATGAGATATCTCAGAGGTGCCATAAGGCTAAATGTGAAATTTGCTTATTTCTTATATAATTTATACCCATAGTTTGAAGTACTTTAATACAGTATTTTAATATATCTTTTGTTTTGGGTATGAAATTTTCTACTTGAAATGACATGTTTGCACACACACACACACAAATACTATTTGAACAAAAAAAAAATCTCAGATTAAGGATCTCTAGGCCACTCCAATGACATTATAGTGAATATTCTTAAGCACACATTAGTTAGTATTTTTGCAGCTTAATCTTTGAAGTAGATTCCTAAAAGTAAGGTCAGAGGTCAAATGAAGGCAGTATGTTGTTTTCTAGCTTTTGTGTAATTCTTTGCTGTGCATTTACCACTCGTGCAGGTTATATGAATGTATTGCTTTATCAACCTGTGTAACAAAATATGTCATCTGGATTTTTACCAACCTCATATGTGGAAAATGGAATGCCATTATGGCTTCAGATTATATTTCTGTCATGAAAGAAAGTGATGGTCTCAGTTTGGGGGGACTGTGGCTATATCTCAATCTGTTGCATGCAAGTCCTGGATTTGACCCCCAGTACTGCCTAAGCTTGGTTCTGTGACCTATAATCAATCCTTGAACCCTGGAGGTAAAGCACATAAGATCAGAACATGTTCAGCTATATAGGAAGTTTGAAGGCAGCCTGGGCTTTAAAAAAATATTTTTATGATCATTTCTTCACTGTTGTAAGTGATATAGGGCAATTAAGATATCAGTGTCAAAGACATCAATGATTAGCTCCAGTGGCATCCAGCTGAACCTGGGCTCTGGATGCACCAGTGTGGATTCCTGTGATTTTAGGCTGTGAAGTTCTGCCACATCTCTTTTTGGCAACCTATGAGCTTCCTAGTGTGTTTCCTGCAGAGATCACCTTCATTTCTGAGCTGGGTTTTTGTGGCTGGAACCTAAGGACCCTAATGTGTGGCTGTGCCAAAGAGCAGAGTTATCAGGGCTTTGAGAATGGGTTCTGAGTCCATTTGCCTCTTCAGTGACATGTGAGTGAAGTTGGTCTTTGGAAGGCTCTGGGTCTCAGTTATGGAGCACAGGATGGGTGCTCCATATTAACCACATTAATTATATCAGCAACTTAGCTTCTCTGGTAGGAGGAAAAGGGAAGAGGACTATGAGTCCTACACACAGACACACATTCAGACACAGACACACAGACACAAACACACAGACATATACAGACACAGACACACACACAGACACAGAACACAGACACAGAGACACACACACTTACACACAGACACATACACAGGCACACACACATACACAGACACACACACACATAGACAGATACACACATACACACACAGACACACACGCATAGACAGATACACACACGCACACACACACACACGCACGCACACGCACACGCACACGCACACGCACACGCGCACGCGCACACACACACACACACACACACACACACACACACACACGAAACAAAGAAGCATGTTGCCAACCCAAGCAAACAGTGGCCATCTCCAGGACATCATTAGTCATTCATTCTCTGGGACAATTTTTATTAAGCACTGAACTGGGTTCTGGGTATTTAGTGATGATCAAGATATATCCCTTTGGTTGAGTCTGTTATAGCAGAATGGCAATAAGCAGGTAAGAAACAGTGAAAGCATGGAGTGTTCAATGATAAGGATAAGTCAGGTGGAATTATGGGAAAGCAGAATAGTAATAGCTCATAATTTGATAGTACACACTACTATATGCCAAACACTCTACTCACGTTAATGCATTTTTAAACAGTTCTGAGAGGTGGACACAATTTAATCACATCTTGCCTGGCGAGGGCATTAGGGCAGGGCTTAGGTCTGTGTTTTGATAAATGAGAAGGAATTATTTCTACATTTTCTCACTCTCTCTCAACCCTTCAGGAGACCTTTCTTTTGAGGTGAACCACAGCTGAATAACACTCAGCTCTCTCTAATGTGCTTTGCCTGTGTGGGCTGCTTGCCTGACCTTTCCAAGGCAAGACTGTAGCTAGTCATTGAGCTGATTTCATGCTGTATTTTTGTTATAAAAGTGCATGACATAGATGAATATTTAATAAAAAGGTATCTACTATTCATAAATAAAAAGGAATTATTAAAACAAAATGCATAGTATACAGAAGAAACCTAATATTTGTGTGTGCATATGTATCCAGGTGTGTGTGTATGCTTATGTGTGCAGAGGCCCAGAGGACAATATTGGCTGTCATTCTTCAGATGGCCCAACTTGGTTTTTGAGACATGATCTCTCACTGGCCTGGAACTTGTCAAATGGTTTAGGCAGTCTGGCCAGTGAGCCCCAGTGATCTGCTTGTCTATGCCTTTATAGAACTGGGATTAAAAATTCACACCATTATACCCAGATTTTTTTTTAAAAAAATTAAACCTGGTTCTGGTATTGAACTCGGTCTGGATTATCTTCCCAGCCACTATGTGTAAGAAAGAGCATTAACAGAATTCTCCAGATGATACCATTTTGGGTGTTTTTTTTTCCTTAAATTCTTTTGTTTGTCTGTATTTTCTATTATGTAATGAACATTAAATTTACAAAGAGCAAAAGTAGTTCTACACTAGCTGATTCCATCCTGCACTACAAGCTATTTTGTATGACTTTCTATAAAATAACAACCGCTAATCAGAAAGACGATTCAGGTTCACCCAAGATATTTGGAGTCTTTCCAGGTGCCCCAGGTAGAGGGGCTGTGGAGAGGGAGGGAGGGAGGGAGGGAGATTGTCTCCCGAGAAGACTTACAGTCTGCAAACGTGTAGACTAATATTTCGGGATGTTTCAGGTTGTACCATCTTTGAAAACTGCAAGAGCTGCCGGAACGGCTCGTGGGGCGGAACTCTGGACGACTTCTACGTGAAGGGATTCTACTGCGCAGAGTGCAGAGCAGGCTGGTACGGAGGAGATTGTATGCGTAAGTAAACGTAGACGCCCTGCACAGGCGCAGGAACATCTTTCCCTGGTTCAGCTTTGAAGTCCCAGATGACAGCACACCTCAAGTTTATCCTGTTAAAATCTGAGTTCTGGAAACTTCATCTATTGAGGGTAGATAGTGGACACGCGTTTGGGATTGTTGCTTCCAGAAGCTTCCTTATCTGGTCTTCGAGTTCCCCTCTTGCTCAAATGAAGCCGAAATGTTTCACGTCTGATACGCCCAAAGAGGTGGCTTTGGTCAGCAGTGAAGTAGGCTCCACTGCTGTCTGTAGTGCATTTAAAATAGTTATTTCCTCCTGACAATAGTTGCTGTCTCTAAAAGAGGGGAAAATGATGTCCACCTTATGAGTCGATGTAATGAGATAAATACATGTGAAGCATTTAGTGCATTGCCTAGAGATAGTGAAAGCCCAAGGCCATGTACCTATATGATATAGTGAATGTTTGCCACATGCCTCTGATTGATGAGATGGTCAGAAGTCAGAACACAAAGTACTTTCAGCCATAGGTTAGGAAAGACACTATGTCCTGGAAAGATAGTTCAACAATGAAGTGCTTGCCTTAGAAGCATGAGGTGAAAAAGATGGGCAATATCTGAGAAGTGATACCCAAGATCTCCTGATCTCCAAACACGTGCAAATACATGAGCATTCCTGCACACACACACACACACACACACACACACACACACACACACACACACACACTCCACATGAATACTCACAAAAGAAAACATCATTATAATGCATGGCTTTAGATTTCTTGTTGGAATTTTTTATAAATAAGATAACTTTATGGTTTTCATTTGCTTTAGGTTATATTGGCCAATGACTCTTCAGAAAGGGGCAGGCCTCCCATGAGTGTAAACAAAGCATGACATATCAAGTTGAGACAGTACCAAGCTCCTCCCCCTGCATCAAGGCCTAGTGAGGCACCCCACCATAGGGAACAGATTTTATAATGCCAGCTCATGTGCCAGGAACAGATCCTGGTCCCACTGCTTTATGATTTAATTGTAATTTCTCCCTCTAAACCCTCTCATACACCCTTACCTGCTCTTCTTCAAATCTGGGGCCCCCTTTAAAAAGTGAATTATTATTGCATATAGATATGTCTATACATTTTATATTCTTCCCATTCAGTCTGAATAACGTTACTTGTATGTATGTTTTCAGGGCTATTTGACATTAGACAATCAACTGGTGTGTTCTTCCCCAGGGACGACCTCCCCCACTCCCCTCTCCTCAGCTGTCTATAGATCTTTGCCTGTGGCTGAGGCTTTGTGGGATTTTCTCTATCATTTGGCATGTTCATGGGCATCATCCTTGTTTAGTCCATGATTGTGCAGTCATGCTGGTGAGACTTAATGGATGTAACATCTGACTTACTAGGAGATACAACTTCAGAGCAAAGTCTCTGATCCCCTGGCTCCTACAATCGTTCTGCCCCCTCTTCCATCATGTTTCTGGGCTCTACTGTAGGAGTGTTCTGTAGATTTATCTATTGGAATGGGACTCTGCAAGTCTGCATTCTGATTGTTTGTGGGTTTTTTTTACTTTTTTTTTTTTTTTTTTTGTGGAGTGACCTGCTGCAAAAGTAGGGGACTTTTCTGACGGGTGATGGTTGAGTAATGATTTCCTCGGAGATTGAAAAAATAGGACAGCGCTCTAGGCAGAGAGAATGGAAGGGTCAGGGTATAAAAACAGTGTATTTTCAGGCAGGCAGTGATGTCAGCATATCTGGATCAATGCAAAGGAACTTGGGAGCGTTGAGAGGTGGTGACTACAAGGGTCGGTGAGATCAGATTGTAGAGCAATTCATATGCCAGAGCTCAGACAGAAAGTAATTTGGAGGAGGATTCTTGAGGTATATTGGTGGTCTGATGTATATATTAATCTCCCTTCTGTTACTGTGAAAAAACACCGTAACCAAAATCAACTTTGGGATAGAGAAGAAGCGTTTAATTGGATCCATCACTGAGGGAAGCCAAGGCAGGAACTGAAGCAGAGAACATGGAAGAATGCTTCTTCCTGGCACACTCAGCTGCCTTCCTTATTCATTCCAGGCACATTTTCCCATGCATGGTACCACGCAAAGGTCTGAGCTTTCCTATGTCAGTAAGAAATCAAGACAATTTTCCACCGCTATGCTCACAGACCAGTTTGTTGGGGGCAATTCCTCAAACGACATTCCCTCTTCCTAAGTGACTTCAATTGTGTCAAGTTGACAAAAACTCACCCATGTAGCCAGAAAAGTGACATCTGGCATGTAGTTCTGCAGTACATCCAGGCCCCCCTGGGGTGGAGTCAGTATCGTGCAAAGGTCTCAGTTAGAAACCTTAATTCAGTGGCTCAGGTGAGGAAGAAAGTGAACACATTATGAGGACTTTGGAAGGTAAACTGGCACTTGCTGACACACTACGGGATGAGTGAGGGACCTCAAGTTTGCCTGATTCCCAGTCTGAGCAATTGCAGAAGTAGGTGTTGGTGAGTGAGTTGGAGCTCCACTTGAAATTAGTGGAGGTGGTACATCAGTAAGAGACTGAATAGCTAATGGGTTCCTGGAACTCAAAGGACTCCAGATATGTAAGCCATTTCATACAAGTGTTAGTGTTTATTTGAGGTCCGGCACTGAAGGGTAAGGCCCTGAGAAACCAAGGTCTGCAATTAGTCTCTGCTTTTCAACAGGGACCTGATATGTTATATTGCTCAGGCTGGGATCTAACTGCTGATTATTTTGCTTCAGCTTCTCTTTCTCTCTCTCCCCCTCCCTCCCTCTCTCCCTCCCTTTCTCTCCCCCTTTTCCACTATTATCATACCTTCTACTAGAGAATTCCTGACAAACAGACCTGTTGTTTCAGGAAAAATACGAAGCAGGCACTCTGCTGAGAGTAGGGTGGAGTGAGCCTGGGCCTTGAGAGTCTCAAAGGTTTAAAACTGCCGGTTGGAAGCAGGAAAGGGACCATGAGTGATGCGTTAGGCATGTACAAGTACAGGTAGAGGTGCTATGAAGTGACACAGTCAGTTTGGGGAGTTGGGAGATCCTATCTAGCTGCACAGGAGCAGAAGTGATCAGCTGGCTGTCGACCAGCCTATGCGTTAGCTAAGACATGACCATGGCCTCAGCTTGGAAAGGTCATGAAAGCAGAAAGAGTCTAGTGGTGGCAGAATGGGGACTGGGGCCATTCGTGAGTTAGGATTAGTGGTTCTCAACCTTCTAATGCTGCAACCCTTTAATACAGTTCTTCATGCTGTGGTGACCTCCAAGCATAAAATTATTTTTGTTGCTACTTCGTAACTGCAATCTTACTACTAACAGTAATGTAAATATCTGTGTTTTCTGATGGTCTTAGGTGACCCCTGTGAAAGAGTTGTTCAACCCCCCAACGGGTCGTGTCCCACAGGCTGAGAACTGCTGGGCTAGAAAACCTGACCCAATGACAGTAAAGCAGTGAGCATCATAGATGTCAGAGCTGTTATAGTCAAAGGATAGAAATTCTAAGTTGATGATCCCAAGGTGGTGGTAATAGAGTGCTCGGTGAAGGCCTGGGTAGAGCTCAGGGCTACTTAGTGCCTTAGGCAGAAGGCAAAAGCCATTCCAGACTCCCATCATTCAGATACAGCGCAACATTTAGTGTTTCTGCTCACATTAATCCACTAACACCTCACCAGCCCAAAATAAGTCAGCACAGCTAAGTTACAAACCAGCCAGTAGGCACATGTACTTTATGCCAAGGGGAAATGCACTTCCTCATGTGAATTTTAAGTATGTTTGGGGTAGAAGGGAAGAAAAGAAAAATATTTGCATTCAGGAGGTCAATCAAGCATGGTTTCAGAATAGCAGGTACCTGGAGATGTACCATACATGGCCTTTCCCAAAGTCTTTGTCTGTTGGGTCTTGGGTAGAGCCTCAGGCTGCAAAGTCTGATGGGGGGGGGGGGTTGCTGATGGTAACACTCTAGGAGCCAGGCTCTCTGAAGGACAACAGAGCTGGCTCAGGGCAGACAGTAATCCCACCAGATAAGTCAAGCAGGAAGTCTGTGATGTTATTCATCGGTTTGCAGATTTATTCAAAAGAATGCATCCTGGGTGCTGGACACAAGATGACAAGCAAACAGACATGGTTTCTTCTGTTGTTGAGCCGAAAATCAGCAAAGAAAGGTAAAAACAACAACAAAGGGTGTAAGCAAACATGGAAAGCAGTTTATTCTGTGAAGTAAACAAGCAGAAAAAGGGCCAGATTCCTCTCTGCATCTGATTCTATCTTGGACACATGGGATGGCGTGATTGCATTCTGCCTGTTTTGAAAGCCTTGTTCTGCACACACTGTATGTCATCATAGCTACAAGCACAAATGGAGCATTTATTGTGGAAGCCTGAGCTGATGAATACAGTGAGCCCTCAAGGGGGGTAATTCCATCTGTAGGAAAATGTCAAACCAAAGAATAAACCAGTTTTATGTTATGAGATTCTTATCACCTATGCTTCATTCTGTCACTGAGTAAATTCGAAGCAAATCCAAGGCAAGAAGTGATTCATATGTTTGTCTGCTGAATCCCATCTGGAGATGAGCATTAGGCTGCCTTTTGTGATGAGGGGACTGTATAGTTGGGTGGCTTTGTCCTGGCTGGAGCACAATAGAGGAGCTACAAGGCAGTACCAGAATTTTTCCAGTAGATGGCGCCCAAACAATCCTTTCTATCTTTTTTATCTTGAAGGAGACTTTTTCTTGTAGGATACCGTTTGGAGGGCTCCAGCAATTTCCCTCCCCGAGTACCATGTACAGCTTTAGCAGGAAAGGGGAAAGACAGGTCAACACTGAAAAGCATAAGGTTATAATAAAGCATTAGATCATTTAGCCCTGGAGAGATGAAGTAGAACTTCAATTTATTAACTGTCCACATTGATGATAGTATTAGCCCACCTCCTAAGGTCTTAAAAGTTAGTATGTGATTATTTTATCCATCGCTACAGTCAGATTCTAGCCTCCAAGAAAATGCTTGAGTCTAGGGCCCATAGAGCTCACTCATTTTCACCTTTCTGCTCACGAAAGACAATTCCGTGGTCTCAAACTCTCCATGCTAGGAGCCAGGGTGCTGTACTACTAAAGGAAAACCTGTTTCTTTGTTCTTTCTCTCAACGTTCAAATCAGAATAATTTCAAGTCTACAGAGTTGAAGTTGAAAGAACTCTTTGCTATATAGTCTAGCTGGACTTGCCAATTACAGTTTTCCAATATGTGACATTATTTCTCATTTTATGTACTATAATAATCTTTAACATTGGGTGCCTTATAATGTTGCCATAATATTTTCTTCCTGTATTTTCTTTTTGAGATAGAGTCTCGGGATGTAGCCCAGGATGGCCCAAAAGTCTCTGTCTTCCCATTTTATCTCTTCCATGTGCTGAGTGACCGCTGTATTTCATGATGCGTAACTAATTTTTCTCTCGAGCCTCTCATTCGGCCAGTGGAGATGCTTTAAGCTATCTCCACACCTTGGTTTTGAGCACCTCTCCCCTTTTCAGTCCTTGTAAGTATTTCAAGTTCAAGTGTCTTTGAAACTGGTCGTTTTCTGTGACTCCAGATTCCTTTCAGTGGGGAGCGGGACTCGGGCTGTCACTAAGCGCTGGCTAGTTGAGGCGCTAGTTTCTAAAGAGTGAGGCTGGCTTCTTAAATGGAGTCACAGCTGGCTTCTGAAATGGGATTTATTTATGTGTGTGTGATACATGTGAGAAATGGGATATTTTGTTTCTTTTTTAAATTGAATTTTCACTGCATATATCCATTATACGTGGTACTATGTTACCTAAGGACAATTTTATACAATATATTGTCACTGAACATATTCTCTCCATAGCCCCACCCCTCATCCTCACCCCCACCTTCTTTTTGTCCCCTTCGCCTCTTCTTCCATGTCATGTGATGTACACATGACTTTTATATATCTATATGAAATATAGAGATCACATTTTACAGAATGCATATGATATTTGTCTTTCCAAGGCTGGCCTTGTTTGCTTAATATGATCACCTCCAGTTGTATCCCCTTTTTTCAAATGACAACCTTTTATGGCTGAAACATTTCATGTCTATATAGGCCATGTTTCTTTATCCATTGCCATGTTGTTGGACACTTAGGTTGACTCCCTAATTTAGACATTGTAAATAATGATGCAATAAATGTCCTGTCTCTGTTACCTTGTGTTGGAATACCCCAGGAGTGATTGAGCTGGGTCATGAGGTTCTAGCTTTAGGGTTTTTTTTGTTTTGTTTTGTTTTTTTTTTTTTGAGAAAACTCCATAGTAACTGGACTTATTTCCCTTCCAGCAATGTATAAGGGTTCCCTTTTGTCCACATTCTTGCCAATATTTGTTGTGATTTATTTCTTAGTGACTGCCATTCTAACTGAGGTGAGATGAAATTCTAATGTAGCTTTAACTTATTTTTCTCTGATGGTCATTAAGCTTGAACATTTTTTTCATGTGTTTATTGACTATTTGTGATTTATCTTCTCCAAACTGTCTGTCCCATTTCATTAGCCCTTTTATAGATTGGGTTGTTTAATTTCTTACTATTTAGTGTCTCGAGTTCTTTGTATATTCTACGTATTAATCCTATCTCCTACCATTTTTGTAGATGTTCCCCCAATGTTTCCCCACTTGATTAACTATTTCTTTGCTGTGCAGAAACTTGTTAATTTCACAAGGCCCTGTTTGTCAGTTGTTGTCATTTCCTGAGTGACTTAACATCTTTTCAGAAATTCTTTTGCCTTTTCCTTATCTCGAGTATTTCCATAATTTCCTTGACAAATTCAGAGTTTCAGTTTTTACATTAAGATGTTAGATTCATTTGGAGTTGATTTTTATACAGGATGAGAGCTATGTATCTCGTTTCATATAGAATGGCATTTATTTAACTTGACCCTCAGGATTCTCCTTGCTCACCCACCCACATGAGCAGCAAGAGGACCCGAAGCCATGAGAACATTGCCTTTGTGGCCAGTATCACAGTGATCCCAACCATTCAACCCCTGAAGGATACTGGGAATCTAAGAAGGTTAGGGAAGCAACCCAGATGAGAGGATTTATGGTGGTAGATTATGCCCCCTAATACGTTTTATCTTCTTACTTCTGTTTTGGGCAGAGGCAGAGGAGCAGAGGAGCTGGCTGTTAGCCATGCCCCCAACTCTCTGAGGGCGAGGGAATGTGAGATGGTTTGTGCTGGCTATATCCAGAAATGATTAAGAAAAAGTTCGAGAGGGAAAGATTGAAGGAAGAAGGAATGGTGGAGGTTGGGGACAGAGACAGGGAGACAGAGATCACTCATTGAAAACCAGATCATCTTACCAAAGCTTCCTGTGTCCTGTCTTTTCTGGAGAAAGAACATTGCATTGTTGGGTCTACAACGAGGAGGAGGGTATCATGCAGTGGTCAGCAGCCAGAACCAGGACCTGGCAAATTTGCAAATCACAGTTTCTTATGACTAGAGATAACAGTGGTCCTTGATCTTTAGAGATATTTTTATTTATTTATTTATCTGAGAGTTAAATCAAGGCTGCCTATAGTCAGACTAAGAACTTATAGTCCTTAGTCTGAGAAATAATAACTACTTCCCCCAAATAGGTAATTTGTGTGTTGGCTAGTTTCTACTGTCTACTTGACACAACCTAGAATCACTGGGGAACAAAATCTTAATGAAAAATGATCTAGATCAGGCTGGTTTATAGGCACACCTGCAGGGAACTGTTGTGGTGCAGGAAAACCCAGCTCACAGTGGGTGGCACCATTCCCTAGGCAGTGGGTCCTGAACAGTATAGGATAGGAGAAAGCTAACAAGCAAGCAAATACGCATGCATCACTTTTCTCTGCTTTTGTCTGTAGATGTGACTAGCAGCTCCTAGCTCCCACCATGGTGACTTTCCTAATATGATGGACGATAGCCTGGGACTGTAGGCCAAAAAAACCCATTCTCCCTCAAGTTGTTTTTGACAGGGTAATTTATCATAGTAATAGAAATAAAACCAGAGCAATACTATTCTTATTACAAACCGAGAGCCATTGACTTAGGTTTATTTATTTATTTTTTTGCTTATTTGTGAGCACATGTGTGTGTCTGTATATATGTTTTACATGGATATAAAAAAGGCATATTGCAAAAAATTTCCTGTGAAGGGGAAAAAAGGAGAAAGTAGTCATGGCATTGTAGGTGTTCTGTGGTAAGAGAACTTAATGCTTCCTGTCTGAGAACTTTCTTGACACCAGGTCATTAATTTCTGGACTGCTGTAGATAGCTGTCAACGACTTACCCTCCTTAGCTCAGTGTCTAGGGATGTGGAGAATGTTCGAAAGACCCCTTCTTCACAAACAGAAGGAGTAACAAGGTTAGCAGGAATGCAATCAGTTTTCTTTAAGATACCTGTGAATATAGACCCTGAAAGACTTCACCAAGAGGTGGGATTTCCTTTCCAGGTGAACAAGATTCTGGGTCCCTAGGGCTGGCATTGAAGCAGGTAGAAGGCAGGGTACAGATGAAGACAAGCTGTTAGGAAAAGCAGAAGCCAGGATTTTGGTGATCCCAAAAGTCTGCTGGCACAGAAAACCTAAAGCAAAGCAGTATTTTTTGAAATGAAGATTTGTTGATTGACTGGGGTGGGGTTGGACAGTAGATCTCTACAGGACTGTCAGTCAGTACAGTGTCATAAACCTATGGTCTCAGGGCCTCAGAGCCTCAGAATCCCACGGGGTCTTAGTCTTGGAGCTCAGAAAGTGGTGGAAGTTAGGAAGAAGGGGACTTTAAAAAAAAATCAAAGATTTTCAGGCTCCTGGTGCTTGGGTTTCAAATCACTTCTGCCTGACCAATTTTTATTTCACATGCCTAATGGAGGAGATCACATTCCTAGTTAACCAGAAGTGAGGTGCTGCTTCCTGTTGTGAGAGAGAGAGAGAGAGAGAGAGAGAGAGAGAGAGAGAGAGAGAGAGAGAGAGGAGAGAACTGCAGCAAAAAGAACAATTAGCTAAAAAAATTTAAATAAGAAAAAAGAAAAAAGATAGTTTCTAGATGATCAAATAGTGGCACTTTCAGGCCAGAACTTTGAATGACTTTAAATTAATTATATTAGAGCATCTACAGGAAAAAATGTCTCTTATGGGCTAACATATGAGAAATGTCAGGTGAGATTTAGAAAAAGAAAAGAACAAAGTAAGCATCCAAGAATTATCAATACAGTATTTGAAAGAAACAACACGAAGAATCAGAGAATTTAAGACCAACAATAGTCGGCCCAACTGATTGTTGCCAGAGACAAGGCGCACGAGTCCTCTGTGTTATTTTTATTAGTGAGTATGAATTGTATAAAGCCCTGATTTTTATTGTGATAGTTTTATACCTGCAAGAAGAAGGGGTGTGGGGGAGGGGCTGGCTGGGGCACAAAGGAGAGTAATGGGGACTGAACCCAATCAGTCCTCACTTTTCTACCCTCCATATTTCCTATCTTTCTGGCCGGACTGGTAAGGTGACTTAATGTGCACTTTTATGAAAAGATCCAGGCAGCTTGGGGAGAAAATATCTTCTGCCTCATAGGTACATATTTTTGCCATTTAACAGTGGTTTTAACAGAAGGCATAACACAGGCAGTCTGTGGTGAAGAAGCTTTGAAATGCTTTGATTGGGCAGGAAGCTATTGAGTTATTTGATATGGTCACCCATTTGATTAATAATCCATTGCACCAGATTGAGCCTTATAAAGAGGTGAACAGGGCAATGTCTCTGCTCTCACATAACTGTACTAAGCACACACACACACACACACACACACACACACACACACACACACACACACACACACACAAAACTCGATCAGCAGTCTTCATAAAGGGTTGGCTGGTGGGGTTTTAGACCAAATCACAACTTGAAAAGTCACTCCAGGACCCCTGATGAAGACAAGAGTCCCTATCAAGCCAAAGCTTTCACTCTCGGCGGCACTTACTGTGAACTGGGCATTGTTCTAAACAACTTCCTGCACAGCCTCACTCAGCCTTCAATGCAGCCTTCCCTCAACAGAGCACCCAGCTCAAGGAAGGGATGTAGGTAGAGGGGTGGTGTTGTCACATAGCTGTAAGTGCCTGGGCCAAGATACAAATCGGGAAGCTTGGCATCAGAGACTGTCCCACATCCTGTTCACTGAACCACCCCTGTATAACTGGGGCTGCTAAAGCCTGTCTGAGGACTGAAAGGTGATGGTGGGGTGACTGGAGTCACAGGCAAGATTTAGGCTTCCCTTCTGACCCTGGTCTAGTGAACTGGCAGGTTACCATGCCACCATTAGGCCCCAGCTCTGCCAGCTGTGTGTCTGCTGGGTTCTAGCCAGGGTCACCATTTGACTCTCATGAGATTTAGAGTAGAGGGCAGAACCTGAGCTCTCTCTGGGAATCTTATGCTAAGATAGTGTCTCTGATCCAGACAGGACTCAATAGAAAGAATAAAGTAATTGCCATTTGAAGAACATTTTAAAGTATCTGTTACTGTGTTGAAAACCAGGGCTGGAGTTGGAGCTCGGTAGAGTACCAGCCCAGCACAAGCAGACTGAAGTTTGATCCCAGCAACACATAAAATAGGCATTGAGATGTACCTTCCAGTTCCCTTACTAGTTCAGAAATCAAGGAAGACGTCTTCCCAATTCTGTAAAATAGAAGCAGGTCTGTCCACCTATCCCAGTCATGCTAAGCTATAACAGTGGGCAATAATGGGGGTCCAGGATTTGGAAGCCTTGGGGATGGTTTGGACACACACACACACACACACACACACACACACACACACACACACACACACACGTGCACACTTGTCCACAGTAAGACATCATTAGGGAATCCAAGCATGTCCCCTGGGCCCTGAGCCTGCTCTGGTCTTTTAACTCAGGACCACCTGCCTGGTTGGCCAGTGGTACTTCCTTGGCAGGGATTCTGGCTGTATTCACTGTTCTGTCCTGGACAGAGAGGTGTATTAGTTTGTCTCTGCACCCAGATCAGCCAACTCCAGAGGAGAAGCAGAAGTGAGAAGGGAGCTGGGGGAGCCCCTAATACGGGAGGAAATGGGGTCTCTTCCTTTCTGCCCAGTGTTCCCCCTCCAAGCACATTTCCAGAAAGTGGCCTCTTTGTCTTTGGTTGGCTGGAAGTTGCTCCTCCTCTAGGAGCCAAATAGTTCCTCTCCTTCAGAGTGAGAGGCAACAACAGGATGAGGAGCCCAGCCCCTGCATATAATTTCCAATTCTGGCTCCTCTGGAGGATAGCACTAAGGCAGCCATAAATGGTCCAGCCTTGCCTGGGTGGAGCTAGGTCCTCCGAGCCCTCCAGAGGGCTGCATGAAACCCTGAGCTGTCCTTGCTTCACCAAGGAAACCGGAATGAGGAGGGGCCCACAGACACAGGCTGTCTGATTTCAGCTTCCACAGGGAGGGAAGGAACCGGAAGTAGGCTGGCAGCCTTCAAGCTGCTTCTAACTTGGGGCTCCCAGCAGGAGATTTGTAGGGGGAGCTGGGATTTAACACCTTGCAGGCTGGGAAGCTGCCAGGCTCTGGAGGACTAAGGCTGTGCAAGGAGGCTTCTTTTTCTGTCTCTCACACCCAGTGTAGCACGTAGCACTTCCTTAGCCTTGCGGCAGATGGGCAGATGTGGGCGAGAAAAAAGAGAGAGGTGTGCAGGAAGAAAGAATGTGTGCTTCCGGTGGGGGGCACTTCACAGACGGTGTCCTGAAAGAGGAGGAAAATTCTTGCTGCTTCCCAATGTGGAGGGAAAGGTTAGATCAGAAAGTCTCTAAGGCAGTACAATGTATCATCCAAGACCCACTACCCAAACTAGACAGATCCACATTTAAATCCCTGCTCAGCGACCCAGTAGCAAGAGCTGATTTTCATTGATTTTTCTGTTACCACTTCCATACACAATCTGTTTGGAGCCTCATAAGCCAGATGCCTAGGTGCTGCTTATTCACATCTGACTGAAGTTGAGGGAGGTTTAGAGGTGAAGTAGTTTGTCCAAAGCTGCACAGCTTGTGAGTCTGAAGCTGAGCCTCAGAGGGCAGTTAGTCTTAGAAGTTTGTGTCGTAATGATGCTCAGAGACTTGTGGGGTCTCCTGTTGGCCATCTGAACTTGGAAGCATCAGGTTCATATTTTCAGTGTTCAGCATCCAGGAAATAGGATGATGGATATTATTTTCCCCAGGTTTATCATGAGAGTTACCTGAAGTAAGCCTGGTACGGCTTTGAGCCAGAGCCTGACGTATAACAGCATTATTACTTCTTTCCTTCCTTCCTTCTTATTCGACAAACATTCCAGGTACTATTCTAGCTAAGGTCCCAGCTCTACCAAAGCAGCTAAGGAAGTAAATTCAAATGATCCCCAACGTGTGTGTGTGTGTGTGTGTGTGTGTGTGTGTGTGTGTGTGTGTGTGTGCGCGTGCGTGCGCGCGCGTGTGTGTTAAAAGGAAGACAAAGCATGATGAAGTTAGGCTGTAGAATGGGGGGTGGATATTTCCAGGGATGCTTGAGGAAGGGTCTTTGAATAAGTGACAGCTGAGGTTAATTACCAGAGGAAGGAAAACAATGAGCTTCCTGAGTTGAAGGAGGAGCAAGTTCAAGGTCTGGTGTTAGGAGGGACATGGTTGACAAAACAAGGCTGTGAATGTCACTGTGTTGTATGACTTTCCCTGGAGAGATGTGAGCAAATGTTTGTCTATGCCAGATAGAACACTAATGTCTAGCTTGGTGAATTTATGAGTTTACCTGGATTATTTACAGGAAGAGTACATGCTTGGAGTTATTTATAGGAGTGTGGATGACTTAAACATAGCTGCATCACATTAAACAAATCTCTTAGAATAGGCAACCATGCACTACACAAATTACAGGCCACTTAACCCGCCAGTAAGTCTCCTCTCCCTTGCAATTGTTACTACTTTTAAAATATTGGGGAGGGGGTCTTGTGAACCTTGTAAATTTCTGGAACATCCTCAGCCTTGTAGGATTCAGTAACTTCTTGCGTCTTATCAGCTTCCTTTACTTCATTAGCCTTCCCAGCCTCCTCTTCTTTCTGGAAGGAATATTTCAATGCAGAAGAAAAGGCTCTATGGGAAGGTGTTCACACAGTGGGTAACCTCAGTGAGCATAAATTGAGAATGATATTATCTGATTTATTTATTCATTTAAGATAAATAAGGACAGGCATGGGATCTGTGTGGAGAATAGACTGCTGGGTGTTAAGGATATATGCAGGAAAGCTTGAAAGAGACTAGGTAGTCACAGGGGTCCACAGTGGACAGCAGCAGATGACACTTCACATGGTGAAGCAAAGAAGCAGCCACACATCTCAGTAAACAGACAAATCAGACCCCTTAGTGAATCACAAAAGCTTTGAGTCTCACCCTCTTCAAAAATAAGGTTTAGGCTCTTTTCCTAAGACCATATTCATGTTTCTATTGCCATGGACAAACACCCGCTGATATTGCTGTTTTTCTTATTAGTTTTGGGATTAGCTATTTTGAGGGCTGACTCTGGAAGGGAACTACTGTATATCCAGAGTTTATGAGATCTCAATTTCTGTATAGAATTAGGGTAGATCAGTGTCCCCTATGGTGGTCAAGATGGTAAATGTCTTCATTTGCTGAGAGTTGACTGTCTCTTTGACTTCTCTACTCTCCTAATGTGCTGAAGAGCCAAAGGGTATCCTAATGTGTGGACACAGCTGTGAGCAAGAAAGCCTGTAGTTTAATAATGTCTCTCTGTAACCTGGGCTATCCTTAAACTTACAGCTTCCTGCCTCAGCCTCCCTGGGTGCCGAGATTATAGGTGTGCATCACCACACCAGCTCAGTAAGACTTCATTTACAGCAACAGGGAATAGGCTCCATTTGGCAGTTTGGGTCACAATTTGCCAAGATCAGGTAAAGAAAATCATTTACTTATATTACTCAAATGAATATTTTTTTACAATGTGATGACATTCCATGTTAAACTTCTAAGTCTTAGTGTAGTCTTTGGAAACGGTGTATGGGACCAGCAAAGCAAGGAATGGAATGCTTCTGGCTGTTGCTTCTGCTTCAGCCCGGAACTTGTTTTTTATCCACGGTTTGCCTTTTTAGTTGACAGACCTGATGAGAGCTTGAACAAGAGGACTTGGGAGAAAGTGAACCTCATCTGCTCATCCAATGCCTTTTCTAGTCAAGGAAACATTTATTATATAGTTTGTCACATCAAGTCCCACAAGTGGTCACAGACACATACATTGTCTAACTGGGTGGGAAGGAGGGAGAAGTGACACCAGAGAGACCACACCTTCAGCAGGAAGTGTCAGGAGGATGAGTAACATCCTAGAAGGCAGAGGCTAGATGTCGGGACTTCACACAGGCACAGGTCAGCCTTAGCCTCTCAGTGACAAGGCTGGAACACTGCGATGGTATCACTCAATCCCACATGACTGGACAGAGTAAAAGAATTAAATTATTCAAATTCCCTGGATTAAGAAATATTAACATTCTTCTTCCTCTTCTGCTTTTATTTTGTTCTTAGGGAGGAGACTAAAGGACACGGGCCCTGTCAGAATTTCTTGCGTATTACTCTGTTGAGCCCATTGTCTATGTCTAGAACTTTTCTTCTCTTTTCAGGATGTGGCCAGGTTCTTCGCGCTCCAAAGGGTCAGATTCTGTTGGAGAGCTACCCCTTAAATGCTCACTGTGAATGGACCATTCATGCCAGACCTGGATTCATCATTCAGCTGAGGTAAGGGGCTGCATCCAGAAATAAGGACTAAGACGCCATTAGAAAACTGAGATAGGATGGAGGATCTTGTGTCTTGGTGAGCGGGTATGAAACACCGCTGCTGGTCTTTCCTCCAGGATAGCTTTACCTCCTAAGGCTCTTCTCCTTTTCCTTTCCAGATGATGGACCGATTCCATCACACAGGGGATTTCTGGGTATATTGTTCTTCTCTAACTAGTGGTAAAGGGGAGGTGATTAGAACCCCTGGTTCTCAGGGTTACAAGTTTTCAGTAAGTATTTTCTGAGTGAATCAACTCATGACAATGGTGCTCTATGCCTTCTGGCATCTTAAATGGCTACAAAACCAACAAGAAGAAAGAAACTAGATCCCTTCCTAAATCCTCCTCAACCAAACCGGACTTGATAGCTGGGGTCCCCACAACCTGAGGACCTGGGCTTGGCAACAACATTCAATGGTTGGATTTTCTAGAGAAAAGCTGATCCAAGAAGCCCTTGAAGAGCCATAGTCTTCCTGCTTAATGGACTCTGGCCTGGGTCTGTGGAGATGAGAAAGCAGGTGTTAAAAATATTACAAGTGAATATTTCAGTAGTTGAGGGACCAAGACAAATGGGTTTTTCAGAGCCTCTGAGAGTGTCTCCAAGACTCAGGGCACAAAAATAAATCTCTCCTAAAATAAAATGGAAGGAACATGTCAGTTATTTAGGAATTCCAGAGAAGCACAGAAACATGGGATTTCATTCCACTTACTTAAATATCGACCTCTTGGCCAGGGACAGCGGAAGTGGTGGGAACATGAGAAGGCATGTGTACAGTGTTTCACCCAAAGCTCAATGGTCATCTCCAGTGCTCGATTTACAGCAGGAACCACAGCAATGCTGCTATGCAAATCTATCTCCCTGCCTATAAAATAACCTTAAAGCCATCCACATCCTGTTTACCCACTGCTCACAGCTTTCCTTTAGGGTCACCTTTAATTCTCCCTGAGATAGCTTCTAGATCCTGCCTCGGCTCCCTGCTTCCACTCTGGCCAATGCTGCCATTTCCTTCTGTCTGACTGATCTTTGTGCAGTGGAAATCCAGCCCTTGGCCCATTGTTGAAAGCCGCCACTGACTGCCATCTAGATTTATAATGATGTCTGCACCGCTTGGAATGCAGGATGAAACTGTCTCCTGTTGCTCTTAGCTCTCACTACACCCCTTGATTCACAGTCTAGTCCTTATGTTCCTCCTTTACTCACTGCCTGCAGTAGCTTTGACTCCCTTTCAGGTCTGCATACATGCCATACTCATTATGGCCGCTAGGACTTACAGACTCTCCTCCATGGACCACACTTACCCATGACCCTCCCAAGTCTACCTCTACTGCATCACTTGACTTTCACAGACATCTTACTTGACAGTAGCTTTTTTCTTTACCTAGTAAACGCTACTCTGAATATGGTTTATTTTGCGCTTGTCCCGAGTCTCATTCTTCATTATCCGTTTTCTCAAAGTTCATCTCCATGACGTCATCTGATCTTGAGTTCACCCCCAGGGTCTCAGGATGGACCTGGGCCCACCTGTTCCTTCTGTCACACTTTCCCCATGCAGATTTGGCATGTTGAGCCTGGAGTTTGACTACATGTGCCAGTATGACTACGTTGAGGTTCGTGATGGGGACAGCAATGACAGCCCCATTATCAAGCGTTTCTGTGGCAACGAGCGGCCAGCTCCCATCCGGAGCACCGGTTCTTCACTCCATGTCCTTTTCCGCTCTGATGGCTCCAAGAACTTCGATGGATTCCATGCTGTCTTTGAGGAGATCACAGGTAAAAAACCATAGTAACAAATGTGGCAGTGGATGGCTTGCCTCATAAAAGCAGGTCTCCATGTTCATCTTTATTCAAAGTTAGGATGCCAAGCTCTCAGAAGCAGCCTGCATACTGAGAGAGAGAAAGGAATGATGAGGATTGTCTTTTTTCCCTTCAGCAAAGCTCACCTGAAACAGGAACACAGAATTATGCCTCTCATATCCAGAGGAGGTGACTGGATCCCACAGGGTTGTGTTATGTGTTGAGGGCCACACAGGTATGAGAGTAGAGCCTAGGATTTGTATTAAATCTTTTTGACTCTAGGAATCATGTGAAGAGGCCACTCATGCTTAAGAGCAAGCTGTGTGACTTTGGAAAAATTCCTCTGCCTTTCTGAGCCTCAGTTTTCTAAGAAATAATAAAAAGAAGAAAAGGTGGACTGTTCCTTAAAGACACTCTGCAAGAAGAAGCTTGCATAACCCAAGAACTCCTGCCTAAGTCAGGAGTCTGTAAATAGGCACCACAAGTCTTCAGTACAAGTCTACACTTCACTAATAACTCCTGCTTGTATTCAGTCAAGCAACCCTAATTAAACTCAGTGGGTCACAAAAATAAATAAATAAAACCAAGAAAGACAGGAAAGCGACAAGGGGCTTAGTAGGACCTGGAGGGATTATGAAAGGCTGAGAGGGAATGTAAAAATGATTTAAAAAATGCACAATATCCATGTGTAGAATTCTAAAAAAATTAGAATTAAAAAATGTTTATTTTATGTGTACAAATGTTTGGTCCACATGTAAGTCTGTATGCTATGTGCATGCATGGTGCCCACAGAGGCCATCAAATCACCTGGGACTGGACTCTTGAAAACTGCCATATGGGTACTGGAACTTGAACCTGGGTCCTCTGGAAGAGAGGCCAATGCTCGTAACCTCTAAGTAATCTCTCCAGGCTCAGAAATACATATTCTAAAGTCTTAAACTTAAATGCCATTTACTTAATTACTCCAATCTCAACTTCAGTCCTGTCCTACCTCATCATACCCTGCCATATCTGGAGGTAGGATTGACCATCTGGACAAAACATGGAATTCTAAGACATCACTTCAGCTCCCCTTATTGTGAGTTTGGATTTCTCGTGTTTTACAGAATCTTCTGCGTTAAGGTCAGTTTTTAATGCTACCATGTAAGAGTAACAAAGGAAATAGCATATGCGCAACAGCGATCTGGTATCAGAAGGCAAGGGAGGAAGGTTTCAGGTGAGGTCTCAGGGAAGGAGGAGGTGAGAGGTCACAGAATCAGGGTTCCTTCAGCAAGGCCCCTTGGCCAAGACTAGCATCCTTGCTGCTGCTGCGGCTTCTTCCCTTCCTTTAAAATGGTGCTCACAGCAGCTCTGTGCACCCTGAAGAATGGATTAGGAGATGCAGTGAGAAGCATCAGTGGGTGTTTGGAACACACAGCCAGAGAGAGCTGTCAAGGTAGCCAGGGCGGGCAGTGGCAGATCACGAGCTTGTGGCCCTATGACTGAAGCAAAGCTCCCTCTGAGGAGCATTGGCGAACAGCAGTACTACCTCTTGTCCCTCAAGCACTCTCAACTGCTAACACTTGAGTTATTCTCCCCCAAACCTGTACTTGGGAATCTGTCCTGTAGGCTCTGCACCACGTGCTCTCTTCTTTGCTACCTTATTTCTCCATTGAGTTATGACTTTGCCCTTTTGACTACCCTGTAGCGCTTCTTTTGTCCACCATAAACAAACTACATTATGCTTCAGGCCATAGTCATTGTATACTCTCCTTCACATTGCCTTCATCTGTATCTCTCCAGGGCCCTCACTACTATTGCATTGAACTGAGCCAGGGGATATAGTTGTTCTACATAAGCATACATGAATTTAGAAATGAGGGTTAGCACATACATTAATGTTTCCCATTGGCCTTTGCAGGATAGGAAGTAGTCCCTTAGATGTTCAGTAAGCCACAGGTTCTAGGCTTCAATGAGATTTGAGTATTATGTGTGTTTTTGGAACTTCACATGATCACAAGGGCACTGAACTAAGAAGTTCGGAAATAGATCTGATCCATTACCTGTTACACTTCTTGGGGAGTCTAAAAAACCCCATCCAGTTCTGGTTTAAAGAAGCAGTGAGTTTTCTAGAGTTTCTTGCAGGAACGTGGGTGAGGGGTTCCTTAGAGGAACTGTACCACTCAGGAAGCATTTCCTAGCATGGTGATGACTCCTGGAGGCCACATCACTGGAACTGCTGTGCAATTTGCAGGCAGATACATCACGAAAGATTCTCCTTTTCTCCAGCTGGTTCGCTGGTTGTGTCACCTGGAAGAGAACTCATCAAGTCCCTGTGGGCTTGCTTTCATTGGTGCTCCTGTGTGTTTGCTTTCTGTATGTGGGTATTGTTGGTTGTTTTTACTCACTACTCTTCGGCTCTTAGGGGGCCCACCACCCAGTTCCCAAATAGATCACACAGAGTCTTATTCTAACTTATATGCCAAGCATTAGCTCCGCTTATTTCTAGCCATTGTTCCTTATGTTTATTTATCTCATCTACCTTTTGCCTGTGGGCTTTTTCCTGTTGTTACTTCCGTGGATCTTTCACTCTTTCTCTGTGGCTGGCTGTATGGCTGTATGGCCGTGTGGCTGTGTGGCTGTGTGACTGTGTGACTGTGTGGCTGTGTGGCTGTGTGGCTGTGTGACTGTGCAGCTGGGTGGCTGGGAGGCTGGGAGGCTGGGAGACTAGGTAGCTTGGGTGACTGGGTGGCTGGGTGACTGGGAGGCTGGGTGGCTGGGTGGCTGGGTGGCTGGGTGGCTGTGTGGCTGGGTGGGTGGGTGGCTGGGTGGCTGTGTGGCTGGGTGGCTGGGAGGCTGGGAGACTGGGAGACTAGGTAGCTTGGGTGACTGTGTGGCTGGGAGGCTGTGTGGCTGTGTGACTGTGTGGCTGGGTGGCTGTGTGGCTGGGTGACTGGGAGGCTGGGTGGCTTGGGTGACTGGTCCATATCATCCTCCTCTCCATGTTCTCTTGTTCCTTATTCTCACTTTTATCTTTTTCTCCTTCCGTTTATTCTCTGCCTGCCAGCCCTCCTATCCTTTCTCCTGCCTTGCTATTGGTCGTACAGCTCTTTATCAGACCAATAAGGTATTTTAGACAGGCACAGTAACACAGCTTCTCAAAGCTAAACAAACACAACATAAAAGGATGCAGCACATCTTTGCATCATTCAACAAATGTTCCACAGCATATGCAAGTGTAAGACATCTTGAAATAATATTTCACAATATGTGGGTACCTTAAACATACTTTTAGGGGTTCCAGACATGTTAAACAGCATCTGCGTCATTGGACACTTAATATCCATGTTTTCTGCATTCTCACACGACAGCATTATGAATTCAGTAAAGTGAACAATAACATAAGAAGTTGGGGAGAACACGGTTCAGATTACGGGCTAGGGAAGTGGATTCACTATTGGTGCTGACACTGACAGGTGCCTTTCTCTTCCAGCGTGTTCCTCATCCCCTTGTTTCCATGATGGCACATGCCTCCTTGACACAACTGGGTCTTACAAGTGTGCCTGCCTGGCTGGCTACACTGGGCAGCGCTGTGAAAACCGTGAGTATGTCTTTTGATGGGTTTTAAGGTGTTAGCGGGGCATGCAAAGGGATTTGGGGGCTTCCAGTAGTCTGTTTTCTCTAGTGGTCTGTCTGAGGTGGCACATCATATGGACACCTGAATTGTAGTTGTTGACGTCATGGTGTGTGTGTGTGTGTGTGTGTGTGTGTGTGTGTGCGCGTGCGCGCGCGCGCGCGCGCGCGTGCACACATGCAAGTGTAGGAGACCAGGGTTTGATGTTGAGTGTTTTCCTCTATTGCCCTTCTCCTTATTAATCTCCATTGAATTTGGGACTCATGGATTGGCTAGTCTTCCTGCTTGTGATTCCCAGTGCTGAAACTGCAGATGTGTACTGTCATAATGACTTTTAAATAAATGGATGCTAGAAATCTAATCTTAGGTCATTGTGACTTCACAGCAAGCATTTTACTCAGAGTCATCCCCACAGTCTCCTAAACACTATTCTCTCTCCTTCATTCTCTTTCTATGTCTCTTTATTGGTTGGGTGTTAGGGACTGAACTCAGGGTTTCACTCATGCTAAACGTGTCTTTCCACTTAGCTACAACTTTATCCCTTGTATCATGGGTTGACTATCATTAAACATCCAGCTCTTTGGTTCTTGTGGACAGTCATAACCAGAGCAATAACAACCCTCAGGAACCTGGGCCCCTAAAAAAAATGGAAACCAGGAGAACCAACACAAACAAATGATCCACACCAAAGCAGCGGGAATTTCTAAATTATTTCCTTGAAAAGGTATATTCTCTTCTGATGCTAGATTTGAGCTTTTGCCAGAATGAGAAACTTGAACCAACTAAGTCTAAGCGTACATCTAACAGGACATATCCTTTGGCCCTGGAATGTGGCATTACAATTTCCAAGCTCTACTGTGAAGTAGACCTTGTCATTGGCAAAGAGGAATTTCACTATCATGACTAGAAATTATTTATTGTGGTGTTTGGTGACCGAAGTCCTAGGTATAATGTGTGTCCCAGCAGAAATTGGAGACCTAATATTAGCACCACTCTCTACAGCTCTCTCTCTGTGATGAAATGTGCAGAGCAAGAATTAAGGGTGAGGACAAGTAGAGGGGGATTATGTCCTGAGCACGGATCCTCAAAATAGATCCAGAGACAGGGTGTGTGCAAGGAAGCCTGTAAGAACAAAATTCCCCACAGGTGCTCTTACAGCTTGAGAGAACTGACCTAGAAATGGAAAGAAGTCAAGCAAAAAACAGTCTCAAGAAAAATCCCAGGCTTTCTGCTTGGATGTAGTGAAATATGGAATCCTAGTGAAGTGCAGGCAAGGGTGCTGGGTGCTTCTACCCACATGGCCGTTAGTCACCAGCCGAGTCTGTTCCTAGGGGAGAAGGGACATGTGAACTCAGACTGCTGTCTTAGTTAGCTCTACTGCCAACTTGACACCTAGACTCATCTGAGAAGGGAGTTTCAGCTGAGGCACTGCCCCACAGGCCTGTGGGTGTGCCTATGGGGAATTGTCTTCTTTGGTGATTGATGAAAGCAGGCCCAGTCTGGCACCATTTTCTGGGCTTGTGTTCCTAGCTTGTGTAAGAAAGCTAGCTAGGCACGAGCCTGAAAACGAGCCAGTAAGTAGCCTGTTTGTATTGTTTCTGATGCATGGCCTCGGCTAGGAGTGAGTTCCCCCACTTAGGGGTAATGCTGTGTGGAATAGCAAGCGTCCCTGCTTTCAGGTTCCTGATTTAAGTTCCTGTCTTGACTTTCCTGAGTGGTGCACTGTGACCTGGAGGTGTAAGAGAGTCAAACCCTGGATTTCCTAAGCTATTTTTGGTCAGAGAGTTTTATCTCAGCCATGGATGGAAAGGAAGCTAGAACATATGCCTAGCTTCCTTAGCAGCTGCTCAGGGTGGTTCCAGGAATCAAGGAGCGGTTTCCTGAAATCATACAGGCCACACAGTTCAGTGGGGGAGGAAAAGGAAAGCATAGGAACAGGAGGAAGGGCTTCAAGGGCAGAGCACCAACCGTGTCATCTCCAGCTACTCCTAACTAGTACACACACGCTCTGTGCTCCTCTGCGGTCTGAGAGTCATCTGGGAAGTGGTGTGTTTTTCAGGTGAATGTTTATTAGCATTCCTTATGAACAGTGCATTTCAACAGGGAATCTCTGAGTATGCCACTGTGCTCTGTAAAATCTCTGGTGTAGCACAGCTGGCCTGAGTGTCACTGTGTCAGAGGCTTAGAAATGGCTGAGATTCATGGACCTCCCTTATTTGAGGACCTTTGTAAGGCAGATGAGAGCAGTACTGTTTTCTCCTGTCTCAAGGATTGGTATTTACTGTCTAGAGTCTTAACAATGGCAAGCTCTGAGATTCAGAAGGGGAAAGTGAGAGGAGGAAGGCTTACTTTCCGAATGTCTAGCCACAGTTTTGATAAACAGAGGTAACACTAGAAAAGAACAAAACATGAGCACATAAGCCAGACATTACAAACTGTTTCAAATGAGAAAAGCAAACTGCTCCAGCCGCTGTGACTGAACTATGCATGGGTGGCTTGCAGGTCAAAAGTGGATCTTCCTGTGAAGTTATTCCATCAGAAGAAAAGCAAGCATCGTGCAAAGACCTAGAGTAAGGCATGTGGATCGCAGCTTTATTCATAAATGGTCTCTAATCACTTAAATGCCGCGACTCTGGAATGTGGCTTTCTGATGAAGCGTTTGCATAGCATGTATTCCCAGCACTGCAAACAAGAAAGAAGGCACAAACAAATAAAAAACAAGCAAACAAACAACCACCACAGCCCCCAGAGAGATGGTCAAGGGAATTAAGTCTCCATTTACAGTCTTCAAACTACAGTTCAGAAACTGTAACCCCCTACTGTGTACTTGCAGCTGGGTGAAGAGTTGAGTACAGATATCTCATCTGTCATTTGCTAACAGTAGTCTGGGAAATTACATTTTTATTGTTTCCTCTAAGATCTAGGTCTGCTTTTCACGGTAGGAAGTTCAGGGTGAATTCTAGCTCAGCTGGAAAGACATCACAAAAATTCAGCCATGCACTTTACCTTGTTACTTCTGGCAATCTTTCCATAAGAAGAATTAAACTGAGCAGGTGTGTGTGTGTGTGTGTGTGTGTGTGTGTGGTGTGTATGTGTGTGGTGTGTGTGGTGTATGTGTGTGGTGTGTGTGTGTGTGGTGTGTGTGTGTGGTGTGTGTGTGTGTTGTGTGTGGTGTGTGTGTGTGTGTGGTGTGTGTGTGTGTGTGTGTGTGGTGTGTGTGTGTGTGTGTGGTGTGTGTATGTGTGTGTGTGTATGCACAAGTATGTACATACTTCTATTTTCCTTCTGAGGATATCAATGGGCAGGAGCAATATCCCCAGAGGGAATTATTTTTAAATTAGCAAGAAATGCAGGCAAGCATTTGGAGAATCTCCAAACAGCAAAATATCCAAATTGGACCTGGCACTTCTTCTTAAAAGCAGCTTCAAGAGCACCAAAGCCAGTATGAATGAGAGTCCTGTCCTTTATTGATGGGCCTTTAAACCTGGTCCCCAGCACATTCAGAGCCAGGAGTCAGAATCATGAATTTCTCACATAGTTTATGATATGTCGGATGCAGATCTTACTAAGTAGTGTGGTAAGAGTCTAGGTGATTAATGACCTTTGCTCAACGCTGAGTCCTTCCCTCAGGTAAGGTTCATCTGCCCCCTCTGTTCCAAACACAGTCCTTGGCATTAGATGTTCTTCTCATGTCTCATGCCTGTGAATGGGAGTGGAAAGGAATATATTTTTTCCACTGAATTCCTGAAGGAACATCTACTTTAAAAAGTCAAATAGGAGCTTTAGAGGTCACTCTGCAGGTAAAATGTTAGCAAACACGTGTGGGGCCTTTACATCAAACTCCCAGAACTCACATATAGCCAGATACATTATTGTGCACACCTGTAATGTCCATGCTTCTAAGAGAAGATGGAAGGTAGAGACAGAATTCCTGGAAGCTCAGGGTCCTAGTGTATGCAGTGTGTATGTGGGGTAGTGGTGGAGAGTCCCTGCTTCAAAGGTGGAAGGCAAGAAGCAATACTGGAGGTTGCTCTCTGTTTTCCATATAAGTGCCATGATCTGTGTATACCAGTATTTTACACAAATGTATACACACATACACATACATCACACATGATTATTTTTAAGAACTTGAGCAGTATCAGGTATATGAAATAAATTGAAATTTTTTTCCTGATATTTCTTTGTTCTCAGAGAAACCACTTTGAAGAACGCTGGGTCTATGTGTCTCAGACTTTTTCTAAGCTCTGCAAAGTTAAGTTAGTTATCTAAATCACACTTTAAACCAGTGATTCTCAACTGGGGTGGCTTTGCCCTCCATCTCCACACATACATGGCATTTGGCTACATTGGAAGATTATTTGGATGCAAATTGGTTGATGATGCATCCTGTGGGCTGAAGGATGCTGCTGAAGACACAGACCAGGCTCTGCTGCTCTTATCCAGCCCTGATGTCAGCAGTGATGAGGTGGGGAGACTCTATTTTAACCAAAAGTGACTAAGGTACACTTACAAGTTTTCAACGTGTTGTCAATGTCTATGGCATAGACTTTTCCCCAGGTAAAATGATTGTTGACTCTTCAATGGTGAATGTGAAAATATGCACTCACCCAACTCCTTAAGATGGACTTTAAATATTTTGTTATTATGAAGAGGGCTGCAACCAGGTATTTACATTACTTTATTGTTCACATGTACACTGAATTCCCAGATGCTGTACTGTTTGTTCAAAGGGCATACATGATTGTATTTTTGAATGCCTTTTGCTGAAAATGCACCAGGAGATTTGTTTTTAACCAATCACATCTAGGGTTGCAGGAATGGGTTAGTTTTCTCTACTTATTAAGGGATTATAAAAGGCAGGAAAAGTTTGAAAGTCATGAAAGCTAATGTTTATTCAAAGAAGACAATTTTATTGGAGTTTTGAAGAAAAAAAAAATCACAGGTCAGACAAGTTCAAATCTCAGCAGCTGAACAGAGAAGGAGACTGGAAAGGAGAAGGGGTGGGGAAAGGGAGTGGGGGGGCACACCATTTGAGTTAAGACAGCATGGAGGGCAGTCTTGTAGAGCAGACACATGGTGAAGGAATGGGCTTTAGAGGCAGAGTGAAGCCCTGAGTGTTAGGGAAAGCATGCTTGGGAAAGGCATAGAAGAAAACGTTAGGCTTCTCTGAGTGATTCAGAAAAGTAGATGGACTGTGCTCCTTCACAGAGCATGGAGCAAAAATTCTGGGAAGGGAAGGTATTGTCATTCATTAAAGGGATAATTGTTCTCCTATCTCTTTAGCGTGGTTTGAAGTGAGCCTGCCTCTAGGAGTGAGCCTGTCTTCTAGAATGGTGGTCCCTTGGCTAGGTGATTGAGTGGTCTAGGTCTATCTGGGTTAATTCCTTTATACTTTGGGGAGCTTGGAATAGTGGGGCTCCACAGACCTGATATTTCATTGCCTTGATTATAAGGAACCAGTTTCCCCTTGATGGGCCTTACCACTGTGGCATCAAATCTTCAGGATGACCCTTAAGAAATAACCGTTCTTCAAAATATGAACTGGAGCTGTATCTCAGAAATTAGGGGCTATTCTCATGAAACTGGAAATGGATTTCTACTTAAATGAACCCATCAGTCTTAAAAGAGTTCCTGATTAGATTCATGAGGTTTGACTTTATTCCAGGGGTCAGCAGGATGCCAAAGCCCCTGACAGAACAGCCTGTAGATGTTGGCTCTCAGCTTCACCTTGCCTGAATCCTTTCCCAAGGTGGAAACCTTTCCTCTGCTCTTGAGTGACCTTCTCAAAATCCTAACTAGGGGGAATGGCCCCTCCTTAGCCCTCAGGCTCAGCTAGTCTCCTGCCAATACCCTCAGCGACCTCCAGGATCCCCGGGCCACCATGTGAGAAAACGGGGCCCTTTCTTTCCTCTGAGGGTTCCTGTTTTATTGTATGGAGCACAAGGACAAAGCAAGTCTTCTAGTAAATGGTCCGAATCTTGTTTTGAAAGAGTCGAGAGTGAGAGATTCATCGCCTGCTCCAATTTCCATGTTGTCTTTGTTCCTCTGGCCCAGTTGACAGAGCTAGGCTTTCCCTTTGCATCCTAATGAAGGCCGATGAAATGGACTAAATCTTTAGTCACAATGTTCACACTGCAGGCTCTGACGCTCCTTGGAACAAAACAAATCAGTCCTCACCAATTAAAGTAAAACGGTGAATCTGGACTCACTGGGGTTTTTGGAGTCTCAGGAGGTTTCCCACTGGTCTGTCCCAAGGACCTGGGAGAAAGGGCAGGATAAGAGGCACGCTTTATTCTTGAGCTTCAAAGCAGCAGCCGGAGTTTCTCATCCGATTGAGCCATTGGGAACTTGGGGAGGGTCCATGGAAACATGAATGCTGATGTGAAGAGAATGTGGAAGACCCTAGTAGGCAGCAGCCATGTCTCATCATAGATGGGTAAATGAAATGTAGTGGGTTGATGGAAACGGTCCTGAGATCTGACAGGTGGGCCATTTAAAATACATCAATGCACTGCCTTTTTCTCTCAGTTCCAAAGGCTTCTCTTATTCATCAGATATTGGAAATGGATACATCTTTGTTTAGTGTGAGGTGGTGCAGGTTGGGCTGAAGGTCTTAGAATTCAAGGCTGGATGACTTTGAGTTGATGTGTGTACATTTCCCAGCCAGTCAGCCTTGAAAGAGTGATTTAACAGATTTGCGCCTCCATTTTCCTAGTTAGAAGTTTCAGAAAAATAATAGTAGGTAATTCTCACAGTGTTTGTGGGGATGAAGCTTAGTGATCCATGTAAGACAGAGTTGAGTATTAGAAGCTATTATTTTAAAAATATGATTATTAATGGCTCCTTTAAAATAGAATGCCATTTAAAGTTAATTTAAAGTTTCTGTGAATAAACCACCAAAATATTTCATATTATTTAAAATAATGGCTAATGACATTGTTATAAATAATATGATGATACTTTAGGATAAAATCTCACTAAGATATGGTACATGAAGGAACAAATGACTAGTTTTGACCTTTCTTTTTTCATTTTATAATAATCGATTTCCATTTTACATATTTTTAAAACTATTTCTTCTTTCCTATATATCTAAAAGATTTAAAAAACTTTTTTGAAAATAGATTTTTCTCTCATACAATATATCTGAACCAGTGTCCCTCCCTACTCTCTTCCCTTAGTGTATAATTAATGGACTTGCATGTGATATTTCTATATATGCATATAGCATCCATTGATCATGCCCTTCAACCCTCTCCTTCCTCCCTCTGTAATGAGGAAGAATGTTTTCCTAGTCAGAGATTAGCAAACAGTGTACCCTCCAAATAGTGGAAATAGATGAAGCCATAGAAATCACTCAGTGGTGCAGCTGCTCCACAAACATGGGATGGAGCTGACCACGCGGTAGGGCCACCTGCTGTAGGAAGGCTCAGTCCATCCACCTGTTCCTTGTCTTAGTCCTCTTGGCTTTTGTTTTGGCAGATGAGGTCAGTGAGGCAGGGCTTATGCATGAGATAGATGTTATGTAGCTCCTGGGTTAAGAGGTTATCCACTAGAGATGGGATGGGCTGTGTGCCCACCAACAGTCGGGGCACCAAAGAATTAACCTGAAATGGACCAGGCGGTGATGGCACATGACTTTAATCACAGCACTTTGGGGGCAGAGGCTGGAGGATCTCAGTGAGTTCCAGGACAGCCAGGACTGTTGCATTGAGAAACAAACAAAAGACAAAACAACATCTCCCTTCTGCCCCCCCCCCCCCCCCCCCCCCCGCAAAAAATCAATTAACCTGAAATAAGCATTTCTGAGGACACAGCCCCAGAGGAACTACAGCCCCAGACATAGGCCACAAAACTCCCTTCTATTTGAAAGACCTGCCTTGGAGAAGATTCTTTATCTGGTCTCTACCAACTTCAGAAGGTCAAAAGGTGAAAATGTCTTTGTAACTTTAAAGACATTATTGTTGGTATCCATGTACTAAAAAAAACAAGTCCTTTTTCCTTGAGACAGGTTTCACAGCTGTCACCCTGGCTGACCTGACTGAGGCTTGCAACCCTCCTGCCTCCTAAGTCCTCCACAGTGTATTCCAGGCATGTGCCATTGTGCCCCATTCCTAGTGTGTGTGAGTGTGTTTGTGTGTGTGTGAGTGTGTGTGTGTGTCCAGATGTGCATGTAGAAGCCAGAGTTGACCTCAGGCATCTTTCTCAGGAGCCATCTATCTTGTTGTTCAGAGAATGTCTCTCTCTGACCTGGAGTTTCTCATTCAGCTAGCCTGACTTAGGAAGCCGCAGGGTTCCTTATGCCCCTTTTTTCCAGGGCTGGGATTACGAACACATGCCATATGCCTTTTCCATGTGGGCTCTAGAGCTTGAACCCAGATCCTCATGCTCACGTGGCAAACACTTCACTTGCTGAGTTGTCTCTCCAGGCCTATATCCATCTTGACCAGGACTCAAAACACTCCTCAAATTTGGGGAAAACCAAAGAAGACTATTCTATCCAAGCAGATCCAGAAGCAGACCATTAGGTTTCTCATATCACATAAGTGGCCGACTTACTCCATCACAATAACACACCAGGTTGATTTTGAGCAAAAAAAAAATTTAGTGACTAAGGCTTTCTGAAAAATTGTCAATGTTGTCCATCTCTTGGACACAGGCAGTTTTAAATAGGCCATCCAAGCACCGGAAATTAGTGTTTGAAAGACACAGTGTCCCAGAGGCCACTTGAGATCAAGATCAAATAGCCAATTAAGCCCCAGTCTCCAAATTGCTGCCGGATGAATGAATAGCTGTGTGTGCCATCCAAGCCAACTCCACATGGGTAGCACCTTATTCACACCACCAGAGGACGGGAAACATCAGGGAAGCAGAACTCTACCAGCTGGAAAGGGATAAAAAGAGATTTTGGTGAAGGTTAGTGTCATTATTTCTGATTGGTAATGACCTTCAAGAGAGTAAAACACACTAAATTTAGTCCAGAAGCACCAAATTCAAGCATGAAACCAACAAGAAAGAGCATGGAAGAGAAAGATCCCAAGGTCTGCTTGTCTCTTTGTACTGAGTCCGGGTTTAGAATATCAAAATCCCAGGGAAGAAGTAATGTCTTGTCCAGTCAGAACCCAAGCTACCCCAAGTTCTTTCCTTGATTTTGGTGATGGATGTGAAGAGTACACTGAGAATTGAAACTAACATCCTCCACCCCAGCTCCCCTTACATCTAGATCACAGGGTGACACCTCATATGGACTTCAGGTCGACGCCCTTCCTTGCAGTATTCATAGAGGCAGAAAACCAACTCGAACTTTTGCTCAGTGGGTAACTTGGTTTTCACAAATATTTTATGACTAAAATTTGCCAAAAGGCAAATATACGTCCTCATTCATCATTTTGTGATTCACTATAGATCATTTGTGGAGTCAAGAAAGATATAAATAATAACAATTAATTAAAAATAATAATAAGTAGAATTAACAATAAAAATCAGAAGAAAGTGTTGAGATTAGACAAAGGTCATCACAAGTTCATCGAGGGGTTAAAACATTGATTTTATTCTGACTCAAACTCCTTTCTTCTCTATATCCTATATATATATGTGTGTGTGTGTGTGTGCATGTAGATACATGCACACACACACACACACACACACACACACACACACATGACTATGAGGCTGAGAAGCCTGTGATTCGCTGTATGCAAAGTAGAGACCCAGAAAGTCTGGTGATGAAGTTTGAAGATCAGAGAACTATGATATAGCCACCTGAGCATAAATAAAAGGCTAAAGGGCCAGGGCTTCCACACTTTATGGAGCTCATGAAGGACAGTATTTTCCCCACATACTGGCGTGAGAATACAGTGTTTGACTTTTGCTGTGCTGGGTTTTGGGCTTGCTCTGGTATTAACTCTCTTTTCTGTGGCAATGTTTACTCTGTGCCAATACTGGAAGTATGAAGGGGTTTTTTTTGCTGTTTGTTTTTATTTATTTCATGGTGGCTCATATGTCTCCAAGTTTGCCATGAGTCTCAGAAAATTCTTTGAGTTTTTGAGCAGTAGTGAGAACTTAAGGAACTTTAGAAATAAACTGAATTTATTTTGCATTGTGAGATGAACAAGAACCTTGTAGGGGGTAGATATGGCATGGTGTGTTTTAAAAGTGATGTGTTTGCATGTCAAGTTGGCAAGGAATGGGCTTCTAAAATATGGGATAAGCTTTTAATCAATGTCAAGTGGCATATATGTATTTTATATGTACCCCTGCTGCCACCAGTACTCCAGTGAGCTTCTGTTAGCTAGCATTTGTTGAGGTCCTTCACAGCCTGTTCAAATTCTCCAAAAGCCTCATGGGTACTCACTTCCTCCTTGGTTAGCATGCTAGCTTTTGATGTGATTTTATAATAGGCATTAATCACAAGCAGGCTGATGATGATGCAAAGAGTGTATTTATTCTCACACCCTCACTTGTGTGTCTTCTTTGTCTCAATCAGAATGAGTTGATTCAGTCAGCCTAAAGAAATTAAATGGAGTGACAGCCCTTGACAATCTAACTGAACTACTGAGATTCTTCCTTCTCTTCATTTTTTGGTAGGCTGTCACATGTGCTTGGGTCTGTTTAAGATGGGCTGACATAGAACCCGCTTTGTAGCCCAGGCTAGTCTTGAACTTGCAACGTTCCCTACTCAGCTTCCTGAGTCCCAGAGATAACAAGTCTATGCCACCAGACCTGGCTGAGGGTTTTCTTCACTGAGAAAAATTTTGCTTGGTAAAAATCAGTCCAAATGAATAAATAACTTGATGGAATGCCAGGGCTCCCTTTCATTTGTGAGTGCCTAAGTGAGGCAGAGGAGAGGCCAGGCACACAAGGGTATTAGAATAAACCAGAACTAACGTCGTATTTATGGGTTTGATATGGAAAAACTGCTCTGTCTGCATCCATGAATTCACAACAGCTTCACATGACTCGCACAAAATCAAGCTAACAAATTCTAGCATGGATGAGGGAGGGCTCATGAAGTCTCACCCTAGCTGAGAAGCTATTGGCTGCTGGAGTTAGGAGAATATGTTTTCTTCAGGATGCAGCCCCTGAAAGGCTACTCACACTTCAATAAATGGTCCCATAGCCATGCACATATGTCAGCACTAGCTAAGGGGGGGGCGGGGAGAGAGGGGGGGAGGGGAGGGAGGTTGTGGTGGAGGAATAGAAAAGGAATCAGAGGTGAGGGAACAGGAAATAAACTGGATTATATTATATAATTATAATAATTATACATATTATATCATGTATGTATTTCTCAAACAATAAATTTTTTGAAAAAAGTTATAGAAAATATTTGCCTTTTTCTGCTTGACATGGGTGGGGGTCACTTGTTAAATATGTAATCATCAATCAGCATCTCTCCAGTCCTCCAACAAGTGACATGATAGATTTTGTAAAGACAAAGTAAGGGGGGTTTTGTTTTTGTTTTTTTCCAGGCAGCTTTTTAACCAGTCTTGTCTACAAATTTAAACTTAGAACTTGGAGATCTAAGCAAAAGAAAACTGATAAATATTCATGGAAGATTAGTGTTTCACATTAAAATTCTAGGTTCATTCATAAAATATATTCATTTTGTGGACAGGAATGTTATATGGATAATGATGTAAGGGAAGAGGGAGCAGGTTGCCTTTCCATGAGTAGGCTCTGCCCCAGGGCCTGCTGACCATCAGAGAATGGTGAGACAGCTCCAGTATGGACGGACTTCCTTCTGTTATAGTCAATGTTACTTATTTGGATGCCAGAAAGTAGTGTCATTATTGTGCACCAGTGAGCCACTTTTCTTGAAGATAATGTCACAAGGTCCTGATATATTGTATAATGTTGCCATCTCCATCTCTACTTCTTGTCGTTAGTTATATGACCTTGGTCATCTCAGCTGTCAGTGTGATTATTACTGTACCTATCAGAAGGAAGAAAAACAATATAATTTTATTTGCTCTAAATCAACTTAAATCCAGCTCTTGGATCTATAATTGGGAATTAAGTGTTGGTTATTGTAGGGACCTTCTTCATGCTATAGGCTGTATAGAATCATGTAATGTAGACAGCATCAAATCATCAAGGAGAATCCTGAGCAAACTATTATTCATCCTGAGAAATCCCATTGTCTATACCACCTGACGACTTGGGTACAATAGCTTGGCTGGAATGGATCTTGGAGCAAGAGAATATTTGTGGAAGCTGGGTACCATTCTGTAAGGGTATATTCTCCAATTTCCTGCTCTCCTTCCTTCAAGAACTTCTTACCCAGTCATGCTGATGGCTCTGTGAAAATTTCCTCGCTAGGTTTCCATCATTGTCTACAGAGTCAAGAAGGAAAGTCATGAGAAATTCTGGTGCCTCAAGCTAAGGAAACAGCAGAGCTGTCTTAGGCTAGTTTCTCCTGGATCAAGCATTTTGGACTATGTTTTTGTTAAAGCAAGCACTCCAAGGATCAGACAGTAAGAGAACCAGAAAAGACAAGAAAGTAGGAAATCAGACAATCATGTTTTCCACTGAATTCTCAAATACAGCCTGATCCCACAAGGTTCTGGAAACTGAAAATTACAGCTCACAAAACATGCCCATCCTATTGGAAACCCTTGGTTGGATAAAGGGTGAGAGGAAGTCAAGGTTGGGCAAGCTAGTTTTTATTCTCTGAAGGATGCAGGTCCCAGCTATACGCAACAAGACACACCTTGAGAAGTTGAGGGCTGGTCTCATAGAAGGTCTCCAGGGATATGAGGAACCTGGTGGGGCTTCAATAGAATTCAAGATAAGAGCAGTTTACAGTCATCACATGTGCGCCTGTAAAAGGGAATCATAATGAAGCACCTCATATAATGCCCTTCCAGGAGCGAGGGACTAAGGGTAGAGGAGGTCTTTAACAATCAGTTCATCTGAAACAATATTCAAAAAAAAGTTCCTCTTTTGTTTGTGCACTAGCATATATGGGCATGATAAATCCATGTGTTTGTGTCCCCAGGCTGAGTATCAAGAGGAAACAGAGCAATGTGCTGTTTATTATTAATCATGGGATGTTCTACTTAGCAAAGTAGGAGCTCTAGCTCCTTTAAGCCAGAGACAGAGATATTTTAAATTCTCTGTTGGCTGGGTCTGAAATATCCATCCCACTGAGGTGAAATGAGACATAAAGCCCTTAAAAAATCAAACAGAAAAAAAATCATGAATCTGTCCAATGGGGAGATACAAAGCTTTCTAAAAAGGGAACACACGGAGGGTTGGGGATTGCTTTGAAACCTGTGGGAAGGATTGCCAATGAGGTGCGAATGGTCTGTATGTCCCCCCAGGAAGAAGTCTAAACAAAGAGAAACAGCTGTGGGTAGACCAAGTCTTAGACTTCGCTTCAAAAGCATCATCCATGGGTGCGTAGCTTTGGAAGATATGGGGAATGGGGGAGAAGAGACAATGATGTCCAGGGGCTGTTTGCCATGGGAGTAAAAAAAGATCTTCCTATGTGACATTAAAAATACAAAAGTAAAGACACTTGGTACCTAGACATCTGGAGTCAACTTGAATTTGAAGCTCCTCATTGCTAACCTGCCCAAAGTTCAGACAATTCAGAGGGATACAGCATTATGCTCTAGTGCAGTGTTTCTCAGCCTTCCTAATGCTCAGACCCTCTAATGCAGTTCCTCATATTGTGGTGAACCCCAACAATAAAATAATTTTCATTGCTACTTAATAACTGTGGTTTTGTTACTGTTATCAAGAGAAAGGAAATAATTTTGGAGATTGAGGTTTTGTAGAGGGACTGCCACCCACAGGTTGAGAATTACTGCTCTAGTAGTTCTAAAAATGGTCCTTTAACACTTCTTTTTGGGATGTTATGTGTTTTTATTATTTTTTAATTAATTAATTAGCTAATTAATTAATTTTTTTTTTTACATTTTAAGCCCAAGCAAATACATTTATAGTCCTGCTTTACACACAATAACAATAAGGTTTGGAGGCATTAATTTCCAATTCATTCAGTAGAGGAATGAATCAGTTCTACTTCTTTGGTGAATTGTGATTATTTGAACTCTTATGCTACAAGACCACTGTTTTCCACCAGTGCCTAGTGGCTGAAAAGATCTCATGAAAAAACTTGTGTAGGTCAATGATTACACAAGATATTAAAGAGATATTTTTCCCTTGGGATGGAGAGCCTATGGGGACATATAATAAAAGGCACAGAGCAACAAATGTTGACTTTGGATACTTAACAGAGAGGATCCAGTTTGTCTTGCCTGAACCTTGATTGCCTAAAAATAGAATCATCGTAAACAATAATAAACAAGATATTTTTGTTTGTTGACATTTCATGACAGCAAAATTTGAAAATAGAATATAAAGAAGCAAAAGCTATTGCCAGTTTTATAAGCCATAGATAATGACTATTTTAAAGTATATTTTCCACATTCTACAACCCCTCACTACTTTGTAAATATATATAAATATATATATGCATACATATATATGTAAGTTTCTTCATGGTTTGGGGGGATTTGAGACTATTAATCTACAGGAAATTTTTAGCTACTCTGTTTTAGTACATTGCTTCTGCTCCACTTCTCTCTCTTCTCATCCAGGGACACCAATTTACATACATTTTTATTTCCTCTACATTTTCACCTTTTGGCCATTTAATCTTAGTTATGATTTTTTCTCATTAGTGTTCTCCCAGCTTAGTACTCTCCAGCCTCAGTAGATTTCCTAGTAAATTATCCACTGAATTTTTTATTTTATCATTGTACTTTTTCTATTTTGGATTTTTCCTGTGGTTATGTTTCACGGCTTATGGTTTTCTGCTAAAATTATCAATCCTGTCTTTGGTTTCCTTGAACATATTCAGTATAGTTATTTTTTAAAGTGGTACCACAAACTATATTATCTAGATCTCTAATGAAGCTCTTTCTATTGTCTGTTTCTCTTGATATTCAGTAATGTGACCTTGTCTTCCACCTTGGTCATTGTGGCTACAACAGGATGGTATAGACTCAGTGAGTCAACATTTATTTCTCATAGTTACGGAGGCACTAGAAGATGACTCTTCTCTAGTTAATACCTTTCCAGTTCACAGGTGCTGCAATCTTGCCAAGCTCTCAAATGAAGGAAGACAAGAGAGAGAACTCTCTGGATCCCATTTTCTAAAAGCAGTAAATATCATTCACGAGGGCTCCATCTTTATGGTTTAATTATGTCTCAAACACTCAACCTTAGGATGCCGCAATATTGGGAGTAGTTAGGATTTCAACAGAGGCTTTGAGGGAGACACAAGTGTTCACTCCATTTAATATTCCATTGGATCCTCGCTTCGAAGTATGCTTGGATCTATCCTGGTGACATTATATATGCAATAACTTAAAACCATGAAATATTCTCGGAATTCTCTGTCCTAAGTTCTCACCAAGTTTCAAGCTGCTCTGTTGATTTAACTGTGGCTTTTTTTAAAGCTCAGAAGTAAGACCTGCTATGTGAAAAGTTTACATATGACCTGATTTGACAAATGTCATGTTGTAAAATATACACACAGAAGAATTTGAAAATAGACTCATATCCTCACAATTTGGGTAGTGATGGTGATATATTCCAAACCATGTCTCTTTCATTATATTGTTAAAGTCTTCCCAGTGAGAGAAATGAGTGAATTGAATATTCTAAATCTATTTTTTTCCAAAGGTTCAAAAACTCTTCAGTGATCAACCCCACAGTAAATGTGGCAGATGTATGACCCCCAAGGATCTAACCCAATCTAAACCATAGTGTGGGAGTCTATCATACTATATAAAAGTACCTCTTTCCAAGGAAAGAAAAACCCAGCTCTCAAGTTTATCAGCCCAAACCATCATCGGAAAGGGTTTCTTAACCTTCTGCTGAAGCTGATGTGACTGTACTTTAGTTCTCACTGTTCCAGGACTGGCTTTAAATACTGCCCAGCTAAGCTTGGCCATGAGCAAAGCTCAAAATGGGTTAAAAAAAACAAACAAACAAACAAACAAAAAACACTTGTATTACACAAACTTTAGCTCTTAAATTGACTGATTGTCCATAGATTTAAGCCAGAGCTAGGCAGTCTAGTTGGTGGTTATGGCCAAGTGAATATGTCTGCCCCATGTAGGCCAAATGCTACTCCAAATTGCAGTTGAATGTTACTATATGGGAGCATAGATCCAGGCATTTCAGTCCTGAATCGTGTGAAAGGCCGATAACTTGGCTTAAAATCTCCCAGCTACTATGTTATGATCCCACAATTTTAAACATGCAAGTGGGCTGCGCTGCACCTTTTATTACAGTCTCCAGGTTCCAGCAGTGACCTTTCAGCTGTGTGTTCAGAACGGAATGCATCTGCACTAGATGAAGGCAGTAGCATTGGCTGTTTCCTTTGCCTGTTCCTCCCACACCAGAGTCATTCCTGAGAACAGCACTGGGGTTTTCTGAGTCCAGTTGAGGTGGGGTGCTTTGTTATACCATCTCAGTATTTTTGAACAGCTTGCTCACTGAGGTCCTTTCTCTTACACTTAAAATAGGAGCTTAGGATTCACTCACACGAGGAGCTGCTTATATTACATAACCCCAAGGCACACAGATTATGATTGATCTATTGCCATATGGCCTGGACAGTGTCCCAGTAGAGACAAGCCACTCATTTGGCTGGTTCTAGCAGTCTTCCCAAGCGGCACATAGAAACAACATATATTTATTTTTAATGTTTGAATATTTTAGGAGATTATCTAAATGAAAATTCTCTTCTTGCCTGGGGGCAAGTAAATAAATTGCTGGTAATTGGGGCAGTTATAGGAAGAAAGCCTGGTGAACAATTACATTATGTGAGGACTATTCAGAGGAATGAGGTTGTACCTTGGAAGAAATGACTGAAAAAGAAATCAGGGCTAGGCACTGGAGAAACGACTCATGTGTTGCTCTTGCTGAGAAGCCAGGTTCTGTTCCCAGCACCCACATGGTGGGTCACAACAACCCAGCTCAAGGAATCTGATCCCTTTGAACACATAGCACACACAACAGATGCAAGCAAACACTCATATATGTAAAATAAAATAAACGTTAAAAAGAAAGAAACAAGGAAAACTGACAGGCCTTTGGTCTTAAATTCAATAACTAAAGTTTGGATTCTTTAGGAGACTCCACGTCTGTGGCTGAAATGCTTAGAATGGTTACTGATGCCGCTTTTGACTTTAAGTCTCTGTCCAATAGGAATGAAAAAATTAAAATTTCTTCATAATGAATGCTAACTGTGCAGATGTAAAGTTCTATTTGGAGACCAGGGAAGTCTGCTAGATCTACAATTATATTATATAGTGTTATTTTGTTTTATTTTATTTTCTATGTATGGATGTTTTGTCCACGTTTGTGCCTGTAAACTACTTACATGTCTGATGCCTGAAGGCTAGAAGACAGAGTTAGATTCTCCTGGAACGGAGGTTATAGACAGTTGTGAGCTACTATATGGGTGCTGGGAATTGAACCACAGTCTTCTGTAAAAACAGCAGTGCTTTCAATTGCTGAGTCATCTCTTCAACACTCTGAGTTTTTGTTTGTTTATTTGTTTGTTTGTTTTTCTAACTTAAAGCTTCAGCATATTGTTCCTGGAGATGAAAACTGAGGTCTAAATCCATCTCAGATATGCACTCTTGTTTCCAGCCAACTCTATCTTCTCAGTACACAGCATAAGTAGGAGACTGGTAGAGTGTGGTTTAATTACTTATATGTTAGGAAATAAAAATCATATAAGACACTATCACCAAAAAAATAAATCCACAATATATTAATTGAAAAGTCCAGGTGACATGTTTACAATGTCCAGGTTTTCCCAGCTTCCACAGGGTGAGAAAGAAATGAACAATATCTTCTAAGGCCCAGATTTAGTGTCCAACTGATTTATATTTAGAATGAATGATTTCTCAGTTTAAGAATAAGTCATAAAACAAGCCGAAGACATGTTTAACACATGCTTCTGTATGATGAGGTTTCTCTCAGAGTCTCTTCTAAGCACGGCTGTTAGCAGGTTTTCTGTCGCTGTATTTTTAATTGAATGAAATGTGAGGAGAGTCTATTCTAAAATCGGATGACTCAGACTTTTAACAGTTCTTTTTCCTTCTTTTTCCACTTCTAGTCCTTGAAGAAAGAAACTGTTCAGACCTTGGGGGCCCAGTCAATGGGTACAAGAAAATCACGGGAGGTCCCGGCCTTCTCAATGGGCACCATGTGAAAATTGGCACGGTCCTCTCGTTCTTTTGTAATGGCTCATACGTTCTCAGTGGTAACGAGAAAAGAACTTGCCAGCAGGATGGAGAGTGGTCAGGGAAGCAACCCGTCTGCATAAAAGGTCACTCAGGGATGTTTCTGGATTCTGTAGTGTGTGTAGAGTTGTTACAGTCCTTTGACAGGTCCCAGGCCTGCTTATGAGTCTCTGGAATCATGTTTTTTGTAGGCTCACCCTCAAACCATTTGTGACTCTTTCTTGGAGAGTAACTTTGGCTTCTTTTGTTCTCTCTCCACTGCTGTCTTCTCCAAGGACAAGAGTGGTTTGGGAAGATGACAGGGCTGAGCTTTAGATATGTAAATCCAAGGATAGAATTTGTAAGCCTTTGGTCACACCTTTAATCAAAGGGTCAATGAGCACAGGTTCCTAGCCAGATGTGAGGGGAGGCTACAGATGTATATGGCTAAAAACAAAGATGAAACCTCTAATGGGTAACTTAATAAGAACAAATGAATGGTTCAGAAAAAGAGAGAGATCAGTATTCCTGAAATGGAGTAGATAGTGTGAGATAGGTAGATCTGAGGCAGTCAGGAGGGACTGGAGGATGCTAGGAGGAGCTGGGATGGTACTCTGGATGAAAGACAGGAGAAGAAGTAGCTGTAGATGGAAGCCGGAAGCATCTGTCTTACGGTAAACTCAAAGCAAGCTAGTCTAGGAAGTAACATTTAAAATATAGGCTAGGGAGAGAAAACCCTGGCCTGTTGTGTAGGGAGGTGAACCCCAGCCCCAGTCACAGTGGAAATGCAGCTTCTCTCTGACTTTCTCCATTAGCTGATTTTGGCTGACACCTACTTAACTGAGAAGAGAAGTGTGTCCATGTCCCAGATTGTCAAGATCACTGCCCCTGCCTTCCACTCTCTCTGCTGGGTGTTTGTCAACAGCCCGCACCATGGGGAAAGGAATAAAAGAGAGAAAGCGGATACATGTGAAAGGGATAAATCACTTTAGACTTTTGCCAGAAGCGACTTTTCTCCTCCCAGCCCAGGGCCTGATGTTTTATTTCATTAAGTATGGGAACGGTGTTGCATATGTCCTTGGAGGTTTTTGTCAACTTTCTCTTACAAATTGATACAACCAAAGTACTCTAAGTTGCTAATTAGACAAATGTTGGCTGCTAGATTGGGAAAGTAAAATGGAAAGGATTCGTTTTCCCTGGAAGAAAAAAAAAAGATGTTAGTGAATTGAAACTGGGCTCCGAGTTGTCCTCTGGTGACTGCTAGGGACCTTCCTTGCAGAGACAGGACAAGGAATGGTTGGTTATTTATAACTGGCGCTGTGAGGACTTCTTCATTCCCTCTGTGGGCTAGATTTGGAGTTTTATCCCATTATGATCTAGTTTGCTAACACCATTCCCATGAACAGATGGCCCTAATCTATGAAGTGCCACTGTCCTGGGTCACCTGGACAGAAGAGTCCTCCCCTCCCCCCAGAGGGGACTACTAGATTCGGCAGAGGCAGCTGCCAGGTGAGAAGCAGCTGACATCATCTAGCGGAGTGCACTGTTGAATTTTCCCTAATACTTCCAGCCTCCCAGCCCAGGGAATGAATGTAAGGTGTCTGGAAGTGTGGGAGTCGGGAATCATTCTGGATGGCGTGGTGTGAACAGTGAATGAGAAAGGCTCATACAGCATGGTTTATCTGTTTCTAGCCTGCCGGGAACCAAAGATCTCGGACCTGGTGAGGAGGAGAGTCCTCCCCGTGCAAGTTCAGTCAAGGTGAGGCCATGCCTCTGAGCTCTACTTTCAAGGCTAATGACTATCTCCCTTCTCCACTTGCATTTGGCCAAAGGCAGCTTGGCGTTTCTTAGGGACATTTCGTGCTAACGGGCCATGAAAGAATGGGGCTTGTTAGATGGAGGCTCATTAGCCAGCTGCTTTTGGCCAAGAGGTAGCTACTACTGGAAGAGGTACAAGTTTTACTGGATCGTGGGAAAGCAGATGGTTGATGAGAAGAAACAAGGCTTCCATGATGATCTTTGAGGGGTTGGATTTTAGTGCTTTAGTCTTCCTGAAATGACTGCTTCTTTATTATGGTAGCTTCTAGGAGCTGGCAATCCTGCTAAATACTGCAGCAAACGAGGGTTTAGGAAGATAGTCTTGATGATGAGAAACCAGATGAGGCAAGCTGATGGATGGGACCTAGGAGCTAGAGATAAATGACCAGTCCTGATGAGGGACAGATCTCCTGTGTATATTCAATGCTCCTCTTGGGAAGACATCAATGAGGCTCACCTTGTGGCAGGAAAGACCACTTTTCCTCGCCTACTCCATCCTCTTCCTCACTAGCTGGGCTGCAGACATCTTTGGCTTTCTTCTACCAATCCAAGCATAATTCTGTGTCAAAAACATTAAATTTGTTTCTCGTTCAGTCTAGAACCTGCTCTTACTGGATCCACAGAGGCTTATCCCCCACCTACCCCATCTTTCTGTTCTCTGCTGGCTTTCAGTTAGTGAAGAGATCATCTTTGACTTTTTAAAATGATTATTTAAAAAGTATTATTATGGTATTGAGGAATGAATCCAGAACTTAATACATGCTAGATGCTTTACTATGACACCGCCAGCTCCCAGCTATCATTTCAAACAAAACAGCAACAACATACATATCCTGATACCATATCAGGCTGTTTCCAGTACCTGGTATTCTCTGACCTTTGCCGTGATGCTGATTTCATTTTGGCATCCCTCTCTTTCCCCCTCTCTCCTTCCCTCCAACTCTTCCTTCCTCCCTCCCCCTCTCATTTCCTCCTTCCACTTCAAATATATACTTTACAAGTAAAGCAATATTGCTTGCTTTGTTTATGCTGAAGTTTTCTTGCTTGATACCACCTCTGCCACATAGAAGCCATTCAGTAAATGGTTCTTGATTAAATTTGATTGACAGTCAAGGGTTCAAAATCTGCTTCTGCCTTTCTTTAATCCTTTCTTTAATCCTAGTTATGTTTAAGTAACTTCCTGACATTCATGGGCCTTCATTTTCTCTATTGAAATAGCTAATAATGGTCCCGGAGTATTGCTTTAAGGATTAAAACCATAGTGACAGATGGCACTGACAACATGCTTGCTGTGTGCCCTTTGCCCCTGCCACCTTCCATAGGTTAGTCTGTTTGGTTCTCATGATAACCTCTGAAGCTAGGCATTCTTTTATTGTTCCTTGCATCTTATTAACATCTCCTTGCATATGTGGAAACTGAGGTTCAGAGAACCCCAAAGGCCGAACAAGATGCCTCTTTAAAGCAGAATTACTTGAATTATCCTTCAGTGAGGATCACCATTCAGATCTCACCCCTCCTCTGGCTCTCATCCAGATTTGTCTTTCTGCAGATAAGGTATTTCCTTGGGAACAATGGCAGACTGCTTCATTTCTGATCTTTTCCTGGTTTCCCTGGGGTGAACTCACTGCTAAATGCAATCCACTAGCTCCCAAGGATGTCCTGCTTAGGTGACGATGCCTGTACAGGGATCCTGAACTACACAAAGAGACAATAGGGACTCTTACTGTTATGGCAATTTTAATGAGAAGTTAGGTAGCAGGGTGCTAGGTGACTCTTGCAATTGAGAAAGCAAGCCTAAAATTTAATTAATTGTCTTTTTGTAAGCTGAGCTGCTGAAGTGGAGGTGTTCTTACGTTCTGCAGCCTCCTGAAACAAATAGCAGCCCCAGGGATCAAAAGGTATGCATGCTGCACATTCTGAAGTTCCATACCTGCTTAGAAACATGGAATGGATATTTACTGAATGAAGTCAATGTAGACTTAATGTTTCCTGAGCCAAACACTGTAGAGATAAAAGAAGTAGATTTCATTTTTAAAATCATCAGATTGATATGGTAGAGACTCGAAGGAGGAAATGGTGGCTGCTAAATAGTATCTTGGGTGTCATCTTCCTTTATTGCATCCCCAAAGCCCTCCCCTCAGTAACTCTCTGGCATCACTTCCTCATTCATTACTACACAGGGATGAAGACATCAGTTCCTTAAGGATTCTGTTTGCTGACTGACAGCCGTTATGCACCAGTGTAGAACAGTCCCCATCTGCAGGAAATGTGTATCTCTCCCCAGAGAGTGTCACTAGGGACCTCAACTTCAAGGTTCATTTAGTGCCCCTTTCACATTTATATTCAAGTTTTTGTATTTCTCTCATACCGTGTTGCCTGAGAGAAAGTTCACGTCTCTGAGGTGAACTAATTACATTTGCTAATTGCCAAATCAAGCTACTGTATCAACATAGTTTAGTTCAAGTCAATTCCTAATATTGCCCATTATGATAATCTTTAGAGAAAAGAATGTGCCTGGCTTGCTTTCATTCCAATTAACTCCTTTTCCTATTTAATTTTGCAATTAAATCCTCTCTCTTTCTCCCCTCCCCTCACACACACACACACATACACACACACACACACACACACACACACACACACACACACACACACACACACTTGTCCACACAAGGTGTACCTTTGGATAGCAATATTATTTCAGACTTTATTCTGTTTGATTAAACCCCTAGGTATTTGGAAGCATGCCAGGAACAAAGGAATATGATACTGAGTGACATAAAGGAATGTATTCAATAGCAAAAGGAGAGGGAGTCAGGAAGGGAGGGGGAAAAGGGGAGGGAGAGAGAGAGAGGAGGAAGGAACAAGAGGGAAGAGAGAGGAAGTGCGTGGACAAAGAAAGGCAAAAGAACAAAGACAGACAATGGAAAATGATGGTGGTTTTTCTCCTGTAACCAGTAGCAGCACGGGAACTGGATGCTAACGTCTTGTTGTTCTTCCTCTGGCGCCTTGTTCCAGGGAGACACCATTACACCAGCTTTATTCCACAGCCTTCAGCAAGCAGAAACTGCAGGATGCTTCTACCAAGAAACCAGTCCTTCCATTTGGAGACCTGCCCCCTGGGTACCAACATTTGCATACCCAGCTCCAGTATGAGTGCATCTCACCCTTCTACCACCGCCTGGGAAGCAGCAGGAGGACCTGCCTGAGAACTGGGAAGTGGAGTGGGCGGGCTCCATCCTGTATCCCAAGTGAGTTAAGGCTCATCTTTGAGTCTGAGCCTCTTTCCTTTTCTAAGGCCATTTGTGAAAGATTGTTAATATTGTTAAAGGCGTTTATGGAAAGTTCAGTTGAGCAAGGGATGGCCCTCCATTGCTTTTCCTAGTCTGGTGACCTCTGGAATTCCATAATGAGAGCTCCCTCCTCTGCTTTGACTCATTAACTTTTAGAGGACTATTTTCTTGTAGAGGATTTATCATATCTAGGAAAAGGAGAGAGCCCCAGTTAGTGCTGTGGGAGAGAACTTCGGCTCTTGACTCTCTGGCTAAGGCTCCATTTTCACACTCATTATCCAATGATTTTAAGTGATTGTCATTAATTAAATGAGGAGGTGATAGTAGAAAATGTGAGATTATATGTGCAAGTTCTGGATTAGAGGCTTGTATATTCTCACCTAACACCCTCGTCCTCTTTGTGAAAAGAAAGTAGTTTGGCTGACTCTGTGGTAGCCAGGCTTATAGAGACAGTCAAAGGATTTGGTCTGCCGCACCATTCCATTCAGTCTTCCCAAAAAGTCACTAAAGTCAGCTATTTCTCTGTGTATTTTTTAGGCAAATAAACCAAGGACCTAAGGGGTCAACAAAAAGTTCTATCATTTCATTGAACTACAAAGCTTTGAACTCTAGATTTTATAGCCAACCACATGTAGATAGCTGATTAATACCAGAGGGAGGGGTGCTGGGGAAACAGGTTGGCAGGTAAGTAATTGCTGTGCAAGCATCAGGGATAAAAGTTTGGCTCGCCACAGTGACATGCACATGTGATCCCAGTTCTGAGTAGCAGAAACAGAAGGATCTTCTTGGGTTTGCTGGCTAGCCAGTTGGGTCATATTGGTGAGATCCAGGTTCAGGGAGAGACTGTCTCAATGAAAAATGTAGAGAGAAATCAGGAAGGCATTAATACCTGACATTCACTACTGGCCTTCACACACATATGTACACAATGTGTCTATGTGCTAATACACACATAAACACATATATACAAATATAGAAACATGTTAAATTAAATGAAAAGGAAGAGAAAACCGGGTTGGTTTACTTAGTGGTTCTCACCTTCATTGGGTCCTCCCTTTCCAATTTGTGCTGTCATGGTTGAATTGACCCATTTGTGAATGTTCTCAGCTGATTCTAGTAAGCTGTTTTCTCCACAGTTTGTGGAAAAATCGAGAGTGTTGCTTCTCCAAAGACCCAAGGGACCCGTTGGCCATGGCAGGCAGCCATCTACCGGAGGACCAGTGGTATACATGATGGTGGGCTGCACAAAGGTGCATGGTTCTTGGTCTGCAGTGGTGCCTTGGTAAATGAGCGCACCGTGGTTGTGGCTGCCCACTGTGTGACTGACCTGGGGAAGACCACTATCATCAAGACAGCAGACCTCAAGGTTGTCTTGGGAAAATTCTACAGGGATGATGAGCGGCATGAGAAGACCATCCAGAATTTACGGGTAAGAGGGGGTTTTCTTGGAAACTGGAGCTTTGACTTGACCAGCTGTGAGTATGGGAGAACAGGGTCCATGTCAGCCCCGTTTCACCATGTCAATATCCACTCAAAGCCTAGCACACAACAGGGGCTCAGAGTTTCATACTGACAGACTCTAGATAGACAAAGTCAACAAACCATAGAGTTGTCCTCCAAACCTTTGCTTGATTTGAAAACCAGGTAGAGCCAGGTACCATCTATTACTGTAGTCCATGAAAGTCATTCATATTATGGTAAAATATACATGTACTTTATCTAAAAGAATATACTGTAAATTACAGTACTTGATGAAGCTATTTTGTTTAATAGCTATTTCTGTTTGAAATTATTTGTTCCAGGGATATTGTGACTTGTTATGCCGACTATTCAGATCAAGATAAATTAATGGGTGTTCCTTGAATAAAAAAGAGAATTAATTGTCTATTGTATTTGGATTTGGGAATTATTGCGAGTAGGCTTTGAGTACACAGGTTTTATCCAGGATACTCCTAAATGCGATACTTCTCACTTGGTCAGTACCCTCCTTCCGTTCATCCACCTGTCCATCTGTCCTGTCCTATCCTTTCCACCTGTCCATTTTTCCTTCTACCCGTCCTTCTATCAGTGCCTCAGTTCATCCACCTATCTATCCATCCATTAGTGAGCCCCTGTAATATGTCATTCACAAAAATAGAGAAGAATAAAACATGGCTACTTTTTCTAGTCTAGAAAACACAGTTCTATCTTACTGGCTTGAAGGTACGTGAAATACTTACATTGGGCCAGAGATTGAAAGACGGTAACTTGTAGGCCTTATACATGGATAGTGCTAACCATGTGTATTTTTAATCAGTTGAACATTAAATGAATGATTGAGGTGTTTCAAAGAAAGACTTGTGTAGGGGTATTGTATTGTTTCATGGTAAATAATTGTCCCACCCACTGGGGTTTAATAAAAAGAGCTGATTGGCCAAAGGCAAGCAGGAAGTGTAGGCGTGACTACCAGAATAAGAAAATCTCTGAGAGCAGAATTCCAGACAGAATTCCAGAGAGAGGCCTGGAAGAAGCAGAGGACAACTATGCTGCCCCAAGAAAAGGTACCGAGCTGCATGGCTGAACAGAACAAGAGACATGGGTTAGATGAAGGGTAGAGAGCTAGCAAGTGATATGCCTGGGCCTGAGGCTGATCAGCCAAAAACTAATGAAGGCATCTGTGTGTCTCTGTGGGACTGTGGGACTGCAGGTCTGTGGGTCTAGACCTTGAGGTTAGGCCAGAAAGTCCGGGCCAGAAACTTCGTACTACAGACTTGGAGTCCATCTCTGTAAAAAAATAAGGATGCTTATCACATCTTTGTACAGCAGTGACCATCTGGAATAAAACATCATCTGTCCACTGTAGATTGGATATGAACACCCAATCCTACTACTTTACTCATAGACTCCACTTACTTAACACCTTCCAGGCCCAGTAGTCATTTGAGTTGACAACTATGAAAACATAGCAATTATTTCTTATGATTCCTTGAGAGGTGCATCTTCAAGTAATTGTAGTTATCACTTAGAGATGGTTTCTTTCAATAATTTAATCCCTAACTGGCCTCTTTGTGTCCACACTAGAGCTAGCTGCTTACCACTGCTATCTCTTCCTTGTATTTGTAGATTTCTGCTATCATTCTGCATCCCAACTATGACCCTATCCTGCTTGACACAGACATCGCCATTCTGAAGCTCCTCGACAAGGCCCGTATCAGTACCCATGTCCAGCCTATCTGCTTGGCTACCACTCGGGACCTCATCCACTCCTTTCAGGAGTCTCACATTACTGTGTCTGGATGGAACATCCTTGTGGATGTGAGGAGCCCTGGTTTTAAAAATGACACACTACATTCTGGAATGGTCAGGGTGGTAGACTCACTGCTCTGTGAAGAACAACACGAAGACCACGATATTCCTGTTAGTGTCACTGACAACATGTTCTGTGCCAGCCAAGACCCAAACAGTCCTTCTGACATCTGCCCTGCAGACACAGGGGGCATTGCTGCGCTGCCTTTCCCCGGCCGAGCATCCTCTGAGCCACGCTGGCATCTGGTAGGACTGGTCAGCTGGAGCTATGACAAAACATGTAGCAATGGCCTATCCACAGCCTTCACCAAGGTGCTACCTTTCAAGGACTGGATTGAGAAAAACATGAAATGAACCCACTGCAGAGTCACTGAGAAGCTTTTCTGTCATCTATCTGTATATATGGTACATGGTTCAGTGTGGACCTGGAGTATGATTTTGCCCATGGCTTTGGCTACAGATAGGTTTCTGGTTTCAGGGATATACCACAGTAGAGGGTGAGTAGGGTTTGATTTCCAACAGAGGACTGTCTTCCTGACTGCTTGGAAACCATCTAAAAGATTCCAGGGCATGGAAAAAACTGAATTTCATCAAACAAACCACGTGAATAGAAAAGAAAATCTCCCGGACCTTGTACATCTCACAGTTATGTGAATGTCTTAGTCAGTTCTGGTTGAAAGGGTTGACTTGGGGCGGGGTGGGGGGGGTCTCTGGGCTGCACCTAGCTTCAGTCAAAGTTCCAAAGAACAGTTTTTATGACAGACAGCCCAGGAAAAGGAGCTTGGATGTGGCACACGGTCTGTGTACATTGTCACACAATTTTTCTGATCCTTTTTCTTTCCAGTCTTCTGTACATATTTTAATAAACAAGGGTTGGTTTCTGACCTACAAAACAAAAGTGATACTCGAATTTTGGCATATTGTTTTTATAAGTTACATGGACTTGGGTCAATCTTTTGGTGAGGACTCTTTAACATAGAAGCAAGGGGAATAATTTTTCAATGTATCTTTCAAAGGCTCTCTTTCCTATACCAGTTGCTGGAGTCTGGCGGGGCATGGGCCAAGCAAGTCATATAAGGCAGAGTGGACAGCATGAGTGAGGTGTTGATTAATCTTGACTGCATCCTCAGTTGGATGGAGAGGTGTCTGGATGAGTAAAGCACAGCTCAAGTGTCTGCCAGGCTTTTCCAGGGATAGTCAAGAAAAGAAGATTCACCCTGAATGTGGGAAGCTTCCCACCCACATTCCATCCTATTAGCTGGGGGCTCAGGTGTAATAAAGGGGAATAAGGGAAAGCCAGCCAGTGCAGGTATTTTCTCTTTGCTTCCTGGCTGCCATGATGCAAGTTGCTGCCCTCCTCCATACCCCTTCCATAACAATGAGGTGAAATCTCTGAGCCCATGAGCAAAAGATCATAGCAACAAGAAAGTTCAATGTGGAGCAGCCAATTCCAAGTGTCTCCTTGATTCTATGTCCCAAGCTCAGTGTAAAACTTCCTTGAACTCTCACAAACCTTTAAAAAAATATTACAGTTGTGTGTGTGTGTGTGTGTGTGTGTGTGTGTGTGCTGCACGCTTGCCACTATGCAAGTGTGGAGGCCAGAGGTCAGCTTTTTAGGGTTAGTTCTCTCCAATCATGTGGGCCCAGGAATCAAACTCGAATCATTAGGCATGGTGGCATGTATGGTTACATACTGAGCTGTGTGACCAATCTATACCCCTGTAGGTCTATGTTTCCAAAACAGTTAAATTAAAATCACTTGTTTGCTTAGACCAGATTTGATTTCCTGAGATCCCAAGGCTGTGAGGTTTCCTACAATGTGAGTATCCTTGGAAGCCTCCTTCTCATTTCTTACTAGAATGGAGGAAAACCCAAAATTCAATCTGACAAATACCCTCTATGATCTTTCCAGTACATTCTCTCTTGGGGCTTGACAAACACTCCTAATATTTTCTCCTGTTTTCTCATTCCAAGTTTTCTTGCCCATAATATAGTGCCTTATGAGCATGGAGACAATGGGGAGAACTCCTGAGTTCATGCTAGTTCATGGGCGTGTGTGATGGGTCTTTCCAATTCCTCGGTGTTTTCCTAATATTTAGTGTGGGTCTGTCTGGTTTCCATGTGGCTCTGGTTCTATCTGTTGACCAGGCTTCTCCTCAGCTCTTGTGGGACTGGCATTCCTAGATTTGGTCTTGACTATTATTTGACCCTGGTCTGGGTCACTCAACTTACTGGCCACACTGACAGCTTCTCTAGAGACTACGGAGCCAAATTCCCAGTGATAGCCTCTTTTTACTTTGGAGGCCTGTGGGGACTGCTAAGTCTTTTCCGTTCCATACAAGAGAGGACAGCCCAGTACTGTTAGAGACTATCCTGAAAGACTTGTTTCTTATCCATCCAAACAGGAACTTTATTTTCCTGCCATCTGTGTCAGAGAACTTTAACTTTGGTGACTTCAGCCCTAAGATAGGAGGTAAACATATGCTTGTGATCCAGTTTTCTTCCTCACATTTATGCCTTTATACATTTTTCTGAGCCAGAAACAAATCACATCTCCTTTTTCTTTTATCCTAGATTCCTGGGGCTTTCCATGAGTCATTATCTTCTCCCTTCAGATAACCCTTCCTCTTGTACTCATGGTTTAATCAAGGACCAGTGTGTTGATTACTAAAAATTACCCATCATTTGGTGGTTCAGAAGAAGACCCATTTATTCTCATCTTGTCCATGTAGGTTTGGGTGCTTTAATCTGAGCTAGGAGTCACCAGTCACCTCAGTCATCCTGAGGCTGGAAGATGGAGTCTTCAGAGATAGTTATGAAATTTTTTTTTTTTAAAAAAAAACCCACTGTGTTTTAAGAAAGCTAGGACCCCCAAAAAGTATGGTGGGAGTTAGATCTAGACTCAAGTTCCTGTCTTCTCATTTCCTTCTGATTGGAGGAAGTCACTTAGCTTTTCTACATCTGTTTGACTTGGCTAAGTGGCTGTAAGAAGATCGACGTGATACCTTTGTGGTCTGTGGTGAGTGAGATGTAGAAAGCAATGAAATGATACATGGTTTGGCTCTTAAGTGTTCTCCCAATAGTCTAAGTGTTAAAGACTTGTTAGCTAGCCTGTGATTCCATTGGCAGGTGGAGGAACCTTTAGCTCATAGAGTCTAGTATAATTTAGGTTATCTGAAGCTTTATTCTGAAGGAGCTATCTGAAGTCTAGTTCCCCCCCCCCCCATCTGTGCTTCTTCCATACTATACTGTACTACTATAGGCTCAAATCAACAGGACCAAATGACTGGACTGAATCTTCTGGCACCATAAGCTAACATAAGTCACTTCATCAAGATATTCATCTGAGGAATTTTGTCATAGCATAGGAAAGCTGACTAAACATATGTCATATTACTTGGTGCCCATAGCATTGGGCAGGGCTTTAGTAGTTCATCTGTGCACAGCTTCACAAGGCTTCTACATCTACGTCTGCTTCCTTGGGCATTTCACACATGGGTACCCGTCATAACATGTCTATTACCTGTCTGGTTTGATCCCTGACCTGGCCCCTCACCCTCAACCAACCTAAACCATCATTTTCTGCACGTTATACCCTCTTTACTGAATAGTGTCACTTATAAGGTTTAAGAAGCAAATGAAACTTATAAGGCCCAGGGAGTTATGAAATTTACAAGATGTGGAATTCACCCATCCCTTCCACCACCCCAGGTTGTAAAAGCAGTGTCAGTTGCCGGGGAGGGAAAATCTGTGACCCACAGAGCCTCCTGCAAGTTTTTATGCGAGGTCCAGAGATCCAGCCTTCCTGAATCACCCTGAGTGTTATGGTGACTCTCTGTTGGTGTGACTAGCCATGAGTCATGTCGTTAGTAACCTCCTTCTCATATAAGTAGCTACAGTAAGCTCACTGGTTCACTAGGCCAGACTTGATGGAATAGTTTCTCTTATTTGTTATCAGTTCCCTATCCGAGGTGAATACTCATTCATATCTTCCTGTGAAGTCACACAACTTCACTGCAAGTCGCTTGATTCATAGTTTCGTGGCCACAGGCTTCTCCAGCAGCACCCACTCATAGATGTCTCTGCTAGCACTGCTCTTGTAGGCTTAAGTACTCATTCACATTGTAAACTGAAGTTTCCAGGAAAAAAGTAATTAAATATTCTATGAGGCCAAATGAGTGACAATCACAGTCATAGAGTTAAACTGTTGCAGGTCAAGCCAATGATCTTGGGCTATTTTTAGTCCCTTCTAAAGCCATTTATCGCCCACCTCTGTGTTGACCTGGCATCCTTGTGACTAGCATAACCTTTTAAATGTATTTTTAGCAAACAACTATCTTCCACCAATCCAAAAGCTGTCATAGATGGCATCTGAAACCTACAGCAGTTTCGTTGATTCTCTGTGACCCACCTATTGATGAGCTCCACCACATATTTGAGACATGCTTTGCTTTATGACTTTCTCGTTCTGTTGGTAGCAAAATATCTCATAATAACTTCCACAGAGGAAGATGTATTTGGGCATAACCTTAATCCATATACCCAGCCATAGCCACTCATATCTGACTTAAGAATAAACTATCTCATGCCCTCTTTGAGGCACCAGCTTTGTCTCTGCATCCACAACAGTATGACCCAAATGAGGATATGAGACTCAGAGACAAGCCTATTCCTGGGCCATATCTGACAGCTTTGGAATGTTCCCCATCTCTGGTGTGGAAATCTCCAATCCAAGGTTGAGAGGTTTCCTGTAAGATGGAAATTTGTAATTTTTATCAATCAGAGAATTTTTTAAGAACCAGAACTCTTAAGAGTCATCTAACATGAGGGATTGTGATGGACATATTGTGATGGACATATGCAATAGTTGCACTGCTGGTGCCTCTGCTCCTGGTGATGAGTCTGAATCAACCAGGCTAGTAAAATGATATGAAGTTGGCAGAATAAAGACATACTGTAGTTGGTTTCTGGCCCTGACTTTCGGGCCTAGCCTCAAGGTTTAGGCCCAAAGACCCACAGACCCGCAGACCCACAAACTAGCAGAGACAGAGACACACAGATGCATTCAATAGTTTTAGGCTGATTGGCCTAAGACCCAGGCATATAGCTTGCTAGCTCTCTACCCTTCATCTAACCCATGACTTATCCTTCAGCCATGGGGCTTGGTACCTTTTCTCACAGCAGCGTGGTCATCCTTTGCTTCTTCTGGCTTCTCTCTGGCATTCTGCTCTGTTCTTCCAGGTCCCAGAGTTCTCTTGGTTTGGTAGCCCCACCCACACTTCCTGCCTGCCTTTGGCCAATCAGTGCTTTTTATTAAACCAGTGGGTGGGACAATTATTTACAATGTAGCAACACAATACCCCTATAACATATTGGGTTTTATGGAAACGTAAAGCTTGTCTTTTGCTTACCCTAGCCTCTAAGGTGAGTGGCCTGCTGGAGAATCTAGCCCCTCTCACATGTTTCAGGATTCACAGAAGCCATAAGAAGGTTTACAATAGGTTCTGGAGGTTCTGAGGCCTGGGAACTTTCCCACAGCTGACTGCAAGGAGAGCTTAGTGACAGAGAGTGTGAACTGCCACAGTGTTCCAGGGACTGTATCACCTTTCAGAGTGTGAAGCTAGATGTCACTTTATTTGTTCCACAGCTCATGTTTCTCTTAAGCCCACTCTAACCCAGACCCATACAGCGCAAGGAACTCTGCAGCATAGCTCTACTTTCCTCAGGCTGACACAGTATAAGGCCATGACCAGCCATGGAATGCTGCTGCTGAGAAAGTGGCTCTCAGCTGACGGTATCCTGGGGGAGGACAATGTGCCCCTGACCTATCTACAATAGTTCTGTCCTCATTTCTTTTGTAGTAATTGATTCTGGTTTTTTTTTTTTTTTAAATTTGTCTTATAAAACATTTACTTACTTATTATTGGGTGTGTGTGTGCATGTGTAAGCACACACTGCACATGTGGACGTCAGAGGATAACTTTCAGGCGTCCGCTATCTCCTTCCACCATGTGGGTCCAAGAATTGAATTCAGGTTATCAAGCTTAGTAGCAATTGCCCTCACATACTGAGCCATCTCACAGGCTTGTTTCTGGTCCTCATGTATATTTGTAACCCTAACAGTCAATAGTCTATTGGCTAGGTTTCTGTGTATAGGGGCTGACTGGGCATTACTGGCAAGGCTGTGGTGTTATCCTTTTAAAGATTAATCGTGCAGAAGAAGGACATTAACATGAAGGGTATTCTTTGTGGTGGGTCAAGATACCAACAGTACCATCCACATCTCATCTAACAGCAGATCTTGGTGGTGGGTGCCTCCTTCTAGCATGCCATTTTTCTTCTTTTTTATCTTTATTTTTTGGGGGAGACAGATCTGAAGCTGAGAAGGGGGATATGTTAAGGAGATAGAGTAGTTTGGCCTGAAACTCATAGAGATCCGTCTACTTCTGTCTCTGGAGTGTGAGATTAAAGCCATGTGCCACCCCTTTCAGCCTCTCCATACTGTGTGTTGATACATACAGGGTTTCTGAGTTAGTTTGGAGCACACAGTGCGGAAAGACTAGCTGGCCAATGAGCTCCAGGGATTCTCCTATCTCCATCTTCCCAGGACACAGCACTCTCTGCTCAGCTTTTGAGGTGGGATCTGGGATCCCTTGGTTCACTGAGCCACCCCCCCCAATGTGTACTTCATATTGCCATTGTACAGTCATTTCATACAGCAAGGAGAATAAAATGATAGAGGCAATATCCTTAAAAGGTTTTAGACAGACAGAGCTCAAGTCCCAGCTCTGTCATGGACATGATATGACCTTGAGCAGGACGCAATCTCTATTTAGCACACAGTAATATCACCTCTGTAAATGTAACTAACATGGCTTTGAAACAGAAAGGTATCAGGATATGAGCAGTACTCATATCTATTCATATATATCAGCACTATTGCACTCTAAAAATATTCTCTGCCCTTAAAGTGGTGGTTGTTCTGTTTCTGTTCCCCAGGAGAAAAAGATTAGAGTTCAAGAAGCCATTTGTGAGAAACGTAAAAACAGTGTGTGTGTGTGTGTGTGTGTGTGTGTGTGTGTGTGTGTGTGTGTGTGTGTGTATGGGGGGCGAGTTGCAGAGAAAAGGAAGTGTTAGCATGTGATTGAGGTCTTAACATATGAAAGTAAGTTTGGAGTGGAGTCAATCATGAGAAAAGATTAGTAGAAACCTCAGAGGGGAAAGGCCAAAAGGTCTTAGAAGGTAAGAGTCATCTGGACACATTTCTGAGACAAGGAGCTGGGGCTTGAAGGGACTTTTAAAATACATTCCTCTCTGTGCAGATGTGGATGGGAGAAGGGTGCTGTATGCTGGACTTATTGAAAGGGACAAGGCTCAGCTGCACAGTCAGAGTTTGCCATCCACAAACCCTCTTGTTTACAGTACAATACCCACCATCCTCTGGAGTTGTGAAAATAGGCCTTGAATATAAATCTTCATAATTTCAGGATTTAACAATTTTCATGTTATCAAATCACCTGATGAAAACTCAGTGGACTTCCTACATTTACTGTCAGCATCGGGGTATTACTCTATAAAATCTCTTCCATCTTGAATTCAACTGAGGATTATGAGTCAGTCTATTTTCTACCTGTCTTTCATCCATCCCTCAACCAAAATCTATTGCATGATTTCTAAAAGGCATGGACTGGGGCAACACTTATGGTGGAAAAATAGGAATACCAGCTGACACATACAGACAGAGTGCATAATCAGATAGGAGCTCACAGAGACTGTGCCAACATGCGCAAGGCCTACAGACAGCATGCATAAAGTCCCACCCCTAACAAAGAAGCTCTTTGCAATTTATATCTGTTGGAAGAACAAAGTCAGTTTTCTCCAGTATAGTGTGACACCAGGTGTATCGATCACACTCCAGGGCAGGCTGTTTGCCCATACATTTTTGGCCAACAGAAAATGGACTCTATTTTTGTGTGCTTTCTGTTTGTTTCTTTCTTTTGATTTGATGTTTTTGTTTAGGGTTTTTTTGTTTGTTTTGATTATTTATTTTGAAAGAGAAACAACAGGAAGTTGGGTAGATAAGGAGGTGGGGGTGGTGGGGGTGGTCTTGAAGCAGTTGGGAGAGGAGAAAGAACAGGATCAAATATATTTTATGAAAGCAATTAGACCAATAAATGAGAGAGAGAGAGAGAGAGAGAGAGAGAGAGAGAGAGAGAGAGAGAGAGAGAGAGAGAGAGAGAGGCGCCAGTATGGGGGGGGGAGGACAGAATGCTTTAAGAATGTATAGTTTGGGGTGAGTGGGGGTCCTTATCTAGAAGGTCTGGGGAAAATGGTTTTGCTCTCATGAAGCTGAGCTGAAGCTGTAAGTACTAGAATGAGGAATGGAAGTGAGGAAGAACATTCAGAAGAAGTAAAATATATGCAGAGATCTTGAGGTGGGCTCCTGACATATTTGTAGAACAGAAAACCAGTGAGGCTTCAGAAGAAACTATGGCATGCAGAGCAGTGGGGATAAGGCTGGAGACAGTCCCACTGTGTGTGTCCCTCTGAAAGCGCAGAGGATGAGAGTGAATTGCCCACCGCACTGTTCCCATCCTGTGAATTCCTAGACCGTGCACTAGGAGTTAGTCATGAGGCAGAAGTGAGGCATATCCCTGGGCTTTGACTTCAGATTTTCTGTTGTTTAGCCTGGACATGAACAGAGAACTTACGACTCAGCACTGCATTGTTCTAACACAGAATTATCATACACGAAAGAGAAAAGCCCACACACAACAGGCGAGAGAGGCAAGGGGTCACTCCGACCTGATTCACCTTCTGTGGGATCCTGTGATAATTCTGACTGAAATACTTTGGGTCCTTGGAACCTGGAGAAGTTGATGTTTTCTGCACTGTTAGAGAAAGGAGCATTTGGTAGTGGTTTGGTGGCAAATCGTGGTCCCTCATGCTTTTCTTGGCACCTGCCTCCACTTTCCCTGGCAGGGCTCTGCCCGGATGTGCAGAGGCCCAGCATTTTAAGAAGACAGACTCAATGGCAGCGTTTTTAAGGGCTCACTTCACGTTTGTAACCCAATTCACTCAGTGTTTATCCAGAAGCTTCATCTAGTCTTGGGAGAGAGACCTTTGTCAGCGAAGCAAACAAATCCAGTACATCAAATTGAGGAACAATGTTCTCAGATGAGGAATAAAATTCCAGACTGCAATCCGAGGAAAACAAACACCCAGTTATGTTCCTGTACTTATAGTTTCTAGGAATGTGATTTAACACAGTAGAGAGAAAAATGCTTCTCACTGGACTCAGGAAATTTATTTGCAGTTGAAAGGGAAACGGATGTCACAACAAAACAGTCTCCAGGTGGGAATGATGAAATTTTGAGGTGAACTGGGGGAAGGCTCGGCTCTCTGGAATACACCAAGGCATACTGTAGGTCTTCAGTGATCTGTGAATCTAGAATCATATGAAGAGCTAGCTCTCTCTTTAACAGGGGTCATCCTTTAAGGAAAAAAAATGCTTTAGTATTTGCTACACAACCTCTCTCACGGTTATTAAGGAATTTTCTAAGAAGTAAATAGAGAAAGCAGAACATCTTTGGGTTGTCTTGAGGCACTAGAACCAGGCCCAGGTCCTTGGTCCAGTTATTTTCCTGAATGACATAGCATTTAACCACCATGAACTGGTGTCAAGCAAAGAAATCCTGTGCAAGACAGTAAGTTTCTCTTTTCTCCTCTTGCTGTTTGGGAGGATATCACTTGAAAATAATAACATCCCAGCAAAGAAAGAGGCCATTTTTGCCAAGATTTGGGAGAAATTAGATAATAGAAATTCAAATATCACCAATCACTTCCAAAGTCTCCCAGTTTATATAATATTAACCCTACCAGCAAAGAGTCTCATTCAAAGCATTGTGGTTTTTATAACGCACACGAAAATAAATCCAAGTTAACCTGGGCCCTGAGCCCCCAGGGATCTTGTGCTAGACACACTGATTTGGGAATATAGGTAGAGACCTAACATTTCCTCTTTTTGCATTACCTTCTCGCCAACCTTATCTATACCAAGCAAGAATGGATTCAGTCTTTCTATTAGAATTCATTAGGCAATAATTGTGACTGTCGAATGTTTCAACCTTCTGAGTACCTAATGAGAGGGTTTGTGCCAGTAGAGATTATATTTAGACTAAGCTATCAGTCTGAATTGAAGCTAAGATGAGGAAACATCTCTTTCCTCATTAGCTTAGAGAGTGAGACAAAAATAGAGCTTCATTTGTGGTTTGCTAATGTGCTCACAGGAAAGCGTGAATGAACTCAAATTGTATCTTGAAGTTCCCACACATCCATGACAAGATAACTATCTTTTCTATTCAAGAGCCACAGTGCTCTCGGAGACTAGGCTGCAGGCTGGCTAGGAGCCACAGTGCTCTCGGAGACTAGGCTGCAGGCTGGCTAGCTGCTAGTGACACTGTGGTGTGGCTGGATTGAGAGCACAGCTACTGACGTTCTGAATGACAAACTAGTGACAGCTGGGAAGCTGGCATGGTAAAGGTGATAACTGTTACTGCCATGTGCCTGGAGCTGGGCCAAAGGCTTTGTGTTAAGGATCCCATTCATTGCTACACTCGCAAGGGCCAGAGGATTAATTGACCTACTCACAGTCATTCAAAATGGGAAGAAAATGATGAAATCAACTTGAATCTCTCAGGGCTCCAAACATGTTTGGGACGGATGGTTCTCCGGCTGGTCTAACTCTGAAGATGACATTATAGCTTCAGTGTTCATTCTTTCCACGCTCATTCTTAGAGTGGGCAGGTACCACCGGTAGAAACCCCCCATTTGGTTTTTATCACTTCAATCTTCTTCTCTTTCTAAGACCTTTTAGCTTCAGACATCTCTAGTTCCTGTCTGGAGATCTCTTGGCTTCTGAGCTGATTTGAGAGAACAGTTTAACATATCCTTCCTCAAAAATAGAAACCCTACACTCATCTTTATACTTCTCTTTATTTATAAAAGGAACTTATGTTTTATTAATTTTTAACAACCTTCAAATGTCTAGACATACATCTTTAGTGATTGTTTCACAATTTCATTTTTATTTTTTTGGTTGCTTTGAGATGAGAATCTTACTACATGATTCAGTATGTCAATCCTCCTGCCTCAGTCTCCTGAGTGTTGAGATTACATGCATGTGCCACCCTGCTCAGGTTTGATCAGAATTGTTTGTTTGTTTGTTTTTAACTTTTATTAATTCTTTGTGGGTTTCACACCATGCACCCAAATTTCATTTATCTCCCTGTCCATTTGCATCTGCGCTCTGCCCTTGCAACCTCTCCCTGCAAATAAAATAAACCTAAGTCTGATTGTGGAAGCTCTAGTGTGTCACTGTGAGTCCATACATCTTTACTTGCAAGTGTTCATTGCAATGAGTCATTGGTCTTGTTCAAGGCCTCTGGCTCTGCTACACTATCAATACTGGATCCTCACTGGGACTGCTCTGGCTTATCCTGTTGCTGCCCTTTGATATGAAGATCCTGCACCTTTGGATCTGTAGGACTAGCCCCTTAAAGTACCCCAGAAAATTATAGATGGGATGGATGTTGGGCAGAATAACTCATAGCCTTAGATATGAACCTGGGTGGTAGCTGAGGTGGTCAGCCCACCAGCTCCTCTGTTTCCTCACCACCAGGGTGAGGGCTCCAGCCCTGCCCCATCTAGCTCACCCATCGCCACAGGCAGCAAGAGGCAGGCCAGTTCTGCTCTCATGACCTCTAGGCCAGTCACCTGCACCCATATCTTCAGGCCAGATCTGCTATGCTGCCCAGGTGAGGTGCAGGGCCCACTCACCTGAGTCCTGTAGCTGGTGAGGGGCACGTCCAGCTTTCTTGCTCTCATGCCCCTGAGGCCAGCTCTCCCACCTGCCAAAGGTGGCGAGGAGTGATGGGGGAGGGGCAGCTTGCCCTTACCTATTCCACCGAATGACAGATGAAGGACAGGGCCAGTTCTTCTACTCTCATGGCCTCAGGGCTGGTTCACCTGTGTTCTGGCCACCAGGACCAGCCCTACTTTGCCTATGCTGTTCAGGTGAGGTTCAAGGGCCTACTCTCCTGAGTACTGTAGCCCGTGAAGGGCAAAACCAACTCTGTGAAGACCTAAGATATCAATGTGGTCTCAGGTGGCAGTCCAGACCGGGAATATCCACATGGCCTTTGGTGGTAACATGGGCTATGGGCATTGACACAGACCCCTGCTGTTGTATGGCCATGGACCCAAAGACATGGCCCTCAGTGGTAGCATGGCCTTGGACTTCACCATGGCATCAGGTGGCTTCCAAGGCTATTCACATCAGGCTGTTCCACTCCACCTCATGTCTCCAGGTCTAGCTCTCTTCACAATGCTCAATCTGTCCCACTTCTTTCCTCTCAAATCTCTCCACCTCATGCTTGTACATCATAGTGGCTTATGCTGGGGGTAAGCCATACGTTGGATGGACCCTCTAGGTATCTTCAAGTATCCATCCAATTCAAAGTTTCCAAAAGAAATAAATCTCTGGCCAAAGTTAGATGCAGCACAGTAAAACCACAATTCAACATATAGTGGTCCAGGTTCATGGTTGAACCACCACCACAACCAGAGAGATTAGCAGCTAGGCCAATGGTGAGATGTGAACACAGCAGCACATGTCTAGTCAGTTGTGAGTCTCCATTCAGTGAGCGCTGCTCTTCTTCCAAGGCCAAGGTGCAGCTCTGGGAGTCACGGTGACTCAGACAGTGGTTGGTTTTCTCAGAGGAAGACTGTACAGTCCCTCTAGCACTTGTATTTGTTACTGGCCCTATTGATGGACAATGCAATTCACTTTTTCCCAAATAGCAAGAACAGTGGCCACCCTCAAGCCTCCCGTTCTGTCTCACTTCATAGCGCACAAACAACTTGTCTTGCATTCTCCACTGCCTATTTGCTCGATTCTTTCTCTCCCATCAGTCCACCATCTATTTCTCGCTTCATACCTTGCCCAGATGGCAGTGCTCTGCCCCCTTGGCTTTGCAGAGCTGAACAAGGCCAGGCTTCTACATTGTCCTTGCCTTTCCTGATATCTAAGTTGTGGTTCCTACGGGGCATGGACACGACTCTCTTGCATTTTCTCACAGCCTCTTCTCCTCACAGTGGTCCTCTCTTGGTCCCTTCTCACCAGGAGGGAGGAGAGATCAAGTCCCTGGAAGAGGCCACAGCCACCACAGCCTCTGCCAAGAGTCTGAACATGACCCTCAGGCAGCCGAGGCCACCAGCACCATCTTCTCGGGTCCGAGTTTTAAAGACAAGACTGACACATAGCTTATAATTCCTCAAGTGTTTATGGAGTTCAGAGCACAGGCATTTAATGGGTTCACAGAATATGCCAGACCCTATGACAGCGGTTTCATAGGTAATAGAAATTTTAAGGCTATGAGAATTATTTCTATTTTACAAAAATGAAAGGGGAATTTAGAGTCAAAGGAGCTGGGTGACACATTCGATGTCATGTTTTGTGTTATTTGTAGAAGTTTTGGGATTCAAACACAGGATGGTTTGCCTCCACAGCACAGTCTTTTCTTTCCAATAACACCTGCCTAGACACAGAGATAAATTTGGTCTCTGGGTAGTTTGGACTTTTCAAAGAGCCACAAATACAGTTGTTTTACCTAATAAGCTGGTGGTGGGGAGTTCTCTCATTACTAAGTTCTGGAGAGCATCAGTCATCAGAAAACCGAGCAGATGCAACAATAATTGTGTTAGGAGAAAAGATTGATTGCATATTTCCTCAGACATTGCAAAGTGACAGTCACCTTTGAGAGGCTGTAACAGTTACATTTCTCATTGCTGTGGCTAAATACCTGGCAGAAGCAGGTATTACAAAAGGAAGGATTTATTTGGAATCACAGTTCAAGGTACTAAAGTCTATTACAAGGAAGATGATATGAGAGGCTCTGTCCAGGGTGGAAGGAAGGTGTTACCATATGTTACATGATGACACAGTCCAGGAAGCAGAGAGGCTAAGCAGGAAGAGTTATAATCCTCAAAGTCCAACCCTGACAACCCACTTTCTCCAGCTCTCTCTCTGTATGAAAGTTCTACAATCTCCCCCAAAGAGCACCAATGGCCCAAGACCAAGTAAGTGTATAAACATGTGAGTCTGTGGGGGGAATAGTCTGTGTTCTTCTATAATGGTTAATCTCAGAATCACTGGCTTTTACTTCTTTCTTTACTTATTTTCTTCTGATAAGTTTTGAAGTTTAAAACATTTCTCCTCTGCTGTCACCATGAAGGAGAATAGGCTAATTCATCAATCTTTTATGGGAACGTGCACAAGATCTTTCTCTTTCTTACATCAGGAGGCCCACCTCTCTGACTCCTATGTGGAGATGCAAAACCTAGTCTCAGACATTTAGGAGTAAAGCAAGATAGGAATAAAACCTTCAGAAGGTCCAATGAGAAGATGAGTCTCTTTGTCTTCTTTGACTCAACTATGCTCCCATAATCATTGGAGAAGACCTCAGAGAATTATGGAATTGAGGCCTGGGCTCTCTGGGGCCATTTGGTGACTCCTTCTATGATACAAATGTACATCCCCCCCCCCATCTCTAAAAAATGATCTGATCAAACCAGTTTTTCTGCCAGAAATGTGGAATGTCCTTTCATGTTATAGGAGCACCCTGTCTTAATATGAATGGCACTGTTGCCACAATAAAATCACAGCAGAGAGAGCAAAACAAGATTCTGCAAGAAGATAACTAGTACTCGACCCTGCCTCTTTTGTTGCCATGGAGATCCCTCTGCATTGGCTTCTTCCTCCCTTGTTTTCTGGGAAGAGGAAATACAAGAATTTTCCATGAGCTATATCTAGGCCTTGCCCTCCAAATTCCAGCCACGAAGGACCCCTATAGAGATTGAAGGATGGAAAGAAAGTAGGCTTGTGTTGTTAAATTTTTCTTTTAGTCTAGCCCCATGTTGGTGCAAAATGCTGTTGTTTTATTCTTTTGGAGTACTCACCACCCAGTTCTCAAATAAATCCACAAGACTTATTATTACTTATAAATGCCCGGCCTTAGCTTGGCTTGTTGCTAGTCAGGTTTTCTTAAGTTATTCCAACTACTTTTTGCCTCTGAGATTTTACCTTGCCTTTATTCTTTAAATCGTACTCTTACTTGGTGGCTGGGTGACTGGCCCCTACCATTTTCCTTTCTTGTTATCTTGCTCTTTCTCCTTGACCCTCCCAGATTTCTCCTCCTATTTATTCTCTTTGCCTGCCAGCCCCAAATATCCTTTCTTCTGCCTTGCTATTGGCCATTTAGCTCTTAATTAGATGATTGTGTTTTAGACAGGCAAAGTAACACAGCTTCACACAGTTAAACAAATATAACATGAAAAATGCAATACATATTTGCATATTAAAGCAAATGTTCTACAGCATGAATAAAAGTAACACATCTTAAAATAATATTCCAAAGCAAGGTAAAAGTATTCGGCCTTGTGTCCCTTCCAGTGGATTGTCACAGCCATAAGGCCTCTGTCAGGTGACATTTTTAATGCTAAATATTTGGGGGGCTCTAGTAACTGGTAGATAATTGTTGCAGAATATTTGTTTGCACTGTAAAGATGTGTCTTTGCCTAAGGCACCTTCTGATTGGTTTGATAAGGAGCTAAAATGCCAATCGCTGGGCAGGAGAGAATTAATGGGACTTCTGGGCAGAGAAAAAGAAACAGGGAGGAAGATGGATTCTAGGCACATGGATTTTGCCAGCAGACTTGGAGCAAGTCAGATGTGCCACAATAAAAAGAGGTAACTGAGCCACATGGCAGAAAGTAAATTTAAAAATTTGGGCTAATTAAGTTTTAAGAGCTAGTTGGTAAGAAGCCTAAGCTAAGGCCAAGCTTTCATATTTAATAAAAAGTCTCTGGGTTATTATTTCCAAGGTAGTGGTCCAAGAAAGTCAAAAAAAAAAGCTTGCTACAGGTAATTTCTTTTCAGGCTCTGAATGGACAATGGCACCACTGTTACTAGCACAGATGTACCTTAACCTTATGACTTTCTACACCCGCTCTGTGTACTCTTCAAAATGGTCTCTTAACTAAACTCAGCATTATTTACCAAATTTGAATATGTCATTATTTTCCAGCTGTAATCCAGACTGAGACACAAACAGTTTTGTAACCTTAAGCAACTCTCTTAACCATCTTGGCCTGACTTGTTTTTTTCTCTGTGAACTGGGGGCAGCTTTAACGTCTTCTATAGAAGGCTATCTTCAGAATAAAACAAAGCTTTGAAAATGGGGGCCTTTCCGTGTATTGTAAGCTCTCAATAAATGCTAATTGGTAATTGGTTAAATGGTATTTCTAGGACCAGCAAGAATCTATTCAAACACTACCTTAATGCAACTCTAGGTCACTTCCTTCAATTTGAGTGCTGTTTTAAGTCACAAATCAATAAAACAAGAAGCAAAAATCATTTTCTTGAAAAAATTCCATGAAGTCACCTGTCAGAGAGTGTATAGTTGATTTTTTTAATTTAGTTCTAAGAATAGTTTTTACATTGATATCAGAGAATACATGAGCTTGACCTAAGAAGATAAATCTGTGCAAATATCAGAGTAGTCTACCACGTCTGCAGTGCGGAATTCTTAGGAGACAGACCAACGCAACACTAAAAAATGTCCCCAATATCTGGAGGAATGGTTCTCAGAATCAAGGCTCCATCTACTTACTGCTCCCTGGGGACTTAGAGAACCATGTGGGTTAAAGGACACAACAGGTCGTTAGAGACTGGCTTCACAAGTGAGCTAAAGATAGTAAATACAATTCAGCGTGTGCACCTCTGTATTTTTCAATTCAAAGTCTTGTGGAGCATTCACATGGTAGAGCTTGCCTGGTAAAAATGGATCACTGAGAAGGTTATAACCATGCTTGATTCACATATATATTCTAGATACTATATATATATAAAAGAAATCATCCAATATTTACCTTTCTGAGTCTGCCTTTACTGATCTCTGGTTATATCATTTTCCTGACAACTATGTAGTTTCATTCTTTTTCATGGCCAAAACATTTATATTGTGATATATCTCATATTTCCTTTATCCACTTATCTGTTGACTGACATCTATGCTGGTTCCATATCTTGGTTATTTGGAATAGTGCATTAGCATACATGGGCATGTATTATCTTTGTGGTATTTTGGCTTAAAATTTCTTCGCATGTGTGCATGTGCATGTCTAATACTGATACAATGAAATCATATGACTTTTCTATTACTTTTTTTGAGGAACTTCCATACTGATCTCTAAAGTGATTATGCTAATTTGTATTCACTTTAGTGCTGTAGAGGTGTTTCTCTCTTCCTACATCTCTGGCTATTGGTCATCATTTGTTTAGTTCGTGATAGCTGTTTTGACTAGGATGATGTAGCTTCAATGTAGTTTTGAGTTTTCCTAATGGATAACATCATTTCACATATTTATTGACTATCTGTACTTCCTTAGAAGATTATCTAATTCACTTGCCTATTGCATGACTTTTTGGTGTTTAATTTTTTAGTTCTTCATAGATTCTAGAGATTCCTCTGCCAGATGTGTTGCTGGCAAAGATTTCCTTCCAATGTGTAGGCTTTTCTGCCTTTTGTGAAGCTCTTTGATTTCACACAGTCTTATCTGCCAGTCCTTCTTACTTCCTGAGATGTTGGGGTCTTTTTCAGAAGTGCATGCATATGGTGAGATCCTGAAATGTTTTCCTCTGGCACTTTCACATGCTCAGGTTTTACACTAAATTATCTCTAGTCCATTTTGAGTGGGTTTAGATGAGGTCAGAGATAGAGATCTCAATTTACTCTTGTATATGTGAATATTCAGTTTTTACCTGAGGTGGGTGTAGTGGTGGGGGAAATACCGAATTAGTTCTAGATTGACAGAACCAAAAATCTCAAGAAAGCAGCCTGAATATTACTAGTTTAAATCAAACCAGACCAAATTAAATTTCTATCAGAATACCCTATTTCACATCCAGTGTTGGAATCATATTGGATGTTCACAGGGTCCTTGGGGGACATTGATAGAGAACCAGTTTCTTTGGAGACAGAATTATCTGTGACATCATCTACATGATTAATAGACCTAATTCCCTAGGCAGCTAAATGTAAATGTCTCTCTAACATAGGAGGTGATGTCAGGGTGCCCAGATAGAGCCATTTACAGGGAAAGTGGCAGGCCAGAATGAATCTAATCCTGCATGGCTAATGAATGATTCATTCACCTGAATCCTCTAAGGTCCTCACCATGGAAAACATAATTAACAATAATTTTCAGTGAGATTAGTTTTTTTTTTTTTTTATAGAAACAATTTTTATTGCTTTCCTTTCCCCATCTTTTAACTCATTCGGTGTTTGGGGGCATCAGGAGCCTGCTGATAGCAGGGTGCTGGTGAACAGTGCAGCTGAGCCCTCTGGGGCTCTGTGGATGCCGAGGGCCAGCCATTACATATTGGCTGCTTAAAGGGGATGCTCATGAAGGAGAAGTTCCTCTGGGGTCCTTAATATCCAGCCCTGGAGAGACTCTTACGGCTTTGTTCTCTGGCTGCCACCTTGGCAGAAAAACAAGGAAAATCCCGAAATAGTAAGTGGCAGCCTCAGATGCAAAGTCAGTCTTCAGGGCTTCTAAGAAGGCAATGTCAAGCGCACTGCCAGATTTCAAGATGCTAGTTTGTTTTACACATGCTTTATTTTTTTTTAAATGAAAGTTAATAGCCCAAGTATAAAGGGACAACCAAAACTTTTATTATTTAAAGATATTACAAGTCAAAATTCTGATTTATCAAAAAAAAAAAATGTGTTATGTGTCTGTGCACTGGAAGCATGTAGGAACCTGTGGAGGCCAGAAGAGGGTGTCAGATTGTTGGGAATGGAAGTTACAGACTAGTTAGGAGCTGCTGGGTGCTAGGAATCTAACCCAGGCTCGCTGCAAGAGTCTCTCCGAACTGGAGTCAGTTTTTAGACTCAGAACGCAGTGTAATTGGCAAAAAAAGAAAAAGAGAAAGAGAAAGAAACCGGAGAGGGGAGCTAACTTCTGCCCCGTGTTTTTTCTCCTCTTTTCTCTCATCCACCTAGTCTTCCTTGAATCTTTTGCTCAAAAAACAATCCTCTAAGGCTCCTTAAAATTAACCAAACCTTCTTTTCTTTTGGTTTCTGAGACAAGGGCTTACCCTGTAGCACAGACTGGTCTCGAACCTGAGAACTTCCTACCTCCGCTTGCTGAACGCAGAGATTACAGGTGTGCTTCACCACGTCGGGTTTAGCCGAACAGTTTTTGAATGTCTTTTATTCAGTTACTTATCTTCGCACGAAGAGATGGAAGATGATACCTTCAGTTTGCCTGACGGAAAGAGGCGAAGATGCAAGAGAAGAGCTCCACCAGTATAAGATTCCGGACTGGGCAATGGGGTGAAGTGATGTTGTTGGGATTCTGAGATCCCGCTCAGAAGAGCCTCACAGGTCCCAAGTGACCAGCTCACACATTTTGACATCTTTATTTACACTTTGCAAACCTTTCAGAATAGTCTGTTTAATCCTCATCATCACGGTCCTGCAAAAGAGGTTGGCTTGAGTCCCATTGTCCAACGGAGAAAAGAAAGGCTTTGCCTCCCAGGTGGCCACAGGGTCAGCAGGTGGCCGACTCTAGGTGTCTGTTGTGTCCCAGTCGCCAGATAATAAATGCTGCGTGGAACTTGTCATTATTATGCAAAGCTGGACTCCCCCTTGCAGAAGCCCATCTGTCTTTGCGTGCCGCCCCCCTAGACTGCCAAGAACGGAGCCGGGTGGGTGGAGATGCGTCCCCAGCCCTTGGCCCCGACAGTGACAGTTTTTCTGCGCCTTCCTAGCCTGCATCCTCCAAGCAGACCTCTTTTGGATCAAAAAAAAAAAAAAAAAAAAAAAAAAAAAAAAAAAAAAAACAAAAACAAACAAAAAAAACCCCTGAAATTATGGCCTCTCTCACACTCGGCCCGCCCCCAGGAAATCACATTAATATTAATCTATTCGAATAATTGAATGCCCGAGATTTATTAGGGCCTTGGCGAAGGAGGACCCGTAGCTGAGTCGCGGTTCCATCGGCCATCTGAGGATTTGTGTGGTTAGGATTCTGTGGGACTCTCTATCTCAGAAGTGGTACGACGACGGTGGGTGTGCCTGCCTGTGCGATGTGAACCAGAGCAGGTGTCCAGGGAGTGATGGAGAGCGCCAAGGCTTCTCCAAGGATTGAGGACGGAGGGGCATCCCGGGTCTCAGAGCTTGGTCCAGCAGAGGGTGACCCGGGGCCACTCAGACTCCAGAGGAAACAATAGAGAGACTCCTTAGATCCTGGGCTCCTGCCACCGGCTGTCCAAAGCGCTCCCGGACTACCGGAGGGCCTTTTTTTTTTTTTTTTTTTTTTTTTTTTTTTTTTTTTTTTTTAATTTGGCTAATTTATGACTGGAGGCTAGTGGGGGAGGGACCACAGAGGAGGGACAGCTTCTGAAGATGGGGGGCAGGGGCGACAGTTAAAGAAGCCACCCCAGGCTTCAGCGCGGGTGATGTCAGCTCTGGACAAAAATAGAGAAGGATCGCCTGCAAATCCCCAGCTCCGGCAGGGCTAAACCTTGCAATCCTTCCTGGGCCGGCGCCGAGCCAGGGCGCAGCGGCCTCCACCGCCTCCCTCGGCGCGCACACACCAGCACACGCGCACGCACGCACACACTCCCCCGCACTCGCACTCCTGGTGTTCCCCGGTGTCCCTCGGTGAGAGCACCTAACCGCAACCGTTTGCCCCGCCGTGAAGCGCGCTCGGGTGGAGGCTGAGACTCGGGGAGCGCGTTTCCGCAGCCCCGCGGTCAGCGCGACCTCGCAGGAGCCAGTGTGGGATCCCCGCAGCGCCTCTCTGAGCGCTGGCCGCGAGCCGTGCACGGGAACGCGGACCGCGCGTCGTGGAGAGCCGGGACGTGGATTAGCGCCCGCAGCAGCCTCCCGCTCGCGCCGAGGCGCTAAAGGGCTTACCCAGGAGGGGGGTGCGAGGGCGGGGAGAGGCTGCCCGTTAAATACCGCTCCCCGCCACACTCCAGGCTCACCCAGCTCGCCGCCACCATCTCCAGACCGTGCCCGGAAAGAGGGGGCGTTCCCCACGCCATGGCATCAACGGAAGGGTGAGAGGGCTTTTCTGGGTACCTGCGGGGAAGCGGGAGCCGCGCGCGGGGTGGTGCTGTCCTATCCCAGATGGGAACAGAGAACTGTGACTCCGGAGCTCTGAAGCCCTGGCTAAGCGATAGCCAGGCTGGTGGTGGAGAGCTGGGTGAGGGGACTGATTTCTTCGGCGGATTAGCTGTCCTTTGAGGATGCGGGAGGCTGAGTATCGGTTCTAAAGAAAGGGGCGAAGTACCACAGGGGTATGAAAAAGTGTGAAAAGAACCCCTTTGGAGGTTATGTTAGAAATTTAAAGACAATAAAAGATTGACCGTGGTGCCACGAGACACTGTCTGGGCTGCAAGGTGGGGACCGGTTGGAATGAATGAGCCAGCATCAGAACCCTGGTAGGGGCTAAGAACAGCTCGTGGCCTTGAACGCTAGCTTTGGGAGCAGGCGGGGGACGGGGGGGGGGGGGTGGGCAGGGGCGAGACCTCCCCGCAACTCCCACCCCCAGCCCAAGAGATCTTTGGCTTTGGACGTTGGAATCTCCCAGACCAGCAGCAAGAAAGGTTGGAAGAGATTTGGGTGCTTCCCGAGAGAAGGGGAGAAAACCTGTAGCTTGGAGCAAGGCAAGAGTTTCCAGACTATTGGGGATATCACTGGCTTCTTTATTTTGCCTGTGACCTTTGAGTCTCCTCTTGCTACTTGAGGCTGCAGTTGGCATGGTGATCGCTTCTGTAATATAGAAGGACAGCTGTATTTGTTTAGCAAGGAGGACATGGGAGATGTAAGGGCAATAGAGTTCCTTGAATACTACTCACTCAGGAGCATTCTTATCCTGCTTCCAACAAAAACTTTTTGGGTTTCCCGGAGTCTAGGAGGGAATCAAAAGAGCAATGAAGTACCTCAGATTTTAGGGTATTTAATGTCACTAGCTGCTTGCAAGAGATCACTGGACCCACATGTGATGTCCAAAGCAAATATGGGTGCTTCTTGGGATTCTACACTGAGTCCTTGGTTCTGGTATTTTCCGAAGCATTTTTAATAGAAATCACCAATCCCATAGGCTTTCAGTGAGGTAGTGAGTGTTGGATCTCTAAGCAAGAGTGGAGGGATGGTGTTCAAAGCCCGACTTTTAGATTCCAGCCTCAGATAAGAAAAATACCTCGAAAACTGCATCCAAGAGAAAGAACTCATCCATCTACTTCTCTCTTCCCTGGAGTCCTTCCAAAGGTACCTGGACTCTTGTCTAGCATGAAATTTCTTCACATTGCCCTATTTGACAGTGTGGACCTTCGAAATGAATACTTATCCAAAAAGATGCTCCAGCTTGGTACTTTTAAGCAAGGAAGATGGTATCTTGTGCTCAAACACGTCTCTGGAGTTAAATATTAAGAACGCACATGGCTTAACATGAGCACTCCTCTGTGTTTGATTTAAAAGGCTTTCATCTTAGAATAGATATGAAGGTATTTCTGGCTACTTAAAGGAGCCTTCTAGAATTACTTTATCTTTCAGAGTCTCAGTTGGAAAAGCCTCTTTGAAAAATATTGTCTTTCAGATGCTGCACCCAGCTTACTCTCTACTCTGACGGCCAGAGGGGAGAAGGTAGAGACACGCTCCTCCAGTGTGATGTTGCCCTTCCTCTAGTCTAACTTAGAGCTGCTGAATGGTTTGACATTCAAAGTAGAGCAGGTGTGATTTTTCAGGACTGAAAACCAATTCTAGTCCAATATGTGCCTTCTTAGTACATTGTGTGAGGATTAGGAAATGATTGTCACCAGAACTGATATTTAAGAGATGAAAGAATTGAAAAAAATCTGAAAACTGGGAAAGAAATGTAGAAAAACATGCTATCATTTAAGAGCAGTAATTGATCAGCTTGACACATTCTCAATATCCTTCTTCCAGAAGCCTTTGCAGAATCTCTTCGAGGTTCTCTGGTGGGGATAAACAGACACAAATAGCCTTGGAGATGATTTTCAGAAGGCTTTTTCAGTGGAAGACTTTTGTTACTAGATTGTTCTCCTGGGTTAGTGAGATTGTTTGCCCCTTCTGATATCTTTGGGTAATGCACCTTGAAAAGGAAATTCAAGAAGAGTCTCCAAGCTGGTCTCTTTTGTTAGCTTTTGTCTTCTAACAATATTAAAGCTGGTTTTTTTTTTCCCCCTGAAGTATACATTGTTTAGAAGGATGCCAAAATAGCACTGTAATTACTTGCTTTCGGTTTATACATGTTCAGCTCAACTCTACTCCAGAGTGCTGGGAGAGTGGGGTGGTGTATAAAACCAATTGATCCGGTGAATGTTTATTTGGTGATCAAGTTGCCATCAACAGCATAAGCTAATTACTACTTTTCATAGAATTATTAGAGGCAACAGATATATTTGTTTAGCACTCATTTCAAAGCTTATTTGTATATCTTTATATTCACTCTCTCAATAGGCAATCCAGTGAAAACAGACAAACAAACCATAGTGTACAATATAAAGCCATCTTTCCAGGAAGATTCTGAGATCCGGCAGAGCTTTGGGGTATCATCTGGAAATGTCAGTTGTCAGTAATGAGCATGTGAACCATGGCTATTGCCTATTGTAGGCTTTCTCTAAAATCTCTGTATACATCCCTGGCAAGCTGCCTTTCAGAATATTTTCATATCTTACATGTTTGATCCTTGGCCTTTTACAGACCATACCCACCACTGTTGTGTTATCTGAAGTTTCTGATTATGTTGTATTGGGAACATCAGCATGGCTTTGGTAAAATTCAGCAGTACTCTTATAGCTCCCAGGTTCTGATAGGTGTTTTCCTATAAGAGCGAGGTCTGTTTGACAGTTGGATGTCTTTTGCTGGTATTGTTGTTGGTCCTGAGTCCCAGGCATCACTGGAATTACTGAGATAGCTTTTAGGTTCCTGACCCAAATTGGAAATAGATTATAAGTCGCTGGTGACAGGCAGGCCAGTGAGTGTCTGTTATTGACTGGGTCAAAGTGGAGTGTCCAGATGCTAAAGAGGCAACCATTTTAGAAACATGTTCCTAAGGCCTAGGGATGGTCAGGTCTCCACATATATCAGAGACTCCTGGCAATCTATCTTCTGATCAGCTCCCAGGAGCCAAGGGGTCAGGGTTGCACCAATCAGGAGGGCTTGGATTTCAGTCTGACATAGAGAGCAAGCGAAAGAGAAAACTGCTGACAGGAAAAGAGCCCTGCCAAGGGAGACCCCTGAATTTATGATTCCCAGCGCACGATGCTAAACATAGTGATTGTCTTATCCGCCCTCCTCTGAAAATGAAATTGAAGGGAGCAGGAGGATTAGTTCATAGAGTGGGCTTATTACAGGGTGAGTGGAGGGCAGAGGAGATGGGGTCTAGATGGGCTTGCATATAATATGCCTCAGGCTCCACTGGAATTCATTTCTCGTTTTCAAGAATATAGAAATTGTCTTCCTTGGATAAAATGGATATGAGTGGAGCTAGGATAAAGTCATTCAATGTTTACTAAGGCAATCTCCTGTGAGCAGTTGAAAGCTTAATTCTCCAGAAGTAATTTCTAAATCCAAATGAGACTTGCAAAGCAGAAATGGCATCTTATTACAAACCAAACGGCAGGTCTGAGCCTAAGACCCAAGGGTCATGTTGTTTCTGATTTCTGTTGTATGGTGAGGCATACTGTCCTTTGGCTTCTGCACTTAGTGATGTGTCAGACGAGTCCTTCAAAGATGAAATTCTGGCCACAAAAACAAGCAATATTCACACAGCACTCTGCATCGGTGTGCTGTAGATTCTTCAATTCTACATATGCCCGGCTTCTGCATACTTCGAAGCTCAAGCACAGGTTAATTTCTTAATAATTCCCTGTGTACCCTGTGTATCAGCTGTAAAGAAGTCTGAGTTTCCTCCCTTTAAAGGCAATTGCCTTGTCTCTTGGAATGAACTGAATCTTCATTTCAATTGCCTGCTATCATTATTTTAATCTAATGAAACTTAGATAACTTAAAATCCTTTAGCATCAATACACAGAAGCACAAATCTCAAGATAAAAAGTCTTAGTTATGTTTTCATTTTAAGAACTTGTCCTCATGGTTTGAAGAATACACCTCACAAATATCAAACAGTGCGGGCTTACTCGCAGTCACCCCTTCTCTGCCCCTAACAGCTTGTTGTAGGGCAGAAGGCATGCTTTTGAGAGAGGGTTTGGAATCCAGATTACAGCAAATCTCTTTATTTACCAGGGCTGTGGGATTGTTCTCCCCTCCCTCTGCCCACCCTTCACCCTGCAGTGCCAAGTCCTTAGAATGAATTAATTAGGGGGAGTGTTTAAAAATATCTCATGGCTCCATCTTCACGTGCTCTGTTATTGATTGGAGGCAGATGGGCTGCATATTTGTCAGCAGAAGAAAAAAAACGACTGATATCTATGAACCTGTCTGGCTGGCTTCAAATAACATCAGAGAAGACAATGGGCCCCAGCTATACTGACATCAAGTGAAAGCAGAGTCTTAACCATTTGAAGAGTGTATCTTTTCCTTACAGTTCTGTTGCATTTTCAAGATTGTTTCTCAATGGCACTGATATTTTCTTTCATTTGTTTACTCAATATCTCACTTAGACAAACAGATGTGGTCACTGTGCTGAACTGTGCGCTGGAGTTTCTGGTGATGTCGCCAGCTGCCTTGGACTATTGACTCATTGAGCAAGGGCTGGCCTTTGAAAAGAGAGTGGAGGGAATGAACTCCACTTGGGCAGCTGGACTTGATCTGTGTCGACCCCAGGCCCCTCTAGGATAGATGATGACAAAGACCTTGTATTAGGTCCTTGGGGACAAAGATGTAGATGTTGTTCCTGTGCGTCATGTATATTAAAGGATTTATTTAAATGGCAGGCGGGGCTTTCTTTTGTTACATTGGTCAGGACAACCATCTGTCATTTGCTGTTCTTAATCTGGCACGGGACTTTGAATCACATGCTCTCCTTCCTGGTCCCCAGCTTCTGCTTTCTCTCAGGATCATAGAATTGGAGACAGATTCAGAACCTCTGTTTTGCTTTTTTGTGTAGCTTTGAATGTGAGGTATTAAACACCACAGACCATGTGTGGTCCCAGAAGTGTGTTTTCATTTTGGCTCTCAGTGGATTTTGAAAATGTTCGATTATTTGCCTACTTGAAAACAATTCCCAATTTTGAATTTTTCTTTTGTTTTGTGTGTTTGGGTGTTGGGCTTGCAGTTCTGTCTGTGTGCTATAGGCATGCCTAGTGCCCATGGAGGGCAGAAGAGGGTGTCAGATCCCCTAGAGCTGTAGTTACAGGTGGTTGTAAGCTGCCATGTGGGTGCTTGGAATTGAACTTGGGTCCTCTGGAAGAGCAGACAGAGCTCTTAACAACGGAGACAACTTTCCATTCCCAAGTTCTTGACTTTAACCTCTTTAGAATATTGGACATCTGTTGACAAAGAACTCACTTTTCTGTCTTAATACATTTATTGTGTGGTTATAAGTAGTATCTTCTGTGCGGGGTGTGTGTTTGCATCCCTGCATGTGTGAGTGTGTGTTTGGCACTAGAAATTGCCACGGATAGGCAAGCATTCTACCTGTGAGCTACATTCCATTCTCTCTTTTCATGTTTCCCCCCGGTTTTGAGACAAAATTTCACTAATTAGGTTAGGCTGGCCTTGAACACACTTATAACCCAGGCTGGCCATGGACTTGCTATCTCTCTTGTCTTAGTTTCTCTAGAAACTGGGATTACTGGCCTGTGCCATCCAGCAGACATCACAGTTTTAGCAATTCTTAAAGCACTTTGTATCTACAAATTTCCTTAATTCTTATAATATATACTATAGGAAGCATTATTATTAGCCCTGTTTATCCAGGGCTAATATAGCAACTGTGGCATAAAATAATTTAGTAATTTGCTTCAAAATTCTTAGAACTTAAATGTAGATCCTGGAGGCAAAACTCAGGTATGCTGCAAGAACAGAAGCCTCTTTCCCATCTTCTCAGCACCCAACTCCTCTTAAAGCCATAACCACTTCTTGTTATTTCTTTTAACTTTTCCCCGAGTTGCTCTTGATAGGGTTCCTTGATAATTATTGATTTCTACAAAGCTAATGGCATTGCCTCATCTCTATACAGTGCCTTCAGACAACCCTGCAATGATCTTGTGGGCCAATTGATAGGTTATACGTTGATGTGCAGTCATCAAATGTGGTCACTAAGGACAGTTGCTTAACTTACTCAGTTTCTTGATGTCATTCATTTTGCCCAGTGCAAATACTGTTGATCCTAGGACACCTTCTGAATTGGCAAGAACTCATAAGTTGTATCTGTGTGACATGCTTTTTAAGATTTATTTTTTATTTATCTGTATCTCTGTGTGTTTGGGTGTCTGCCACGTGTGTGCCATGGTGGAGAAAGTCAGAAGAGGGCATTGGATTCCCTGGAGATGAGGTTAAGCTGTTTTGAGCTGCCCAGCATGGGTGCTAGGATCTGAACTATTCATCAGCAATCGCTCTGTACACTGTGTGATCTTTATAGCCCCTTGCCCCCCAGCCCCCCCCTTTTTTTTTTAAAGAGAAAAGAGTTTATTGATCATCCAACAGGGATCAGTAAGAGAAGAAAATGTCTGTGGAAATGTGACTTCTTTTAGAAGCTCTTCCACCCTTAGGAAATTCCAGTTCCCACAGCACAGCACAGCACAGCACAGCACAGCACAGCACAGCACAGCACCCCATTCCCTTTTGATTAAATAGGATTTCTCCACCACACACACAATCTGATAGTAATGACACAATTGTCATATATTGAAGCGGTGAAGTCAGATTTAAGTAGAGATGTTCATTTAGTTTCATTTCAACTTTACACGACTGTATGTCTATGACTTAATTTAATCTTTGAAAAAGCTCATAATATTATGCTTGCCTTACATATAGAGAGACTCTGAAACTCAGAAAAGTTTGATGAAATGCTGTTACTGGGTTCCCAGGCCCCCTTTGTCATCTAATGTAGCATTTTTAACATTTCACAATGACCCCCCATTTCCTCCAGCGTTAATAAACCTTCCTTCCTTTTCTTTATTCCCGTTATTGTGAATGTGTGTCCACACACTCCACCCCGAAGAAACAGATTCTGACAAATGTTATGCGCAAGAAAGTACTGAGCTCATCTCTGAATAAGGATGCTTTGGAGAAAATGGAGCTGTAAAATGACGTAAGAGGAAGTTTAGGTAATGGCGAACTATTGTCATATCCCAGTTTGTAGACAACAAACTAGAGGGATTTCAAACAGGGGCAGCAGTGCTGAGGGGAGATAAGGGACCATGACAGATGAAGGAAGGAAAGCGTCCCCTGTTAAGTGCCGGGGGAAGCCAACCCCACGAACCTTAGTGATGTTTGCTTGCTTGTTTTATCTCATTCTTTACTTAAATGGCCAGTTGGGATTTGATGGCCAAATTATCTAGAAAAGTGGGGAGGAAGCCATTATGAATGAAGTACTTTCTTAGAGCCAAAATGGATGGGTATCAAGTGACAGTATACACCTCAGAGGTCCTATAGGGACAGGCAGCACTGGAGATGGCCCTAGCTCTTGTTTGTATTTATATGTAACATGTAGTCTAGAAAACAAATGTCAAAAATAAAAATTGGGTTAACTTCTGTGAATGGATTTGAGAGTGACAGAGTTGTAGATGGAATCTACTTCCCAGGGTTTTCTTGGAATTTAAAGTCGGCCATTAGCCATCATTTAGAAATCATCTTGGGATCATAGCATTGAGCTAACCACCAATTTTAAGATCATGACCATAAATATTTCAGGTGAGATCAGGTGCTGTGGCCCTAGGTTAATTGCAAACATTGCAAATGAAAAACTGATTACTGCAGGGGTTTATCTGAGCTAACACATTTAGGTTTTAATCCCCCCCCCCCCACAGGCCCTGATGTGTTGGGTTTGAAGTATTGGTACTGGTGGGTCACAAGGAGCAGAATCTGAGCTGGAGGCAGAGTGTGCAGTTTATTGGAAGTCTGTGGACTAAAATCCCCTAGCTGGAGAAAAGGAAGCAGCTATAAGCTAAATGGAGAGAAGGAAACTCAACCAAGGGCTCATCCCACCCCAGGGATGATCTGGAGTGCTCCAGATCACTTCTGAGTGCTCCCTGAGTGAGGAAGATGCACTTTTTTTTTTTTTTTTTTTTTTGTAACCTCTGCATTAGCCAGCCATTCAGTGGGACTGCAATAGGGCTGGCACATGACTCTCTATGGGTAAGTTCAAGGGTTTAGAAAGACCATAGCGGAGAGTTGTCAGTATAACCCCCAAAGAGCTAAGCCAATGAATGCTTTTTGTTTTGTTTGTTTTTTGAAGTTGAAGGTCTGGGCATCTGGTTAGTGCACTACAGTAGCCCCCACTTCTTTGGTTATGTAAGTGTTTGGAAACAGCAGCATTACCGTTTCAGCCTCCTTCAGTCTGTGCACCGAAGGGGGTGACACCAACCAAGCTGTCACCCGAAGCAAAAGAATACGTTATGCCAGTTAATGAATACAAAATTTTCAAAATTTAGGGTAACAGGATAAATAAATTCAAAGGAGTGTGTGTGTTTGCGGATGTGTATTTGGGTATTTACATGTGTGTGCTGTGCCAAGGTTGGTCTTGGCTGTCTTTCTCAATTGCTTTCCACCTTAGATAGTGAAACAGGGTCTCTCCCACTTGGACCCAGAACTCACCAATTTGGCTAGATAGCCAGTTTACTCCAAGGATCCCCTGTCTAAGCCCATCAAGTGCTGGGATTACAAATAGCTACCACACACACCTGCTCTACTCTACATTTTTGTGTGCTAGGGCTCCCTATGCATGTGGGATAAACATTTTACTTGCTAAGCCATCTCCTTATCCAAATTTTCCAGATCATAATGGGACCGCAGCTTATAACAATGAATTGTATATTTAAAAATTTCTTGGACTATAATCTAAGTTTTGTTACTACAAAAAAACCCATGCAAGGTAATAAGTGTGCTAATTAACTTGAGTTAGTTGTTAGTAAGACATACATATTGAAACATCATTGTATGACACGGGAACACAGAGATATTTGTCAATTACAATGAAAAGTAAATCAGTCAATCCATCAAACTATACCTTAAAAGCAGAGTATGGTAGGGGGAAATGGAAGAGGAAGTGAATCCCCACAGAGGAAATAGGGATATTGGAAGCTGTCATCTCCTTAGTTTTAGCTATGATCCACACAGCCGTCAGCTCAAGTCCTTCTGAGGAATCCTGGCCCAGTGGGAAGATGCTATCTGAAATGTCCCAGAGAGAGAGAAATCAATTCCGGCTCCATTTGTCTGACTCCTGTCTGGAGTAGAAAGTTTAATGACTTGGGTCAGAAGCAACAATAAATCTTAAGGCCAGAGCATCACTGCCACTTGCAGCGGTGACAGCGGCTGTTTTTCTCTTCCTACCCATGTTATCCCTGGAGTCCTCGTGCTGGGGTAAAGTGGTGAATAGCATGGAGCCCCTTCTGGAATACCTGCTATACTGTTGCAGTGATGCAAACTGAGCATTTTGTCAACATCTGCAGCTAAGCCACTTGTGCGCTTTCATCTGTTCTGTTGGTGACTATCAAGCTGTCTCCTGAGATAGAAGAACTCTTTTGTACACAATCCAAGTCCTTGAGATGGCACCTCTGTGAGGATGCTTCATTTTCTGATGTCCCTCCGCTATGTTCTGAGTCTATGGCGCTAGGGCACAAATACAGGGCAACAGAACTAAAGCAAGCTGGCCATTTTTATTATAAATCTCTTTCCTTCCTTTCCACACCCCCTTTAAATAAACAACACCCACTGTTGCCGTGGAAGATAGATATGATTTCCAGTATTTTAGTAAGAGGTCACAGATTCGATTCAATTTACACTTGGTATATTTTGCATATAGAAATAACATAAAGGTCTAAAGGACTTGGTAGTCACTGTCAAAAATTTGTTTTTAACAAAAATTTACCATCCCCCCACAAGACAAAATATAGGCATTCTTAAAAACAAAACATATAAGCCTCAGGTATTGTAAGAGGGCATAAAGGCAGAGCATATCTCCTACTCTGATCCTGTCCCCTTGAAATCGTCTTCATGCTTGGAACATTTTTCTATGCATATGTAAGCATTTTAATTGTAATATGCAAGTTTGGGTGTCTTGTACAAACTATTGTAGCTAATTTTCTATTCACTCAATACTTCCAGTTGTATAAGTTTGTGCTACATATGTATACATAGGTGTACTTATGTATGACACATGCTACATATAAAACATGTATTTCAGTACCTAATAATAGATCACAGAATGGTTATGTAATAATCATTTAACCAATCTTCTTTAGGCATATGGGTTATTCATGAGTCTTTATTATTATAATAATGGTGGTGGGCTCTGAGTGAGTATAAGCATGGTCATTGGGACCAATGAGGAGATAACAGTGATAATTTTGGGGGACAAGTTAAGGGGATAGTGGGAATATTTAGGGCATGATGTGAATATTCTGGTACTGTTAGGAGTACTCAATGACCAAGTGCCGATGGAGGCAAGCAGAGCATAAAGCCAGCTCTCAGATTTCTGGTTTAAGCAAACAGTGGGCAGAATGAGGGCAGAGAAGAAGTTTGGGGTAGGGATGTCATCTTAAAGGAAGAAGAAGATAAAGAATTCATGCTGTATGCTGGGTTAGAATTTTTTGGTGTGTGGGACACCAAGTAGATATGCTCATGTGAGAATCCCATTCTTTATGAAGCTCTGCTGTAGTGGTAGGGGCAAACAAATTCTTCTGATTAATCATGAAATGAATTAAAAATGGAGCTGAGGAAAGATCCTAGTGAGGTGTATTCTCTGTAAAGTTTGGAGATGAGTGAAATTAAAGCTGTGATATAAAGAGAGGGGAAGGGACCCAGTGTCTCAGAGTGGCTGACAATGTCACCTGTTATAGACATACACTGAAAATGCAAAGTGGCCATTGGATGAATCAGTTTCAAGGCCACATTTGCCAGAGCAGAACCAGCACAGTGATGGCTCTGCCATGCTGCTGGTGTAGGTTATGAACGGGTAGAGAGAAAATGAATGAAAGTTGGTTTTTTTAAAGGTTTGTTTTTATTTGTGTGTGTGTGTGTGTGTGTGTGTGTGTGTGCGTGCGCGTGGATGCTTGAGTATGTTCAGTTGTCTACAGAAGAGAACATTGTGTTGTCAGGAGCTCAAGTTCCAGGTCTTTGTGAGCTTCCAGATGTGGGTGCTGGGAACTGAATATGGATCCTTTGCAAATTCATTAAATACTCTTAACCCCTGAGACATCCCTCCACACCAAAGTAGTTATTATTATTATTATTATTACTGTTATTTTGAGTGTAAATCAAGAAAAAGTAGTGAATAGGAAATTCGGTACACAGGTCAGCAGAGTCGCACCTTGGGTCCTCTGTCTTAGTTTGAGGGTATGCAGCATGCGTGTATACCAAGGAAAAGGCTGGGTCAGTGAAGGCCCTCAGACTAATCTTTCTGAAAGATTGTGTCCAAGACAAGAATCAGAGCTAGAGTCAGCTCATTGCTTTCTTTGGGCTTCCTGTAGGGGAAAGCAAGGTGTCTCTGGGAATTCTTAGTTGAAGCTTCCTAGAGCATGTTCATCCAATGGCATGATGTCTTAGTTAGGGTTTCTATTGCTGCCATGAAACATCATGACCTAAAAGCAAGTTGGCAAGGAAAGGGTTTGTTTGGCTTACACTTTCATGTCTTGTAGTGAAGGAAGTTAGTACAAGAACTCAGGCAGGGCAGAAACTTGAAGGCAGGAGCTCATACAGAGGCCCTGGAGGGGTTGCCTACTGGCTCGCTCCTCATGACTTACTCAGTTTGTTTTCTTATAGAACCCAGGGCCACCAGCACAGGCACAGAACCACTTACAATGGGCTGGGTCCTCCCCTGTTAACACCCAATTAAGAAAATGCCTTACAGCTGGATCTAACATATTTCTCAAGTGGACTTCCCTCCTTCCAGGCAGCTCTACTTTGTGTGACCAGTTAACGTAGACCAGTACATGTAGAAAGACTCACAGTGGAGAAGGAGAAAGATGCTGCCTACCCAGATGGGCATATACACTAATGATCTGAAGATGCGGGCAGCCAGTTCATCCTGCCACTGGATCATTGTTGTCATGAGCAGGGGGAGAATATTATTATTGGACAGTGGGTGCCATTTACCTCTGCGCTCACCTTTTATAAGCCTTTTTATGTCTCTGTAGCTGGAGTGGTCCTTTTTCTTCCCTTAAGCCAGGTCATTATATAACATCTGTGTAGACTTTCTTGTACTCAGTGGGGTGTGTCTGTGTGATGTAGCACATATGAATGCTCACATTCCTATGTGTGCATGTGGAGGTCAGAAGTTAGCATCAGACATCTTTCTCTACCACTGTCTACCTTATTTTGGGATGTGGAGTCTCTCACTGGACCCGAAGCTCTCCAATTTGTTAGCTTTCCTGTCTAACAAATCCCAGGATGCTCCCATCTCTTCCTCCCTGAGGCAGTTACACTCCATTGTTTATGTGGGTGTTGGGGTTCTGAGCTCTGATCCTCAGGCTTGTGTAGAGAATAGTTTAACTATTGTGCTATCTCTACACCCTGTGGTGAAAATATATGTTTTATATTTAATAAAATCAGTCTGGAATGTCAGAGAACAGATCCACCAACAGTCAAGCCAGGAGGGTCAGAGAGTGGTAACTCAGGCCTTTAACCCCAGCAGGGGAAAAGCTGAGTGGTGACCCATGTCTTTAATCCCATAACTCCAGACAGAAATCTTTCTCTGTTTCTGTGAGTTCAAGGCCTAACTACCAGACAGTAGTAGCCCACACCTTTAATCTTAACTCTAGAATTATGATGCAGAGTTGAACCCGGAAGTGAAATGACTGGGCAAAGAAGATACTTAAGGCAGGAGTAGGCAGACCGTGTGGTGTTCTGCAGAAGCAACAAGCAGGCTGAGGACTCTAGAAGACAGCTTTTACCCTGAGAAGTTGGCTGGGTGAGAACTGACTGTGCTCTGTTTCCTCTCTCTGATAAGTCCAGACTGATTTCATGGCCCTACTTGGTGATCCTGTTTGTACACCTCATGGATGGGGGTGAGCACCCCACAGTGAGGTTTTTGATATTTTCCTCTGCAGACTCACACCTACTCCCTGCCAAGCACCCCTACCTCAGTCAACAGCACTGCCACACATCTAGGCACTGAAGTCATTAGTATCAGCTTCGTCCTGGCCTTTCCTCTTCTCTTAGCTTTAACATATAAGCTTACCAGCTCCATCCTTCTCCCCAAAAGGTTTCTTAAGTCTGGCCCTTTCTCTCCATAGCCACAGGTATCACTTATAGCCCAGGCAACAGCCATCACTGTCTTGGAAGCTGCATGACTTCCAGCCTTTCAGATCTTCCTGTACTTGCACCTTGCACGCCCATTTTCCTTCTCAGACCACCTTTCCACTGTTCTCTTCCCCATTCCACAGCTGGCTAGTGCCTTCTTCTAGCACATTCTTTGGTGATGAGCTTTAATGGCATTTTCTAGAGGGACCTTCTTTCCCCCTTCCTGCGCCATCAAGAACGGCTCCCCCTTCTGAGCACCTCCCCAGCTTTCTTCCTTCACTGCAGCAGCAATAACTTTCAAACCTCTTGCTTATTTTATCTTCTTCTTTGGCTCTCGTGGGTTGCTAGAATATTGAGGAGCAGTTGACTTTGCATCTTCCTAGATCCTCAAATAGTGAGTTCATTCACTGAGGAGATAGATGGTCCTGTCAGTCGGGGGGAAATAGAGATAAATTCTTAATGGGGTGAAATTTGAGGTGAGCTTCTGGGGAAGCTGTCCCGTTACACTTGGTTCCAAGCCCCCTCAGCACTTCATTAGAGCAGATTATGCCAAGTGTTCTCCGGTCTGCCTGCTCACTGTCTTGCAGATCAGGGCCATCTTAATCATCCTCACCTCCATGTACTATTGTCGTCCCAGTGACTGTTGGTGTAATTGAATTGTCTGCTTTGGAAAAGAGATTCACAAGGTCAGAGAGAGGAGAGAAGAAATAGGCTTTAGCTGGAGATAAAGCCAGGGTTTTTGAAATGTCTTTTTGCCCGTTGGGGTGGTGGTGGTGATCTTTATAAGGTGCTGGCCAATGGAGTATCCCTACCCAGCAGTCAATAACCAGCCTTTTGATTGCTAGGAGTTATCAGGATTCAAGTAGGTTACAAAAGCCATCATTTGGGAAGCAGCTCATCTCTTGAGGCTAAAAATGGATTTACCATGGTCAGTTGTGTCCCTGTGCTGCTGCCTGGGAACGAGTATAAACCCCCTCTCTGCACCTCCTTAAAACACAATGGGTTCTAGTCACATGAGCATCTTTGAGGTCTCATGTTTCCTGAGACCACCTGCATCCCTTCAGAATCCTGTCTCTTCTCCTTCCTTGTCCTTTGCAAAGAGAAACAAGAGGCTGGGATGCATTAGACATTCAGATGCAAAGACGAGATCTGAGTCAAAGTTAGTATTTAAATTTCCTCAGTGAATAAAACTTCAGGGCTTGACAGTTTAACTGCTTATAAAGCTGATTTAGAAGAAGAACAGTTACCAGAAGCTGCCAGTGCTGTGGCTAAATTGTTGCTTTTGATTGCTAAAGAGCATCTCAGAGCATTTTATCATTCCCAGTGGAGTCCCCTTACTCTGACTTCTGCAGGTGGATAAATGACATCTTTACTATGTGTGTTTGCTGCTAATCTGAACAAGAATGTTTACACATACATGCATGCATACATACATACCCCTCAGTTGGCAACAAAGTGAAGTCCTTTGCTTCAGTTTTCAGGTCCTTCTCTGTGTTTAGTGGTATTTGTGGTCTGTTGGAATAAGAAGAGAAAAACCATTCCAGAAACCTTCAACAGGGCTAAAGAGCCAGTTATGAGCCTCCCAGGGCAGTCCTTGGCTGCAGCCACTCTCTGCTAGATTCAGTGAAGACTGCTAGATTCAGATCCAAGGCTATAGATTTTTAGTGAAAATAGAGTCAATGCATCAATTCTGTACTTTGCAATTTCCTCTGCTACAGAAGTCATTGTGAGTTCTGAGAGCCAGTATTCATCTGTCTTCCTCTGTCAGAAGACTCTTAATACATTTCTAGTCAGTTCCAGATACTAAGGTCCAAGGCATGCACCATTGTTCCCCAAAGAGGTCTAACTATGTCGCCCACCAGGGGGTGCCGTGGAGCTGTATGGCCACAGGCTGGGCAATAGGGTTTTTCCTGTTACTCTGAAGCAAGCCAGAGGGCAAATTGTCCTTTCCCAGGCCAGCACCAGCTGTTGCTCAGATTTTAAAGAAAAGAAGTCCTGATACTTTGATTTTGGACATTCCAAGTCATCCTGAGACCAGCCAGAGATCTGTAGTTCTTTGTGGACTACAACCAACTGATAACCTTGGGGGTTGTCAGTCTGAGTCTGCATTGCCCATCCCGGCCCTGGATCCTCTTTATCACCGTGTCCCCACCCTCCTGGATTTTCCTCAGCAAAGTTCAAGAAAGATCCCCATTTACGGACTCAGGTATGTGCAAACTGTTCGTGTCTGGGTTATTGGCAAACTTATTTAAGGTGAAGGGGCAGGCGGGAGTCTGCTTGGAAGCTGACAGAAAGATACCGAGGAAATAAAAACGGACGGCTCAAGCCGTTGGAAGATCCCCAGAATAAACAGTTTAACAATGGAGGCATGAAAGCAGATACTCTTTTCAAAATGACTAACTAGGCACCCCAGAGGGCTAGCTTGTGTTTCAAGCCAGTTGGCAACAAAATTAAAGTAGGCATGGAAACACTGTTTTAGTTAAAGGATACCTTAGGAGACTAAGATTGATCCCGGGATCCATATGTCCTTCAAAGGCCTTTCCCCTTAGCCTGGGGCTGAGCTATGGAGGCAAACCAGTGAGGAGGCAACTTGCCCACGTTTTCTGAAAGCAGGAAAAGTCATTGTTGCACACAGCTGTAGCTTTAATATCTCACTGAGGGCATTTTAAGTGAAGCTTTGAGATTCTTCTGTCTTTGGCTCACAGCACATTTGTTGAGTGGATAAATGAGTGAGAGTCTCTGGAGAGGACACTTATTGGAGGAGTCTTTATCATAACAACTTCTGATTTCTCCTTCAAGAGCTTCTCACATTACTTGGGAACAAGCAGACACAGAGAAGCAGGGCCAGCCAGCTTCACGTGGTGTGGTGCCTGGCGGAACTTTTTAATAAGTGGCTTCAACTTGTTAGTTTGAACTGTACCCAGTTCTAACAAGGAGCCAGGCAGAGACAAGCTTATATGAAAGGCTCCTCATGGTGACCAAGATAAGAGATGAGAGTAGACATTGAGAACACTTGCGATTTTGCTGTGTGCTAGAGTAGTTGATGATGAAATACTTTGCATAAAAGAGTTGCTAGAAGCCAGTGCTACACAATGGAAGTTTGGATCCCTACTTAATGCCTCCCCATTCCCCCAATCTCCTGTCTCTCCACTCATTAGCCTAAGACTTCAGGAAAGTTAATGAGCCTCCTTAAGGCTCAGCATAGTTTTTAAGTAGGGACAGTGCCACCTACACAACAGGATTTGGCGCACAAGGTATATGTGAAGCACTCTGGGCACAGTGCCTGGGATATGGACACCTCCCAATAAAGGTACCTGTCATTGTTCCTAGAATTGTAACTCTGGTAACCTACAATCTGCTGTGCTCAGTGTGGGTATTTCATCAGACTCCTGATTTTGCAGACAGCTTGGTAACACGTGATGTGCACCCGCAAGCGTGTTTGCTAAGTCCTTTCCATAAAGCCATTGACAATAAGATTAGAAAAGTAGCCCAGGCATCTTTGATGGTGTGAGCGGTGTGTTTGCACTTGTGGGCTGCTGAAAGATTTCCTTCTGTCTCTGTGCTTTCAAATTTTCACTTCTTTTTCCTTACTAAACATCTTACTCCAAATGCACAGTGTCTTTTCCAACACCAAAAGGGAATCCTACAAAGTTAGTATCAGAGTTAAGGGTCCACCCCTACCTTAGGTATCATAAATCTAGGTGGATCTCAAGGTCCTGCTTTATGGTTCATAACTAGAACAGGTCAGAGGATGGGCAGAATTCATATTATCGGTTTATGGTAAAGGATATAATTCTGAGCAGCCAGGAAAAGATGCACAGGCCGAGTGCAGAAGTTGGATTCAGAATGCCCCTACCAATCTGGGAACACCCTCCCACAAACCTATTATATTAAAAAAAAATAAAAAAAAAACCACCAAAAACCTCCATCCTCTCTTACGGAGGTTTAGCCTTGGTGAATGAACACCAATCTTCCCCTGGGAAACTTGGAATGGTGCTGATAGTTCTGATGCTGGATCTTTCCAGTGAACAGCCCTACCTGAAGCTATCAAGGGACCCCTCATCACCAGGTATCTAATTAGCATTCAAAGACACTTAGCAGATCCAAAGTAGAAACACTCTTAGAAATCCAGTGGGATTTAAAAGATTTTGGTACTGTATGCCAGGAACCTGAGACAAAGACCAAATATTTATTTTTTATTGTATACCCCCCCCCCCGTATTATCAGAGTCTCTTCAAGTGAGGAGTTCCTAATTCCACATTTATCCATCATTGCAAGTGATAATAGGCTGCTGAAGGAATTGTCATTCCCTCTGAGGTACAGCCACCATCACCTAATCATAGCCATCATTTTTAAGACCTGGCTCTGCTCCTCTACAGACACCCCACTGCCTCTTATGATGGCCACTTAGATTCTGTACCAGAGTCTTTGGTAATGACATCTCCATACCAAAGTCAGGTGAAGACTTGGGAAAAAAAATCTTCAGAATAAACAGAAAAGAGTCCAGTTTGGTTCAGTAGTTTGGGCAAGTCAAAGACAAGGTAACTGGACTGAATAATTAAAAGTACTTACTTTAGTTTTGATTAGTATTTAGGAAGTATTTGTAGGAAGGCTGAGTAGTTGAAGTCAACTGCTGACTTTCTTAGTGGTAAAGGAAGACTAAGCTGGTCAGATGGTAAGATGGGGGGCAGGAGAATGATGAGAGGAAACATAAGGACATGCTAAAAGCAAATGTGGGTGGGCCTGCCCTTTCTACACTGTAGGAACAGATTGCAAGCCAACCATTTTTATTTTGGAAGCAACTTTTAGGCTGTTAGAAATGCACTTACTTAAAGGGTGTGTCTCCTAGAACCAGGTGGCTCAGGTATAAGCAGATGCTGCAGGGCTAGTCCTTCTCACTCATGAGGCTGCTGGGTGACTCTTCTGAAAGACCCTTTACTTCTACTCACAGGGCTGAGAGTTGAATAAAGTGACTTAAGCCTGCTGCTGTGTGAGGGAAGACATTGCCTCAAGCCCACATTCCTAATATGAGGCAGAGCTGGGGAGATGACTCAGTGAGCAAAGTACCTGCCTTGCCCAGCACCCTAGTCAAAAATGGGAATGGTATATGCTTGTAACTCCAGAGTTAGAGAGGTAGAGAGATGAAGTTCCCTTGGGTTTCCTGGGCTACCAGATTAGCCTAACTAAATAAGGTGGGTAGTGCCTGAGGAGTGACACTGGATGTTTTCCTTTGGCCTACACACACACACACACACACACACACACACACACACACACACACACACACACACACACACACACACACACTCGTGCACACAGAGGGATTAGGTAATTCACATCACCTCAGTCAGTGATTCACTAGCACAAGTTAAACTGGAGACCCTGGCAAGCCTATTTGAGCATCCTTTGATTAGCAGACTCAGATGATGCTACTGACCTAACAGTAGTCCTTTGGAAATGGAAAGCTTGCTGTGGGTGACACTTGGAGTTTAGGCTGTGTTTCCTTGGACCTATACACCATCTTGTTTCAACCTTTTCCAAACTAAGATGGCTCAGTACCTGTGAAAGCTGGAAGCAGATGCCAAATTGACTTGTACATTGTTGGAGCTAATATGGCATTTCTAATGGTTGTCAACATGGACTCAGAATGTTCTAGAACATTTGGCTTGCCTCTTTATTATCCTGAAGCTCACAGTCAAAATTAGTGGAAAGACTATTGTTCTGATCCTAGCTGACACTGGATGCTGGGCAGGAAAGAGTTCCAGTGTATCTCACAATATGCCTTCTGAGTTTAAAAGACTGGAGGGAAGAAGAAAATGAGGTTCCTTCATATCATAATTTGTTTGGGCTGCTTTCAAATATTCCCATAAACCAAGTGGTTCATAAATAATAGAACTTTCTTGTCTGTGCTTCTGGAAGCTGGGAAGTCAAAGGCCAAGATGGAGACAGGTGTCTGGCAAGACCTCTCCCCCAGGAAGGGAGACTGAGCTGTGTCTAGTTCTTTTATGAGGGCACTACCCTGTTCTCAAGGGCTTCATCTTTGTGGCCTAACCATCTCTCAATGACCCACTACCTAATAATAGCTCTTTGGTGATTAAGATTTCAATATGTAGATGGTAGGGGGACCTATACGCAATATCAGAGTATTGTGTTTAAATCTCTCAACCATGGTTCAGAGCCCTCCCTCTTTCTGCCCAGTACACACATTTTCTGAAGATCCCTTACTTGACTGATTTATGTCATTGCTTCACCTTGGAGCACCCTTTCTCTGTGTGGGTGAGGCTGAGCCTCTCCCTAGGCTGGATGCCCGCTCCTCTAAATGTCTTAGTGACAGAGTGAGATGGAAAAGTTCAAGCTTGCTTTGTTTTCTGGCCCTTTGCTTTCCAGCCTCAGGCATATAGGGATGGTGCCAATGTACAGATCCTATTAAAGGCAAATAAAATAATTGGCAATTATAAAAGTAGCTGTTTTCAGTGTTTTTTTTTTTTTTTTTTTTAAATCTTAGAAATGTTTTATGGGCGGTCTCCTGTGAGATAACTCAGTCTGCATGCCTGGCTTGAACTCCTTTTGGGGTACCCCTCTCTTCTGTTTTTTCCAGTAGGAGCTGCCATGACCTGTGACACAATCCTCAGTGTCCTAACTGCTCAGGAACAGCCCATAGTTGTTCAGTTCTGGCTGCCCTTGAAGTCAGGGCTAATCACTGTGAAAGATTCAGCCAGAAGCGCAGGCTGTCTTCTTTCCTGTGAACTTTCTCCTCACTGGCTCTCTGCAACCGTCACTTACCACATGGTTGCCTAGGTGCTGAGGGCAGACAGTGGTCCTCAGGAACTGGATATCCTCCAAGCCCACAAAGGGGAAAAACACCTCTCTCAGACAATGTAGATTGTATCTGAGTTACTCTGGAATTATAAAGAGGGCCCATTTTTTTGTGCAAAGCTCTATCCCCCTTTACCAATGGCTTCTTGTATAACAAAACTGAAATGCAGGACTAGACTTCTCTAGGCCCAGGGCAACACATGGCTTTGGTCACTCCTAATAGGGTGATACAGTCTCTAGTTTTCCGTTTACTTGAGTTTCCCTACTGTTCTCTGCCCGTGGATTGGCAAACCTCACAGCATCTGTGGAATAGGCCAGACAACAAAATACACTCTCCAGAGACAAGCAAGCATCTACCCATCTGGTCAGTCATTGCTGAATCATCCAGACATTTTTAATGAACTGAAGCTAGTTTTCAATGGTGTTGTTCCCAGTCAAGAGAATTCAGTTATCCATTGGACTTCCATGTATTTTCAAGGCACCTTCTCATTCCAGCAGCTTTTCCATCTGCATGCCCACCGTCTAGAAGACCAAGGTTATGGATGCTGACAACAAGAAGCCCCTTCTGGTGACTGCACAGCAGATAGAGGCTTTGGAGACATGAATGTGTCATTGTTCCCTCTATGCCCAGCTGATGTCATATCAGGGATGGGGTGTCTAGCTAATACATGTGCTGCAATGTCCTGAGAAAGCCAGGACAACAGGGTTACCTGAGCAGGCAGGAGTGACAAGGTCTGCCTTTGGGGTGACATTTTTTGATCTTGGAATGGAAGCGAGACTTGTTTAACAGGGCAAGAAGAGGTACTGGGGAGAGAGTTAGGACGGTACCCACAGGAGGGAGCCCCAATAAGGGGTGCTTGGTCCTTTCTACATAAACAGTCACTGCCTCAAGATGACATGAGTGAGAACATATTTGTACATGGATTCTGCCACTCCTCAATATAGTAGACAGTAAGTTATGTAAGATATTCAACACTATTTTAGACTAGGCCTTATTTCAGATGATTCTGTCCAACTGTAGGCCAATGTAAAATCCTTAGCACCTTTCCAATAGGTTTATCTATGCTGTAGTATGCAGATGTCAGGTAGATTAAGTTAATGTTGAAATGACAGATTTTTATCCTACTGAGAGGAAATTGGGCAGTCCACTATAAGTCATAGAGCAACTGTATTATCTTTTGATTTCAGTCATAAATTTAATTTGGTTACATTTATATTTTGTGTGGAGACACAAAATCCAGAAGGGAGTGTTCAGATTGGGAGGGGAAAGTGGTGGGTGGCTTTCCCCCATGTCTCTTTCCCCCATTGTCCTTTTAAGAGTTGTCTGAATGCTCCTTGCTAAATGCCAAACCCCAATTTAATTCAAGACTTCATAATGAATTCGGCTTTTAGGGTTGATTTACCATCTCTGCCTGGAACAGTGAGGCAGCAGAAGGATTGAAGGTGTTGGGCTGTCAGCATGGTTGTGCGTGCTGGGAACCACTTTCAGCCATTGTCTCTGAAGTGATCAGGGAAAGAAGCCTAGTATTAGCATTGGAGGGAGACCAGGAACTGCCCATGACTGTAAACACATGGGGGCTGTAAACACAGAGAGCCCTCTGGATTGAAACACACTTAGGTGGCAATAAAATGTGGTCCAAGCCAGTCATTTAACAGATGCTTGTAGATTGGCTGGTCCTCTACTAGATGTTAGAAAGGCCTTCTGGACTACAGTCAGCTACACACCATCTGGCAGCCACAGAAAACATAGCAGCCTGTGTGCTGAGAAAGATGAATCGTGGGTTTTCTGCTCCATGATATGACCCTCTGGACTAACCTTAGTGTAGGACACCTGGTACCAACAAGGAACCTCAAGATGTTTGAATCCAGTGCAGACTATTTACTAGACATATGATTCGGCCTTTTGGAAATTCAGGCTCCTTATCCACTGTTACTATAGACTAGGTATATGAAATACTAGTCTGTCATTTCGACTTGTGCAGGAACACATAAGAGCTTGGAAAAGGTGGCTGATTTAAGTTATCACTTATTACCACTTTTAAATCAAATGATGCTTATATTTCCCTGAAACACACAAAATTGGGCCCTCCAAAGTCAACATCCTTCAACACATGTCAATGATACATTTGTTACTCTCTAAGCAAATGTGTGCACTTCACTGTTGCAATGAGGTTTCTTTGGTCCTGTGCGACCTGGAGGTCCAGACCCACAGACCTGCAGCCCCAGACACCTTAGCTGCCCACCGCTGCTCAGGCCCCCAAAATGACTCAGATGCTTATATTAACTTCATGCTGTTTGGCCTATGGCTCAGGCACATTGCTAGCTAGTTCTCTCATCTTAACCCATTTCTACTAATCTGTCTGCCATGTGGCCTGTGGCTCACCTGTGTTTCTTACATGTATCTTCTTGGGCAGCTGGATCGGTCTGCCTAAGGCTGGAGGTTAACCTGGAACAGAAAGCCTAGCTGCTAGTAATTTCTCCTCCTGCCACATGTTGTTCTGGCCGGCAAGTGCATTTTTTTGTGTGTAGGGAGGGGAGGAATTCATGTCCCAAAGTTGGACGCCAATTGTTGCATGAATAAATGAGACTCAGGGATAGATCTCTGAGGAAATTGGAGATATTAGAGAGAATAAACACCACAGTCAGATCTTACCCAGCTGTCTTCCAGCTTCCTCAGCCTGGCTTCCCTTGGCTTCCTCTTCTGGGCTTTCTATCCTGCCTTAAATACTCTTATGGTAAATTAAGGCATGGCCCCATCACTGGCTGCTTGGGAGCCTGGAATTCCTTCTATAATCTAAAATGACCTCGACTCAGTTGGGATTACAGGCGTAGGTCACCACTCCCAGGATACTCCCTGTGCTGTGAATCACTACTCTCTGACTGTGGTTAGAGCTCCGGAACTTCTGGAGCTTTTATTAAATACCCACATAGACTGGATGGATTCTCTCTGATATCACTGAAACTTCTGAAGCTTTTATTGAATCCCCACACTTCACTGATTCTGAATCTTCCAGAAAAGGATGTTTTAAAGATGCCAAGGCTGGCCCAACACTGACAGACCCAGGACAGCCCCTCAGTAGGCTTTCCCAAGACCCTTTGATTCCCTTGGGAGAAAATGAGTGTGGGAACGCAGGGCCCTTCTCTGAGCAGCCAAAGGAAAGGCTGTGGGCCTTTCAGATGTCTGATCTGACAAGGAAAAATATGGACAACAAACTTATGAATGCTTTAACTGCTTCTTGGCTCTGGAAATACCAGTCTTACAGGATTGTCCCACGGGCAGCTCTCTGGAGAGTCAAAGCAGGCTTCTTCTGTTTCTGCCTGGGACTTCCACTGCCCTGACACAGGGGGGCACTGCAGACTCTCTTTTGCTCAAAACTGGTTGTCTGTCCTTTCCATTAGACCCCCGAAACCATCCTGGGTTTTCCTCTGAACTAGCCTGAGGCGTTGGGTATCTTCTCATCAGAGTTGGGGGGGGGGGTCGCTAGTAATGTGCTCAAAATCCTGCACAGACATGCGCTCTTTTGAACCAGGAACATAAAATTACACAAGCAATTGACTTTTCACGATAGGAAAATTTTCAAGTAGTTGTAAGTGAAAAACCAAACAAAACAAGTCATTCACTCTTTGAGAATTGTGTTCAACACACACACACACACACACACACACACACACACACACACACACACACGCACGCACGCACGCACGCACGCACGCGCATGCACACGTGGGCAAACACGCACATGCACATGTGCGAGGATGGTTATGAGTGATTGTTATTGATTACCGAGATAAGGTCTCATTACTCTGAAAACAGTTTCTTGATTTGCATTTTCCCTCAAAAAGAGCCCAGGAAACCTTTCCCATCCACTGATTTCCAAATGACTTTGGATAATTGAGATATCTGAGACTGAAGTCCTAAGATCTGAGAGCTGGAAAAGGAAAACTGACTCTCTCAAGGAAAATCCTCTTTGACCTTTGGGAGGGTGGCATGGAGGTTGGTGCTTACTCGTGTACTGGGGAGAAGACAAGAACTTTTACTTGAAATCGGAGGTGCAATTTAAACCTCTCAGTTCACTGGAAGATACCTGGAGCCACCCAAACCTGTCTCCCCTTCCTTTGGGTGGTTGATGCTTAGGTGGGTGTAGGTTACAAACGGGAATTTGTACCAAGATCTAGATAGGGCAAGTGTTTGGAGGTTTGGCCAAGTGTGCATGAGGTAGAAATGGTGCCTCAGGCCTTGCTGTAAGATCGACCAAGATTCAGATTTTGATTCTATTACTAGCTGAGTGATCTTGGGCAAGTTGAGAGCATGCATCATTTGTGATGTGTACTGGTAAAACTCCTTTCACAGGGTGGTGATCAGTGTTGAGCCAGCGACATGGCCAACCCTCTGAGTCTGTGGGTTTCACACGCATGAATTCCACCAAATATATCTGTAATAGTTGAAAGAACACTTGGTTACATCTGACCTGAACTTGCTCAGATGTTTTCCTGTCATTATCCTCTAACCAATACAACATAGTAACTACCATAAATAAATGAAATATTAGCACAGCATTTACACTACAATGGATGTTAAAAGCAGCCTGTTTAAGTTGCACAGGAAGGTGTGTACAGGTAATGTGGAAATATGGTAGTCACCATTGTATGAGGGATTTCATCATTTGCAGACTGTGGCATCCATGGAGATCCTGGAGCCAGTGTCTCACAGAGCCAATGTTCTCCTTGGGGGCTGATTTTTTCTTCTCAAAGAGTGAATATTTTAGGGTTTTGGAATGACAGGACAGGTCATATACTGTTGCTATTAAAATCTGCCATTGCATCATGGATGACAGATATGGACAATATGTCAATGAATGAGTGTGGGTGTATTTAAATAAAACTTTATTTGCATAAACAGTTGACAGGCCATATTGGACCAGTGGGCCATGGTAGGCTGATACTGTGGATGCAACTGGAGACAATCATCTAAGTAAAATAAGCCAGCCTCAGAAAGACAGATATAGTTTTTTTTCTCTCAAGTGTAGTTGGTTTCTAGATTTTATGTATAAAACCCTGACAGTATGTGTAACATGAAAGTAGATATAAACTATCTAGGGGAACAGAGGGAACAGGAGGGGTGGGTGAGAAGGGACAGAGGGCCTATGGAGGAAAGATCCTCCACATAAAATGTATACATGCATGAGAATATAATTTTGTAACCTAGAACTATGTGCATAAAACATGCAAAATGAAAATTTGAAACATTATTCCTGTCCAATAGAAATATAACTGCATCACATACATAATGTTCATTTTTCTCATAACCACAATAATAAATATGAAGGAAAGTGATGAACTTAGTTCTAAAAGTGTATTTTTTTAGCCTCAGGACACAGAAACTTCTCTTGCTCCATCATGCAGCAAATAGAGAAACTGTTAATGAGTCTTTTTATTTTTAAGTTTTTATTTGCTTTACATTTTGAGGGTGTGTGCAGGTGTGCATGTCCATGTGTGGAGGATTGAGTGTCTTTCTCTCCGTGAACATGGAGCTTACTTACCGTTTTGGATAGTCTGGCCAGCCAAACTGCTTCTGCTCCTGGGTTCCCTGTCTCTGCCTCCAGAGCTGAGGTTACAGGATGGCTACCACAACTCCCTGGATTTTGTGTGGATTTTGGAGGTCCAAAGTCCAGCTCTCATGCTTGTACAACAAATGCTCTACCCACCAAGCCATCTCCCTAGCTAGCCCCTTACATATCTTTGGTATTATTTCCAAAATCTGCTGCGTGCTTTCATTTCATTACACGGGTGTGGTGTGAGAACATGACTCCAAATAGTGCTTCCCGAAGAGCATGCAGTGAAGTGGCATGGTGGTTCATTAGAATAGAAATGATCAGCGTACCGTTGTTCCCAGATGGGGAAGTGGGGACGATAACCATTTTATTATAGTATGTTGTTCTGCTTGTTCTAATTTATTGTTAATTATTTTGCGGACCTTGTAGTATGCTCAGCTGAGAAATTAAATTTTATCAACGATATGTTTGTACAGGAGGAACACAGTATATCTGAACTGGTAGGATATGCCCCTGGATGAGTGATAGGGTACATCATATATGGGGAGGGGAGGGGTTGCTTTCTGCAGGTCAATGAGTATATGCTCAGGTGTGCATTCCTGTGCATGCATGTGTATGTCTGGATCACAGTGGAAAAGTGAACACATGCACGGATTCCTCCTGCGGACTTTGGCCAAATGTATGAAATTTGGTGTTAAGTATTTCTTTGTTTTTTTCTTTCTTTCTTTCTTTCTTTCTGAGTTTTAATTCCAGCTGAACTGCTTCTCATCTTCCCCCTTGGGCTCTGCTGGGGCAGGGCCAAAGTCATCCACTGGCCAAATGAATATGTACGATTTGCCGAACCAGTTACTGGATGTCAGGATGCCCATTTAAAATTACAAATCAATATCACAGGAAGTGAATTTCACTGTCTGAAAACAAAATCCTTATTTGACAGAACACAGACTGAAGCCTTGGGCAGCTGACAGCCCAAGAAAGACCCAAACCCCTGGAAGAAACTTTAAGAGGATGAACAAGGAAACCATGTGCCCAGCCAGAAGAGGCGCTCCTTCATGTACATTCCACTCTCCTCTAGGAACCCCAAGGGGAAACTGAGTCAACTAGGGACTTAAGTTCATGAGCTGCTATGGCTTGAGTGTTTGAACCAAGGGCACCAAGGTCGAAGAGATACTGCTTTGCCCAGATTCTCTCATTGACTCTTCCACAAACATTTCTGAGCATCGTTGGAGAGTCAGATTCTTGGAAACACATGCTGAGAGTCAGCCCCGGGGGCTGCTGGGAAACACAGAGAGGCCATATGCTATCAGCTCACCTTGAGGAAGGCTAAGGGGAGCCAGAGATGCGAAAAAAATCTTTTCATGCCATCTTGTAGGTCCCTAAAAGATGAAGTCAGAAATGGCTAGAACACATTCAGTTCCGTTTCCAACACCCTCCTCGGTTACAGCAGCCTGTAACTCCGGCTTCAGGACATCTGATGCCTCTGGCCTCCGTAGTCATTGGAACTCATGTGCACATACCCCCACATTTATATAATTAAAAATAATTATTAAGTAACTAAAAAAAGATTAAGTATACTTTACACAGATTTTTTAATATGGTTAAAGTTTTGTAGTAACCTTTGTCCAGCAATAGAATGCTTTTCTGTTATTTCCCGTTCCTTCCAAAAGGGTGCAGTATGAAGCTGAGAAAGACATTGTTGTAATGTTCTGCCCTTTAGTAGCTCATAAATTACATTTTAGATGCATTTTGGAGACATCTTTTCTGAACTTAGCTCACTCACTCATACACATAATGTTCTTAGTCATTCAATATTCATGAAAAAAATCGTAGTTGTTTTAAAGCAAGCAAACAAACAGGCCTTGCTCTTGTTACCATGGCAGCCAAACACTCTCCTGTCAACCATCCTAAAGTGCATTATTAATGAACTGTGTTCAGTGTACAATTAATAAGCACTCCCAGTGTTTTCTGGAAGAGGTAAAATGTGGTCACTATTCAGGAAAGTGGACATTGTCCCTTGCTGTCCCATCTAACAGGGAAAGATCACAGGGGACAGCCATTCTCCTTAGGTCCTCTTTACCAGTTAAGGACTCAGCTCCCCTGGCATTTGGGAATTGCATAAAAGATTGGTCCCCTGATTTATGTTTCCAGAAGTAGGTTGTTAAACCAGCCCCCTCTCTTCCCCCATTTGGTCCTCTGTCCTTCAGAAAGGCTTCACTCACCCTGTTTAAATAGTCCCCCCCCCCACACACACAGATTAAGGCCATCATCTCCAGTAATTAGCTGGCCAGAAACAAGTACAAATATGAATTCTGAAGAACAATGGAAGAAGAAAGCAGCTGTATTTTTGCAACATATTGAATTAAATTTCTGCCCCTCCTTTTATTTAACAATACAAAGACTTCAAGTTTAGGGAAGGGTAAGTTTCCCAGACAAGAGAATCTTAAGAAAATCTACTTAAGCTTTCCAAGCCTCAATTTTCACATGTGTAAGATGAGTTTAAGCTAAAAAAAAAACATTTCAGTGGTGAGAAATTTAAAGATCAATGCCCATAAGCTCCTCCATGTGCCACTGCTGTGAAGATGATTTATGCCTGGACCATTCTTCAACATTTCTCTAGTGTCGAATTCCTGAAATCTTTTATGATATATTTATGTTTTGAGTCAGGGTCTCACTGTATCTCAGCGGGACTGTAACTCCCTCTGTAAAGCTGAATTCACAAAAGCTGAACCTTGGGCACATTGTTTGACCTTTCAACCTTTCTGAGCCTCCATTTGCCCAGCTGAAGGAAGTAATTAATATGGTTTCCCTTGCAGGATTGTCTGAAGGATGAAATGGGAACTCGTGTGACATGAACTTGTCATGATATGGAATCTGAACTTGGTAACACTTGTTACCTCCCTTCTATGTTTTGGGAAAGCTACCCGTTTTTCTGATTTGACTGGGAGATTGACTGATCTTTCTACTTAAAAAGAACAAGAAGATGTCTATCTCACTTCTCACCTCACCACCATCACCACCACCACCACCACCATCATCACCATCACCACATCACTATCATCAACACTACCACCACCACCACCAACTACAACTACCTCCTCTCCACTAGGCTTTCAAGTGGGAGTGTAAAGCTTGGATTTCTAAAATTGTCTTAAGTTCTCCAATTCGATAGCTGAAAAGTTCTGTGTAGCAGATACACAAGGGGCCAAACTTCTATGATGGTATTTCTTCCTTTCCGGAGATGTGGAAATGGGGATGGCAATGAAGGTACCACCTTGGCAAGAGGCTAGACCTCTGCAGCTGGCTGGCAAGCATTTTCATGGATTGGTGATCTGATATCCTCAATCTACAGGCCAAAGCCAACGCTCTGAGACTCCTTTAGGACTCTGAGTCCAGTGTGTTCTTTCTGTTTTGATTTATGGCTCTGTTGTGTAGGTGTCATCTGAATGGGTCTGTCTTATTCAGGAGGGTGGAGACACACATTCATTAGCTATACATTTCTTCTCAGAGACTCTTGGGGCTCGAGGAAGATATCAGAACTCAGATCAGCCAAGAGGATGGTTGTTTTCTGTGTCTCCTGTGACATCTAGGCTCATCCACAATTTGGCACAGGAATAAGTTTTTACTTTGAAGTTCAAGTATCTATAGAATTATGGCATCACTTAAAAATTTATTTTCAGTTCTATCTGGCTTTGTTGATTACAATCCAACCACAGATGCAAATCACATTTGACAAGAGAGATTCTGTTACTATTTTGTCTCATGCCCTTGGATTCCATGAGATAGCTATGCTCAGCAACACTGACTTTTTATATGGATGTATGTTTCTTCTTCAGGCAACTGCAGAAAGTATGGACTAGAACAAAGGAGGAAAAGATAGACCTTTGCCAAACTTTGACACCCTGGTGTGACTGTAGAGTTTTTCAGAGGCTTCTTCCATCTGATCTACTGTCAAGGTTCCACACATGTCAAGAGGACATTGTTGGCCTTTTAGCTAGCACCAGAGGACCTACAGACGGGATCTGGCAGGAGCCAGGATATGCTGAGGATGGTAACATTGAGAACATCAGCATTACCCTGTAGAATCCACTGAAAACCAAATCATAGACATTGATTAGACTCCTACTGATAGTCAAATCTATTGGTAGGCGATGGAAATTGAGACAAGCAATTGATTGTGCGCATCTTGAGTAGTAGCTGTGATGCGAGCGGAGCTTATTCTATCAGGGAGTATTTTAAATGCATCAAATATGTTGGTTCATGTGGTCTCCAGAACACTCAGTGAGCAGTGCTGTTCCATCTCTCACCCCCTCCCTGTCTTTGAGGGACTACGTTCTAAGACACATTTCCCCATGGATACCAGAAATGGTAGACAGTACCAAACCTTAGATAAACTGTTTTCTCTACATATGCCTATCTGTGAAAGTGCTTTATCAGTTAGGCTGGTAAGAGACTAACAATATCTAATGACATCTAATAATAGACCATAATAACACATAACAATACATTATCCAGCTTCACTACTCGACCTTGATGCCATTCTTAAGTACAATAGGGATTATTTAAACAAAGGTTGTGGGATTCCATGACTATAATCTGCTGCTGTCTGAGTTGCTACTGGGTGACGCAGAGTGAGTAACAACCACAATACACCAACATGGATGAAGGATGACTCCTGTCCTGGTGGGATGGGGCTGGCTATCACAAGATGTGGCTATGCCATTCAGAATGGCAACTTAAAATTTAAGAAGTGCTTATTTTAGAATGAACAGCTCTCTATTTTCATACCTTGCTGGACTATGGGCAGTGAACTGTGGGAAGCCCAACCCTTGTAAGCTATGGTGGCATTCTTGTTTTGTGGACAGGAAAAGGAGGACCCAGAGATGCTGAGCAGAAAACCATGCTCCACCCTGGCATCTGCCTCTGCCATCTGCACCTGCCCTGGCACCTTCAGTGTGGTCATTCCTTCTCTTTGATCTATTTTTCATCTCCTTAAGCTTGCAACACTTCGGCTTACTTCTTTTCCAGTGCCATTGTGAAAACTACTTTTTAAAAAAGCAAAACAAAAAATACATCCTAGTCAAAAAAAACATACACAGTAACAAACCCAAACAAAAGCAACCATAATCCTTCTGCTCTCCATTTTATTTATGTCCCTTAAGTCTGTGTGGTTGACATTTGAACAAAACTGTGTAATGGGCTCAACCCTGTAACCTCAGTACTTAGGCAGATGAGATGGGAAGATGGCCAAGAGTTAGAGGCTGGCCTAGGTATGGTCCTTCTTTGTTTTTCTGTTGCTATGATAAAACATTGACCAACAGCTACCAGGGAGAAAGGGCTTTATTTCACATACACATCCAGGTCACAGTCCACCACCGAGGGAAGTCAATACGGGATCTCAAAGCATGAACCTAGAGGCAGGAACTGAAGAGGAGCTATGGAGGAATGCTGTTCACTAGCTTATTTACCCTGGCTCGCTCAGCCTGCTTTCTTAGACCACCCAGGACCACCTGCCCAGGGGTGGCATTACTGCTCCTCGGCTGGGACTTCCCACACGGACCACCTATCAAGAAAATGCTCTATGGACTTGCCTCCTGGACAACATGATGGAACCATTTTTTTTTTCAATTGCACTTCCCCCTTTTCAGATGACTCTGGCTTATGTCATATTGACAATAAACAAATGAACAAACAAAATGCCAACTAACCATCACAACTACAATAGTGGGTTCCAGGCAAGCCTGAACCTCAGAGTGTGACCCTGTGCCAAAAGACCACCTTACTCCAGCCCAAATCAAATCAAAATAAAACAACAAAACCCCATGCATACTATTTGAAGCATGCCATTTTTATTTAGGAACACATCAGATGTCTCTTCTACTTCATTCTTCCTTGATTCTTCAGAAACATCACACTGCAGAAACTGTTAATGAATCGGTCATTTTATGTACTTTTAAGTTATACTTAATAAGTGTTTTAAGTCACTGACTTAATAAGTTCCCTATTGAGCATTTATGTTATTTCTAAGGTTTCATCATAATGTGCAACACTGTAATGAACCTCTTAGTACACACATTCTCCTCTGTGTGTGTGATGATTTCCTTAGCTGTAGATTTTTAGCTTTTATGGTGTCCTGGCGGCAAAAGTTGAATCAGACCAAAGACTAAGGTTCAGAGGGAACACTGAAGGGCTGGGAACACAGCTGAAGGGAAGAACGCTTCTCTACATGTGCTCAGTCCGACCCCTGTACCAAACCTTCAAGTCTCGTTCATTACTGCATCACCAGAAACGAGTATCTCAAGTGTTTGAGACAGAACCTTAGTCACTCATCTATGCTTCAGGATAAATGTAGGATGTGTACTTCCACAAATAATAAAGACATTTTTCATGAGAAGTTGATTTGCTGTTGTAGTGAAGACATTAAAGTTTGCCCAGGGCAGGTGGGTAGTGAGAAATCATAGGAATAAAGGTCTACAGGTGACTTGGTAGAAGGATCAGCACAGTGGCTGAACACCTGCCTGTGGCACAAATGGCTGAATTTGAAGCCTGATTCACATCTCCATTGCTGTGTGATTTTGCATAAGTCAATCAACCCTAAGTTCCAGTGTCTCCATCTGTCAAATGGGCCCATTGAGATGTGTGCTTCATAGAGTTACGGTGAGCATTTAACCTTAAGAGAATGTGAGTGTGCTGGTTGATGTGTGCAGGCCACTGACATCAGTTACATGCTCATCATAAGAATCATCTCTCCTCCATGAAGGGACTGTGTGCTGAGAGTCCCATGTTCACTTACTGTGCTCAGAACCTGAAGGCCACCGGGATGTTTAGCTTTTCTTGGAAAGACAGCCAACGAACTGGTGCTATAGGACCTGTTATTTTCTGGAAGTGTAAAGGAGAATTGGTTTAGGTTCTCCTATTTCCTGTGGGAAATTAAGTAACTTAGGGGCCTCTGAATCAGCACAGTGGGTATTGGTGGACAGGCTTGTGGGTTACTTATGGTTTTTCTAGTCTAAAGTTTTTTTTTGTTATTGTTGTTTTGTTTTGTTTTGTTTTGTTTTTGTTGTTTTGTTTTTTTTTGTAAATTGACATTTAGTGACAGCCCTGTACCCAGATTCCTTTGAGTATTCTTGGTGGCACTCCAAAGGGAAAGAGGAGGGAGCCTGATTGGCTGATGTCACTGAGGTGCCCAGAGATTCTGCAGGACTGAGCAGTAACACTGACACACGTTACTGCGTCTCTTAACAGGGCTTGCTGCTGAGTGACCTCCGTTGATTCAGGCATTGATGTGTCCTGACAGCTCAGGGCATATGATGCCTTCACAGTGAGGACAGCAGTGAAAGCTGCCTCTTTCCTGGTGCTTCCAGAAAGGGCCTCAGGGAAGTGTCTCATTCATTCCTGGTGTGACCAGTGAGGAAAAGTTCACTCTGGTTGGCTGGATATGGATCATTGGAGCACATAGAGATGGCTGGTTCTCCAAAGAGATGCTGAGAAGACAAGAGGGAAGGGAGAGGGAAGGGAAGACATGGAAGAAAAAGAGAAAGAGAGAGGGAGAGAGGGAGGCAAGGAGGGAGGGAAGAAAGAAAGAAGGAAAGAGTTAAAACAAAAGAGAGGCAGGGGAGACATATGTGTGCCTATTACAATCTTGAAAATCCTCATAGTTTTCACAATCCACACCAGAGCTCTCTTTCCAGCTTAACTCACCAGCCCCCTTTTCCTCCTCCACCTCCATGTGGGTGTGATTTTTCAGTGAGGTGTTGTTTTCTCACACCTGAAGCTTCAGCACTTGCAGTGACTGCTGCTTCTTGGAGCTCGGGGCGTCATTAGTAGCATAACAGTCAACCTGTGCGCCTTAGCTTTTCCCTACAGATGCTAAAAATACCCAGAGCTCTGAAAACAAGCAGGGTGAGAGGCATGGGGCGGGATCTTCAGCCACTAAGCCGCCTTAGCCTGGCTCTGTAGGGACAGCCAGGCTCATCCACCTCCTTCCTAGGTTGTTTTTTAGATACTGATAGGACTCTGTTGATACAGGAGACAAGGAGGCAGAGGAGATCTGTGTGGAAGAGAAGAAGTGAGGGGAACTGATACCTCTGTGCGTTTGTCCTAACTTTGCCGCTCTCTCTAGACTTGAACTAAGATGTGTCAAGAGATCAAAGCAGTCCTTATAGCAGCGAAGATTATCTGGGATTTAAGCTAAAACTCTTTACCAAGAAATCACCTAGACTAACCCTCCTGCATGTGTCCAGGAAGAGGTCCAAGGACCACAGCATTCAGAGAAGGTTAGTGTGCATGCTGACCGGGTCCACAATCCAGGGCTAGTCCTCAAAAACAAAGAAAAACCCCAGAGTCTATCTGTAGAACCCGATGGAGTTGAGCCATACAGGAGAGAGCCAGAGACCCCTTAATTAAATTCTGTGTCTGAAGAGGGCCAAGTATTGGCATCCCATGCTGAACAGCTACAGGAAGCCTGCTTGCTGTGGGTTGTCTTATCAAGCCCATGAGCTCTTGGGGTTTTCAAAAGCTAGCCAAGGGATTACATGATATGATCAGATAGGTTATGGAAATACATGACTCGCAACAGATCTGACTTTCATAGACTGTCTGGAATCATCTTGTGTCTGTTTTACAATATAATGAACCTTACTTAGTGAGAGCAAGTCAATGGCTTTGGCTGGCTTAATGAAACTGACTTGATGTAGCTAGAGGGATGGTAATGGAAAGCAGAAGTAATGGCTTCTTATGAATTCTGTGGATGCCTGGACTTCAACAGACTTCTGGGTTTTCCATTGGTAATCACCACTCGGTTAATAGATTGCCCAGAAGTTGTTCTCAGAACAATTTTTCTATTGGGCTGTTTATGTCAGGATCCTGGGATGTAAATGAAAAAGTTAAGCCTCAAAGGATAAGCATGAGTCAGTTCTTTGGACAAAGTATACTTTGAATTGTTTTCTTCCATATGTGAGGGGAAGAAGTGTGTGTACTCTGAGCATATGCTTCTCATTGGGAAACTTGATTGAATGTCTCTCTAGACCGGTTCTCATGGAGAGTCTCTGGCATCTTCTCAAGCCTCAAGTGAAGTCATCTGGGTTTCCAAATTGCTAGGTGGTCGCTCCCGAGGAGTGTGGCAGAGACAGGGGTGTGTATCTCTTTGTGAGTGGGAGTTTGCTTCCTCAAGAGTTTATGACTGTGTGTGTGTGTGTGTGTGTGTGAGAGAGAGAGAGAGAGAGAGAGAGAGAGAGAGAGAGAGAGAGAGAGAGAGAGAGAGAGAGAGAGAGAGGAGCAGTATATTGTTTATTTAATCTTCATTGTCTAAATGTGGCAAACTATTTCAAGTTTTTTGAGTTAGGGCAACCTCATTGTAAAAGTAGCAGGAACAGAAAAAAAAAAAGTGTGGGGGGGTCTAGCCTAACCTCATCATAACAGTGACAGCAACAGCACCTGTGTGCCAAGATGCTTTTCTGTGTGGCATCCATTTAATCCACAAACAGTGTGTTTGAGATCCACACTTTTATGTTTCCCTTCTCTGAATTAAAGTCAGGTAGGTTGGCTGTGCACCCTTCTAACCTTAACTGCTTTCTTCCAGGCTTGACCTTAACAGAGTGTAATTAAAGACAGCCATGGGTTGTATGTTTGGAGACCTCCTCTTCTTTTACTTTTACTGTTTTGAGGAGCCTTAACTACGAGGCCTGAGATTTAATCCACTTGGGAGATTCTGTTATATATTAAAGATGTATTCTTTTCTGCTCCTCCTCTTGCCAGTGCATCAGAAATATTTCAATTTTGTGTTGCTTGTTCTCAGTTTGTAAGAAAAGGAGGGGCCTCGGGTGCTCAGGAGTTTCTCATGAGCTCAGACTGCTGATGTGAATGCAAAGGATGAGTGAGCTCTCTGGCAGGTGTAGATGCTGCTCTGCTCCGAATGGCCTGCAGCCATATTCTCTTGGCCTTTCCTCTGTTTCTGGTGGAGCAGCAGTGGGCCATTTTAGAATGAATGCCTTCCCAGGAGCCAAGGTCCCCTGCTGTCTGTCCTGGGAGCCATCACACAAACAACAGTTCAGAGTAATGGATCCCCAAGGGGAAACCTTGTGCAGGCATCTAAGGCATCTAGCCACAGGCATGAGCCTGCCTCATAGGACCTGGGGGATTTTGCCTTTAGCTTTTTTTTTTTCTTTCTTTTTTTTTTAATGCATGTGTTACTTTTTTAGAATCTGGAGTTCTGAGCTGAGAATAGTCTCTTAGAATTGGAGGCTGTGATATTATCCTTCAAATATAAAATCACTTGACAGCATGCACTTAAATTGATGGGCACTTGCCTGGTTCAGTGTGGCTTTGTTCTGTCTAGAACTTATAAAGGAGCTTCCCATATTCTGTACAATGTTCATTCTGTTTGCCTGCCACATGCAAGTCCATATGTTCTCACATTTAACAATAGTGCTTATAGAAATGGATTAGCAATCTATTTCTTAAACAAAACTCACACTAGAATGAAAGAAGTAGATGTTTACAGTTTGTTTGTTTTCAGGGAAATTAGAACATGTAGGTATCTCAAATGGGTGACTCAGGGCCCAAACAAAACCAAGTTCAGCTTGTTTACAATCTCGAGCAGGCACCATGACCTGGATAATGGCCATATCCAGACATCAGTGTGTCCACAAGGCATGCCTTGGAAGGTTCCTGGTCCCAGTGTGATGAGCTTTTCAGCTTGTGGCTGGGCACTTGGTGAGGAAGGCACACAGATGGTTGTCGTCAGGAGAGCGGCCACATTAAGTTCTGACCCCTTAGCAGGGAGTGTGGGAGTAGAGGAACACCTGGCCTTTCTGAGCTTCAGGTGCTTCGTGTTCATCTCTTTACTCCCTCTTTGTCGTGATCCAGTGCGCCCTGAGAACTTGACACCCTCCGTGTGCTCCATCTGACACCTACTGTGTGCTGTGTGCTCTGTGGATCAGTCTGTTTCACACCCAACCCACTGTCAGCCTCAAAGACATCTCAGTGCATGAGTGGCAGAGGCATTGAGTCTAATATTGATTGAAAAAATAAACAAGAAAGTTAATGAAGAAAGGCACCGCTTCTGTGCTATTCTGGGCTCCATTACTGACCTGTGTGGCCTGATCTGTGACATGAGAATGATGAAGATGATCCCTTTCTCTCTCCTAGGGCTCTGATGAATGAACTAGGGAGCTGACTAACTCCTAAGGTATGTCTCATGTCACACCAGTGTAGATAGATGCCTCCTCTACTCCCTCAGCTCTCTGCCTCTCAGCTTTCCTGGTCCCCATGGAATCTTCACTCGCCCGATCCAGTATTTATACTGCAGCTGCATTTCTTGAAACCTTTTTCTGCTTAAAAGTGACCTTTCTTCTGTCTTCCCTAACAGCTCCACGAACTTGTAGCACTTACATAGATTTGCTAAACATGGGAGCCCAAAAGAGGGACAGACACAGTACCCATGCAAAAGGCACAGAACCACATCGGGAAGCACGTGAGAGGAATCTGTCCTACTGAGGCAGATCCAGCTGGCTTAATATAAGCCAGCTTCCAAAAAAATATTACTCACAAGTTAAAACGGACTTAAAGTTAAGTCAAGATGAGCACTGATCATAAGTTGGAAGCAATATAATTTGATCATGATTTCAAAGATAAACATGTTAGTTCGCAAACTAACAACAGCAGCAGTTTGGTCCTTGCTGCTGTTATTATATTTATTTTGAGATGTACCAAAGGATTGTCGTTTTCTCCTAATCTGGCTGTATGTGTGTCCAGCGGTCAAGGTTGGAAGTCTCTTCTTTTGTGTGTGTGTGTGAGTATGTGTGTGTGTAAGATAAGGTCTCTCACAGAACCCGAAGCTTATTTAGGTTGTCAGATTGTTTGTAGAATCCATCTACCTCTAACCCCTGACCCCCCAGTGCTGAAGTTATAGGCACTCACTGCCTTTTCCAGCTTTTACATGGGCCCTGTGGTTCTGAACTCATGTCTTTATATTGTAGAACAAGTTCTTTCCCCACACTGAGCCATCTCCCTAGCCTCTGATTCAGCTTTTCTCCAATAGCATCTTCTATAGACATAGGAAGGATTGGACTAATCCTAAGGCTGCCCACTGAGCAAAGCTAAGAAATAAACTTCTCACTGACACCTCTGGTCACAAACATCTCGCCCAGAGCACACCTTATTAGTGTGTCCCACCTGTAGCCTGCCTGCCACATGTACCCCAGAATAGCTATGAACGAGGCACCACATAAAATGGTAAATGGACCTAAAACATTTTGTTTGCTTTATTTTTTTAACCATTTTTTTTTCTTATTCTAACTCAACTGCATGTTTCTTAAGTGTGAACTTAGTAGATGGCAGAGTCACAGTATAATGCTAAAGAGTTGGTCCCCCACTTTGGAAGAGGAACACTAACACAGAAACATGGACAATAGATAGAGTGCACTGCACTGTGATTTTTAATGTATTTTAATATTTCTTGTTATCTTGATTTTCATGTTGAAGTTATGGCTGGAGATACTGGCTGTTCATGATAGAGGCAATGTAAAACTTTCCCTCCAGATGTGTTTTGTGCTATCCACTTTAGAGGGAATAGTAGCTGAGGTGTCACTGACACACTTTGAAGCTAATGGAGGTTGAGGAAGGATGATTGTTGTATGAAAGTTGACTTTTGGTAGGCTTCCAGTTGGTATGGAATCCATGGTTCACACTCAACAAATGTCAAGGTTATGGGGAGCAAAGAATGTCCCTCTAACTTCTTGTTTGTTAAGAAGTGAGCCATTCATGGGCTAGGTAAACTGATCATTCCCCCAAAACTGTGGGTGTTATTCAAGCTTGTTCTAAAAGCTTGTTCTGAAAGCTTGTTCTGATGACTTAAGCAGGGACATGAGAAGCAGACATTCATTTCTGTCTTCACTGAAGCTTAGAAACTGGGTCATGTGGATGAGATGGGCTCTGGGGCCTGCATCAGAACTGTGAGGAGGTAGGGACTTGCCCATGGTGGCTGTGCTGAGGCAGCTTCAGTGTGGTTTCATTTGCTTCTTTCCAGCTTAGCCTCAGCATTGTTCATCTCCTCCCATAGTAGCAACTGGACTGCATAGCTGGGAAGTATAAACTGAGGCATGATAGAACTCACTAGCTCAAAGACAGATTGCCTAGTCTGCAGACATTTCCCCAGCTCTCCACCATTGCATAAGACACTATGAATAAAGACTCCACAAAGGGAAAGGGGAGATGGCTGTCTCTAAACTCCAGTTTCTAACAAGATTGTGCTGTCCAGTTTTCCCTGTCAAGAGTGTCACTTGGAAGATAAAGCAGCCTGGGTCTTCTACAGTCAGATAGAAAGGTTCTTAAGGAACAAGAAGTTCTGCATCAGTCAGCTTTCACCAGGTTTTGCTGCAGTAACAAACATCCCCAATTTTAGCAACTCCCAGCAAGGGAAATGTGAACCTCAGGATTTGACCATGTGCTAGGAATGGGATTGTACCCAGGAGCAGCTCCTGCCTGGATAAGTCTTCTAGCTACAGGGAGGTTCTTAATGCTTCTTCTTGGACATAGACGGGTATGACTTCTACTCTGTGTTTAAGTTTAAGGAGAAGGTTCTAGAACAAGGATTTGAGTTCATTTGGTTTATTTGCAGGCAACTCCAGTAATGAAGTAGGAAGTGGGTCAGGGAAGGACCAGCAGGCTGGAACAGATGAGTCACAGAGCTCTGGACCACCCTGGGCTAGTATGTTGACAAATCTAGTGTTGAGGGATGCTTTGGGGTGCATCAGGCTGTATGAACACAGGCAGACTGGCTTTCTTATTTCTGATGGTTCCTAGGTGAAGTAAGAGACCCATCAAATAGGTGGCTCTTGACATGAGGTCATTGGAGCAATATGGCAGAAACACTGAGGGCATGAGATTGTGGACATTTCATTGGCAAAGAAAAACATGTTTGAGGGACATGCAGTCCTTCCATGAAGATACAGAAACCATTTGAAAATAAAAGCAGTTTCTTCAGGTAGTATGAACTCTGAGGTATTACATGCTGTGAGTTTAGTGGGCAGAAGGAAAGGCTATGTAGATCCAGGGGTAGGACTTGTCTATGCTTTGTATGATGCTTAGTGATATCCTTTGTCTCCATGGAAATATTTGGGATTACTTTTCTCCATGACAACCAAAATGCCCAGATGTTGCCAAGTGCCCCCCCCCAATGGGGTGGAAATTCTCCCTCTTGAAAACCAGTGATGCAGACCATCTGTCTATCCACTGCTGATTCTCAAGGAGCTACCTGACTGGCCATGGCCTAATAGGAGAAATATGACAATAGATACATGAACTGCAATGGCAATCACCCAGAAGTGCAAGTATCTGAAGTATGTTTAAATATTTCACATTGAAGGAGAAATTCTTCAAGCATGGGAAACATCAGTTTCCTTAAGGGCGGGGATGGCCAGGAGAGACTCCAGAGGTAATGACACCTAAACACAAATTTGAAGGACAAGGAACATGTTCCAGATGAGCAAGGGCACAAGGGAAAGAAGTTGAATGCAATCTTTGGTGACTGGAGACTTAGGACGCTACAGTGATTGGTGTGGGGTGTACTGCCTTAGTCTGATGGTGAGGCTGTCCTTAAACTTGCTACTTTGCCTTCTGAAAAATTGGCTAGGAGCAATGGATGCTTAGAGTTAGAGGATCCATTCCCTGGTTCTTCCTTCCATAGCTTGGAATGAGAAGGGATGAGCAAATGACAGGTGGGGACATTTGTTCAACAGGTACATGGTTTTATTCCTGTTTTAGCTCTAGCCTGGACTTGAAACTCTATCAGCAATGCGTGTTTGGGGCAAGTTCCTTTCTTTTTGTGCATTGTAAGCAATTCCTACAATGCATCCACTTCTAGGGTCAGTCCTGTCTATCATTCCCAGATGGCCAGATTAGTAACAGTATCCCCAAGGAACCCGTATCCTAGAAGCCCATCACTTGGAGGGGTCCATCCTCTGTCTCCAATCTCAAGAGTATCTCTGAGGAACTGTGTACTTTACAGACCCCTTTGATCATGAGTGGCTTCCATTAGTGACTTGTTTCAAGTTCTCAGCTCCTGAATGAATTTCTTCACAGTGGAACTTTTGAGAACATTTGGTCGTCAGCTTCACATTATCACCCAGGGTACACATCTCTTTCCACCCTTTAAGTACCCCCTTCTCCTTTAGATCAAGGGACACTTGAAGGTACAAGTAGTATTCTGAGGGACACAGTCTTGGAAAAGGTGCCATCAGAGGAGGCCATGGAAGGTACTTAAGAGGCAGAGAAGAGTTTCTTGGTCAAAATCCACTGAATAAACAAGACCATGGATCATTGAGAATGGAAGTCTGGAGGGTGGCTTTGGTGCTGGACTTGTTCTTGACACTGATGTTGAGATTTGAAGTCAGGGGTGAAGTCAAGTGAATTTGGCTTTGGGGGATTATGTGGTTCATGGTGACATTCAGACAGAGAATGTTAAAGATATGAAGCATTTGATGGTATGACCAGGACTTAGGTGACTTTGCTGGACTTTTCAAGAGCTAGCTGCTGAACTGTGGGCTAGCTCATGGGCACTCACAGGTTCTATGAAGGAGATAGCTCTGACTCTTGCTCACAGAGAGGGACATCAAAGGTCCCAAATGGTCCTCATGAGGCCTTCAATTCCTGTGTGTTGTGCAATGTACAAACAAACACCTAGCAACCTTGGGGTCTGGAGCCAAATGACAGTTATCAATAGGACAGCATGTGACGTCTTTCACATCAAAACACTGGCTAGGTAAGCTTTAAAATACCCAACTTCATGCTGGAGGTGGATGGTTGAACTCATGTAGGAACTTGAGGCCAATGTTCTCCTGCAGCTAAGAGAATGGTCAGGTCAGATGGCTGGGGTGAGGCATGGGGTAGGTGGGCTGTGATGGGCAATGAGAAGGGACTCTATGGTGTGGACGCTGCGACCTAGCGGGTGGGTAAGTAACAGATGTGGGTAAAAGACTCATTGAAAGACTTACCTGAGAAAGGCATAAGAAGTAAGACTGTTGCTACCTCATGATGATTCTTCAGATGACATTGCTGCAGGCTTAACATGCCAACACTTCAGTTATGCTGTCCTATGAGCCATATGAAGAATGTGGGATCAGTTTGTTCGGAGTGTCTTAAAGAAAGAAGATTCTGTAATGGATAGCCAGTACTTCTTTCCAGTGTTTGGTTGTGTCTCAAGTGTGGATTTCAGGGATGTGGTAAAAATTCAGAAAACCAGCATTCACTGAGACACTTGAAGAGCTCTGGGACTCCCATTGTATTGTCGTTTGCCTAACTAAGGGGATCATGTGGTGTTATGAATGTAATGAAAAATTATTGACACAGTGTAACAAGGTTTTGGCTCAGATAGTTGACTTTCTCCAGAAACATCTTTCTAAAACACAAATAAGTTCACAATAAAGACTGAAGGAAAGAGAAGACAAGTATCATCTTAGGCTTATGAAAGGACTTTTGGATTTAGAGACCTGGGCTTCCAAGGAGGAGGGTGTCTTGAGGCATAGTGAAGAACCTCAGACTAATTTGTCTGTTTTCTGTCTTTAGCTTTGCCTGCCCATTGAGCCTCAGCCTGACGTCTACTTCTGGCCTCCTTCCTCTATGGCCATCACCCTTTTCTTTCCCTTGAGATACATTCATTGTCTATGTAGTACATGTTCGACTCTAATAGCAAGCACACTCTGTGTGTGTGTGTGTGTGTGTGTGTGTGTGTGTGTGTGTGTGTGTGTGTGTATTTTCTCCTAAATTCATATTCTTTGAGAAATGGATTCTGCTTGATGTTTTGTCTGCCTCTAATATGGCTAAGCAGTAGTCCCCACTGAATTAAACTGAACCGGAATGTAAACAATTGTTGCTCAGGGAATAACATAAAACCTTTGTTATTTCCATCCTTCCCAAACCCTGAATATTAGTATCAAAATTATTTTACTTGCCAATGTTTTATTATGTTTGAGTTTCTGCTTTATGTGAGATGCTCTGTACGTGAACTAGATGAGCTGGAAGTACTAGGTGAGACAGTGAATAGAAGAAACCTACCTCCCAGTCACTGTCATTGCCAATCTGTTGGTTATGAGGAATGTAAAGAGAAGAGACTGAACACCAAGATGAGGGGAAATTACAAGAAGGAAGGGTGGAAGGGAGAGTGGATGGAAGGCAGGTTAAGCAAGATGAATGGGAACAAAGGTAGGTTAATAAAAGATGTGAGAGCCAATGTTGACATTTGGCAACACCTGGTTCCTCCAGCAGAGCAGACTTTGCTTATAAATGGAAAGACTCTGGGAACAAAAGGAGGTGGCTGCATAATCTGTGCTTTTGAAATGTCTCTGGATGGAGTGTCAGACTTGTAAGTCCCCAAACTTTTGTGCACAATGATGGGCCAGGCACCTCCCAACACACTTCTCAATGAACATGTGTCTGAATCTTGTGTACCAATGTTTATCTTTTCATCTGGAATTTTCCCTCTTTAAATGACTCCTACCTCACATGTCTGTGAGACGCTCAGTGCTAAGTTGGAAAAGTTGGTTCTCTGACCAAACTGTCACCCACAACTTTCTCACATAACACCTTAGCATAGTGGGGTGTGGTGATGTGTGCTGAGCTGAACTATGGGTTCTTCATATAGATTAGAAGACCAGCCTCTTCAGCAATCACCCCTGAAGAGCTGGTCCAGATGAAAATCTATGCATCCCAACTCGGCTGTCTTGTCTGTCTGTCACCTAAGAGCTCTATTTCTACTTGCAAGTACAAGGCAGAACAAGTGATGTTACCGACATTCTATCATCAGTTAACCTTGCTGAACGTACTGCAGGCCAAAGATTGAAAGCAAGGTCAATGGACTCCCTGTTCTGACAAGAGTGGCTGGCTTGGTTTTGATGGTGAAAAGGCATTTTTTTTTTTTCAGCATTGCCAAACCCATGAAGTAGCTATCTGGTCTGATGTTATTATCTTTGGAACCTTGTAGAATGTGCTTTTCCAGCCTAAAACACAGCATAGATGTTCCAAGGATCAGCAGCCCATCCTAGTCCCTCAGCTAACCTTCCTTTCAAGTTATCTCTCCTTTTCCAGATGAGGAAGAAAATGTCTTGGCTTCCCTAGCTCTGCCACATATCTATCCCGGACTCTTAGCAAAGTTTTAGGGATCATTGTAATTAGGACAATGTTTTAACACTACATTCTTTTACATGTTGGTTTAGAGCTTCAGAAGCCCAAGAATGTGTTTTGTTGCTGCTGTTGTTGTTTTAAGGCATTAATGGAACAGAAACTATTGATAGCAGTGGGTCAGGAAACCAAAAAGAACCCCATGGATTCTGTACAAGAGTCTCTTGTTGCTTTGGATGGAGGTGAAGAGATTCAAAACATACAAGGAAACTTTTGGGATCATCTCCAGTTTTGTTCTCACGCCAGCTTTTAGGGTTCTCTCTCATTTTATTTTAAGGAAAATCAACTTAAGCTATTTTTCTATATAGTCTTATCCTAAACTCCACTCTAGCCTTGGACTAAATTACTCTTATGACCACTCTTAAATTGAATAGACGATGTGCTATGTATGCTCTGTGCTCATCTTTTTAAACACACTGCAGTTTCCACATAGTAATGTGGATAGCAAAGTCTGCCTTTCATGGTTCCGTTCTTCACTCTTGCCATATCATTCACTTAACTTTTTCTCAGTGGTTGGACTGGGAGGTTCCTAGGCTTCTTGATCATAGCTAGCATGGAAAATGCTTGTCTTGGTTTGTATGCCATTTATTTCCTTAGAGATAATTCTATGTACCATATTTTCAAAACAAGCCTTATGTTACTAGGCCCATAAATACAATTTAAAATACTCCCTACCAATTTCCAGAGCGTGCAAGCCCAGACTAGCTATAGCATCACCTGTGCCTGTGTACATGAAACAACACTCTTGAATGGTTTAAGTTTAAGTACCTTTCCTTTGATTTACTGTCTTACTAGGGACCTGAAAGTAAGTTAATTAGGTTTTCTTAAATACATATTTATTAATTTTGCTAAGACATTAAGTAATGTGTACTTTTTTTTTTTTTTTGTAAAAATAGCAGGTAGTACTTTCTACTTTCTACATAAGAGAGTGACTTCCCATTGTGACCTACTTGCCCAAGGGAACAATGAGCTAGGGTTTAGGTCTGTATCTGTTACCAGCCTCACTCTGAGGCAGACAGAACTCATGGGTGCATATCTTCAGGGGCTCCCATTATGCTCCCTTTGGCTGTTCGCCTGGACCGGTGCTAGTTATGGGTGAAAGCAGACAAAGGAGGCTTGGGATGACTGGAGTAGGGGTGGGGGAGAGGGGAATCAGGGCTCCACGGTACTGCAGTCCTCGAAGTAAGCCTGTCATGGTAGAGAAGTCCACAGACCTCTGGTCATAGGTCTTTCATCCTGAAGGCAAAGCCAACCCTTTTAAGTTTTCTACCAAACAAACAGAATATAAACTCACAGTGGCCAAAGCAACCAAGAGAGGGGAGGCGTTTGAGCTTTGTGTTTGTTTGATACTTAGAGATTTTATGTCAGACTCCATCACCGATTTGTATTTATTTCTATGTCAGTGAGTCTTAAATGACCATGTTTCTTGGATTCTAATGTGTGATAATTTATGAGAGTTTCCATAAGTTTCAATACCAGCAGTTCCATTTAGGAAAATCACATTTTATAATCTAAGACACATTCCATTTTCAGAAATGTTTAAATGAGAAAAAATAGTATGTATCTTACGATCAAAAAACAGTCTCTGAAGATGGCTGGAGTTTCTAGTGGGACCAGACCTGTCTTCTGGCACACAGCTGTGTGATGCTGAATGGTGCAGAGTTGTAGATGTGTTATTGGGGTTCAATGGCAAGACTGGTAGGGTGGGAAGGCTGAGGAATTCTGTAGACTATTATGCTTTCTGTCTTTCCTAATTGCTGCCCATAGGACCTCTCTGTTTGATGTCGCTTGCCTTTGGCCCCAGATAGTGGGGCAGTTATGATTAGCAGTGTTCCTGCCTGGTGACCACTATAGTTGGGACGGCCCCATAATACCTGCATTAGTTACAAAATTGCACCTTGATGAAAGCCAGTTTCAGGGCAGAAAAGAAACTTCTGGAAAGGTGTCTGATAAAACCTTCTTGGGCTTAGCTCTTGCTATCGGTTCTAGGAAGTCTCTTTTTTCAGGATGCTACCCACAGAACACATATTTTTGTTTGTTTGTTTCTGTTTTTTGAGACAGGATTTGTCTGTGTATCAGTCCTGGCTGTCTTAGAACTCACTTTGTAAACCAGGCTGTCCTTGAACTCACTGAGATCAACCTGCCTCTGCCTCCCAAGTCCTGGGACTAAAGGCATGTGCCTGGGTCACAGCACACATCTTTGTCATCTAGTAACGGATTTGTGTCTTGACCCTCTATTTGATGTTTGCTGAGGGTACTGAAAGAAACTTCTCATTCATGCTGGGAACTAAACTTTATAGCTCTGTGTGGCAATGAGGAAGATCTAAGTTTATTCTCATAGGGAGCATAGCATAAACAATAGACGTCAGTCACAGAGACAGAGGAGTTAGACTTTCAGTCAGGTCAGGGGGGCTTCTAAGAGGAAGTCGTTCTGGACCCCTGGAAAGAAGGATAGATCCCCCCCCCGTCAGGAAAAGGGGGGGTGTGGTGTGTTGTTTAGCAGCACTGATGTCTGTATCAGTGAACCTGAATTATCAAGATGACAGGAAAGGAGAAAGTCAAGGGGAGCTGCTTCACCAGCCTCTGTCAGAGGCTTTTCAGGAGCTGCACCTACTGCATGCTTCACTATGGCAAATGTAAAGTCTACTGAAAATTGGATATATTTCAATAGATGGTTATAGTGTTTGAATCAATATGAACCAAAGTTTCAGAAGTGTTAAAACAAGCAAACAAAGAACAGTTAAAGTTCTAAGTTACTGTACACAGCAAGCCCTGGTTGCAAATGTCTGCCTCTGCCTAGCTTTTCTAGCCCTTTAAGTCTCTTTTCATGGGGCATATACAGCTTTTTATCTTGCCTTTTAAATGCGCATTTAACATCCTACCAAAGGCACTCTGTCTCATTGGTTCACTAAATATTGTTTGCATATCAGACAACTTTTAGCTTAAAATTTACTGGAACCAGGGCTAAGTAGATGGAAAGGCTAGGGAAACACACGTTTATATTATAATCAAAATTCTGTACTCCAGCACATCTTCCAGACTCCATAGTCTCTGGAGAAACTAAGGTACCATCAGGTACAGTAAGAGCACCCTGACCACACTAGGAAGTGGAGAAGGAATGGAAATCTCCCCCCCCCCCCCCAATCTCCCTAGGGATGACACCATGAAGACTGTGAGCACCAGCTCCCAGCTAGGGTCTCTGGAATGGATTCTGTTTTTCTGCCCCTCGCTGGTTAACTGAACATGAGTCACCCAGTCAGCTTTCTGAACCTCGGTGGTCTCATCTGTGAAGTGACATTAATGATAGGAACCATTTTATTGAGTTATTGGAGGGTAATTCCAGACAAGCTATGTTGTTCCTCTCGCAGAGGAAGGCTGGGTCTAGGACAGTGGGAAGGTTGCTTCATTGTTCAAAATACACACTTAGAGAGATGGAAAATGTTAGCTGGCTGAGGGGAAGGGGCTCATGGACCCCACCCCAGAAGGATTATTGCGGTTGATGGCTTTTACCTCAGATAAGGTGGACCATGAGCTAATAATAAATGATCCCAGATCCATGAGTATACAGGCATTATTGAGTGGACTTGGTGGATTACTTTTTAAAAAGAAATGAAATTGGATGCAGGGACTAAGTGGCTAGATTTGGGAGGAGTTATGGCGAAGAGTGGAGGGGTGACTACAATAAAAATACATTGCATGCACATATGAAATTTTTAAAGAAATAATTAAATGGCATTGAAATTATTCTTTGAATCTTAAAAAACAAAATCAAAACCCTGTTAGCTGCTTTGGAGATGTGCACAGAGGGATGGCAGTTTAAGATTAGTGTGGCTGAAATAGTGGAATCTTCAGTTCCTTATTGGATATTTTCTGGCTGAGAGTTGAGGGAAGCTTCAGGGGCTGGTAGGTCCAGACACAAGAGAAGTTCAAGTCTTAGCTCAGACATCTTCTAATCAGGCTTAAAAATCATCCAAGTCTATTGGAGTCAATCACCAAAGGACTTGTTGCTTAAGCCACGTTTTCTAAGTTGTGAAATCTTCTCACGGTGAGTCTCTGCCAAGATCCCTGAATGCTTGAGGCTCAGGTCTATCTCAAACCAGAAGCCAGGACAGAGCACTGGACAGCCTCAAAGTCCTGGAATTGCAACTCAGTTCTGCAATTTATTAGCCATGTGACCTTGAACAAGTTTCACAATGCCAGCCTCTCCATTTTCTCAATGAACCTGGGCAAGCACACATGTCTTGGAGTTATTGTGAGGACTTCAAGAGAGAAAGGCTGGGAAGCACATAGCCTCATGCTGCAGTTGAGGCAGACAGGCAATGAAGTTTGTATCTCTGACTGTCTCCCACACCTTCAAGATAAAGCAAGGCAAGGCAGGAGTGTCTGTTAGTCTCTTCACTTGTGAGAAACGAGCTAAAGAGTTAAATGCAGAGGCTTACTCAGCCCCTAGGGCCTGGGCCTGTTCTCTGGTGATTTGACTATTAGTCTGCCCTCAGGAAAAACTGAAGTGAGCCATCAGGATGTCCTGGTTCATTTTAGATATTGGTTATGAGGCATGAGACCTAATACTCAATTCTTGGAGTAGGTAGCCCCATCCCTAGCTCTCATTTCATAGAGGGGAAAACAGTTAGACTCTCAGTTCTCTTCAGAGATAGAGCTGGGATTTGTATGATAACTACATTCTGAAGTTCATATTTGCAAATACTCCAAACAATGTGTGACTCCTGACACCAGCTGGAAAAGATAAGTATGAAACAGACAGGAATGACCTTCTTATATGCTCAGCTCTAGGTTTCTTGATCCCCAAGACTATCTTATCTTCTCTGTCTTCTCCCAACCCACAGCAAATAGACCACAGAGACATGTGTTGAAAGCAGAAACATTTGGCCAAATGACTGATGAGGGGAATGCTGTGTGTGTAGGTGCATGATGCCTGTGGAGACCAGAAGACAACCTCTGCTATGGTTCTTGTTCCTTTTCTTAGGAACTGTGTGTGTGTGTGTGTGTGTGTGTGTGTGTGTGTGTGTGTGTGTGTGTGTGTGTGTGTGGTGGAGTTTCTCAGTAGACTAGAATTCACTAAGAAAACTAGACTGGATGGCCAATAAGGAAATAGGGATCTGCCCATCTCTACAAACCAAACCTGACCAACATGGGTGCACCCGTAGATGTGCCTCAAGATTGTGTGTATGGTAAATCTGGCTAATCAGTCATAGGTCTTATTCACAACAAGCCTAAAGGCTACCCAGAATCCTCAACACATTGCTCCAGGTAGCACTATTCCTGAGCTGGATTTGGCCCCTGAGGAAAAATCTGCTTCTAATCTTTTTTTTTTTTTGTCTCTAAAGTGATATGAAAACCACTGAGGTATGGTTGTGGGGCCTGCTCAAAACACTGCATGCTCTGAGTTTAGTCTGGCCAAGGCAGATGAGGAGAATCCCTCAGTGGTGTGCTCAAAAGTCGGAGATGGTTGATCATGAGACATCCCAATGATTTAGCTCTCTGGGCTCTCTTTTGCCTGGCTGTTGGAGGTTTCCCCCTCAGAAATGGCTGTTTCCTAGTATTTAGGCCTTGCCTGTTGTAAGGTCTTTTTTTTTTTTTTTTTTCCCCCCTTCTCTCGATTGGAGAGTGGATGTCTTTGTTCATCCCCCCCCCCCAGCATAATATTTTTATTGGCTATTTGGGAATTTCACATGTTGCATTCCAACCACACTTGATTCCTAATCCTCATGGGTGTGTACTCCCTCCCCCCCAAAAAAGAAGAGAGAAAAAAATTACAAGTTCAATTTGTGTTGCCCATATACTCACTGGAGCATGGTCAAACTCTGTGGCCAGCCCCTTTGCACTCCTGCCAGAAGCCATCAGTAGTAGAGAGCTACATTTCAGCATCTTAGCAGAATTTTTGAAAGTTCTCCTGGATGGTTTCCTGAATAGGCACTTTCAGCTTTTAACTACAGTCTGATGGTGAGGCTGCCCAGTCCAGATCCGGCAACTGAGTTTCCAAAGTCAGAACTCCTTTCTCTGTTACTAGATCCTCTGCACCATCCAACCCCACTTACCTTCACAGCTCTCTGTGCAGCCTACTTAAACACATGGCCGTGTTCTGCCAGGGTCAAAGTTGCCTGGTGCCAGCTAATGGCCACTGGAGTAATCCCGTCACTTCTCCCTCCATTTTGTATAGTCACAACTAGCCCACCAGTCTCATTGTCATTTCCTAAGAAAACCATTGCTATTTCCTTTTTGCTTTTTGAAGGGAACACATGTTACTAACCATCGTTCTTACTCTCTCACAGTTGCTCAGTAGTTAGGAAGTGCATCTTATGAGATCCTGGTGACAATGAGACAGTCAGGCCCTAATGGAGCCTAGAGTCTGCCATGTCTTGTGTTATTCTCTTGTTTGAGTGCATGTCTCTGCCACCACACCAGACCCACTGTGGTCAGGGCCAGCTCCATATGGCCAAATGCCCTCGGTTCTGTGCATACTGCTGAAGTTGACTGGGAAGTGGTTTCTCCTCCTGTCTGGACAGTTGTTCATTCTACAGAATGTTGTTCTTAGAAAGGCTCCCTTGAGGCTGGAGGGCTCACAGGGCAGTAGGAACCAACCAAGGACAGGCCCTATTTGCAATGCTGGACCTGCAGCAGCAGGAACTGGGGTGGGGTGGGTGCCACAAGCAGACAGCAGGGAGCCAAGATGCATTAAGAACATGGTATAGATTCAAGCTTCAGCTCTTTTCCCGGGAGCCTTACATTATCTGTGTCTTAACATTCTCATCTGGGAAATGGGTCTTTAACCAACCCCAGCTTATGAAATGATTGTGGGATTTAAAAGAATAAATGAATTGAAATGAGTTACAGAACATTTTTAACTCATGGATGCAAACATTGACTATTACTTAAATTTTCCTGGCAAAGGGACTGAATACTGATTTTTTACTTTCACTTTTACAGATTTCTGTAGGGAAAATGAATATTATTTGTGTAATTTGAAGACTATATAACAAAGGGTTATTTTCTGGTTTTGAAGTGTGTACAGTCTTGTTGGTAAGAGCTGTATTTTTAAACCCACTAGCTTCGGTCTTTGACCTTGCTGGTAGTTTAGGGATGAAGTCTTTACTCCTGGTGATGCTGGCCTGCCAGCCAGTGGAGGCTCCAGTCTTCCCAAGTAATGTTGTGGTTGGCTTAAAGGGAGTGGAGAGGGAGACATGGCTGTTACATGCAAGAGCAGCAGCAAGACACTCACTGTTTATGGGGTGTTTTACAGTGAAGCTGTAATTGGAACCCTGGGATTTAGTGAGGGTTATGAGGTGGGATAGGCTTAGCACCAAGCATCCTGAAGTAGTGGTGTACGTGATACTGGCATGAAGAACAGCTGTATAGCAACCGGTGTGTGTGTGTGTGTGTGTGTGTGTGTGTGTGTGTGTGTGTGTGTGTGTGTGTCTGTGTGTGTTTCTCTGTCTGTGTGTGTATCTGTGTGTGTGTGTGGTGTGTCTTTAGAGTCAGTACGACATTTAAAGCATCTTATGCATGGTACTTAAAATGACATCCTCCTCCTCATCTTTACTCTTACAATACTCTCTTCACTTGGAAGCAAAGTAAAATGATACATCAGTTATTTGCTCTCTGAGGCAGAGCTGCTAAGCCTACTAAGATGGTCCCATTCTCTCATTTCTTCCTAGTGACAACAAAGGGCTCCAGGTCACTGGGCATCTCCAGTGGAGCAGAATCTAATCCTGTAGTCATAATGCTCAGAACTCCAGACACCTGCTACAAAGAAATGCTGCGGGCTGGCCTAGAACCGGGGTCTTCATTACCTTGGGTTAACCTCTAGTCAAGGCAGTAGTAGGAAGATCTCCTGTTTGGGGGGTTCTGCCTAAGGAGTTTGGCCTGTTTTTTGTTTTGCTTTTGTTGTCTGAGGGATGAACCAAGAAACTTAGCATAAAAATGGTTCCATTACTTGAGGTCTTCCTAGCCATTACAGAACTTTCCAAACTTGCTCCCACTTTGGGGTCTTTGTACTTCATGTTACTTTTCTCAGGATGCTACATGGTTACTTCATGTCATGAATTAAGTGTCATCCCAGCCTCCTTATATTACCATAACTCTTGGCTTTACTCACCATCCATTCACTGTTCTTCAAAGAATTTCCTCCCATGGGGTGTTTATTGATCATGATAACATTGATTAATATAATATTTATCATTTTTGTGATTCAGACCTTTTTATGAATTGAGAAAGAAGGTCTGAATTCTTATCAGGACCACTTCTCAGATAAACTCATGATGTCCCAAACATTTCCTCTGCTAGGTCATCTGTGCACAGCAACCTTCAAAAGAGATTTCACAATGTTTGTAAATTTCATCAGTCCTTAGTATACAAGATAATTTGAAGTGTGTGTGTGTGTGTGTGTGTGTGTGTGTGTGTGTGTGTGTGTGTGCGTGCGCGCGCGCCTGTCTGCCTGTCCATCTGTCTGAAGCTGCATGATGAGTACAGAGCAGGACATAGAGGGGATTTCCACTTGTGAATCCCAATCACACTATAGAGCCATGTTCAGAAATTGTGCCATGGTTGAACATGGATGTACGGGAGCAGGCTGGAGCTAGTGCCCTTTGTGAGGGAACTCCCATATGAACAGGTGTCACTAGCTCTGCTATTGAATAAGAAGCAGTGGAATTAAGGCAAGAAAACAAATTTGCAGTTTCTCTAATTTAAAAGGAGTCAACAAAAGAAATGAGCACTCCATGTTTCCTGCTGAAAGCACCTTCTGTCAGAGACGATGCTCTGTCTCTCCTAGACACATTGTTTGCTTTGATTCTTAAACACATAAACTCTGGATTATTGGGGCAGAAGGTTATCTTTTGTCAATATCTATACTTAGTGAGCCAGAGGGAGGAGAACATCCATCAGCCAGGGTTTATCAGCCTCTGCCTTTGTACAGCAGTTTCTTAGACTCATCTTTTTCAAAGTTGAAGTCCTTTTCTATTCCAGATGACCCCTTAACAAGTCTTCATCGGCATTCAGCCATACTGTCCAATTTTAGCTTATTCCCAAGTTTCTACCATAAAAATATTTCTTCAAAGAATAGACAATTTATGAACACATATATTTCTCTAAAATTGTAGGTAGGGTATTTTTTATGTCAAATGCAGACTTTATGTTTAGACAGACACTGAAAGTTCTGTAGCCCCTGTACTTGTTTAGACGGCCATATTAAACTTACAGATTTTTGCTTATAATAGATGTTGTAATCAATGTGTATACACTCATGTGTTTGTGTGTTGTATGCACTTGTTGATATAGGTGTGTACACATTTGTAAAGGTCAGAGGTAGACCAGATATCTTTCCTCCATTTCCCTCTACCTTTATGTTTTTGAGGGAGAATCTCTCACTGACCTTGAAGCTCATCAGTTCAACTATGCTGGCTAGCAATGAGCATCAGTGATCTGTCTGACTCTCTCTATGCCAGTATTGGAATTGCAGATGCATGCCACCATGCTCAGATTATCAGTCTGTGACTCCAAATTTGGGTCCTCATGCTTATTTTAATCTGCTAAAATATCCCCCCAGCCCTGGCATTATCACATTCTCTCTCTCTCTCTCTCTCTCTCTCTCTCTCTCTCTCTCTCTCTCTCTCTCTCTCTCTCTCTCTCTCTCTCTCTCTGTAATTGTGTGGGGGGTGTTTGTGTGTGCATCATCTGTGCGTGATGCATGCATATGACTGTGTGAGTGCATGCAGACATTACTCTATTTTTTTCTACATGATTGCATTGAGACAAAGTCCCTCAGGGAAGTAAAAGTTCACTGCTTGAGTTAAAGTTGTCAGAAACCTCTTTGAATCTGTCTCTCCCTGACCCCACCAATGGGAGTTATAGGTACCACAGCCATACCAGGCTTTTGGCATGGTGTTAGGGATTCAAATTCAGATCTTCATGCCCACATATCAAACACTCTTACCCATTCCCGGTTTCGCCATTTCTCATAAAATGTTTTGTCAATTGAATATGCAAAGATTGGTGCTTGTGACTTCTTGGCCCTGAGTTCTAATGTGATGGAAATTTCTGCATGTTGCCTGTGCTACTCTGTACTGGTGGATTTTTTTTTTCAATGCAATCTCAAGCATTAATAGGACTATTCCAGAAGTGCCTCTCCTTCAGGGCTGGCATGCAGGTGGTAGTTACAACATACTTTTTTTTAAATTGGGCTTGATACTTAATAGTCAACTTGTCAGTGAAATCCCCCTTCCCGAGCCTCACCTCTACCCCTTCTTATCTACTTCAAGTCTCAGCATCTCTAACCTACCTTCTACATCTGTGGTCTGGGCTTGCATACCCCTTTTGAACAGCTATCGAGGGCTAATGCACAGCACTTCAGAGGACCTACAAAATCCTGTCCTAGAAGTAACTTAACATCTGCCCAGATAACTTAGCAACCTGATGTCATTTTAATTCAAAAATATTCTCATACTAGACTTTCCCTCCTCTCTACCAGATACTCAATGTGCGTCTTACCTGATGGGTCCTGGACATGCACTGTAGCCTTCCTCTCACTCTTTTTGGAACCGGTCTCTTCTATGTTTGCTAATATTCTAGGATTGTGCTTATAGAATCTTCTTCTGACCTTAGGTGCCACAAGAAGGCACAGGGACACTGAGATAACCCTTATGTCATTTGTTCTATTGGAGTCCAGAATACCACTTCAGAGTTGCCAATGTTTTCTAGGAAGTCCGAGCATTCCTTTGAACTGAATTTTATGTCATCTCTTTCAGTCAGTGACTATTCAAGGAATATTCCCTTAAATCAGAGATGGCCATGGGGAAGGAAACGGGAAGGAAGGATGGTGCTGATGGCTACTGTGCAGCATACACTTACCTAGTAACATACTCTCCCAAACAGACTCTCCCCACCCCTACAGTGGATAAGGAAACAGTCTCTTGGGGCTTAGAGTGATTTACTGAAGACTATGTATGCAAGTTTTATGTCTCATTATCTTGAAGTCTAAACTTTGTCCACTTTCTTCAGCAAAGCAGACATGAAGCTTGGGCCTTTCTGAGGATATCAGGTGTACCAAAGGGCAGACTGTGGTCAGTCCTTTGATCTCTGTGCCAAGGATGCTCTGTTCTGGCCCTTTCGTGCCCAGATGGACTGGGAGTGGGATCTTTGTGACTGAACTTTTGGACTCTCATATCATTTTTTTTTCTCATTTTCTGTGGCTTGGCATTGACCTAGGGTGTTTTCCAAAATATCAGTTCACATGTAACATGTGCCTGGCATGAGATGAGTTCCATGGTTTCTTTTCTTTGCTGGGGGAAATGACCCGTGAGCAGATAGCTCTTATCAATGTGAGTGTTTACAATAGCAGATATCATCAAACTTTGAAGAAACAAAAGTCTACCTCAATAGTCTGAGACACTGTGTTGTGATTATGTAACATTTTGGACCACTGAAGGCTGGCTAACCCGCAAGAAGAAGATGTGTCATTGAATGTATTCATCATAATTTCCTCTGGATTTTTAATTATGACATTTAATCAGACTTACATGGTAAAATATTAGAATCATGTGAAAGTTTAGGGAGTGATCAGTGAGACCTTCTCCTCCTGTTAAATACCCCTGGAGTTCTCCCTGGGAACCGCCATGGTCAACTGCGCTATGATTATTTCAGGTATATTGATTGTAATCTTTGTATGTGCCAAAAATATAGTTATGTTTACCCATAATTTATTTTTTGAAGCCACTCATTCAGAAAGACAGCCTGTCGGCTAGCTTTCCATTCATTTTAAGCTTAACTTGTCGTGTCTAAAAATATGCAAAAATACTTGAATTTAATCTCTTGTTGGGGTTGTGTCAGGACCAGAACACCTCAAATAAAGGGCCTTGTGAGTGCCAAGGATACCTGTCTGACCCAGAGTTCATTATCAAGTCATCTATCTGGGGAAGGAGTAACATAGTCCCACAGACCAAAAATATTTCTGACGGCTGTGTTTACACAAACCACTCTGTTCATCTCTTGGATCCTGTCTTCTTCAAAGTAACATATAAGAAGACACCCTTTGGCAAGGGTAATTCCACAGAACCTAGGCTGCAGCGAGTCCACCCTAGCTCATTTTATACCACAGAAGAATATAAATTTACAACGTTGATCTCCAGAGGGAAACAGCCTGATTACATGAAGTACCAAAGGACATCTGACCAAAACTCTTTATTGTAACTTACTCCAGATTGCCCCACAAGAAGCTGGTATGCTGCTGAGGAAAGTAGTTCTGTGCTTTTGAAAGGCTCCCTCTTCAAAGGTGTGAGAATACCGGTTGTATCTGTTCCTGATCCTAGCCATTTTTTCAGAGAGCTCCGAACACTGACGTCTTTGCTAGGTTCTAGCCTCTGCGCCTTACTAGCTTTGACTTTTAACAGTTAAGTCTTAGTGGGGGAAATAATTAAATAAGTATCTCTCAAAGGATTGTTTTACTTTAGTTGTGGCAGATGCCTAGCCTGACCTGGCTTAAATGAGGAGACTACTTTAGGTTATTAGCTGAAGATTCTAAAGGTTAATTTCAGACTCCATTAGGTCCAGAGGCTAATTCTTATCATCAGAGTCTTCTCTGTCATACCTCACTGGCTTCAAATACAAGCAAGTGACTTCCATATGGGCTTCTAGATGTTCTGAAAAGATCTGGTTTTGCATTAGCTCAGAAACCTCATCAAAGAAGTGCTTCTCACCCCCACTATTTATGTAAAAAAAAAAGTTTTAGGACTGAATCTAGCTAGATGAACTTGATCTCAGTCCCTACCTGTATTGGCTTTGTTAGCTTGACACAAGCTAAAGTCATCAAGGAGAAGGAAGCCTCAGTTGAGAAAATGCCTCCTTAAGAAAATTAAGGTATTTTCTTAATTAGTAATCAACTGGTGTTTCCGCTTCCTTTCCATAAACACATGTAGAACCGAAAGTCAGTACCCAGGTAGGCTATACAAGCACTGTGCTTGTCCTTGAGCCTTAAGAGCTGGGGGGATGGCTTTGCAAACATGAGAACCCAAGATCCCATCCCCAGTATTCATGTGTCACAGCACAGGATAAGAAGGAGACAGAAAAATCACTAGAGATCACTAGTGAGCCATCTTAGCTGAACAAAAATGATTACACTCGGGTTCAGTGAGAGACCTTGTCTCCAGAGAATCAATTGAAGAGAGATAGAGCAGGGAACTCAACACCCCCTGCCCTCACCGTGGCCTGCACATGAGCAGATACAGGCAAGCACCCCAACCTCACCCCCTAAAAATAGATGAACCCAAGACTCAGATAAAAAGTGTCACATTTGGAATTTCACATAATAAGCTGAGGGTGGTGTTGGGCACCAGATATCACAGAAAATTTATTAGTAATATATAAAGGAAGAGTCTGGTCATGTCTTGATCTAGTGGAATTGAGTTGATTCGGGATTGGTGTCTGTTTCATGACTCAGGGGAACCTCTTACTTCTAACATGACTCAGATGTTTGTCTCATACAAAGACTATGAGATTCCTCTCAATGCATTTGAAAACAAAGAACTGATTGAATGCTTGATCACTGCCTTTCCAACTGCCTGGGTTGCTTCTGTTAGAATTAGCTTAGCAGCAGGGCCTTCCTAAACAGCTGGTTTTCAGCTTGGTTGTATGCTGGTTTAAGGATTCTTCTCAAGTTCCCCCATGGCCAGAGAGGTGCCTGTGGGAACTTTTGTGTGCCCCGAGATTTACTCATCAAATTCTCTACAACTCCAGAAAACCCTCCCTAGATTTTGGTTAGCAGGTGCTCTGCAGTGATTACAGGCACTGGATAGCTCTTGTGGTTTTACTTCTCCCTTTCGAGTTTATCGATACACAGATCCACTTAGAAATTCCATTCCCAGAGTTATTTTCATGAATCAAGAAAATAGCTTTAGAATCATCTGATCCTCCAGTGTTACAGAGAAGTAGGTAGCATTGGAGATTTGGTTTGCCATCCTCTAAGCCAAGTGCCAGCAAAAGTTGCCATGCTGAGCTATGATTTGTAACTCCTGCCAAAGTCATCAGGAGGTTTAAATATAGGGCCAGAGGATGGAGGAGTGTTAGTCAGCTACCAAGTTACTTGAGCATAGTTTCAAAGCCTGAGTTTTTGAAGTTGGAGAAATAACAGGTTTTTCCTTAGTTATGCTGTAGGTGATTTTAGACAAGTTAAATGTATTAGTTTCTTTTTTTATAAATTGAGGGTTATAGTGGTGTGGCACATTCCTGCCCTGCCAGCCTGTAGAGCTGCTGTTATGAGGATGAAGCAGAAAATAGTGACTGTCTCCCAAAGCTCTTAGTTATTGGTAGCATTATCAGTACCTCTTAATCTGCTGAGTGAGAACATCTATTCACGAGAAAAAACTAACAATATACATTTTTAAAAAGCTATAAGAAAGATTTTTAAGTGCTTCCCCCAAAATGAAATAAATATTTGAGAAGATAGTATGTTTAATTCAATCTGTATATTTCACAATGTGCTCACATATTCAAATATCACATGGTAATTTGTATAATTTTTGCCTGTTTATGCATCTTGTTAGAGATAAATTTAAACAAAAGATAACATGTTACTGAGCTGATCTATCCAAGTTTCCTTCAGAGAGATCTATGCTGAGAGCATCAAGAAATTTGTAAATCAGCATCTTTTGAGAAGGGCTGAAGGGACTGGATGGGATTTTGCTTTGCATGGCTATAGGATGGATGATAGGACTAAGCTGCGGTGAGATGACATCCTTTCTCAATCATTCAGAGCCAAACAGCACTTTTGAATCAATCCTCTGAACACTGCGCTCAGCAAGGGCTAAACTGAGCATCACACTTGGCCCAAGCTCCAGAGTCACCTGGGAACCAAAGGTGGAGGGTGGGGAACTAGAGGTCAGAATAGCACTGGATCTTCTGGATCCAGCCCAAAGACCTTGTCTAACTGTACTAGCTGTGCAAACATAGTTGCTGTGCCTAGGTTTGAAGTACTTTGCCTGAAGCCACCTAAGTGGCTATCATCTTGGGAGGCAGGCATGTTGCTTTTCAAAGTAAGTTTTGTGGGTGTTTATGGTGAATTAGCAGCTGTGAGATTAAGAGACCAGAGAATGAGAAGTTGGCTTGCACACACACACACACACACACACCACGGATAACTGAGGTCAAGTCTGTAATTCAGTAAGTAAAGCAACATCTGTGAATATTATTCTCACCTTAAGTTCTAGGTCCTTGTAGCCACCATACTACCGTGAAGAGAACTGGGCCTAAGTGTAGATAGCAGAGCTGTGATTCCCAGCTTTACCCTTTCTCAGCCACTTGACAAAAAGCAAGTTAGTCAACCCTGTTTCTTCCTCAATGCAGTGACTAACAGCCATTCCCCACAGTGTACAAACAGACTGTTTTAAGAGATGCTGTAAACTCTTGCTGTGGAGCTAGCTCCTATAGGCTATGAGTCCAGCCCACAGTCTGCAGCATAAAGAAAAGGCTTCAGACATGGCTGGGTGTCTTAGTGCACACTGAGTCATTACTCTAGAGAGATCTAGTTTCAGACCACTGATGAGGAGAAGGCGGGGAGAACAGAATGGCAGCTCCTCCATTCCCTTTAACTTGCCCATCACATGTTGCTTTTAATTCCTGTGTTTCCTAAAGATGAGATCATTTTTGTTTTCACGTTTGTCCCCAGGGAAGCTACTCAGAGTTGTAAATTATGTGATGTCCATGGTAAAATCAAGATAGTTCACTCTTAAAACTTTTGTCTCCTCTGAATACCTAGTCTCTTTGTGTGCAGAAATTTCATTTAAACTTGAAGAAGATGGTCTTACTCACACAATGATAGAACTTAATGGGGAAAGAGCCCCTAACTTCAGTGGAGGCAGGCAGGAGTCAGTTTATCTTTTATTAGGAAAATGGTACAGGGTGCTTGTTGATAAGTGTTAACTGACAATTGGTCCTTTTATCAAGAAGGCAATTGGGATTGATGGGGACTGTGGTAGCTTATTCGCTTCTCATTTCTAACTGATAGCTACCACTTACGTATGTGTTACAAGATGGCTGTTTTCCATATTTTAAGAGAGGTAAAACTTGATTTTTAAAATGAAACCAACCTGCCTTTGTGTGTTATTAATTCAAATATGAAAGCATCAGTCTTGGGCCAACCAGGTAAGCCATTGATTCAAGGCAAAACCTTGTCAAAGTTCAAATTCAAGTTGAGCAGGAACAAAACTTCCTTCCAGAACACTTAAAATGAAAGGCCTTTAACCTGGTTGCTCAGGAGTCAAGCGCTGACGATCCAGCGGCAGCATGACACCCCTTTACTGTTTCCAGATAGGGGTGTATGATTTGTTTGCACAATGGACTAAGGAAAAAAACCAACGAGCTCCGATGAAAACTTCCCACGTAAGTTAACTGGGTAGTGTGCGATAGAAACCTCTTCTCTTTCTCCCCATAAGACAGAATCAGTCTCTTACTAACGGGCTGTAGAGTTGGGTCTGTTCTCAAATAAGGTACAAAGGGCTCAGTGTGTGCTGAAAGTAGCCTCAGAAAGATGGGGAGAGCGTGGGTGGAGGAAGAAGGAAAGAATGCACAGGGCACAAAAAGCCTGACATTTCCGTCTTAACTCAAAGACTGCTCTGTATTTGAGTCTAGAGCACTCCTTTCAAGAAATACTGTAGACCTCATCTAACTCCATTACTGTATTTTATCTTAATGTTTAATTTAGTCTTCCAGATTTACTCAACACCCAATAGATGCCTGACACTGTGCCTGCTATAAACACAGAGGATTCAACAATGACAGGTACAATCTTAGTTTGGGTGTCATAACTTAAGAGCCAACTGGGTAAGCCACTGGTGTATGAAGAAACTGCACCATACTGCAAATGAAGGTTTTATAAACTGAGTAGGAGAAAAATCCTTCTTCCACCTCACTTGGAATGAAAGCCTTTTAACTGGAGTGCTTAGGAGCCAGGTGCCAATGATTCAGTGGCCAATGTGGTGTCCTTTATTTTAAAGCCACTTCAGGGGCTAAGGTGTGTGGTCCTGTTAGAATGACTTTAGTATATGCATACAAAGTGGTCCCGTGGCCTCCTACTATACTTAAAAGCCCTTGTGGCCTTGACAACATCCTAAGATGCTACCTGCTACTCCTGGTGTACTTGCAGGCCAAGGGACTTCAGACATCTTTTCTCGTGCTTATTTATGTGTTATTCTAAATCCATAATCATTAGAGGAACCTCTTACTCCATGCTTGACTGTGGAAGGTCATTCCTTCCATAGGTGTCTCCCAGATTCATAGATACGGATCACTCTAACATCTGTAAATCCCTATTTTCTCAAACAGTTATAACCATGCACCTCACATCTATTACTGATTTCATATCTATAGATTCAGACAGCCGTGAGTAAAAAATATTTTAAATAAATTATGCTTGTAGTAAGTATGTAAAGATCTCACCCCACTGCTTGCCATTATTTCTCAGCCTCACAGAATAACAATTCACAGCACATTCACATCATTGTTATACACGATTCAGGGGAAGACATGTAGGTTTTCATGTAAATACTAGGATATTTTAGAGAAGGGATTCTAGTATCCTCAAATGTTGCTGTTCAGGAGTCCCAGAGTCCATCCACCCATATCCAGGACTTATAATAGTAACTACAATTCTTCCACTGAGTTTGTAGTCTCCTAAGGCAGACATTGAGGCATGAAGTAAGTCACATGTACAATATAAGATTGGAGAGGCATGGGAAGTAAATTGGGAGATCAAAATGTCAGAGTCTAGGAGAACTCTGTTCTAGGTCAGGAGTAATTTCTCTAAGTCCAGAAACTGCCACTGTCAACTCAAAAGTGGGGACTGAGAGAGTTAACTGGCTAATAGATCCTTGCTGCCAAACCTAAAAATGTGAGTTTGATTCCTGAGTCCAGCATGGTGAGAGAAAGAAACTGACTCCCACGCTTCTCTTTGACTTCTGCATAGGTGCTGTGACACATGCCTGTGCAGTGACATCCTGGTCCTACCTAGAGCGTGTACACACACACACACACACACACACACACACACACACACACACACACACACACACTTTAAATATTTTTAACTGGAGGTGGGAGTGGATAAAGAATAAAGGTGTATTCTGCTGTATTAACATGGAGCACCATGAACCAAGCTGTCTCCTCAAACTCTGGGTGTGAGAAATACCCTTTTCCTCTGTAGAAAGAACTCTCTTGGTTGTACTTCATTCACTGAAACATTACCGTGTCAAATTAGTTGAGACCTGAGCATTTAGACAGTAAGCTGAGTTGACTGACGGAATCAGCAACCAATTTACAAGCTTCTAAGAAAGAAACAGTAAGGAACGGCACCAATTTTCTGGGAAGAGTGAATTGCCTGCTTGGGATGGGAGCTGTTTAGAGACAGCCCATTTCCTAGCCTTTTACACGGTTACTGGCACTAAGAAGAAAGGATAGTTTCAGTCTGTGTTCATCCAGGAAGGAAATAAAGAAGTACTGACCTAGGAGCTTTGTACCAGCATCTTAGTAAGGGATGCTGCAAAGTCACAGTTTGATGCACATACTGCTTCTCTGAACTGATTTCTAGGAGAAGCAGATGAGTGGGTATTGACAGGGAACTCTCAGTGTCTCCCATCTCACAAGCTTCTTGCAAATAACAAACAAGATAATGTAGAAACACCTTCCGGTACTGGTACTACACTAGCTTCCTGAAGCTGTAACAAGTTACATGAGCAGGGCAGCTGGACCTGGCCCTGTGTGCTAGCCCCTGGCATTTCTAATGCAGATAGTCCTTGCTTCTCATAGGACAGGGCTGCACTGCTTACATTTCTGTTCCCTCTTCCTTCATTTCTCTCCCTTCCTCAGACTTCTGGAACACTCTATTTCTCAAAACTGAGTATCACACAGAACTTCTGACTATATTCTATTTTTTAATCTAATCATCCATCCATCTGTCCAACAAATAGTTATTAAGCATATGATTTTTCCAGAAATTGTGCCACACGTAGGGAGAAAGGTAATACATAAGAGAGTCTTATTCGGGCATTTATCTTCTCGTGGGGAAAATAAGCCACACACAGTGAGAGAGACCTTGAAAGCACAGGTGATGCTGTAATCTGCAGAGAGGCCATCTAAGACTTGAACTTGAGACTCAATGAATGCTTTTGGATGAAAGCATGCCTGAGTTTTGAAAGTGAAGTAGATTTAGCTTCAGAAGGCTGGGCTGATAAAGTGATAAAAAGGGTATGTCATCCAGAGGAGACAGTTTGCTGAAAGTCACCCGGCCTTTATTCACCTCGAAAAAGGGCCAAGTACCCGGTGGTTCAGGACATGCCCTATGGTCTCTACTTTGTTGGAGCTATATGAAGTTTTCAGATAGATTCTCATGTTCCATGAACCAAAGGTTGGTAGAAATTACTCTGAAAGTGTGCCTTTGGGAACTGGGCTGACCAGCATGATTCCTTATTTTTCAAAGTCCTTCCCAATGTGGAAAGTCAAACATTCGACTCAGCCCTCAACAGACTGTAGAGACTAACTTTGCTTTGGTGAGTAAGTCTCTATGGGAATGGCAGGTATGTGAGGTCAAAATAACCTTACGTGTCTCTCCAGGAGAGGATTTCTTAAAAGTATAGATGTTTCATTATTGCACTGGTTTGTCTTATGCCAAATTAACACATTTGTTTGGGGGAAAAAAGAGTCTTAACTGAGGAAAACCCATGGATAGGATTGGCCTGGATGCAAGTCTCAAGGGTAGTTTCTTTTGATGGTTGATGTGAGATGCCATCCTGGGCAGGTGTCCTGGATGGTATAAGAAAGCATCATAGGGAAAGAGCCAGTAAGCAGCATCCCCCTCGGTCTCTACATCAGTTCCTGGCCCCAGGTTCCTGCTTGAGTTCCTGTTCTGACCATAGTTATGAACTATGATCTGGAAGTGTAAAAGAAATAAATCCTTTCCTTCCCATGTTGCTTTGGGTCACAGTTGCACTGCTAATGAAGCTAAGATATGATTCAGATCTTTCCTTGGTTAAGGTCTTTCCTGATGTCCCTCAGGAGGTTGTCTGGTCATTCCACTTTAGAGATGTGGGAGCTTCTTGGGCCCCACTTACTTGGTTTCCAGCCAAGTGGGCTTACTAACACTCAAATGTGGCTAAATTGTTGTAACAGTTTTCCTGAACCATTGGAGACACTTAGGTGAAAGGAAAGAAAGTCCAGTGTTGACTATGTATCAAATACTCTGTTAGTGCCTTTACAAAGTACTGTCTCCCAGAAGGCTAAGCCTCCTGACTTGGGGCATCTTAAGATGTACTCTAGCCAGCCCCTCACTCCTTAGACACCATGGCAACTTAGATAGAGGAAGTGCTCCCTCGTGGAGTCTGTAGTAACTCAGTAATATTCTCCTGGTAGAGTCTGGAGTAATCCATAAGCATAATTTTTCTTCTTAAGGGTTGGCCTCCCAGGAAAGTGACTTGGGGATGTCTGTGTCCTACTGTGTGCCCCTGGGCAGTGGAAGGGCAGATGAAGGATGCATTGCAGACCTCACAACCACCAGGCAAAATGCACAGCTGATTCGGTCTTCTGGGGAACATTCTCATGCTCCCTCGCTGACAGAGTGGGGGTGGAAAAAACAGAATTGGTGCCATATGAAGAGACACAACAGCGTGTGGCAGGAAATCATAATCCAGCACCACATCTAACGAGCCTATTATTAGAGGCTCCTGGCAGAGTGAGGAAAACTAGTGTTAATGAAAAGCAGGTACAGAGAAGGCTTAGCATGGCTCCATTATGCTTTCCCCTTGAGTCATGAAGCACAATCTGCAAGATAAGCTAATTTTGCCATTGAAACAAGACTTGTGTGCATATGTATGGGAGGGAGCTAGGTGACAATTGCAAAATTAACAGCTGTTTAAATAATACAGTGGAGAAGCCAAGGCTGAAAGAAGTTATAAGCTCACTGTAAAGTTAAGTTATTCCCCACCCCAGCTTTCTTGTCACATGGCCTTACTTTGTTGGACGAGGGAGGCCGCAGGAGAGGACTGGCTGTGCCAGCCTCCAATGTTCAGAAATTACTGCCAGCTCCTCCATCCAGGAGGTACCCAAGTATGAACAGGGGTGACTAACAGTCTCCGTGGCTGCAGCTCAGGGGCTGGGGTAAGATGGTAATGAGCACGTGGCACTGTGGAATTGCTACACCTTGCCTTTGCTTTTGAATTTTTATTTTCCTGCTCAACCTGGATTAGTGTAGTTCTGTAGTTCTCATAGAAACCCATATAAGGTTTTATCATAGCACAGATATAAAGCAGATAATTACAGTCCAACCCACTTCCTCCCGCTCTCTAGGTAAAGGCACTTACCACTGAGCATAGTGTCAGAAGCATGAAGAATAGCCAATGAATCCACGCATGTTGCTTAATATTGCTACTGTTTGCTAAGTAACCAGCATATGCATGTGTTCTAAAAGTATGCAGGCTCAGAAGCAGCTCTACACAATGGTATATAACCATCTTTGGTATTAATATTTCATATTAATATTCTAGTATCTTCTCCTTTGTAGAATCCCCTTGTGCTCTGAGAAATGCAACAATTGATTGCAGGAGTTTTGCAGCTAGTTTGGGGAGCTCCCTGGATCCCTGATAGCAGCTGAAGCTCTAATTTACTGTAAAAATTACTTTTTATGTTGTCAAGATGGCCCACTGAATGAAAAGGCTTGTCATTCAAGTCCAACAACCTGAAATTAACTCCCAGAACCTACAGTGGAAAGCGTGAGCTGAGAGCCCTGACAGGGTGTTTGTTCTCTGGCTTCCACATGAATGCCATGATGCCTCTAACCCAATAATAATAATAAAATAATAATGACAATAAATTTATATGTTAATACTTATTTTCCACATGCCTAGGATATCTGCTTAATTCTAAGAAACAAAGTCAGAGACCTTCTAACTAAACACTTGTAGACTTGAGATGGTGATCCTGCCACTTTGATGTGGTTGTTTTGATTCAAGGCTTCCGCAACACTTTTGTCACTGTCAAAAAGGCAAATTATTAAGCAAAAAACAGCAGTTTTGTGTAGCAAAGAAATGTGTGCAACAGCCACAGAACCCCTTCTCAGGGCCAGGAGCAAATGTGAACTAATATCTGGGTGTTTCTACTTTGTCGTGGCTGTTTTGATGTCGGATGCTTTCATGACACCATGTGGAACTTGCCGGAAGGTTTGCTTTCAATACTTGCTAACCTCATTTTAATAGAGTGGGTCTGATTCTAATTTCTATGGCCATAGGGTACAATCAAAGCAGAAGGCCAAGGGTGGTGATCTGGGGGCGGGGGTGTTTGAGGAAGAGCTGGCTGAGAGCGTATGCTCGCTGTCGCAGAACACACACTGCCTCTGTTCTTCACTGGCCACTTTCTTAGTTTTGAACTTTATTTTACTTTACAGCCCTGTCTGGAGAATTGTTTAAAAAATGGAAAAGAAACCCAGTGTACACCTAGAAAGTCTGTGCTAAAGGGATCATTTTCTCCTGCCTGCTGCATAAAGCACTTTCTATCTGTTTCACGTATCAGTGAAGGAAGTGGCCCCAGGTGCTTACTGAGCCTTGTGAACACAGGGAGCCGGCCATACTTTTCATTTTATAGGTGGTCAGAGTGACCCTCAGTGCCCACACATGGCAGAAAATTAGAGGTTGCCTGCAACGTGGGGGCCACTAAGAAGCTTTGGGTTTTGGATACTTATTCTCATCTGAGAGTCTTGCCAATCTTGCTCTTACAGACTGTGAAGTACTATACATGATTTTTTAAAGGATATTTTGTTTTAAAAAATACATTAAATAGTTTGTTATGAAAAATTAGCCATTGTGCTTAGGCCCAAAGTTTTATCTCAGAGCTAAATTCTCAGTATTGTTAGAATGCTGGGGTGACTGGATGGGTGCATGTGTGTATGTGTGTGTGTGCGTGTGTGTATGTGTGTGTGTATGTGTGTGTGTGTATGTGTGTGTGATGCATGCACCTGTTGTGCACATGTCTGCATGTACATGTGGAAATAAAAGGTCATTCTCCAGGTGCTACAAGACTTTCTTTTGTGAAGCAAGGCTCTCATTTAGTCTGGAGCTCACTAACAGGCTAGTCTGTCCAACCAACAAACTCCAGGGAGCTCCTTGTCTGTGCCTCACAAACGTAGGCATTATAAGTGTATGCTACTACAACCAGGTTCTTAATGTGAGTTCTAAAGACACACACTCTACTGACTGAGCCTTTTCTCCAGCCCCCCCCCCCCCCCCCCCGTTACTGAATTTTCATGAGGGAGTATCAGATCCTTCCTGCCCCATAGTATAATCTGGGGATTATAATATAATCTCGCTCCACATTATAGATCTTTAGAGACCTGTCTAATGCCCTGGCTTACAGTTATAAAGAAAAGCATTCAGTCAACACTGGATCATATAGCTAGCAAGCACTAGAGTGAGAATGAGCCTCCAGAAGCCCACATCCTCCCCACAATCATCACTGATGCTGCCAGGCCATTGCTCTGCGGGCAGATATTACTTCCATGAAGGTTTGTCTAGTCTGGTAAGAGTAGGCGAGCAAGGGTAACACCCTACCTCTTTGGAAGGCACTGACATGTCATCTATCAATGATGTGCCTTTCTAGTCTTTTCATCTTGTTTGTTTGCAACCATCAAATGATAGAGTATTTGTGAACAGAAGCTACCAAACATGTTCTCAGTTTATCAAAGTGAAAATGTGCATGCTTAATCCTAACAATCTTACTGGCCTAGGAAGTGATATAGTGGGAGCTGGGGGCAGCAAGGTTCTCACTTCTACACCAGGTTCTACTGAGCAGACTCCCAAGATAGCTTGTATTCACTTGGGGTGGGTCATCTGGAAAATGGCTGAGTCACATCTGAAGATGATAGTGGTCATAATGCTGTCTGAAGCCATACTGCCTTGAACATGAGTAGCCTTGACTCACGGGCAGTTTAGCAGAGCTCTGCTTACTCAAGTGACATTTTAAAACCACAATGGACTGAACTTTCTTTTAGATGTACACAGTGCCTTTTCTAGAACAGAGGGAAGGTTTGAGTTACCCATGGGTATGACTTTCACCTGTGTAGGATGTGGAAGATTTGAACTCGGGGTAGGAGGGGATTGTAATTTTGATGTAATTTCCTGAAAAATACCCCCTCCTCTGTCATTAAGAGAATGGGAGAGCTCAAATTTTGTAACTTGACCTATCTGGATCTGAAACTTAATATCCTATAGGTTTTAAAGCCTATCCCAGTAACATGGAGTAGAGATACTCCCTTCCCAGAGTTAGCATGGGAGTGACTTTGGAGAAACCCGACTGTTTTTCATAGTGCTTCTTTTTCTTACTATGGAGATCCAGGGTAATGGACAGTAGGTAAAAGTATCCATATGCTCTACAGGCCAACTGGCATCCAGGTGCCCTCAACACTCCTATTTTGTCCCCCTACTTTGCTCACAGGAGACACCTGTTGCCCCAGCCCAGGAAGTCACTAATCGTGAGCTTCATTTCTGTTGCAGTGCCAACAATATGCCCAAGCAGGTGGAAGTGCGTGTGCATGACAGCCACCTCAGCTCTGATGAGCCGAAGCACCGAAACCTGGGCCTGCGCATGTGTGACAAGCTGGGGAAAAACCTCTTGCTCTCACTGACGGTGTTTGGTAGGTGCCCGAGGTCTCTCCTCCCCTTTCTCCTGAGGTCACCTCGTTCCTTTTTCCCAAGCTCTCCTGATTTGTTGGAGAGCTAGTCTCCAGAGAGTGACACCCCTCCTCCCCCCCGCCGGAACAGAGGCTTCGTCCACTGCCAAGGCCTATTAGACACTGCCTCAATGGCAAAATCTACCCCTAAACCAATTCTCCTCTGGAATCCGTGGTTCTCAATAACGTGTATATATTTCCTGTGAGTGTGAACATGCAGCTTCCCAGCCACACTTGTGAAGACTGTGTTGTGAGCTGTTGGGAGAAAGGCCAGGGAATCACCTTCTGGTGATCTCCAAGCAGGTAGGCAGTAGATCACATTTAGAGCAATGCTTGCATCGAGATAAGGACAGCAGGGCCAGAAAACCCACTAAAAGGGACTCCACCGTTAGGCCTTTGCCAGAAGCATCATTGACTTTGATTAGCTGATAAAGCTGAAGAGGCCCATTCCAGTGCCGGGATATGCTTGGAGGTCTGCCTCCCTTATTCAGGCCTCATTCTGGGGCAATTCCAAAGCTCTGAGCTGTCAATACAATTTTGGTTCTTGGTTTTCTACAGGATATATAGAAAGCAGAGTAAATGGCAGTTTCTTGTAATGACAGACACACAGTTTCTCTTCTCGATTCTCTCCTTGGTCTTCGGCTCTCACTTAGGCTACACAGAGAAGCAACTGAAATTCATTCTCCCACCTCCTCACCATCACTCACCCACCCTCATTCCCACAAACCCATGTGCCATCTCAGCTGTTGCTGGACTAGAATCAAAACTGGGGATTGCCTTAGTTCGCTTAGAAATGGGGAACTACAGACATGACTTGGCTTTTAAAGAACCACCTACTATGTAATCAAATCTCATTCATCATACGGCTTGAAGATTGACAGTATGATTTTGTTTTAACCTGTAGAGCCATGAAAAAGCTCCATCCTTCAGCTGCATGCCTCCCCACACATCCCTAGAATTATCCCCATTACCCTGGTGACTGCCAACTCATTTCCGTCACCAAGGGAGCTGAGGCCTAGATTGTAATCTTGGCCTTTGTAGCTTAGGTTGGCCACCTATTTTCAAGAGCCCAGGGTTTTGTGGTGGAATGTTGGAGTCTGGGAAGCAAACAGCATCTCTGTCAGCATCTTTCCTCACCTTGGCTCCTCCCAGAGTATAGATCTTCGGTGCCCTGTCGTATCCTTCTAGCCGCCAGTAAAAAAAGGAAGACACACGCTAAACCCCAGATCACATTGCCAGATCCAGTTGAGAGACGAGAAGATGATGTCTCCTTGGAGCTGGTTCTTCTGAGAATTTGTGATGCTTTGTGCAATCAGTATCTCAAAAGAGTTTGGAATCAAGTCTTTATTTTTCTCCACGGAGTGCTGAAAATGTTTTCTGGACTCCTCTAGTGTCAGAATACTTGGGGCTTTACAGAAAGACATCTTGCTAGCTGTCAAAATCAGCTTCCCTTATGTAATGTCTTTATTCTGTAGTATTCAGAGGCCATTAGACAGATACATGAGAAAGATGGTAATTAGCGATAGTCCTTGGAGCTGTTCACTTGACTAGGGCAAAAACTGAATTCAGATTTCCTCTTTTCCATCTTCAACAGGTGTCATCCTGGGGGCAGTATGTGGCGGGCTGCTTCGCTTAGCATCTCCCATCCACCCTGATGTGGTCATGTTGATAGCCTTTCCCGGGGACATACTTATGAGGATGCTGAAGATGCTCATCCTTCCTCTCATCATCTCCAGCTTAATCACAGGTGAGAGCTCCTTGCCAGTACCTGCTCAAAGTGCAGCTTAGCCCCACTCTGGCTTTGGGTTCAAAGTAGAATTAGGCTGAGTCAGTGGATGTGACTACATTATTGCATTTCTGAGCTTTGTCTTGTCTCTAAGATGTGAATCGTTAGTTCTCAAAAAGAAAAATATTTCTATCTGTCATTTACACTTCCAGCCAGATATATAAAGGAACAGCTATGTATTAAAGTGATAGTATCTTGTTATTTCATTTTTAGTATTTTCAAAAATAGGTTTTATTCAGAAACTGATATAGGAACTGAAAAAGTTCACTGCCTTTATTATTTACTTGAGCATGTGGGAAGATATGAATTGAGGAGATTAAATGCATAAAAGATTAGAGTTTTTAAATAATGATATCCTTACATGTTATAACACGCTGACTTATATTTTTGGCTTAAAGAATGAATTAATTTTAGTTTTTCCTATTTTGGGACTCATATTGATAATTTTATTCTTACCAGATAATGTTATTGAAATAAGATAAGATGTATTGTTAATGACTACTTTGGAGTTAAGAGTTGAAATCACCAAGCTGGTTCATAGTTAGGTGCCAGTGAGCCAGGTTACCGTGAGAGCAGTCCTCTGTCCTGACCCCCTTGTGGAAACAGGACTCAGTAATCCCCCCCACCCCCGACTCCGATGCTGGACCTGTTGCTCCACAGCCTCACCAGAAACACTAGGCTTCAGGTTCAAGTGTTCAGGGACCTAGTAAGTTTATCATCATTAAACCCAGGGTTGAGTGAGTCTTTGCTTCTCTTCAAACCAGAGAAAATGTTTTTCTGGCCTGCTCAGCAGATCTCAGGCAGGCCAGGAGAGAGAGACCTGGCTTCTTTTGACCAGAGTTAAACTTTGGGTTCTAGAGAGAAGTAGGTAATACATGGGTCAGATTGATTCAGAGACATTCACACCAACTTCCTCCCCCACATGAAAAAGGTCAGATCCCCAGAAAGGGGTTCAGTCTCTCTGCTTAGCAAAGGTAGGAACTGAAACCAGGAAGTGGGCACAGTGAAAAACCATCTGGAGAAAAACCCACTGGAGGCTGAGGTCTGTATGACTTGCCTTGGAGTTTCTCTCGCCTTGGATGTTGTACATGCTGCTACTGGCACCTGCTTCTTACATGTATCCTGATGGCTGATTGAGGTTAGTCATGAGAACCACCATTTCACCACAGATGGGAGGGCCCTGCTGACTCTCCATTTAAGTCTCTAGTAATGTATTCTAAAGACATTTGAGTATGACTTTGAAATCCTAGCTTTTGATTCTCCTAAATAAGGACAATAAATAGTAACACACAAGAGAAATGCTATCTTCAGGAAGATAACTTAAGGTTACAAAAAAAATATTGTCTTGTAATTAAAAGTGGAAAACTCTTCCATGTTATTTTCACATATGCAACAGTGACTGACGGTATGTAAATCATACAGCCATCTGTAAACTATGGGCCAACTGTCACCACCTCTCCCCAGTCCTTAAGAATCTCGGTGTGTGTGTGTGTGTGTGTGTGTGTGTGTGTGTGTGTGTGTGTGTGTGTGTGTGTGTGTGTAGAGTTGCTCACTTATTTAGTGGAGGACTGTTCATCGACCACCATTGACCACTGATATATCTGAATGATAGGAAACCAGGGGATGCAGATGTATAGAGATGGGGACGTGGATAGAAAAGAACAGAGCTGATCTTTCTGCATTTCTTTTAACCCCAGGGTTGTCAGGCCTGGATGCAAAAGCCAGCGGCCGCCTAGGCACGAGAGCTATGGTGTATTACATGTCTACAACCATCATTGCCGCTGTGCTGGGGGTCATACTGGTGTTGGCCATCCACCCTGGCAATCCCAAACTCAAGAAGCAGCTGGGGCCTGGGAAGAAAAACGACGAGGTGTCTAGCCTGGATGCCTTCCTGGATCTCATTAGAAATCTCTTCCCGGAGAATTTGGTGCAAGCCTGTTTCCAGCAGGTAACCCAAAGCTCCCAATGTGATTCCGGTCTAGTCTCCCTCCCAGTCCATGACAGTGTGGAGACAGTTTCAACTCTGAATAGCTATTTCCTTAGTATTTGTTTATCTCTGCCTAGTCCAAGTGTTATGTGATGTGCTCTGGGGAAGCATCCTAGGGTTGGACAGATGGCTTGATTTCCAGAATCATTGTTGCCTACCCCCTTAATACCTTGTCACTTTGAGACTCGCCTTTTCCTGTTTCCTTCTTGTTCCTGTCTCCGAGTCGCACATGAGCATATTTTTACCAGTCATGTTCACAAGCCTGAAATGGTCTAGTGGTTCTTTATGCTGTCTCAAAGCTCTGGGTAATCCATAAAGAAAACATACCGATTTAATGTAGCCTACAAAATGAGAATCTGTAATCCATCCTCAAGATGAAACAGGGGACAGAGTATAATTTTTCAATTGTGAAACATCATGAATCTATATTCCTAGCCCTGGGGAAGCAGAGACAGAGGAATTCCTGGGTTTTCTGACCAAACAGTGTAGCTGAATCTACAAGTTCCTGGTTTACTGGGAGATCCTGTCTCAAAATGTAAGGGAGAAAGACCGAAGTAGGCACTGATATCAACCATTGACCTCTACATTCCACATGCACCCTTACACACACACACACACACACACACACACACACACACACACACACACACACACACACACACACAATTCTGCTAAATGAATCCACTGAGTAACCAGCTAAGGCTGCAGTCAGTACCTTGCTTTCTTTCCACAGGACCAGCTAGGTTGGCACACACCACAGTCCCCATTACCTCATGAAAAGACTAAACTGGAGCCCATGTGTCCCTTTCAGCCCTTCTCAGAGAACCACTGAAGAATAAAATTATGAGACAGGCAGCTTAGAGAAAAATCTGGATTTCCAGCCCTCAAAAGGCGGTGCCAACTCCCGCTGAGCCTCATCACACCAAGCTGACAAGGGGCTTACTGATTTTTAAATTCATTTTTATAAATAAATAATGACTATTTAAAATGGGTGGTGCACATATAACCTTGATTTGATAATTATCAGTGTCTACATGTATGGAAATATTCCATATACACGTATTCATGTAAGGAAATGTTCTATTATAAACCATAAATATGTCAATGTGGACTCATGTTAAAGAACGTCATTCCAGACAAGGAAAGTAGGCTGTAGAGTGACCAGAATCTAGAGAGGAAACCGTACTGAGGTCCCCCTGCTCATCTGCTTGCTAGCCTCACATAGAAGAGTGAAGTTGCTTGCTTTGGAGTGGTAGATACACATGTGGTTGCTGAGTCTATTTCGAACGTTTTGAAAAGTGTGGTTTGAATCTACGGATCCCTGAAAATGAGCAAAGAAAAAAACAGGCGAGGAGGCATGAGACACCCAACAGATCTGATATGCCTGGTCACATATTGGAGACCTTCATGTCAGCCTGGAAAACAAGAGCCCCAGGACTGAGAGTTATTGCTTTGACCTTGCTGGATTCATCCTCTGCAGTGCTGGCCATATCACATTTGAGGTCCCCTCTGGATGATGATAGTCTGTACCCCATGCCAAAGGGAACCATCTGGACTCTGGGGGATGGAAGACCACCTCAGTCATGGCCCTACCTTTTCCTATGGCAACCTAGCTTTGCTTCACCTGCTGAGGCCAGGGTCAAGATTTGAGTATGAGAAATGATAGGATTCATACAGTCCTCTACCCTGAGGTGAGAATGGATGTAGACCCTCTCCCTGACTCCAAGGGCCTTGACCATTCTTACAGAGTAACACAACATTGACAGAGACGGAGGAGGAAGGGGAGTTACTAGAGTGCTTTCTGGGTCCCTGTGGCCTGGCAGGCAGTGTTTTAAAATTGCCTGTCCTGAGTGAAGGGGGATTCCTAACCAGAATTAGAAACATATGTAAAAAGGAAGAAGAGCTGTTCCTAGAGTGGAGGCAGCTGTTAGTCATCCTGGCTTGTTCTAGTCAGCTCCTGCATGTGTAAGAAACAAGGCAGCTCCTACCTGGTGTTTAGGGCTGACTAAAAAGGGCATGCACTTCCACATGTTTCCTTTAACATGTATGAAGGCAGAACTCAGCTCAAGCACTTACCGATGGGTCTGGGTCTAATTCAGATCCTTATTCTAAGAAAGATTGGGTCAGGGGAATGGCTGGTTTTCTATTGAAAATAACCACTGTGACAGGTATGGGTATAGACAAAGCTATAGGTAGCTGAAGGTGGGAGGAAAGGAAAGTGTGCTAGAAAGGTGAGTTAGGAGACATTTGTGAGTTTTCAGGTAAGGGATGCTTGCAAGTTAAACTCAGGTTCTCCAGCAGGTCTTCAGATAGATGGTCCAATCACAACAGGTTCTGAGCCCACAGGTAGAAGACCTGACCAGTGTGCCAGGGTCTCTTTGTACTCATCTTCCCGTGCTGTTTGGAAGCTCATTTTTGGAGTCAAACATGATCCATATTGAATCCGGCTTCACTGACTAACTAAAAATAAGGCCTTGGGTTGGTTATAGAACATGCTAGATGCAAAGCCATAGCTCCCGGCCTCCTACCTGATCCTGGCTGTCACCCAGGCCCATGATAATCACTTAAGGTTAACCCAAGCTTTGGTTTCTTCACTGCTCTCAGGGTGAGTCATCGCCTTTGTTGCCCAGAGCCTGGCAGCTGCATCCAGAAGTGTCCCTTCTGGTCACCTCTGTGTTCTCTCTCCATGCTGCTATTCCTCAGAGCTTGGGTCATCCTCTCCTTGTGTAGCCAGCCTGAGTCTCCTCTGAGTCTCCACAAGTGCATATGACCAGGTTAACAGGGAAGGCACCTGCCACCTCTGATAGGAGCCCAACCATCCTTCTCCCCTGCTCTGGTCAGCTCAGTTCTGTATTAACAGCTGTCAAACTCAGCCACCGAAGGATTAAGTCCACATAACGTAGCATATGCTGCAGCTGGTGGGTAGAACTAAATGCTTGTCAGACCATCTGAGTTCAAGAGTCAGCTTTGCCAATAACTATGACGTCTGAAAAGTCAATCGACTTCTCCATGCATCCTCTTCTGTATCTATTCAAGGTTCAGCCATCTGTCACCTTCCATGTGCCAGCACCGACATTCTAGGATTTTGAATGACTTCTATTTTAATGCCCTCAAAAGCGGTGTTTTTTGAGGCTAAGATGTGAATTTTTGCATGCAGGAAGCCTGACACCTTTAAAATTAGAACCACTTCCATGGATGTCGAGGAATAACCTGAGAGATGCTTCAAGATTTTAGGCAAGGGTTAGCTGGCTTCACTACCTGAAAAAGGAGGATATTTTCTCACCTTACATATGAATCACGTGATCCTGGCTATTGGCAGTTGTCACCTCTGATGGTCCAGATGGAGATTCCAGCCAAGCCTGGTTTTCGAAGGACCCAAGGCCTAGGACAGGCTTCTGGTGATGCTGTACAGCAGAAGGAACATCTAATTGGGTCTCACAGTTTGGAAGAGCATCAAAGTTGGATGCATGATGCCATCCCCCAAGTACAGAGATGTTATCCCGGGGAGGCAAAAACAGACACATATCCCCCAACTTCAGCAACTGCACTGCTCAGGGAGGGTAGGGTGTAAATGAATTTCATAAATCTTATAATAATCTTGTCAGTAGGTCACTTGCACCCTATTGCATATGCAATGAGATCACACTGTGTTGAGCACAAATTTTGGCATTTCGTAATTAAAAGTTGACATCCTGAGAATCTTAAAATATATGGTTGGCTGGGTTGTTGTTGGCCTTTTAGATGACATCTCACCTTTATGCTTTTTCCTTGCTGCTCCATTAGATTCAGACGGTGACAAAGAAAGTCCTGGTAGCACCTCAGGCCGAGGAGGCCAATACAACCAAGGCAGTCATCTCCATGCTGAATGAGACCCTGAACGAGGCTCCTGAAGAAACTAAGATCGTTATAAAGAAGGGCCTGGAGTTTAAAGATGGGATGAATGTCCTAGGTAGGCAAACTGGTCATTGGCATCCATCCCCTCTCTTCCTGACAGTGGCCAGCCAGACTTTGGCAGCTGCCTTCTTCACTCAGTTCTCATCTCCTGGTTCTTCTCAGAAAAACCCAATAACTCTGCTGTCCTCTAGGTGGCGCAAGAGGCTCTCTCTGGGGGACGATATGAGGGTCACTGAGCCTGAGACTTGAACTTGGGAAGAAGGTCAGGAGGAACAGAAGGGAGAAGACCCCAGAGGGACATGGTAGCTGAGATCAGGGATGGGAAAAGAGTAAGGGGCTGACATTTGTCAGACACATCCCTTGACTCTGTCTAGTGTCGCCTTATAGCCTTTTCTTTTATTAAGTTTTTTTTTTGTTGTTTTTTGTTTTTTGTTTTTTGTTTTTTTTGTTTTTTGTTTTTTAAGATGCCACTGTGCAGGAGCACCTTGCTGGCCAACCCATCCTAGCTTTCAGTCTATAACAAATACAGAGATACCAGTATTGGCCAGCATTAGACTAGGGGACTAAGGGATACTGTGGAGTACCCTGCTTAACTTTCTAGGATCTCAGAGACCTCCCTCCTCAAGCTTGGTGCCCTCTCCCTACTCCATCCAAAGGTTTTCTTCAGCTGGACAGATGTGGCTTTGGAGACCACTCACTGCCCCTGGGCAAGTCGTTCCACTTCTCTGAGACCCCGCAGTAAGGGCTTTGGCGTGGCTTTTCTAGACCGTCTGTTGTAACGATGAAATGAGGCTGTGCTTATAAAGCATACTAGCACATGCCCTGAGTTCTGTTCAGACAAGCTCTGATTGTTATTAAAAGTAGATGAAGAACCGAGGAGGAAGTCAACCAGAAAACATCTCATGAAGTGCGGGGGTGAGGTTTCCCTCCTGGGATTGGCTCCAAATTTACACAGTTTTGCTGCCCACCCAACCACTGTAAGGCTTCAGGGTGCCCCCCCCCACCTCAAGTTCCACCACTCACCAATGTTATGATGTTGAGAAAATGGGACATTTGTCTATAAGATTGAAGGAATTGGAAAAATATGGATTTGTAAGGAAGATCTTGAAAACAAGGCTTATAGACTCGGGGAGAACTGTTTAGATGGATGAGCTCAGTGTCCTCTCCTTTTGACATAGCAGAGATCAAATGCCCTTGTCTCTTTGGACTATTATCAGATAAACTTGAATTTTAGGTCAACAACAAATAATTTAGTGTGAAGTCCCAACTGCTTGAGCTATTCCAAAACTAAGGAGGGGGTTTTCCTATGTATCTGGAATTCAGAATGTAACTGGGAGTCTTATTTAATTGATTATTCTGTGCTTGGTGGTCCTTCTTCATGGGCATCCATACTGTAAGGAGAGGGAGGCAGAGGAGCAGGGAGCCCTGTGACTGCAGGGATGAAGCCAATCTTTTTTGTTTGGCCGGAAGGAAAGCAAGTTGGATAAGTAAGGGTAAGGGAGGAGATAAGCTGAGTGAGTTTCCAGGCAACAAGAGATTAGTAAACAAAGTTAACATTGGTGAGAGGCCAGGGGTGGTTGGAGGAAGGAGGAGGAAGTGTAGGGGTGGGGGTCTCTTTTAAGATATCTATGGCCCTTTAAGGATCTTCTTAGGTCTCCAAATCCCTCCTGTGGGTCATAACTTTAAATCCCATCTTCCTGACAGAGTAACCCCTTTTTCTCCAGAAGGCTAAAGGTATAACAGGCTGATACTTTGGGGATGAGTCATCCAGACAATCCTAGTCTTTTCCAGAGTCTTGATGGATTCTAAAAAGTCACATGACCTTTGGCTGTATTGGGCAGTTTCAAAACACTGGCAACTCGCTCAACCCCAACGACCAAGTCTAAGGAGGCCTTTGTTCAAATGAAACACTCCTGTTCCAGTGAGCAATTTCAATTAGGCAATGTTTACCCAGGGAAATGCCAGGCTGAATCTGGTGTTCTATCCAAGTACACAGCAAGGCACTGTGAAGCCAAGGGAAGTTAGATTGTTGAGAAACTTCAAATTTGCCAATCACAGCTGAAATCCATGGCCTTGTAAGCGCAGAGTTGGTGGCTTTGTTTTTTGCTGTTTTTCTGTATTTCTTCTCTTTGATTTTTGGAAATACCCAAGGACTGAGCATTGCAATACAACACAGGATCTGTCTTCCATTTCTTGAAGGACATATTTTTCTCCTAAGAAACCTAGAGAGCTACCGTATGTGGCACAGCACACCCACGATTCCAGCACTAAGAAGGCTGAGACAGAAGGATGAATAGTCAAATACCAACTTGAGTACACATAAAGACTGGTTTCAAAAATCAGCCAAACAGATGAGCTCCTGAACCAATTCTTGAACCCCACCTTAACTCCAATTGTTTAAGCCAGTGACAACTGCTCCTTTAATTTTTTTGTTCTGTTTTGTTTTATAAACTCATAGCTACTCAAGTGTCTGTGGCCTCTGAAAGGAGTCTTCATTCTAATTCTAATGGGACCTTAAGACCCTGTACGTTATCAAATAGTATTAACTATGTAATAATTGGACTTGTTGGTCTGAGTATTCACAGATGGATTCTTGGTCATCATACCCAATAACTGCCTGACATGGTTTGAGAGAAGGGTAGAGGAGGAGCTGGGGCCTGATGTTCCATATTCTTGTAAAATCAGTTCATTCTATGCTGTATTTGATCTTCATTGAGCCTCCTCTACCTTGGGTCAGTAATTCAATTGTGAAGTCACTAGTCGATCCCTCTGGTCAAGAACTGAGGAGGGGAGATATTAAATTTCAGATGTTAGCAATCTGAATACAGGGGCTACATTATTCTCACAAAAGAGAGATGGGATCCTACCAAATGTACTTAATTAGGCTGATGAATGTTTGGTGTAGAGAAGAAGGTGGTTTGGGGAGTTGAGAAAAAAGATAAGTAAAGTCAGAGTTCAGAAGGAATTTATGCCTAAGAGAATCAAATGATAATGCTGTGATTTGCCTGATATAAGCCAAAATTCAGGCATCACTGGATAGATTAAGGAAAGACTGGAGGTTAGGCCTGTTAAACTGTGGAAGGGTATGGTAGGGAAGAAGATGGAAAGAGGGGCATTAGAAGATGGCCAGTACTTCCAAATCAAAGGAAAAGCCAAATGGACAAGCAATGTTCTGTAGCTAGGAGAATAACCATGACTTAGCTCCATGTATGCAGTCAGACTTAGGTCACCAAGACTGGGGATGGGTCAAGGGTCAAGGGTCAATTGCACATGTTGATTGCAGTTGAAAATCCAGTCAGCCCCAGATAGTACTGAGAATATTGTTAACTACATGGTGTGCCCAGTCCCTGAGTGTGTTAATGTGAGGTACTGGGGGTAAGGCGGAGGATGGGAGTGAATCTCTGGAAAGAGACACTTTGAGGAACTAAGGAACAAGAGCGGGTCACCAGGTCCTCAGACAGGCGATGAAGCAAAAGGCCTGAGGTTGGATGCTGGATCTACTTCGAGATGTGGTGGAATGAGACTGCCATCAGGGGGGTAGGGAGTGAGCTCCTCAAGCCCTCCCCACCTTGGGCTAGGATTGACCCTGGAGGCTGATGTGTTTGAACTAGGATGTCAAGAGAAGAGAGAGGGCTGAGATGGTAGGTATTGGGGAAATCTAACAATTAATCCTTCATTCTGGCTTTATTATCCTGAAGAAGAATAACTCTTCTTCAAGTTGAATTTTATAGGGTGATTACTGAATTTCTAGTTTGGATTTCTTGTGTCCTGTTCCATAATTCTTCTTCCTTCCACATTTGCTATGTGGCTGGATGACAGTCCTAGGGTGAAGTTTACCTGCCATGTGTTACCTCAGAACACCACTGAGATGGTCTAGACATTTCTCCAGCAAGGGCTTTATGAACTAGTTGGTCTCTGCTTTCTTCCAATAGTAGCTCCAAAGTTTGCACGACAATCCTTTCTGCTAATCTCTGTGACAATGGGAGCTGTTCACACACGATTTGGCAAGTGAGGAGGAAGAGAAGATACCACCTTTCGTTTTGGAATGAAAATGAAATCATTTTCTTCAAGGATTAGAAACTGCTTCACGTTTAGCTGGCACCTATGAAAAATGTTAAGAAAAGCAGCAATTATAGGATGAGGTGGTGGTGGCTTTCAGTGTGAAGTGTAATGCTTTTTTCGTCTAATTCCTAATTTATCCAAGGGTGACTGGAAAGGTGAATTGGTCCTGCATATCAATCATGCTGAAGAGTCAGGAAAAAGAAAAACACACTCCATTATTCGCCCTGAATAACGTTATTTTCCCGCAGGTCTGATTGGGTTCTTCATTGCTTTTGGTATTGCCATGGGGAAGATGGGTGAGCAAGCCAAGCTGATGGTGGAATTCTTCAACATCCTGAATGAGATCGTGATGAAGTTAGTGATCATGATCATGTGGTAAGTCTACTGAGCCTGACATCATCAGAATGGCACCAGATAAAGCCCTGGGCTCCCCAGAGGACAGTGGAGGCATCCCAGTATGAAAAGAATGGGTGTGGACTGGAATGAAATGGCGAAAAGGTGGAAATTCTCTTCCTTTGCTGCTTGCCTCTTTTTCCTTCCACTTGGTAGTCATCGGGCCAGGTCTGAAGTGTCACCTGATTTTGTTCGTCCTTTGACTCAAGAATGGGTTTTATTGCTTTACATGTTCATCCCAGCTCAGACTGCTATAGCAATGTGCTATATATTAATTGACTCATGCACCCCAGATGTTTTTTCCAGTTCAGAAAACTGCAAGTCTGAAATCAAGGTGTCTGTATGATTATCTTCTAACACATTCATCTGAGTTGTGAAAGAAACAACTGGGGGGGGGGAGGAATATCCCAGGTTTCTTTTGTAGAGCATTGCTTTAGTCTGTTTCTGCTGCTATAACAACATACCATTGGCTGTGTGAAATTGTAAGCAAAGGATTAAAAAACCAAAACAACCACTGGTCAGAGATTGGGAAGTACAAAGCTGTCATTAGCATATTTGGTATCTAGTGAGGGGCTGATCCTTGTAGATGATACTTTGTGTTCCCCTCACACTGTGGGAAGGAGGAAAGGGCCAGGTTCTCCAAGGCTCTTCTACTAAAGCACTAATCTCATTTAAGAGGGCTCAGCCTCAAGTGTCCCATCTCCTAAACCACCATTCTGAGGTTATGCCTCAACCCACAGGAATCTGGGGAACAGAACCGTTCAAACTTTAGTAGACACCAGCCTCATTCATTAGGGTACCGTCTAGTCTCCTAGAAAGGCACCATTTCTACATATTAGGTTTTAAATTTAAATGGGGGGTGGCACTATATTCCATTCATTAGCATGGCTAAGAAACTAAAATAAAATGAAGAAAAAGAAAACCAATAGGATAATAACATCGCATAACAGGAGAATCAAAAGAAATTCACATTATCTCCGCAGAACCAGATGTGATGATGTGTCTGTGGTTAATTCTCATTAAAACTTTCAGTGAGAGAGGCCAACTGGTGGCCTTGAGGTTGCAGTTCAATCAGATAACCAAAATATTAGTTGTGCATGTCCACGTCATCCCTTCATTGAAGTTTTCAAATAAGAAGGGATAAAGGAATGCTGGAAAAATACAGTGCTCCCTTCTGTAATGGTGCTGGGTTTTCAGCTCCTCGGGCAATGTGAAATGCCTGAGTATTTATTTTAGGTAGTACTCCAGCCAGCTTGGGAATGCTGTGGGCATTAGGTCTATCTGTCTTCTGCTGCCTTGGTAGACAGTGACACAGGAAGCCACACCAGCCTCTTGCTCATGCAGTATTTTGTATTTGTGTTCTTGTCACCTAGAATTTCTAGTAGCATGCACATCCCTTCAGTAAAGGTACAGGTGGCATGGGTGACATGCCTTCCTTCCTTCACACCTATGTCATTTCCACAGAGTCCTGGGAGGAAATTAGGTTCTTCACGGAAAGCTGATGAGCACTGGAATGGAAAGTGTAGACTAGGAAGCCCCCCACTTGGTGAAAGCTTCACCCCTAAAGGTTTAGCATCTTGTCCCTGCAAGTCAAGCCTGCAGAAGGTCCCTTACGGGTTTCTATTTCTCATCCAGGAAGGTAGACAGGTGTTTATGACAAGAGGTCAGTTTTATCATTCTTTAGGTGCCTATCAGCATCACCATTTGATAACCTGAGGCTGTGGGAAGGTTCTAGATAGCAAAGGAAAGGACTGTTAGCTGATCCCTTAACACAGAAATCATCATTGTCTTAGTAAGGGTTTCTACTGCTGCAAGGAAATGCCATGGCCAAAAGCAAGTTGGGGAGGAAAGGGTTTATCAGTGAAGGAAGTTAGGACAGGAACTTAAAACAGGGCAGGGTCCTGGAAGCAGGGGTAGAGGCAGAGGCCATGAAGGGGTGCTTCTTACTGGCTTGCTCCCCATGGCTGGCTCAGCCCACCTTCATATAGAACCCAGGACCACCTACCCAGGACCAGTACCACCCGCCATGGGCTGGGTCCTCCACTTGATCACTAATGGAGAAAATGCCTTACAGCTAGATGTCATGGAGGCATTTCCTCAGCTGAGGCCCCTTCCTCTGATGACTCCAGCTTGTGTCAAATTGATATACAAAACCAGCCAGTACAATCATAAACTTAATGCTATGGTAAAAACAGGCAAAAGGAACAAAATCTAGCACTATGAAGATAATATAATGTGCATTGTTAGCTTTATTTTTTAAAAGTTATCTTGAGACTGGCTTTCATGTAGCCCGAGCTAGATCTCGACTTCATTCTCCTCTGGTCCCTGGCATGCACCTCCATGTCTGGCTTAAAAATTATGATCATTAAAATATAAATTAGAATGATTTTTATCTTGTCATGTGCTCAACTTTAATTATTGTATTACAAAATCGACTCATTTATTAAGTAAATTATTATCATTAAAGCATAAACAAGACTTGCCAAGTTTTTTCCGTATGCTTTAGTATTAATCTTTTGGTTTTCCAAGTTCGTACTTTCTCATTTTAATAATACCTAACAAAACAGATGCTTTCAGTAGCCCATTTTCCAGACGACAGCACTAAGCACAAAGGTTAAGTTGCCCAGTGCTGCAAAGCTCTATTGCTCAACAATCTCTAACACAATTTCTTTTGGAGTTCAAAAGTAGGAAAAAATCCAATAATTTCTGGCTACAAGCTCTGTGACCAAGTCAGACCCATTTAAACCCTAATATTCTGATTAATAAAAGAAAACAACTGTAAAGTCCATGTCATGAAGTTGCTTTGAGAAGTAGGTAAAACGGTGACCCCAGTCATTGAAATTATTCAGTACCCAAAAAGACCACAGTGTTTCTGTGAGTAGGTGTGTGGTTATTCTTATTATTATCACCATCAGTCCAACCCTTATCTCTGCATCTCTGTGTGTATTAATTTTTTAAGAAGTCTGTAAACCCCATGGTTTTATTACAAGTGTCATAACCTTATTTTTTGAAAAGTTAATTTTTTTTTCCCAAACCCTAAAAAACTTGAATAGGAAGCAAAACTTCCCACAGTCTTCCTCCACTAACAAAAGAGGTATCTTCCCTTTCCCTGTGTCTGCTATTTGACTATTGCTCCTCCATATGCTGTTAAAGGAAGAAACATTCAATGGTGCTTGTTAAAGCTAGAAAGGATGGCTTTCTGTAGGGCTGCCGTATAGGGCATAGGGACCACAGCAAGGTGCTTTTGCAGTGATGGAGAGGGCTAGGCTCAGATCCAAACATACTGCAAAGGTGGGAACTTATAACCAATGGAGTAGGGGCACAGCAGAGTCAGAGGGACTATGCTAAGGACCTAGCAGGATTCTTGTTACAGTCAGGCCAGTTTAGCCAGGTACCACTTTGGAGATGGTAGACTGTGAGGAACCTGATTAGAGATGGAGAGAGCCACACAGAGGAAGGGGATGCTTGCCAAACTGACTTGGTGGGGTTCTTTGTTGAAACAGTGTTTTAAAGGAAGGAGACAAATAGAACCTAAAGGTGGAAGGATCTAACTAAGATTTGGTAAAGCTCATTTTTTTCAGCTCATTTGTTCTTTCATTCAATAAATAATCTCTTCTAAATTGACGATGGTGTGGTATAATGATGAAGGCCACAGTGGGTTCTAGCCGACATGACCTTCACATTCTAGTGAAGACACACGAAAGGAAACAAATATAATACAGATGATAAAAGCAGTGTGTGAGGCAGAGAGTGAAGGAGTAGGCCCCAGTGGCCAAGATGAACTGTATGAGAACAGGGCATGGTACAGACCATGGCAAAAGCAGAGGGTGGGGTTCTGAGGAGAGGAAGCAGGGAGGGGAAGGCTTTCAAGGATCAGAAAAAAGATCTGGAACCACTGAAGTGAGGATGGTTAAAATAACAAAGGAGTGAAGGTGGAGAGGCTGACAGAAGTCTCCAGGGCTCTGGGGCTGCTGGTGGGTCGGAGTTTATTGATTTGTGACAGAAAGATTGTGAAGTCTTGTAAATAGGACACAGAGCTGAGAATACAACCCACCTGTGGGTTACATGGAAGTGTCCCCCACTTCTGTACCAAAGACTGTGTTCTGAGTTGGACATGAACCCAATAATTACAGGCTGTCCCTTGGCTTCAGAACTGTCGGGTGGAGCCTTCAGCCTCTATTTGCACTTAATAATGGTTTTGTATATTTCAACTCAGGCGTTTTGAGTGGTAACTTTGGACTCTGGGCATTTCTTCCTTTTCCTTGGAGTTTCATCTCCAATGAGCTCATTCATGGATACGGAAGCCCAAGATTACAGCTCAAGTCAGATGTAGGGAAGTAACAGCCTTAAGTCAAAAACAAAGGCTCTTTTATTTACTGAGGTCATCAATACTCATTCAATTAGGCATGGGCAAGTGTAGCAAGGCTACTCTATATTCCATATTCCCCAGCTCCTATGCTTCACCTTCTGGCATTTGTTTGGTTAATATTCTCTATCTACAGTGGGAGCTGGTGCTGCCCAAGCCCCACCTGCTGGGTACTCTTAAGGTAAGCCTTGCCTCTCTCCAGTCCATCTGGCTCTGGCTCAAATGTACTGGCCCTGGGGAACTTTGTAGTTTGTCTTCTTTGGCAAAGTGCCTTGAAAACATGTTTCCTCAATTCTACAAATTACTTGACCTGGGTGGGAGGGGAGGGGTGAAAGATAATTGAGCATCCTAAATGGTTCATACCTACATTTCGCTGGACAGCTTTAAAGGGTGATTGGTGTTTGGGAAAGAATTGACCTCTTGCTTTATGAAGATAAACCCTTTGGGGCTTTATAGAAAAGCATTCTGTTCAGTTATTTACAGTCTCAATGACAAAGTGCTGGCCCCTGGGACTCTGGAGCTGATTTATGAGATGTTGTGACTGTGGGCACACCAGAAGAATAGCAAATGGCAAGAAACGTGGAGGTTAAATGACATGGCAGAGGCTTGTTTCACACTCCTATTAATATCTAGAGAAGCTATCTCTAGCCAGAAGAGCAGGGGCACGCTAATGCTCTATTCTGTTGCTGTGGATTACAAATGGGCTTTTTCTGAACAAGGTTTGCTCCTAAGGCTGTCTGCCATTGGGTGGCCTGTGAGAGGCTTTAGACAGCCTCATTTTCTCATACTTGGATAAAAAGGCATGGACCAGGAGGGGCCTTGGTGCCCAGGATGGGGTAAACCGAAGCTGTCCTCAAATTCTTTCAGGAGTAAGGACTCAAATTGAGAAGGATGGGGGAGGGAATTCAGCAGTGTACACAAATGCGCACTCAAGTGTGAGCTTCACAGCTACTTGGTGATGTTGGAGTCAGCCCCTCTTACTCTAATGCCCACGCTGGAAAACCGAGGTCCTGTAATCTGAAAAGCTTGACAAAGCCCATGTTTTCTGCATTTAAGGATGCTCATCTTCTCTTCATAGCCTTTCTTTTACTTAGGAAAGGATTGGGACCAGGCCTGATTGTCAAAAGGGAGGGAGGGAGGGAGGGAGGGAGGGAGGGAGGGAGGGAGGGAGGGAGGGAGGGAGGGTCAGTCAGCTTAAGCGGCCCTTTCTTTCCTGACCCCTCCTGGTGGCATCCCTGTCTGGAGATTCTATTTTCTTTTTAAGTTATTCTAAAAAAAATGCCTATAATTGTTAATGATGTATAAATCTCCCGACTAATATCTTATTTCAGTCAGACACCGTCAGAGTGTGAATAAATTTGTGCTCAGTAGCACACTTCTATTAGATAATACTAATCATTATCATTATTATTATTTATAAAGAGTGGTCCCAGACAAACAAAAACTAAGATGAGAGCATTTTCCCACAGAGAGAAACAGATCAGGTTCCAAGATAACGACATCATAAAATGTCAATATGGGATAAATTGGTGCGTGGTGATTGTATGATTATCTACAAGGAACTGGGATGGTGCAATAAAGGGAAGCAGGTTGGCTTGGTGAGAAAAGCCCCACTTCTGGGCTTTCACAAAGTGGGGGTGCTTCTCCTTCTGGCTTTGTGGGTTTGGAATAGTGATTGAACTTTTCCAAAGGACGGTTTTGTTAATTACTGAGTGGTAATACTGGCAAGCAGCTTTTAGGGTTGTGGTCAGGTTAAGTAAGGCTCTGAGTGGGCACGTCCTGCCTTAGAGCTTGAAACACAATGAGCTGTGCCAGCATTACTGCCATTGTGTGGAGAGAAGCCCTTTCAGGCTTAAAAGTCACCAAACCACATCTCTATTTATAAATGCACTCCTAGGCTCAAGTGCTTTTATTTTTTTTCAGGCCCCTCTCTCTTATTCCCTTCATGGTTCCCCCACCCATTCTCTCCATGATTTTAAATATATTTTGACATCCATGATCTTTTTTAAAAAGATGAACATTTACAAATCTCAATTTAATACATTTCCAGAAAGTTCCTCCAGTTAGTCCCCAAATTCTAGGAAGAAATGGAAAAACAGGATGTCAAATAGGATCCCAGAGACACAGTTCATTCCTCAGCCTCTAACTTGGTGTTTGCAGAAAGATAAGCTAAAAGATGGCACAGCCCCCTTTATTTCTGAAACTCACTGTATAGCAATAGTTTGTCTTGGGACTTAAATCACCAGAACATGCGTCACTAAGTCCATAAAACAGTTAAGCCACAGCTGGTCAATTCAAAGTTGAATTGTGTGTGTGTGTGTGTGTGTGTGTGTGTGTGTGTGTGTGTGTAGAAAAATAAATAAAGAGGAGGAATTTTTCTCCAGGTGCAGTTCCCAAGTGGGATTTCCAGAATCTCTTGCAACGCTATTGTTTCTTTCTGTGTTTTTCAGGTACTCCCCGCTGGGTATCGCCTGCCTGATCTGTGGGAAGATCATTGCCATCAAGGACTTGGAAGTGGTTGCTAGGCAACTGGGGATGTACATGATCACAGTGATCGTGGGACTCATCATCCACGGGGGCATCTTTCTCCCCTTGATTTACTTTGTAGTGACCAGAAAAAACCCGTTCTCCTTTTTTGCTGGTATTTTCCAAGCCTGGATCACTGCCCTGGGGACAGCTTCCAGGTAGAGAGCAGGAGAAACCACCCACCTTTCTCCACATTGGTTCTTTTGTTCTATTTGCCACTTCCTGTTTTCCCAAATCTTCCCTAAATTCAGTGAGAACACCTTTCACATCATATGAAAGTATTTTCTAAAAGGTAAACACTTTGAACTTTTGACTTGTCCTGGCCAGTGCTGAAGCTTCTGGTTAGCCTTGTGGCTGGTTGGCAACTGGACTAGAAACATAACCTCATATTAAGTGTTTAGGTAGTTGCACCGTGTAAACTGGCATGCCTAACATGTTACCCGAAGCACTAATGTAATGTAACCTTTACTATTATTCAGAGGTTGTTGCATGACGTCATTCACTTAACATACCACCTGTAATTTGGAAAACATTGGTATTTAAGAAAAATACTAGGTTGAGTTTTCAACAATAATTTTATAAAAGTAGAAGAATCAACTTATTTTGAAAAAGATTTGTCTATTTTTATATAATGTGTGTGTAAGTGAATGCATATATGCATGGGCTCTCCGTACATGCCTAGGGGCTCTCTGTATATGCCTAGTGCCCTCAGAGGCCAGAGGGAAAGGTCAGCAGCTGCCATTGTGTGCTGTCTGATGTGAGTGTTGAGAACTGAACCTGGGTCCTTTGCACAACTGCTCAGCTGTTTTGCCAGCACCTGTAGAAACACTGTCACAGGGTAAATGGTGATTCCCCTCCCCCAACAAACAAACAAGCTAATTCTTTGACTTTAGCATAAACCTCTTAATGGACAGTTAGTTCTACCCTAACCTTCCCCCCTCAGATCCAGCTTAACTGATGTGACCCTGATAGGAAGTCAGCTCCTGCTTCATTATCTATTTCCTGTGCCTAGGAAATCAATAAGGACTTTACACATAGGCAACAAAAAATAATTTTTTGACTATAGTCTTGGACCATAATTGGCCAAAATGCAACAAAATAAGTAAAAAATCTAGAATTGTAGAATTTCAAAGACTGAAGAGTTTGACTTCGTTCAGACTGAAATTGACGCTTTACTTCTGATATCTGGTTTTTGTCACAAAACCGAGCCCAATCATGAAACAGGCAACTCAGCCCAGCAAATGCCAAAACCCACAGTGGAAGGCCACCAGGTCCAGCTGCTGAGCTGCTGACCACCATGACCTGCTAGTGAGGTCCCAACTCAGTGGCACAGCATGGCAGGAGGTTCCAAAGCCCCGTATAGGTATCAAAGTCACCTTGAGTGACCCAACAGTGGCAAACAAAATTATATTTGCATACTGCAAACTAGCAGGAATTCAATATGAATAGAATGTGAGTTTTCAGAAAAGACTGAAGTGTGTACAATACTGGGAACCAGATTCAGCATCCTGTTTCCCGAGATGAAGGGGAAAACTTCAGAATTTCCCTTTTACTTCCGTATGCTTTAAATTCTCTGTAGATTGTCTGTATCCATGAAAACACATCAGGTCACAGAAAAAAATAACTATTTTCCACCAAATAAAATCCAACCTTACTTAATTTTATTTTGTCATTTGACCATAAATATGTTGTGTCTCAATAGCAATAAAGTTCAGACAGAATAAAATTTTGAGGAAGACAATGAACTCACCAGACATGTATTTCTTCAGCTAATGATAGTATGCAATAACCTTGTAGTTAATCTTTATATTTCTAAATCTTCCCCTTTTTTCCCATCTATACATATACTGTTCTAGAAACTTCTTTTTTTTTTTTCATGACCCGAGAGATCATGAAAATCTTATCTGTTAACATAGGGATTTGCTACTATTTTTGTGAACTTCATTATAGTACACAGGATATAAAAGGCTGGAGAGATGGCCTAGCATTAAGAGTGTTTGCTGCTCTTGCAAGGGACCTGGGTTTGGTTCCCAGCACCAAATGGTAGCTCAGAGCCACCTGTAACTCCAGTTCTAAGGGATCCAACACTCTCTTTTGTCTTCCTTAAGGACCAGGCATACATACAAATACGTGGACAAAGTACTGAAACACTTGAACTGAACAAAATACTAATAATACACAGTGCCCTATTGCACTCCATGCGCAGAGGTGTGATTCTAAAGCATGGCCATTAAACAGGGCTCTGAGAAACATCTCTGCCAGGTTCTCTAATGTCTCTCTGATGATCCCCTCAGGACACATTCTAGACCTGGACTTGCTGAATCATGAGTACACACTGGTGGTTCTGAAATGCACCACCTGTTAACATTTCAGAAAATCCAGAATTTAATGTTCCCACTAACTATGTATGAGACAGTGTCTTTCCCACTCACCAGAGCTGGGTGTTCCGAATCTGTGTTGCTTTGATGCACAATCTTATTGGTGAGAAAACTACTCAGTAAATTTGCACGTATCTGATTATTGATGAGGCAAAGCATCTTTTTATTTCTTATTGCCTTCTCCTCCCCATTCCTTACCTCTTGAATCATGTGTGAGCCAGCTCATTCTTCTTTGTGGTTATTCATCCCTTCCTGGATGGTTTTCAAGCTCGCTTTATACATATGAATTATTAATTCTTATGTCACACACCACAGATAAGATAAGAAGCCTCTCTACTTGACATCTGTCTTGAAAATAAATAATGATGTTTTTGGTGCTGAGAGATTTTTATTTGTATACATTCAATGCTGGAAATATTCCTTTTATTTAGAAATTAGGTTTGGCTAAAATATTTTTTCTATACACAATTATAGCATGGTGCTTTACATTTTTCTAATGCTTTTATGAATTTGTCTTTAAATTATTTCAAAAATAATCATTCTTTTTCTTTTGAATAGTCAGACCATTATACTAGTAACTGTAAATGACAAGACAAATCCTAAAGAGATATGGATGATATATCAAGTTTAAGTCAAGCTCAAATGCCTGAGTTATCTAAATAAAGCCTCACATATTAGGCCCACTCACCTTCCTCTTGGTCTGTACTACAGGGAGAAAATATGGTTTTAATCTTCACTCAAAATGTGCCTTTTGCCTGGATGTGGAGTTTCCCTTTTTTAAAAGGCCATGGGCAAGACTCATATTCCAATAATTGAGTCATGGTTTCTTTGCCATAATGGGCACAAGGGAGAAAAAAATCCAATGCTCAGGAACAACCCACTAAACACCCCTCTGCCTCATTGTCCTGAAGGACTCTAGCTAGTTATTTTTTTACATCTCTGTAACAAAACACCTGGCAGAAGCAGCCTAAGGAAGAAAGGTTTATGTTGAGGCAAGGTTTAAGGAGACACAGTCCATTGTGGCGGGGAAGAGATGGAAGCAGCAGTTCTGTTCGCAACAGCGGGGCTCATGATGTTAGCTTTTCATGGTGCCAATCAGAAAGCAGAGATAGGACCAGAGGTAAAAGCCTCAAGGTCCACCCAACTAGTCTATATCTGCCTTACATCCCAAAGGTTCCAAACCACCCCCAAAAAGGGCCACCATAACAACCACAGTGACATTGAGGGTGGCTGACTGGCACTTCTTGATGGATGCCAGGAAGCTGGTATCGGAGAAGTATTCTGGCATGCCATTAGTCATAGGGATTACTATTAGCATTATCCTAGGACCTCTCAGATTGGAAGCAAAAAACAATGGCAGGTGTCAGTCTGTGAGCACAGAAGTCACTGAAGTTCTCAAGTCCTACTGTGGATTAGCTGAGTGTATATGTATTTGAAGGATGTAAATAGAAATTCTGCTCAGTGGAAGAATAGGGACTGTCGTCATGCTTCACAAGCTATTTTCCCAGTCTCTGTCCAAAGACCTTTTGATGATACTTTGAAAAAAAACAGATAAGAGAAAAATTAATATATTTTAGTGATCCCAGAAGTATACTTTGAGCCATATGGTTGAGAATCCTACCCATCAAAAGTGACTGTGTAGCCATTTTAGATCAGTTGCGGTATCTAGGAAACCCTTTGACAGAGTCCCAGGAAATGGGGTGAAGGAGAGGACTAAAAGGACACTAACTTCTAAAACGGCCCAGGCAGCAAGCCAGGAACATGGTGTTTCCTGCATGCAAATGAGAACAAAGTCTTACTTTTTACTTGGGCTTATAAGGCTTTTATGAAAGAGACACATACACTCTGGCCCAGTTAATTGACTTCTCCTACCCTAAGACCAGCCAGAAGCATTACAGAGTCCTGACCTGTAATCACGAAGGATGCTCTCTCTGATGAGATGATTTCCTGGATCAGCTTAAGGTGTGGACTTGAGTGCTTCTTATTTTATATAGCTTTCTGATTTTTTGGTCTTGAATAGGTCCTGGAATCAGCACATCCCTAAACCGACCTTTTCTCCCATTGAAAAACAGACCTTTGTGAACTTGTCCAGTCTTGTTGAAGCCCCAGTCGTAACTAATGTGAGGAGGTAACTCTCGAAGGCTTGAAAGTACCTCCAAATGCTGCCTGACTGGAAATTTTCCAATTCATGTTAACAGGACAAAAGTTATCAAAGCCATACAAACCACAAAACAATTCCATGCTGTTGGGCGCTTCTGCTTGATTTCAACATTATTTAAACTCTAAACAAGTCCACCCAATCTCCTTTGTACTACTGTCTAAAAGGATGTATGTAATATTCGGGCCTTGAGGAAGCCTTCATAATTCTTAGGTGTTCTATTTTAGAAGATGTAAGAGCCTGCCAAACTTTTTAGCCTCTTAGGGTGGGTCCTCTGGTTGAATCATCAGCTCATGCCTGAAGAAGTAAGAATGCTCTTCACCAAGTAAGAATGCTTTTCACTGATGTTAGCTACAGATCACATGATTTCCTGCCCTGTCATTGTAGAAACTTAGACTGGCTAGTGGCCATGTCTCTGGGAGTTTGACTGTATGTCAAGTTCCCTGGTGAACTGTTCAAAGCTTGGGTTCGTGATGAAGGGTGCACAACATGTTTGTCCAGAATTCTCCAAATTAGTAAGCCCAACTCAAGACAGTTCCCAGGAGAGCGATGCAGTCCAGGCCGTCATTTTGTTGGAACACATTTCTGGCATGAGATTATGGGCCATTCATAAATTTTCCATTCTTTTTTTGCTGTTGACAGCTGATTGCTTTCTGACATAATTCTCTGCAGCTCGATTCATATGCACAATCAGATGTGCTTGAAGATTTATCCTCAGATGTTAACGGGCTGGAGGACAGAGGACTTGACAGGCACTGAGTAGTTCTGAGAAACCAGAACCATCTAAATATTTTGTTACCTATCAGCAGCTTGATAAGGTTGATTTTAAACTCCCAACTCATTTTTAAAAAATGTTTCTAGTTATTATTTTTTGCATATCACATTGATTAGAAAAAGAGTAAAATGCATAGCATCATTTTGGTTTGGGCTTTGTCCTGCCTCTAATACCTCTCTCTCTCCCCCCACCCCCTCACTGCCCTCAGTGCTGGAACTTTGCCTGTCACCTTTCGTTGCTTGGAAGATAATCTAGGCATTGATAAGCGTGTGACCAGGTTCGTCCTTCCTGTTGGAGCAACCATTAACATGGATGGTACAGCCCTCTATGAAGCCGTGGCGGCCATATTCATAGCCCAAATGAATGGTGTCATCCTGGACGGAGGGCAGATTGTGACTGTAAGGTGAGCAAAGTACATGTAGAAGACATAGAGAAACATCCATCTTCCTTGTTCTCACTGGTACTGACTTCAATTGCTGAAAGTAAACTTCATAGGGTAAACATTGTGACAAAAAGGGAAGAGGCTAGTAGGCTATCACACATGCCCACTCACGGCAGAGCCCAGGTAGGATGTGACCACTTATTTCTATGCTTATTCAACACACAGGGAAAATCAGCTTTGGAAGTGTATTGGCTGGCCCAAGGTTACACCTCTAGTCATGAGCTGGCATATTTGTGGTTATGGTGACATTTACTTATTCTGGGTCCAGTTATTCTGTTATTAAAATATATTCCCTTCTGGGTAGGTGAGCTAGCTCCACGGACGGGTAAAGGCACTTGCCACCAGACTCCAATCCCTAGGCCCAATATAATGGAAAGAGACAACCAAAGCTTTTAAATTGTACTCTGATCTCCACATACTGGTTGCACACATAATTAATATTTATAATTAATATTAAAATGTTCTTTTTAATGTTTCAAGGCATGATGTAGTCATGATGAGCTACTGAAATTTCTCTGTATGACATAGAACATTTTAGTGTGAATAAATTGTGCTTTCAATAATGCTGTTATTTCCTGTCTGTATTTACTGTTTTAACGTTGAGGACGTTGTCCTGAGAAGATGCCCTGCCTCTCGAGTCATTAACAATTGCAATTGGCAAAGCGCTCAAGGTCGTGCTGACACTGAAGCATGTGGTCATTTAATATTGTCACTCCATTTAGGAGCTTCTGCTAAATAAGAAGACACTCCCTGGCTCCAGTTAAAGTAGAAAACACAACCAAAAGCCAGTGAACTGCCTCATGGTCCCACTAATGTCCCCCACCCCCTCCCCAGTGTCTGGGCGTCCTCAGGTATTCAGAATTGGGGACTGTGAATTGACAGTTGGCAGTTGAAGCCAGCTCAGAGTCCGGCTGTTTGCTTTGCAATGTGCTGTAAAATAATTAGAACGTTAGTGTCTTCTAAGACAGGTTGCCCCTGCTCCTCATCAGCTAGACCTGGCCTTGTCTCCTCCCACCGCTGCTTTTCCCTTTCAGACATCTAACGTTATTAGTTTGGGATGTTTTGGACTATGTTCCTTCTCTCTCTCAGATTCTGTGAGATTCGTAAAAACAAGTGATAGGTGAATCGCATTCTGTAGAATCAAAGTACTTGCAGGCAAAAGGAAATCCAAAGAACTGTTAGCCACACTTAACCATTCTGAAAAAAAGATTATATTGACGTGGAAATAACTTTCAGCTTCTAGAATGAGAACAACCCCAGTCTTGTGAGGCTCCTGAGGTGGCATTCTTTATATCTCACCTCAGATATTCCCAGAAATCTGAAAAGGAAGGATGGCTTTTGTCTTCATAGACCAGTAACAGGAGGCTAAGGGTGTTTATATGAAGCCTAACTTTCATGGTGTAGATGCTCCTAACTAGGAGTTTTATGTTGACCCCTTAGGCAACCTCCTTCCTTTCCCTACGCCTTCTCCTTTCTGCTTTGACTCACAGGAAGCTGTTAGAACAGTAGCTTTGCTTGCCTTGTCTTCATTGCACACAAACAAGAGGCCATAACCGTTGTGTCCTGGTTCACACAGTGGGCTTTCCTCCCTTCAAACTTTTGACAGTAAGATCTGTCTGTACTTTAGAAATTTTGGTGACGGTTGATGTCTGGATGGCCTACAGACCATTCTCTAGGAGGCTCTTGGTGGCCTTAGGATCAGCTTAGGTGGCACTTGTTAGAAATGGGGAAGGGTGGATTCATTTGTATCTGATTTCTTCACGTGTTGAGGTCATTGAAAGATCATATTCAGGCACTGAAAGTTGAAATTCTCAGTGTTTTATGGATTGACACCCCAGAAGAACTGCCACCTCAAAGTCGTACCTCACTTGTCTATCTGGGAGCCTTTTAGCTGGCTTGGAGCTATTTTTGTTGAGTTACCAGATCCTTTCATTTTCTTATAGTCATTCCAGAAGATTTTAATGAATATCCGTGCACACCAAAGCTTGGCTGAACATGAGAAAACAAAGATAATAAAACCTTAGCTGCTTAACATTTGATTTGGAAATATAAATAATATCTTGTGAATCCACCTCATCTGGCAGATGAGGAACCTGAGGCTCAGAGACTCTAGCCCTCTAGAGGTTGGCTAAAATTCAACTTCCTAAATTTGGATATATTTTTCTGTTTACTGAAGATCTTATTTTATGGTCTTCTAAGTGGCTTTAAAAAATGGATAATGGGGTCTGTATATCTCAGCTGGCGAAAATAAAGTATGAAGGAAAAAAACCAAAAGCTTTCCCAAGATCATGTCTATAAGTGGTGAAGTAGGATTTGAACCCAGGCCACCTAAATGGGGGTCACACCAGCTCTGGTATAATTGGGTATATTATTAGGCTGCCTTTGTATGTTGGTTTATCTTTACAAACACCTTGTGTTGTATATGCTAGAGAAGAATCCCCATCCCCTCATCGTTACCACAAAGGCAGAAATCACAGAATCAGGGTGGTTGAGAGTATCATATGCACCACATATCACATGTCATTAGATGGCAACTATTGAAATTGTACTATCAATGACATTCAAAAAATAAAGCAGTAGCAGCCTATAATAAATAGTGAAAGGTGGCTGTGACCTACTGAGTCACACAAAATGATCACAACTGGAAGCTTACATCAAAACAGGGTATCAGACATGGATCTTGTCCTAACAAATATCACATGAGAATTCAAACTTCCCATACTTAAAACCTCTTAGGTGAAAGGGCTTCTTGCCTTATTGAAGCCTTTGGCCAAGCAATGATGGCTTTGTGCTTTCACTCTCGGCCTTGACAGTAACCAGGCATACTCTCCAGTACATACTATGGTATTAAAGTTGGAGCAGTGACTAAGTGATTGGGATTTTACTGGCATTACATACTTTTATCTAATTGGGATTTATTTTATAGCACTATTGGGAAATTTCACTGAGTAAAGGATAAGGTTGGCCATCTATGTTTAAATCTTGGCCTCTGGCAAGTTTAGCCAAATCCTCCTTAATTGTAGACATCTGAAGGTCTGCCTCTACAGGCTCCCACATGGCAGACGTGCAGTTCTCTGCCTGCAGTGTACTTAGGGAAAAAATAGCCAAGTGTAGCTTTATGTTGTGCTGCTGTGTAAGCCCTTCATCTTCTCTTCTCCTCCACGTAGGAGCACAATGACCATGAAGTTTCTGTATATGTATTAAGTCTCAGAGCTCCCAGGGTCCTCAAGAGCCAGCATGGAGCAGAATTAAGCAGAAGAGTGTTCAGATCCCAGAAGACCACATTGACTCTAAGTGACCCTAAGTTACCCCACCCATCCAATCCCTGGTTGTCTTATGATGAAAGGATATGTTTATGTACCTTGCATGGTTATTGTGAGGTTCCACTTTGAAGCTGAGTACATAGAATTTGGCCCAGCCTCAGAGAACTTGCCTCCTGATAAGTCAGCCAAGGAGGAAAGGGTCCAGATAAAGCAGAACAGGTTAAGGGACCAGGGCAGGCTGAGAATTCTCTAGATAACACTGTCTGTAGGAGGACAAAGCTACTGTTAAGATTTGACTCTCAATGAGAATTGTTGCACATGTGGGATTTTGTCTTACAAAACCAAAAGCTCTTCAGATTAAAATGGCTGCAGCACTTATGTGAATCATTCATGAGCAAAGTAAGCAGTGCTGTAAATGAAACAGCCAAGGCTAAGGGTGACTGGAATATGGGAATCCCCTCTCCCATTCTGTTCTGTCCATATTGGGGAAGGTTTTAGTATTTCCAGCGGTCTGGGGCTTTAGAGAAGCTTCATTCCCACAACTGTTCACCCGAGTTCTTGATAAGAATGACAGTTTATTTTGCTAGGGGGTTGTAATGTGCCCAACCTCTCTTAAGTGCCTTTGTACTTATTGGTCCAGAAAGTCTGCTGGCCACACCATGAATGAGACACCCTCATTATTCCTTAGTACAGATGAGGAAGTCAAGGTACAAAGAGACACCGTTGCGCTAAGTCATGTGATGAACAAGTGGTAGAGAGAGGATTTGGACCTAGGTTGTTTATGTTAAAAAAAAAAAAAAAGTTACTACACACTATATACTATCATAGAGTTCTCTAAAACCTGACACTAGCTCCATTCTGGTATATTAAAGAAAGGACACAGATATGTCCTGTAGATCACACCTAGGCAGGCATCTGTAAGAGTATCTAGAAAAGAGTGACAAAATGAAGATTTATGCCAACCCACTGAAGCTCCAGGGGCTTCCTTTTCCTCAGATCCCTCTCAATTTCAGATCTTGAATTATAGACATGGTCACACTGATAGTGTGACTCGGTTAAAACCTTCGGAGAGCCTGGAGTTTAGCACCTAGTTGCCTGCTCTAGAAGAAACATTCTAATGTTTTAGCTACCAAACAAGCAGCCCCATTTTTTCAGCATGCACAAAATCATATTGGAGGGCCCTATTTTAAGAAGCAACATTCTATTTGGAGGTGATGGCTTTAGGTCTGAGCAGATAGCTTCCTTGATTAAACACAGAGACCCGAGTTTGATCCCAAAATGCCCACAAAAATGCCAGGCATGGTGCCAAATGTGTTTAATCCTAATACCGGAGAGTGGAAGACAGACAGATGAGTGGGACAGAGTGGATAGCTGCTGAGCTCTAAGCCAATGAGAAACTCTGCCTCAAAGGAAATGGATAGTGTACCTGAAGAAGACATCTAACACTGACCTCTGACCTCTGCATACATACGCTAACACGTATATGTGCACCCCAACACACAATTAAAAAGGAAATAGAAATGATTGATTCCATAAAATGACATGTACAAAGATAAAAAAGTCACTGCTCATTGGTGAGCTTCAAAAACCTTCTGGTATGTAGGCAGGACATTTGAACCCAAGATTAACCTTTGAACTCTGGGGAGAGTTCAAAATGGTGCCAAGGTATGCTCCTAATGTTGCTTGAAACCTTGATGACAAGACATGAGAAACTTCCCTTTATCCCATATCATTACGTGGCACGCTCTTTCTGCACACTCTTTCTGAATAGTGTTCTTTCCAGCCCTGGAAGAAATGCCTTGGCAAGTGAAACAATGTCTCCAGAATATGTTGATTGTTTCTCCTGATGTCTACTCAGTTGGTTCTGGATATTTCCTATTCTCAGTTCTCATGTTAACATTGGCAACGACATCCTTAGACTCTTGCCACATAGTCCAAAGAACTGTGGTCCTCACAGACACATGAAGGCTCACAGAAATGAATGCCGTTGTGTTCCCACAGGAGGGGTGAGGGTGATTTAGTTCTTCATCTTTAATATTTCCATGCCTATTTTTAGAACTTCAATTGCCTTAGTACTGTGTACATTAGGCTAACTGGGTACAATTACGGACATACAACTCCAATCCATGAATTTAGAAGCTTCTATTATTGTGCTCCATTCTTGGATAGTAGTATTTCACACTTCTTTATCCTCTGGAGAAAGAAAGGAAGAGATTTTTAATGAGTGTAGGACAAAAAGAGATTTTTTTTTCCTCATCCCTAAGATTGCCAAAGATAAGTTTTCCAAGACTCTTTCTTTTCTCGTGACCTGGGCTTCTCTGTCTCTGCAGCCTCACAGCTACCCTGGCAAGCATTGGTGCGGCCAGTATTCCTAGCGCCGGGTTGGTCACCATGCTTCTCATCCTAACAGCTGTGGGCCTGCCAACAGAAGACATCAGCCTGCTGGTGGCAGTAGACTGGCTCCTGTAAGTACCTGTGGGCTGTGTTCTTCTGGGGATTTTGAGTGCTGCTTTTCAGAAGTAGACAAGAGGCAAGACATTAGCCAATGTCCCCTGGTATCCCATGTGCCCCCCGCCCACTCCTATAAAAGTTACCATGTCTATTCAGGAGGACCAAAGAATTAAAAGTAATTTGAGGGCCTCATAGACTAGTGGAGGGATCAGATAAATCATAATATAAGGATAAAATGAAGCAAGGACCTTGGGATACAGCTCAGCTTATGTGTGTGTGCTTCGCTTCTGTTCCCAGCACTGTATAAACCAGGCAGCACAGTTCCTGGCTGCAATCCCAGCACTGGGCAAGGGCAGCTGGATGATGGGGTTGGGAATTCAAGATCATTCTTGGCTACATAGTGAGTTAGAGGCAAAAAGAAAATGTAGCAGTGATGATACAACTAACAATATATGCAAAGAATCTCAAAACAGTCTACTGAGTGAGTGAAGCCAGATGCACTGTTTGACTGCATTTTCATAAAATGCTAGAAGACGCTATATGCCATAGCTGTAAAGAGTGATGGGTGGGTCCCTAGAATAATAAAACTGAAGAATTATAGAAATGGCCCATATTCACAAGTGCTTATATTTGTAACAACTGGTTGAAGTATGTGCTTAAATGAGTGGGTACATGTTAATGTATATAAATCTCAAAGAAAGCATAACTTAAGATAAGATACATTTAAAAGCACAGCGATGGCAAGAGCTATCTGTGTCACTCTAAAGTGGAAGGGACAGAGTGGGAGACTGTCAGAAAACAGTGGAAATGGCTGCTGAATTTGGGTACACACTATGTGTCAGCTCCTGAAACAGGCTGTAACAGTCCCAAAAGTTTGCTATTATCATTGCCATATTGTAGGTCAGAAGTCTGAAGACCAGACTCAGGAGCGGACAGAGATTTAACCCTAGGTCTGCCTGGTTCTGGAGCCCTTCACATTCTTGTTCATGATCAGAGTCAAGTTTCAGGAGGCAGGGACAGCTATGTGCAGTCACAACTGAGAAGAAGCTCGTAGATGCTGAGGAAGGAGAAAAACAGGGCATCCATATCAAAACCATCTGTGCGAAGGTGTGAAGTGAGGTATAGATGAGGAAAAGGATGAGGGAAGACACTGTCAGTGTTGGTGGACAAAGGACACATTAGGAGTCTGCTCACCATAACCACTCAAAAAGTGAAGCCATTCGGGTCCTGCCCCCTTCCTTCCTGGTTACTTGCTGCCTTCACTCTCTTCCAGCTTTTGGCCTCTTGGACCTCCTCAGTTTCTGCTGTGGAGTCTCTTGTCTGCTGCAACTTGATTCCCTCATTTCTTCTCCAAGTATTGTCTGACTCCCAAAATCTACCATTAGAAGTCATCTTTTCAGGGCTGGGGCATGGCTCACATAGTATTGCCTTGCAAGCCTGAGACCTGAGGTCAGATTCTAAAATCCATATAAAAAGAGCAGGTGTGGGCCATCAGGATGGCTCAGTGAGTAAAGACACACTGTTGCAAGTCTGGCAACCGTAGTTCCACCCCTAGAACTCATGTAAAGTGGAAGGAGAGAACCAGCTTCACAAAGTGGTCCTATTAACATAGGTGTTGTTGTGGCACACACACACTCACAAACACATGCACATATACATGCTCTCTCACACACACACTCACAAACACATGCACACACACACTCACACACACACGCATTCACACACATACACACTAAAAAATTATAAGCTGGTCATAGTGATGCATAGTTCTAACCCCAGCACTGGAGAGTCAGAGACATGCAGATTTGTGTCTAGCCAAAGGCAAGAGACCTTGTCTCACAAACACGGTAGATGGTGTGTGATGATGTGTATCATCTGAGAGCTGGGGAAGATTTCTGGCATGTCTCCCACACACATATACACATGCGCAGGAACAATCACACTTGTGCTTGCACATGTGCACACAAATGCACACACGAATAATTTGATCTTTTAAACCTTTGTGCTGGTGGCAGGGTCTCACTGTAATGCCAGAGCCTCTGAGTGGCAAGTATACAGTTGTGTTCTAAGAGACGAGGGAAAGACACACCCTTGGCAAGTACTGCAGTCCCTCTGCATCCGTATTCCATTTACCTTTTGAAGAGCTCTGTGGTGGACATCTTAGGTGGGAAAGCTGCTAATCGGGAGAGCCAGTGTCTTGCTGAGGCACAGTAGAGCTAGTATGACCAGGACAGGGGCCTTCAGATGACTCTCTGTTGTTTCTTAATTGTCACCACAAAGTCCAGTGGAGAAAGGGAGCAGAGGGATCCAGAGTTGGAAAAGATGGGCCTCCTAGAGTCTCCTTCTAGGGTTTCATTGTTCCCTTAAGCATTCTCATTGAAATTTCACTTTTATTTGAATAGAATTAGGGGGTGGGACTTTAAGAACTGCTTGTTCCAGAAAGAGTGGAACCAGTGTCACCATACAATGATGAGTTCAGTCCACTCTTCTGCTTTGTCCTGTTGCCTTCTAGCACATGACAGCACAGATTCTGGTGCCTTCATCTAAGACTTCTCAGCCTCTATAACTTGAAGAAAAAAAATTAATTTCTGTTCTTTATAAATTTCCTAGTCTCAAGTATTTTGTTACAGTATTACCAGTGGACAAAGACATTCTTGGGTCTATGTACTAACATCCAAAAATCATTTGTTTGCTCTGTTATGTCCCCCGCCCCCATGATTAAAATGTAACCAGGACCTAAAGGGGAGCCAATGACAAAGGATTGAGGCCTTTGCTCTCTAGCCCCAGCACGTCTGCCACTGTGAGCCCTGGAGTTCTTGGCAGTCTCCTGCTTTCAAGCCTGTTGGATGAGAGTCACTTCATGCAACATTTAAGACCCTGCCTCTGGCTAACCTAAATGTTAGCAAATGGAATAGGAGGGCTGGTTCCTCTCTGATTACCCCATGCAGGTGCCCACATGCTCACAGTTGTGTGGGAGAGCATCGTATCCTAACTGTATGCCCACAGTGTACCGACAGGAAGGGGCTGGCTGAACACCAACAAAAATGATGATCCATCTAGATTAATTTCCTTGATGAAATCATGCAATAAACAAATAAACAAACAAGCCTGTCTTGAGCTAGAATGGGCTGGAAGAGCATCAGTGCACCAGTGGAAAGCTTTTCTAGTTCTAAGACTCCGATCTCAGAGGGGCTGAGACCATGTGGTCAAGAAGGAAAGAAGGAAGAAAGGAGGCGTGGAGGATCTTGGGAAGATCCTGGGCATCAGATTTGGGTTAGATCTGCTTTTAATCAGTGCTGATGCCACATTCTTTCCAACCAGAGAGCATTCTGGAAACAAGTATCTGATCTCGCTAAACTTCATGAATTTGGATGCTATTCATTGGTGTGTAAATGGGGCTTGGGGCTGGGTTGAGATTGGGGTACAGGGGGAGCCCTTAGGAAAGTAGGCAGTGGAGGAAGAGCGGAGAAAAAGAAACGCTAAGTGTTTTCTTCTTTAGTCAAAGCCTGTAAGATATTTTTACAGCTAGCAATTTTTCAATTTAAAACCAAACAGAGACTCCAGTGACATTTAATGTGTCACAGTGTTTGCCAATTGCTGGAGCCAGTCCAGCCTCACTACAACCCACTAAGCCTGAGATGCTTGTCTGTGGGCAAGCTTAGCTCCTCGGTAAATGTCATGGTGAAAACCAAGCTTCTAGAGCTTTTCAAAATGCCCAAGTCCTGAAGAGCAAAAGAGGCAGGCCTGAGGCAGGCTTGAACCATCTCCTGGGTACAAGAAACCCTTCACATACAACTTCAGATATTTATAAGAAACTATGGAAGGATGATAATGAGGGAAGATGAAGGGAAAACTGAGACCCAATACCAAAATCAATTCCTGAGTCTAGCAAGAGTTAGAAAGGAAAGTCACATACAGTGAGGATGTTGTGGTTCACGTCTCATCTGTTAGGGAGAATTTTTTCTGGACTCGTATTTGCTAAGTATAGGTGTGACTGAGACAACATCTAAGAAAGATACCTAAAATAGTGCCCATAACCCGCTTCTGGAGGGAGGAGAGCTTTGCTCCTCAAACTGTGTCTGCACCGATGTGAATTCAGGAGGTGTAGAATGGAGTCCAAGAACTGACATGTTCCCAGGTGGTGCTGATGATGGGCGGCCCAGGGATCTCACTTCTGGGAACATGAGTTAAAGTAGGGAAGGAGGTTCTGACTAGCCAGATCTTCATGACTATGGGTGTCTCAGCATTCTATTCTGAGCCGTGGTTCACTACTGATTCTTCATTTGATGAAATTACGTTGTCAGTGTGTTAAGTATCAAACATTGTTCTGATGTTTAAAAGTTACAGCAAATTATAAGGAATCTAATAGTATATGTCCCATGTAATTGAAGTAACTGAGAGGTGTAATTTGTCCTATTTGGTGGATAGTAAATGACAAAACTGTCCTTCAAATACAGACAGCTTGGATGATTCTTGGGTATTCTAGGCCTGAGAAGATGGATTCTCGGATCCTCATTTAAGATGTACTTATGTTTTAAACACACACACACCTACATATAAAACTTATTTAACTTTCACTCCATCCCTGAAAATGAAAACGAAAACCACCTCATACATCCACCATCTCTTTGAGGATCTAGGAGCTCATGTTTGGTTCTCATTCTTTATGCACACAGATTTCTCACATCTGTTTACCTTATCTCTAAGTTATGTCCGCTTCACTGTAGAATGTGATCCACGTTCTGCCGAGGCCTCCCCTCCCAACTCAAGGAAAGATGGTCACAGATCTAGGGGCTGGTGGATGTAAAACTCTGTACAGCAAGACTATCTTTGACATTTCACGAAAGCTAAAGAGAGTAAGACAATGAAAATGGGAAGTCTCTTTCATCTGCAGCTGAATCTCGGTGTTCTTGGAACTCCATAGTCATCATTATCAGCATAGGAATTAAATTTTAAAAAGAGAATTGCTTCGCTTTTATTCATGTGTATGTGTCTATGTGTATGTATATGCCTGTGAGTGTGGTTTCCTGGGGCCGGAAAGGGGTTTTAGAACCCCTGGAGCTGGAATTAAAAGCAGTTGTGAGCTATTTCATATGAGTACTAAGAATTAAACGCAGGTCCTTTGCAAGAGCAGTCCAGGAAAAGTTTAATACTGGAAATCTCTTTCTTTAAGAAAAACAACTCTTTAATGTCCCCCACCTCCCACGAGTGTCCCTGCCTTGATGACCGGTTTTTTCTTGCTGAATCCTCTTCCTTCTCTAAGTCTTTTCCAGCTCTCAGCCCCTCCCTTTCCGGCTTGAATTCCTGTGACTCGCATCCTTGGGTGATGCCTGCATCTGCATCCTCCCTTTTCACTGTGCAAATCCTGACAGATGTTTTGCTAAACAACAAACAAGCATTTCTTTCTCTTAAGTTCATCTGCTTCTAATCCAAATGAACAGTCCATTCTGGTCTCCTACCTACCTCCCGTTTCTCCCACCCTGCCCCGGGCCACACTGAATGCTCATGACCCTTTCTGGTTTCTATGTTCTCAGACGTCAAGTGTAGATAGAATTTTTAAAAAATTGCATCTGATCTAATCACATACAACCTTTTTGTTTTATGAATCTTCCCCAAACAAAACAGCACAGGTGGTTATGTAGCTTTCTTACTGGATTGGGCATTGTGAGTGATCTAGAGATGGTTCAGTGTATGTTGGGAGACGCCTGCACATTATAAGCAAGTGTTAGGACATTTGGTGTAAGGAGTTTGGACATCTGTGGATTTGGGTATCCATGGGAGGTCCTGGTGCCAATTCCTCCACAGAAATTATAAAACATGGTCTAAGTGTTCAAAAAGTTTGCACTCTAGTAAAGATGTTTCAAAACAACAACCAGATGTGGAGGGCTCAAGAGATCCAACAGTGTGCAATGTACAAAATGGGAAGTATGCTTCTGCTGGGGAAATTAAAGAGGAAGTGAACTCATCACTTGACTAATAATAGCAATATCAGGAGCGGCTAATGGAATAGCACCTACTTTGTGCCCCCCCCCCCCCGTAAGCCTTTCATATGCAAAGGATTTTGTGGAGAGCAGCTCAAATGGCCTGTCAGTAGTTATTATCTTCCCCTCTGGTGAGTTTTGGTCTGACTCTGGCAAATGAAAAGGCTGCACAGGAAAAAGAGCAGGATGGTACCATAAGATGGAATCCAATCACACCTTAACCAGCAGCTGGGTGAGTGTCCTTTCCTGAACCCCAGCTGACTCTAGCTCTCCAATGCCAGTCTGCTCCAGGTCAGGAACCCTATATAACCTGTTGCTGCCACACAGAGACCCTCAAGACAGGCTCTCAGCACTCTGAGAACCCATATTATGCTTTGTTTCGGCCTGGTCAAGTTCTATGACATCCCAGCATTTCGTTCTTTTACATTTGCAAGAATGATAATTTCTTAGGATTCAACAGATTACAAAGACCCAGAAGAGCTGTGTGACCCAGCACTCTCTGTGAGAACTTGGACCGTTAGACAGTCTCACATCTCCTTGCCAGAGGACTTGGACCAAGAGAAAAAAAGAGCCAGAGTACCTTGGCAATTATTTTTTTTCAAATGAGCCAGACCCAGTGATTGGTGTGAAGGACTGTTCAGCACCCTCTTGTTTTTGGTTCCTGACAGCCCAGAAAGAAGGGCCATGCCATTCTTAGTGAATTCATTAAATGCCAGATTCCGTTCCCATGTCCTTTGCTTTCCTGCCCTCCTGGCAGACAGAGGTAGCATCAGCCTTCTATTCCACTTATTTTTACCTTCTCTTCTTTGCCCTCTTTTCTTCCCCTTCCTTCCTTTCTCCTTCCTCTTCCTCCTTCCCCTCCTCGTGCTTCTTTCTCTACTACTGAGGTCAACACGAAAGACAAACTGTCCCCAGAGGTCAAGGGTGACCATGATAGAAAATGAAAATTATTTGCTTGTGGAAAACTTCCCACATATGAATCAGAAATTCTCATATTCCTCTTTGGGCCAGAGTTACCGTTCTCTAGAGTCAGTGAGACATTTCCCTGGTAGTTTAGAAATTACTTAGCTTTGCAGTATTAGAGGATCAAAAAACCCCACACAAACAGAATAGCCATGATTGAGCTCCTGACTGGTTATCCTGGGAATTTTCCCAGGATGCATAGTGGCAGAGAAGCTGGCAAGATGGGGCTTAATCTAACCTGGCATCTTGCTGTCCGAGATACATCTCTTAACTCCTGCCATCTTCCTGAGGAACCCATCTTCATAAGCTTGCACCATGTTCCATTTCTTCCATGGTGACAGAGTTGAGTCTCTCTACCAAGTGATATGACTGCCATCGCCACTTTGGATCCCATCCTCTCAAATCTTTTCAGGATTCATCACAAGAAGTCATCCTCTTTTTTCCCATTCCTTTTGTCTTGCCTTCTCAATGGCAAATGTTTAATGCTCAGTCAACTTTAAGTATTTTGCTTCTAAAATAAAATCAAGTCAGAAATCCTTCTCCATGTGCTCTGCCTCTCTCATCCATCATTCTTCTGCTTTCTCTGCCTTCTTACAAAAGGTGGGTTTTCATACGTAATGTTTCCACTTCTCCTCACAACTTTTATACAACGTACATATTCCAGCTTCTGACTGTTGTATATTGTAAACTGCTCAGTGGATCTCAGTTGCAGTCTCTTTATTACTAAAACTAGAGCGACTTGTCTTCTTTGTGAGCTCAGGGAGCTAATTGGCATTGTCCACCACACTCTGCCTATTGTTGGCGTTGAGGTAAATATAAATTTAATGCTTTCAGGGGAGACGGGAACTTATGCAGGCATGTTTGGATGTGCTGCCTAGAAATTGCCAAAATACCTTTGAATTGACTGAGTAAAACCTGTAGTAATATATGCATCTCGTCATCATCAGCTTACATAACTTTTTAAAAATAGTTTTTAGCAAGTGTCTGAAACTGGATAAGCATTTTGTTTATATCATTTTATCTTCCTGAAAACTCTGTGCCCTGGCCATGTCTTATGATTTCAGTTTTGGTAAGACTCATACATAGTAAGATGCTCAGAGCTGCCAGTAGTTAAGGGACAAAGATCACTTTTTCTCCAAGCCAGGCTGCCTCTGGAGTGCATTCTAGACTTTTTCTTATGACAAGTGCTGTGCTGTGGTAAAACCCAAGGTTTAACCTTGTGTTTGCATATGCTAAAGAAGTCCTTTATCTCTGAGCTACATCCCGGCCAGTCATTTATCTTATTTGTTGTATATTTTAAAAATTATACATGTAATTTTATGTTTTAAAATGAAAAACACAAACTTATATCCGAGAGGTATCACATGATATTTTTTGCATGTATATATTGGGTAGTATCTTAGTCAAGTTAAATATGTATGTCTTCTCAGAATAATTTCTTTATGATGAAACTGCCCTCATCCTTCTTTTACCTTTGAAATGTACAGTCCACTTCTGTGGTCCTAGTAAGCCTGTTATGCAGTAGTGAAGTGAGATTTCTTACTCTCGTCTGACTGTGCTAATGCTTTGTCAACTTCTTTCCCATGGTTCTTCTTGAACATTTTTGTGGTGTATGGGGCGGGGGAGGGGGGCTTGTCTTAACTATCAGCTCCAAATACCTGTGGATGTCTTCAAGCCTAAATCTCTATTCAGACTCCACCTGCTCATCCAGATTCTTAAGAGCTGAAGGACCAGCACGTTCAAAGACAAAAAAATGCCCAAGAGTTCAGGTTCAGCTCTGATCACTTGATATGCACCCCCACTCCATGGACAGATCTTCCTGGTTGAAATCAGGACAGCTGGACTTGCAAGGGAGCCATGCCAGAGCCTTCAAGTGCAGCTTCATTATTCCCACTTCCCAAGGACAGATAGACAGTATCCCAGAAATTAGGATTCATTTTAGCTCCACTTGTCTTATAACTTAATCATACTCATAGAATTTAAACGGAAAGTGAGTGTCCTCAACTAAAGCTATGGTGGCAACTGAGTTACCTTGTCTCCTTTCTTTTATCTTTCAAGTTTACTTACTTGTTTACTTACTTATTTCTTTAGTGTCTTTCCAGCACCTTCACTGATAGGACCTTGGAGGTATAGGGAATGTGGCCAATGGCTTCTTCACACTGACTGACTTGTACTTCCTGATGAGAGAGCACAACTACCCTTAAGAACTCAATGAGTTTTCCTGGTGCTGATTTTCTGAAATTTTTATATCGTCAACAACCAGTTTGTAAAAAGTTGTTAACATGGAACATAAGACACGAGGAAAGAGTCTGGGAACTGAATGGTTGCAGTAGAACTCTGTAACATTCTCCTTAGATTCCTAGAGATGAACAATTCCTCACTGAACTTCTCTGCTTCATCCCTAGGGACAGGATGAGAACATCAGTCAATGTTGTGGGTGATTCTTTTGGGGCTGGGATTGTTTATCACCTCTCCAAGTCTGAGCTGGATACCATTGACTCCCAACACCGAATGCATGAAGACATTGAAATGACCAAGACACAGTCCATTTATGATGACTCGAAGAACCACAGGGAAAGCAGCTCTAACCAGTGTGTGTATGCTGCACACAACTCTGTCATAATAGATGAGTGCAAGGTACCTTTTCCATTCCTGGATATCGAGACCTGCATATAAATAGTGCATGCTGGACTTCTTAAAAACACAAAACCCTGCATCCATTCTTACCATGCTTTTGTAAGGAATCACGTAACCCAAGTCTCTGTGAGGCCCAGATCATCTCACTCTGCATCCCGCATTGTGGGACGTCAACAATCAAAAGAACCAAGCAGTTGCTTGTCTCAACAGAACATCCACCTCACTCTCTAATTTGGTCAATTTTCTTCACTCTTTAGCCCAAGAATTTATGGTTGTTAGAACTTTGATGGCCTTCATATATTCTCTTCCTCAAAGGGAGGGTCAAAAAAAAAATGTTGATCAAACATCATTGACTTTATATGAGTATTCCTTACTCTGCATTACAAATCGCTTTTTTTTTTTCAAAAAAAAGTTTGATTGGCTATCTTCTGTTTATTTTTAATATATATAATTTGAGTGGGAGGGTTAAGTTTTAGCCTGGCTTTTATTTTGCATCCCAAATAGGGAATGCAGTTTCAAAAATGGCTGTCCTTCAGAACAGTTATCCAGAAAGTCTTTTTAAAATGCTAAGTCTCACACACTCCCGTTCTCCTGCACTGTGAGTGTTCTGGGTTCTCCTCCAAGCTGTTGGGTGCCAAGTCTTCAAGTCTGACGGACTCTAGCTCATCTTCTCTGCAACTAACTTGACATTGTTAAAGATAGACAGTTGTGACCAGAGTGATGCAAACTTGGAGAAACCCTGGCAGATGAGGAAAGTGTTGGGCTACTGAAATGATTGAGGCCAGTAGCTGAGGCCGGTTTGAATCAACAGGGATCCCTTCTACCTTTTTGACTCCTGCTGATAAGATCCTGCTTAATCTTTCTTACAGTGTTAAGTCTTGGGTTGTTGTAAATAGCATCATGGTTTCCATAGGACAGCAAAGGCTAACAGAAGCATTTCCTTTACCAGACTGTATCATAGGTCCAGAGTACCTGTAGACCAGAGAGTCTTGCTTGTTCCCTTTACATCAAGTACGTATGCCAGGGCTCTGCACAAACGGGGGAGTGAAGATACTCATTGATTAATTAATTGGCAAGACAAAAATGATTTCCATTTTTAAAACTTCAGATAGACCTTTGGGGGTAATGACCCATTCTTCCCCCAATGTTAGTGTTTTTCATGTCTGAGTGGATATGTTAAGTTCCTTTCCCCCAAAAATGTTAGCTTGGATCAATAAGGGTCAATATTCTCATGGTATGATTTTTATCTTATATTTATCAAGTATTTATTGTGTGCCTTTTATGATATAGTGGTGTGTGCACTCCTCCCCCATGCCATTCAGTGTTTTTATTATTCACCAAGTATTTACTGACTGCCTGAACCTATAAGACCCCGACTTACCTACTGGAGCTATGCAAACAAGAATATACAGTCTAATACAAGACAGGTTTGAACTCAGATCATTTTCACTCACGGATGAGACAAAGCAGAATAACTATACATATTTTTTGTTTCACTCTTATGTGCAAAAGGAATTGTAGGCGTCTCAAAGGTGTCATAATACTGTTGAGAACATGTTCTGGAAAGCAAGGAGAAGAGGAATGGGCATTTCAGATTCACTTTTTTTCTCTTCTTAAAGATTGCAGTTATCTGGGAGGTGGTGGTGCACACCTTTAATCCCAGCACTTGGGAGACAGAGGCAGGCAAGTCTCTGAGTTCAAGGCCAGTTTGGTCTACCGATTGAGTCCAGGACATTCAGGGCTACACTGAGAAGTCCTGCCTTGAAAAATAAAAGGCAAAGCAAAACAAAATATTGCAAGAGTATTTACTATATGTTTTAAACAAAACTGCCAACTTCAAAGGGAGTAAATTGATCCTGTCCCTATAAAGCAAGCCCAAGTGGCACTTGGTCTACATCCAGCGTTATCATGTCTAAACTCCTCCAACAGTGCCTGGGCCGTAGGCTCTCAATACATGTTTGTTGAATGAGTTTCACTAGCATTTTGATTCCATGCCGTTTTTAGATAACTTTTTATTGGGCAGTTTCATAGAGCAAGCTGCTCAATCTCTCCATAAAATTGACTACCCAGTGAACCACTTGTATTTATACTGGAAGGTTAGCATGTAGATGGTGTCAATATTCACTCCAAGTAAGCCTGAGGATAGTATACCTGGGTGTGTTGGTTTCATAAATATCTCGGACGCTTGTACTTTTAGTGAGGAATTGGCTTTAGCTTTTCGAAGAGGATCAGCTCCTTAGCCTTCCTCCCCATGTTGTTGCCAATGTAGGAGGCAGCCAGATGCACATCTTTTCCAGAAGGATCTGGGTCCCATTTATTCATTTCTTTGAATTTTTTTTTCCAGTCAACTCCCAGCCTCACCATTTTTTAGACCCAGTTTTAGAGCCCAGCAGGAGAAGTGTCAGTGTGTATTGCCAAGGCCGTACCCTTGACTGAGCAAGACAGGGGTACAATGTTAGGGAGAGAACGTCCAGCTTTTTTTTTGGTTCACCAGAGGGACAAGGAGTGCCAGAAATGCCACTGTTCCAGCAACTTTTGAAATATAGGTCCCAGTATTTAGAAACAAAAAATGAACACATCCTTTGGGTTGGATGGTTCTTCCAGGATGCTGCTTTGTGACTGATGGCTGTGCACTGCCATTGATCTGATTGATCATTGAGATACAAATAAGTACATTCAAGGTCACAAGGAATAGGCAGATTTCTTCAGTCTGTCTCCGGCAGTCTTTCTTGACAGTTTATTGAGGGGGAAACCAGTTTGCTGCAGCTCTGGTCAAAACTATTTCAAGCATTGTTAAACCGTGCTGGTTTGTTCCTCATAATGGTAGTTTGGAGTTATGTAATAGCCTCTTAATTGTCACTGGATTAACATCATGTGAGCCATCCCTGCTAACTGCATGAGCTTTCTAAGCAGTGCTGTGTGGGTAGGATGAGCTGTGCTAATGGGAATTGGAAGAATGGATAGTGTTTTTTTTTATTTTCCTTGCATGGTTCATGAAGTTCACTTGGTTCTCTGTTCCTAGCATGCTGCATGCTCTTGATGCATGCATTTCATTTCCACTTGGGTAAAAAGGAGGTCAGATTTCTTTCAAACCTTGCTGCATTTGTCATGTCTCCATATTCTAATGCTTCCATAAATCCAGTCTCTTCATTATGTGGAATATCAGTCGTGGGTTTAAGTTTGCACATGACGTTGAGGACAGACAGACAGAAGGTAAGCTAGGAAACCTGCTTAGAAATGGATGGGAAAACTTCCCTCCTGCATAAAGGTTCAGTTTGCTCTGAGCCAGGAAAAAAAGGAAATATATATATGGTTTGCTAATTATAGGTTTCTAAATTTCTACGTTGAAATGATTTGGAATACATTGCTACTGATCCCATTTTTAAACCTTCCCCCCTTTGATTTCTAAAATCAAGATGACTTATTCTATACAGCCAAAGCATCATTTCCGTGATTAAGAGTGAACATGTATGCAGTTCCCCTGGCTTCACTGTGGCTGAACCTTTCACATGCATGAGTAGAAGTAGCTGCCTGATTCTGGATTTCTTTCTGTCTGGTTGTGTGGAGTAGCACATGACACTCACTGTATTTTAAGGACTACAGTCATATGTGATGGGTTTAAGGATAGGAGATATCCCACAACCCTAAAAATATTGTTGAAGTTAACCCCACAATGATGAGCATATGTAATCCTTCAATACCTTCTAAGCAAATATAGATAATTTAATATTTTATTCACCTTTGAACATCAGAATGACTTTAAAACTAATTTTCAAAGAATACCACTTAAAACTATGGTTTCAGCATACATTGTAAGCTTGCACCTGGTGCTTCTCCACATGACCCATGGGTGGTGTTTCTTGTGGTTCATAGCCTGTAAGTTGGATGTTGATGGTAATTGTTTTCAGGTAACTCTGGCGGCCAATGGAAAGTCAGCTGACTGCAGTGTTGAGGAAGAGCCTTGGAAACGTGAAAAATAATGACCTGACTCTCAGCCAATTCTTGAATAAACTTCCCCAGCATATCTTATGGTAAAAGATGCTCTAAACAGGCTTCCTTTTCAAAAGGAAAAATGCATATATTTCTATGTTTACTTAATCTGTTAGCTGAAGCTTAGAGGAGCTGTCGTATACCTGTGATGACAGGCACCATGCTGTGTCTTTGCCAAATAATGCTTCATAACTGTCTAATTTTCTTACTTGTGTTATTGTCTGAATGGATGCCACTGGAGAACCACTTTGAACAGAAGAAATGTTCTTGCCAGCTTCCCTTTTGTCTCAACACAGAACTGTGGATGCTGTTTTCCCAGGGTGACAGGATGAAAGCAATGTGGTACACTTCAGAGACAATGAGCTCAGATGGTGTGGTATTCCTTAAAGTGTTGAAGGCTCACCTTGTTCTGCACAAAAGATTCTGCTAGAAGCTTCTAGAAGTTCCTCCCCTACAACCTGTAGAGTCGGCACCTGCACTGATTGAAAGCATCTGTCCTAGGGAACTCTGACAACCTACATTTTTGTATACTGTCCAAGTTAAATATTTCAGAGTTTCAGTGGGTGCCCATACTCTTGGAAGGCAGGTGACCATGGAGCCCGCAGATGCTCTGCCTTCCCTATTTGTGTGTGTGTGTGTGTGTGTGTGTGTATGTATGTGCACGTGTGTGTATGTGTGTATGTGTGTATGTAGAATGGGAAATTTAAAATTTGAAAATGAACTAGGAATTATTTGCATATAACCAATGTATACCTTGAGAGAAGTAAGGGAACACAGTCAACCTCAACATTAACGTGACTTAAATATCCAGAATCACCTGTTTGATTTGCATTCAGACAGCACAGTGATGTCAAGTGTGATTAGCTCATCTGTTTCCATTTGTTTCACTCATAAGATTTGCACTTGAGTTCCCAACTAAAAGATATTTTCAATATCCAAATTGCTTCCATCATATTCGCATCCATTCAGACGGCTGAGCATCTTACCTTCCTCACACAAAGGAAAACCTTTTGGTTCTGCGTCTTCTCACATCATCTGATATATGTAGAAAGTGTTCCATTATATAAAGCACCTGAAAACCATTACAAGACACAAAAGCATTCTTCCCCTTCAGTGAGAAAGGAGCCGAAGGCAAACCTCTCTATAAAGTCCTGTAAAGGTGATATTCCTATGACAGAGTGCAGACAGCCTCAAACCCTCAAACAGGGACAAAGAACGTCTCTGCAAAATTCCCAGATAGAATCCTTCCCAAGAGCTGTGAAAGTTGGAAGACAAAATCTAACTGGCACCGTACGGTTTGCCTGTGATACACAGCCAACGAGTCCATAATTATTGATTGTGGAAGTTAAAATTGTGAATGTCTCCACTGTTCTCTTCTGCTGAATGACCCACAGTATTTTCCTAAGATTTCTGGGTGTAAGGATTAGCTGGGAACTGGAACCATTAGAAACAAAACACGTTTGACTCTAAGGAGTAGATGGAACCTGGTTCATAGGTCGGAGTACATGTGTCCTCTGAGCAAGTAGAGTCGGGGAGACATTCACAAATAGTAACAGGGCCCAGTGTCTCTGAGAAGGGGTACTGAAACACTGCCTCCCATTTTAGCCTCTCAGGTGACTTCTCTTTCAGATCAGACAGCTTGGAAGCATACAAAAGACAAAAGATGCCTGTCTCCTCCTCCTCCTCTTCCTTCTCTTCTTTTCCTCATAAACCTTAATTGTTTTCAAACAAGGATAGCTATGGAGCAGTATTAAGTGAATTATTTTGGTTTGGTTTTGATTTTGTCTTTTGAAGCGAGGTCTTGCTATACTGCCCAGGCTAGTTTCAAACTTAGAACCATTCTTCTCAGCCTAGGTTCTAAGATTATAGGTGGGCACCATCATATCAACTGGAAAGGGTTTTTGAATGCTCTTTGCTTTCACCTTCATTTGAGGGACATATAACAGGGCAGCAATGACAGGCAATGAATCCCTTGTAGAATACAAGAGGACCAAGATGATAGTCTTCAGTTTAGTTGTAGAACTCTTCTAGATATGCTGTAAGTGGTGAGCCCACCTCGGGGTGGTGCCCTTTCCTACCCTGAGTAGATGTACCTAAGGAAAGCATTCAGGAACATGCTGAGTTTGGGGAGCATGTCAACTTGTGTGTCAGCAGGCCATTCCATACAGTGATTTTTTTCCCATACAAACGGCCACCTTAGTACTTGAACATTGACCTTTTCTCAAAAGCACTCACAGGATGACAACGCGTGTTGTTGCCTCATATTTGATATGAATATCTTTCTAGTTTGTTTATCTTCGGCTTGTCCCAAGCTGTCCCATTAACCTGTGTAAGAGGGCAGGCAGTGTTTTCATGAGAACCAAGGTACAATGTTTCACCAGTCAGGTTTTTGCTGGTTTCCAACTACACACATTGCTTCATGAGAATGTTCTAAGGAAATTACATTTATCTGGAAATTGAATAATTATATTGAAAATAAATAATTCATCAATTTCGAGATTACCCTGAAGATGTAAGATGTGGGTGGGGTTGACATAGTGCTCTATCTTGTTTCTGTAAGGCTTCATTCATCCTTCCCATGACATGCCCACGGAAATTTCTTTGCCGAGGAAAGGTGCCATCAACAGAACAAACAGATCCCAAAGTATATTTTAATAACCTTAGTCTAAATAGGGTCACTGTCTATGTATATTAATACAGCCATTTGTACATCTGAATGCTCAATTTTTAATGTGTAAGTTCTCTCTGTCTCTCTCTGTCTCTGTCTCTGTCTCTCTCTCTCACACACACAGTATGTGACACAATGTCACGTACGCTAACTCCAGGGAGGTTTGTATGTTGGGACTTTAGTAGCCTTATCCCTTAAACACATTCAGTTGATACTTTTGAATAATCAAAATCATTTCAGAAGCAAACCAACTGAGTAGACCTTCAGCTTCCCCTTTCTCATCCCTCCCCGTTGAGAAGGAAGAGGAATCATTATTCAGCTAATGAGTAAAATTCAGCCAAGCCAAGCCAGTCAGTGAACAGGATAGTTGTTTTGAAGGTGCTGTTTAACCTTAGGTTTCTGAGGATTGCCTCTCTCTATACGCAGTATGCCAGAGACTCTGGGCAGTTAACAGGATCTAAGCACACAAAACCCCAGTAGAGGCGTGAAGGTGATTTTAGGACCACAAGGTCACTACCAGATTCCATTTTTAAACTTCCTGTTGGGTATAACGAAAAGCCTGTGAGGTTTTATGCTCTATAAAAGACAATAAGCCATTTCTCCCCTGTACTAGTCACCTTGGCCATTCTGAGTGAAAGGTGTCTAAGGCTCCTGGATGAAAACTAAGAAAGCAGAGAAGGGACTAGTCAAAACTAAGCTCATGCATGGGGCATTTCCTGCTAGGGCATGCTGGGAATCTCAATGCCCAGCTGATTAGGTCTCGGGAAGTTTCCAACTGTGTCTGTAAAATCATTCCATATGCAGGTGCACTTAGTTAGAGGCCCTTTCAGTGCAGAGAGACTGGGACACTTATCTGTGGGGTCCTCAGAAGAAAACCCAATCCTGCCTTGCTTTTGCAAATAACGTCCCGCCTGTCCTCCAAAGCAAAAGTTTACTCTAAGTTTCCACTTTTGTGAGGACCCAGGCTCTTGCCTATGCACTATTTTCCTCATGTAACAGAGCAATGCATCCAAGCAGGTGTTCAAACTTCAAACAAGTCTGAGCAGCTCAGCACTTTGATGACTAACACTGCAGCAGTTACACCCCGGGTGGCAGCTTTCCCAGCTTCTGCAATGTTGTCTCCCTTGCACTTTTGCTTCATTATTTTCCAGCCGGAACTCATTATTCACCAAGAAGGACTCGATGGGACTTTCCGGTGCTGGGACACTTACAGGAACTGTAGGGCCAAGGGTCATAAGAAGATGAAGTCAAAGTGTTGGGAGTCAGGGTTTCCTAAATCAAGTTGTTGTTGAAGATCATTGTCTTGCCATCTAGAATTTCTTGCAAAGCCCAAAAGAAGCATCACTTCATGCCAGCCAGGCCACGTGGCAAAGGTGACAGCCATTTTTCCTTGGGTGAAGTTAGATAAAATATGCTCAGAAACACCAGCCAGTGTAGGATTTCCCTAAAACTCTCTCCCCAGGTCACTATTCTCTTCCTTCTCTTCCCCGTCCTTCCATCCCATTGCTCAACATTAGTGAAAGGCCATGTGGTGATGCAGAGGTCAGCTCGGAAGGAGACAGCAGATCTGAACTGAGTAGTAGCCAGTCCCACTGCCTAAACCATAATTAGACAACACAGGGATGCTTAAAAACACAGTGGTTTGGGAGAGGAAACATTTGATTTAGACACTGCTCACTTGTAGCTGAACAGCGTACACAAGCCACTGTCTGCCCATTCACCTTTTGCTTCTATATGAGAAGAGGGGGAATTGGGCCAATTAGCTAAAGACCCCTCTTAGCTCTGCAAGTGAAGTCTCCTAATCGCTGCTTTACTGTCTTCTGTCTTCAGAGGCTCCCTGCTCTAAAACATGGCTTATTTATGTTTTAAGTTATAAAGACACAAAATAATGAACAATCAGTTTAGATTTTTTTTTTTTCCTCATTCCCTTTGGGAAAATTCTGACTCAAGCATCTATTCATTCCATGCTTTACAACAAGGTCGGAGAGTGGCCATTTTAACCCATAGTTCACTGCTGTTTGGAGACCCCAGTAAATATCCTTTAGTAAAGATTCCTTTAGCCTAAGCTCACTGTTCTTACAGGAGCGGTGATTCTGCCCAGGGAAATGTTCTGTGGGTCCCCACCGGGGACCAGGCACTTCACAGCTGCGTTTGACTTCTTGCATCATGCCTGCTGTAGCAACAGAGCCCACTCCAAGTACTCAGCCCACATACTTTTCCCCAAACAGTCCTAATTGCCAATCCTGTGTGGGAATTTGGGCAGCTCTGGCAAACAAGCTTGAACACTCCTGACATTTGCTGCAAGATTTACACAACCACAGCAACAGTCTCACACACCTTTTCCTCCATGTGCATGCTGACATACACATCTATTTCTGAGCTGGGGAGATAAGCCTTTTTCTGGAGGAAGTGCAGGCAGATTTGATTGGTTTTCCTCTCGGTTTGCTTACATATCAGGCATAATGTGGTAGGGCAAGATGCTGTCGCTTAGAAGAAGGGAGATTTGCCATTTACTTGTGCCCTTCTCTGTGCTCAGAGTCCCTAAGTAGTTAGAATGGTGTGAAGTGTCTCACCCTCTCTGCTTGTTGTAATAGAGACTACGGCTTGTATGTTTAGTCTCTGACCAAATTTCTGCTAAAATGGAGTTGATATATCTAGTGTGGTGAACATCTTCATTCCCAGCAAAGACTTCAGCTCTTCAGATTTGGGAAAGCAAGATGGAAAAGCAGGTCTAAAAGGGTTAATTTTTGTTGGTGGTAGTGATGGTGGTTGGAGATGGCTGAAAACATGGAGGGAGGGCAGAAAGATAGGGTTTTTTAATTGGCCCACTTAAGGTCACTGTCAGAAAGAGAGAGAGATGAGGTTCCTGGGGGTTAAGGTTCACACTCCATGGAATAATTTCTCATCAGCATTTTTTTTTCCTACACCAGTCTCCCAATTTCGTTTTATCTTTTGTCCTGCAATCCAGTTACCCTTTGGTATTTTTTAAGTCTTCCTGTTTGTATTTTGAGGAGCTTTTGCTCTGAGAATAAAATCTACTGTTAGAGCAGATCTGTGCTCTATAAGGCCAGCGCGTGACCTACAGGATGAGTGGCAGCATATCTGGGTCCCTCTGGAGACACTCGCAATCTCCTCTGAGCTTTGGAACCTAACAACCAATTGTTATCCTTGTCATCATCCTCCGGGACATTGGGAGGATTCAGTCAGAGTCTTGCTACTTCTAGGCTCTGTTTCTCCTCATGAAAACCATTTATTTGCCCTGCCTGGAAAAATGGCCTGTTGCCTTTGGTAGGGAGCAGATATACTCACTAGCCAAGGAAGCTGGTCAAACATATCTCTAAGGTTTTTCCATTTTGGAGCGAACTCCCCAATACATACAATTCTAAACTCTGTCCCTGGTGGCTTACTGCTCTATATTTCACTTCCTGTCTAAGAGCCTTTGGTACCCAAATTCCTCTACATCTCAAACCCTTTCCTCTTCCTTTCTTCCTCTGTGAGAGCTCAGCATCCCATCTCCACCACACTTGCACAATACAGACCAGATCGCTTGGTCACTATAAAGATTTGTATATATTAAAACAAACCTACTTTTTGATGAATTTTTGTATATTCTTTTTCTATTTGTTTTCTACAGCTTGAGGAAAGAGCTGGCAAACTGTGAATCTAATTTTATCTCGATGCCAGTGGATATATTTTAGCTTTCTGGAAAGAATCTGTGTTACTAGAGGCAACATATCACCCTCTGATCAGTATTGCACCCCAATTCTACAAAGTTACTTTGGCCCATTGCATTCTTACATTTTTTTCTTACACAAATCCCCAAAGTCCTTTGCTATTATTTATAAAGAGAAATATTTATAGTCCTGGATAGTATAAGTTTAACCTTAGTTTAGCCTTTAATAATGTTATACATGTTTGTATCTATTCTTCAAAAATCATAAAGACTCAGAGTAGGCTGAAATAATCTATTTAGTATCTGTAACTTTTCAGACATATTTTCTTATGATATTTTCTATACAACCACATAGATAGAAGTATAATTAATCAGAGCACAAGTTTCTATAGCAATTTAGGGGTATCGACTGTTTTCCGAGCACACAGCCACATTGGAGGAATTTAGGAACTCAGTCCTTAGTGATGCAATGAGTGACGTGGACCAAACTAGGAACAAGGAATTGCTCTACCCCTATGTAGTTAGAATCTGCATCTGGACAGTCAATCCCCGACGTCCAGGAATGGTGCTGACTTCTTTTCTCCCAGCACCAAAACTTCTTTTCCCAATTGGTCACCCTGATTTTACTTTCCGTATGATGAATGAAGGCCGGTGCTAACAGTGGGATCATTTCTATATCAGAATCTCCCATGCATTCCTAAACATGCACATGAAAATTGGCCTAGGGAAGCATTGCGCAGCCAAGGCTGAGGCTGAGTGGTGAGCCAAGAAGAATTCAGGGCAGGCTTGGCACACAAAGTGAGAGTGAAGCCTCACATTGCTATATGAATTGAACATATATTTTTAAAAGAAATTAAAGACAGCGTATTTTTCGTACCCATTCAGAATCCATGCTGTGTCACTGGGGGGGCTGGAGGTGGGAGTTAGAGTCACACTGAGATTATTTAGAATAAACCCAAATAGATTATCCTCAGGTAGACATCAAACTAAGTTACTTTCTCAGCAGGTAAACCAGTAGTCACAGAAAACGTAAGGTGTCTTTCCTCCACCAAACACATTCTCTGGGGTGGTGGCAGGACTGTTTGACTATGTTTGAAAGGGTAGTCCGTTACATAGAGCACATACTAGGATGTATTTGAACCTGCTCCTCATTAAGCTAACAGATTAGACGTGCCCTCAGCTGGCTAAGATTATATCAGTTTTCAAGTACAGCTAGCTATCAGAGCATGACATTCTTGTGTGTACATGATGACATTTGGTTCACGCATGAAGACAGTGCCTATGCACTTTGTGTAGTGATAATGTAGGTATTTGTGTGTAATTTCAGTAAAATGGTGCATAGATGTGATTTAATTTAAATGTTGTTCTTGGCTGTTTCTCTAAATGCAATAGATATGTTGATTGCCATTTGGTTGGAAAACTTTTTTTTTTTTTTCTGACTTAGGTATCTCCTAGGGGTAGTTTCTCTTTCTCAATGTGATCTGAGTGAAGAACTTACCTATGAATCCTCCATACTGATTATTGTTTGCAAATCTATGTGTTCAGCACCTTTGTAAATACAACTCTAAGCAGGGATGAGGTTGAATGTGTGTCTTGCCTACAACTTTCCACTCAGTGCACCTGGGGAACTTGTTGTCAAAGCTGAGGGGGGTTTGGAATAAGGACACTCACCTGCTGTCCTCTGTCACCAGTGGACTGGTCTTAAAGAGACCAAGGAGCTCCTTGGCATGCTCTAATCATGTCTTTGGGGGAAGGGTCAACCTCTCTGGTTGTCAGATCTTCGTGATGCTCATGACCTAAGATTCTGAAGAACCTTGTTCCCCTTCACTTCTTGAGTCAGAATACAGGAATGCATTTACTGACTAGCTGCCATGCAGGTGGTTCCTCACCACCGCTACCCCCACTTGCCAAGCACAGTTCTGTCAGCATTGCACATTTGTCAGAAGCACAGCAAGACCAGGGACTAGCCTTGGCAGCTACAGAGGACCAACCTCTGATGCACTGATCCCAAGTATGTGATAGAAGTCTGATCTCCTCTACCCAGTATGCTCTGTTTGCATGTATGAAGTTCTTCAGAATGACATTAACAATGACAATTAGATGCGGATTGCCCAAACTACATTTCTTCTCGGTCTCACTAAATACTACACTGTGAAGTCTGTAGTTCCTGTAAGCCCCCCGCCTCCCTTTGTCCCTACAAAAACAGAAGAAACAGCAACATGCTGGAGAGTGTCCCTTACCTTCTCAAAGATCATGAAGATGTGAAACATATTCATTTCCAGGGGCTTCTCCAGATGTGTGGAGTGAGGGGATGTGGTGGCTGGGGTCCTTCAAATTCTGCATGGAAAATGTACTGAATGGAAAGTAGACTTTAGGCAGGATTATCTCTGAATGAAAGTTAAGATTAATGGTTTCCCTCAAGTTCGCAGTCCCATTGGTCTGATGTCATGTAGCATAGTGTATCTATAATAGCACATGGTATTCAAAGACTAATGAATGCAGAAGATGAGAATCTCAACTAATTTGGAAGCTGTTTCTTAGATATGGTACTAGGAAATACCTTGTTGGCAAAGCACATTGTGGGTAGTTGAGGTACCCCATGTTTGTCTTTAGCCTTTGTGATGTAGACTGATGACTGTAACATTTCATGTGTAAAATAACTGGATATTCTTCATCTGATGGAAATAACCATGAATCCAATCTTTTACTAAGTGTTCTAACTTCTGTGCGTATGTATATATATATATCTCATCAATAAATGTGCATTCCAATTTCTCTTGATGGTTGCCTATTCTTCACTTCTCACTTTATTCTTTTAGTTACAGAATGTTATAACATCTTTAGTCATCTTTATGGTAGATTTAGATCACTAAATTATAGACCGAAGTCTATAGCATTACAAATATGTGTTTTTTGGAAAAACCTCAGTATCCAATAGTCATGTGTAATGAAACAAAGCTAGGGGAGTGGGATGTTATGATGTGTCATCAGTGAACCATCCAGGACAGGTTAGCTCCTAACCTCAGAGGCTTCTAAAACTCCTTTTTTTTTTTTTTTTTTTTTTAAATTTGGGAGGCATATCAATCCCTACTTAGCTGGAAATACTGCTTCTTGCTGACCGTGTCTAGGGAGTGTCTTATTGCACACTGGGGTCTTCTCTGAAACATCTGGCATGCATACTTGTGGGGAAATGACATTTTTATGGGGTCATTTTCTGGGAGGTTGAAATGTCTGAGTTCAGTGGCTGTGGTCAGCAAGAGCCTCATGATGTCATAGCATGCAGGTGACATCACATGAAGAAGCAAAAACAAGAGTAGACAGTGTAGCAAAAAGGACAAACACAAGGATATAATACAGCTGGCATGATAGCGAGCCCTCCTTAAGGCAACCATCCAGTTATGCGGTACTCACCTGCTTCCTACAATCAGACAGTCATTTCTGAGCGGGATATAATAAATGATCCAATCATTTCTTAAGGTCTTGCCACCTCTCAACATTTTCAGACTTAGGACCAAGCTTCCAGCACATTAACCTTGGGCAGGAGAGCACTACATACAGACTACAACAGAAAGTATGAGGAAGACCATCTCCGAGTTCACCAATGCAGGTAAAAGACAACAGAATTTATACTCACCCTCAGTGCTTCCCCTGAACACAAACTATCTCAATTCTGCTTGTGGTTAAATGGCCAAAGCAAATGACACAGCTCTGCCCAGCTTCAAGGGGACAGGTAAGTGTAATTTCATCAGGTACATGGCAAGAAAATGGAGGTTAAATTTTTTCCTTGAATTCCTTAAACAGTCCATAAAAGACATAGTCAAACAGTTTCTTAGTATTCCAACACAGTAATCTTTTTTAGTCTTGAAAGAGGATTAGGACAATTATCCCCAAGGAATTGCATCACAAACATTATAAAGTCCTGTTAGAGAAATTAAACACATGGTCTTCAATGAGAGGATCGTTATAGAAACATTGAGGTGCTTATGCAATGAATGTCCACCCAGATAGTGACAGGCTGCCATTTCATACCACAGGGTACCCACTGATAGATTAGATGGACCAGTCAGTTCTCTTCCATTCTTGGAAGAGGGAAGGCATGTATCTGATATTGAATAATAAAAATTCATAGATGTAACACAGCACAATTCTTGTCACTCACTAATGAGGAAAATTTGCTTAAATTGTTAGTGAACATGAACACTTCATTTCATGCTTGCTTCCTTTGGGGCTAAGTCTGTATCTCATCCACTGCATAACGTCACCAAAAATCTCAGTCACGGAAAACAAGCTGAACAGTACCTTCCTTCCTCGGTTGCCACTTTTCTTTAAGATGGCAAACAGTCAAAACCAGAGTCAAAGTGAATATTTCAACATTCAGAATAGATACAAATCGGCCATCATCAGCTAAACTTTCCAAGGATGACACAGATTAGGAGAAACATGAGTGGGACCAAGAACCCATCACTCTTGGGTCATAGGTAGAATTCCAGCCATTTGTGTGGGCCAAGTGTTGCTTTATTACCAATGAAGAGGCAAGAAAATGAGAAAAACTAATCTGGTTTGAGTATAAAAGGAGCAATTGTAGACTGGGCGTTAGGACACTGAAGACTTCTGCAAACATGACCTTTAGCCTTCTGTTCCTGGAGGAAATGCCCGAGATAAATCCACCTACAAAGAGAAATGGTTTCTTTGGCTCAGTTTTAAAGGCCAAGGTCAGTTGATGTTGCTGCTTTGGGGCCTGAGACAGTGTAGCATAGCCTGTTAGGAAGCACCCGATGGGGCCAAAAGCTTCTCACTTTGTGACCAGGTTGAGAGAAAGAGGAAGAGGCGGGCTTCCACCCACACTCACCTTCAAGAGTGTATCCCAGAAGCTGAAAGGCCCTTGGCAGGCCCACACTCAGTTTCCACTGGTTCCCCTTAGCCCCAAGCCTTGAATACATAGGCTTTTAAGAGGACATTATAAAACGAAATGTCAATAGTATCTAAACCTGGCACATTTGAAATAATAGGTTTAGATTATAAAATCTCCCAGATTTTAACAATGACATTTAAATGCTTGCATCTAGGTAAGCCAGCCAGCTAACTAACCAACTAAATATATATATAAACATATATCCTTAATGCTCACCTTTTTTTTTTTTTTAAAACCCCATATTCTCACTGGTCAATTCTGTTGATTACTTTCAGATTGATCATCCCTCTACTTCTTAAAGAATAGTTTTGGGCTAGGGAGAGGGCTCAGTAGGTAAAATACTTGTATACAAGCATGAAGACTTGAGCTTAGATTCTTAGCACCTACATAAAGAGCCAGGCATTGTGTACATACCTGGAATGCCAGTTTTGGTGAAGTTGAGGCAGAAAGATGCCTGGAGTTCATTTGCAAGGCAATATAACTAAATTAGTGAATTCTATCCAGGTTCAGCAAAAAAAAAAAAAAATCATATTTGATATTCGCCCCTGGCAGAGAGAGAGAGAGAGAGAGAGAGAGAGAGAGAGAGAGAGAGAGAGAGAGAGAGAGAGAGAGAGAGAGAGAGAGATTATAGTTTCCTGACTGAGATGAGAAGACGAAGAGGCAGCCAAGCTCTCCCACAATCTCCTTTAAAAGCATGCCCTAGTGAACAAACCTAAATACCTAAACTAGCTTTGGGTCCTTATAAAATGAATCTACATCACGTGTTGTAGGGAAAAGTGGCCAGTCGAAGAAACCCACTCTGGCTCTGAACCCAGAGATAGTGAAAGAAACACACCCTGGATCTAAGACCAGAGCCAGTGAAATACATCTATCCCTGAACCCAAAACAAAAAAGAAATGTGCCCTGACTCTGAAACCAGCACCAAAGAAATGCACTTTAATCTTAGAGTCAGAGCCAGAGAAAGAAATGTGCCCTGGCCCTCAAATTAGAGCCCAAAGACCCAAAAGAGCCAGTGAAAGAAACACACTTTGGTCCTGAAACTAAAAACCAAATCAGGATAAAAGGAAAGGGAAATGATCTGACCAATCCCCACCCTGGAAAGTTCCACCCTCAAGAAGCCCTATGTAAGTCCTGAGCCCACAGCCGTCCCCCCTCCCCCCTTGCTGTCCTCTCCCATCCCAGGCTGAGGGATCCACCCTCTCCTGGACCTTTCCCTCGTAATAAATCTCTTGAATGAGGTTTGGGTGAAGATCTTCTTTTCACCAGAGCAGTAGCAGTGGAGCCTGGACAAAGATCAGTTGAGAGAGCGAAGCTGTAACACTTGTTACCCAGGGAACCTTCTGTGGCTGGGCTGAGTTGTTACATTCCCTGAACAGAGAGCAGCAAGCATCAGAGAAGCTAAGCCTTCAGCTGGCCACAGCAACAACTTCTCTGGGGAGGCCCTCCCTTGCCTGGGCAGAGCTGTTAACATTGGAAAGCCTTTCACTGAAGCAGGGCCAGGGCTGTAAGCTGCTACCTAGGCTTACTGTGGCCTGTGGTATTCATTGGCTCCCGAATGCCTGAATACCTTTCCATTTGAGCTGTAGTGCTCAATTTGTCTAGACTCCTGACTGCCAGGATCTCTTTCCATCTGGGCTGCATTGGGCTGCACAAATACCTACACATGTAATCTTAGCACGCTTTGTCTTTCTGCTTAGCACAGTGTTTCTCAGACCATCCATCCATGTTGTTTCAGACACCTGGCACTTGTGTATTTTCACTGGTAATACTGTGAAAGTACTTATACATATGAAGTATACCTAGTTTTTCTACTTGACTTCCTGCTAATGAACATTTGCCTCATTTCTAGATAATTCTTCTTGTCAAGTAGAATGGATGTGAACATCCATCTGTATTTCCTGTATATATATACCCAGGAGGCTTTGCACTCTACTCTTGAGACATACTAACAATAGTGATGATCATGATGATTATGATAATGCCTGTGTGTTTGGCTGAAGAGCTTTTACTCAGACTCTCCATACCTTTCTCACTGGGCCCACTTACAATGTACCTAGTAATCAAAATACTACTTGCTGTCTGTTTTAGGGAGTCTCCTTCTCCAGCAGGGCCACTGAGTCATGCAGAGACATTAACAAGAGGATAGTTAAGCTTAAAAGATGAGGTCCTATTTCCTCAATGTCATGGGAGCACACATAAGATGTGTTAAAGGAGAATGTAGCAGCCAGGCAGGCTCTTCTTGGTCCTTGACATCTTCACTGAGCAATAATGTCTGAGGACTCATGGACCCTACCCATTAGCACCAGACTGTTTACTGTGATATGAACTGCCATTTGACAGAGGAAGTCATAAAAGTTCCTTCTACCCACCTAAGAGCCACCAATAGCTCCTTTACTACACTCCAACAAAGTATTATAAACTAGATATTTTAGAACCTACAGAAAATGATCATTCTAGAGGTTATACCTCTGAATCCAGGGGACATCATAAATTCTGGGGCAGACTCCCATCATGCTTGAATGCTGTTATCTTCTCTTGTGTCTTTATATGAAAGACAAAGGGCAAGAGAAATCTATGGTGTCCCTTTAACAAGGCTACTAATCTCATTTGTAAGGGTTCCACCCTCAGGACCTAATTATTTTCCAAAAGCTCCACCTGATAAGGCTGTCAGTGTGGCCTTTAAGATTTGGGGAAAACACAATCACTGAGTTTATTGCAACTTAGCTGCCAAGGATGGAGGATAGGAAGCCATAAAGGACAACGGCCTTGAAGAAGATGCACTGTAGTGGCTGCCCATGAAGCATGGACCTGTACATATCTCCTTCTAGGCACAATGATGTAAAGAGGAAGTGAATATCTTGCACACTGAAGAATAGAACTACATAAGACAGTGTTCAGCTGGCTCAGGTCTCATCAAATGCCTCAAACCAGGCAATAAGGCCAGGAGACTGTGCTGCCTATGTACTTGACATATGTCATGCAAGAATAGAAGATTGGGGGGGGGTCCCTGACAGAAATGTAAAGCTTCTAGCCTTACAGCTTCTTCTTGGTAGTTTAGTTAATTCATTCTCTCTCTGAGTCAGGGAGCGACCAGAGAGTCCCTGTCTTTGTAAGAGAAACATAGCTAAAGTCAGGATCATGGTCCATGAAGCTTATCCAAGAGATATGAAGATGACAGGGCCAATTACACTTCTAACATTTAAAAGCAGAATGATGTACTTCACAAAGCAGACAAAATGTTTTTCCATTTCTCTTTTGTCCTGCTTCACTGAGAGAGGAGAAATATGCAAGCCTTCAAAAATCTTCCTCTGTTGTTTAGGATAATATGATTTTAGTTTTCTAAATTTTGTCTAGAAACAGTCTAGTAGCTTCCAGTTAAGGGGAAATGCAAATATAGAACGATTGCCCTCAATGGTTGCAAAATCTGGCTCTAATGAGCTTCTGCATGGATTCTGGCAGCCTTCAGATGTCTTCTGGTCACTGATGACATCATGCTCACAGGGAGCAGCCATGGATTTTCCCATTGCTTCCAGCTAAGCAGAATGTTTTTGTTTATTGTTTGCTGTTCATTGTAACATAAGCCTCCTTTCCCCACCTGATCCCAGACTTTCCTCTCACCTCAGAGAGGAAGGACAGAGACTGTGCCCCACTGTGAAATGACAAAGGACCTTGAGGGAGATGGCAAATTTGCAGGTTAGCCTTCATCTTTTTGCAAATGAGGATACCAAGACCCACTGAAGTGAGCTAGTGGTAACTGGGAGACTGGTCAAGGTTACATACCTCCTATTTCTTTTCCCTGCTGTGGGGCTATTGATTGCTCACTTAGCCTTGCTTTATTCCTCTATAGAATGGAGCTGATAAACAAATGTATTTATGACCTTAATGGTGGCGGTGGTGGTGAGGTACATCAGTATGCATTCACATGTATGCATAAGCATATGGAAGCCAGAGGTCAGCTCTGGATATCTATCCTCAGGAGCCATCTACCTTGCTTCTTGAGGAAGTGAAGAAGCCTCTGGCGGGAATTTACAGTTTGCTAGGTAGGCTTAGGCAGCTGGCTAAGGAGCCCATTGTCCTGCCTCTGCTTTCCTAATTCTGGGATTATAAACTCACAACACCATGTCTAACTTTTTATGTAGGCGATGGGATTGAATTCAGGTCCTCATGTTTATCTGGCAAGCACTCTACCAACTCAGCTACTTCCCTAGCCCTGTGGAGAAGTTGATGGGAGAATGTCCTTAAGTATTAGTACAGTACTTGGAGCATAGCAATGATTCAATTAAAGATAGCTATTATCATCATTTTCAGCAGCAGCAACACCATCATTACAACCTTTTTGGGCTTTCAATCCCAACTTCTCAGTGACTGAGTTGAAAGAAATCCCACTTCCTCCCATTTAGTTTTCCCCATCTATATCACACAGACATGTGAGGTCTACAGATCAGCTGCCTTCCGCCAAACATGAATTTTGCTGACAGACTTTGGCCTCTCCTGAACTAGTCAGAGATAATGCATCTTTACTCTGGAGAAGCTTCATGGCTGTCATGAGCTCACATTGTCTACCCTTCCAGATGCCCTCCATGGTATAGCAAGCCTCTGTGCCCAGCAAGAAGAGAAGGCACAGGGTTTCTTCAGGGAGCAGCATAAAGTCTCACCCTGGCTGAAGGGGCTGCTCACTGGACGGGATCTTGAACTTCTCACCTTCCAAATGGAAATGGGATTTTGAGATGAAGCAATTCTTTTCTTTACTGGAGAGTCCCTTGGGGAGTCCCCAGCTCATAGTTTTCATGTCCTTACAGAGACAAATGTCATGAGAAAAACCATTTCTGTGGAATGTGCCCTACCCAGCAGTCATTCAGAATTCCTTTGGCTGAGTCTTTTCCCAGTGGCTTCTTTTTTCTCATTCTGTTCTCCTCTGTATCATGCTCATGCACAAATGATGCTTACATTTCTCTCCTAATAGCTCTGAAAAGCAAAACTTGTAAGAAACTTCTGAGGGTATCCTGGTTATGGAGTTCATTGGTTGTTTATGCTTATCTCTGGTTATCAGCAATAACTAGGCCCCATCACATCTTAGTCTGCTACTTATGAATTGTTAAATGTTAATAAATGTATTTTTCCAAAGACTTTTAATGTTTTTATTCATGTGTACATGTGAGTCTGTGTGAATGTGTGGTTTGTGTCCCATGTCTCAAAGCGTGGGAGAGTTCTCTAGTTGAGGTCTATGGTTTCTTTGGCATTATATTTCTTCTTCTGGAGTGGGAAGGCAGGGTGTGTGTGTGTGTGTGTGTGTGTGTGTGTGTGTGTGTGTGTGTGTGTGTGTGTGTGTGTGCATGTATGCAGACATGTGTGTGTACGTGCAGATATGAATGTATATCTGCATGTGTATGTGGGCAGATATTGTCCATCCTATTTTTTTGAGACAAACCTTTTCCCTCATGGTTTGGGGATCGCCTCAGAAGAGGAAGCAGAGAAGCAGAAAGGTTACAAGGACCTTTGTTTGCTTGTTTCTTTCTGTGTGGGGTTTTGTTGTTTTTGACCCTGGGTATATCAAACACACTACATGGTGGATCTCCTGCCCAGGATGAGCCAAGAATTCCACATGTTGTTTTTTTCTTGTGGGTTTTTTTATTGGGGAATATTTTGCCATGCTGGCATTTTATTTTTTGAGAGAGAGAAAGCACATAGGCAAGAGGGATGAGGGCATGAAGTTGGGTGAGTTGGGAGGTGGGAAGGAGTAGGGAGAGGGAAATAATCAAAATCTATTGTATAAAAAGCATTTTTTGGCTTCAGTTTAGATATTTCTTCTCTGCCATCTGCTCCTTAGAAAACAAGAGACTTCTTACTAGTAACAAATGATGTCTAAGAAAATGATGTGTTTGATGGTAATGAAGATTTCCTTGCATGACAGACAGACCCAGGGAAAGGTAGGAGAGATAGCCCCAGTAAGATAACTAGACCTTCAGAATCAGAGAGAGAGAGGGAGAGAGAGAGAGAGAGAGAGAGAGAGAGAGAGAGAGAGAGAGAGAGAGAGAGAGAGAGAGAGAGAGAGAGAGAGAGAGAGAATGGTTTTTTTGGTTCAATTTCAAATTTAAAATAAGATTTTTATTAAAAAAAGAATCTATGTTAGACTTAAATCCCAGCACTCAGAAGGCAGAAGCAGATGGACTCTGTCAGTTCAAAGCTAGCCCAGTTGGCACAACCATTTCCAAAGTCAGGCAGTGCTGCCTAGTGAGACTATGTCTCAAAGCAACAACAAATAAACAAACATAATTCATAAACAAAAACAAGCCCTTCCAAAAAGCAGCAAAACAAACCATCAATTAAACATCAGCCATGTCATGAGAGGCAATGACAGATGGGTTAATTTCTATAATTACATAAACTGACAATAATTTTTATTTCTCGTTCCTCAGGATGGCCATTCTCTGAAGAGATGTTTTATTTCTCCAGATGGAATCTTGTTTTGGAAAAATGTCAAATGGAGCAGACAGATCATGTTTATACATAGTAGCCTATATAAACATAAATATAGAGATACATGAATGATTGGTGGTAAGTAGATAGATATACAGATTCATAGAGGATAGATAAATAGATATATAGATAGATAAGTGATAGAAATACATGCTAGATATGATAGAAATATAAGATAGATGAAGAGATGATAGATAGAAATAGAAGATGGATGGAGACAGACAGACAGACAGACAGATAGATAGATAGATGATAGGTAGACAGATTGGCAGATAGATGTTCATTAATTTAATTTTTAAACACTCAATACCTAGGAACATATCTAGCTCCATTTGACAAGTAAAGAAACCCAGGCAGAAAACATTAAGTAAGATATCCTTAGGCATAATGTCTGATAAGTAAGGTGATGACTAGTGATCTTTTACCTCAGAAATTTGGAGTCTGGGAGGCAGATTAACTGTGCAGGATGCAGCTGCCACAGCTGCTGTATACCAGCTCTGCTAGTGGACACAGCCTCAACATTACCACCCTGGTGACTTTACTTCTTACCCTTTGCCTTTAGTTCAAGATTCGAAGTCCCTAGAAAAGGGCGCCTTATGTTTGTTTCTCAGCCTCTCCACACTCCATCATCTCTTGTCTCTCTCCTGCCCCCAGTCTCTGAGACAGAAGCTCCTGCAGGTGGTATCAGGATGTAAGACAGTGCTTTAAAAGCAAAGCAAGCCAACAAAGAAACCCTCAAACAAGGATTTGTTTATCTTCTACTTCATGTACACATGCATGTGTCTACATGAGTCTGTGTGCACCACATGCATGCTGTGTCCACTAATGTGAGAAGATGACATAGGATACACTGGAACTGGAATTAAGGGTGACTATGCACTGTCTAAAGTAGGTCCTGAACCCAGGTCCTCTGGAAGGACCTGTTGTAAAAATTTACTGTTGTAAATGCTCCAGTTGCTGAACCACATCTCCAGCCCCAAGGCTGTCTTAGAACCCTCACTCAACCCACATCATAGGCTGTAGCTTCCTATACTGACCCCAGCAAGCTTCTTCCACTGTGTGGTCCCTCCTTCCAAATTCTGCTTACATCTTCCTCTCCTCATATCCCTTCTCCCAGTGTTTTTGTGTTTGAATGATTGTGTTCTTTTGACACATTGCCATAATTGGTGCTTCCTTTAGGAAAATACATAAATGAATGTGTTCAATTAGTGTAGCTTGGCTGAAAGTCTAAATAGGGGACTGGAAAAGCAGTTTAGTTGGTAGAGTATGTGTCTAATGGGCATAAAGCCTGGGTTCAGTAGCTCTTCAGTGCCACTAAAACTGGACCTGTGGCACATACTGTAATCCCAGCTCTTCAGAGGAAGAGGCAAGAGAATCAGAGGTTCAAGTTTATCTTTGGTACATATATAACCTAGACCTACATGAGACCTTGACTCAATATATTAGAATAAAAAGAAGGAAAAAAAGAGGAGAGGGAAAGGAAAGAAGGAAGGAGAGAAGGAAGGAAGGAAGGAAAGAAGGAAGGAGAGAAGGAAGGAAGGAAAGAAGGAAGGAAGGAAGGAAAGAAGTAAGTAAGGAAGGAAGGAAGGAAGGAAAGGAAAGAAGGAAGGAGAGAAGGAAGGAAGGAAAGAAGGAAGGAAGAGAACTGGAGGAAAAAATCATCCCAACTGAATCACCTACTCACTCTCAAGTGGGATGAACAGCACATTTTTCTTCTTAACTAATAGCAACAGACCAGGGTTCGCCACCTCTCCCCTAGAAGCACATGAATGTCATTGCTCCACTAGCTAGCTTCACCTTGACATCCTGGTGACACTGGACCAGCCAACCTGAAGAATATATACCAGTTTAGTTCTAGGTCCAAGACACTGCATTCAGGTAGCCTGGGGAGCTCTAAACAGCCAGCATATTGGCTTCTCTTTTCCTGCTATCTAGGTAGGGTGCCTCTGGCTATCACTCATTTGTGCTTATCCAACCTACAAGAATAAGAATTAATGCACCAGGCATTTCCAGGCATGGGAGCATTACAGAGAATGTGGAGTTGACCTTGATAGTGGAATACTCAGCTATTAGTTGACTGAAAGCTTTGTGTGTTACTAGTAAAAGTGGAATGAAGGAAAGGGTCTAAGCGCTTTACCCAAGGTCACAGAAGCTTATGTGCATCTCGTGTCTATGTCATGCCATGTGTCTTGGTGTATATGTGTAAGTGATGATGTTTTGTGTTCTTCTGGAGTGGATAGAATGAAGAGCATCTTCCCAAGAGATGTTTCTCATCTCTCCTTAACTCCTTCCCTCCTCCTTTAATTCCACCGACCATCTCCACAGCCTTCCTGGTCCCTAGTCCCCAGACGCCTTTCCATAGAAACAGTGAAACATCTACCCATTTCAGTCTGTCAGCTTCCCCACCCTGCACCCTAAGTGTCAATTGCTGCTCTCCTCCCTGGGCGGTGGTCACACCCCTACCCCACTCCCGCGGGAAGGATAGGATCTGGCTCTGCATCCTCTGGGTCTTCCCAGTAGAAGCTTGTCCCCAGGCACAGGATGGAGAGAGCTTCCACCCTGGCTTGGGACTGAATTTCCCCTGAGTTACTAAAAACCCAACCAGTCTTACCACCTCTAACATTAATTTCTCAATCTTTCTCTCTCTCAAAAAAAAAAAAAAAAAAAAAAAAGCCCCTGTTCTGACCCAGACAGCAAGTACATTGCTCCACTCTATTTTGATACTCTTCTTAGCAGAATTAACACCCAGTCTTACCACGCAGAAGAAAAATATCTACTCCTACCTTGCTTCTGTGGTAATTCATCAGACAACTTAAGGAATATTGCATCTAAGACACATTTCTTTAGACTCTGGAGGTAGAGGAGAAATCTCAGCCACACTGTCATCAGTTAAAGTACAATTAATTATTAGATTTGCTAACACACTTAGAACATATTTGTAGCTCAGAACATACTTTGAACATGTTTTGTGCTAGATCCTCAATGATATGGTGACATTCTACAAGCTAGTGGGAAATTGGTCAGAGGAATCACCCCCTAGCTTCAGTCATGGTTATGATATGCAAACAGAGGCAACCAGATAGCCATTACCATTCAGATTCATGGGACAACCTGAAGTAACTAGTGAGATTTCTCTTCTGCTAACTGTTGTCTCTTATTATTGTTCATTTATTCATGATTAAACATAAAAAATTTCCAGAAGATAGATTTTGGCTATTTGTTTTTCTCTGGAATGAAGTCAACTAATACTTTTTGCATTTTTAATGTTAGCCTTTTAAAAGCCTAATAAAAGTCAAAGTAATCAGCTACATCTTATTATTGAATAATTCTAGATTTTGTTCTAATAAAGCCATCTTACCAACAAATAATTCTAAATAAAAGCATAGAGTTAATTATTAACACAGTGTTGATCATATTGTCATATATAAATCAACATGTAGTCTGTATTTACTAAATTCTGAATGCTAGCATTAACTGTCAGCTTGAACCAATCTGGAAACACGGGAACAGTCTCAATGAAGAACTGTCCTCATTGGGTGGACTATGGGAATATGTGTAAAGGGTTATCTTAATTAAGTCAACTGGTGTAGGAAGACCCAGCCTGATGTGGGTGGCACCATCCCCTAGTTAGAGGATTCTAAACTGTATGAGAGTAGAGAAATCAAGCAAGTGGGCATATACATATTTATTCATCATTTATCTATATCTTGTCTCTAGATGTGATATTTCTAGATGATTAAAGTTCATCTACAGTGATAGACTATAACTTGGATTTGTAAGCCAAACTAAAACCCTTTTTCTAAATTGGTTTTGCTTGGGTGTTTTATCATAACAGGAATAAAACCAGAACACCCATTATATTCAACCTCTTTGTCTAATAGGAAATCTTGTTTTAGAGTAGTTCCAATCGGTTGTGCTCATTTTGAAATTTGTTTAGTGACTTATGGGAGTTGACACCAGCCCTTTTTAGGAACTGTAGTAAAGATATTCCTGTTGAAAAAGCTGGTAAGTTAAAACAAAAAGTAGGGAGAAGATTCAACTGGTTCAGAGAGTTTGCTTTGAACACAAGCACGAGGACATGAGTTTGCTCTTCACGATTCAGATTTAAAAATAAAATTGAAAAGCAGAGCATGGTGGATTGCTGGAGTGTATTAGCTGAATCACTGTGTTTCATGGGTGAGGTCCTCTGTGTCAGAACAAAATGAAACAACAATAACAAAACCCAAAGTAGATGGTGTCCTGAGGAACAACACCTCAGGTTAACTGCTACACTCCATATGTACCCCCCCACCTGCACCCCCATACCATCCCACAAAAAATGCTTGGTGTACACATTGAAATAGACTGATGTAGGACTTCAAGGAATATATTCTGGCCCAGGCTGTTCATGCGGAGCTCAGCTCTGCCCCTTACTAGTGGAGTGGCCAGGCTTCATGTGCCTTGGTTTTCCTATTTGTAGAATGGGGATAAATAGAGCCTTATCTCACAGAGGGGCTCTGTATCTCACTTTAATTTTCTTATTTTAGCATGCATTTTTGGAGTGCTCTGGGCTAGGCAATATTATGAGAACTTTAAAAATAGCAGTGCGTTCAGTTTTGATTACTTTGTAAGTCACATTCTGTATCTAACAGTCTACAGAGAAGTTGAATAACTCAGGTTAGTATACACCATGTCTAAGACAGTGTCTGAAAGAGAGTGGTTACTCAGGGTCATTAATCAGAAGTCAAAATCCTTCTATATATTCCCGTCAGAAAAGTCTTGACTACATTTCTTTGTATTCCTCAGGTAAGAATATGTCCAAATAGCACAATGCTTGGAATTTAGCAAATATTGGACATATGACAGTCACATTGCAATTTACCATTTCCCCCATGAACTGTGAATCTTTCCCCAAACACAAGATGCTGATTAAGTCAGAACATGGATCATTAATTGTACTCTGGCCCTTTCCCAACCAGATTACCCAGAAACACTGCCCCTCCACAAAAGCCTTTAGTGAAAGGACCACACCATCTTTCAGGATTTGCCTTGAGGGTTCAAGGATTAAATTCAGCAGAATTGAACTTCCAAATAGATCAAAAAAGAGGTTTCTGAGAAGTCCACTAGGGGGCATATTATCAACGGGCCAGAGATAGCCAACAAAATGGCTGGAAACCACAAGAAAATGTCAAGTTTCTAGAAAGTACATAGACACAGGTGTCAGGGATTCTTTGCTCATTTGTTGAGACTCCAGCTCAGTGTTGCACTAAGAGAGAGACCCCAGCATTGCCAAAGGCTTTGCAGCTCAGGCTAGACTGTGCATTTCTGAGCTTTAGTGCCCTCAAACCCAGGCTTCAAAGATTTAGAAGAGAAGCCAAGAGTGGCTAATGTCCTCTGCCCTGGAAATTTGTATTGTAAAGAGTCATGAAAATGCTTTATAGCTATTATTATTTATGCAGCCACTGTATTCTCAGATGAGACAATAGCCAGCTGTTAGATAATCGCTCCTGAGTAACTTATGAGTCCTGCTCTTCTTTCCATGCCTTCTTTTGATCTTTCTGACAGCGTTTCCTGGAAATTCTGTCTTTGGTTAAGTGACTTAAGTGACAAGAAGAGACAGTGGAAAGCCAAGTTCTTACAGAGCTCCAGTGACTTAAGGAGAATTTGGACTTGCCTTCCATTGTTCAAAACCTGTCTTTCCACTTCTGGGCAGATGACATCTAAGTTGTCTGCCCAGCCTCTGCTGAGGAAGAACTCTGGAAAGGGGTACCCATTCCCTCCTCAAACAGTAAAAAAAAAAAAAAAAAAAAAAAAAAATCTACTTACTTCAACACTTCAGGACAGGAGGGGGGGGTCCCCCTTTCTGCTCTGATGACTATTTGAATAGCATATGAGGGAACTAGGGTTTCAGCAGCTCCCAGACAGCCTTAAAAGGGGTTCAGGAGACCCTTGGAACATCCTTGACTTCCCCTCTAGTGATTCATGCTCTATCCAGCTCCCTGCCTTGTATGTCACAGAAACATGTGCTGAAGCCATGAGAACTGCGGAAGAGCGGAAAACCCTTGTGCATTTACCAAATTCCACCATTTTATTTCATTTAATTTTCCGGGAATCTTCCTGATGAAATGATTATCACCATCTTGTAAATAAGGACACCCAGGGCGCAGGGTTGCTACATGAACAAGATGAGTAAATAAAAGAAAGAATGCTAAAATCGGGTTTAAACTGAGAGTCTGTTTTAAAGATTATCATGTTGAGACTAAATGTTTGCTCTGTTGCCTTTCTTGGAGGTTTTGCCCTTTCTCCTCAGGGGGTGAGGATGGAGGAAGTGGTTTGGATGAGAATGCTGGAAAACAACAGTCACCACATGATGAAGTCAGCAGTCTGGAAGCCTAAGGGAGGTGGTATGGAGGGGGCGGGATGGGGAGCCCTAACAAGCAAACTACTGGTGTTGAAGACCAGATGTCAGCACAGGCAAAGAATGGAGCCTGAGGCCAGGGACTAGATCAGACTTCCTTCTTCCGTGACCCTTTGCGTGGGCCATCATGGCACAGCTCCCCCTACATACACTTCCATATGAGTTGATCCTTCTCCCAACAAATGCAGCATCCAGGAGGTCCTTTATGGGTTTGTCAACATAGCCTATGTGGTGCATCTCTTCCCTCCCAGTAGCTTCTGGAGGACTCCTTTGATCCTATTGAGCACAGAGAGCTCAGAAGTGCTGGCCTGGCTTGCAAGGTTTGGAGATAATCTCTTAATGTAAACAGATTCAACATAGCACACATAGGACATCAGGGCCCATCCTAACTATCCACTTTCTACGTGGGTGGTTTGGAGACTACAATGTATTTCTCTGTGTTCCTAGCTGACTCACCCATTAAAAATGGGATGAGAATTCCTTCTTCACTAGTTGAATGCATAAACACAGACATCCCTAAGTGATCAGTAGTACATGGTAATCTTTTAGGTCGTAATTGAGCTGGGACTTTTGTTACCACTTAGAGGTAGAGAACACAAAACCTGTTCTCAAGAGGTCTACCATAGTAGAAGAGATACAGCAATGGGGAAATTGACAGAACTGAACTACATCAGCAACGTATGGAGAAGACCAAGGTGCTACTAGGGAGGGGGGAGTGTGCTCAATCTGAGTAAAGGTGGGGTGAGACAACTTCCTGAAGATGACATCAAAGCCATGGGTGGGTACCCAATTTTGGTTAATGTGTAGCCATATCTTGGGTAGCCAATATTACATCAAGGATGTCAGCTGCTGGCTTTGGTGACTCCTGGTTCTTAGGTCTTGCTTTGAAAACAAAAGCTCTTCTGTAAAAATCAATGAGCTTCCCTCACAAAGTGCTCCAGATTCCGAAATAATCTGGATATAGTCACCCTAAGTTAATAACCACACAATTAGGATCAGAGTTCAAAAAATTGGAATGGAGAGGCTGAATACCTAGATATATGTGGACATGGAAGGCAGGTTTCTGTGTGTGTGTGTGTGTGTGTGTGTGTGTGTGTGTGTGTGTGTGTGTGTGTGGTATGAATGTATTTGTATGGATATGTGCACCTGTATGCCAAATGTTTTTGAAAGCCCTGGTTGTTCTCTATATCTATTTTGAAAGGAGTTCTTTCACTGAGTCTGGGACTGGTCTATTATTAAGCTAGGCTGGCTGGCCAGTGAGCTCTAGAGATCCCGAGGATACACTGAAAGACCCCCGGGGCTGAGGGACCCCCGAAACGGACCTTTCCTCAGGAAGAGACCCCCCTGGGACCCAAGAAGGACCGAGTCACAGATCAGATGCAAACAGCACGAGGTTTATTTTTTTAGTAACACAGGTACCTGTGGGCAAAACAAGTCTCTCAGTCCCTCGAGAAGACTTGCGCGCCTAGCCCTTTGTTCAGGGCCTTTTTATAGGGTTAGGGGAGGCAAAAGCGTGCATACAGAAGCAGAAGCATAGTTACAAGGTTTCTATTGGCTGGTTTGAATGAAGCTATTCTGTTGAGGGGGTGAGGGCCAGGCCACCACCTGGCCTGCTGTTTATCTTTCTGGGAACTCTGTCTTCTATCTTTCTCTGGAACTTCCCCGGGTCCTTGACTGGGGCCAGCTCGCGTAGTCATGTAACTCTTATCTTTTTTTTTTTCCCCCTCTGCCCTGCTGACACTGTGAAAGCTTTTATTATTAAGTTTTTCAGAGATGCTGGTGTCTCCAGTATCAGAATGCATGTCCCAGGGGAGTCAGCTTGTCCTTGATTGGGGAGTGTCCGGCAGGCTTCTTACTGCAGCTCCCCCGTCCCTGGGCCAAGGCACCTGGTGCTGACATGTCTTAGACAAGTTTCGTTACTTCCTGGGCAGGAGGGAATTGCTAAAACAAGGGGGCTGCAAGCAAAGGGAGGAAAAGGGAGGGGGGGTCTTACAACACATCTAATGCCATCACCATACTTGGCTATTTATATGGATACTGGAGATGAAGATTTGAGTCTTTGTGCCTATACAGCAAGTGCTTTATTGACTGAGCCATCTTCCCAGCCCTGGAGTAACATTTTTGAGAGCCTGTGACATACCAGGCAACGCTAAATACTTTGCCTAATAAGAGCAACACTGACAGTTTTCCTGTCCAACTCTTTATTATAGATGATAAACTAATACTCCAGGTACTTAAGACATGTCAGCAGGATTGTACTATGTAGGTGAGAATATCAACATTTAAACTCAATGTTTAATCCTGATTCCAATGCTCTTTTTAATGCTCTGGGAACCTTCCCAAACACACATACTTGCAGATGCCTGCTCTTTCCTTTTCCGATAGCATGGCATTTATGAAGTTGCTCATGGTTTTCCAAGCTAATGCTATTGCCATCATGGCCCCAAATTTCTTAAACATCAACACGAACATAAGCATTTTCATGCTCCATGAAAATCTTTCAACATACCTGCTGTAAACTGATGCCCCTAAAAGCTCTTGGATTGGTTTTTCCGTCTTTTCCTTTGAAAGGTTTCTTTGTTACTCTTCCCACTAGAAGATAGAATCTATTTTTCTTCTTTAAATCTGAGATGCTGCTCTTGGGTTTGGCTTTGGCCAATATAATATGGTGGAATCATAGAAAGCTAGTTCCGAGCTTCTGAGCTTTGGCCTCCAGAAGTTATGTAAGCATCCATTTTCTCCTTAGGTCCCTGCCAGGCCTACACAAGCCAGCTGGTAGCCTGTGAGAGGCATGTGGGAATAAACTCTTGGCATCCAAGATGAAGCTATCCTAGATCAGGCAGTTTCTCTGAGCAGTTTATCAACAACATAAACATGAATGAGTCAACTGAGCCAGTCCCGATTGGCAGATGCACTGAATCAACTCGCACACTTGGTAGGAATAAGCAAACGTTTATTTTAAGCATCGAATTTTGAAGATCATCTTTACTGCCTCAGCAGCTAACTGATACAACCAAAATGTGAATTCCTTTTTAATTAGGAGTCCACAGAGGCAAAACATGTATTCTTTCCATTTTTAGTTCATCCTCCAATTTGGTCTGATTTACCCCTAGATTCGATGGACCATCTTCCCCTGGGATCGCCCTCTACCGTTTTAAGAATTCTTTTTATTTCCTCAACCTCACATCTCTTCCTTTCTTGGTAACACTTATTTTAGGTAGAATGTACCCTGTGGGAGTTGCCTAAGAGTGAGTGAATGGGGTTGGATACTATGCATATAAAATGTCTCCATTCTGTTCTTACCCTTAATTTGTATCTCAGTTTAGTTCCAGAAGTCTAGCATGGAAACAATTCCCTCAATTTTTTCTGTAAGTATTCTTAAATGAGTTTAATTTAGCTCAGGCTAAACAAAGCACCTTCACGAGGTTCATTCAGTTCAAGTGAAAACTTGCAATTTTGTATTTTTCAAGGCCTACAATTACTTTTAGAATTCCAGGTGCCTTCGGTTTGATGAGGCACTACAGGTAAACAGATATTTACTACTAGGCTAGGCTCAGTGTGGTCTGAGGTTACAGATTATTTTGAAAACATCTAAGTCTCTGAGGAGGTCTTTTTGGGCACATCCCATATGGAAAACTTCCCCTTGGCAGGAAGCTTTGACTCCACCACGCCTTTTTCTTTCTTCCAAAGTGACAAATGAGAAGTCTGTTTTTAGCCTGATTCTTTTGTGTTTGTTTGGTTTTATTTTGGGGGCAGAGTCTTTCTATGTAGCCAAGGCTGACCTATCAAACTTAAGATCTTCCTGTCTACTTTTGACTCTTGAGAGGTGGGATTCTGGGTGCACACTATCTTATCCAGGTCTACAGTATCTTAGTCATGCCCTAGCTTGACTCTTGGTTCTATCTATAAGGCCCACTTTTCCTTCCTAAAAATACAGAGTTATCTCTTCCTCCAAAAGGCTAAGAATTTTTAAGGCAATGACCTGATATAGTTTTGGTTTTGTCTATTTTACTAAATATTTATCTTGTTCTTAATCAGATATTTTGTATCCATAGATTCTGGAACATTTTGTTTTGTTTTTTTGCACTTTCCCCTCCACTGCCTTGGGTTTCTCTTTCTGTGTCTTTTGTGAATTTCTCATTGTATTTCCTGTCAGAGCTCAGTCTTTACTGTATAGTGCTGGGAACAGAACCCAGGCCCTTGTGTATGCCAGGCAAGTACTCTCTCAACTGAGCTACAGCCCCAGTGCCATTGTGGTTAAGAAGCCGTCATGATGGATAGAATGGAGATATGTTCACTATTCTTTTAAACTGAGAGCCCAAAGGCAGCTCTAGGCATTTTGGGAAGTCGGTCACACTTCACAGCATATGACTTGCTTTAGATGATTCTGAACAACATCTCTTTGGTGGGGTCAAACATTTCCTCAGCACTGACTTCAAGTGATGGAAGCTTATCTACATGTTTGTTGTTGTTTCTTTACGAAAAACAAAAAAGGGCGGGGACTGGGGTGGTGGTACATCACTGTTATCCCAGCTCTTGAGAGGTAGAGGCAGGCTCATCAACAGTTCTAGAGCTGGGGAAATGACTCAGGGGTTAAAATACTTAAAGCACATGTGTGAAGAGTGGAGATCAGATTCCCAGAATTGACATAAAATATTGGCATAGTGGTTCACCTGGAACCCCACAGCAAGTTGACTAGCAAGACTCGCCATGTTGGAGAGCTTTGGGTTTCATTTACAGACCCAGCCGCAGTGAATAAGGTGGGGGAGCCATTAGGGATAACCTTGACATCTACAGTAGGCTTCTACAAACATGTCCACTCCTGCATGCTTTTCAGTACACATATAAACAAAACAAAATAAAAGGACTATGACTTCGGCTGCCTCCGACATCTCTGACATTTTCCTCGTTGCTCAGATATCTAGACAACTACTCTCTGCTCCTTTCCACTTCCCAGATCCCTCACATCAGAGACCGTGGGTTCCATTTCTTATGACCTTTTAATGGTTTCCAATACACACTTTCAGTTGGGTAATATACACATCATGCTTTCCACATTATTAATTTGTCAATCAATAAATATACAGAAACCAGAGAAAGGGAGGGTGGTCTCTGAAAAAATCAAAAGAACAATAGCAAAAGTCGTTGAATATACATAGCAATCAGCTACATTTGAAAAGTCAACACAGAAGATTTACACAGAAATAGGATGTAGGAGTGGTTGGTTCCTGTTCTTCTGAACATTCTACTTTTTCAGAGAAGGTGGTTCTTCTGCTATATTGTAACAGCCTTGAATCGATATTGGCTATAAAACCAATTCTTGGTGTTATGGCTGTCAATGTAAAGCTTTTATTTTTTTTTTCTGGAAATATCCATTTTATCTATCTAGAACCTACAAAACACAGACATGAAGGTGACTTTTGCCTTATTTGATTTTTACCCAAGACTAATTAAAAGGAAGCCTTGAAAATACATGAGAGATTTACAATTGCTGGCAAAAATGACATTTGAAAATGCTCGTGTTACTTTATAAAAAAAAAAAAAATCACTAAATTTCATCCCAGAACCATCATGGCAAACAATATTCTACCCTAACCCTAGGCAGGCATGTCTAGAATGGGCAGAAGATCATTTCTGGCTCTGAGACTTATATGACTCTCCGTGTGACTCCTAAGGATACCTAGGGATCAAAGAGAGCTTGACAGAGCCTTTTTATATCCTATCCCAGAGTGGCTTGCTGCATATAGATCAAAAATCCTTAGTGAGCTTTTTGGGGGTTATGGTAGGCCAGGACAGCTGTGAGGACTGGGGGCATTGTAACTCTAGCGAAAAACAACAAAGAATTACCTAGTATCAATTGCAACTGGAAAAGAAAAAGAAAACTAGGTGTCTAAATATGGAGCTGATTAATAACATTTACAGAAAAAGAAAAAAAAGTTTGTAGACGTCATGCTGGGGGAGAGGTGAGCGGGCAGGAGGGAAGCTGGAAGGTGTGTAGCAAGAGCTGAGGCTGGGAATGAGTGTTGGAAAGTCTGTGTGTTTCTTTTAAATAAGCTTAAGTCCACTCTTAATATAAACTCAAACCTGATTTAGGTGGAAAATTTTCTTTTCTTTTTATTTGAAAAAAAACTATTAAACATATAAATTTAGTCAACAGTAACATCATAGGAGCCTTAGAAAGAAGTCTCATTTTACAGGAAGCCTTACTTTATAGTTTTAATTTCTTCTACAAGTAACCTGGGAAGATCCAGGAGCAATGGGACACTTTGGCAGATGAATAAATGCCACTAAACACTTATCCAGTATGTGAAAAAATTCTCCCTTTGCCAAACCATAAACCTACTTATCTGATGATAAGATTCCAGTAGTGGGCAGCCCTGAGGTTTTTGGGGGGATTCCCAGGCAATTCATTCTGAATACCAAGTGGTTTGTGAAATGTCAACAAACACATCCATGGAAAGAGTGGGCTGGGTTATACACCACACCCTCAGTATGCCAGTCTACTGCTCACTGTCTACCTTTAATTTCTGTTGGCTTCTCCTTTTCTCATAAGGTGTCACAAGTCTCCACCATACTGTTTTGTAAAATCACTGCTAGGATCAGCTTCTATGAAACAGGACCCCAAAAGCTCTAGGACATAGAAATTTAAGGTGCCCTTTAAGAAAGAGAAAAGGGTGGCCACCAAAGCACAAAAGTGATGGAAGCTTTCCTACTCACAATTCAGATTCCAGAGTAGGAAAAAAAAAAAAAACCCTTTTGATATCCCTAGAACAAAACAGTGTTTCCTTCTATGATCTTCTGTGAGATTCAGCTGGGTGAACCCGAGCTGGGCACTTAGAAGGACCATTCTAAGGTCATCTTGATGTGCATGAAGACTCAGACCTTGCTGGTTTAGAAACTGAGGGATCAAGGTACATCCAGGTCAAGATGGAAGATGGACAGGTGTTTATTATGAATCAACTTATACCATGTTATGCTTCTGAGAAAGTAACAATGGACCTCCAGGGTTTGATATTTCAAAAACAAAGATAAATAGCTTACTACAGATAAATAGCGTCCCCCTTTGGGGATCTCTCAGAAACATCTGAAAATTTTCCAGCAGAGAGGGTAGTCTATAAAAAAGGTGTGTAACCAGTACACCTTATCTTCCATCCCACTAGAAAACAATGCCCAAGGACTGGACTTCTGGAGAGGCAATATGGACCCATTCAAATTTCCTCCCAGAGACCAATCCCTCTAAGCCCTGGGGAAAGTCCCGAGCTGATGACTGTTACCTGGAACTTAGGGTATGGAAAAGGTTCAATAAGGACCAAGAATATGCATTAGATAGAAGCCATCTATAGCATACCCCGGGAATGCAAGGCCTCTAGGGAGAACCGGAAGAGCCAAATTTTTAATGGAGTATTTTTTGGGCCCTCATTTCAGAAAGCAATGTTATTTTCATAAATTAGAATGGACTTTTAAAAAAAGTAAATGGAATAGAAAATTTTGTGCTAAAACTATCCCCAATAAAAAATAATCAGTAGCACATTGCATCTGCTAAGGGTTCCAGCTCCCAGTAATGACACATCTGCAATTTTGATGTCTTTCCAAGTTAATGGTGCAGGCACTACACCCCGATCTTCATGTCCACATTCTGCAGATTCCGGGTCTCGTCAGCTGTCATACACTGGTCTGGAGTCTCTGACGGTTCCTTGTTCACCAAATGCACCATTTCCTGAGACTTACTGGCCTCCCCGTTGAGTTCACTTGGCTTCCTGTCCTCTACCTTTCCATTGCCACTGTTGATCACCAGCTTTTTCTTCTGCCCACACCTGATGGGTTTTAAAGACATTATATTAGAAAAGTTGCACAATAAATCAATCAGCCAGCCATAATCATGACTGACACCACTGGGGATATCACCAGGACATTAGTACAGTTTAGCATTGTCTTCCCATGTGTTAAGCACTGAGCATGTACCTTTTCTACTTGGTCTTCCTAACTCTTAAGATCAGCATTTGTTTGTTTGGAGACAGAGTATCTTCGTGCAGTCCTGCCTATCCTGGAACTCACTCTGTAGACCAGGCTGGTCTTGAACTCACAGAGACCTGCCTGCCTCTGCCTCCCAAGTGTGTGCTACCACTGCCCAGTTGATAACAGCACTTCTTAAAGTGAAGTCCCTAGTCTAGCAGCAAAAGCCCCTGGGGGCTTCTCAGCCATGGAAATTACCCACTCTACTTGCTTACTGAAGAAGAAATCAGTGGGGCCCAGGATCCAAGGTTCAACAGACTATAATTGCAGCTGCTCTGGAGGCTGAGGCAGGGGAATCACAAGTTTAAGGACTTCCTGAACTAAAAAATGAGCTCAAGACTAACCTGGATTACTCAATGAAACCTGATCTTAAAGTAAGAAGGCAAAAGAGGTCTTGTAGTACCTAGCTCACAGGTAGAATCAGGACTCTAGAAATCCAAAGCTGTTATTACACCCCATCCCCTCTATAGTTGAAGAAATTCTTGGGGGCCTGATAATCCAACAGTCTTTCAAAGTTAGTCAATACACAATGAAAGAGTCAGGATTCAAATCCTGATCCATCTGACCCCGGAGTCCGGAGTCTTTCTCTCCCATACTATGCACTGCAAATGTTTGCCTCTAAAGCGTTAAAATTCTGCAACCTCAGATAAACATGATGGCCGTGATCATAAATCATTCTGATCTGTGTATTCAAGAAAGTTCCGCTACTGCTACTTCCTCTTCCAGCCAACACCTCATTGCCTTGTCAGTATTATTACAGCATGTACAGTGAATAAGAAACCAACAGTGTTCCAGAAGGATAAGGCCATATCCAATTTTTTCCTCTAAGGTTGGTTAACTTTCATATAGTCCTTCCATGAGGCTTTTAATACTAATGTAAGAACAACCATTTGTGGCCACTTGAAGGTTTCTTAGTAAATGGTACTCCAGATTTTTAGGCAGGAGGTGGGCTTCTATGGGAAAGTGTGACTCTGACTTTGCCCTTCTGACTGATAGCACTGCTGGCCCTACCCAGCCTGATTCAATGCTTCCTCTTTGTTGTAACCTGCTCACTGCCATGCACAAAGCAGTTAGATTAGTCTAATGGAAGCAAAATTTTATAGCTTTACAACTACGATGAGGGAAAATAGGTGAGCACTCCCTAAATGGATGGTCAGTTCCAGGCAAAGTAATTAACAAGTAATCTGCTATAACCCTGAATAAAGCCGCTATCAGTCCCGTTTTACAGCAGTGGAAACTGAGGACCAGAACACATTTAGGGTTTGCTTGAGGTCACAGAAGAAGTAAGAATGACAGGGTCCGTATTCAGATGAGCTTCAGACAGAAAAGGCTGGTCTCTGCCTGGCTCTGTCAGTGCAAAAATTTGAAAACAGGATGGTTCTTTTTGCTGCTAGATATCTCAAGGTCTAGGTCAAAATGTCTATTATCTGTGATCACGGGCTCCTCCCTGTAAGACTGCCAAGGCCATAAACTTTAATCTCCTGTTTGGGGAAGTCAAAAACATACTGTCTCAACAAGTAGCAGGCCTTGTATCTTCCAACATAGGTGTGGGGAAGGGTGGAAGGAAGGTTACTTCAACTGTGAGACAAATGGATGAAAGCTGGGAACATAGGTGAGGTCCATATAGACAGCAGGGTGGATGGCGAGGGGCTTTAAAAGGCCTCGTGTTGAAATCTTAAAGCTGTGTGACCTGAGGCAGCTCACTTGACTTCTCTGAGCCTCACTTTATGCCCTTGTGAAATCAGGCTGTTGAACTATCAGCTTCACATGATGGGGGACATGCTTCAGACAGAAAGAATTCAATTGTGAGTCTACTGTTGCTATTTACTGCTTTATGAATGACGTGGGTTGAACAAAATAAGGCCTGGGATAATCAGGAGAGACTCTGGAACGTGGTAAGCACTTAGGAAGTGCTTGGTAAGAAGATAAAAGCTATGTGATACAACCTCTGGTGGTTTCTTGAGCTGCTTCTACTGTAACCACCCTGACAGGGATGACAACATGCTATGGAGACTTTGCACCCCTCCTTTGGGCTATCAGACTGTTGAAAAGGGGGAAATTAGAATTTCCCCAAGAATCATAATTAGGGAAATAAAAGGCTGAATCTTGGGGCCAGCCAGAGGGGAACTTGTCTTTGGGATAGAGATTTCACATGACTCTCATAAGTTGTAACAACTGCAGTGCAGGGCAGCCCAGAGCCAGGACAACGCTGGGTCTGTGATGGGGGGGATCATGCCTTCACCAGATTGCTTAGCCGTCCATACCTCTTGCCCTCTTTTTAAAGCTTAACCTCACCTTTGGACTTTGAAGATGGACTGGGGGAATGGTTGGCATTGGATAGCTTTATTTGTTTCTCTTTTCCATTGTTGGTTTTCCAACATTCCTCTTCCTAATGCTGACTACCTCTTCTTCTCTGCTTCTCATGTGACTTGCTTGTTTAACCGGCCTTTTGGAAATGGTTGGGTAAGTCAGCTACAGGAGCTGCCAATGATCCAGCTCTGACTCCAACAACCCTAGCAAAACGCCTGCCTTCCTCTATGCACTGGTGAGATAAGGCAGACTGGAGAGCACTGCTGTATTATTCCAAACTCTCAAGTGGCAGAGCCTGTGTTTTTCAAGGAAAATTGCCCAACTTAACTAAGTCTCACTTGCTTATCAACTAAAGTTAAGAGGTAGAATAAAAATGGAAAGAAAATGCTCTGTAAATATAAAAATATGCCCGTGCAAGCAAGCAGGACCAGATTAATGTTGTTACTCTAAATCAGTGGTTCTCAACTCCCCTAATGCTGTGATCCTTTAATCCAGTTCCTCATGCTGTGGTGACCTCCAGTCATAAAATTACTTTTGTTGCTACTTTATAACTGTAATTTTCCTACTGCTATTAATCTTACTGTAAATATCTGATATGCAGATGGTTTTAGGTGACCCTCAAAAACGACTGTTCCCCCAAAGGGGTAAAAACCCACAGATTGAGAATCAATGCTCTAAAAGGAGAAATTGATTTGAAAGCAAGAAACAGAAGATGTATAAACAAGCCCACTTCTTTGATTTACTGATTTCTAGTTTTCTCTCTCTACTATCTGCCAAAGTTTTCTCAGAGAGGCTACTCTGGCTTAGCCTAAGAAACAGTGCAGTACTAAGGACTCTGGCCCTTTAAAAGACTGTTCTGATATTTTTCCTTTCTTCTTAGTTACAGGGCTCAGCAAAGAAAATGAGTGCTGAAGAGGTTCTGTAAACCATAGGCGGAATCCAAGAGTGGTATCCAATGCCACGCTATAGCTCGGCTTAAAGACCAGAGGTCCTCACAAAACCTCATTTCATCCTGGACGCTCTCCCTTAAATTCTAAGCACTTACAGAGCACATGGCAAACACAGAAGAGGAAGTAAGCCAGCCCTGGACATTTCCTGGAAACGGTGGGCAGAGCAGGTGGGCACTGAATTCAGGTAACATACTTTTAGAGCATTCTGGAATTATCTCAACTTAGACAAATCCTTTGGTAATGGATTTTATGGCTTTTCTACCTCAATATCCATTCAGATGTTTATTAATTCTTTTTGCATTAGAACTGTGCCATTTAATAAAGTAGCCACCAGCCACTTGTGGCCATTTATCTGTTTGTGTGTTTGACCTGTTTGGTTTGAGACAGGGTCTTGTTATGTAGCTGGGCTGACTTCAAATGTACAGTTCTCCAGCATCAGCTGGCTGGGATGGGGGGTCTAGGTGTGTACCACCATGCTTAGTCTTACATGCAGTTAAATTTAAAATAAGTATAACTTCAAATTTATCTCTTAAAACTTACTTTAACAAAAGTCATCCTAATGACTAATGTTCTAGCTATCTGAAAGCACCCAACTCAGTGCTTTGGCATGCTGTTCTTTTCTCTATTGATGGTAGCCCAAGAGTCTCAAAACCTGTGCTACTATATATCCTTTCTTAGACTTACTTCATTTCTAAATAAAAAGTTTGCCTGAGGGGAAACACCTTACTTCTACAGTAGAATGAGTCTAAAGGGTTGTATATTAGAGTGTATGGCTGTATATTAGACAGTGGGCATGGAGATGGGCATCCCTAGAGGAAGTCTCGTAGGTGGCCCTAGGCTGCAGAACAGTTCAGGTGAGCCCGATCACAAGGAGCTTGAGTGTGATACAACAGAAGGAAAGCTTGCCAAATCACAAGATTTATTACTAAGGAGAGGTTCCCTAAGAATATTATTACTCTCATGGAGAGAAGGCTGATAGGCCTGCTCTGCACAGCTAATACAGAATTGTTTGAGACCAGTCTTAGCTCTAAAGCCTATTTGGCAAGATCCCATGGCTTTTCTCCTCTCCAGACACATTAGATAGGAAAGGCACCCAAAGGCTGCTGCTGTTGGGCCTCATCCGATGCAACTGGCTTTCAGGGAGCAGAGAAAACACAGAAAGCTGCAACTCAGACTCTGGTTTTATTCAGGGAAGCAGGGAAAGCTGAAATAGATCAGGTTGGGGTGGGAAAAATTAAGGAAATCATGGAACACCTGCCACCATCAGTATCTTTTCTAAAAATAGTTTTGATTACTATTTTATGTGCATGAGTATTTTGCCTGCAGTATTCGTGTGCACTACAATGTGTGCCTGGTGCCTGCAGAGTACAGAGGTCCAGAGCCAGTGCGCATAACTGCTAAGCCACATCTCTGATCTCCTTCCCCATCAGCACCTTTAAGATTTATGTTGTACTCTCGGAGAACTTTGATATGAAACCTGGGTGTTAGTATCTGTGACTGATGCATTGAGCATCAAGGGTGTTCTGAACAGCAGATAGAACTGGTAGGGTGTGTGTGTGTGTGTGTGTGTGTGTGTGTGTGTGTGTGTGTGTGTGTGTGTGGTGTAGGTGTGTAGGCTCCTAGATGCACATGTTGGGCACCTTCCTGAATCATGCTCCCCTTTATTTTTTTCAGTCAGAGCCTCTCACTGAACCTGGAGCTTACCAATTTGGCTAGACTGACTGTCCATCGAGCTGCAGGGAGAGATCCTTGGATCTATGTCCCCAGTTCTATATTGTTAACTCATACCACTATGACTAGCTTTTAATGTAGGTTCTGGGACCATGAAACTCAGGCCCTCATTTGTTCTCAGCAGTACATTACTAACTGAGCCATCTTCCCATCTCTCAATAGGTCTGAGGCCCTGGTACACTTAAGCCTCAAAACTATTTTAAAGAAGAGACCATGTATTCATTTTCTCTCCTTCCTTATCAGGGCTAACAGCATAAAAAGCTTGCAAAGGATGATGTTGAAAAAAAAAAATGAGTTCCCTTTGGAGGCTTCATTTCCCACCAAACTTTCTTTGATGAAAATAGGGTTTCATAGCTGTCTTAAATACAGTTCCCAAAGCAAAAAGGTGACTGCTCCTAACGGGATTAGAGATGGGCTGTTAGCTTTAGGAAGACAACACACATTACAGGGCCAGTATAGCCTTCAGCAGTGTGGCAAATCTGTTTTCAATTATCAAATCAGGACACAGTAATTTATGGTGTCCATGAAGCTGCTTTCGCAGGGAGAGGCTGGTTCAGCCAGCTTCTGCCTATCCCTGTTTGCCTGTTGCTAGGGTGATGGCTGGCCTGGGGACAAAAGGAGGATAGGCCACAAGGTCATTTCGCTGCTGCTGAGGAGACAGGGAACCATGTGAGATAAGATGTCACAATGTGTAGACTCCAACTGCCCACAAAGACAACTGAAGTACTTGGGGAGGACCCACATATCAATAGCATCCGGAACATCTCCATGGTAACATCTGCAAAGCATATGGCCTGTAAATATGATACATTCTAGGGTCTGGAATCAAAAGCTAGTTCCAAATAAAAGGAAATTCATATTTAATTGAACAAAAATAATCCAAGAGATAATAAGGAAGCTAAAAAGGAAGAATAAAGCCTCTTTGAAGAGCTTCCCCAACGTATATATTAAAGTGAACTAATATTAAACCCGTTTACGTCTAGTCATAGGAGCCCAGAAGAGATCTCTTTGATTTCCCTGAGTTTTGGTTGCATCTGTGCTAAGTGTTCATGATCAATATTTTCAATATTTTCAATATGCTCTCAAAGTACGGGTAGCAGGGCTGTGACTTGAGTGAGTACTTTCATTAACTCCAAGCCCTGGAAAACAGCATCACTTGGTTTCTGCAGATGGTGAGAAAGCTTACGAAGACTGTGCTTGGTACTGGAAATTGTGGCTTATTGTTTCTGAACAACAACGTGTATAACTCTTCCCAGACCTCTAAGAATCTGAGGCATTTGGAGGCCGTACAGTGATTTAAAGACATGGCAAATGCAACCCAGTTTAGCAGGAAGATTCTAACCTTCCATAAGGCAATCCCAAAGGATATTTACAAAAAGCTTAATGTCTGCAGCTGACACTTTGGGGGAGAAAATGATCTTTAAAGTGTCTGGGAAGGAATGTAGACATAATTTTTTTGTTTTGGTTTTTTGTTTGTTTGTTTGTTTGTTTGTTTGTTTGTTTGTTTGAGTATCTGGATTAAAGTTCTCATTTCCTGTTGCTAGAATTACTGTGCTCCTGAATTTCACCTTGGGTAGCATTCTGGTTGGAAGCTAGTTACAAAAGAATTAAATATACACACCACTTAAATAACTTTCAAAGTACTGAGCCTTTGTTAGGGTGGAGGAAAGGAGCTTCAGGGATGTGAGGAGCCCATTTGCCTGTTCTACAGTGTGAAACATTCTCTTGCCTAGGAAAGTTCACCATTGCTCCATAGACCTCACTGTGATTAGGATTTTCCTAGGCAATTCCTTGAATCCCTTCAACTGAAACTTTCAGAAAACACAAAATAACATCCTTACAGAGAAACAAACAAAAAAAGCAATCACAGGACCCATGCCAACTTTGAGCAAATATTATAGAACATTCCATAAGCTTCCAGTGGTCAAAGGAAGATGATCGGTTCTTGATTTGTTATACAACACTTTGCGGATCATGAAAGAACAGAGTAATTGCTTGATTAATGAGGCAATGGTTGAATATATACTTCATATGACTTCCCAGTGATATATTTCATAACTCTTATCTGATAGTCACCATAGGGTTTAACCATGGAAATTTTAAGATCAGTAAGTTTCAACCACTGTTTAAAAGGAGGGATTCTGGTGATTTATTTCTTTGTAGAATGGGACAGAGAAAGGCTTCTTAACCTATGACATGCACAGGACTCCCTGGGATCTTGTTAATGTACAAGCGCTAATGCAGGAAGACTGGGATAAGGCTAGAAACCCTGCCTGTCTAACAAGCACCAGGATGCCAGTGCTGTTAAAGCTACAGTCAGAGCACGGATGTAAAACCCAGGTTACAGTACCCTCACCATGAAAAGCTGAAGGGGCTTTCTCTTACCGTCTCCTACTGTTTACAGCAATACACACAGCAAGAATCAGAGCCAGTGCCAGGAGGGAAGCCAAGATGATGAGCCATTCTGGTGAGAGTGAAGCAGAGGGCACACATGAGCTTTGCAAACATACTTTAGGAAATAAAAAAAAAAAATGCAATTTAAAAATTGATCTGCTCCAACTCTGCAGAGAGCTCTAACCAACAGGTACAACTAGAATATTCCAAGGCAAACTTTGCTGTGAATGTTCCTTCCATCCAACAGGCTTCTTGTATTAATCTTTTATCAACAGTTAGTCAAATCCTGCTGGGAGAAAAATCTCTCCAAAACATATCAAACAACCCTTTAAAGCCTGTAGTTCATGCCCTCTTTCTACGTGTTCTGCTTCCTCAAGTGGAGCAAAGACCCATGAGGGAAGCTGCTTTGGAGCCCCTCTTCTCTCACCAAAAAAAGACATTAAAAGGTTAATTTACAACATTAAAAGAAACTTCTTTTGTGGAATCCCCCTTTACACATGCTCAGTTTCAACCCAAAGCTAAAAGAAGAAATTGCATCAAATGATGCAGCATGGGACAGCCAGATGACAAAGCTCCCTCCCTGTACGTGTAATACTTTCTAAAAAGTTTCTTGCAGCTGAATTAACTGACTGTTCCTCAAGGAAAGGTAGTTTGTAAGCGGAAGAATGTTTTCACTCCACCCAACACAGATGGTCCCACATCTCCTCCCTGCCTGCCAATGCGAAGAGAATTACATATTTCATCTCCAGACCTTGAAATATAGGGGAAACTGGATTGAGATATGAACAACCTGGGTGTGCCATGGGGTCTTCTGGGTGATCGTTCATGTGAGAAGGATGCTTTAGTAACTGACAAACCAGTTCTTTGAGGAAGGCCTCAGAGTGAGGGGCCTAGAGAGGAAAAAGGAAGGGCTTCTTCCTTTCCTTCAAAAAGGCTATTTTATTTTTACTTATTCTTAAGCTTGAAAAGAAGTGTGAAATGTGCATTTGGTGAGGTGTCTTCTAGAACATTCTGAGATCATCCTGTAATTATCTTACTTTTGCTTCATGGTGAGAATCTCACCTGGAATCTGAGGTCTTCTCCTAGGACCAGGAGTTGTGTTCATGCCGCTGTCTTGACTCCCACTTGAATGTCCTAAGGGAAAGAGCAACAAGTTCTTTCAGCCCAAGTTTGGAATGTATAGCCAGGAGTTTTCTGCAGAGCGTTGCCCTGGGCTACCCTCCAACCACTGCCTCACTAGACACTATAAATAGATTCAAGACACAGATATTTATGAAGTGTTAGGCAAAAGATATCATCTCTCTCCTCATCTCCCAAGAAAGTTCAGCGTGACTAAGCTAAGACTTACAAAGGCTATTTCTGTTGCAAGAAACAGTGATGGGTAGTGTTTGAACTTGAGCTCCAGCTCTGGTCCACCCTGAGTTTAGAATCTACCTTATTAGCAACTGTACCAGGCCAAGTTATCATCTCTGAGTTTGTTTTCTCACTTATAAAATGAGGATCATAACAGAAACACCTCCATTGTCCTCTTACAGAGGCTTAAAGAAGTATCTGAAAGCAGTAGTCGTGTGTAGTTGTAATGTCCTATGTCTAAGACTTTGACTACAAACTATGGTCCTGTAGACCAAGAGGACCCCACCATTAGGGAGCTCGCCACCAATACAAAATCTCAAGCTTAGCTCCAAACCTCCAGAAAGAACAGCTTCATTTTAATAATACCCCAAATTTATTTCTGTGCTTCAGAAAGTCCAAAGTGAATCTAAAAATCATATGTATTGTGTGAGTTTATTTTTTTGTTGTTGTTCGTATCAAATTGATACGAACAAGCCAGGGTCAAGAAGGTACTTCAATTGAGAAAATGCCTCTATCACATTAGCCTGTAGGCAAGTCTATGGGGATTTTTCTTAATTAATGATTGTTGTGGGAGGACCCAGCTCACCAGGGCAGTGCCACTGTGGTCTTGGGTGGTATAAGAATTCAGACTGAGCAATCCATGGAGAACAAGCCATGAGTAAGATTCCTCCATGACTTCTGCTTCAGTTTCTGCCTCCAGGTTCCTGCCCTAAGTCCCCCCCCCCCCACAGTGGACCATGACACAGGATGTGAAAGCCAAATAAACCTTCCTACCCAAGGAAAGGTCTGCCTGTGGTCTTTATCACAGCAATAGAAAGCAAACAAGAATGAATATTATAGGCACTAAGAAAAGCTAATATTTCACTGTTTTTTCTGCCTATAAATAAAGGTTATTAGAGTCTATGCTGAAACAGGGAAACATAATAGAAAACAAAGAGGCTCTACTGATAGAAGACAAAATAAGGAACAAAAAATCCATCTTGATAGGAAGCATTGTGAGACAGACAATTTAGGAGTCAGAATCCAGATGCCTTTTCAAGAGGAAGACAGAACATTTCAAAAGAACCCTCTCGGTTTTCTGCTTCTTTCTTCCTTTGCTCTTTACCACTAAATAGCAACCTCTTCTGGAATCTTGAAGGCCACCAAGGGGAGAAAAGCCCTTGAGGCAAGACTTTTTGGCTAATCCATTGACTAGGATGGCTGGACTTAAAGAAAATATTTTCTGAGGGAGTCTAACTTTAGACTCTGCAGTATGGACACTAAAATCTCACTCCATAGGATGGCTTCAGTTTGTACGGTTTGGTGCTTTGCTAGAGCTCACACGAAAGGGCGCAAAGTAACTTCTAGGCTGTTTCCACAGCTCCTGCACTATGCTGAGAGTGGCCTCTGCTTCAAGGATCTCAAAAGAGTCCAAGGTAATTTTTCTACCCACCTGCTGCTGTCCTGAGCAACTGGCAGGTTGGTGCATGTGTGATTCGTGGCATATCAGCCATCCAAACTGGGAGCTTTGGCCTTGAAAACCACTGTAAAGGGTTAGTCACTCCCACGGGGCTCTTTTGTCTGACTCATGACGGCCTTTGATATTTGAAAGGGAGGCCATTAATAGATCATAATCTATTTATTTTCCTTTTCCAAAGAAGTGCTCCCAGCAAGGAAAGATCTAGGTGTGTGCACAAGATGAAACCTTCTGTCTGAACAATAGACACCTGTACGGGAGCCAAAGGAAAAAGACCAGTTCCCACCCACCTGATTCTCACTTCAAGCAAAAGCTCAAGAGAATTGGCTGGAGACAGCAGGCTTCCTTTGTGCCCAAGAGCTCCATAAAGTCACCCAGGGGGGGAGCAGACCTAGAGAACAAGCTCTGCAAAGCAGAACACTCCAAACACCAGTTTGAAGATGGGGATCAACCACAGGCATGAACACAGAGATCATTTAGTTGGCTTCTATGGTGCCAAAGGCAGAGGAGAGTAGAGCAACGAACCAGATGAAGGGGAAGAGCTTAGGTAAACTCAGACCCTGACCCAGTTTGTATCTGGATAGGGCAAGCTTCTGTGTGTGGTCTCTGCAACTGGCCCACAGATGACACTCACAGTAGTAGGGGTCTCCTGGTTTTGGAAGCTCTGCTGTCAAATAGTAACCTCTTACATTCTCAATACTTCATGTTCCACACAAAACCTAGATTACTGGCGTAGGTAACATGATCTTTCTTTTTACTGACAAGGAAACAAAAGCTTGGGAAGACCATGTGTGCTAAGAACCCTGGTGAACTCAAAACATATGTCTCTACTTCAGAATAATTTCTAATAAACCTCACGCCCCAGAGTTCCTACATTCAAGAGCTGTTATCAAAGCTACCATGTAAATATCCATCCTCAGATTTGCTTAAACCCTGGAGCAGTGCTTGTTCTAAACTGAAGCCTGTAGCAGAGGATGCTAATTTATATGGATTTCCTGGCTCCTATGGACCACATAGATTTGTGATGATCAGGAGCTCATGATAGGAAGTACTGAGCTAACCTCTCTGTAACCCCAGCATTAGGGATTAGAAGTAAGCTTGCCTCGTGTCAGAGTTTGCTGCCTGGAGTAAGGTTTTTAGGGGTTGATCTGAGTCATGGCCAGCAGCAATCTATTTAATAATGCATGTCTGGCAGTAATTATGGTCATTATGGAATTTTCTTCCAGACCAGACTTAGGAGAGGCAATAGGAGACCCCAGGCCTGAAACCTGCCTCCACCACCCTCTGGTCATATCAACTTGGCAAGTTGCTTACCCTCTCCTACTTTCCTTATTCTCATCTGTAATAAGAAGATGATAATAGTGTTTTAATATATTATAGGGTTTGCAAGGTAATTAGATGAGTTAATAGAAAATGAACTCTAAGCTCACTGGCACTGGGCTTATTTACCCTACTGAAATATCGCTTTTTTTTTTTTCATGTAGTTCAATGTACAAATAAAATGTTTTGCTTAATCTTTCTGGCACTCAGTGAATTATGAAAGGCTGGCTGCTTTATCAGGTGCCAGGAATTGTGCTAAAAACTTTCCAGTTATTTATTCAGTCGTTTGGTCTTTAAAGGGCATCATGTGACAATATCTCAAGATTATCAGCTAAGACATTGAATCATAGACTCCGTGATCACTTTGTTCAACTTATAGGTAGGGAAAAGAGAATCAAACATAAGCTAATTTATGTCCAGAGAGTTCTCTAGATGACTCTGGACTGGGGCAATGATACATAGGGGTTGTCCTAGTTTGGGTTACTATTGCTGTGACAAAACGCCATAACCAAAACCAAGTGGGGGATGAAAGGCTTTACTTGGTTTGCATATCACAGTTCATTGAAGAAAGCCAAGGGAAGAACTCAAACCTGGCTGGAGGCAGAAGTAATACAGAGGCCATGGAGGAAAGTGCTCTTCATGTCTTGCTCAGTATGCTTTCTTATAGAACCCAGGACCACCAGTGGGTCCTGCCACTGTGTGATGGGCACTCCTACATCAGTCAGAAAGAAGATGCTCCATAGGCTTGTCTACAGCCAGATCTTACTGTGGCATCTTCTCTCCAACGACTCCAGTTTGTGCCAAGTTGACATAACATGAGTCAGCAGAGACGTACTGTGTCAATTCTTCCAGACCCTTTCAGATAGAGTGCTTGCTCTCAAAGTCTGGTACCCATCCCAGAAGTATCAGGGTGACGGGGAATTTATTAGGCATACAAATGTTTGGGTTCCACCCCAGACCTACAGAATCCGAAGCTTCAGGGTGAGGTCCAGCAAAGTGACTTAATAAGCCCTCTCTGCAACTGCAAATCCATATTTTTTAAAGTGTGAAACAATTCTCTAAGGACACTGACTCATGTTTCATTTGCAACAATTAGGTCCTGCGATTCTAATAGTAAGTGACTAAACATTTCAAACTCACCAGCTAATCCAGATCCATAAGTCACAGTGAGGAAATCGTCTCTGGGGTCCACGGATGAGTCTCTGTCTCCTAGAATAATAGGCAATAAACAAAATAGTACTGTGTGTTACTCATACAGTCATCTCCATTTCTATGGGTTGTGTTTTCAGAAAGACATCATCTGCTAAAAACCAAGAAGTCACTGCTCATCTTTAAGACACTGATGAGTGAGCTAGAGCCTTAATCAAGATTAAGGAAACGAGACAGCACAGGCCATCCTGTGCTAATGGATGACCATTAACAGTATGGTGTGGATAGAAATCCAAGAGCAGGGCTAAGGAATATTCTGAGGGATACTAGGATCCTTTCATGGGGCTGGGTTTCAAATGGGATACCTCTTAGCTTTCATAAGGCTTGTGATACTCAAGTACGATCACTTAAATAGCTATACTCTGACAATGCAACACAGAACAGGATTCTCTAAATCTGAAACAAAAGAATCTTAGGGATGAATGAGGCAAAGGAAAAACCAGATATCCAGAGAGGAGAAAGTTCAAGCTTAAGTGGGAGAAAGAAACAGTAAAATAATGTGAGTGATTTATCAGAATAAATATCAATTGATATCTTTGTTTTCAGAAGTTACACCTGAATTTTCAACTATTGTTAATATGATCCCATCTTCTAAAATAGCCATCATCAGAAAACTTCAGGTTGAGATAAACTCAAAAGGGGCTAGATTTAGATCCAAAATCAAATCTTGGATTCAGCATATGGGAAACATACACAGAAAAGAAGGACCCCTAATGTTGGTTTAGATCATTACAAAGGGGTTTAGAAAGAGAATCCAGAAAGCTGTTCATCACCTTTCCCTGGTTAGGAGAGGGTTGCCTGTAATTGCTCCTAACTTTATGAAAGATACTGTTTTTCTCAGATAATGGCTTTAACAGACAACAGCACTTGCTGAAATGACACATTAAAAGTCCCATCACCAAAATCCTCATTTCCAAAGTGATCACCATCACCAGGCCCATCACCGCCATTGACATTGCATGAGTCAATGCTTTACATTAAGCATATAGATTTAGAAATATGTGTGGACAGAATATACTTCGTTAATAGTCTTCTGGAAGAAAACAGGGAATGAGAATCAGGACATTTACTAAGCACCGGCTTCACAGCGAATTGAAGGAAAGCTAGACACCACCACCTTTCTTACACTGATGAGCTGGGATCAGCACACATGTGTGCTGATTTGGTAGAAAGTACTTCACTTGCTAGCAATTAGACTCTGCAAGTGACCAAATACACTATAAGATTTCTGTGTCAAATTTAAATCCATTAAGTTGCATGATGAGTGGGGCCATTTTAGCATCGGAGCATTGGTGGTACCCCAGATTTGACTCGTTCTGTGAAATCTAACGATAGCATCTGGAGGCTTTAATGAAGCAAAGAAGGTCATTAGTAAGCACACTAACAAAACCTTTAGAACGTAAGGCGGCTTGCGCTTGCCAGTACTGTTGAGGTTGATACTTTGAAAGTCATTTTTCTTGAAGCCTTGAAGTGGGAAGCCAAAGGAAATGTGCCATGCATCATATGACATCCTGGATTTTCTTTCCCTCTGCCAATCAGAAATTCACAACTGCCACCTGTTTTTGCATATTTTTTCGTCTTTTGGAAGAGCGGAGGAGCTAGGGTCTTTCTACAGATTGTGTGTGTGTGTGTGTGTGTGTGTGTGTGTGTGTGTGTGTGTGTGTGTGTGTATTTAAGGTTATTAATCTTTAATGTGATTGAGTGGTATAAGTGGTACCTGGATTACAGATTGTGTGTGTTTCTAGTTTCTTAGCCACAGAAAGCACTTTGCACGTTTCCCTTCTAAAGTGTTAGTTTCTTAATACAAACAAAGAAATGAAGAAGAGATGTAGAAAGCTTATTTGAGAAAGAGGTCTCATCCCGGGTCCTTGTCAGTCATGGTTGAGTAAGTCACATGTTTATCATCACAATAAAAGTGAGGATGCTGGTTTATTAATAGTGAATCATGAACTTTGAAGCATACCATGAGTAGAAAGGATTTATGCACCAACCCATCACCAAAAATGAAATGAATTAGTCCAACACCAACTAAAAGTAATTCAGAGCAAAGGATATTAGTATATGAAAATCATTTGTATGTTTGGTAAAACTTTACAAAATTGGCAGAGTGTATTAGCTCAGTCAAATGAAACTGGTAATATTCGACTACTTCGATCCACAAAAATATCACTTTCACATGGTTCAAATTAATATATCACACAATAAAGAAAAGACAGAGCAAAAAACCTACCATGAGAACCAAGTTAAAAAAAAATAAACGGAGATTACACTAGGAAATGAAAGCATTATTTTATCTCAAATAAGTCCAAGTTTGCTGACACTAGAATTGATGACCAGTGATGAAAACCATTCTCACAGCACAAAGTAATCTAATCACCGTCCACACAGAAAATATCGCCTAAAATAGAAAAAATATATGCTGTTCTCCAGAGAGGCAAACCAGATGACAAACTGCCAGATTACCTGGTAAGGAGGCATTGACATTAGAGTCTGAGTCTGCAGCAACAATCACTTCAGTGTCTCCAAAGACCCCAGTCTGAGCAGGGATCACTGGGGTAAGAGTCCTGTTTTCCATTGTGTCTGGGTAATGAGAAGTGTAACCTTCCAGAGAAGTAGTTGCGTCTTTGGGAAGGCTTGGACCTCTTCTTCCGTCTTTACCACTCCTAGCTGTGGAGGTGGAGTCAATGACAAGTCCACACCTGTATGGTTCCCACCCACCATACTTTTGTCTTCAGAAGATAAAGTTGCCGAAACATCTTTTTGCTTGTTCTCCAGTACCAAAAGAAAATGGTACTGAACCAAAGCAATGCTTTACAAAAGACACTAGCTGGATAGTACCCAACAAAAGAGTTTGGTGAATACTGCCCAGAAAAGGCATTTGTTACAGGATTTGTACAAGTCACCAAAGGGAGGTTAATTCCATTGTGACCTTGAACTCAACTCAGGTACTATTTTTTTCTCAATTGGATCCACCTCTGAGGAAGGGGAAGAAACAAAGCATTGGATGGAAAGCTGAAACCATTCTGTCTGGAGCTAGAATAAGTTCAAGACCCAAAAGCCTTGAGTTTAGTGACTTAATTTCTTTTCAGTGCCAGAAGGGCATTGCTTCACCAATATCACAAAGTTGTGGTCCAGAAGACAAAGTGGAAACAATATTAATGTAATGGCTGTTAAAGAAATTTTATAGAAACAATCATCATTTTAAAAACCAAGTTACTAATTTAAGAGCTTGAAAATTCAGCAGAAGTTTGTACCTATGAAGCAGAAGAATCAGAGACCACCACCAGACACACCTGTTGATTATAATTAATGTATGAAAATGAGCAATAGATGCACCACCACCGAAGATAACCACAAAGTACCCATAAGTTATTGATTTTTGCAAAACAGCCAAAGCCAGTTGGACTTCATGATTCTTACTGCTAGACGGCAGACTAGAAGTTGTTGGGTGGCCTTTGTCTTCTTCCAGTTCTCCATGTGTTGTAGAGAAGTTCTGAGAATGACTCTGTGCTGTTTCAATGAGGGATGAAGCTAGTGTTAATTAGAAACCATGATACAAGTCCTTTGTTAGCCATTTACAAGGGCGATCTAGACATCAGATGGACAGATTGTATTTTTGCCCTTCATCATCTGCTAATTGATAAAAATATACAGAAAAATTATACTTAGTCCCTAGGTAGCTTCTTTGCATCTCAACGAAGTTCCAAAGTGAAGCCCAAGCCAAAACTTTGTCCTTCCAACTTGACCTAAGTGCATCAAGCATCCCAGAATAACAAAAATAATAAAAATAACAGAAAGTGCTGTAATGCCAGTGTTTCCCTCCACTATCAAGACAAAGACGTTATAAGGAAAATAGTTCTATGTAGTGTGTCTGTGAAGCACAGCTCCATCAATTAACTCAGAACAACTTTACAAGGAAATGCATGACTCCTTTAGAGAGAAGATTTCATTTCAGTTACTACTTTATTAGTAGGGCTGTGATCTCACTGGTAACAAGGTTTTTCTCCATGGCACCTAGGAAATGCTTGCCTGAGCAAACACAGGGCCCTCAGTGCCATGTATTAATTTGAGAGTGAATTGTTGCCTATATCTGAAAGCACGTTGACTGTTTTTAGTTCTCTCTTCTGTCTTCTTCCAAGAAAGCTCTGACTGACATCTCAGGCACAGGTGCAAAGGTTACATAAAGCACACCCATCAGCCATGCCACCACCAAATAAATATAACCAAACCCAACATCAGAACCAAGGTCAACAGTTACTCAAAATGGAAATACAAGTTCTGCATTGGCAAAGGCCATTTGTAGGCTTATTTATGTTTCTTTTGAGGCCTAACACTGTGCTGCTTATGTTGATGACATTCAACACATGCCTTCTGGCTCTTTTTCCTGTGCCTAAAGGGCTCCTATAAAGGACTCTGCCCATTATGTATTGCAGGCTGTGAAATGAGGTCTTCTTATTTTTAGGATTTCTTTGATATTCTGCCAAGAATTTATGAATGTCTTTGGGTTGATCCTTGGGCTATCCTTACACACGTGGTGAAAATTAAGAATACTAAAAATTTTATATTTCTTCCTGGCAGATATTTAATGATAGAAAAATATGTTAGCAAATGGTTCTTTTTTATTCCAGGGACTCCCCGACCTTGGTCAGTTATTAACAACATGGCTTGCTCCTCCTTTCAAAGCTATACGTGATTTCTGTATTCACTATGATGATCTGGCCTTTGTTTTACACAATCACAAAAGCTATCTTTCTCCTTCCTTGAATGGCAGAAGGGTGGGAATCAAAAAGTCTATTAAAACATAGAGAAACATTTCTACTAATGATGGTTTTCTGTGTCACAATCTTTGCAAAGGGACAGAAATATAAAGAGCTAGAGAAGAAAAATGGAAATGAGTTAAGTCTCCATATGGTTAATAAACCATTGACCTGGATAAAGATAAAGTCGGGTTTAAAGAACCCCCATAAGAAAGACAGACAATCAAAACAGATTCACCCCTTGGCTGAGCTGAGCCACCTAGCAAAGACTGTGCTATCCCACCACCAAATGTGATACCAAATCCAATGTGAGCAGATGTGAAAGAGGAAGACAGGCTAAAAGGGGGACTGTGTGTCATCATCCTTACGAGTTGTCACTGAAACTGGTCCTGTCCTGTTCAAGTCTTCCACCAAATGGATGTTTGGAGCTTTAGTAGGCTGAAGGGTTGTGCTATGACTGGAGTCTGTATCTGAAGGAATTAAATTGGTGTTATTGCCTTGTTCTCTGTGCCATTGCCCAAGGGTCATTTGTCTTATAACCAAGTAATTTTTATATTCAGCCTGGAAAGAGGAAAGAAACAGGCTCACGTGTCCAAAACTGGGGAAAATAACTGTTTCTTCAAGAACATCACAGGATAGACATGCTTTTCTATCTCTGGGCAGAGGTAGATGAAAGCTATCATATATTTGTTTATTTTGCTTAGTCTGGAAGGAAGTTACATGAGCACATGATGAGGCTCACAATCTTTGCAAAAGGACAGAAATATAACTCATGTGTGACTTGCTTCATTCCAAAGTGGAAAAGTATAGTCAGACACATGGAGACAAAAGACACACACACATCATTTTGTCACCTCCTGCTCACCAGGCCAAACAAAACAAAAAAATACCTACAAGCAGTTTTTAATCAGCCATTGGATTCCCTTATTTGATTATTTTTGTTCTGTTGGTTTTGTTTCACAATGTAAACATGGAAAAAAACCATATACATATAATCTAATATAACTATGTTGAGGCAACAGGAAGTACCCATAGACAAGCAAGAACCAGTCTCCTCATAAATACAAGGAAGAAGTATCTTGGAAATTCTGATTATAGTGTTGAGTGGTGCAAAATATCCCTGAAGTAATTGAAAAGACTTATTTTTCCAATGGTTATCACAAATCTATTGTGGGCTGGAACTACACATTCTGAGTGAAATAGAGGACAAACAGTTCATAAACACCATCAATACTACCAGCTCTACAACTTTCTCCATCTGCACACACCACTGCCTCTGGGGAGATCTAATCAGTTTCATATGGCTTCAGTGGGAAACACTGGGCTATGGGGAACCCACCTTGGGACTCCAGCCTTTACATGCTAAAAGCAAAGGCAGACAAGATCTCTGTGACAAGACAAAAACGTGTGGCTAACTGTACCATCAGGATTTTAAAGAAGAAAGAAAGGCCTGTTAGCCATGCTCAGCATTTCAAATGGATTCCCTACCAGAGAAGGGCCTTCTCTTCTGAGGGTCTGAATCCACTCTTGTTCATTTTTTCTTGTATAAGCAACATTCTTTGAGAACCATCATATCATTGTATGGCTGAAGATGTCTCGTGTGTGAGAGAAAACAGTAAAGAAATGGCAAACATGGCCACTTCATGATATGGTGAAGGCTTGTATTGTAAATATAAGAGAGAGAGAGAGAGAGAGAGAGAGAGAGAGAGAGAGAGAGAGAGAGAGAGAGAGAGAGAGAGAGAGAGAGAGCCCAGAGCAAAGAATGAAAAGAATAGACAAAGCATGGCCAGCAGACTGGTCATAGCAAGGGATAGAAAAGAGAGAAAATGGGAGAGAATCATGGAGACAGACGGAGGAGAAGTCACTGGGGGCAAGAGACTAACCTGGTGGCTTTGAAATGTGTAACAAATACTCGTGAATGGTGATTGGGGAAGTTTGGAGGCCCGCTAGGGCTTTGATATATAACCACAGGTATATGCCAATGGAAAGGCATATGCCCTTTCTGCCAGAACCAAGGAAAATGACTTGGGGGGGGGGGCAGATGAGAACTGGTTTCACAAATTCCTGAGGAATGCTGCTGGCCTTTATCTAAGCATCGGAAATCCTCTTTTGTCTGGCTGGAGCTCCTTTCTGGATATTTGGACTGCCTATGACACTTAAAAATAATTCTGGAGTTTTTCTACTGGGGTTGTTTTTTTGTGTTTGTTTGTTTGTTTTAACCATGGATCTCTTCAGAGCCCCATTCCCAGGAGCAAAGCACATAAAACTGTGTGCTGGATCTTGCCTGTGGCACTTCAGTAACACAACAAAATGGTACCAGCCTAGCCATTTAAACACTTCCTCTCTTTTAGGACACACTTATCCACTTCTAAGGATGTACACATTCCTGCCCTTTTCTTCCTTTATAGATAGGCTCACTTGAGTATCCTTTTCTGAAAAGTCCTTTGTCTCACTTCCTTTTTCTTTGCTGACTTTTAAGTTTCTTTCAAGCATGAATATGAATTATGCTTCCTGTGTCTCCATGATGTCTCACACATCTAGTACATATCTCACACATGGCTGCTTGTGAAATATCTGTTCACTAATATTAAGATAAGACCATGACTCTTAAGAAGGGAACTGTAGAAGTTTTGGGAGTTTTCTTTGGAGATAATTTCGTAGTTATTCAATATGGAAATATATTCACTGAACTATCAGGTTATATTTCAGTCAGATATGTGTAAAGCATATGGCTGGCAATTTATAACTAGAAAATACATCTAAATGAAACTTCTTTGAAAAAGTTTACAAAACCCTGTATTGGTTATTTTGGAATGTTACAATAAAGATATTTTGTTTCAAAAAGAAAGCAATTTTACTCGTGAGTATACTAGAAATGCAGCCCTTTACTTGGTGAACCCTCAGGACAGAGGCTACCAATTCTTAATGTTTTTCTTAAGCAGGTTACTGCTGTTACAATAAAGAAAAAAATAGAATTTAGATATAAAAATTAAGAATTCACAACCTTCCTTTCTTGAAAAACTCCAACCAATATCTTTTGCTTTCTCTTTTTAAATGGCTTGTGTGTAATAAGAGTGAAAGGCCTTGGCATTCTGTCTCTGTACAAGTTGTCTATCCACTAAGTTCATAGCCGTTAAGGAGAATCAAGAATGGTCTAAATTCTACACCCTTCAATACCACACTATCTCTAAAGGAGGAAATAATATCCTTAAAGTGTCCTGAGTCATTAATTTGTTTATTTATATTAACTAATCACCAACTTTTTTCACCACTTAGATTTATCTACCAAAACCAAAATTTATCTTTAAATATATAATGGACACAGTCACTGAATCCATTATTTATTGCTTCTTTTGAAATCTTTGTGCTAAAAAAAAAGGGGTGGAATATTAACCATATCCATTTCTTAGCTGAGCATGGTAGTACATACAATCCCAGCACTCAGGAAACAGAGGCAGAAGGCTCATCAAGAACTGATGAACAGCCTGGGCTATTTTAGAAGGGCATCTTAAAGTAAGGAACAACCTGCCTGTCCCTTAGGATAAATAACTTCAGCCCTTACCAGCCTAACACTGACTATTCTTGAATCTTCCCGCCAAATTCTCACTCTCTCACTAGCTAGAACGTTGTACGTAGATGGATGCACATATCCACTCCTTACCGACGTGTATCAATGAACTAACATTTGAAGGCACATGCGGATGCTTAGGGAAATATACTGAGCTGAAATCAACGGCACATTTCAAAGAGAAAAGGCACTTAGAAGATTTTAAGAAATAAAATATATTGAAAAGTCTCAGATGCTGTTTACCCTTCCTTTCTGTTTGATGATCCTGTCCCATTGGGTGTGAGACTGGGTCGAAGAACACAGTCCATGAGACGTCTTCAGGACTCTGTGTTGTCATTCCTTGACTTGGATGGTCGCTCTGAGCTGAGGCTGTTGTGACCATGCAGTTCAAACAATTGCCAAAATGTTAGTTGACATTTGGGCAGGGATATATAGACTGATTTAAAACACAAGATGTTATTCTCTAGAGAAGATAATAAAAATAACATTTTAGTATTGAGGACAAAAGAGTCCGTTTAGAATGTGTTCCTGGGTTACGTTTTGTTTGTGCTCATTTTCTTGGTTGCCAGCATGTCAGCTGGAGGAAGCACAGCATTGACAAGTGCTGTAATGGATAGAGGACGAGTTATAGGCATCTAGGGAAGATGGAGGAGTTCCCAACACAGGCTGCCATGGTCCCCTAAAGAAAGAGATGCAAGGGGCTCAAGTGCATGACATCACTCTGAGACAAGCACATCTCACAGTGAAATGGATAATGAGCTGGTGGTGATATACAGAAGATATCGGGTAAAGGCATCCCCAATGATGAGCGTGAACATGCTATTTATCACAAAAGCACAGGTAGGAGTCCATTAAGCACTGCCTCCTAACAATGAGAAATGGCATGTAGGCATGTGGTTCATGCCTTTGCTTCATTCTGTGCCACTGGAGAAGTATAGCAAGAAAGATTATAGCAGCATCCCCAAGAAACAAGCACACCAAGGAGCTAGTTGCCAAACCTGCTATTCTATGTATGAGTGATTCATTTACAAGTTGCCACATACTGCAAAGAGGTTATGTATTAGATTCTATATTGCAGAGGGAAACACGGAGATATTTCCCACTGATGCCAAGTGATAACGTGGAATTGACACACTTTGCAGGGAAAGGTGAATCACAATCCTCAAACACTCAGACAAAAGAATCATGCACTGAAGCTTGCAGAGACATGTTATCATCTGGCATCCTTCAGAGCTGATAAAATTCATGTCAAATTCCCACATCCCCACATTTCCAGAATGGAGAAGATGGCTTATTTGTAAATGTGATCAAACAACATTGGAGGAGATTATTCAAAACAGGTCAGATGACACCACTCAGGTATCTTCTTACTGTAATGCTTGGATCCATCACCAACATTAGATTTCTAACAGAATTCTTTCTTATAAGCTTAGTGTTCACATAAATATAAGGAAAAAAGAAGACTCATGTTATACAGTAAATGAAATTTTTAGGGAGCAGAAACAGGGTTTGAATTAGATAGAGTCTCTATCATTGTCTCCCTGGATGATGCCTCAAAATAGATACGAAGATGGTACACTATAGACTAACTCTATTTCTTTCCTGTGTTTTATCTACTCTTGGCCAGGCTGCTTGTTAGGAGCATTTACAGTCTGGATCTATGTTTACTTCAATATGATGTATTAGGAAACTGACCATCTGAGACAGTTCCTTTAGTGTCTTTTTTTGTGCTGTGTTTTCAATGCCCAGCATTGAACTCAGAAGGTAGTTTCTGCCCACAGTGTGAAGCCCTCCATTACCAGTTGTCCCTGCTGTCTCATGGGAGTCTTCAGTTGGTGTGGAGAGATACTTCCCCTGCCATCCATTCTCAAACCACTGCTCCTGCTGGGTAGCTGCTTCTTCTGCTGTACTACTAGGAGCTGCCCAGGCTGTGAGGAGAATGCTGATGGTGAGCCACATTGTCCAGTTCCTTAATAAACCCTCTGATATGTCATACTACATGAATGGCAGAGACAGGTAGGTAGGAAGAAAGACAGATACATACTACATACATACACATATAGATACATACATAGATAGATAGATACATGCTATATAAATATGCACACAAATAGATACATACATAGATAAAAATACATAGATTAGGTACATAGGTGATAGACAGACTAAGATAGACAGACAGACAGACAGACAGACAGACAGACAGATAGATAGATAGATAGATAGATAGATAGATAGATAGATAGATAATAACAGGTAGGGGATAAGCAATTAATATTGCAAAAGGTAGATTCTAGCAATAAAAGTTTCAAATTTTCCAATTCTTTAGTTTTACAGATGGGAAAACAAGTTTCATTTGCTAAAAATCATGTACCCAGAGTAGTACAAAACTAGTACTAGACTCTAGCCTGTGGATTATGAATTCTAAATGTTATTCCTGCTTTAATATTGCCAATGGCTTCACATATTCTGACAGAGAGAGTTTCTGTTGGAAGAACAATCTCCGTGCTCTGACCATTTTGCAGTGGGAAATGTGTTATGTAGTAACTAACAACACAATTATAGTAGGAGAGCTTTGCAAATGGGCTGTATAACCTATAACTACACTCAGCAGAAACATGGTGGCATGCAAGCTATCGAGATTCCTGGGATGTTCCTACACTGATGTGTCATGTGACTGTCTAGAGACATTTAAAATTGTTAAAATCTCTTCTTAACAAAACTAATTCAGTGGAAAAAAAAAACTATTCTAGCCAGTTGGGGAATTATAAATAATAACAGTATCAGAACGGCTTACCCTTTTAAGCACTGTTTTAAAAAGGCAAGATGACTGGGATAAAATCCCATCAGGGTGCTTTCTGGAAAAGTTAGAAAACCACTGACATTTTCATCTGTAACAGCTCATAGTGAATTTGTGATTCATCAGGAAAATTAGAGTCTTAAAATTGCCAAACCAAAATAACTTTTGTGACTTACAAAATTCACTGTATCTCATTATCTTAGAAGATGATGTGTGTGATTTTGTAACAGCAAACATATTTTTTAAATGAAACTCATGCTAATTTTGCCTTTTCATTTCCCAAATCATTCCTGGGATTAACTGATTATCCAAAAGTAGGAAGTGAAATTTAAGTTATTTTCTGTTAATTTTTTTTCTCTCAACAAATTAGGAAAAATTTGAATGTACTTATTTTTAAAAGTAAAAATTAAAGACTAGACTGCCATGCCATCCAGAGTTTAAAGAATAAAGAACTACACATGTGTAATCACAAACATACACATATGTCTACATTCCCTCCATCATTTATTGTGTAAGTATAATGATCCTTCAAGTACCCAAGCATGCCCTGGAGTTTTCAGTATAACCAGGAATGGGTTAGGAAAACAGAGAACTTCCACTGTAAACCATAAGGGCTGACTCTTTTGTTGAAGTTCAGATGTCCGCTTAGCAAAGTACAGAAGTTACCAACGTGGATTTTGCAAGCACTGACTACAACTTCTCTTTGTTAACTGAATCTGGGTTTTTAATCCATTATATTTTGGCATTACGTGCATTTAATCCAAACTTCTTACATAGTTTTCTGCTTAAGTGCAAACTGTTTTACAGTAATTGATAACTGTCAGAACCCATGGGGATCGGAATGGGTCCTGTTTTTTCTCTATTCTTGTTTCCAATAGCCTACTTCTTAGTTAATCCAAATGACGTGAGAATGTCTTTCTGTATGCTGTGCATATCAATCTTTAAATAAAGGACTGTTCGGGCCATGGCAGGCACCATAGAAGAAGTAAGTGGGGAATCAGAATAGTTAGGAGAAGGAGGGCGGAGTCAGATCAGACGGAACCAGCAGCCAAAATAAGGAACTCAGGTGAGCCATGGGCCACGTGGCAGGGCATATGAATGGAAATAGGTTGATTTAAGATGAAAGAGCAAGCTAGCGAGGTGCCTGAGCCATAGGCCAAACAGCATGAACTTAATATAAGCATCTGAATCATTTTGGGGGAGACTAGGCAACTGTGGGCAGCTAACCGGTCTGGGACTGCAGGTGTGTGGGTATGGACCTCTGGCCACCGGGACCAGGAAATCTTATTGTAATATCAAACGCCTAATTTTTATGCATATATCAAATCAACTAGGGTAAAGAATCCAATGAAATATCTGTTAGGCATTTAGTACAATGCCCAGAACTTATTTACCTGCATCCTAAATTTTTCATTGATTGCCTGAACGCATCTATAGAGCCAGGAATTACTCGGCTCTTTGTTTCCTAAGTAGCTGTGTCTTACATTTCTCCTTTAAGAATGTTCAAGAATATGGAAATCATGGTTGAGCCATAATTTTTAAAATGATACAAGATGTTATCTCAAGGATCCACTTCATTACAGATAAGGTAGACATCTCTCTGAGATACAGATAAAAGTTGAGTATATTTTATTTTTTCTTTTTCTTTGCTGTCTTGTTCTAGGTTCATAATACAGTGGTGAAGCATGAGGGTTTTTGTTTTGTTTTGTTTTTGGACGGGGAAATCTGAGATATTTGTCTATAAGTAGAAATAACAATCAGAGCATCAAGGCCTTTCCCAAGTTCCTCTGAGTTCTTTTTAAAATAACAAAAGAAGGGTAGCTTAGAATTTGAAAAGAAACCATATGAACCCCAATTTTCCACCAAGAAAACAATGGTACTATCCTATTACAGAGCAAAGAAGATAATGTGGAAATAAAGAAACTGGGTATGACACAGACCTTCATCAAAGATGATTTCAAATACCTGCCCATTCATCAATCTTTCCTTCCAGATCCCACACTAAATACCTGAAGAGCATGCTCCTAGCACACATTTCTAAAATCACAGAGCAACCGCCAAAGCAGAACCCCCATTAAAATGAAAACAACATCTCATAGCTACTTTATAAACATTTTGGTCCCTCAGAAAAATCTCGTATCTTGTCATCTTTCTTTCTTATTTCTAAAAATTGTTTGCAGACCTGGCCCCTTTCATGATCTGTAAATAAATTGCTTTGCAGAGACAAAAGATGTGGTCAAGAGTTAAATAACATCTCTGCTAATTTAGGTAGCAGAACTTCAGAGCATCGTCTTTCTTACTTGTGCTTGTAGTCTGCGGGGTCTCCTCTTCATCCTGATACTCATGATGACTGAAAGGAGGCTGTGGCTCCTGCGGTGAATTTTCTCCATCAACAATGGTTTTGTTTCTGTCTACATCTGTTGCGATGACGGTTAAATACACTGTGACTTTTAATCAAATAGTCTTTAACAATCTTTTACTAGCACCAAAGCGCGCGTTATCTACTAGTCCCACATCTAAGCACTATCATCTCTACTTACTCTCGATAAATCTGAATGATTTTACAATCTGTTCCCAGAGAAAATGAACAGGTACAGATTTCGTTGATATTATTATTCCAGAGTAACCACTTTGTCAGAGAGGGTACTATAAACCATTCATATGTATATATATTTATTTTCATAACAAAGAAACATAAAATACATTGTGCTCAGGTAGTATGGTTGATAAATGACTCCCATGTGAAGTTAAGTACCAACATGAAAGTTTGCTAAGGATTTATGATGAGACATCAGTTAAATTTCCCACCATGTCTGGATGTTTGACCTTCACGGCATCATAGGCTTTGATGGAAAGTATCATTAATGAAATGCGCATAACTCATTACCAGTCATCCTGGTGGTTGTCTGAAGTAGTGCTTCTGAATTTGAGTGGCTTGGCTTCCAATGCGTCCTGTTCTGGTTCTGTTTTGTGTGGCCAGAAGCCCATGAAGTGGATGAAACTGTGATAATGATGATGGAGGCAATTAGAAAAATGTTATTTCTGGAGCCTTTGCTGCTTCCTTTGTACATTTCACTCTTCTGTAGTCTACACTCCAGCTCATCTCTACAGGTCTGAACAGATGGTTGAGTGGAAATGGAGAGAAAGGAAAGAGCCTTCACCTTCATTCAGAATGTGGTTTTGGATCTCAATGTCCTTCACAATCTGTCATGGCTTTAGAACATGAGATCTTCTGGATAAAATAGTCAAGGAGGCTGTAGCAGCAGGAAAACAAGTTTGGAAACACTAGCCCTCCACCAAGCATGACCAAAGATGTGAAGAGTTTTGACCATCCATGCAAACTGTAGGAGCCCTCTGCACCTGGAAGGTGAAGCCATTCCTTGATATCACTGGTAGTATGCTAGCTGTAGATCTGCAAGGTGAAGAGCTTGATAGCTGAGTTATAACACAAAAATCACTATTTCGTTAGTGATTTTTCTGGGGAAAGAAATAACCACAGGAAACAGAGCTTTCATGGTCTTTGGGAAGAATCTGCCTCATAGAGCCATTTGGCTTAACTACTTTTTTCCCAAACATATACCAAAACCCCATGAGTTTCTCATTAAATACAGAGCACGTTACAAGCAAGGCACCACAGCCACTGAAAGAAGACCAAGATGCATACGTTCATAGAAAATAGTAAAAAGTAACCAACCACCATCAGCACAGCACAATGGAGAATGTGTCAGCTCTGCAATGCCCCAGTATCATGTAAAGTAGAAAGTCAGGGACAGAAGGGGTAATAAGATGCATTTTGACAAAAATTAGAAACTATATCTCTTGTGAAAAGGCTATTTGCAACTTCATTTCCTTCAAATTTTGCTGTGATACCCAAATAGTACAAACCACTTTTCAAGTTAAGAAAACACTTTTGAGTCACTAACCACATTTCTAAAAAGCATGAAAAAGTGGTAGTTAGCCCAAGCCTCCAGGAGAAAGAGGGAATCCTGTTGAAGTAAAGGACATAGGCACTAGGTAGAAAAGTGAACTGAAATTAAATACACACCATAAAGATGGAGAAAAGGCATTGCAACTTTATTCCCTGGAGTATGACCATATTAACACATTTGCAAGTGGATCTCTTGAGATTGCTGTCTAAGGAAGCTGCATCCCGAATCCAGAAGACACTGTTATAGTAATGCTCAATGTGTGGGGTTCTTTGGGTTCTTTTCTAATGTTCCTAAGCTTTGCAGAGTCCCAACCTGAGGAATACACCAATCAAGTCTGGATATAGAAAATCTCTAGTATTTGCTTCATTGGTGCCAGACACTCAGATATGTTCAAGCCACATACACTTTTAGATCCTGCCCACACTAGGGACTATTCACTTGGGAGTGAAATCCTCCAATTGGAATGGGATGAATATAGCTCTTGTTGTCTAAGATAGCTAATACAGTACCCAAAATCTCTTCTCAAATGTTAATTGAATCAAGTTTATTATTCTTATCTCAGCCTAGAAAATATTAGCTTATGACAAGTTTAGGGAAATTGATCATCAGGAAGATGGGATATTTTACTCTACAATGTCCTTAGGAAGTTTTATAGCACTCACAAATGTGTACATGGTTACATAGTGGTGTCACTATCTGCTTTTATTAATTAACACTGTCCTTTTTCAAGCTTAGCGTCTATTGCCATTCTGTCATGTTGGTGTCAGGAAAGCTCTGGGTCCTATGTTTTAAGCCATCCTAGGGCCTCCCACACTTTCAATGCAGTATCCTGTGCAATTATTAATTGCGATCCTCCGAGTCACATCAACATCCTCCTAGCGGGTCCCTGAGCCTCCTGTAGGCAGATGTTCGGGTCCTTTCATCTTTGTGTTCCCACCAACTGACTCAGCAGGGACACAGGGAATATTTGCTGTGGACTTTGAATATGCCATTCCCTAACCACACTTGAAAATGCAGATATTCCATAGGACCTCAATAAACAGAACAGGAATGGACACAAAATGTCTGAAATGTCATGAGCTATGTTTGGTTCATGTTCACAAACTTTTATTTCCTCCTCCAAAATCTCATCAGAGTGGAATTAAGGTGAAACTATAGGTTCACTCATTTTTCATAACATCTGTTTCCCAAGAGATACTATATCACTTAGGTCCCTCAGCAAGCCTTGCGCATATGGTTCTACTGTAATTGGTTATTCTTACTGGTGCTGGAGATAAAATCTTCATCATCATCAATGCCTGATCCAGAAAAACTGAGGAATTTGTCTGCTTCATCTTCAGTTTCCTCATTTGGCTTCCAGCCTGTTGGCTTGGTATTTGACTCCGTACCTGTTGTGGTGACTTTCGTTAGTCGTTGAGCTGGCCACCAAGCAACCCATTTCACCAAGGAGGAAAGTTAGGCATGGGAGGTATTATGGAATGCTCAAGAATTGTAAGAAGAAAGTGAGAGAGTGGGTTTGTATATCTGCAAACCCTCATCTCTGAAGTGAATATGTGGCTCTTGGAAAGACTTTCCATGCTCTTTACAACTCAACATTCTTTAAGGAGGAAGAGAATAACCTTAGGTGAAACCTCCCTCAGAGGTTAGAAAAAACGGCAAGAAAACATGGGCCTATGCCAATTCCCTCTTGCTTTCCAATGTTTTTATTACTACATTTTAGATTATTCTCTTAAAGCTGGGGTATCAGGACAAGAGTAGGAAGGTTTCACATATTCCTATTGGCCCTGTCAAGACACTTTCAAAAAAACAAGTTCCTAAAATTCTATAGTTACAATCATATTTTAAAAATTCATTTGTTTTCTATTATTCTTACTTCTTGTGGGGGTTTATTGGCTCTATGAAGTCAGGAGTTTCTTGACACTTCTAACAAGGTGCATGCCATTTCTCTGTCTTTGTCTTTCATTAGCTCTTGTGTCTCTACTGGGAATAGAAGGAACACTGCTCATCCCCATAGAGGAAAAAGTCAATTGACAGAAATGTTCTTGTCATTTATAATCAACCAAGAGTGTTCAAAGAGGTCTACAGCAGTGGCCCAGAGTCCAGATTCTGAGAATTTCTCACTTCCAATTTTTGGATACTGCTTTAAAAAAGAAATGAAAACCTTTGACCTCATCTCGGCAGTTACTGCAAAAAGCTTCTCTTTACTAAAAAGGACTCTTCTAACTTGTGAATGCCATCCAGGCTATCTTATGGTATCACCATCTGCTTCTCTTACTATGGTGGCCAACCCAAGACTAAATGAATTGATAGAAACCTACGTTTTGATAGAGATGCCTATGTTATTTTACACTCATAAAAAAGTTTTTGATTTTGATAATTTAAGGATATGCGCAGGCAATCTTTTTGAGTTGAAATGTTCTGTTATCACCAAAAGTATGGCCTACTTTGTAATTTCCTAATTAACTTTATCCTAGGCTATATTAATTGCAAACCATGTATTAGTGATATTAAAACAAACATAAAAATGTCAGAGTTCATGATCCTTCCTAAATTGACACATACATTTGTAAGACAGAATAGTATTTAGACTTTAACCACATCCTATCGGTTAATGAGATTAATTAAAGGTTGTCAAAGAGGCATATGACATATGATATCTGTATCTCATTACCAGGCATCTTCGTTGTTGTATGAAGATGACTCTTGGACTCAAGAGCTGATGGTTGAAAAAACCATGAAAACCAGTTCTGAGCTTCTTGCCTCTTGGATGGTGTTTCGGGGGTGGTCATCAAGGCTGTTGTAACCATGATTGAATTGATTGTTGAAATGTTAATTATCAGTTCCTAAGAAATAGCATGGAAAACGTTCTCACTCTCTCCCTACCCAGGGAATCCTCTCTTCTTGACATCGGTGGTAGAAAGAGGGGAAAGGAGAAGAAGCTCTGGTTTTTTCAGGAGCCCAAACGGAAGTCCATAGAGTGTCAGAGATGGAGGGACCTTAAAGGTCAAGTGGGCAACGCTTTCATCTTAAGATGAAAAACTGGTGTGCCCAGTTGGCAACAGAGAAGTCTCTAAAATTGCCTAGGAACTATTTAAAGTTCCAGTTTATAAAACAGAACAAGGGTTGAATATTTGTCTCCTTCCGCATGAGGCCAGATTAAGACCTGTGTTGAAAATTTCAGAAATAGAATGTTCTAAAAACTAAAATTAAAGTATCAGGTGATATTTTAAACAATTTAAGATCCTCTCCAAATCTGAGCATCTGTGATTTTAGTGGCCAGTTCTAAGGAACCCAAGCCCTTTGATATTCCTCACAATTGAAAGTAGCTAACCAATATCATTCCCAGGAGGGTATGATATTCTGCTGAAAGTGCAGGTCTGTTAACCCCATGAATCCCAAATGCAAGGGAGATGGGACAGGAAGAGGGAACAGGAAATTGTCTTCCCACCTTTATCCAAGGAGGGTGGACATTCCCTAAAGACTTTGCCCCAAATTATTTTCATTTCAATATTGTACTTTGCAAGAAACAGCAGTCCATTTTTGGGTTCCATTTTTTTAAAAAAAAAATAGGATATTATATCAAAATAAACAGGAATAAATGAAGGGACCCGATGACCCTGCCAATACCAAAGCAACAGTCTCCATTTGAGCTCTCCCAAAGGCTGCAAAGTATATCACTGTGATGCATATGGAAATATGAAATCATAGGAAACCAAAAAACCAGGATAAGTTCAAGCAGAGAAAAGCCAAAGCCATCAATAAGTTTCCAAATACAACGATCAGTGAGATTTCCTTTGCTGGCTGTCAAGAAAGCTGAGGAACAAGAAGAAACAGCCACGGAACCCTTTTGTTCACACTGTTTGTCCTATGAAGACGCAACATACATGTCAGCATAACAAACACCATCTTCCTTATCCTCTTCTCACACCCACCCACCTCAGCACGACACTAATCACAGCAGAGCATCAGCAGAGTTTCTTAACATGATCATTTGTAGAATGAAGGAGATAATTTATCAGTGTCGTATGAGGTAATATATAAGGTCATTTTTCCATTTCTATAACACCCTGTATGTAGATAGAATACCTATTTATAAATATGACCTTATTATTTGTCAATATAAGTCCATAAATGAAGAAATCCCCATTACCCCCAAGTATTATAGACTGATCCTCTTTCCCAATTCTCCAGACAAAGCTTCCAAGTAAAAATCCCTGAAAGCTAGTGACCAAATGTCCCCAGAGCTTACTTGTGACCCCTATATACATACATAAAGCAACAGGTCATTGCCATTTTTTTAGAACTTTCATAAAAAGTTTTCAGTGTCCAAAGGAATAAAAAAAAATCTGTTTCCTATTCACAAATCTCTCTTATTTATTGATATGATTTTTTGGTCAGTAGATGTCTTTCTAGAGGTCACCTCCTGAATGACTCTTCTAATCATAGGAAAAATTATCTGACTCTGCATTCATGTTGCCAAAATGAAAGTAGGACATTTAGGAGATGATAGATCCTTGAGTCTCTATGGCCATTGAATGGTATCAGAACCTGATGCCAGCAAGTGTTGTGAGATGTCTTTCTGTACACTGTGAATATACTTTACTAATCCCACATCAAGCAAAGGTGCTGTCTATATATGATAATGCATACTCATTCTTAACACCTCACTGAAGACAGGTGACAAGCAAAAGATACAATGGTTTACCTGTAGATGCTGTCGTGGGCTCCTGAGTCTGAGTCGTGGACTGTGAATTACCAAACCAAAACCACATCCAATTATTTTGTTTCTGAGCTGCTGCATGGTTGTTTGAGTGCACAGTTGAGGCAACTAGATTAATTATGAAAATATCATTTAGTGAGATTCCCCTATAAAACCTGTACTCTGCCCTATGTAGAATACCTCTATTATAGAATAAGGATTTAAAAAGGAAAGTTACAGTTCACCTTTCTCTTCCCAGCCTCCTAACATTTCACAAAATCTGAGAACAGCATTAAAAAGGAAAATCAGGGCATCAACCCAATGCTTCTCAATCTTCTGCTCAAACCTCCTCAAATCACGATCAGAGAAATCTCAAGCAGCAAATTAACTGTGATAGGGAGAGATTTGCTCTTCTCCTAAAGGCATCACTGAGTCATGATTCAGTGCAGCATAGCTTATGATGATTTCCATTCACTTATCTTCAGAGGGTCTTTGAGGATGTCTGTATCTTTCTGTCTGTTTAACATTGTACCCAGGTAGCCTGTGACAACTGGCATTTCAAAGCTCCACCCCCACTCATCAATGATAAGTTAAAATTTACAATTGCCAACAATTTTCAAGAGAGTGGGTATTAAAATGTTGCCATTAGATGAACTTTTCCCCACTTATCTGTCACTTTGCCACATAGAACTGGTAAAAGCAAACAATTGTTGAACTCTATTCAAGTTAGAGAAAGACTAATAAGAACATTTGTTAATTAACAAAAAAAGGTCTTTCTTCTGACTTCCAAGTTGGACCAGTTTCCAGAATGGTCCCCCATAGAAATAAAATGGCAAATACCATTGGAATAAATGTCTGGATCAGGTGAGGCTTTAAAAAGAAAATGTTTTAAATCAAACCCTCTCTGAAAATCTGTGTTCTTCTCATACTGTCGGTGGTTCTTGCATACCATGGAGAACCTACTGGATCCCACATGAACTCCAGTTTAGAACTGGGACATCACACATAGAGAACACCAAAGATCACATTAGTGAAAGCAGAGACAGAAGTTACCCACAATGCCATCAGTAAGGAACCCACAAGACTCCACAGACTTCCCACAATCGAAAATTGTGCTAAAAATGCTTCATTTCCAGCCCTCACCTTGAAGTACCCTGAAAACGCAGCTAACAAGAAATGGACATACAGAAGACAAATGAGCATTATTTCCGTCTCCCTAGATGGAGTGTGTGAGAGGAGACAATTAGTGACAGCTAAGACATCAGTTTCCCGTATGCCCCGCCCACCGAAGCTCATGCAACCAAAAACAAATTATTCATTTGACACCCAGAAGACAGGAAGTAGAACTTTCTAAGGCAGGGGCCTATTTCCTAAATTAGTTTAGGCTTCTTGATTCCAGAGAATTTCAGGTGACCAATAAGAAAGGGCTGATGACCCACCTCCAGGCAGACTCTTCCAAAAATAACATGTATAATTAACAGCCTGTGAGGAAACTGTTGTTCTTGCCAGTTTTCCGGGTTGCCACCCAATGAGCTCCCTTGAGGGAGGAATGAGCTGGTTAAGCTTCTTCCAAGTCCTTAGCCAGCCTAGCTCTTGACTTCTGCTCCCCAGCATCCTAATCTACATCTATGCTCTCACACTATGTCACAACCCTCCGCCCAACAGTAAGAGGTAAGCCCTTGGGAAGCTCTTTCTTTTGGATTAAGAAAGTAGGACTCTACTCAGAAGGCTTATCAGTGCCAACTCTGAGAGGTCACATGCTATGTCCAAGTAAACTTACCCTGGTGGGTGAATTAACTTTAACCTCTCTTCCTTACCCATTAAAAGGAACTAAGTTACATACTCTGTAAGAAAGAAAACATAATTTCCTTTTCCCTCAAATCCTGAACGTTTTGTTGTTGTTAAATTTCACACATTCCTTTCCTTTGACTTCTGAGCTAGGATGTTCTGTCTATGAAGGTAGATCCACCTCTGACCCCCATAAACTAGAGCACTGTCTGGAACAGAGAGGATACACAATGTGGAGTGAATGGATTTTCACCTCACTCACCCTGGCTTCTGTTTGATACTACCCTCTAACTACCCTGTAGTTACCATCAGAGAATAAATGATCTGGGAGGGTATGGGAAACTTGAACAGATATGCCTTGTGTGCAAGATTGAAGTCTGTGTACTTGTTCATGGGTGGAGGCCAGAGGTTGACATAAAGATGTTTTCCACCTTACTTTTTGAGATGGGTTCTCTCACTGAACCTGCAGCTTACTCATTTGATTAGACTGGCAGGTCAGCAAGTTGGAGGCTTCTGTCTGTCTCACTAGTGTGAGGACTGCAGATCATGCTATCATGTTCACATTTTTATGTGGATGCTGAGGATCCAAAGACCCAAGATCTCATGCTTGCAAAGCCAGCACTGGACCCACTGAGTTGTCTCTAAGCCCCCAGAATCTGGTGGAGTTTTTTTTTTTTTTTTTTGGACAGATTTCAAAGAATTTTCTAGGAATGACTGGAATCCTGCTCCTGTTCACATCACCCTTTCCCCCCAGTCAGCAACCTGATAACAGGAATTAAAAACACTGCTGAGTTCAACTTACACCAGAGTGCTGTGGAGGCTTCTTGGCTTCTGAGTGTCTGAGGGAAAGGGGTCCTATCTTGAATATTCACAAGCCAGTACATTACTGCCAAACCGTGAAGAAGCCAGAGCTCCACCCCTTGTGAGTTGCAGCCAGGAAATAAGAAAATCCACACCATACTAGGATACCCAGTGAAGACGTGGTTGCCCTTTTTAGTTTGAATAATTCTCCACAGAAGGAGCCCAGTCAACTGAGACTCTGTGCTAAAACGAACAATAAAGGAAGTACAGAAGAGAAAATGGAGGAGTTAAGGGACTCTAAACACCTTTCTAACAGAGCCCAGCTGACCAAGCCAGGGTCATCCAATAAAGCACGTGTACAATCTTTCCCTTCTGCCATCCTCACATACTCACCCCAAAAGCATTGGGATCTTGCCTAACAGATGCAGTCTAGAGCTCTAGCGCTGATAAAGGTACTCAGAAACCCCCTCACACCACTGGGAGTTAGACCATGCTCTAGTGAATATATAGGCAACACAAATTGGATTTGGTATTTTTCCTTCCTTCTTTCTTTCTTCCTTCCTTCCTTCCTTCCTTTCTTTCTTTCTTTCTTTCTTTCTTTCTTTCTTTCTTTTGTTTTTATTTTTAAGAGAAGTCATTTGGTGGGGAGTTGGACATGGGAGGACTGGGAAGTGAGTGTGATTGGGTGTGTTATATGAAATTCCCCAATAGTCAATAAACATATTATGTTTGAAAGATAAAACCCTTGACATTGGTTTCCTTTGACCAAAACAAAGGAATGGCTTAGAAAATTCTGGTTGTGGAATATAACTGGATATTACACAATCAGAACATTGAGAAAAAATCAGATTAAAACATAGGATTTTAGGGACGATTATAAAAGGAACCTGTGGAATAAAGTACACGCTGCAGCCCCTAACTTTAATAGAATAGTCTTTGCATTCTATTCTAAAGCATCAAGAATGAAATAAGCAATACCAAAGATTCTTTCTGCAAGAGGCCTGAGGCATTGCTCAGTCATAGGAAACGAGAGAAAAGAGGCACCTCCCTGAGGTGGCACATAACATCCCAAGTTAAGAGGTACAGTACTGGAGATGGGGAGAATTGTGAAGAGCCAATGAACCCTCTAGGCCCAGGAGCCCCAACTTCTCAAACAATGTCACTCAGATCTAGATGTCTAGGGATATATATATATATATATATATATATATGTATATATATATATATATATATATATATATATATGTGTGTATATATATATATATATGTATATATCAGAAAGCACACTCCAGAGTGTGCATCACTCAGGCCAGTCACTGGCATTCTGTCAAGAACTGTTATAAGAAAAACACAGTGATTCCCTTCTCCTTACTGGTGGCCTGGGTGCTCCTGTAGGGATCATCCTGGTCTTCATTTGAATGAAATGAGGGAAAGTGGGAGGGAAACACAGAGACCCCTGTGGTGCTCTTTTCACTGGAGAACCCACTGCTGACATCATCATCTGTAGTATTTGAGGCTTCGATGTCTTCTTGGTGTGTTCTATACTCGCCCTTCTTGCTGTAACGGGTACCATCCCGGTTAACAATAGCTGAAGGAGACAGAGAGACACTTTTAGAATGTCACAGCTGTTATATCTTGAGCATAGAAAAGACAGAGGGTTGTCGTATAACATGACTTTGAAGCTATTTTCTTTTGACTTAAAAACCTCTGTCTGTTTAGTGCTGAGATGTAGTAGTGGGTAAGATGCTCTGGAAATGGAGAGGAGAAACTGAGTTACTAACGAGTCCTCACATTTGAATGTGAGCATCAGACAGCTCTAGTTAAGGTAATCTTGTGAGCTTTAGCTTCCTCATTAGTAGAGAAATGCCACTGTCTTCTGTATGGGTTCATGAGCTATATGTGATACACTGGGATTAGCATCCAGCATAGTAAAGATAACTGGAGACTCCATCGGTGTCCCTCCCACTCCATACAGTCCCCTCAGAAATCTGTATAAATTTTGTTGCCATTAATTTCATCTATCTCCATAAAGAATCTGAAATAGCAGTTGTATTGCCTCTACAAAGAAGATATATTTGCAATTCATTAGAAAGATTGTTTCTAAGGGGTAACTTGTCAATTTAAGCAAATCCTTATTTCTGGCTAGAAAACTAGTTTGTCTAAATATTTCCAGAGTTTCAATCATCCTCAGGGAAATTCAACCTTAAAATTAGCAAACACAAGCACACACAAGCACACAAACACACACACACACACACACACACACACATCCCAGAATCTTTGGTCTAATAAACAATTGACCAAAATGAACCAGAGGAGAAGTATAAATTAATTACTTCATTATCCACCCATAAAATGTATTTTCTGCCTTTAGCCTCAGCCATTTGATATACAAGGCTACCTACGTGTGCACTTCTCTGGGAATATTTTCTACTGAATTGCATGGATGGCTGCAGTAGAATTATGTAACATTGTAAACAATTGTCCCACCTCCTGGTTTAATAAAAATGCTGATTGGCTGAAGGCAGACAGGAAGTACGGGCAGGGATACCAGACTAAGAAAACTCTGGGAACAGGAAGAACATAGCAGAGATGTGAAAAATGCCACAGACTTGCCAGACAAGCCAGAAGATGCAGAGGATAACTATGCTTCTCTGAGAAAAGGTACTGAGCCACATGGCTGAACAGGATAAGAGTCATGGGTTAGTTTAAGAGCAAGAGCTAGTAAGTTATATGTCTGAGCCCCAGGTCAATCAGTGTATAATTAATACAAGCATCGGTGTGTTTTAGTGGGACTATGGGACTGCGGTCTGAAAGTCTGGGCCACCAGGCTAGGCCGGGAAGTCTGAGCCATGAGACTAGACCGGAAAGTCCAGGCCAGAAACCTTATACAACAGATGGCACCAAATATTCTCACTGTTTTGCTATCTAGTTTGCTTAAATGAAACTATCAGTAAACCAATGTTAGAAAACATTCCAAGGTCTCAATCACCCTGATAATGTCTGCAGAGAAAGAGCTCATAAGATTACTGCTAAGGGCTACATTCCTCTGCTGAACTTCAAGGCAAGTTATATTGCCTTACCATTTTTTTTTTAAAGTATTATCTATTTAATATTTGGGCGTGTGCACTTGTATGAGTTAATGTGCATTATGTGTGTACAGGAGCCCACAGAGGCTAGAAGAAGGTGTTATGTTTTCTCGAATTTGAGTTATAGGCAGATGTAACATCCATGTTGATACTGGGAACTGAACCCAGGTTCTATGCAAAAGCAGTTTGTGCTCTCAACATGGAGCCATCTTATAAAGAATGAGGTTTATCTTGCGTATGGCCCTTGACTGTAGGATGAGAAGTTCAAGAACGCCACCCCAGTGTCTGCTTGGAATCTGCTGAGGGACTTCTTAATGTCTGCCATCATGTGGCAGAGAACATCGTGTGATTAGATAGTGATCCAGCCAGTTCAGGGTTTTCTTCTCGCCTTATAAAGCTACTGATGTCATCAGGCCTCACTTTCTTTATTCCATCCACTCATAACTACTTCTCAAAGATCACAGCACTAATTACTATTAATGTGTAAAATTGAGAGTTATGTATCCAACACATGAGCTCTTAGTGTAGACATAGTCAACCCATGGTATTGATCAAACTTTCAGAAATCTGGACTTTGGAGGAAATATCCAGAAACCCATGGAAATTAGGCATTTCTTAAGGATCTGATGTAGGCCAGTCACACATGAGACACATTAGAATCACATGATAATGCTTATATGCTGTGTCTTACACACGAGAAAACTGAAGCTCAGGAAAAGTCATTGCTCTCATATCACATAGTAGCTGTTGGGATGTGAAGCATCCTCTGACTGCTACAGAGCACAGGCCAAGAGAGAGCTGGATTTCCATAGTTCAGGGAGAGCTCAACTCAGTGCTGCTGTGCCCACACGCCCTGCTGGGGTCTGGCTTCAAGGAAGCAGAAATAAGCCTTTTCAATATTTCTTTTCTTCCCAATGAGAGGAGAAGCAGAGCACCAGGGTTTATACATTAACTTGTTGAAAAGTTCTGATGAGTGTTTTCCATCTTCTAAATTGATGCATTCAATTTTCTATAATGATCTGAGGTGGGTATGATATAAATGACATTGAAACACATGCTAGAAAGCTTGTGGCCTTCATAACCATGCACTTAGTTGTATCAACAAGAAGATTCCCATGCCGGTGTCTCCATGCCTTAACCTTCCCTGTTAGACAGAACTCAGCTCAGGTGTGTGTGGTCTTCTACAGCTAAGTCGAAAACTATTATTCACTTTGTCTTGTACTTAACTTGATTTTTAAGGTTACCTTTAATTTATGACAAGTGGTATTAGTTTTCCACTTGCAGTTTCTTTTAAAAACAAATGTATTTTATGTAGGAGGGAATAGGGATAGTCAAGTAAATGACGGTGCTGTAGAGTACACAGACGGTTTCCTGATGTGTGAAAACAGTTTTCAAATGACTGATGTTTCCAGAACAGGGCATAGGTATAAATCAGCGAAAAGTTTCAAGCCCTCATGTTAAGGGGAACAGGTTTTGTGGAAGCACAGCCATTAGCCCCTTAGAGAGACAACTGAACAGTCAATGTTAATATTCACAGTAGAAAACACACCAGATGCCTTTCCCAAGAATGAGACAAACCACCCCAAACTAGAATGGGTACATACTTATAGTAACTTGTCCCTCGAAGGAACTGGGCAGGTCTGTGACCGATGTACAGTCTTCTTCAGGGGGAGCTATGGGGAAGGACCAAAAAAAAATTGCATGAAATAAAAATAAATGATTTTTTAAAACCTCCCAGCTAATGTGTCCTATTAGTCAATTACAATAGAATTTTACTCTAATTTGTCCTAAATAAGTTTCTCTCCTTGAAACTTGGTAAATGTGAGGAACTTCTCCACCCTTTTAGATGTGTTTTTACAGTCTTACTTAACTTCAAAATTTCCAATAAACTTACATCTCCATTCCAGCAACTTCATTTATTAAGAAACACATGTGTTCTAGGGCAAGTGTGTTTACGTCTGTAATCCCAGAGCTGTGGAAATAGACCGAGATATACAAGGACTAGAAGAGACATGTGTTCCATATCCAGCACTGTCTGATGTTTCATTTTAATTAGGAATAAGATAGACATGGCCCTTCTCCAGTTAAACATTTTTTAATAGAGGATTCTAAATGTCTTTTCTATTGAAAAAGAAATGTATAATAATTGTGAAAAAGTTATCATGAAACCATATACAGACAGGCTATCATGAAAACTCATTTGTAACCAGTGATTGACCAGTGATTGACATGAACATCAGAAAACTATGAAGATTAAGATAATATAACCAATGAATTTACCTGTTAGCTAAAATACTTAGTAACCAACAAATTCCCAGTTTTTATTAAAGGATTAGTGGCTTTATTAATTTGGCTCATAGTTATGAATGCCTCCTCCATGTGCAGGGCTCTACAGCACGCAGTTGGGCTGGCCACCTCTGCCATGGACATCCATGCTGCCTTGAAATTTATCACTTGACTTATTTTCATTGCCTTCCATTTATCTTCTACTCCATGACTTTTTAAGGATCCCATGCTATCATTTGGGCAAGCTGGTCACCCCCAGATGTTTCCAGGAGCTTTCTGGCCAGTACTGTCTGACACCCTCAGAAGCCAGGACCAGTAATTCCTGACTTGTGTGCTATTCCTTGAATCTTCAAAGCAGACCACAGCAACTTAACCACCACTCTAGTCATGCCCAGATGCTCCATCAGTAAGTATGGAACTCTCAAACTCTGGAGAGCTATAATGTAGTGTTGTAGTCATGTAAAGGTTGGTCCATTTGTGTAATATAGGGATACCCCATTCATTTGTTTTCTTGAGACACAGGCTACTCTTACTCTCATGATCCTCCTGCCTAAACATCTTAAGTGCTGGGGTTACAAGAGCGTCGCCATTACACCCAGCTGTATAACAACGTAGTGTGTATGTTCACTTAAATGTTAGATGACAATTTCTTAGGTTGGTTTCTTCTACAGTTGCTCTCTGACAGAGAATGGAAGGAAAAAATTGATGGGTGGGTGGATGCACATACTCATGCATGGAGGTTTGGAGGGACAGAGACAGAACAATGGCAGAAAACTGTCGCAGGGAAGGCAAGTCCTAAGCATTTTTAAGCTCCCTGTCATAAACTGTTGCACACTATTAGCACAGACAGAAGCAGAAATTGGGCAAACAGGTAGTGGCTGCTTCTTAGTTTTTAGAAACACCCTTGCTAAATATTAAGAGACTTTTTTTCCAATCAGCTAACAGCTGTAGACATTCAACAGGAGGAGACTGAGTTTTAGGGAAAGTATTCTTGCAAAAGTTGCTGTGAAAAAATTCTTAAAGAGAACCTTGAAACAAAAAAAAAGCCATTGATGATGAGCTCAGTATTCCACACCTTCCTGACACCTGTCACCATAGCATATCACCTTTCTATTTCTTCTTCATGTGCACTATAATATAAAATTCTCTTGCTCAGCTTACTTTCATATGAATCTCACAGCACTCACTCCCTGCTCTCCATCTCACCACAGGGATGCACGGCCTCTTAAAAAATGAGCAGTAAGTTCATCTGCTTGTGTGAGAACAGAGAGACATGTCGTGGATATTTGCCAAATGGGAGGAAAAGGGAGGAAAGATCTCACTTCTCCAAGAGAGCATTCCTAAGATGCTCTCTCCTAAAATGGTCCACAGAGGTCAGTTCCAGAAGCCTGTGGATACACCTGGAAAGCAATGTCACAAGTAGTTATTAAAATGTTAATTGAGTTTCTCTAAGGGCCACTCAGCATTCGCAGGCCAGGTCATTGGGGGGGGGGGGGGGTAGACCAAGGTCATCCAATATAATATTTCTCTAGCTCTTTATTCCTTAAAAATATTCTTCAGAACCCCCTTATTTGACCATGTAGCTACTGGAGAGATATGAAAAGTACCTATTCTCTTTGTTTTAGAGCTGAACCAATCTATGAGGTGTTTTTAGTATTTGGACATGGAACATTCCCAGAAATGGCCTGTGAGTTTCCAGAAGTGAAGTTGTAATGAACAGGGCATGTCAACAACGCTGAGGTTGGTCTATAATGAGAATGTGTCCCCATGGAGCCTCTTCATGCTCCATTTCGCATAAAATTTTATGCAGAAGTCAAATCTTGCCAGGATGCCAAGATGCATGGTGACCCAAATATGCAGTTAACATATTCATGCCTGTGTCCACTCATGTGACCATTAGATGGAGCTTCACCCTCTTAAGCAATGTGCTCCTGTGACTGTCCCTGAGTACAGGAACTTGTTAAAGAAATACTAAGCTGGGCTTCCCCAGGGCTGTATTCTCAGAAAGTTTGGCTCCACTGGCTCCAAAGGGCTAAGATAATAATTGTCAGTCTCTTGATGCCAGGCAGAAAGAGTGCTTCTTCCAGGGTTGATACCTTGTAGGTGTTCGATAAGTGTATTTTCCAAACAATTCTCAAATAAATGAGTGGATGGAAACAATCGTGAATGTAAAATCTGCTCCCTAATTCTACCCTATGAAGAGAATAGGAAATGTCATGGAAATCAAGTTTTTAAAAATGGGCTGGAATCAATCATCTTTGTCGCTTCCCTAGAAGTCACCAGGCTCATCATGTTGGGCCTTTAGATACCGAGAGACATGGCAGAAAAAAAAATAATAAAAAAGATCAGAAAACCTTTTCCAGGAGGCTGCTTTATTTTTATTGGAAAGTCACAGAAATCTGGGTTTTAAGTGTGTCGGAGTCATCTGCTATGGCATTGCTGGTTCTTCTCCCTGTTGGTAGGGGCTCCCTCCCCTCCCCAGGGACCTCCAGGTTGCAGTCCCTGGGCTAAGGATAATCCAAGATTCTTCCCAAGACATCCTTGGCAAGATTGACAAGATAAACTTGACTGCCAAGTTCTTCTCTTCATGTTCCAGGAATATGCCAATCCCCAGCCACATTCATTCCTGCCTCTCCTCTCTGTATTTTCTGTCTTAATGCTTCAAGAGATTGTTAATTCTTTTAAGACAAAAAACATACTTTCTGGTTCTTTCTTACCTTCAGTTTACTTAGCACAATAGTGTGAAGATAGTACTAATAAATAAATATTGCCTTTGTACTTAAGAAAAAAAATTATAAAAGTTTATCAACATGGAGTCAATCTAAAAAATAGAAAAATGAAAAGTAGTATTATTTTTAACTTTACTACTTTTAACACAGTCATTTTGGGGATGAAGAAGATGTCTAGAACTTCTCCTGGTTTTCAACTGAATGAAGACCTACTTCCCTAAGGAGAAGACAGTTCATCATCACTGTGGAACCCTGTACTGAGGATGGACCCAAACTCAGGGGCACCATGAAGGGTAAGAAGAAAAGCCGTAGTGGCTGTTTGCCTGGCTCGCTTCCATTCCTGGCCATAAAACAATGTGTGCTTTTGCCTGCTTCAATTAAATGTCTCAGAACCTTAACTCAAAGTGACAGCAACTTGCAAAGCAGCTGGGACAGTGTGGGAACACAGCCGTGTGATTTATTACACACACTCACTGAACAAGATTCAGCACGAGAAGCAAAAACAGAACCCAAAGACTGAGCTGCTGGTGGGTCACACACCAAGCAGTCTTTGCCACCTGTTAACCCCTTTATTCCTGACCCCTTGCACAGAGATGGAAGAAGTTAAGCCAGGATGCTCTGTGCCTGCTTCCTGCTTATCCATCTGAGCTTTGTTTTATTATATTGAGTATGGGTAGTGCCTTGTATAGTTTTGGATGAATTTCCCTACTTTGATCAAACTCCATGTGTGTGTTTGTTCATATGATAGTGATAGGTAAACTTGTGGGTTTTGCTTTTCCTCCTTGTCGTGTGTAAATAATTCACTGGGTCATATACTGTATTCCAGCCACTTGGCTTTAAGACACGCTCTTCCCACAACCTCTAGATTTCTCCTCTGGAACCCCACTCTGATCCTCACTACTTATGCGACAGTGGGTAGGTGGCACTGGCACAGCCTAAGAACCCTGACATAATCTCTGGCTGCCCTTGACTTACCATTACCTAAAAGCTCTGGGAGTTTTTATATCCACCATGTTATACTAGCTACGATTCCATAGGGATAAAATCTTTAGCCGCTCTCTGGCATATTTAACATCTTCCTTTCATATTTAAGGGAAATTTACAGACCTGGAAGATGTGACAAGTTCACTTCACGGCTTTTCTTGTCCTACTACATAGTTTCAATCCCTCCAGGGGGATAGAAGACAGCTTGAGAACTGAGACTTCTGATTGTTGACATTTAAAACTTTGACATTATGGTTTCAGCTCTTCCCAAAGGACTCTGGAAATGTATCGTGAACAGAATTCTTTGATTTTTTTTTTTTTTTTTTTTTTTTGTGGCGGCTTGAATAGACTTGTAAGTATGACTTCTAAGCTCATGGTTGGAAAGGGTCTCATGGACAAAGGAGGGAAGCCCAGCACTTCTGTCTTCACCGAGCTTTCTTATTCATGGTGGTCTCAACCATTGGGTAAGGGGCCTTTTCAAGAAGGTCAATCACACCTTCTGCCTTTCCTCTAGCTCCATTTATGATAATACTCTCAGCCATTTGGCTTGAATCCTCTATTAATAAATGGGCACCACTTTCTTTAGAAACTGTTTTCCAAAACACTGGAGGCTCTAACTCCTTTGCCTATAGCTCTGTCTGCCCACCACTGGGCTTTTGCCACCTTAATTCCTTGGTATTTGGTGGGCAGAATTAAGAATGTTTCTGTTGCCAGCTTCAGAAACATTGGCATTGCCAGCTTCATATGGCCTTCCCATTTGCCAAGAGCATCACCCCCTTACTTTGATCTTGGTTCCCCTAAACACTTCCTCAGATGATCTTGGTTCCCCATTCACCTCTCAAATGAAAATCATCTTTGGAGCTTGTGCCTTCCTATGGTGCTTTCTTCTTTGGGATTTTCCAACCTTGTGTAAAAGTACTGATGTGTAATTGTTCATCATCTGATTCCCAAATTCAGCGCATTAGTACCATGAATATAGGAATCCATGAATTGTGGAGTCTCTCAGGACTCACCTTGAGTGGAAGCTTCAGAAAGCCCTACCCCTTCTTTGACTCAACAACTGTCAGCCATCCATGCTCCCATAGGCAACCCAAAGACCATGCACTTAGAACCAACCTGAGGCATTGAAGCAGTATGTGTCATAGTGAGAGGTATTGGATGTGAGGACATACACTCCTGTGTTGTTGGCTGCACAGATGGCATTGGGAGTGATCCTTGGGATCACCACATGGCCTTCTATGAACCCATACCTGCCAAGGAAAAACATCAAGTTATTAACATGCATGGTCACGACATCATATCATAATATCCAATCAAATGACATTAAATGCAACACAAAACTACGCTTATTAACCCTTAGGGATGCTGGGGTCCCAGTAACTGAGTTCCATAAAATCTAAAAATAATAGCACAGGAAACTAAAGGAGATCAAAACTGACAGAGACAGAGATTTTGTTTAAACACTGGGAGCTGGTGATTTTTCTTGATTTTAAACAAAAAGATTCATGAATAAAAAAAATTGTTCCATATAAAATTTATGGCAACATTGCTACTAAAGGCATAGGAAACCTGAGTTACGGAAGAGAACGCTATGCTGTGAGATTTGATGCTGAATTAACTTTCTTTTTTCAAAAAAAAACCAAAAACCAAAAAGACATAATCTAAGCCATCCCCCTAAGACAGCAAGTGGAGCGGCCTTCCTTTCCAGCTAAGACTTCGGATCTGCCTTGTTTCTCACCCGGTACTTCCTCTTGTTCCCACCTTCTCCCTGGAAACCCCCACTCCTTACTCCACTATTACCGACACAGCCTTGCTCCTGTGCTGGGCACACAGTGTGTTTGACTTTGTGAGCAACCCAGACTGGTGGAGTGGAGACGAATCGCCATCACTGAACGGAGAACAATGGCAGTTGGGGAAGTAGGTGGCAGTAGTTCACTTATCAAAGGCCTTCAGGCAGCACACGGTCCCCTCCTACAGCCACCTACAGCCACCTGGGAGTTCGCTGGGCTGGAGGCCCTTCCAGGTATAGTGCGCAGCACCACCATCCTAGTGGCCAGCTAAAGAAAACACGAAATGCCACAAAACATGGTTTGTGTGCCAGAGAAAATTCTACTCGAAAGTGATGAGGGGCTGTGTCCGAAAGAAAACAGAGAGGGAGGTGCTCCATTAAGCTGGGTCTCAGAGGTGCAGTGCAGGCTAAAATGCACCTTTTAATCTCCCCTGAGGGGCAACAGCACAGACTGAAGCACCCTGCTATGGAAATGAGAGTGACTTGGAAGCTCCTGAGCTCAAAGTCTCTCCTGTCGGTGTTGCAATGGAAGCAGAATGACTAATTCCTCATTCAAACCAACAGACTGGTTTCCCCAAAGTCTCCTTTAGCTCATCATGGTGGGAAAGCACACAATTAAACAGTAAGTTCTAAGGGACCTGAGAGTTGCCACTAATAGGGTGGGGCAGACAAGACAGAAGGCCCTGATGAGGTTTGGACCAAGCCTGTGAGACTATGCCTTCTGTCTTTTGGCAGCTGATCTGATTCCATAGCTACCTGAGGGAAATTATGAAAGTGAGTTTTGAAACACTTAATACCAGTCATGGGTGCATGCAAAGGTTTTTCTTCATGTGTTTTTCTAAATAATACTCCACCACAATAAAATTGCTCTTCACTCTGCCATCCTGCATCATGTTGACTAATATATATGACATTCTAGAATTGAATACATTCATACGTTCTCTTAGTAGCTTACTGTGAATTTTCACCACATCATGCTACCTGACATTGTATTTGCATGTAGTATACATGAGTTGGGGACATTAAAATTTCTATACACGGACATGGCATGGACATGGCATGAATGAGTGACTGTCCACAAGGAGGAAAGATATATTTAAAAAGTACTGGCATCCCCCACCCCAGTCCCTTGTGAGGCTTGGTCGTTATGTTCAGACTGTTCACAACCAAACTGAGACTCTTCTGTTTGCAGGCAGTGTGGTCCATGACAAGCTATAAGGCTGTGTTGTTTCATCTATAAAGAATCTTAGTAATAAACATGACAGTTTAACGATTAAGATTAAGTATGTCTTCAGGATGCTCCCAGCATCTCACACTCTGTTTCTTTGTCTCTCAACAGATGAGAAATCTCTGTGTTTCACAAGTATATCTTAACTATATTTCACAATCATAGGCCAGCTTCCTAAAAGCCCTAGCTTCCCTAGTGACCTAGTCAGTGCCTCATTTTAAAATATAGCCTTGGGGCTTGAATAAATGGTTTTGCTAACTGGCCATCCTTCAGGAAGATAATGGGTCAGGTTCAGCCATTACTCATGCTTTAACATCCTCCCAGACTTAGCTCTGAACACTTATAGACAAATGTCTAGCTGGTGCTGCTCAAGGCAACATGCTTAAACAATGAAAATATTCTCTATATAATCATGCCATTTGGTAAGGCAGCTACCAGGTAAGTAAATGTAGCTAATAGCATCAAAGAAATCATTTTCAAATAACCTAATTTTAATGAGTTTAAAATGTAACTCACTACATGTGGCTAATGGTTACTGTATTAGACAGAGCAAGAGTCCCAGAGATCACTCAAAAGGTGAGTTGCCTGAGTCTGTAACTAGGGAGCAGTGATAGATGCAATTAACTTTAGCTTCCATGAAGAGGGCTGCAGTCAGATTTTCTAAAAGTATTCTGTTTGTATATGTGTGAGCATTGGCGAGGGAGGGGACCACTTAATCTGGAGGCTGCCTAATCTGGAGGCTGAGGTGGGGATTCAGAGCACTTATGACGATTACCCAGATCTTCAAGTGAAATCAAACCATACCAGCCACTGAACTTCCCACTCATAAAAGCCACTGGCTAAGGAAATAAACAAGCCCACAGGATACTCCCTGTCTCTTGTGATTATCCTGGAGCAAAAAGATTTGAGAAAGGTCCTCTGGGGTCTTGAGTCCCTTGTAGAGGACTTCTCGAGGTTTCTGATAACAACTTACTTTAACGTACTTTAAAACTTTTGTATGCTTTTACTTACTTTACCAAACCATAGCAACATTAAGACAACCTAAAAGCTGAGAGAGAGAAAGAAGTTTGAAGAACGTGCTCTGTGTCAAGTCTGCACAGCCAGGACTCTGCCAGCTACCTACTTATCTTAAACACTGTTATTTGCTTTGCGTTTTCTTGTGGTTCCGACAATGATACTGAATGTTTCTTCAAAGCCAGAAGAGTGCTACAGGCACACATTAGGCAGGAGGGTTGCAACTGATATGACCCTAATGGCTTCCCCTGCCCCTCCCCCTCCACGCATGATTCACAAAGGTGTCTTTAGCTGACTTTAACTTCCAGTTGTCATACCGGTTTCAGGTTTGGTCAAATTAATAGGTAGGTCTGCTTCTTTAGGCATGAACACATTCAACTGTCCTGGAGTAGCCTTCCAGCTCTAAGACCTGCCCTTCCCCAGTGTGCTTTCCCCAAGTGAGGGTGCTGGTCTCTTACCTGCATGTTTCAAACCCCTTGCGCAGGGCCTCCTGCATTTGGTTCATGGTGGGCAGAGTGCTGTTGAAAGCTTTGCAGAGGTCAGCTGCCTCAGTCCGTGAGATGCTGTATCGACCATTTTTCTCCACATGAAATACACCTGCATAGCGGCAGGTTATATTCAAATCTGTGGGATCAAACAAGAATGTTAAGGTCTTTTGCATGAACATTTTGCCCAAAATGGTAAGAAATGCTCATAAAATGAAGACATTAAAAGAGACAAATGGGGAGGGAGGAAAAAAAAAAAAAAAAAAAGTTGAACAGCAGGTTGGAGTGATAGCTCAGCCAATAAAGTGCTTACTGTGCAAGCATGAGAAAGTGAGTTTAATCTCCCCAAATCCACATATAAAAAGCTGGGTATCACGGCCAGCATTTGTAATACTAGGGTTGGATGTGACAGGCAGATCCCTTGGGTTCATTGCCCAGCCAGCTTAACCTCTTTGGTGACTTCCAGGCCAATGAGAGGCCTCGTGTCTAAAAACAAGGAGGGTGACAGCTGAGAAATAATAGCCAATGCTTTCTTCTTGCCTCAACATGTATGTGCACATGTGAACAGGCACATAAATGTGAACCTACACACACATGCGTACTGGTGAAAGCCAAATAATTGCACACATTGTCTCACACTTAAAATCCCAGCACGTGGATGTCGAGGCAGGAGAATTACCTAAGCTCAAGGCCAGCTTGGGCTACATGATGAGGTACAGGTCAACTGTAATTACAGTGTAAGACCTTTATCTCAACAACATCAACAAAAATCTAAATAAACATCTCTACTGATGTAGCCTTCAAAATTCACTCTGGCTTTCCAAAGAGACATCAAGATTAAATCAGAGACATGACATCATAAAGGATCCCCATCCTTAAAATATCTCCATCAACAAAGATTTTTTTAAAGCCCATTTTTTAAATTAATATGAACTCATGATAACCTGACAAAACCCAGGAGAGCAATGAAGGAACACAAGTCAAGTACACAACTACAACTACTAAGGAATCTACTCTCTCTCTCTCTCTCTCTCTCTCTCTCTCTCTCTCTCTCTCTCTCACACACACACACACACACACACACACACACACACACACACACGGAGGAAAAATGAAATAGTGTTAAATAAACAGGTCTATAATACATAGCTCTGTATTTGTCACTCTGTTCTCCACTTAGTCTTGTATTAAGAGCATGTTTCCACAATCCACTGGTATTGCTCCTTACTTCTGACACTATATATTCAGCTACACCCAGAATAAACTTTCTTCTGGTCTAGATCAATGTGATGAGGCTACGGACTTCCTTCCTTCCCAGCCTGGGAGTTGCTTGCCCTGCTCCAATCTTTACAAAGCCTTCCCTGACTCCATCAAACACTCTCAGCTCCTCCAGGCCAGAGAACACATACCAACTGTCTTTTCTTTATGGAATGCCCTGTCCTTAGAGTCACATGGATGGATCACTTTTCACTCCACAACATGTTCTCTCAGAGGTGCCCAAGGTACCACCAGACCAGGACTTAAAAACATGGCCCAGAGTCAGACGCAGTTAGCTTTAACCCAGACTCTGGACCTTTCAAAGTTCAAGTCATCTACCATTGAGAAAACTGAAGCTAGAGAAACAAATTGCTGAAGGAAGTGACTGGACCATTTCTCTCAAGAACCACAGGCTGCTCTTGAACCTGATTTTGTTCTATACCTGGAGTGTGCTATACCTGGAGAGAAGGATTTCCCTCCGGAATTGTTCCTTGGTATCTTGAACCCTTGGGTTCTGGGTTGCAGTACCCAAGAAGGTAAGCTTTGCGTAGATATTTAAATGACAAGAAAAAAGAAGCTGGGAATAGAAAGACGAATAAACTTCCAGACACAACTTTTAAGTGACCGAGGCAGAAATTCCTCTTTGGCTGTGTTGAACTCCTTCAACAGGGTGTTGAGTGGAGCAGCTTTCCATGGGCCCAAGGCCCTTCATGTTTGGAACCGGGGAGAGGCACACCTATGCCACTGCTTCACGGTGACAGAGGAGCCCATTATTATGAATTATGATTATTACAGGTGACAGCTGCCTTCTCCTAGAGAAGGAAGCAGGTTCTGAACATGACAAAGCAGTGTCAGACAGATGCAAAAGAAAGTAATGAGAAGTTGCCCTGGAGAGGACATAAGCCAATGTAAGTCGGTTTCTTTGTCCTGGTCTGTGTCTTCAGCAGGCAAGTATTTTAAAAACAAAACCGTGAAACACTGGAAGCCGATGGCGTGAAGAAAGGATGCTTTGTGCCGTCCATTTCTTATCTGTAGGGCCCAGGGTGCTCTCTTAAACCACTCAAGCAGCTCTTGGCTGATGAAGCAGTGTGCACACACAGGAAGGAAATGCACAAGGTCCTTTTGAAATGCTTTTTATTTTTACTGACATTTGCAGCTTAGGTCTCGTTGGCCAGTTTCACAAAGGGACCCTATCACTCAGAGAAGGCAGCCCTTCTAGGCCTCTCCCTGGTCTAGCACACAAAAGGAAAGAGAAGTGTCCAAATCAGCTTCTTGCAGGGGAAGTTGCTGGGTGCATTTAGGCAGATGCCACCTGCCAGCTCCTAGCCCAGGTGGTTGCTGTCAACTCCTAGTTTAAAAATAAAGGCTGAGGCTTAGATAATGGTTTGGAGATGAGGGGCGTTTCCTTTCTTATGAAAATCAATTCAAGCTTACCACCTGGCAGATGAAATATGCAAATGCACACTGACGCTGTTGAGTAAAATCTCCTGAGTTCCATGTGCAGTGACTGATGTTACTTTAGTGACAGTATGTCCACACATGGCCATTCAGTACGTGTGCCGAAGTTGATGAGGTATGCATATGGGCCATCAAGTACAGCACTTCATCTTGCTGGCTTAGCCAGGGGCCTGACATACTGCAGGCATCTGAAACAGCTACTGGGGAATAAGACATTCTCAAAAAAATATAAAGTACAAGTTTCTATTTATTTTGATCTTGTGAGAAGGAATCCAGCTGCTGACCCCAGTAGCATTTATACAGTTAAGAATTGCAAGGATAGTGCCCCAGACTTCCAGCATAGCTACCACGTGAGGTTTTGGGGGTTTTGTTTGTTTGTTTGTTTGTTCGTTTGTTTGTTTGTTTAATAATCTCTCAACTTTGGATCACTCTGACCTTAAAATGGGCCAAACCTTCAGGTCTGTGTAGTATTTAAGAGCTGGCAATTTATGAATACTTCATAACCCTATAAATACTATTTTTAACATTTTTCCATTTAAAATTTGTTTTTATTACATGTCAACCAACTCCCACTCACCCCCTAGTTTCTCCCCTCCATACACTCCCATCTACTCTTCAAAGAGGATAGGCCTTCATGGGGAGTCAACAAAGTCTGGGAAATCAAGCCCCTCCATTCTGTATTGAGGCTGAGCAAGGTATTCTTCAATACGGAATGGGTTCCAATAAACCAGTTCACACACTAGGGATAAATCTTGGTCCCACTGCCAGAGGCCTCACCAACTCATGACAGGTAACTGTCATTCACATTCAGAGGGCCTAGTTCGGTCCCATGCAGGTTTCCCAGCTGTCAAGCCAGAGTCAGTGAGCTCCCAGTAGCTCAGGTCAGCTGTCTCTATGGGTCTCCTCATCATTTGCTCATATAATCCCTCCTCCCTCTCTTCACCTGGATTGGGAGTTCAGCCCAGTGCTTAGCTGCATCGACTTCTGTCACTTGTTGGATGGAGGTTCTATGATAACAATTAGGGTGGTCATCAATTTGATTACAGGGGAAGGCCAGTTCAAGCACATTCTTCACTATTGCTTGGAGTCTTAGCTGGGGTCATCATTGTGGATTCCTGGGAGTTTTCCTAGCATCAGGTTTCTCCCTAACCCCCAAATAATTTCCTCCATCAAGATATTTATTCATAAACTCTATTTTTTTACCCCAAAGAATATTAACAATACCAATAGTAAATACTTACATAGATGCTAGGCACTCTTCCAAGCATTTTACAAGTGCTAAATAATCTTTTCCTTAAAACAACTCTAAGAAGTGGGTAATACTAATCACCACTCTCCAAATAGAGAAACTGAGGCACAGAGAGGATAAACTATAGAAACATGCCCGAGAGCTGCATTGGTGGGGCAGATATTTAAACCCACCTGGACTGGGCTCCTAGGACCCACAAGCTTCGCTACTGCCTTCTCCTAGCCCCAAGAGAGGTAACTCTCCTGACTTCCTTATCCACCAATGCAAAGCCAACACTATTTCCAAGTATCATGAGAACAAGGCTGAGATGGAAGTTGCATGGACCACAGAGCATCTTTAGCAGAGCACAGGTATCCATGGCAGTGACAGGCCAAGCTTCAAGCAAGGAGAAAGAACTTTAGTTTATCTCCCTGCAGTCGATTCCTCAGAAACAAAAGCTTATGGGATCTGACATGTGAGACAAACATTAAGGCTTGCTGAATAAGCATGAGGTCCTGTAAACAAGATGGCTGACTGGTACACTCTTGGAATCCAGTGCTAGGGAAGCAGATAGGCTGAGAGCCAGGCCTTACCAGCCAGTTAGCCTAGCTTTCATAATGAGCTGCTGCAGGTCAAGGAGAGACACAGTCTCAAATAAGGAAAAAAAGGGTGAACAGTTTCTGGGGAATGAGAAATATGTTGTCTTCTGGCCTCTAGATGTGTTCAAACATCTAAACACCAACAAACGTGCACCCATTTGCATACATGCACATGCATGGGAACACAAACTATATGCATGTGCACATAAAGAAGCTAATATTAAATGGTGATTGTACTTTTCAAACAAGTCCTTCTTTAAGAAGATACATTAAGAATGCTTTCTGCTGAGCCCTCTGGTCTCCAATAAGCCTCCTTTATCTCACAATAACTTGAACTGTTTGAAGCTCCTACCTTTGAGAGACAGAATGGGCTCAGTGAAAGATGCAGACTAAGGTTACTTTCTGTTTCAGAAAGAAGCCTCCAGGGAGGCATGCCACTCCTTAAGAGTGCTCATTATGGCAGACTGTGAGCATGGCAAAGGCATCCTTAGGCACATCATCTAAGAGTCTGGTCTGCCTGTCCTCAGGAAGACCAGGATGTGCACATTGGAAGAGCAATAGTTTAGCCTATTTCTGCTCTCCCCAGCCTCTGACACTCTCTGTAGGTGGCATAGAGGGTAGCTGCCTAACTACTCTGATGTTCAACTTCTTGAAGTGATCACTGTATCCAGCTTCCAGAGTCTGTGGGACTCATTAAATGGTATTTGGAAAAAATGGAGCTTACAATAATTAAAATTTTGAGTATTGCACACTTGTTAACTGCCTTAGAAACTTCGCACTGGCAAAGTCATTTTAAAAGTTTCTATTATTTTGAAATTAAAATATAATTATATAATTTCCCTACATCTCTCCAGACTCTCCCTTACCATTCTTGTTCTTTCTCAAGCTACTTTTAACTCTCTCTTTCTCTCCATCTTTCTCTGTGTTTGTACATATATATGTATATATATATATATTCATATACACCCTATTCAATCAATTTAATGTTACTTGCATGTATATGATTTCAAGACTGAGCACTTAATAACTCTGGAAAATCCACTTTAGAGATAAAGACATTAAAGCAAAGAGTGGACAGTATCCAAAGTCATCCAAAAAGAAGGGTCAGATTTCTAACCTGATGTAGCCAGATTAAAAACTTTTCTCAGAAAATTCCCAACTGACCTATGTCACCATTCACCTTATTTCTGTTTTTTCCTATGCCTTTAAGATTAAGAAAGATAGATTTCACTAGGGAAACCACCCAAGTGATTTAACACTTTGCTTACAGGGAGTTAGGGAGCAATGGCTTCTTCCTACACCCAGTCATTTCTTAAGTGGGAGAAAATCATAATGCAATCTGAAAGGGAGCCACTATGTAATTTCCACTCAAGTTTTCATTATATGCATCTTCCCAAAGTTGCTTGAGAGGTAAGTGGGGTGGTTCCTGCTCTAGAAGGTAGACAGACTCCCTATATCTGCTAAAAGCCACCAGCCAGAGTTTATTGAGAATTCTATACTGCCCTCTAGAAATGGCTGAGCCTGGAGCTCTGTTTCTATGAACACTTGCTGTTTTCCAAGAAAGAAACTGTTTCCAAGAACTGTTTTGTGTTTTTGCAACTGGCCTTTTCTACATAATGAAGTCAGCATCTCTGTAATGGGCACAATCTGTTCATGTTCACACAGGTTTAGGGAGCCATTTGTGAAGCTTGACCTACTGAAAGTGGACACGTGTCCCACATGAAAACCACCCGGGAGACACAAACACATTATGCCCCAGATAGCTCTCCAAATCTCTTCTCCAGATGATCCCAAAAGAATGAAAGCTTTCGAGCATGCGCCAACCACATGTCTGGTCTCTTTCTGCCATCTCCTCATGAGTTATGAGGCAGAATTTTTGTTGATGATGATTTTTCTGTTGATTTGCCTCACAGGAAACTGTGGAGAAAAGTTGTCATCTTAGACATAGTCAAAATAGAAGGCAGGTCAGTTCCTGTTGCTCAGTCACTTGCCCGAATCCCAGGCCTCACTTATCATGGATTGTGAGAACACCACAAGCAAAGGCAGCACCTATTCTGGGTAATGTTTCAGTTTTCAGGAATTTTACATCTCATAATTCACTTTATTCTCATGACAATCCTATGTAATGGAATGTTTTATTAAGTCTATTTCACATAGGAGTTGAGTAATACATTGAGATAAGGAACTGTTAGAGCCAGACACAGATTAAACAGTCACAGTGTTAAATAGTAGCTTAGACATGAAAGGGATCCAAACACTGTCAGAGTCCACATGCTTTGTAAAGGGTGGAAAGGCAATCATAAGACCTCTAGAGAAGAGACCTCAATTTATTGAACATGATTTTGGAATGAGAGTTTTCTTCACTCTGACTGGAAGGGGAAGACCGCCCCACAGGTATGAGCTGCTTCAGTGGAAAATTGCCTTACTATTGGAGCTTCTGGCCTCTCCCAGGGAAGAAGTCCAGAGCTGACCACTTATCTCTGATTCTACCTTTTTCTCTTCCTAAAATACTTTGAGGGATTGGAGTAGTCTAGTCCCAGCCTCAGCTCCAATCTTCCATCCTTTACATCCCAAGTGCTCCAACCATTGTTAGACAGAGCTAGCAAGAAGAGATGTGACCCACATCTGGGCTCACCACAACAGAGAGTATGCCTGTGACCTTCTGTGATGTTTACCGGCAATCCCAAAGGTCTACACTGACCAAGTAGATACTCTAGACTGATCTAACTGTAACCTGAAACCCTTGATTGATGGTCCTCAACAAGATGATGCTTCTAGGAGAGAGCCACCTCTTGGTCAGTGAGTGAGCCCAAAGCACTGTTGAGTACATTACATGGCTTTTACTTTCATAGTGTTCATTATTTGAAAGCCAAGACTCTATTACTCCCTCTGATTATCAGAGCTTATATCCCACACAGAAGATGATGCAATTCATGAGTCTAACTGAGCTGATTCTGATCAGAAGCAAGGATGGAAAATCCAATTTTTTAAAACTATATTGATAATTAGATCATCCATGATTAGAGGTAAGAGAATGCAAGGCCTTAAACAAATTATCTGTGAGAAAAGAGAAAATAAAATCTAGAGTGACTGAGTGCGGTCCCCTAGACAGTTATAAGGAAACACAGCCTCAGAGGACTTTATTGCAGAATCCTGACTCCCGCTACAGTGCTCCTGTCACATGGTTTTTATTAGAGATTTGAACAAGCTGTTCCCAATAAATCCTTAACTCCTGGTCATGAAGCATCATTCTGAGGCACATTATGAACAAGTCATTCTTTTTCCACATTTAATGTCTTTGAAGCCCAGAAGCTTCCATCTGGGAGCCTTTCAAGTTGGTATAGCCCCTGCTTCCACCAGGCCTGCCAGTGCAGAAGGCTGGCAGCCTTCCCATTGTCCCACACCACTTGTCCCATCCTCTGACTCCCATGTGATGGGTGCCTAATGAAAGAGTACATTGTTCAACATTCACTTCCAAACGAGGCCAAAATCCTTGTCAGTGGCTGGACTGCCTTTGGCTACCTACTGAAGACCATGAGTCCCTAGTGACTCAGTCTCTCCCGGAATTGCCCCCAAGGCGGGTGAAGGTTTAATGAGCATAGTAACAGTCATGCACAATCATACGGAGAGAGGGAATTTCCTCCAGAATTTGTCCTAGTGTGCTTTTAACTAAGTGATTCATCTCTTAGCACTTAGAGAGGAAAGGCACCCCAATGTCTGGGGGCCTGGCTGAACAGCCTGACCTCTCCAGTCTCTTGCCTAAGGAACAAGGAGTCCATCAGGAGCCAGTGGGACTCTATGAAAGAACAACCCTCTCAGAAGCTGTCAACCTGGCCATTTCTGCCAAGTCCTCCAAATACTCAAACCATTGCATAGTCTAGAAATATCTTGTGTAGTTTTCAGAATTTGTCTCTTTGTGTTACCTCACTACACAAGAGTTCTGTATGACCAAGTCATCATTGGGGAACAAGCCTCCAGGAAGACAGATGAAAGCAAGAAACCACAGTGTGTGCCCTTGCATGTTACCATAGAAACCAGGAAGTCTACTGACCCCAACACCTTTGTTTTGTTTTGTTTTGTTTTTTTGGATTTTATTGATTTAGCAGATTGACTAGCACAAACCCAGGATGTGGTAAGTGAACTGACAAAGCATTAGAAACCCACACAGGGTTTTTCCTACTGCAGTTAGAAAAAAAAAAAAAAGAAATGATAGCTCCACTTTGTCTTACAATAACATTCCCCCCCCCCACTCCATTCCCAGGAAGCTGCGATTGCTTCTGCATCATCTAACTGGAGTACAGTTTCTGGTCAAGGCTAGAAGCAGCACTTTGAGAGAATGGTAGATCAAGAGAGAGAGGTACCTTGTGAGCGACGAGGTAAAATGAAGCTAATATCTGCACTTCAGAAGAGATTAGTGAGTCCTGACATGCTGATATGCCAGAACCTCCATCTGAAAGCAGGATGTACTAGTCACACCCAAATCCTGCTCATTCTAAGCTATGTGAGCTTGAGCAACTGACAACAGCAACCCAGACACATATAGTTTTCCTCCTTCCTGGGATAAAATAAGAATGTGCTCAAAAGATCTTTTGTATTTTTATGGAAAGGCATTATATAATTCAGGACTGTGTACAATGAATACATGTCAATTAGACAGCTACTTAAAAGAAAAATATAAATCATAAATACTAACTAAAGAATATAGTAATCGGGAATCTCAAATCTAAATAAAATCAATAGCAAAAAACCTAGGACACCCTTGAGGCTTTGGAATAAATTGGCTCAGAGAATGGATATGTTCACCTGAGGGACACTTAAATCTCAGAAAGTTTTTAAAAATTCTCACAGGAATGAGGACATGTTTTGGTGGCACTTCCTGAAGAATGGAATGTAATCAAAGTACTTGACACCTTTATCTTTTTGTCAAGTAGGAATCTATCCCACCAAATATGTAATACCAAAAACAGTCCTGTGAAGCCTAGACTGTTTTTATAGATGGAAAATTTAAGGAATAAGAGATACAAGGTGAATTTGATGATCACAGGCATTGCCTCAGATCCTCTGGGTCTACCAGTTTCTGTCACCCTTTGATTTGGGTTGACACCAGACCAATAGCACTCAGAGAACAGCAGCGGTGTTCAGCTTCTTCTATTGGCTACCATGATGTTTTGGTAAAAATAATGATGGCTAAGACAAGTTGAAGTGTAGTTTCTTGAGGTGGAGCCAGTCTTTTGAGGTGGACCTAGAGCCTGAGTATGACTGTTCATCCTCACCCCAGTACTCAGCCTAACCCATCAGTGACTCAGGCACTCTCAAAAATTTTTAAGATAATATCTAAACCAGTTTGCAAAAACACAGTGGTAAAGGACAGTCATTAAATGAAAATCATCATTTGGTCAGTCTTAAAATGAAATGTGCCCTGAAAATGGGCCACCCCCACATAATGTCTATAAAAACAGACAATGGGCAATTAATACAGGGTCCTGAAGCTCCACAGTTGTCCCACATAAAATGCATCATGCAAAAATGCTTTAGAAATAATAGGCCTAGTATTTTATAACTTTTGTATTTTTCCTCTTGTATCAAACATAAAAGTACCTTTCAATTTAAAGTCCTCCATACAGATCACCATGAACTGATACTGCAGAGAAGACAAAGCAAAAACCAGAACTTTCTGTGTAATCTACCATGACTGTGGTTGCGTAAAACGTGGGTCTAACAAGGTTTCCAGACTTGGTAACTGAAGTAAGCCTTATAATCTTTCAAGATGGAGTCATTTGGAGGAGGAATGTGAAAGACCACCGCCAGCTCCTAAAAAGCTCAGCTACAGCCTACAGATACAATCAAAGGTCGTTCCTGTTTGATTTTCCATCCTTTGTCTGTCTCTTGGCTTCTTTTTGGGTGAAAGTGTGAAGACACCAGAATGTATGGAGCTGCTACTCTGTGCAGGATGGTAGCCCAGTATCCAAGTATGAAGACACCAGAATGTATGGAGCTGCTACTCTGTGCAGGATGGTAGCCCAGTATCCTAAAGATTCTACATCAAGGGACTCTCTGAACAACCTCTGGAGGTTGAATAAATGACCTTCCTCATCTGATAGGTAAGTGAGTCACAGTGAGCCCAGCCTCTTATTATGAAAATAGCAAAAGCTAGAAGCCACACTAGTAAGCCAAGACTCGGTTTGTGAAAGCCACAGCTACCTATGTGGGACATGGAGATCCACGCTTAAAATGCAAACCAACTGTGAGGCAGAGTAAACTAGGGAATCTGGCTGATAACTCCAGCAGAGCCCTTGGCTGGGCTTCTGTGTGTGCTAACACACGGGCACATGGTAGGCATCTGCTAGCCCCAGCACAATGACTGCCTCATCTACAGCAGTCATATGAGATAAGTTCTGTGACCATGACAAGCCTTCTTGCAGATAGCAGATGACCCAACCGACACTGAGAAGTTAAGCAACCTACCCAAGCAAATTCCTTCCTGTTTTATCAAGGCAGCCACATGTGGACGTCTCTCTCCTACAGTGGCACTTTGGCTTCCAGAAGTTTTAGAGAAGTGGAGTTAAGTCTCTTCCTAGACAGTTTGGACACCATGGACTCAGTACTCTAATTCCACGCAAATAGAGTTGATGTATGGGAGCCAATTATTACTTTCTCCCCTTAGTTTAGATAATTGCATATAGAAATCTCCACTGCACTGGGACTTAAGAGGTAGAGATCTATGCCTAAACAAGGTGGACCTTTTAGGGACCTGTATAAAAAGGAAAAATCTTAATGACCAGATTGGATTTCTACTTGGCTGGAATAGTAAGTAGGTTAATACCTCTGCTGTGTCATGATCCAAAATAAGGCAAAACCAATAAACAGAAAGTCACTTAGTTCAGATATTACTTAGATCGATGCTTTCAACTCCTCCCTCTTCACTGTCACTTCCGTTTACAGGAGGAATGTTTACAGTCATATGCTCCTGGCTGCTACCTTTGCATCTCCAGCAGCTTCTGCCTGTTACTCAACAAGCTGTGAGTTTGGTTATAAAACAAAGTTGCCCATAAACCTTAATACTTATCTGCGAGTAGCTCTTTATCTGTAGCCTTTATAACCATACTGACTTAAAGTGGATTAACCTGGCACAACTCTAAAGGCTAAGTTGGCATCTTAGAGTTCCTATTGCTATGATAAAAAACACCATGACCAAAAGCATCTTGGGGGAAGAAAGGGTTTATTTGGTATATATATCCCTAGTCTGACATGTACTGAGGGAAGCCAAGGCAGGTCTCAATCCATGTGAGAACCTGGAGGCAGATACCGTCAGCTCAGGGAGGTCCCGCCCACAATGGGTTGGGCTCTCATCAATCACTCATTGAGGAAATTCCCTACAGGCTTCCCTACAGTCATATATAACGAAGACATTTTCTCATTTGGGGGGTTCACCCCCCTCCAATGATTCTAGCTGTGTCAAGCTGACATAAAAATAGCCAGCACAGTTGGGAATTATCATGAGTTCTGGGTTCTTCTCTCTACATAGGAAAACTGACCCCTTCTCAAACCAAAAACACAAAACAAGATTAATACCTTTAGATGACTTTTTCACTGTCTTCAAGTATATCAACAAACAGTGAAGTTACATAGCTGTAAGAACATGTGTGTTCAACAACAAAACTACGTAATGACCAGACAGATTACTTAGGTCTCCACCAATTCCAAAGATGAAAGCCCAGAAATTAGCAGGTCACATTTTAAATTTGCTGTATCTCTTCTCTCATTTTCTCTATTTATACTGTGTGCTGAAGTGAACAGGTAGAGGGATGCATGTGGAGATGTCTGTCTATACAAGAGCCTGACTGCTGTTCAGACACCTTTGAGCACACAAACATTGTAAAACAGATGCAGCAGAAGCACGTCTCTTGGGAAGATTTTAAATTCTGGGCCAAAAGATTCCCAGGATTAGGCCTTTTCCAATTACCCAGTAAACTGGATGTAATTCACACCTCTTCCTGTCCTTTCAACCTGTGAAACATTTGTAACAGCAGTGCCAGTCTCAAATGCCAACCTCCCAGAATTCATTTCTAACAAGCTTTTACATCCAAGTCAAGCCACGGGGCTTGGACAAGAATCTCAAGCACTTGTGGCATACTCACACAGAGTGGGCCAAAAAAAACTTCCCACTTTAAAGGAATATGACTCATGCAAAGACCCTTCTATCAATTTGTCAAAAAATAAATAAATAAAGTGTTTATTTCAGTTAAAATAAATAGACATTCAATAGGACCAGGGGCACACCTGCCAAAGGGCTTTTCTTTCACTACAGAAAGCTCTAGAAAGTTCTGGGTGAGAACAAATTGTCACGAGATTAAATCTGTACTTCTCAAAGAATTCACTATTCTATAATAAGGGAATGATGAAAGGTATTTATTCACAGGACCATCCATAAAATATGGACGTACATGTCAGCTTGATCCTAAGTCAAGGAGATAAAAATAAATCACTACCATCAAAGTGTATATGAGGAAATAGGTAAGTCACTAACCTACGAATGAGGCAATTTCAGGTACCAATCATGCTGTACAGAAAACAAAAGAGGGCATTGTATGGCACAACAGCAAGGCTGCAGTGGCAGGTAACTGGTGTGGTCTTACAGCTCAGTCTCCTAGGAAACAGTGGGATTCTTTCATTTGTCTCTTTGTTTATAAGATTTAGATGGGATCTGGCACCTAATCTCCAATGACAACTTGACTGGATTTGGAATCACCTGGGAGACATACTCCTGGGGATGCCTGGGATGTTTCTCCAGAGAGAAACTTTACTGATGAAGGAAGGCCTACCCTGATTTTGACTGGCACCATCCAAGGGGATGGGGTTCTGAAATGCCAGAATTTCCTGCTCTTCCCAAATGTGAGGAGCTCCAGCTGCACATTTCAGCCACCACAAACCCTGTCACATTTTCCCTGTCACAGTGGGCTGTACTCTCTCCTTGAACTTCCTTTCTGTCTCTGCCATGAGAAATAGAACCAACACACTCGACAAAAGGAAATCTCTCCCCTACCCCATCCCCAGATTGAATTAAATTTGGAATTCATTTTTGCTTTTCAGAGTTCAAAAGGAGATGCCCCTAGAATTTGGACTCTATAGGGTAGACAAGAGAAAATCGAAAGGTAAGTATACGGCAAATGAAAGTCCTGGCTTTGAGGACAAACCTTCCCATTTGGATCATAAGCTGGTTGTGGGGTTGGGGAACGTAGCGATGTATCCCTTGCAGATCTAAGCCCAAAATCCAAGGCGATTCAGGGTTCCAGAGCAGCCTAACAGTGTGACTATGATAATCTGTGTCTGTTTTCTTTATTCTCTGGTACTTGGAAATGGCAGGGACTTCACAACATCAAATGGAGATCTATAACAGACCGGATCATTGTCTAAGCAGGGGGCTCTACTCTCAACTATGATATGCAAGACATATTTAACCTTTAGGTCTCAGGTTCTTCATCGGTAAAGTGAAGGTAATGCTTTTCTCGTGGATTGCTCCCCATGATGAAATGAAGAAACACAGCTAAAGCACTTGGCGAAGTGCCTGAGACTTGGCAAAGTACTTGGTAGCTACTGGCCAATATCTCTAAGATTAGGTCATCTTCAAAGAAGTCTATCAGTAAAGGTATCTCTTATGACAAATTAATTTATGGTCATATTTATGATACCCCCCCAGCCTTCAAGTTTATTAGGAACCAGGACCACAACCCTAGCTACCCAGATATGTGATTTCTTACAATTCAAACTATGAGTAAGAAATTATGGATACGAAATAAAAAATACATAGATAGAGGACAGAAGTGGATGGGTGGATAGAAGAATAGATGGATGAATGATAGGACTAAATTGATTTGGCATATTAGAGAGATGCAAATATTTTATATAAAAAACATCATACTAGGAAGAAACCTGCTCCACTGTATAGGTCTCACTAAGACCAGCCTCCTTTATTTTTATGTCCGCAAAGTTGGATATGGAGTGGGACACTAAATAAATGCCTCTTGGCTTTAGTGCGGGAAGCACTAATTTGACATGGAGCTTAGTACCTGTTGCCTTACTAATAAACTGTGGGCACTTGAAACATCACTTCAGCTCTCTAGACCTTAGTGTTTTCATGAAAGAAGTGGTTGGAGTCCAGGATCTCTAGGTTCCAACCCAGCTCTCTTTGTCTAGGAGAGGTTTCTTTCTGACTAATGCTCCTAATGCTCCAGGGACCTCAGTGGCTTTTTCTCGCCTGCTCGGTAGTGGCACTCTCTCTGCTATCTGGACAGCTAGGGTGTAATGAATAGTTCAAGCAGGGTGGACCAGCCAGCTGAGTGAAAGCAGACAAAACAAAAGGATAGCATGAACAGCATCCTGTTCTCCAATTGCAGCAGATGAAGCCTTCTGCACACAGGGCACCACCCATCAATGGAGCTGCAGGCAAAGAATGGTTTCAATTAAGAGAAACACAACAAAGTTGCTAATTTCCTTAGAGAGAATCTTCCTAAATTACCACAAACATCCACAGAATTCCCTGAAGTGAATTTCAGGGTTTGGGGCCAATTCAAACTATTCTTCAGTGCTGGGCAGTCCTTGTTTAAGGAGCTACTAAGCGGGAACAATGGGGAACTGTCCCACCCTGCGCAGACTAAACTCTGGTGGTCTTCGAGGCTTCCTTGTGCCTGAGAAAAGGGGGGGGGACTCCCATTATTCCTTCTTCTGTAACAGTTTTTCTAAGTTATTGCGAATGAGCCTCTTTACTCAATGATTCAGAAAAAAACAAATAAAACCTTTTTTTAAAATTTAAATTCTTTGAAAACAAGAAAGAGACTAGACCTCCAAGTCTTGAGAGCAGAGGAACAGAATTAACCCTAGGAAATGGATTGGGAACTGGTGCAAAATGGTTGGGGCAGCTGGGAATCTGATGCTAGTCCAGGCCCACAGGATATAAGACATCTTAAACAATCAGTTCCTATCAGTGAGCCTTCACTTCCCAGACTTTGTTGACTCTGATGAGTTCTGTTGCTCATTTATCGAATATGTATTTACTAAGAAAAACAGATGGGTGTAAGATAATAAGCAAATGCATGCACTTGCCAGCAAAGAAGTAGACCATCATACCTGCCTAGTAAATGTCCTTTTCCAACAGAAAGACAAAACATTAAGCAACTTGCCTTGACTCCCCAGATAGTAGGAAAATTTATGAGCTCTGAATCAATTATATCTTCATACAATGGAAAATCATTTTTGCTTTGACAATCTGCTGTTTCATTCCAGACAATAGTCTAAAAAAATTGAGGCAAACTCTCAGGAACTAAAAGGAAGATGGGAAGCTGACTTAAATCCAAATACTCCCATTAAAAGGTGCCAAAGCCTTGCTTGTTTTGGGGGTGTGGCTGGGAGTAGCTTTTGGAGGAGAGCAGAACTAAGCGGTTAAGGCAATTAGAGATATTTTTGGAGGTGAAAGAGTTGAACAACCCAATGACAGACAGGTAGACATTTACTTTTTGCCTTTAGAAACTGGCCCCCAAGCTGGGACTTGTGGGAAGGGTGTGGGCCCTGAGAAACTCCAGCAAGAGGAGGCTATCACATTTAACTACCCCCTAAAGGCTCCTCTGTACTCTGAGGCCCCAGAACAACACTGCAAAGAAGCATTTCTAGGGCTTTGGGTAGAAGATGGCTCAGTAGGTAAAGTGGTTGCCTCACAAACATGAGAAACTGAGATCAGGATTCCAACACCCACTGATAAGTGAGAAGGGAGGCCTGGGCCTGTAACTCCAGGGTTGGGGATGGAGAAATGGGGGACTGTCTGGAAGGAGCCAGATTCCCTCAGAGACCTTGTCTCAAACATAGACACACACAGCTATATACAAGCATGCTTGCATCCCATTCTCTCTCTCTCTCTCTCTCTCTCTCTCTCTCTCTCTCTCTCTCTCTCTCTCTCTCTCTCTCTCTCTCTCTCTCTCTCTCTCTCACACACACACACACACACAAATGTCACCCCTCCTCCAGCTCCATATCCAACTGGAAGAACAAGGGGCAGGAAAGGCTGATCCTGCTGAGACAAGCAGCTTGCGAGATTGACTGTAATTTTGCAAGTAAAGACAAGACTCAAAGTGTGCTTTCCTCTTGGCTTTCACCAGCTACAGCCAAGGTTCACGGAACCTCACAGGCTGCTTCACCACTCAGAAAGTGTTCCAGTAAGCCCATGCACTCAGCACTTTGAGGCACGGACCTCACCAAATGAAATGAGAAGTCATTGGCTAGCATTATGCACAGAAAGGGAATGAAAATTTTCCCAGGCAGCTGTAAGTGTTCCTCAAATGTGTCACAGTTAGGGCTCAGTGGGGAAGAGAGAGGCCTCGAATCCTTAGGATCATAATTATTACTGTTGAATGCTTTTTCTATGCCAGAAATTCTATCAAGGGCTTTGTGAACAGCATCACATCAGTCCTTGAGCCATAGGAATTAAAATTCTACTTCAGAGATGAGAAAAAAAGAGGCACAGAAAAGCTAAGAGTATCACTTGAGGCAGCATAATTGGTGAGTGGTAGGACTCATCCAGCCATGATGCCAGGGTCCATATTGCCTTCTGAGTATACATGACACCAGGTGATCCTGACTTAACTGTGTGGTGTGGAGTAAATATTTTCCCTTTCAGCCTTTGAAAAAAAGATAAAATGCCTGGTTTTAAGAGACATAACTCCATGTCCACTTGATTGTAGCTAGTGCTTGTTCCTAAATGTCTTCCAGAGGGTCTGGAAAACTTGTTTGGAGGAACCAGATGGGTTTTCCAAAGTTTCAAACAATGCGAGCAATGCAGAATCCAGAAGTGGCTGATGACTGTAACCCTCCCAAGAGGAAACAGGAAGCTCTTTAGTAGGGCACTTCTCCCTTACTAGAGACAACAGCTGAAGGAAGCCTGGGGTTACCCAATGGTACTTGTTCAGAAAAATTGCTCCAAATACATCCCTATGGCAATTCTCTTTCTGCTCCACCAAACGGGGCCTGGGGTATGCACACCCTGCTTTTGCAAATCTCACCCCAACTGCCCTGCTTCTAGAAGAAGAATGCTTCTTCCCTGACTTTCACATCCATCCTATGTGGTTAGATGATGCACACATTCAGATTCCCATGTGGTACGCTTGCAGGAAACCACAGAAGAGAATCTCTTGAATGATGCCACCTGTGAAGAAATTGGGGTGACACACTAGCAAATAGAAGGTTGTAGAGGGATGCCAGTCTGCTTGATGAGCTTCCTGCCTTAAACACTTGTATGTGTGTGTGAGAGAGAGAGATATGAAGAGATGCTATTAATTGATAAGCAGCAGACTTATTAATAGAGACTAAAGATAAACAATACAGATATATGATTTATAGATACGGTGATAGACTCATACATAGCAAGATAGATAGTAGAGAAAGAAATGGTTTTTTCGAAACTTGGACTTCAAATTTAGCCTAAACTCACCAAGCCTAACCATAATCTCACCCAAATCTCTCCAATTCTAAGTAAATCACAAACCTTCAGAGGAGAGAATTCTAGTTCCAACCTTTTATTCAACAAGGATTCTTCCAGTGACTCTATGCACTGGGTGCTGTGCTACTGTGGTCAGGACAAATAAGCAAGACATATGGGGTCATAATCCCAACAGAAGTTATGGCCCAGTGGAGGAAGCAGACTTTAGTCAAGTCAGCTCCCGGCTCAATAAGTCATGATAGAAACACAAGGTGTGATGGGATCCAAGGGCTCATTCCGGCAGCAAGTTTTGCTCCTCAAGGTCCCTGCTGAGTATAGAACTAAGTAAAGAAGCTGAATAAAGTTCAGCAAGGTACACTGAGTCAGGAAATTCACCTCAAAAGAAAGCGGAAGTTGCATTGGCTCAAGAGAACTCATTTCCTCCCGCTGCTTCATCATTAAATCGATAAAAACCTATTATCATCTTTCCTTCATAGAAAACAATCACATCCATGAGGTCCATCTTTAAACACTCTTGAATGGGATCATAAATCCTTGAACTTTATTTATGTGGTCAAAAAGAAATGGAAAATCACCATGAGAAGGAAAGAATGTAAGAGCTGGGGTATGGGGACATGTGTTGAAAAAGACATCCTGGACACAGCATGGCTGTAACTTGCATTAACTTACTGTGGCTGTGGTAACTTGCACAAGATTGGGCCTGCTAGCACTGCAAAATGGATAGAGGAGATGATAATTTGGCTCTGCCCCTCCCTCAGGAACTATCAGCAGTCAGTGATTGCTGGGAGACAGTTACTTTCTTCAGTGATGTAGCCACTGATGAGTTGCTGATGTCCCAGTAAATAACATCCTGACCATGCTCATGTGAGAAACTGTAACTAACCACAGTAGGTCACACCCACACAAAACCAGACTTGAGAGCAAGAGGGGACTCATTAGGAAGAAGAAAGACTCCAGCAGAAGACAGAATGGGAACAAAAGAAGGAATTGTAGTAAAAATGACTCAAAATAATTCCATGCATGTATGAACAGTCAACAGTTTTTCAAAAAGTCCTGAAGGCCTTTCCTAGGATGTTAGACCCATGAGCTAAATGTGCTGGGGCAGGGGATTAGCCTTGGTTAAACACCCTCCTGCATGTTCTAAGGTTTTTTAAGAGGTAAATATATTGAACTCTTGATCTTTGAACTCAAAGAAACTAGTTGGAAGAGTCCTTCCCAGCTGGGCAGAACAATATTAACATAAAATTTAATAGTCAGTTTCAGACTCCCTAAAGCGAAATTAGGGCCCCATAGGTACAAATGTAGTATGGAGACACAGAGTTCTGAAGGTGTAATCTTGGATTCTAGTCCTCAGAGTAAACCAATTAGCTCTGACCTTGACTTGTAGTGAATTTGGGAAAAATCATTAACACTTTGCTATGGTTAAGGAAAAAAAAAGTATAATAACGCTACCCACGATAATGGAGCTGAAAACACTTGACACACATTAAAACACTCCAGTGGAAAAATGAAATAGTAAGGGGAAGGCTGCCAGCTCCCTGAGGGGTCATCATCTCAGAACTTACAGGAAGAGATGCTTGTCCAAGGTCAGGGAAATTCTCTTTTAATGGATCACTGCAGAGAAGTGATCCTCGTGCAGGGCAGAGATGGGCTGCAGGTCATGAGTTTCTAGTATAAGGCACTCAAGCATGCAAAAGATGAGCCCAGAAGCTATCTCTTATAAATTATAACACGTTTAATGTTATTTCTCAATGGTTTTTCTTCTTATGGAAGAGAAGAAAAGATACATTTAGAGCTACTGGGATCGAGACAAAACGTAGACCCAGTGAGCCACAAATTGTAACGAGTCTCCCGCAAAGCCCAGCCATGAGGTGCAGCTTCTCAGTAAAAGCTGGAGGGTGTGGCTCAGAAAAATAAGAAATTAGCTTTATGGCTTTGAGTCTCATATGGAGTTTCAAACCATACTTCGACCAGGAGTCTGAGTTCTCCTTGCCAGACATGCGATCCCACCAGACCAATGAAAGAAAAGGGGGTTCTATCAAAGCCCTCTGGAAAAGTCGTTTCTCCAGTTTAAAAGAGAGGTGCTTATGAATAAAGCTTGATGGACACTGGCACAGTTTTCATCCTGTGGGTGTCAGTTGGGCAGCCTGAGAAGACTGCCTGCTGATTGAAGACAATGAGAATAGCAGGGTGCCAAGCTAGAAAGAGTAGTGAGTCTTGGCAATATCACCAAGCTCCTGAAATCACCTCCCCCACAGCACATTTCCTGCTGTGAGAGGAGTTATTCTATGAGAGATGATTATCTGTCACTCACAGAGATGCCTGGCTGGATGCCCTGACAAGTGTAGACCCAGATACAGGTGGTGGAGACCAGCCTGTGGTTTGCTGCTTTGATGGGTGCAGCTTCTGGTGGGTTGTGATAGCTGTAATTTCATCCCTATCTCACCTACCAAAGGAGTAAGAGAGGATGAGAAGGATGTTATCGTCATGATGGAATAGATACCCTTCACTTTTTCTCTTATAGTGGACATAGCTGCTGACATTAGACTATTTGAAGCAGCCGCTGCCTATACCATTTGGTAAGTTTTTTGTTTTGGAGGGTTTTTTGTTTGTTTATTTTGTCATCATCTGTGTTTGCATTTGAATGTTTGTCTTCTCACTACATCCTTGCCACCACTCTGGAAGAATCTACTCTTGTCATCTTCAAGGAATAAGCAATTACTAAGAAGATAAAGCAGCGAGAACTCTGTTGCCAAATGAGTTGACATTCATATCCCAGAGTGCATAGCTGTTCATTTTATCTGAACACAAAAGATGTACCTGCTTGCAACCGGAAGTCACTCAACATGCCACCGCAAACACATATGCTGTCAAACCCTAGATCCAAGTCAAAAGCTTTAACCCTACACTCAGGCTTCACATCACAAAGTGTAAGTGAATTATGAATTTTTCCCGGTGCTATACCATGTGGCACCTTCTGTTTCTCCAGAATTTTGTCCTCCTTACCCACTCTGGCACATGCTACTAAAATGTTGCAGTCATTTCATAGATTCCCTTGATTCTCTTTCACTATGGTCTATTGCAGAGCAGACATGATTATCTAGAAGCCTTGCTGTCTGGAGAGCTTACATTTCTTGTTCTTGTATAGAACCAAGAGTAAGGCAGCCAAAGTGGAGCTTGGTTTGGCTGATATCACAATGGGGAACTTGGACCACACCCATCAGACTGGGTTTTTCATACAGAGCTCATGTGATTCTGAGAAATATAACAAATAAGGACCTCAAAGAACAGGGGAAGCTGCAAACACCTATTGTTGGTCACTTTATGGGGCTCAAGAGGCTTGGAACAGATGGGATCCTGCTACTATATGCTTTCACTACATTGTAGGCATCTCTTTCGCAACACAGGGCGCATTATTAAATAAGGGCTCATTTTTTTATTTACTGTCTATCTCCCAGACACACTGTTGGTTCCAGAAAGCGCTAGTGAGATTGTGCTTGACATCTCAAGTTACATCCGCAGTGTCTAGTAGACAGTATTGCTGCACACATCTTGTTGACTCAACCCAAAGGACATATGACCATTGACTCCACTCAGAATCCCAAAGACCAGGTTGGGTTGCTCTGGGTCTTTTGTTCAAGTTGTCCCTGGGAAGTCAGAAAAGATCCAAGGAGCATCAAATAAAGCAAGCAAGAAAGTGTACAGCTCTAATGCTGGGATGGTCCCCAAAGAGTATAGTCACCTACATCATCTCCTGTCCCTCCACTAATACACTCCTCTTTGACTTCCTCCCTGTTTACAGTCCTGGTCTTCTTGGAGTAATCATTCCATGTTCTATAGCTCCACTATTATTTCAAAGAGGAGAAATGGAAAAGGACTTGACTGGAAATCAGAAGACCTGGGTTTAACTAATTAGTTGTGTGACCTTGGGCAAGTCACTGTAGCCTTGAGGTTTAGATGTCACATAAGACACAGCGGCTATATAGATGCTTTCCAATGCTTCCTTTTGATATGGTAGTATCTTTGGCTTGGGGAGCCTAGGCCACAGTAACTTCTCTCTTAGGTTCCTCCTCCATTTCTTTATCTTATGAGCTATAGTTTGGTGCTTCTGTGGGGGTCTAGTTCAGCTTATACCTTTCAGTTTTCTCTCAGTAGTAGCAAATCACACAGTAACTGTCTCATCTATGTCCAGTACTGTGATTGAGCCCAAGAGCATCGAGGCCAGTCCTCTGCCAGCCTGGGCACATTTTCATGCCTTGGGAAATGGCATAACTAAGAAGCCTGAGCAATATGGAGCCCTCTCAGATAAGAAGAAGGTGCAAGCTCTGAGAAGATTGGTGAACATTCCAAAGAGTATGGTTTCAACGATTGGGGTCAACCAGCAACAGGAGACACAGATAAAGAAGAAAGTTAATCCGTAGTTTTACTCACGTGCTTCTTCGGTCTGACAGGGTGGGTTCAGAGATGACAAAAACAAGCCTACTTTCACACCAGCAAGCAAAAGTGTAGAGGTCAAGAGGAGGCAGAGGAATTATTATCCTAGGTGGTTCACACAATATATCTCAGCATTAGATAGATAAAGCCAACAGCCCAAGGTCACACAATTAGGCTTTCACAGGTTGGGAATTAGAGCAGTGTCCTAATCTCACCCAGGGGCTATTTCTAGTAGACTCTCCATGGAGCCCTTTGTTTATAACTTGGTTCTATCTTATCTTTCCTTTCCAAGTAGTGAGCCTACTTTTTCCCTTGGGTATGAGTAGGGGGAAATTTGAGTGGCCAGAGTGGGTTGGCTAGACTGAGCTTAGAAGTCAGCTTTCTTGACATGGGTGCCATGAGCTGCGCCAATCTGTGGAATGCTGCTGTTTTTACATTTGGAAGCACAGAGGAGCGCCCAGTGGCAGCTGAGAATGCAGAGGCTCCGGGACTGATAAACGTTGTAATTAACATGCACATACAACCCTTTCATCTTCAAAGACTTTCTTCCCATTAGCCAGTTATTTTTCCTATCACCCTCATGGGTGAGGCATAGCTTTTTTTGTCTTCTCAGTTTGCAGATGGAGGTGATGTGAAGAAAGGGCCCTTTGCCAGGAAGTCTGGCCTTGGTTCAAACAGGAGATTCCTGGCTCCAAGCATCTAACTTGACATGGGGTGATGGGAAAACAGAGTGAGCCTGAATCAAAAGAGAAGGTACCAGTGACTGAACCTGTCCTCTGGGTAAAAGACTATTTTTATACTCTTCTGGAAGGGGTTGGGGTCATCACTGTGGCTCCTTATCTAGACCCAAGAATGGCTAAACTCCCAGAGGATTCTACTTACAACTTTCACAAAAATATACTAGAGAAATCTGGTGCTCTAATACGGTGACATTGATGTGACAGGAGGAAGCCAGATACGCTACATTTTGTCCATGGCAGACATCACTAATAGATTACAGTGTTCTTTGTATGAAGATTAGGTTTTAAAGACCGGACACCAGGCATTCTCTATTGATCAGAAATAATTGTCAAATGCGCAGAAATCAAGCTGCTACTGATGTCATAGGATTTGTTTGGGCATCAATTAAAGTTCTCACAACCACACTGAAATTCCAAATTCTATTGTTCTGTCTGACAGGGTTGGCAGCTTCCTCTGAATCTCTAAGGAATTGGGCCCTCTAGACAATGCCACTATTACTCTGTCACCTAAAAGTTATTGCATCCCATCCCTTCAGCATGAACTGTCTCATGTAGACAGCTGACCCCTTCAATCCTCTGAAGCTTTACTTTTCTCCAAGCCTTTAAACATTTGCCTTCTTTGCCTTTTATTTTTCTGTATTCTTTTATCTCCCACACTCACATCTAATTCCCTGAGACCTTCCTTACATACCAGAAGCTCAGGGACACGTCTTGCTTTTTCTGATTGCCACTCAGTTATATGCCATCTTGTTTATCTTTTTTCTACTAACATGCATATGTCTGGGGAAAATATCTCTGCCTTCCTCGTTCCTTCCCATGTGTCAGTCACACAGCGCAGTGTAGTGGACCAATTGTCACCTTGTCACCTCAGTTTTTATGACCTATGAAATAGAAGAAAGAACCAATGGCCACAGTCATTCTGTGACCAAGGAGGGCATCTGTAGGCTCTCTTCTTCCAGAGTAACACAAAATCTGCATAACTGGTTGGAAGTATGGAAAGTGGAGCCAATACCTAATGGCATGAAGATGACATGAGGTATGAATCTGTCTGAGATTTTAGTTCAACCAGTGACTGGTGAATTCCAGGTGAATATAATGTGGGGACAAGCAGAAAGAATTGCAACCTAACTGAAGACCTCCAGTGACTGGTAAAGGACTAGAAGCAGACAGGGTATTCAGCCTCTTACTCACTTTGAAACCTCCACAGTAATACAATATTTGTGATTTCTCTTTTCCCCACTGAGTGAGAATTTCTCTGGATTGATAAGAAAAAAAATAACAAGGATCTATGAGACTCTTGGGAGAAACAGTAAGCTCACTAGCCTGTGTTGCATAGTGCCTTACTTAAATTTTATTGTGTATATGTGTATAATTTATATAATGTGTACATATATGTTGCCACCATCATTTTGCTTTATGAATATGAATGCTTTGCCTGGGGTTGGTCCTCTTAGAGGCCAGAAGAGAGTGTCAGAACCCTCGGAACTAGAATTACAGACAGTTGTGGGCTGGCATATGAGTGCTGGGAATAGAACCCGGGTCCTCTGAATGAGCAGCCAGTGCTCTTAACTGCTGGGCCATCGCTGCTGACAATATGTACATATATTATAGTGAGTGCTTTTACTGGGTGAGTGGATATTTTGCACAAACATGCTGTAAAGTCTTCTTGAGGAAAATTGAGAAACCCAGGATGTTCAAGAAGCTTTGAGAGTAAAGGACATAATCATTTCTTCCCTTCAGAAGTGAATTTCTAGGCCTGCTGGTACAATATTATTTGAGCTACCACTTGAAGCAAGGGGTGTTTGCTTCAAATCCTGACACATGATGCCAAGGCTGGTTCTCTGCAGTGGAAGCTGCGTGTCTGGAAGGCATTACTAACTTCTCTGTCCTGGATTGCTGCATCTACCTACTTCCAAGAAGGAAGGAAAATTTAATGTTGTACAAAAAGGGAAGTACCTTGTCCCTAGGAGTCACTCTTGCATGCTGGTGTTTATGAAGTGTATGCAACTGGGTCACTGTGTTTTTTTGTGGCATGGATTAATAATTCACTTCTGACATTTAATCCACACTGGGCACAACATTTTGGTACTATACTGGTATAGTATTATAGTAGTAATATATAGTGTTTTATACTAAGTTGTATGTAGCACGGTTATCATTGAACTCAGAGTCATGAACTTACAGAGCAGGAGTCCTGTAAAAGGCTCTGGACATCACCTAGAGTCAAGCTTTCTCCTTCCACACATGCAAAAAATAGAGCAAAGTGGTGGTGAACACTGCATAGTGAATTGGTAACAGAGGAACAGAAGAAAAGAATCATCTCTGTGCTGAGGGCGCTTCTGTGTGCTGCAGATCTGTAGAAAACATGAGCTGAATATTGTTCTAGGCAAAACTGCCTGAGCTCACCCTGCTCTTGGGTGACAGAGAGAAAATGAACCAAAATCATAGGGTCCTCGGCATCATCCTCCCCAGAGGCAAGCTCCTCTTTCCAACAACAAATATCTGGTTACACGGAGCAACTCCTTGATCTGGAAACCACTGAAGGGAAGAAATGGTACTCATTCTCTCCACCCCATATTTTTAATACAGGGACCAAAAAGCTAACATCTTTTCTTGGAGTGATGATGAGAACAGAATTTTGATACTGCAAGCTTGCTATGCATAGGTTAGACTTTAAGGTGAGGACTGAGTTGCAGAAGTAGCCAGATCTACAGGAAATCCAGAGGCCTACTCTACTAGACAGAATCTAATGGGCCTTGCCCAGCACATCAAACCTTAAAAAGGATCCACTTAAGATGAAGAGATTTCCCAGAAAAGAAACTTTAAGGAGTTTGAAATTTGCTACAAGAAATACTGGTGTGGGGAGGTGGGGAGTCTATAGACTAAAAAGAACAGGTAAGGCTGAAAATAAGATATTTAATGATGGCGATTTCTTCCAGATTAAGTCCAGAAATTTTATTCAGTTATCTATCTAAATAATGAATGAAAACTGTGAGCCATACGTGCAGAAACGTTAATAAACCATGAATTTTCCATCACAGACTTTGAAGATCTACAACTCAAAATCATCTCATTTGCTTCTTCTTAAGTCTTCACAATTTGGTATATTGTATATCCATGGAACCTGTGGGCATGATTATGTGTCTTTAGGTGCATGTGTGTACATGGAGGCAAGAGGACAAGCTCATGTCATTCTTAGAAGTGGTCTACCATGATTTTTGGAAAGAAACTCTCTCACTGGCCTAGAACTTGTCCAATAGGCTTGGTTGGTTTCCCCAAGACCTCCAGAGATCTTCCCATCTCCCCAATATGCAAACTGAGGACTGAACTTAGAGCCTTGTGTTTTCAAGGCAAGCACTTAACTGACTGAGCAAGCCATCATCCTAAGTGAATTTTTAATGAATGATCAAGAGGTTCAACTAGTGGACAATAGACAAGAACAATTGCACTTGGGCACATCTAAATGGATGAGCCTCTGAGGTATCATGAGAATCTAAGACAAAAACAAACTGATTTGCTGTCCAGACTTCATTTATGCATGCATGACCTGTACTCTTTGGGCTTCCCTGAATTCATGTCCTCTCTTGGCCAATGGGGAGACCTTAATAATTCTCTGGTAGGTACATAAATGACAATGATGCAAATAGTCCTCTCTGGGCTTCAAGATGGAACTCATCTCTGTTAGACTTAGCTTTGTGGATGGGGTGCAGTCATCCCTGGCAACATTTGTGCTTGACATTCTTACCTGGTGATTTTGGAACCTACAGAGATGGAGTCAAGATTATAACGAAATGACTGTCAAGGCCAAGGGCAAGGGCCAGCTGCAGGCAACCACTCTTTTCCCCCTTGCTATTAGTTAAAATGATAGTGAACACTTGCAAAAAGACTTCATTATTATCCTTTAAAGATGAAGTGCCTAGCTAGTGGTGGTATTTAGGGGGACCCTTTGGAAGGCATTGCAAACCTGCTTGATAGTAAAGAGATGCAAGACACAGAAACATATGGGGAATGCTGAATGAGTTCCCATCATAAAGCTAAAGGCCTGCAGCCCTTCCTACAGCCTAAGTTATATGTCCCAAAGGGCTTCACATCCTCCTATCTTGGATAGAGTGTTTCTTGGGTAGAGGTACCCAGAAAAAAGGTTCTTATTCCCTAAGTGCTGTTCAGGTGAACATCACTGCTACACCATGCAGACTCCAGGTCACCTGTTTGCCATAGAGCTGAGAAGAAGAGCCACTATAAGCTAAGTATCAGTGCCCTAGGTGTGTAAAATCTAACCCCCGACATATGCTTTTCTCAGTTTTATTCCTTCTGCATCAACTCCAGTTTGTAGAGTGAAGACCCTGGATGCAGAGGCTCTTAAGCAAAGAGTTTAGTGTTTTGTGTCTGATTATTTGTTCCTCACCTCAGTTTTCTTTAGCCACAAGCCACACAGTCTTGGGTGATGAAAAAATATCAGTCAGCAAAGGCCACTTCCACCCAGATGAGAGATACTGAAGATCATAACTAAGCACACATATCACTATCCATTAATTTACCTCACCAATTCTTCACTCTCCCCAAAACATCACCACAAGAAAGAGACTTGACTGCTGTTCAGGAATTAGAATAAGCAAGGCCCTCAGAGGATGAATGGAGAACAGTTTACATTACATAATATTTTTCCTTTTGTTTTTTTGAAAGTTGAGTCCTCAGACACCATGTTTTAAAGTAAAAGGCATAGGGCTGGAAGGATAGCTCAGTCGGTAAGAGCACCTTCTGCTCTTCCACAGGACCAGAGTCTAATTCCCAGCACCACATCAGTGGGCTCACAGTTGTATATAGCTCCAAACCAGGGGCATCTGACACTCTCTTCTGGACTCTGTCGATATCTGCACTCACATGACCCGGGTTTGAATCTGAGGCCCCTCATTTGACAGTCATGTGACCTTAGCCCATTAATTAAATCCTGCGCCTCGTTACCTCACATGTGAAAAGACGGTAATACAAGAACAGTTGTCATGAGATTGGTGTGTCATTTACATAAGTTGGTATGTAGAAAACAAAGTAAACATCAGTTCTGTTTATCATGATTATTGCCACTGGTAAATGCTATTTCAGAAACCTACAATTAGCCACCTAAAAGCAATATAAAAGGTATAAGAGGAGCTTCCAAAATGGATGAACTTCCAGTTGTTGTCAAAGGTCCTCAAAATTTACTGGTCCTATGACCGAGTCTTCCCTCACAGGGATTTTGCAATTAACCTTTACTTACAAAAGCTGAAGAAGCTGAAGACTGGAGGAGAGTTCTTGGGACCTGAGTTTTGCAAATCTCCTCCTTGGTGACTCAAGCCAGCCTCACCCACTTAGAATCTGTCTGCCCACACTTGCACAAAGGAGGGACACTTGCCCCAGGAGGGCACACCCAGGTAGTTGGTGCACCCCAACCCCATGAAGTTTCTGGCACTGTGAGGCTAGCCCCCACAATATCATCCCTTCATCTCCCTGTGTTTGACTTTCTGTCTCTGAGCATTGGTGGGAAGGCTATCCAAGGGAAAGCAGGAGGAGTCGCCCCAGTTGTGGGCAGCTTTGTACTAGACCAGCTTTATGCAAAGGAAGCTGGTGGTGTGTCCTATTAGCTGCTAGCTTCCTACAGATTAGCCATCTCAAGGGTACAGAAGTGTCAGTTTGGATAGCAGGCCACAGAAGATAGCAGAATCTTCTGGGAAGTGTTTCTGCCTCTCTTTCTCTCTGCTGCTGCTGCTGTCACCTGCCAGAAGCAAGTGTGGCTCAGAGGTTGTGTGAGTCTCTTACCCCAGGACTCAAGTCTCAGACCAGCAACTCCAAAGCCAGCCACTACTGGACAGTGTTTCATTTTGAGGTTTAAGTGTGGATTTTGTATCAACACACCCCTCCCTTCCCACACAGCTGTGCATTGACCCTCTTCTTACACTGACCCATGGCCAGGAGCCACCAAAACCACAGACAGGCAAGCTCTCTGCTTGGGAAGAGGATATATAAACACTAGTGTAAGCAAATGACCAGCCAAGCCTTCTCCTTGCCCTGTACAGAGTAATAACAAAGCCACCAGCATGCTGTCATATACACATAAACGTATTTGCACACTCAGTGTGAGGTTCAGTATGCCTCTACACATAAAAACTCTTATTTCTCTATTTAAGACATTATGTCAGTTCACGATTTATGGACCTCATTGTGGGCCAACACTGGGGTCTTGGGCCACAAAAATGGTTGAAATATAATCCTTGACTTCAGAGGAGTCCATGGGGCTGCAGAAGCCAATACTCTTCCCATTCCTCCCTAATGGCCCTGGCTCTCCAAACACTTGCTGGCCAGTTTAGAGCCGCAAGTATGTTTTTTGGTTTGGTTTTGGTTTTAGTTCTGAAGGTCTAGTTCAGGACTTCAGGCATGCTAGGCAAATACTCTATCACTAGCCCCAGGACGATATGTTTAAGAAAAAAATTTCAATCCACTAAGTGAGTTAAAAGTGGGGCTCAAATTTAAGGCCCTCCTTTTTAAAAAATGCTTATGTCCTCATCCAAGCAGTGTCGTGAAGAAAATTGAGTCATCATCAGCTTTTTGTGCAAACCCCAAGAATTTCTCTCTGAAGTAGAGAAGATCCCCTTTGAAAACTCCACGGGGCCAGGAAGCCCTGCCACCTGCTCCAGCACACTCTTTCACAAGAATCATTTCCCTCTCATGCTCTGGGTGGGGTTGCTAAAATGGAGGTACAGATGATACGAGACTACAGCTCATACCGTATCTCCAGCCCCGGGACAGCCTGTTGAGGATGCCATCCCTCCCCCCACCACCTCCTGTCTATTAGTAGAGCTGAGCCCACCCACCTGGTGGCCATGTGCCTCCTGGAAGTTCTCAGTGGATTTTGGTTCAAGTTCCGGTGACTTCTCTAGAAAGCCATGTCATCCCACTGCCTGAGATTTCAAGACTTCCCCTTAATGGGGTATATATACCCATCCAAAGAGTACATAACAACAGTTCTCTGTGGGTCAGTGCATCTGAAATGTCTGCAAGGAAAGCAGGAGAGCACCTGCAGGCCTTTCTTAATTTGCAGGCATGGGGTATTGCCCTGACTTGTCTCTTAGGCAAGAAGCAACCTCCCCCTTTTTTGCCAAGCTACTAAAGAGCATGTCTAAAGGGGCAACCGGACTCTGATAAAGGAACTGACTTATTCCAGCAATAAATAATTAGGTTGGCATCTCTGACAGCTGTGGTTGAGCTCAGGGAAAGGGACAGAGGAGGGCAAGGCAAAGAGAAGCCGCTGCAGAGAGGCAAGAGAAGCCATTCATGATCATTTGCTGACTTCAGGGGACTGGAACAGTGAGAAACAACACATTGCTTCCCAAGTCCTCCAAAGGTGGTGATGGGACACCCAGATCTGCTTCTGTGTCCTTGAGTGAGTCCCATTATCTCTGAGACTCTATTTCTTTATCAAAAAATTGTGTTAGGAAAGTACTATTGTATATGGCGATTGCAAGGCTATGTAAGAAAACCTACTGCTAAAGGCCAGCTGAAGTTGAGCAGTGGACAGAGCTTCTTAAGGACTTCGGAGGCTGAGTGATAATAGCAACATGGCAGAATTTTAAAATGAGGCACTCCTAACTTTTCAGTGAGGCATCAGAAGCCCTAAAACAAGACAAATCTGTCTTGAGCATCAGTTCCTTTAGGCAAAAATATAGTGATCGTTATTATTTAACTTAAACTGGGTACATTGGGCCATAAAATAAAAAACTGTAGTGAGTGTGTAAGGTGGTACTGGAGGTGTGAGAACATTGTTATTCTACACCCCCAGTTGGCCACACCTCACCTCTTCACCACTGCAGGGAAGAGGGTGGGACCTCTACAGTTCTCCAGAGTCTGAAATGTTTCACAGATATCCTCATGCCCTAACAGAGCAGGGAAGGCACCAATCCCTGTATCCCTGTTTCATTTTTTCTCCGGAAAAAGAAGGTTTGGGTTTTTTTCCCCTCCCCTAGATGATCTTTAAAGTCCCCATCTCTGAGTCTATGATAGTGAATCAGATTTTTCTGGAATGAATGGAAGGAGATCTGTCATAGACTAGGAATTTCATGTGTCCAGGCATCCACTCCTATGTGTGTGTGGTTGGAACGTTGGCAGAAAATAGGAACTTTTCCCCTTAGCTGCCAGTGTCTCCAGCACTGCTCATCACTGCTTTGGAAGGAAGTAGATGTCCTATGTGTTCAAGGGAAAATCTGAATGAATCAAAACTAACTTCAGCGAGGATGGAACTCACTTCCTTATTTCTTCACATGGGAAGACTCTGCTAGGGCTCTAACTTCCCATAGAAAGTGGTATCCAGAATGCTTTGTGTCAGCGGAAAGATGCCCCTAAATTCCAAGACTCTCAAATGCACCCCTCTTTCTCAACAATGGAGGTACAATGTCCTAGCAATGTTCTCTGGCTATAGAGGAAGGGACATGCACGTATAGACTCTTTTCTATAACCTCTGCTTTCTACCTGGGGGCCACACACCCCCTCCCCTTACCTGGGACTGCTTGGCTACCTCAGGGCACTTTTCTGCTTTCTGACTTCTGGTGCAACATTGGACAGTTTCTCTACCCCTACCCCCTGAAACTTTGCCAGTCTCAGAGCTTCCTCATCTTCCAAAAGCAGTCACTCCCAGAATGGGGCAACTATGATGCCTCTCTTCTCCGCCCCGCCCGCCCTTTCTTCTCCCCTCTGCCTACCCAGACCTATGTCCTCTACTAAGTCATATCTCATTTCCACCAACTTCACAAGGGCATGGAAGCCAGGCCCTGCCAGTCATTACTACAGGCACTCTGTGAGCTTCTCCTGCTCCCGCAGGGAACAACAGAAAGGTGAAAACCCCAAGGCAAGAGATAGCTTTATCTCTAGGACCTGACAACAGAGTTAGAAAAAAAAAAAAACAAAAAACCAAGGACCAGGAGTAGACTTTTGAGAACACCTGGGAGACACTTTAGGAAAATACAGACGCTCAACTCCTCAGTCATAGCAAAAGGTTTGGGTATCCAATCTTTCTCTTCTCCTCGGAGACCAGGTCCCTGGCTCTCTGTTCCCTTCTCCCACTGTCCTGAAGGAAAGTTTCTGCCTTCCAAGGGCCCCTTGGAGCTCTGGCTCCCTTCGGAAGCTTAGACTGCAGCCTTTGATGGCCAGAAGGCTTTTCTGTAGGCTTTTTGGTTTTGCCTTAATGAAGTCGAGTTCACACCCATCACCACCCCTTGTGTGAATAGAAGTCACCTAACCTCTCTGAACCTCTGTTTACTATTTTTTTAAAAAGTGCTTAATAGTGGGACACTTCTCACCAAATCACTGCCAGGGTAAAATGTAATAGCATATGTGAAATATCTAAGTACCTAACATGAGCCTGGCACAGTAAACGGCCAATAGACTCATATTACCATTAGTGGTAGTAATGTTACTTCTGCAGCAGAATTCAAAATTTATGATCTCCACCTAGCATGTCTAAAATACCCAGGTTGACCACACCCACTCAACTGGGTTTAATAATTATTTCTGAGAGGAACTCACTGTAGGCTGAGCTGACTTAATGACCTAGCTGGCACTTCTTAAAAGAAAAATTAGCTGTGCTAGTGTTAAACAAAGCGTGTGTGGAATTATCTGTTCATACATAGACAAAAACGGGATACTTGAAATTGATCCACACTGAATACCTGATCCCAGCTCTTCCCACCACAGCCATCAAAGCCACCAACTTCATTTAAATGGGATATTAAGGTCTATGCACTAAAGTTCGTATGTAACCCTGATACAGGTCCCCTCTTGCTCTGAAGCTGCCAGGCAGCGAATATGAACTGTGTTGCCCTTTGACTTTGCCCAGACTGGCAGAACCAGGGGGGGCTACAAGCACTGGATAGCTGGTCTAACCGTTGCTTCTTTAATGAGTCCTCTTGGCCCAGGCTTGAATCTCGTGGGCGCTCAGTCTCTACACAGAACCGGTTCCAGCTCCCATAAGCTAAAGTAGTTGGTGACTAAAGCAGATTGTAAGAGCCTAGAAAACCAGTCTAAGAAAACTCACTCTCTTCGGCTTTCCGGGGCTCCTTCTGGAAAGCTCATTGCCAGCTCTCTGGATTCTGTGGCCACCTTGAAGACTACTCTACAGGTTCCAGCTCCAGCTCTGCCCCAGTCTCTGGCTCTGCCCTGACACCCATGGCAAGCCCAGCCGTGCTTGGGGAGCCCTTGAGCACCAGAGCCTGTTAGTCCGGACACCAGGCTGCGTGCATCCAAGACAGTTACTTTTGCGCCATGTGCTCCAGCAAGCGCCAGCGACCTCGCCCAAAATCTGCGGCGGGCAACCTGCCCAGCCAACTTTCTTCTCCCTTTCTTTTTTCCTTTTACCAAAGCCACGCTTCCCAAGAACAAACTCCCTTTAACGGCGGAGCCCCAAACCCCAGGTTCACTGCATTCCCTCCCCGGGCGATTCATCGCAGGGGCATTCTGCTGGAGCCCTCCAGCAGTCTGCGTTCGTTCGCATCCTGTTGCCCAGGCTTGGGGCCACTCACCAATTTGCGACTGTGCCAGGCTCAGCTGCAAGAGGCAGAGTCCCCAAGCTGCGTGCCACCAAAACTTGTCCATGGTGTGCGGGATGGAACCGAGGGATCTAGCCGCCCCTTAAAGAGGGTCGCAGGGAGCAGAGCAAGGATGGATAGAACCTGTCACAGTCCGGGGGCCCCTGGGCAATGAGGCCGCCTCGGAAGTTGGCTGTGGTTTTTATTCCAGGCTTTGAAAGAGTGTGACCTAAGAGGGAGGGAGCGAGCAAAGGACACACCCAACGCGAGGGGGCTGTGACTAAGCAGCCAACGGAGTTTTAAAGACATACCAGCCTGCTTTCCCTGCTGCCCCTGAGCCCCTGTCCTGCTTTCCCTGCCAGCTAAGAATTGCTGCGCGCCCCTCTCCTCCCCGGCTGTCCAAGTCCCATCCTCCAGACCACTTCACAGGTTTCCTTCTCTGGCCGGCCCTCCTGCCTTTTGGGAGCACTGACTGCAATAAGGAGAATGACTGAGTCCTGTGACCCCACCCCTCTGAGTTCAGCCTCAGGCCTCTCTGCCACTAAACTTCTGGGAACCTTGCTGGGGAATGACTGTCTAGGTTTCCCAGGAAGCTGGACATATCCTAGGGAGGAGCTGAGATAAGAGGGAAATCCTGCTGGGAGGATGGTGCCTTCTAGGCGGGGGTGGGGGTGTGGGGAGTGGGGGGGGGGGGTGGGGGGGCGTTTAAAAAGAGGGGGATTTGTGGGAGTGTCCATTTCTCTTTTCCTCTAAGAGAAGTCCAAAATGTTCAGTGTGGTTCTTTGCTCAGGGGATTCTAGTGATTGCCTGGTGATATGACCAGCTATTGGGATCATACCTTATGCTTCTGTTCCATCCTGTCAACCTCCTATCCCAGAATGGTACCTCTATCCTTCTACCGACCAACACATTTCATTCATGCTCTCAACTATCTCCCAATCCATCTATCAATTCCTTAAATCCTTCTAGGACTCACATACCCATCCATCTGTTCTCCTGTCCACCCATCTTCCTCTATGTGCCCTAACCTAGCCATCACCAATTCTTACATTCATCCATCTGTACAACTTTTCACCCGCCATTCCATAAATCCTTTTACAGCTCTCCTAAGCTCACATCCCTTCATCACATCCTCATCCATCCTCCAATATGATGATGCATGCACACATTTCCCTCCCATAATTTTATCCATCCTCATATCCACTTACGCATGTATCACTTCTTTCTTATTTGCACTTATGCCCCCTTTGCTACAAATTTTACACTTCCCTTTATTTCTTACCTGTTAAATCTCAAAGAGAAGCGTACAGTGCCATATACTTCAAGGGAGACATTTCAAGGCTAAAAACTGGAAAATCATATTTTGAATCACAATTCCTTATCCTCTCTAATATGCTGAGTTAAAATTTGAACAATCAAAGGCAGTGTTTGTTTTTAATGTGAACTATTGGAGTAAGTCTGAGTAGATTTCTTGCTGAAAGAAATACATGGAAAATATGCCTGTGGCAGGACCCTGAAAGAATCGGGCCAGAATTTCCCCAAAAAAGTAATATTTGGGGATTTATTGAAAGTAAAATTAAAAGATAGGAGAAATACACCCAGCCATCTGTCCATCTATTTATTCCTCAAACATGTAACAAGTACCCAAGGGTATCAAGATAAACCTGGTATGTCTCCAGGCAACAACTTACAGTCAGAAGCCAGTTGCAGCCTACAATATAAAATATACTGTAAAATACAGCCAGAACTGGGAAGGTGGCTCAGTGGTAAAGTGCTTGCCACCAAGCATGTGACCTAAGTTCGATCCTTGTAACCCACATGGTGTCTCACACCATCACCCTTCACACGCATGCCATGGCATAAATGTACACACAGAGACACAATTAATAGCTGTTACAATGCTTAGAAAATAATTCAGCCAGCCTAAGTATCTATAAGCTATTTACTTTCCATTATTTTGTGAGCAAGATGGCTTAACATATATACATAACATATATAATGCACAGCATTCCATTGTGTTAGGTACTACAAGTTCTCTAGCAGTGATGAAAAATATATCATGTGCAAATGCTAAGTGGTTTTACATAAGAGAACTCATCATCTGAAGGTTTAATATGAAGCCGGGTATTCTGAGAGTGATATCCTACTGATGAGAAAGTGTGTGTATGTCGGTGTGTGTGTCTGTGTGTGTCTGTGTGTGTCTATGTGTGTGTGTGTGTGTCTGTGTGTGTGTGTGTGTGTCTGTCTGTCTGTCTGTGTCTGTGTGTGTGTGTGTCTGTGTGTGTGTGTGTGTTGGATGACCGGCAATGCAATATAAAGAAAAAAATCACAATATTTATTTTTGGAAGAACACCAACGAAACATCTCAAGACAGGTAATACTTGAGCCAGGTGTAGAAAGAAGGAATTCTTGAGAAACTGAAGGGACATATAACCCATAGGGAGTTCTCCTGTCAGAGAGCATCTAGGATCCAAGACTAGCAAACCTATCTCTTAGTCCTGTTCTGGTTGTGACTTTATGGCCTTAAGATAAGCAATGAGCTTTTATGTGCTTCTATTTCCACAAGTGTAAAATGGGCTTAACAATAGTCTCCTCTTCATAGAATTGAAGAGAAGAGAATGGCTTTGAAATTCTTGCATCTCTTAAACACTGGATATGCATATGCATGTTTGTACACATGCATACACACACACATATGAAATGAAGAGACTGAACGGAAGACAGCAAGACAGATAGATGACTGGAGAATTCTGCAGGGGCCATGTTGTAGATGCAAGGAACTTTCAACTTGATCCTATAGAAAACCAAGACCTATTGTAAGTTTTAAAGTTGATTTTTATGTGAAAATAGCATAAAATGTACTGTCTATCCACATGTAAGTGAGGTAAGACAGCATTTTGTTAATTCACAGGATTATCCACCCCCCAACTTCCTTGTAGGTTTTACAGTTAGAGAAGAGCCTTACACTAACATTTTCAGAGACAGTGATGGGGTGGCAAAATCACTGAACCAGTTACCTAGAAGTCTGTGGCTGGCAGGCCAGGACTCCCTTTATGAAATGAAAAAGGTACCTCTTGTCCTCATTTGAATATCAAGTGCTTCAGAATCTGCAAGTAGCTGGGAAGAGTTGGCCATCCTGCTGTTTGTGACCCAGAGACCACTTAGGCAAATTCTAAAGGCCCTATCATTTGTGATAAGCATCCTAGTGGGCTTAGTGAACTATAAGTGGGGAATAATTTTTTGTCTATTTCTCTTTGGAGGTAGGGAAGGAAATAGGTAGTCACCAGGAATGATGCCCCACCCCCACCCCTTTGGGAGCCCTTCAGAAAAGGACATAAAGTCCAGAACTGAGGATTCACAGTGAGCTGTGTCCCTCCTACAATAGAAGGGACACATGGTCATTTTTATAAGTTAGAATACCACGAAAGAGTTAATTTTGACAAAAATTTTGCTGAGAGAGAGAGAGCAAACTAGATAACCTCAGATTCCTGCTAAGATGGACTTTTTATGATTAGTTCAATAAACAAAGGTGTGTGGTGGGAGCAGAGCTGACTAAAACTGCTTCGCAAGCTGCAGAGAAACATGCAAATTCTCTAGAAATTATTATTAGGATTCTTTTCCCAGAGGGGAAAGGTTTGCTGACTTCCTGATAGTGAGGGGATGAAGCAGTTCGCCCTGGTGCCACAATGACTCATTTTCAATAATAGAGTCACTGAGTCAGGCTGGTCTTTGGGAATTCCTGGATTATCTCTGAGTCCCATGTCAAACACCTCACCCACACCACGGGTCACAAGCTCTTCCCCATCTTCTCCTTTGTGCCTCTATAAAGATGAAAATCCTTAAAAGGATTTACTTTAGGCTTTTGGTATCAGTTGTTCATTCCGTCAGTCACCTTTTGTAAACCGAACTATAGATGTGGGAAACTGGACTGGAGATCTTGAATCAATAGGGATTGACATGAGATCACAGGATTTGGAAAGAAGCCAGAATGTCATCATCAGCCTTGAGCTGAGAAAGCCCAAATCTGAGCACCAGCTCTGCTATTATCAGGGATTTAACCCTTGGGATTTTGGGTTCAAAATGAGGGTAAGAGGATAATTTTCATAGTTTAGGAATACTAAGAAAAAGAAGACATAAGGATCCACCACTGGGGTTCCTGCTTGGAGGAGAGAACAATTGCTACCCTATGAGCTGCCTGGGTTCCGGAACATGATTATGTTGGCCACCAAGATATCTGTCGCAGTGGCTGACACATCCCAGGCTCGGGCTTTATCTATCATGATCTACAAATAATCACTGTACAAATGCATCAGTGAGTCCTGCTCTGGTTTCTTTGTTTTGTTTTGGTTTTTTGCTTATCAGCTTATGGGGTGTTTCAGAATCCAAGTGAACTCATGGGTAGATGCATGTAGGCAATTTGAGGATTGCTGAACCCATTTAGGCAGTTTGTAACATGGCCAGTTTTGGCTACCTTTAATGGAGCCTGCTCATATGGAGTAGATTAGATGCTTTAAGAGGAACACTGGGGCCTGATGGCTTCTGATGAATGATAATAAATCTCTTCTTCTTAGGCAAAAAGAAAGAAAGAAAGAAAGAAAGAAAGAAAGGAAGGAAGGAAGGAAGGAAGGAAGGAAGGAAGGAAGGAAGGAAGGAAGGAAGGAAGGAAGGAAGAAAGAAAGAAAGAAAGAAAGAAAGAAAGAAAGAAAGAAAGAAAGAAAGAAAGAAAGAAAGAAAGAAAGAAAGAAAGAAAGAAAGAAAGAAAGAAAGAAAGAAAGAAAGAAAATCTAAACCAAATGTAATGGAAGAATGAAGGGCAAGGCTGAGAGAGCCAGAGATGGATGTTGGAATCGTACAAACATTGAACAGTGTTCAGAGTTTTCACAGAGCTGTTTCTGAGACAAGAGTCAGGCTGTCAAGGTAAAGGTAAAAGTACCATTTCGGTTAAAGTTGAACTCCCAATGGAATCCATTCTTCGCTCACAGTCATGGGATGGATTCTACACATGCAAATAAGCAATAGGGAGAAATTCACGAAATCATCCTAGGGGAGGCTAATGAACCGATAACTGGGGGTGAGTGAAACTTCATGATGAATAAGTATCTGAATGTCTAACCTCAGCTAACAATGATCAGAGAATTGGGCCTTTAAGATTAGTAAAGCTGTCAAATTATCACAAAAGAAGTAGTAGATGTGACTGCTGCACCCTAGGAATGCCAAGGGAACAGAGGAGCCTGGATTCTCTGTCAGCCATGTCAGTCACAAAGTGGCTTTCATATAGAACTTTAGGGGTTAACAAAATAGCACCCAACCCCCAAGTTGGTTGGAAACAAATTTAGAAATGTGATTATTTGAGTATAGAATTTGAATTGATTATTCATTTCATTTATCCATCCATCCATCTATCCATCCATTCATCCATGCATGCATGCATTGTACAACTAATAAATACTGGGTCAATTTTACACATTCTTGGTTTTGAGATAGTTAACCATAACCATTCACCATCGCCACAACAACAGCCATCATCGCCACATCACCACCACTAATGCTATCATCACTATAACTCCCAGCAAGCCGTCATGATTATTTCCACTGCCTGACTTTCGTCTCTGCTGTGGTGATAAAATACCCTGACCAAAAAGCAATTAGGGAAGGAAGAGATTCATTTCCATTTACAATTCCAGGTTATAGTACATCATTGTGGAAAAAGCAGGAACTTCAACCTATTTACATCATTTCAATAATCAAAAGCAGAGGGAAATGGACAAATCTCATTAGCTTTCCTGCTGGCTTGCTCTTTTTTACCTAGATTTCTCCACTCTTATGAAGGCGGGAGGTAGGAATGGTGTTCCTCATAGAGGGCTGGGTCTTTCCACATCGACTAACTTACTAAGACAATTCTCCGTACAAATGCCTAAGGGCAATCAATGTAGACAACTCCTCATTGGGACTCTTCTCACGTGGTTCTAGGGTGTATCAAGTTGACAAATCTAACATCACAGCTACCATAAACATTGTCCTTAGCATCACTGACAATATCAGTGCCGTTATTAGCACCATCTGCTATCACCAAAAACTGTTATCATCAGTGTTATACTAGTTAGTCTTACTACTTGTCAACCCAATGTTATCTAATTGTTGCAGCAACCTTATTGAAAGCTAACACAGAAGCTTAGAAAGTCAGGTGACTGATCCAAAGTCACACCTGCATTTTACTTAACAAAATTTCTTGTCATTAAGAAATATAAAGAGAAATCTTTTGTTCCATCCTAATTTTTTGATCAGGCAAATCACTAAGCCAATGGAGTCTAAATTAGCATTTGCCTTATTTTTATTATATTCAGTTTCATTTAAGGTGGATAAAAATGAGTTCCCTACAAGGAAGTTATACTGGGTATATTAACTATGCTTAAGGTTAGACCCCCTCCCCGGGCCAAAAGTAGATGGCCAACACAAAATGAATTCAATGGTGTTATTGTATAATTTTGTCTCATGCTGCTTTGTTTGTGATTTTTTGTGTGTCTTGTTGGCCTTTGGGTTATATATTATGGTTTTATATCTTGTGGTTTTTAGAGTGTGTGTGTGTGTGTGTGTGTTTTCTTTCCTTTTTCTTACTTTATCAAGGTTTGTTGGTCTTGTTTGCTGGTTTGTCTTCTAAAGAGAGAGGGGGCACAGGGTTGGGAAGATGAGGAGGTAGGGATAATCTGAGAGAAAGTGGAAAAGGTAAACTGTGATTAGAATAAATTGCAGAAATTTCTTTGATTAAAAAAAAAGAGAAATTCGCTTGAAAGCTGTTGCTTACTTGCTGGAGAGAAGGACTAGGGTTAGTGAGGTGGGGGCCAGGACATGCTGATTTTCAGTTGTCTTAAGGTGAGGAAGACTTACTTAATAGTAAAGACTCGGGCATTGGCTGCTCACTGAACAGACTGAATCTGTGGAATGTTTTCTCTTTTTTCCTGTATAATCACCATGCAATAGCTGTATGTTCTGATTAGAAACGAATGCTGTTCTCTGTCATGATACCTGAATGCTTCCTCAGCCCTACACTCCTTGTAGGTTACATTTGGGATTAGAGGGTGTGTGTCTTTTTTTTTTTTCCTTTTTGTGGCTGTTGTTATTGTTGCTGTCCAAGCCACACGAAAACATTTTTTCTCTGATCTTGAAGTTTAATTTCTGACTTGGTAACTTTACTGTGTAGCTCCACTTCCTGTCATGTGACCAAATGAGCCCCGTGGCAGAGTCTGATATAAGCCTAGCCCTGCTAGAGCTGTTCATGGTATCTGGGGGTAGAATGCAGCTGACAATGTGTAACAAACTGTAAGGCTGTGGGACAGCAGTGTACCACCCTCCATCTGTATGGAGAAGCAGGAGAAGGAAAAAATAAGACAGGGAGTCAGAGACAAGCATCAAAATATGTTCTCTATTTGACACTTTGTGGGTTCACTGGATGCTGTAGGGCACCCAAAACCTTACTACTAATTTCCTTCATTTTGCTACTGTTAGCCCATGCTAGTTTTTGTTACTTACAACCAGAAGGACTTAATGAATATAAGACCATCACTTCACTCTACAGAATCATAAAGAGGTTCAAGGGAATGGTAGAGATGCCTGGTGCCTGGTCTAGACCTTGGGGTTTGGTTGTATGACTTAGGTCTTCTCTTGTTCTTCCTACTCTAGTGACTTGGCCACCTTCCGTTCTCTTACTGTCACATTCTATCCAAAGTCTAATTATATCTTCTGTACTGTGACAGAAACTAGATTCCTCAGTGATTTGCCTACACTTACAAGCCGATCCGAATGAGCAGCAAGTCTTCTGGGTCCTGTCTTCCAAAGTCTTTTGCAGAGAGCCCCTTTCTTCCTGGACATGCTTCATATTCTATTTCAAAGGCAAAACCTTCCAGCTGGCTGCCAGTAACAGCTTCTCTTTAAAAACACCCAAAGGGTAAAACTCCTGGGCTGCAATGCAGAGTCATGAGCTTCCAACCAAGTCCTGATGGGGCCTACCATCAATACTTATGGAAAAGAACAGGTCTGGAACTAGGAGGTAAAGCCAGGCCAAAGCCATCCACTCCCTGACTACAGAATCCTGATGCAAGATGATGCTCCTTGGCCAACAGAGTCTTTTTGAACTAAACTCAATTAGAGCAGGGCATGGGGCAGGGAGGGGAAGGAGAGGGGAAGACATCTGCCATGATTGTGACTGTATATAGAGGTAAAGGATAAAAGGCACAGGTATAATCACCATGACAGAAAGGAAAATAAAGCTTTCCAATCATCAAATAGGAATGTATCAGACCCTGTCACCAACCAGAAGTGCAATAGACGCCATCTGTGTGTGTCCCATGTACTAATCGTGGAGAGGCAAAGGCGAATGAGGTCTGCCTTCTACCCTCAGAGAGTGGCTGAGATCCATATTGGCAAGCCAATGACCTTCGTTAGTTCAAGAGTGCTTCACATAGTCTAAACACTATTGTTACACCAGCCCAAAGACAGGCTAGTGTCTCTTTATCATTGAGGGAATGGGCACAGAGTAACTCTAATCATTGTTTGGGAAGGTTGGTGTGAAGAAGTGACATTTGAGTGACATTTGTACAAATATGAGAGGAAAGTTTATCAAATTACTTGACAAATGTAAAGCCTTCCTGTGTGAGTTGTTGGTTAGTTTTGAGGAACTGACATTAGAAAATGAGCTTTCGCCCAGTTTTTCAGGCCAGGGTGGGAAGGTTGATTAATGATAGTTGCCATATAAACTTTAAGTGGGTGACATCTAAAACCTCATAGTGACTTCCTAGGTCACAGCGATAAGAATGACACCGAGACTTTACTGGTAAAGGTAAAGGAATCATAATGCATGTTAGGTCTACAGAATGCAAAAATGATAACATGGTGTAAGGTAGCGCCCCAGCCTGGCGTGCATTATAACATGAGCTAAATTCTGATGAATGATCTGATCATGGGAGAGGATTAAATTTGTATTAGAATGGTCTTCATAATGCCTCAGTAACAACAGTACAATTGTGGGTCATGTGTGGCCTAGGGAAGCACAATCATCAGATAAGTATAACACAGTCAAGAGCTTAGAGCGAAAAAGATATAAAACTAGAGCACTTTACAGAAGGCCAATAATATTTCAAGGCTGAGAAACAGTGTATAGGGCCTGTGAGAGGACTCAGTGGGTCAGGGCACTTGCTGCCAAGCCTAACAACCTGAGTTCAAGCTCTAGGGTCCTAAAGGCAGCAGGAGAGGACAGTGCTGCAAATTGTCCTCTGACCTCCTGACTGGTACTGTGGCACATGAAACACACACATGCACATCACACCACACACACATAGGGGCCACAATTACCACACACACTCAAACATACTGCACATATACCACATTACACACACATCACACACACCATACACACACCACACCACTACACACACCACACGTACACATACATACACATATCTCACACACCACACTCAAATACACTACACACCACACACACACACCACCACACCACATGCACACACCACACACACACATGCACACACAAACCACCACACCACATACACACACACACACACACACACACACACACACACACTACATACACACAATGTGAAGGCAAATAAAAAGATAATTAGGAGATTCCAGGCTCCTGCAGTCAGGCACCTGCTCCAGGTCCTGGTGGCTGAGTTTGACTAGGTCATCCTTCACCTCTATACCTCTATTTCACCCTTCCCCTCTTCCTGGCCATCCTTATTCTATAAGCTGCTTTAACTGTCTCTTAATAATCGTTATTCTCAATATATCAACTGACTTCAAACATCATTTACTTGGTAAGTGACGTTGGCCATTTCCTCCTGCTTTGGGGCTTAAAGTTCTCATTTAATGCCTTTTATACCCACCGAGAGAGTCAAAGTGTACAATGTAGCAATGTGCATATTCAATGTATATGTATACTGTAAGATTTGGAATATAACAGGGCTCCCAAAATAGTTGGTATTTCTGACACATTCTTTCCCCAAATTCAATATTTTGTGACTTTCTATGTACTTTTCTGTCCCCTCTTGTACCTCACCTTCCAGATGGACTTGTCTTTTTTTTGTGTGGTAGATCTAATTTTAGTATTAATGAATTTGGATTCAATAATATGCAGTGCCTTTGGCACATGGAGGTCTTATTTTGGGGTTGCCTAACACTCATTACCACTCCTCAGTAGTTGGAGAGGTGAGTTTAGCTGAGAATGTCTCTACAGTTCACAACATGGCTTTCAGATCCTCTGTAGTGGGTTCCATTCCTGAGGTACAAAAAAAGAGCATTGAAATCCAATTTGTGATATTTCTTGGTCTGGTAGTGAGGCCATCACTTCTGCTTCCATACCATCGGCCAGAACCTAGTCACAGAGCCACAGTCTCATGCAAGACAAGCTAGGGTTGCTCTCCAAAACCAGAGCAAGGAAGGAAGGAAAAAGAAAGGAGAGAGGGAGGGAGGGAATAAAGGAAGGCAGGAAGGAGGGGTGTGAAGCAAGTGGACAGAAAACTGAAAGACGGGATGAGATTATTGATGACATTTCCCCCAAAATAAATGAAAGGTTAATGAGAGAGTACACAAGGCACCAAAGACAGATAGAAATTGAAAAAAGAAAGGCTTGTAAGTAGAAAAAGTTTAATAATCATACAGGTAGAGAGAAATGTATAAGGAGTTCCTGAATGGTCACCCACCGGCTTCAACAATGGTTTCTAGCCCATTTTCTCTGTGAGCATCTTTTGCTTCCTTCCCCACAGCTGGATTGTTTTGAAATACTTCACAAATATTGCATCTTTTAATCTGTAATATTTCAGTTTGTGTCTCTGTGAGATAAAGGCTTTTAAAAATAATGTAACCACAGTCTCATCATTGCATCATTGATCACTTTCTATTAATTAAAAAAACATTCCTTGATAATTTTATACATATTATATAATAATTTAAATCATGTTCATTCTTATTGTCATTTTAATTTTTTCAGCTAAAGGTCTTATATATGTACCATAAAAATAGACCACTTTGTAATCAAACAATTTTATTTAAATGCCATATTAAAGCCAAGTATCATGGTATAAGCCTCTAATCCAGCTCAGAAGGCTGAGGTAGGGGAACTGGAAGTTCCAGAGTTTTCCGGGCTGTGAAATGAGTTCAAGGCTTTCTTGGGAAACTTAGTGAAACCTTGTCTCAAAGTAAGGGTTACCAAAAAGCTGTGGTAGCAGTGCCTGTGCCCAGCACGGATGAACATTGGCTTCAGTCCCCAGTACAGCATGGCAGCCACACTGAGCTTCAGGGGACACAACTGGTGTTTCACATTTCTCTGGAGATAATCCTGACCTGGAAGATGATCTCTGTTACCTGAATGCTGGATGGCCCCATGTGGTCCTGCCCCAGGAACAGGGATGGAGGCCCTGCATATCTCTCTGTAAGTGGGAGCTGAAAAATGGCTTCTTCTGTCTTTATCCAACTCACATCAGTGTTGTGAGTGACCCAGTTGGAGAAGGTGGCAAAGCCTGGGAAGAGGGTGAAAGGGCCACTGTCATGATGTCCTTCAGAGGATGTCTTACCTATCATCTTCTCTTAGCTGGTGCCTCATAGTGTGTGTAAGAGGATCAGTCCTCTTTGTCAGTAAGTTTAGCTGATCTTTCCTTGCCAGCAATGAGAACTAGGCAAAATTGGAGCAAAGGTCCACAAAAACAAAATTGAGGATGCCTTTTGTCTCAACTTTCCCTAAGCCGGGAGTAGCTTCTGACTCTCTCTCCCACCTTAGGAGGCTATGCTCTGTCCCTTGTTTATGTATTGAAATTTTACAATGTTGTGCTCTGGTGTTGTGAAGCAGTAACACCCAGTATAGGGGAGGTCCTGTATCTCTTCAGCCAAATGAGACAGAAGTTGCCTTGCTTCATCCCATGGACACACTACCCTGTATATCGTGAAGTGGTCCACGGCGTGGCATCCATCACACCTGTGCCGAGCACCAATGGATCCCCGTGTAGGAGGCAGGAGACAGACAAAGTGCTCTCACTCCCAGAAACTGCTCCTCTACCACAGAACTGTTTTTTTCCCCTGCCTTTTTTGGTCATGTTTCTTGTTACCATGACCACACACACTTGACAAAAGCATGTGTACATGGTTTGTGCCTACAGCTCATTGTGGCTGGGAAGGTGTGGCAGTAAGGACATTTCCAGATGTGGCATCAGGAGCATGGAACAGCTGGATACTTCACATCTGTTGCTGGGAAGCAGAAGCAAATGCTAGTGATGAGTTTACCTTCTTGTTATTCAGCCAGGAACCTTGGCCTGTGAGATGGTGTTGCTTGCAGTTACAGTGGACCTTCCTCCCTCAACTTACCCAGTCTATAATCTCCCTCAGATAGGTAATCAGAACTTTGTTCCCTAGGTGATTCTAGATCCCATGGAAATGCTCAGAATAGTCCATCTCATCCCTTCTTTTTCCCCATTTCATCGCCATCCCCCAGCCTCAAACGTTCTTTGCAGACCTGTCTCTGGACTGGGATCCCTCTCACCAGTTACAAACTGCATGTGTCTTTTGTGGGGGCTGAAATTCTCCCTTTCTTCTGCACCTTGGTTCTTGCTCCACAGCCTGCTACCTCATCGGCCTGGGTTTGTCCCTTCCTCTTCCCCCACCCACAGAGAGTCAGCTCCCAGTGGCCTCCTACAGACCCCAAATGTGTCTCTATTCTCAACCTGGTGACTGGAGGGGTGACTCTGATGCGAGGTCAGGGCAGCCCCTTTACACCACTCCCTTGGGAAAAACAAACAAGTTTCTCTTGCCCCTTTGGCAGGAGGAAAGAAACCACAGTGGTTAAGGCGAAATGCTGTTAATAATGCCTTACACTCTGGGGCAGAGCCTGGACTAGGCCAACACTGCAAGGGGTTTCACAGAGAGCTCCATCTCATAAGTAATGGAGAACGTGGAGTTCATTACTGAAGCTATCAGCCAGCTAGACACCCAGAGATTAGCTACCACAGGATATCTCAATTAAGTTTGTGCCAGAGGGGAGGATTGGCTAAAGCTACATAAAGAATCAGAGGCCCAGGAAGGTTAAATGGCTTGCTTATACTCAAGTAGATGGAAGCAGTAGACCCTGATCTCACTGAAAGTCCAGCTCATGCCACTGTAGTGATGCTCCTATAGATGGAGGACAAATGGAGACAAACTCACTGTGATGCCTTTTTTGAGCGGAACCATCCAGGAAGTTCTCTCCACCCCACACCTCGGCAGTTGCTTCTCTCTTCCTGTCCTTTACTTGCTTGTACCTCACTTCCTCTAAAGAGGCGACATCTGTAATGTATGCCTGCACCTCCACTCCATCCTGTCCCATGTGTCTCTGCCTGTACTTTGGGGATGCTGAAAAATGACCTCATCAGGATAAAGATCTCCTCACAACTACCTGGAATTTTATGACCCAGGTGGTCCAGGGTTAGGATCAAGGTTTTCCTGCCTATGATGCTATGGGGACTTGCTGTCAGAGTTCCACTGTTTAAGTTGAAAAGTGATTTGGTCCAGGAGAGGAAGGTGGAGAGGAGATGAGAAGAAGCTGGCTTGAGTTTAGATGTCTTGAAAGTGTGGCTAATGTCTGCAGGTCTGTTGGGCTGAGCTGTGCCCAGTGTAGAACAAGCCTTCTATATGTGTGTGTGTGTGTGTGTGTATATATATATATATATACAGTCACCCTTCTGCCACCATTAAACTAAAGGATACACAGACACACACAGACACACAGACACACAGACACACCAGTTTTTATCCACAGTACCCCCCCCTACCCAGTGTGCCTCTAATTCTCTTCTTAACAACTTAATATCTCTACAGTAATGAAAATACTTTTGGTAGAATGGAAAATCTTCATCTGAGATCTCTATTATCAAAAGGTAATTGTGGTGGGATTCAGGTGTGTGTGTGTGTGTGTGTGTGTGAGAGAGAGAGAGAGAGAGAGAGAGAGAGAGAGAGAGAGAGAGAGAGAGAGAGAGAGAGAGAGAGAGAGAATGGGACCCCAAGATCCCAGCAGCCTTTTATAAATAGGGTTGGCCACTCCTCCCTCTGGAGCCCCGGACCCTGGATAGGCGTCTTCAGACCTTATCAGCTGACACTTGAATCCCACCATAGGTAATGCTTTACTTTCGTGTTTCTCCTTCTAGTTTTTTATTGCATTTAGGAAGTTTTTTTTTTTTTTTTTTTTTTTTTACCCTGCACCTACAACATGAGCAAAGTATTTTGTTTATTTCCTTTATTGTTTTTTGTTTGCTTGCTCATTTTTTTTTTATTTGATGGGTCTATCCCACCCTTGTTTTCTATTGCTGTGGTAAAACATCATGACCAAAAGCAACTTGAGGAAGAAAGGATTATTTTGACTTACATCTCCATGTCACAGTCCATAATTAAAGGAAATTAGGGTAGGAACTCAAGTCAGGAACTAGGGACTAAAGCAGATGTCATAGAGGAGCACCACTGATTGGTATGCACCTCATGGCTCACTCAGTTTGCTTTCTTATATAACCCATGTCTTTCCATCAGCCTAGGAAACATCCTGGGCACAGGAGTCTGGATTCGTCCACCTCAAAAATCTATCAAAAAATAAAATAAAATAACCCCCCCCCCCAGGCTTGCCTAGGGACTAGTCGCATGAAGGCGTGTTCTCATCCAATGTGATCTAACCTTGTATCAGTTGACCAAAAAAACAAAGCTGGGCAAAGTATTACACTGGTTCTAAAGCTAACTTGGACTTTTCCAAGTAATCAAACTCAGAATAATCCTCCTGCCTCAGATTCCTACATTTCAGACCATCACACTCAGCTTATTAATATTTTCCATCGCTTATTTTCTATGTAAGTTTTATAATTATCATTTTTACTTGTATATAGCCTCCCATTATCCATATATGGTAGGATTTATTTAAGTAGAGTCTAGCTGACATACACTGAAGTTGTTTCATTTAGCTACAATGATATAAAAAACTTTAATGGAAATATTTATGCAAGCAGCTTAGAGCTCATTAGATTATCTTTACAGAGAGATGCTCAGGATAGGAATTGTTATAAGTAGCTATAATCACACAGCCAATAAAGTTAGTACTGAGAGCAAAGTTTCAAAAACTAGCTGTGGAGCACATACTTGTAATCTCAGCTCTGGGAAGGCAGAGACAGATCCCAGGGCTTGAAAGGCAGCCAGCCTAGCCTAAGCACAGGATCCCAAATCCCATAATAGATTTTGTCTCAAAGAATGAAGTAGATGTCTCCAAAGGAATGACAACTGAGGTTGACTTCTGAACATATAGGTACATGTGTAACACACACACACACACACACACACACACACACACACCAACAGCCAACAACTGTCTTAAAGTCCCAGAATTGGCCTTTTCTATGTCTGTGACTATAGAAAACTATTTAATTTCTCAAAGCCTCATTTGCTCTAAATAAAAAAAAAACTAATACAATATACAATTCATAAGTTATATTGAAAATATTTTGGTTTCTTATAATATTATTAATGCTATATTTATGGCTACTGTTGACACTAATTTTGGGTTCTTATAGATTAGGCTGATTCAACACCATACGACTGACATTTAAGGTAATTCCTGGAGGCAAATGTAGTCCAGTCTGGAATCAATGGCTCATCAGTTCCTCTTAATTCACTCATGTTTCTCATTTCTGCAAGGCCAAGTGGTGGAGCCTTTAAGGGGTGGGGCCTTGTGGCAGGTCTCAAGTCATGTCTACAAAGGAAACTATTAGATACTAATCCTTCCTCTCTTTTTCTCGCCTGACCATGAGAGATAACCATCCTCTGACACTTGCTCCTACTACAATGCACTGTGTTGTCATGGACACGGAGCCAATCAGTTATGGGTCAAAACATCCAAAATGCTGAGCCAAAAGAGACCTTGGCTTCTTATAAGTTGAGTATTTCAGTTATTTTCTATAGTATCAGAAAGTTGGCGAACACAGAGAACAGACTCAGAACTCAGTCCATAACCCACTTCTTTTAGGAGCCTTTTAAAGGCTCCCGATTCTCGAGTTTGGACATAATAATCCATGGCTTACTAAACATATTTATTCTTTACCCACATTCTGTATGTGACAAAATTATGTAAGAGCAAGTTATTAATAAATGGGTCTAGGGATGTAGCTTCATATAATTTTAACAATTTATCTTAATGTTTTATTGGTGTTATAGTTTTTGTTATCAAGGATGATGTTCAGAAATGACTACTTCCTTTCACCTCTCTGAGTTAGAACTCATAAGAAATACATTCAGAGTCATATTTGTGGTTGTAAATAGTGGCTTTATTATTCTGAAAAGCTGAAGAAAAAGAACACAAACACATAGCTACCATATATTTCCCAATGTTGTCCCTCACAGAACTAACAGCACCTCTCTCCACTGCAAAATGACTCTCCACCAGTTTGCTCAGCTTACTGCTGAGTGGAAAGTAACACCGAAGTCAGGCTGGGATGGGCCTTTTGGAGCTCAGTATCATCAATTTGAACATGATGACTGTTCTATTTAAGGTTTCTATTACTGCTATGAAACACCATGAATGAACAAAGCACCTTGAAGAGGATGGGCTCATTGGGTTCATGCTTCTAACTCACTGTTCATCACTGAAGGAAGTCAGGACAGGACCTCAAATAGGACAGGAACCTGGAGGAAGGCTTGGAGGATGCTGCATACTGGCTTGCTCCTCGTGGCTTGTTCAGCCTGATTTCTTATAGAACCCAAGACCACCAGCCCAGGGATGGCACCACCCACAGTGGGCTGGGCTCTTCCCCATCAATCACTAATTAAGAAAATGCTGTCCAAGTGAATCTGATGGAGGCGTTCTCTGAATTGTGGTTTCTCCCTTTTCGATGACTCTAGCTTGTGTCAAGTTGACATGGAACTAACCAGGACAATGACAAAATGCTCACTCTTCACTAAACTTTGTTGGATCCTCAGGGCCACATTTTCTTCCTTATTTCTCTCCTTCTGGTCTCCCTCTCAGAATTCCTCTGGCCATTCCCTAAACCTGAGACCAGGCTGGCCTACTTACTAGCTAGCATCCCCACAGAAACAACACTTTAACATTTATCTTCTTAAATCAAGTTTGTTTTTTTTTTCACTTTTCCTGTCAATTTATAATCTCATTTTCCATATAATGAGATTAATTCAATTATATATATATATCTTTTAAAAACTTTAAAGTTCTCAAGCCCAAATCACACTACAAGAAATAAGAGCAGACATATCAAGTGACTACCAGCTGTTGAGTGGTACTGTGCCCAGGCTCTGTCTCTCTTTCTGCTCTGTCATCTGCTGCTGGGTTGGCCCGAAGGCTGGTTTCCACATGGCCCAAGGAGGCTACAATTCTAGGTACTCCATCTTGGAAACACACGTACCAGATAAAGAAGGGGGGCCATGCCAGCTGGCTTCTGCTTTTTTTTTTTTTTTTAAATAAAGTATTTTCTAAGACTCCTTAATTCTGCATAAGTGATTGCCACCCTAAGGTCTCAGCAGAAGGATAGCACCACCGTTGCTATCTCTGATGCATTCATGAAACTCTATGAACAGGGTGGACATTCTGACAAAACCAAGATGCTGAAGAAGAGAGAAGGGATGCAGAATCTGAGTGGGCAAGTGCTCACCTCTGTTGAGCATCACCAAGCACATATTTCATGGCTCGTGATCTGAAGATGTTCTTCTATCTCTGTTATCTCATCTCTGAACCTCAATTTCCTTACCTGCCTCCTACACCCTGTAAAGATGCATCGATGACCAAGTAGGATAATGAATATAAACTGCAAAGTGCTGAGGACCTTGCGTCTGATGGATATGATGCCCAGCATTCGAGCTCTCCCCATAATGTTTCAGACTTGAGAACAGAAATTCCTGCATGTAAACTGGGAGTCTCTGCTTGCTGAAGGAGTTTCATTTTTACCACTAGATACAAGAAAAGGGGCAAATAAAAGGTAAAGCAAGGAGCTGGGGAGATGGCTCAGTTACTAAAGTGCTCACTGCACAATATGAGGACCTGAGTTCAGATCCCTGACGCCCACATAAAAGTTGGATGCTGATAGTATGTATCTGTAATCCAAGAACTGGAGGGTTGGAGACAGATTCCAGAGGTTCCATGACCAACCAGCCTAGTCCAAAGGGTAAGCTCCAGGTTCCCTGAGAGACCTTGTCTCCATGAAAGTAAGGTGAGTAGTGATAGAGGAAGGCATTGGACTTCAATCTTTGCCCTTCTTACACACACACACACACACACACACACACACACACACACACACACACACCACACATAGCAGGGGGGGATTTTTAAGTGAAGCACATTAGACCAACAAATATGTAAAGACATTCCATATTGGGAAAGTGCAAACTTAAATCACAATGAGATGCCACCATTAGCGTATACTGAACAGTTAATATGGTAATACTGATCAGGAACACAGTAGGTTCTTAGCTTATAAAATTGTTAACTCCTTACAACAGCATTGTTCTCTATTTGGGAATAGAGTCAAAAAAGGAAGCTATTTATGGTCATATAACTGATTAGCAGAGAAAGTAAAATAAAATTTAAGCCATTTGACCAGAGCCTCATTGAGCAGATTGTAAAATTATCACCAACATGATTAAGCACATACTATGCAATAGCATTTTATGAACCAGCTCTTCTGCCTTTAAAAATTGCCCTATGAAGAAGATACCGTTATTTTGTTAAAGATGAGGAAGGAGACACAGACATGATAAGACACTTACCCAGAGTCATACAGCTGGTAAATGGCAGAGGGGAGCTCACACTGCAGTGGGCATGACCCCAAAACACTCATTCTTTCCTGAAAGTGGTGACAGATGGATGCCAAACCCACAAGATCTGTGTCAATCGTCTCTTCCACAAAACATCAAACTTCTGTTTTGGGGACCAAGTCAACGTTTCGCATGTGCTGTTGGTGAGGATGGTCCTTAGCACTTAGATGTCTGGGGACTGATTGCCTAGGTGTAATAGTCAGCGCTGCGGTGGGAGACTTTCCAACCCAGAGTGATTGAGGAGTGGAGGTCAGGGAGGTGGGAGGGAGGTGCCCTCAACGGAGCAACTGGGACAGAGACACACAGTCCTGAGTCCCTTCTGTAGCCCTGCAGCTCACTGGATAGAGAACTCTGAGCAAATTCACTTACTTGAGCTACAGCTCCCCAATCCAACTTAAATAAAGCATCTCGCTTAATTGTCTAGTGAATGCTGGCAGCCTGGTGGCCTGGCTGTTGGTTTTTCTATCATCATTGCCTCCATAGGAGAACATGAGGGGCTAGCATGCAACTCTGGGGAAGACATCTGCTGCTGGCGCGCTTGGCATTTCCTTCTTCCTTGAGGCCTCCGACAGCAGCTGCCTTAGCCTCCAAGTTTCACAACGGGCTGTTCAAAGCACGTACCCAAAACTGCTGACCCTAAGGCAAAGGAGGAAAGGTGAAAGAGAGACAGTGAAGGAAGCTTCCTCCAGGCCCTTCCCGGAGCCTAAACCCCACCCCCAATCCCAGTCCCAGGTCCCAGGTCCCAGGATCCAGGTCACAGCCAGTCATGTGCTCAGCATGGAAGGCTGTAAAGGCCAGCTGTTGGCCATTGGTTCTGGCTATTAATACCATGACTGAGAAACAGAGGAGCAGTGAGCTCAAGGCTGGTCTTGGAGCAGCTGCCTGCCTCCCTCTCCCAGTGTGTTTGGGGTTGGGGGCTGGGGAGGCAAGGAAGCTAGAAACAGCTTAGCCACCTGCAGAGCCTTGGAAACCACAGCTAGTACACGGTGCTGACTGCCAACCTGGTGTTCAAATTTCCACATCAAGACATGCCATTTCATCTCTGCCTAACTCCAGCTGGAATCAGAGACTCACCAGGAGAAGCAATGTCCCATCAACAGTCTGGGCTCTTAGCTGCTCCTAGAATCGCCCTGTGAGTCTGTAGGTACTTAGTCATGGAACGTGGAGCTGGCAAAGCCTTCAGTTGGAACATCCCTTTTTACAGGTAAAGAAACTGAGGCCTGGAGGGATGAGGTGACTAATCTAGAATGGGACATGAGTCAGGAAGGGCTGGGCAGGAACATCCCACTGCAGACAGTGAGCCTAGGGCTGCTTCATTTCGCAAAACCAGAGCCCACCTCAAAAGTGTTACTTGTTAGGAACTACCCTATGATCCATTTGAAGCCCAAGAGCCCAGTACTCAGCAGAGCTCTCCCAGCGCTGAACCCCCTTGACAGAGGACCTGCAGAAAACAGTTGGACAGACAGATGGCAAAGAAAAATGTCTGTTGATGTGGAGAGATGAATGCTCAACTGTGAAGAAGGAAATGTGCAAGGCAGTAGTATCTGGTGTCTTCATTTGGATAAGGAATATGCCTATGCATAGAAAAGACTAGAAGGCAAGGAAAAGCCTTTGCTACTAGAAGGTGGGATTAGGGAAGTCATTGTCGTCGTCTTCATCTTCATCTTCTCCTCCTCCTCTACCACCACCACCTCCCATGGCTGACATGAGTTTTCTACTTTGAGATTTCTTGATTGGAAATAATTTCTAAGAAGTACAAAATAAGTAGGCAAGTGCTTGGGTCCATTGTCACCCTCTAAATCACTAAGACAAGCTTGACTTGCTACAACATGCAGGACAGAGTGTGCCTATTGCATGAGGTGGGGGTGTTTTTCTTCCCATGAAGAGCAAACAAGCTCAGACCTGAGGACAGGAAACCTCACCAATTCTGCCAAAGCCTGGTAGTGGTGGTGCCAGTTCTCAGCACTCCTGGATCTACAGTGTCCTCTGGAGCAAGAAGGGCTGCATCCCAGGGCCCAGTAGGAACCCCTGCTCAGCTGAGAGCATATGATAGTTGGAGGCAGAAGCCAAGGTTGAGATCTGAGGTACAGTAGGTGTCAAGAGGAAGAGAAGCTTCTCTGAGTCCCCAGCTGTTCCTTCTAGGGGACCTCATGGCCAAATGTCATCATTCAGACACACACATCTTATTCATATGTCCTTGCCTCTTGCCTAATACAGTGTCAAGACCCTTAAGGCAGACCTATCTTCCTGTTTATCCTATGGAGGCTACTTCTCTGTGGGAGCCTTTCAACTCCTTTGCTGAGCAGAGGTAAGGCACTAGAGTTTGGGTCTTAAATGTTCCTCAGAGTTCTATGTTAAAATTCCATCCTCACCTTGGCCAAATAAGGATGTGGTGAGAACCTTAAGAGGTAGGCTCCAGTAGGAGGTCTTTAACTTGCTGAGGGCATGTCCTTGATGGGGTAATGGGACCATGGCTTATTTTCTTTCATGTCTCTCTATTCATGTCCTGGCCATTAACTGAATAGTTTTGCTACACAACACACTCTTTTCATGTGTTGCATCGTCTATACCCCAAAAGCCTAAAAGCAAAAATCAGCTCCAGTCACCAATGAGAATCTTCAAAACCATAAGACAAAATTGACCTTCCCTCTTTATAAGGTGACTGCTCCGGGTTTATACAATTGTAACGGAAAGTTGATGAGCAGGATTGCTGTAGAAATCAGAAATTTGTTTAGATGGGACTATCTCCCCAAGCCACAACCCTACCTTTTCTATGGTGATGTTGGCCTCATGCTCCAGATGGAAACTATTGTTTCCCAGAGCTACATGTCCTGAGCAGTTGGTGTTACCTTCCGATAGAGCTGCATACAGAAAATACCACGGCCACAACATAAGGGCTATGCCCATTAGAGCAGCTTCCCTTGCCCACTCCATACCCTTTTTTCACGGAAGGACTGGAGGGGGAAGTAGAGCGGCTAGATCTCAGGGCATCACAGGGCAGGTGGGCAGAGGACCTGAATCATAGCTCTGCTTCTCAGTGAGCTGTGTTCTCAGGCCACCATATACTTGTGTGTAAAGTGAGTCTCAGCAGTTCTGACAGGAAGTCAATGTATCTAAGCCTTTACAATTGGATCAGTGACCCCAAGCCCTCAAGAATGCAGCTTGGTGCTTGTTTTTGTAGAATCCTCAAGCTATGGTGTATGTGTACATATATGTGGTGTGTGTGTGTGTGTGTGTGTACGTGTGTTATAGGAATCAATCTCAAGGCCTCATACATGTTATAGAAGTGTTTGGACACTATGCTACATCTTCATCCCTCGATTTTACATTTTTTAAATGGCTGGAAAAATGAGGACAAGGGCAATAGTTTGTAATATAGGAATCACAATCTTTAGTAATTCAAATTTCACTGTCTACAATAAAGTTTTATTGAAATACAGCAGTGACAATTTGTTTATTACTTATGACTGCTTCAGTGTTAGCATGACTAAGATGAATGATTGCCATGACCTGCAAAGTGCAAGCTATTTACTATGTGGCCCTTTATGGAAAAATTTTGCTGAGTCCTGACCTATTCTGGATCACAAGTGTTAGCAAACACTTCTTCCCCTTCTCCTGTGGCTCTGATGACCTTTTCTCAATTTCTGCTCATCGGACACCGTTTGTTTTGTCTAAAAGACAGGGCAGTGACTAAGATTATCACTACTGTGGAGAGCAGGGAGGATTATGTGTGCCCAAGAGCATAGGTTTGCATAGTAGGATCAAGCCGTGGAGAGGAAATCATTCTGGGCAAACTGGTCATGTGACCTGGAGAAAATTGTTTTGCCTATATAAGTCTCAGCATCCTTCATTTCTAAGGTGGGATTTTGGTCATGGCTAATGTTTATGTGCCACATGTTGAAGGCGAGACATTATCCAAGTCACACCTGTAGCTTATTTAACCCCTGCAGTTCTCCAAGGAAACGAAGACGAAACAAATAAAAACAGAAGCCAAGGCCAGGCTAGACTCAGACTCCAGATTTTCCTGCTTTAATCACCTGAGTGCTGGGGTAATAGGTGTGTACCACCGTATCCAGCTTCTACTGTGCTGATATATGCATACTTTGTAGGATGGCTAAATTAAGCTACTTACCATATGCATTAACTCATGGTTTTTGAGGGGTGAGAATATTTAAAATCTCTTCAGCGGTTATTTTCAAGCATAAAATATTGGTATTACTGGTAGCCATAATATTGCAAATGTCTCTCCTGACCTTGCTTTCCTTTGACTGAAATTTGCTCCTTTTGACCAATGTTGGTCCAAGCCTTTAACTCTTCCTTTCCGGTAATGACCGTTCTAGTTTCTGTTTCTGAGAGTCCAACTTTCCATTGAGAATTAGCCAGGTAGACTCAGCTTGTGTACTAAAGTACTCAGTTTACTAAAATCATCCAAGAATAATTATCAGGAGCCAGGAGAACACGTGGCTTCTTCTCTCCATCAGGCAGATTTGGCTTTTCCTGGTTTATTGGGTTGATTGATCCTCAGAACACATTCTTGATGTCATCAATGTAACTGTCCATTTCAAGGCAAAATTCTCTCTCTCTCTCTGCATATATGTTGCTTTTTCTATTTGCCCACTGACAGCTTGTTTCTGGACCTTGGCTACTGCGATTAGCACTGCAGCGATCAAAGGCTGTAGATATCTGTTTCTTTTAACACACACATTTCATGTATTTTAGGTATACACTCAGCAGCATGGTTGCTAAATCATATGATAGTCTTACTATTTAATTGAAAGGGAAACCTCTATTCCATTTTCTAAAAAGAAAAACGAACACTTATAAAGACACCTATTCAAATGTATAGTTATGTATGTTTATTGTGAAGAAAGCAGAGGGCGTAACAAATCTGTATCTCTTAAAATAATGGCCTTATAGTGTAACAGTGTCTAAATGGGGAGAGGTGTCACACTTCAGGGTGACGTCCAGCCCTGCCTGGATCATTTTTCTTTCCTTGTTTTCTTTTCATGTGGAAGAAAACCCTGCCCATTTTCAAAGCCATGCATCCTGTTCTCAATGCTTTCCTGATCACCTCCCCACCAACCAGAAGCTAATGGCTGCCTCCCTCTAGGAGTAGCCCCTCCTCCCAGCCACTGCTTCCTATGCTCTCCTGGTCAGATGGCTAAGGAATAGCTCATTCTCTTCTGCCCTATGGTGTCAGCTCCATTAGTCAGCTCCCACCTTACTTATGACCAATTCTTCCGGAAGTTTCCTTTCTGAGAAGTCCTAAAATGGGGGCTAAATCCAACCAGGCTACTCTAGACATCCTGGTAGGGAGCTGACAAAAGTTTTCTCCTCCAGGCTGGACATAAACCAGTCTCTGGTAAGCTTTTCTGTACCTGCTTCGGGCTCAGCACTTCTTCCCGGCTTCTCATTCCCATGCTCACATTTGGATGATAATTGAGTGTTTAATTTTGGGGCAGGTGCTGTCTTGCCCTTTTGTCTAATTGATCCACAGGACAGTGGTGTTTTGTCTATGCTTTGAGCTCCCATGTGATGCGAGGGTGGAGAGAGGACACTGAAGACACAACATGTGTGACATTTGATTATTAGCTTGTGCTGTGAAATTCCTGTGGGACCTTGAGAATATTAATGTTTCTGGGCCTCTGGAGAGAGCATTTCCCCCATGCAGTTGTGAGAATTTGGAGAGATACAACACACACACACACACACACACAAAAAAAACCTATAACAGTGCCTGGCATATGTTTAATACATAAATGTTCAATACATACAAGCTATTATTCCTTCTCTCCCTTCAACAAGTGCTTGGCTTAAGGGGTTTCAGGAATGTGACAGAAGCCTCTCCACAGCTTAGTGTGAGGTGGTGTGCTGGTGCCACGCCTTCTTCATCACCATTTCCTCGCCCTGGAACTGTGAGCCAGATAAAGCCATCCCTCCTTAGGTTTCTTTCAACAGGTGTTTTGTGGCAACAGTGAAGAAAGTAGCTAATACAGAAGGAAAAAAAAATAGCCAAGTTTATCCAATAGGAACCAAAGGGGCTTAAGTTCAGGCACTGTGACTGTCAAGGGCCTCACAGACAGGTGGGAGGTGAAAAGGATGTGAGCCTCAGAGCTGGGGCTTGAGAGCTTAGGAACTTGTGCATCACAGGAAGGCTCCTCCATCCCTGGGAGGCTGTGATGGCAGAGGGGACAGGGAGCAGGAATAAGCTTGCACAGAGCCTCCAGTCTTCCTCAGTTCTCCTTGGAGAGGCCACAACATAAAAAGGCATAGTAAACCACAGACCAGAATGCCTGTCGGCAGTCGTCGTGAAGTTCCAGTTTATGACCTGAGCTCAAGCCCTGGTGCTATCCTTAGCGGGGATCATGCAAATTCCTGTTAGCATTGACCATTGAGTATAATGGCTGCCTAGGACGGGGAAGAAGGAACGCTGGATAGATGTCAGAGTTAGGAATGCATGGGAAGGGAAAGGACTAGAGGACTGGGTAGGTCCGACTGACACAGAACAGATCTAAATGTGCCTGAAAATGCCCCTTCCCCTACCCCACCCCCCGGGGCATGCACAAAGTCCTGTGGAAATGAAGAACAAGAAGGGTCTGGTCTATGACCCTCCCAGTTCCTGTGTGGAGGAAGGGCAGTGGCCAAGATTGACCTGGAGAAGAATGAGAAACATTTCCAGGCAGTGCTGTAGGGTGCGTGCCTTTCCCCTAGTGCCCAAGGATAAGAAATAATCATGATTTTTCCTTTCAGGAAGTACTCAGGACCACCAGCACTCAGGTAGACCTGCAAGGCAAAGCCAACCATGGCTGTTCTGGTGGCAATCACAACACTTCTTTCCCCTGAACTTCCTCTTCCGGGAGCCCAGGCTTCCAGCCCAATTCTGTCTAAGGCCAGTTACAAACAAAATCTCAGAAACAAAAGCCTCAGAATCTGGGTTCGAACTGAGTCTTTTTGTATGACCGGCTGTGTGAATTAGACAGGTTTCACCCTCTTCAGGTCTCCATATCCCTGACTATACAGTGTGACCACACACTTGCTCTCTCTAACTGTCTTGAAGGGAATGTCATGATATGGGTAGGGCAGTTTTCATGGCTCCCTCACTAAATAAGAGTAATCCGGGGTGAGAAGTCTTTAGTGTGGTTCACAGTTGCATGTCAACATCTAGTATACATCCCTATCAAGTTTGTAGGTGGTTTGCCTAAAACTGTGGTGGTAAGAGTGAAGTAGATAGAACGTTATAAGCACAGGAAGGAAAAGACCTCACAACCCAGAGTCTGCTTGAGGCTAGCAGATGAGAGTCACGATTTCTAACGCAGGGCAAGGGCAGCAGCTCAGCAGCTGGGAACACTCCTGGCTCTTCCAGAGGACCTGGGTTAGATTCCCATCACCCACAAGGTGCCCCACTGTAGCTCCACTTCCAGAAGATTTGATGTCTTCTGTCCTCTGATGGCACCAGGTATGCATGTGGATCACAGACATATGTTCAGGAAAACCATCCCCATGCATAAAATAAGAATAAAATTAAAGATAATTCGAACACAATGAACAATGTATACTATAAAGACAACAACATGAAGACTATTTTTGTAGAAAGATATTTCAAATAAAAATGTGTAACAGACACTTAATCTCTGCTTAAGGCCTAAGTACGTATGATTTTTTTCCCCTTCTCTTCCCAGCTGTAAGCCTGCAATTTTCTAGGAATCTTACCAGACACCACATTTATAGGGAAAGACATGTCCTAAGCCCTGTGCATCCCTTGTGACTCCATGGTCTTATCTCATCAGAATATCATCCTTCAAGTCACCTCCAGATGCACCCTGTTGTCTCATTCATAGAAAAATTAGAGGGGGGCGTGAGATGTGAGTTAAAAGCAACCAAGATGATGTAGTCTACTGCTGAGACACTACAGTGTGACTCTTCCTTGAAAAGCTCACACCCATGCTCTGAGGAGTGATTAGTCTTCCTAATCCTTGCTTTCAGCAAACTCCAGCTTGATTTAGACTGGCTTGTCCTGAAATTCATTTTTTTTCATGGAGTTAGGAATCTGCTTTCATCTGAGTTGAAGTTCCTAAAAGATTGAGGAAAGGTTTCATGTGCCACTAGAGACAGCATGGAGATGCTGGCAAAAGGGCATGATTCCCTGTCTTCCATGGGTCCATGTTCTGCCCCAATCTTATGGTCACCTACAATGACAAAAGTTTAATATGCTAGAAAAGGAGACCTCTGGGCAGCATCGGTGTGCAGAGGAGCCTGCATGTTACCCCCTCTGCTCTCACCTCCTATGAGATTCATCATTTCCAGGAGCCATGTCCCCTTCTTCCTGATGAGCAAAACCCCACTTCACTCTGATTGGGCAAATTTCAGCACCTAACACTGCCTTTCTTGCCGTCCTCACATCCAAAGGAGTCAACTAGGACACAGTTATGGCTCTAAAAATACAAAATTCTGAAACTTTGAGATTCTAAAAAACCTGATAGGTTTAGCTATAACTTTGTCATTTGTTCCTGACTGAAATAAAGAATTGATTGACAAATATTTAAGAGCCATTATGTGTCCATGAGGCTGAGCACCATATACTGTGAGCCTCATTGGCATGCTTGTGTTGTGAAAGCCATCGGCTACCTTTTTTCTGAGAGTTAAAATTCTTACTTATTTTGTTGGAGGGGGTGAAGATTACAGTAGAATCTGTTTTATGTAGATGAACACAACTATAAACAATAGCCCCTTTCCTCCTAAGGATCCATCCTCATCATCTTGGGCTCTATGCTCATCAAAGAGCTGCCACTCTACACTGCAAAAGCCAATCGCCTGTACATATTCTCACTCAGTTTATAAGCTTGGTCTACAGCAATGGCATATGCTGTGTGATTCTTGTTGCACTCTAAGGCACCAGTCTTTGTGCTAAACACTGGCTGCTCTCACTGCTTTTCTTGAAACCAGAATAAAAGACTCTGAACTCTGATTTCAGTGACCATCATTTGGTCATTTTTGAAATTAATATTAGTACATGAAAAAAATTAACATCTAAAGAAATTCATCTAAAATACATGAAACTCAGGGTGCACAAGCTTTGTGAATAATTATGCTGACTTCCCACAGAATGATATAGGGTCTATCATTGCTCTCTCCAATTTGCCATGGGCAAGACACAGGAAAACACTTGGCAGATTTTGATACCAGGTGCACTGAGGTATAGCACATCCCACACAGGGAGAGTTTAGTTCATCATGCATACGTGCATAAATGTAACATTCATGTACGTATTTGTTGGGCCATTTTCCTATCTTAATCAGATTTATAAATTACTTGTTTCCATGGCTTCAGGATGGCTCTAACAACCTCCTCTTCTTCCTTGCATTTTTCAGGACTTTCTCCCTAGTACTTGTAATTTTTAGCGTATCCCCAAGTTATCCCTACTTTTGGGGAGAGGAAGTAGGTATAAGGTGTGATTTTATTTACCTCCATTTTGAAAATTATAGGGACTCCACATATTACTAATGAGAACGCAGCTTTTCTGTTGAGTTGTCTGTTGGCAGTCGTTTGGAGAAAACCACAGATGGTACGTTAGGGCTGCATGATAACTTCTCACGGTCTCTTTTCCAGAATCATGTCAGGACTACATTCTTAGCTTTCTCCTCCCCCTGGTGTTAGGTAAAACCATGTGGGCTGAGATCCTTACTGTCTTTTTATCAACTACATGCACAAGGGAGATACACAGCATATAGAGGAAGACAGAGCCACAAGATGGCAGGAACTTGGGTCTCTTGAGTGAATTCATAAAGTAGTGGTCTGTGATTGTACTGAACTGTTACAGGAGCCAGAATCAATTTAAAGGTTCAAATTCCACAGTGTTCTGGAAGTTTGTGACAGCATTTAGGATTATTGACAAATCACTCCTTATTTATTCACACTAGTGTTATGGTGATTCTGTTCTAAAATGCTGCAACAATTTACTTTTCATTGCAGCTTCTTAAATTTTACGACTGTTGTTTACTTTGGTTAGTGTCAGCCCCAGCTGCATAATAGGAAGCATCTGGAAGCTATGAGAAACTCAAAATCCTTGGACTTTGTTCCCAAATCATCTGGTTCAATTGGTTGATGATGAGACCACATCTTTGTTAATTAAAAGGAACTCTAGAAGCTTAAGAGATGGGCCAAAACTTAAGAGCATCCAATGCTCTTTTAGAGGACTTGGGTTCAATTTCCCACAATTGCCTGTAACTCCAGTCCCGTGAGATCTGACACCCTTTCCTGGTCTTTATGGGCACAAGGCATGCACATGATACAAAGACATACCTGTAGGCAAAATACCCACACTCATAAAATAAAATATATTTTAAAAAATAGATTTCACAACTGATTTTTTTTTTTTTTACAGGACATTGGGGCCATTTGTTTGAAGCAGGAATCATCAAACTGAGTGTACATTAGAGCCCTTGAGGGGCTTGTAACAGTCTTTAATTTTGTCCCTATATCCTCCACAAGGCTGTGATACAGCTTGGGAATTTCTTCATCCCTACCTGAGGCCTATGCTATTGGTTCAGTAGCTAAAATTTGAAAGCACATTCTAGATCTCAGTATCCCTTATAATGAAAAAAATAGTGGAAGTCACTAATAATTCAGCAGATAGTTGAGTTAAAAATAAGGGCATACAGGGACATACATTTAATAAGGCACAGATTCAGTCTGAGTTTACTTAGCTGGTCTGTCTAGCCAAGACATTCTAGAAGAACAGGAAGAAGGGACAATGGGCAAGAAAAAAAGTGTAATACTTTGCACTGACCTGTGGAAGTAAATATTTACTGAGCACTTTGTATGGTCATAGCACCATATAGTCAGTCTCTGTTTTTACTTCTAGCTTAGGGAAAGTTCCAGAAGAAAGATAGAATTGCAGATACCTGATACTCTGAACAATAGAACTTAGTGAAACAGAGGCAAACAAAACGTTTTAGAAAGAATAGTAAGCTAGAACATGTACATATGCACACACCACTCACACATGCACATGTTTATATATACATACTCACAGTTGTATTTGATACCTCAAGGAGACACAGAATCATGGTGGATGGATTGGCAGAGCGTCTAATGATGCAGCCATGAACACTTTTGTAGTCTTCTGATCAACTGGATCTCTTCTATCTCCCAAGCAGAACACAGATCTAGTCACAGCTTGAATAAAACTCAGCATGTAAGCTTCATTTTCCATAGTATGTAGATTCCACATACACACACACACACACACACACACACACACACACACACACACACACACATACACACACATATATACACATATGGAGAGAGACAGATAAACACAGATAAACAAACACACATAAATATTCACTTGGCAATAAATCTGTTCAAGTTTAGTATATTGCATTTCACATTGTTCATATGACTTTATTTCAGTATTGACTCTACTTTCTAAATTTATAAATTAATTTGATACTACACACTTAGAAAACACTGTACCCATTTATTAGATACTTTGTGTAACACAGAGACAGATTCTGGCTATCATAGCAGAAAACATGAGAAAGGGGATTCTCAGGAGACATTTAACTGCAAGGACATCTGAACTCAGAATCTACACAGCCAGAATGACACTCAAACTATACCTTCATTTCTCTAATGCCATTATAAATGTGTTGCTGGACATAGCTATTATTGCTATAATTGGATACTATGGCCTTAAGGAATTAAATGAAGCTAACCCAGCTGCCATTAGTTTGCTACCAGGATTCCTGAGTTTGCCTCCCTAGGCCGCTCTTGATCAGTCTCTGGTATACAATATTTAATTGGTGGAGCCCAGACCACATGTGAATGACCTTGCTATAAGGGAGCCTATGAAGTATTCTCTCCCTCCCATTTAGAGTCATGGAGAGGAGCTTGGAATATGTATCAGTGGTAGAGCTCTTTCCTGACATTCCCAAGGCTTTGGGTTCACTTCTTAGAACCTCAAAAAAAAAAAAAAAAAAAAAAAAAAGTTACCAGATGAGAAACACAGGAAAAAGAAGCCTTCATTAAAAGCAGTCAATTGTCATGAAAGTTGCCCATTCCATTCATTGTAACCATAATCTCAACTTGAGCTCATTGTGTGATTCCCTCTATAGACGTGTTCATTATCTGCTATCAGTTTCAGCACAAAATCGTTAGGGGGACTGGAGAGTTTCAGAAGAAGCTGTGTCTATCCTCGGTGGAAACAAACAAAGAATAAAAAGGTACTACGTAGCTTCTAAGAACAGGAAACTTCATTAGGGGTCAAATGGAAGAAGCAGACCTGGGACTGCTGTGTCTGTAAGAAACAGAAGATGCTGCTGACACATCTTCTTGGCTATCTTACGGTGCACCTGACCTAACATAATATCGTGGACTTACTTCTTGCACTTTTCCTGTATCTTACATCAAAGACAAGGAGAGATTATTCAAGATGTCTCTTAACCTTGTCACTTCAGGAAAGACATTTAAGAGGTACAGCTGAAAAATGGATTCTTGTCCCCAGAAATAGATTCTGGAGATTATGAATGAGAAGTCCTTAGATAAATGCCTCAAATTTCTTAGGCTCTGGGAAACTGTTCTGAGGTACAACTAAACTTTCCTCAGATGGTCCCCAAGGTGATTACACCCCAGGTGCCCATGACACAACTATGGTCAATAATCCTTCTATGGGGCTTTCTCCCTTCCCTTTGCTTCCTGGGAGCAGTTTCCAAATTAGATACCAGGACTCGAATTCTCTTTATAGAAACTGACTTGAGAGGACCCACACTTAGTCACAGATGCCTACCCTTGACAGAAAAAGAAAAACTTCAAATACCCACTGGCACAAAGGGAGAGTAAGCAACTGTATTTCCACCATCTATGGTATTGTCTACCCCTCTCAGAGCCTCCTGAAGCACAAGGTAATGGAGGGCAGAGGGTGAATGGCAGGAGCAAGCGGCCGCGACTCCTTCCTGCCCATCCCTTTCACCTCTTTGCCTCTGGGAAGTCTGTCAGCTAGTGTGTCATGTGAGGGAGACAGACTCGGTCATACTCTCACTTGAAATAGCATTTCATCACAACACATGCTCTTTTTAAAAGGCAACAGGAGAAAGCAGATGCAAAGACACAGTTTTCCTAAATTACAGCCTCTGCAGACTCCATTTCTCTGCCTAGTGCTTCGGCCTAAAGTGATAACTATCATTCCCTTCCTTGGTTGCCCAGTTCCACGTCCCCCTTTGCCAATATCATCACTGATTCTTTTCCCTGTTGTAATTCAGATAAACATAGGGACCCTCTTTGTTTGGGGACCACGTGATCAGGACTCTGAGGCAGAGTATTACCAGGTCATGGTCTCACTAGTCACTGTGACAAAAGACCTGGCAATAATGACTTAAGGGAAGAAAGTGTCATTTGGTCAGGTTCAGAGGTGCTGGTGCATTTGAGCCAGGGGGATGAGGTACAACAGAGCAATTTGTGTCAAGATGGGCCAGGAAGAGGGATGGTGGTGCTATCACACTCAGGGAGAGTCTAGCTTTCTTAGTCAACCCTCACTCACTGGAAACAGCCTCATGGACACTTCTGTAAGTATGCCTCACTTGTCTCCTATATTATTCAAAAATTCAGCCAAGTTGACAATATGAAGCACCAATACCCCTGATCTTCCTCATTTGAAATCCCCCAAGTGTCAGACATAGTTCTTCTTGCCTCCCTTGTACAGTGGCACCTCCGACCGTACCTTAGAAAAACAATGACCTCCACCTCCTTCTCTGTCTTGTTTCTCCTCATAGTTGTGATATCTAGGGAAAGCATTGTATCCTTGGGCATTGGAAATTCCAAAGACATTTAACTTGAGAATACAGGAATAGGCAACCATCTTCAATCAGGTTATTTCTTGCATTAGTGAGGCAGGTAAATGTGGCTTCTTCTACTTCTGCTCATTTTTTTCCAGAGCTATTTATTCTGTGGATGGTGGAGATGGTATCAGGGTACCTCTTGTTGGCTTCAAGCCATATCCTGTAGACTGCAGAATAGTACTCTGCCCCCACAGGCTGTTGCCTTCTGCATGGAAACACAAGTAACCCGGTGCTTAAGCCAATCGTCTCGCTATTGTCTTACTATTATAGTCTCTGAGCTGGTTCCCAATGCTTCCAGGCCTTTTGTTTCCTTCTCCTTGAATACAGACTAGACCTAGGGACTTGCTTCTAATGAATAGAGCACATCACAATGAGATGATGTCACTGTCTCTGTGAAGGTTGAGGAGGAGCTGTGCCCTGTTTGTTTCCTTTCATGCTCTTGTTTGTTTGCTCTCATGGAATCCAGCTGCTTTGTTGTGAATTGCTCTCTGGGGAGATCTACTTGGCAAGAAACTGTCTTCTTCTGCCAATAGCCATATGAGTGGGAGTAGCTATTTCCAGGAGACAAGTCTTGAGGTGTTTATAGCCCTGGCCAATGCCTAGCTTGAGGCCTTGAGGAAGATTCTAAGCAAAAGTTCTCAGTTGAGCCAAGTTCAAGCACTTAGACCATGGGAAACTGGAAATGGTGTTTATTGTATTTCAGGGGTCTTGTTTAAACAGCAGTTGTAATTGTAATGGTGATAGCGAGGTCAGTCTTGCTGTGGAGATGTCCCTACTCTTGTTTTGAACACATGCATGTTCTTTATCCTTGTTTATGTAACTATACATGGGCACAGTACCAGGTTGATTGAAAGAGATCTTCACAGTGTTCTTGCTTCAGTAATGTATGTAGTAAAAAGATATCAGTATCACTCAGGCAGATCACTCTGACCATCTAATTGATGCTTTATCTGTAGCAAGTACTCTTGTTAACTTGGGGCTCATAATCTGTGCCCAAGTAAGGTCTGGCCACCTGTCCTTCATAAGCCAGTTAAGTGGGCCAAAATAGGAAAAAAGATTTATTCAATGTGGCCATATTGGGAAGAAAGAGGATATCTAAGTCCATCTTCAGAGTCCTGAAGTAAAACCAAAGAGAGTTGAAATGGATGGCTGAAATGAACACCTAAGCAGGTCAAGTGGAGATATGATCCTGCCCTTCCTCCTTCTGGCCCTTCTGGGCTCCAGTCTCATCATATAAGATGGCATGACAAGCCATTAGAACAGTGTGAAATCTCTGGATACTTTTCCTTCTCTCAGCATGAGACTCCTGGGGAAATTCTCATTTTTGGAGATCTATTGTTTCAACTGTCTGATATGCCAGATTGAGAGACACATGTCCCTCTAGAATATCATCATTTTGCCAAGCCAAATGTACCCTCAGAGATAAATATTTCACATGGATATCCTCAAACTCAGTGCCTATTTCCAGAACTACATCCCTGCATTGCTCTCTAGACTTTCTAATTGCCAGCTTTCTTTAGTGCTTTTCATTAAAAACTTGTCAATTCCAAAAGCTCTACCCATTGGGAGGATTGGCCATCTCCACTGTCTCTTTAGAATCACTGCCAAGCAGATCTACAAGTAAGGGTCACATTCCTGGTCAATTCCAGAATATTCTGTAGTCACATCCACAAACTGATCTGTAATGTCATTCTTTTTAATTAGCCATCAGAAACTCCCCAGGGAGCCTTAAGAGAGGAAGAATAAGTGACCTAGGAATTTGAGCCACTTTCTTATACAAGCTTTGTCTTGCAGACTTCAAAGACTTTGTAATTTTCTGTTCGTGTTCTTGGTTGGACATACAGCACTTTCATTTTCTTTCTGTGCTATGTGTACTCATTAGAGTGAGTAGTCAGGTCACCCCACAGGCTTTGTCACTTTGTCACCATTATTGTCAAGAGAGTGGCTAACCCAAGGCCTTTGATTACAAAATGTACTCTCTGTGTGCATCCCATGCCATCCCATGCTACAAATAGTGATTACATAATCCTGAGGCAATTACAACCATAACAACTAGTGATGTTCACATGCTATGCCTATGTCATCTAAATGAACATGTGAGCAACCCAAGTCCAGAATCCAACTTTTATGGGCTGCCTTCTTGGGATGTTTCTGGCTCCATTTGCTTTAGAGTCCTGAACAAAGGCAAGTGATACTTTAACATGAGGAGTTGAGGAGAGTCCAATGAGTCATATGTACAAAGATGTAACTGGAATAGTAAAGCACTCTGGAGTTGATAGCTAAATAAGCCACAACAATTCTGAGCCTCCAAGGGCTGAGAGAATGGATGTACCCCAAGAACCCAGAGAACCTCTGACTGGAGAACACAACCTGCGTCATTCAAAGAGAATAGAGACTTTTGCCAGAGGTCATAAGAGCATACAGCATAACTAATATTCAACAAGTCAACTCACCCAATGAATAATTCTCTGATGGAGAGCCCCACTTGGCAAAGACTGTGGGGTTACTGACTGTGAATCTATTTGTTTCTGTCTGTAATTTTCTCATGTACCACTCCATTTCATCCCTAAATACAGCTATGTGTATCTTCCCCACTACTTGTGTGTTTATCTGGTGTATATATTCCACTGGTGCATATATATCTGTGGATGGTCAGGAAAATGAACTCTTCTTAAGTTGTATGAATTTTGATAAATAGAAATAACACTAGGATATTTTCATAGCTCAGACTGATATGGGAAATTACAATAGCTTTGTACACTTTTAGTTAATTTTAGACCTCAAATTCAGTGCAGACTATTCACCCCTGCAAATGAAATGTACAAGGGTAATTTTCCAGATGTCTAATTATGGAACCAAGGTCAAGCAAGAAACAACTTTAGTGCCAGTTTTTCACTTGTAAAAGCCTGACAGATAACATTAAGATATAAGGTCAGTCTTACATCAATTCTCTCAGAAACTGACTCTCTGCATGTTCTCCCCCATCTCAGTTTATGATACAAGATTCAAGGTTCAGCAAACTAACTGTTCATTGCTTAGATCCTGAATTTCAACGTCACCCTCTGTGATGCCTCTTGGGCTACATGCCTCCTGCCTACATATCTAAACGCTACCCTCCTAATTCAATTCCAGACCATTGATGTTATATTCCAAGCCTGAGAGAAACCGTGTGATTCCTTATATATATATATATATCAGAATGGCTCTGTCTATTATTACTTACTCAAAAATTGTAATGCAACCCTCAAAATGCAGCAAAATGTCCAGAGTTTTTCTGTGGGGAATAGAAGATGAGTAGTTATGTAGAAGAGAGAGATATGTAGACAGATGGAGCAGTAGCTGTGTAAAGACATGTATAGAGTAGAGATGTGTACCTATGTAGAAAAGAAATGTAACTGTGTAGAGATGTGAGGCTATGCATAAAATAGATGTAGCTGGGGAGAGAGACGTAGCTGTGGGAAAGGAGATCTAACTGTGTATAGAGATGTGTTGCTGTGGAGTAGACAGGTATAGGTGTATAGAGATGTAACTGTATAGAGAAGTATAGCTGTGTAGAAGAGGTATGTAGCTATGTGGAGAATGTAGTTGTATAGCTGTGTGAAGAGAGATGTATCAGTGTAAAGAGAAATATGTAGCTGTGTGTAGAGATATATGAAGCTGTGCAGAGGCAGAGAGGATGTAGAGGAAGGATTTTTTTCAAAGTGAATTAAAAGATAAAGTTACCATCAGAAAGCCTGTATTTCATTATTACCTCTCAGATAAAAAAGTCTAGCTGCATTCATAGATTTTTTTTTTTTTTCACACTGTGGTGAAGCTGAAGGCTGGCCCTCCAGGAAGTGATAGACTACCAACCAAAGCCCTGACAAGGAGGAAGTTGGAGCTATGAACTCTCTGACCTTACTCTCATGATATCTTACTATTCATTCTCTTCGCTAAAATTAGCCAAACCCAACCAGAAGTTAAGAGGTGAGGGAGGCATGCAAGAGAGATACCAGCTTTGTGTGATATGGCATAAGTGGAGAAGGATGACAGGTAGAGCTGGAACAATAAAGATCGCTCAGTGCATTTCTCATGCCACTAAAGGGAAGCTCATCTCTGATATGTAAAAGTGAAGGGGAAGCAAATGTAAAGACTGGAATGTTGCATTTCTATGGCTTTCTTTACTAGAGTATCAGTCTCTTCATCTGTTCAGGGAGAAATCAGCCTGGATTAACTGTCTTATTAGAATGTCAGCACAGGTAGATGTGTACAAAAAACGGGTGCAGACCATGATCTTTACTTTAACATTGTAAAGGTGTGGCTGCAACAGTTGGACCTCCTAATAAGAAATATTTACTTAAAATACATTATGATAAAGAATACGGTGTTTATTATATTTTCTGTCTAGTGACAAAGACCATGACCAAAAGGAACTTAGAAGAAAAGGGTTTATTTCAGCTTTACAGTTTATAGTTCATTGTGAATGGTAGGAACTGAGGAGTGAAAGCTGAAGGTAAGGCCATAAAGCAGTGCTGCTTCCTGCTTCCACACAAGTACATCAAAACCAAGAGAGGCTAAACACTGCCATGATCACTCAGCAAGTTGGCAGTGGAATAGGACTGGAACCCCATTGAGAAGGGAAATCTCAACCAAGAGGCTGAACCTGACAAGGCATCTGTTGGCAAAAAGATGGGATGATTCTGGATCCAGTTTGGTTGGCATCATAGCTGCATCCATATTGAAAACAGCCCATGTTTTCCTACTGTGTGTGTTCTGGAGGAATACAGGCTGTGAGAAAGACTTGAGCAGCCAAGATTTCCAGAATATGAAGCTCATCAGGGACCTTGAATACATAGAAGGAGTCTTGGGCAGAACATTCTTCCATTGGCTGATCCTGGGCAGATACCTTTGGTAGAGAATGAAAAAAAATCATCAGGTACAAAGTAGAACTGGCAAAAGCTTGCTTGGGCATATTTGTCTCATCCCTAGGAATGCTCAGAAATACCAGGGGGACTCTAAGAGCTGATGTATATGACAGCAGGTAGGACCCAGGGTTTATTACTGTCAGCTAAATCCCATTTTGTAACTCTGCTCCATGTGTTCTCAAGATAACCAAGCATGTTTCAAAATCATGGGTGAATATATGGACCCGTGTCCCTGTTCATTCATCATGAACATCATGTGGCAACTCCTTGAGTGTCTACTTATTTATTGCCTCTAGTGACTCCAAGTCTGGGCCAAAAGCAAGCTTGGGCAACCTAGCACACTGGTCTGGGCAGGATGGTGAGAGATGGAGAGTCACACCCTTCATATGGAATATAGCTGGGCTTGGCATCAGGAGGGCCTTGCTCAAGGGTATGAAGTCAGATATCAGGAGATGGAGCCTCTCTTCAAGTAAGGAAGTAGAGCGTTGTAGTGGGATTGTGTTCTGTTCCATTGTAAATAATTGTCCTGCCTACTGGCTTAATAAAAACACTGATTGACTGAAGGCAACCAGGAAGTATGGGCGGGGCCACCAGACTAAGAAAACTCTGGGAACAGAAAGAGCAGAGCAGAGATGCCACAGAGATGCCAGAGAAAACAGAAGATGCAGAGGAGAACTATGCTGCTTTGAGAAAAGGTACTGAGCCATATGGCTGAACAGGATAGGAATCATGGGTTAGTTTAAGAGCAAGAGCTAGCTAGCAATATGCTGGAGCCATAGGCTGATCAGCATAAAATTAATACAAGTGTCTGTGTGTTTCTGTGGGATTGTGGGTCTGCAGGACTGCCGGTCTGTAGGTCTCCGGGTCTGGACCACAGGACCAGGCTGGAAAGTCTGGGCCAGAAACTTCATACAACAGAGCCTCATAAAGTTAAGAACACATTCACAATATCTAGGGTAACAGTCTATTCCCTGGACAGGACCCTAATTCTCTCATCTTCAACAGCAAAGCTACACTTCTAATTATAGAAGTAGACAATGCAATGGTTTGTAATTTACCAACATCAGGGCTCCTACATAGATTCCATTTCTAGTGACCAGCTGGAAAAAATTCTCTCATTCTGCATGTACATATTTGAAATCTGGCCTGTGGTTTACAACTCCACTTTCTAGAGAGAATATTTGGGAGAATCATTCCAAACAATGACAGAGCCATGTTTTGGGGAGAATGTCACCTTGCATTTTGCAGAAAGGCATTAATCTCCATGGTTAGTGATTCTACCACCTTCAGCCACAGGGAAACTTGAGTCATGTGTTGTTTCTCTAGAATATTCTATTATAGCCTTGGGGTCTTCAACTCATGGAAAGGATGAAACTTCAGGTCATCTATAAATAAAGTAACTCAAAGTTCCAAGACAGTGAATGCCCTCTATGACTGCCTCCTGATGGTTCTACTTTTGGCAGAAATTGTGACTTTTGTGTGTGTGTGTGTGTGTGTGTGTGTGTGTGTGTGTGTGTGTGTGTATTTACATATCTATGTATCTATGTGTATACATTTATGTACATGAATGTATGTACATGCTAAGGCCAGAGGTAAATTTTGGGTGTCATTCCTGTGTGAGCCCCAGGGATCTGCCAATCTCTATCTCCTCAGTGTTGAGATTACAAGTGTGCATCACTCACTCACTGTGTCTGGTGCTTCTTTTTTTTATCATAAGTTTGTGGGACTCAAACCTCATGCTTTCAGGGCAAAACTTTACTGACTGAGCCATAGTGCCAGCCTCCAACAGGAATTGTTAACTATGACAGATGAATGGTCTCTTGCTTCACTATGAACAAAGCTCAAAATTGCATATGAATTCAAATCACTTTCACTTGATAGAATATAAGCCCCCAGGTCAAAGAGAGCTGGAAATACATGGAAATCAACTACAAGAGACATTGAAGCAGGATCTTCACAGTGGTACTGGTGGCTCCTACAGTCAACGACATAGGCATGAGTTATGGACTCAACACCATTCATCTCCTAGAAGATGGGAACTGCCCTCCTTGTGAAGATTAGTCACTTCGTCAGCCCCAGGTCTAGGCCACAACAGTGACCAGAGCCCAGAGAGAGAACATCCACGTCCCTGGAAGCACATGAACTACCAAAAGGAGACAAAACCTGAAAAAACAGGAAGTCTATTTATAAAACATTTACTTTCCTTGCAAATTTGTGGCTAAAAGGAATATTCAGGTAGACAAGGGGTAGCTTAGGCTCACTGCCAACCACTTGGTTTCAAGAACTAGTCCACATATAGAAGCTGAAGTCTACTCTTTAATCTTCTCATACTAATGTTAAGTGAGCCTTAGGCTGTGCCATGAACACCCAACCACTCAGCACGTCAACTGGCCTGAGGGCACTATGAGAGAGGACACCACACCAGTCTGGAAGAGCCACCCATTTCCATATGGAACAGGAACAAATCTTTCTCTCAGGTCCCTAGTGGGTAAAAGTCAATTATGTCTCAACTAGGCTGGAATATTAAAAAGGCCAGTCCCACTGGTGTTCTCTGGGCAGGCCCGGAAGACAACGTTCTCATGTTTCTGAGATTCTGAGGGCTCAGCACACTTCATCTGCAGAATCCACATTCTATCTGAACAGTTACAATGGACTCTACTGCATACAGCCAAGAACTGGATCCAGCCCATTTGGGCATGTCATCAAATCCAGTAGTTACACAAATCTTAGAAGTAAAATGTGAAGTAGCACTGGAATCTCATACCTGGATTAGACATACATTTTCATTCTTTTTTTAGTTATCAAAGGCATTTTATGGAAACATTTGAAAATTCCTGCCCTGAGGTACATACTTTAAAAAGGAGAAAGGAAGAAAATAAGGGATAGAGATGGGGTATGGAGGGAAGAATAAGAAGAGAAAGAAAGAAGGAGGGAAGGAGGGAGGGAGGGAGGGAAGGAGAATGGGCAGAGAGTAAGCAGGACAAAGGAAAGAGAAGAGAGTACAGAGAAGGCACATGAATACATGAAATCTGTGCGCACCGAACGTCAAAAGGCCACGACACACATTCATTTCTATGATCTTCAAGTTGGAGTTGGGACCAGGCACAGACAATTGCAAAATTGGAGTTTGCACAGAGAGTTTGCACAGTTTCCCAAGAGATGGGGATGAAAGGCTGAAGAGGTAAAGTGTGGAGCCAAGCTATCACCGTTGAGTGCCGGCTGCCTTCCCAACTCTGCTGGGCGTGGGACTGACACACCTCTGTCATCTGGGTTTTCTTCTCTCAGCTCCCTAACCCCATTACCCGCTCCCCCAAACACACACACCTCAAATCTCTGAAAGACTCTGGAAGCTGTTGTTCTGGCTCAGGGACCAGCATCTTCCTCTCCTAGAAAGCAGGCTCCTCAGCAGGGTAAATAGTCTCTGGGGGGAAGCAGTTGGGCTCTCTAGGGGCTGTTGGCTTTGGTTGGAGCTTCTCTTTCTCCGCTGCCCTGTCCTCTCACTGAGCAGTGACCCAGGACTGGATTTCACATACACGCTGGGCATTGTTGGGAGTGACACATTCATTGGGAACCAGCCTTCAGAGGAACCAGCATTTCCTTTTGGAAGCTTTGCCCCGCCCCATGGCCGAAACTCACAGGGCAGCTGGCCACTTAGCATCTCTGGCCAGAACTTCCCACTAAGAGAAGGTAGAGTCCTGTCTGTGTTCAGGTTGCCATAGAGCTGACCATTATTTGGGATGATATCAATAACAGAAATTTATTTCCTACAGTGATAAAGCCTGAGAAGCCTAAAATAAGGTTTTGACATTTTTGGTGATATAAAAATCCACTTTTTAAAAAAAGTGTTTATGTGTGTGGTATGATGTGTGTGCTGGGTGTTTTGTGTATGTATGTAGTGTCTTGTGGTACAAGTATATGTGTATTGTATGTGTGTCATGTGATACATATATGTGCTGTGGTGTGGTGTCTGATACATGCATGTGTGCTATATGTATATGTATATGTGAGTAGAAATGATGTGTGTGTCTATATATGGTACAGATGTGTGTGTGCTTTTTGTATGTGTGCCTGGGTGTCTTGTGTAGGTATCGTATGATGTATATGTGTAGAGCATGTATATGGTACATGTGTGTATGTGTATTGTGTGTTTATATGAGTAGGTATGGTGTGAGTGTTCCTGTATGTGATAGTAGTGATGTGTGTGGTATGATATACATACATAGTGTGGTATGTATTGTGAGTATGTGTTGTGCATATGTGTATTTGTGTGAATGTGTGTGGTGTGTTTATGTATGTGTGCATACATGTTTCAGTGGATGTGCTCATGCATATGAGGGCCCGAGATTGATGCTGGGACCATCATCTCTTACTGTTCCATCTCATTCATAAAAGCAGGTCTCCCAATCAAACCCTGAGCATATCAATAAGGTTAGTCTTGCTGGACCGCTTGATCTGGGGAGCCCCTGCCTCAGTCTTCCCAAGCCAGAATTACAGGCAGGCTACCAGCTCATCCGTATTTGTGGCATTTGTGTAGGTTCTGACAATTCAACTCTGGTCCTCACAAGTATAGACAGACATTGCAACCAATGAGCCATCTCCCAGCCCGTGGCTCACATTTGGACCTGCTTCAAAAAGTGGATTCTCTCAGATTTTTTTTTTTTTTTTTTTTTTTTTTTTAGGAACAATCTCATACACAAGAGCTACACTCTCGTGTCTTTCAAAAGCTCCATCATGTTGGAGATTCATGTTTTACCTTATGAATTCTGAGAGACACAAACACTCAGGCCATGACACCAATGCGCTTTGGGGCAGATAGGCAAAAATGGAAAGGATTGTGGTAAGGGTGGCCCAAGCTGTCTTTTGAGCATTCCATGTGCTCATTTAATATTCACAAGAACCAAGAGACAAATATTGCTATTGATTCCATTTTTCATGCAGAGTCTTTGAACTTTGGGAACAGGAATGTTTTGTTTTTGAAGTGCCAGAAATTGAATTTGGGGTCTTGTGCATTCTGGGCAAAGCCCCTACCGCTGAGCCATATCCACAGCCTCTTTTAATTTTTCAAATTTTGAGACAGGGTCTCACTAAGTCACACAGGATGGCCTCAAACACCTAGAACATGGATGGGTATGCTTCAGCTAGAGGTCTTCCTGCTTCAGTCTCCTGGGCAGCTGGGGTATGGGCCTATCACACCAGGCCTGTGAAGAGTCACTTGGCCAAAATCACATCAGAAAATCTGACAACAGATCCTTGGGGATGGGCCTTGCAAACTATGAAAGCCAGGTTCATCTAACACTCTGCCTGTTGTGCTCTAGTTGTTCCACAAAACAACTTCCAGAATAGGACAGTACAGTAAATGTGAAGACTTTATTTATATTGTATTTTATTAATATATTACTGATACATGTTAAAGTAATTTGCTGGATAGTCAGTGTATACAGTATACATTAATCAGTCAAGGTAATTAGTATTTCCTTCTTGATATTTCTTCCTGCTTGGGGTACTCAGGCTCCTCTATTCATAAGTATCTAATACCTTTTAGTGAACTATGATCACCTTCCTGGGTATGGAAGATCAGGATGTATTCACAGAAATTGTATTTAGTGCCTGCCATCCAGTCTTTCTCTCTGGCCGTCTCCATTCTCCCTCCCAACGGCTACACATAGAAGAGAGAATACATAGGTTTTGTTTTTTTATTTGTTCGTTTTACTAAATATAACATCATCCAATTCCATTGGTTTTGCTGCAAGTAACAGAATTTAATTCTTCCTTTCACTAAATAATGCTTCATTGAATATATGTACCACAGATTTCTTACCCATTTATCTTTGGCGGGCTTATCTCCCACACAACGGAATGAGTGTTTCACATTGTTGTTAATGCTCCTGGAGAGCCATTGAGAACTCTTGGCATCACTTTCCAGTTCTCATGGACTTCCAAGGCTGCCAACAGACTTGCCAAATTCATGGTAGATAAATACAATAAATTTCACTGGTTGAATTTTATTTTGCTGTCCATGACTTATGTCAGTGTGAGCTAGTGCCACTCCAGTGATCATTTTTAATATAATATTTTTTATTCTTTGAGAATCTCCTAAGTATATAATGCATTTCAGTCCCCTCTCTTCCCCCAACCCTTTCCAGACCCACCCTCTACTCCACCATTCCCATAACAACTTCATACCCCATTTTAACTCACAGAGTGTATTTTATTCTACGTACTTAAAGAGTGTGGCTATCCCCTGGAGCATGGCTGACCTACCAGGGGCCCGATACTTAAAGAACATTGACCCTCTCTCCCCAAGAAGACATCAACTACCTACAGTTCCTCAGACGGGGGTGGGGGATCTTGAGCCCCTCCCCACTCTGTGCTGGAACACTGATTAGCTTACTGTTGTACAGTCTTGTGCAGGGGACCACTGCTGCTGTGAGCTCATAAATGCAGTGACAGTGCCTTATCCACTAATCTGTGACAGTCTCCTCAGAGGCTGGTAGCCTACTTTATGTTGAGAGAATAAACAGATGAAATAATGACTTAATATAACTAAGATGTGACCATGTCTTCCTCTTTCAGTGTTAGTTTCTCCTTCCAAACAATTTGACTGATGCAAAATATTCTGGATGCCAAAATTGTGTTTTCTTCACAGAGGTCCTCTCACACTAACTTAGCTTGGTGACATTTAATACTAATACTCTTTTATTATTATTTCTTTTATTTGATGTGTGTCCAGGTACCTTTGCCACAGCAATTGTGTGGAGGTCAGAGACATCTTTGGGAAGCCAGTTCTTGCTTTCTGCCCTGTAAGATAAAGTCTTTGCTGTTTCTGCTGCTGAGCTGAGTCCTCCAGGTCAGCTGGCTGTCAAGCTTCTGGCTAGCTCTGTCTCTGCCTTCCACCTCACAGAGAGGGTTACAGATGAACACCATGGCATATGGCTTTTTAAAAGGCATTCTGGGGATTGAACTCAGGCTATGAGGTTTACAAGGCAATCACTTTTACCTGCTGGGTCATTTCCCTAGCTCCATGTTAATTCTAAAGCTGGGGTGCTTGGGACATGGTGTCTCACAAGCTTTCACTAGAGTAAACCTTTCAGTCTCTCTCTTCCTTGTACCTGCAACTTTGGGAACCAAATGGGAATCTACCATGCCTTAGCTGGGAGACCCACCAGAGTGGTGGGTACTATGATAGACTTCCTTGGCCTACACTGACCATGTCTTTGTTCCTGGACATCTCTTTTTGATTTATTACTCCTCTTAGGATGATTTCTGTCCCTGAAAGTAAACAGTCTTCTATGAGACCTGTCTCCCCACTTCCTCAGAGTTTCTTACTCATAACTGAGCTCTAACTGTAAACACAACACCAGTTCAATCTCAGGTCCTCCCCCTCTTCACCCGCATGATGGAGACAGCTGTATAATTAATGTTATATAACAAACCACCCCCAAATTAAACGAAGTAAGCAACAACCATTCTTTTTTCCTCATAATTATTCCTCATGATTCTACTGGTCACTGGGTGGTTCTGCTAATCTGGGTGGAGCTTGGCTGATGTCAGCTGGACTCACTCATGTGCTTGTGGTTAATTTGTTAGGTGACTGGGGCAACTGGCGTAGGATGGCTGCGTCTTGATGATGGGGTTCTTTCCATAGATCACTGATTTACCTCCATCAGGACCAGCCCAGACAAGCATGGGCTCACAGGGAAGACAAAGGTCAAGAAGGAAAGGGGTTGGTGAAGCATTTTCTGGTGTCAGAGCAAGTTGTATAACTAACAGAAGAATCGGGATGGGGAGGTGCTACCAAAGGGGTAGGTTCAGGGGACAATGAAAAGCTGGAGTCATTATGTGTCTGATCTATACACACATGGAAATTAGTGCAAAACAGTGCAAAACAGTGAAGGAGAGCCTGGCCCACCCAAGCCCACACTTATGATACAGAAAGTGCCAAGTCAGTGTCATTTGTCCCTCAGATGGAAATGCCCCAGCAAATCTCCTTCCTAAAGGCAGTCCTTAGCCAGTTACCCAGGCTGCCCCCCAAGGGCTTCAGCAGAGGATGCAAAAATGAAACATTTCTCTGGATATCCCAAATTACCACTAATATGTCCAGACACTCTCCCTTCAGTAACGTGAACGTTTCCTTTGTACCTGTGGGCACAGAGCTGCGACCCCCTGTCTGCAGTATCTTGCCTTTATTCCTACCGCAGCTGTTATTACCTGGTAGTTTTACACTGGTACCGAACCAGAGTGGAGTGAGAATTCATTCTTTATGCTTCCAGAATCTCATTCTCTGTTTTCATCCAGCGTGACTCTTAGCCAGCTGTGACTCTCCAGTGGAAGTCAGTTCTCACCTACCACCTCGGCAGAGATAATATGCAGAAAGTCCAGGAGACTGTTCCTTCCTAAGAGTGCAGTTCTTCAAAAAATCATCAGTCCCACTTACCTTGAACTGCAGAGTCCTCTTTGAGATTTGATGCTCTTAAGTGGCATCAACAGCTTTGCAGGAGTTGGTACAGTAGAAGTGAGGGCAAGCTGGCCACTACCTTTAGGGATCATCTCAATTGAAAAGGTCTGAAGAGAAGGGGAAGGGGGGTTGTTTTATGTTTCTCACATTTTTGGTGAGGTTCCCTACTTCCAGGATGAACAATGGGATTTTTATGGCCTCTGCTCCTCAAATGGGCTGATCGACCTCTGTTCTCTATATTGCTGTGTAGAAGACAAAGCAACACAGAAAGCATCAGTCATCCTTATAACTCCAGATGTCATCTCATGCCCCTTCTTTTTATAATATCTCATCTAATCACTCCAGTTGGTTAGTACTGACAACCGAAGTGAGCAATTTACCATCTTGGACCAGAATTGAACAGGGACAAGTAAAGGTTGCTGTGGTTGAAGTGAGCTTCTCTTGAGTTTTGAAATCCTACCAAACAACAAAAAAAAAATCTTCAGAACGGGAACCGGTTTGAGGAGAAACATCTTTGTAAATGAAGTTAGTCATGATGGAATAGATAGGAACAATCCAATCCCCAACCTAACTGGCATCTTATCAAAGGAGAAAATTCAGATGCAGAGAGGAAAAGCCCCTGTGAACACAGGGTCAGAATTCTCCAAGTTAAGACTGTCAGAGATAGCCAAACATTTGGAAGCAGGGAGACATGCATGAACTGATCCTTTCACCCAGCCCTCGGTAGAAAACAAACTTCAGACACTTAGATCTATGACTTTCTAACTTCCAGAACTTCATGACAATAGATTCTTTCTGCTCAACGCTGTCTGTGGCCCTTTGCTATGGCAGCCACAGGAAAGCCGTACGTAGTTGGAAGAACAGACTAACTCTAGACAGTTCAAAAAGTTATGAGATTTCTAAACAGAAATTCAACTCAGCATGTAGATAACGTCTCTTCTCCTAGTCACAAACCTATGTCACAATTAAAGGATGCAAAAGCTGAGAAGTCATAGGACTTGATCCAAGTCAATGAGCCAGCTGAGGTCAGAGCCAGACAAGTGAATTCTGATAATTGCCTTCTCATATCCTATTTCTACACACACTGGAGTCACTTTCTTACTCATCTTTTTCAAACTTCCCATGATGTCTTGAGTAGAAAAGCTTTGTCACTGAAATCTAACATCATGCCCTACATACCACAAGTATCTCAAAATGTTTATTATAGTAATATTTCTAAGGTCTGCCACAAAGATAATATTTATATTGGTTTTTTATTTAAAACATGCTGTCTTTTCTTAAGCAACGTCTAGAGAAAGAACAGAAAGCAAGCCTCTATGTCGGGCTATGAACAGCAACTCCCAGTGGGCTGAAGTTATCAGCCTGGCCCACAAACAGCCAGGCCAAATAGCCTTCTGCTGACAGTGAGGGACACCTGGGAATAAGCCACTGAGTGAAGTCCGACAGCTAACAATGAACTGGAGTCATCTTCTGAAAGCTATAGATGTATATATTTTCCAAATGAGAGTTATTATGTGTCTTAAGACATGGGCTGTCTAATTTATTCCCACAATTCTCATATTCATAACAGGTGCCCAGCAAAAGTGTGTTAACTTCAGCTAAATATGGTTGTTTAGCTGCTAAGCAAAAAGGAGGAGACGAACATTTATGAGATGATAAATGATTTTAAAATATACCTTTGTGTTTGGTTCAGTGAAGCTCAGACTTTGTTATTTGTGATTCTTCTTTTTCAAAGTTGGTATGAGTGTTGAAAAGAAATCACTATCCAATTTGCATGTTTCACTGCATAAAATGCCAGCTGGAAGTTTGAGAACAGATACTTCAGTCAAACCAGTCTCTGTAGGAAAATTCCCCCATCCAGTACAGCCATGGTGTAAATTTTACTTTGTGCATGGCATTATTTTCCACAATAAATGCATGTAAGAGCATGGGGTGGGTCACATTCGATGGTTATATTTGAAAATTCTGATTTTAATTTGTTTATAAGCTGCCTTCTCTATACTCACACCAGAATCACTAGTCTGTCTCAAATCCACTCTCTGTGAGATACTTGCATAGGAGATCAGTTTTTCATATGGCGCTGGGTATCTGTGTCTGTCATTTGTGGACTGTATAGTTTGGTTGACTACAGGAATGGTTTATTCATAGGTTAAGATCTTAGTGTTCGGAGATGGGAAGGAACGCTTTTGCTCTTGCTTCCTCCAAGGCACTGGGTTGTTACTGACTCACAAAGGCATTGTCATCTACAATATGTTCTATGATAAGACACAGATTGAAACATGGAAACTTGAAAACGTTTTGGTTGTGTGTATGTCCAAGTTTGAATTGTGTGGTAACTTTATTTCTAAGCCCCAAAATCCCCGTGCAGCATTTGATGGTCTTTGGCTGAAGGGTTCATTTCAAGAGGTGATGTATAAGCAAGGATTGAAATGGGAGGTTTCTGAGAAAGATGCTCACTGGCTCAGATCTTAGGTTCCCACCACCAGTATGTGTGTATCATAGAGCTGTTTTGATTCTTTGGGGAGAATTAGGTAATACACACACTTGGAAAATGTAAGAAAAATGGAAACACGCCTTTGACATTGTGGTTAAAAGTTAGAAACCACAGCCTCTCTGTTCCTTAATGCTTAATAAGAAAATCCTTTCTTGATTCTATGAACAATTACTTGGAAATAGCAGCAGATGAATCCTTTCCATTATATACAGTTCAAATACCTATCACGTGGATTCACTTAGTCTCTGCTGTTTCAAAACTTGAGGCCAAAATAGTTGCTGGGAGAAAGTCATGGAGCTTGCAGATAGAAATAAACCTGCCCGCTGGGAGAAAGAGGATCTTGGAGGGCTCTCCTCTCATCCTCTTACTAATAGTGAGGAGGCATTTTTGTGTCTCTGCCAGTTGCTATGGAGACTGAATAGGGAACACATGTAAATACTGGGCATTCCTGAGACACACGCTAAGGTCCTCCTGCAATGCGGTTCCTCTTAGTGGCTCTTCCTCTTAAGCTACAGTTTGCAACCTCATCTTTAGGCTCTGTGTTTCCATGCTTCAGACTGGTGAGCTGCTCGTTTTTAAGGAACTTGGCTACCACAGGGACTGAGAAACACCCTACACTACAGCCATGAGACCTAGATTTGAAATGCCTTTTGGCTACTTTCTTGGCACTTTTTAAAAATTACTCCATTCCCCCTGGCTCCATTCTCTCATATGGGGAAGGAGAGAGAGGAAGAAAGGGGCGTGGAGGGGGATGATCTTCCTTATTCAGAGGGGGGGGGGTATATGAGAGGCATATGTTGGGGGGGGCGGTCAGACCTAACAGGCTGGTTAAAGATGAAAGGACAGGGTGTGTCTAGGAATATTGAGTAATTACTGAATACTCCCAAATCTGGGCACTGACATGTGAAAAACGGCAGTTGATTTTTAGGAGTTAGCAGTTAGAAGTATCACTGGTTTCTTTTTTTTAAAACATATTCATTTGTATTTTATATGCTTTGGTGATTTTGCCTATGTGTTTGTGTGAAGGTGTTGGATCCCCTAGAACTGGAGTCACAGACAGTTGTGAACTGCTAAGGGGCAGGTAAGCTTACAGTAGGGATCCAGGTTCCTTTCATCATGTCCTGAGGTAATCTGGAGTTGCTGCTCACACAGCTTTACATTCGAATAGACCAGATTCACTCAGCCACCAATCTTTTCTGACTCTAAGGAAAACAAGCAAACAAAGCCAAAGCCCAACCCCCAGAACCAGGTGTTTTCTTTAGAACACAAACGCCCTCAAAGCTGAGAAGTCAGCAGCTCCTGAAACAACCTCCTGAAAGAAGCACAGAGGATCCTAGAGTGTTGGCAAGCCTGGGGTTGAATTTCAAAGGCAGCACCCCCAGCCCATTCCAACTCCTCTTGAGGCTTTTTTGGGAATGGCAGAGGAAGGGCAGAGCCAAGGATTAGGGTGTTGGCCTCTAGCCTTACTCACTGTGGGCTGCCACCCAGCCACCATGCTTGGTAGAAGTTTTCTTTAGAATGGTCCTTCCTTGGCTACAAGAGGAAACTTTGCAGAGAATTCTTCCAGTGGTCTGAGCTGGGCCTCTCTGCATACCACTTTCCATTCTGGAGTTCCAAGTTTGTGCTTGTGATTTACCCTGTGAACAGAGTCTGCAGCCTGGCTCTGGGCACTAGCACAGTGCATATGTTTCTGGAGCAGTGCAGTAAGTGGGCAGGGGGTTAGGGGTGGGGAAGAAGTGGAAACTTAGAGCCTGTAGCAACCTCCCACCCCACCCCAGACCAGCCCAAGTGCCACTCACTTTGCTGAGGAGCCAACTGGAACTCACTAGGCAGGAATGTAAGTGTGAAAGCTTCAGGAGGCTGAACGGCAGCTGAGACGGGAAAATGCAGCCAGGTCGAGAATACCAGCCAGATCTTATTCTGTCCGTGCTCCACGTACCCCACTGTCCATCTAGAAGGAGAAAATAAACATATGTTTATGTATAAATTTCCATAAGTTGAGAAAAGGGGGTGCCATTGCACCTAGGGAGTGTTTCATTTTGTGATTGATTTGATACAAAAGAAGTGAATTAAAGGGAGCCAGAGAAAGGGAGACCACACTCAAAATGGGAGGGCACTCATGGAGAGGTAGGCCCTGATTGAAGTGTTGGGCTCCACAGTGAACAAAATAGGCAGAAGTTTCTGAGTTCGCAGAAAGAGCCTATATTCTACAAATCCCATATCTAAAAAGCACAACAGGTTCACAAAGAAGTAAACTATATTGTGCTTCATAAAGAGAGCAGTAGGGCCAGAAATGGAGAGGGAATTTGTAATTCTATAGAGACAGCCAGGAGCTCATGGCCAGGGTTCTGTCAGAGTGAGCATTGGACAGATGGCAGGAGCTGTTGTGCTGGAATCCAGGGAAGGAACATTCCACAGGGGCCACTGTGGCTGAAGAAGAAAGTGAGAGATACATAGCGTAGGGGAAGCTGGAGGCCACACATCAACTCAAAGGGCTCTGAGGGACTTGGACTTTTCCTCAGTGTTACACAGGGAACCATTGGAAAGTGCTCAGTGGAGAAGACACTTGACTTCTTTTGAGGATCACTTGGGCTGCATGAAAATAGGGGCGGTTCTGATGCTGTGTCTTGTAACTTCTACTATTCAAAAGGGAACTGAAAAGTATCAAGATGCCACCAACACGTTCTGATGTGATCAAGGCTGGAACAGGATAGTGATTTGGGGTTAATGATTGGTACCCATATACTACCTGAAGCTGTCTGGGCTCTTTTTCAGCGTTCTCTCTCTCTCTCTCTCTGGAAAATGTCTTCTAGAGAGACTTTCACCACTCAGAGAAGCTCTATTTATTTAGCCATTGGAGGTTTTTGCAGGCAGCCATGATTCAGATAAGAGTTAAAAGACTCCAAGTTTGGTGATCCCTGTTCTTAGCCTACAGCTTGACAAAAATTCAAACCAAAAATGTTTTATTCAAGTGCTCTGTGATAATCAGTAGATGCTTGTGCCTCAAGACATGCAAAAATATGCAATGCTTGTTTCTGACAGTTCACCAAAGCTCCCTTGTGCTTCCTCAAATTTGTGGAGTTTGGAAGAAAAGAGTAGACATATACAGTCAAACAGCATATGTTGGTATCTACCAGCACCTCTGCACTCTGGACATTAGTACCTGTGTCTGTTGTTGGCATGCCTAGCATTGACATGTGGCTGTGAGTATAAAGATCAACATGGTGACATACAGTCCTCCTAGGCCTTCCTATGGGGTTGAATTGGGTTCTGTCCTGATGTACCTCAGGGTACTCCTAGTCCAGATTGGCCTTTGACAGCAGTAATGTTCATGTTCATGGAATACGGATGATGCCTTGCCATCAGAAATCAACATGTTTCATTGCAATGGCTGCTACTTCCCAGCCTTGGGCCTCTGTACTTCCACTGATCACCTTGAACTTCTCCGACTTTAACCATGATCCATAGCCACATAGGGAAGCTTCATGCCACTGTCTATAAAGGTCCTTCTGGCCATGCTACACTGTATTACCCATCGACACTGTGCCAGTAAACATGTGAGGCTCTTCCAAGGTGCCTCCAGTCACCTCCGGGCTGTGTTCTTGGTTTATAAGTATCTTTCTATACCCTACAATTCCCTCTCTGGAAGAGGCTTGACCCTGAGGAGCGAGGAAGTCACAGCTTGATACCGAAGGCTGGACTCTTCCTTCCCCTCTTTTCATTCTCACTCATTCAAGGAAAAGAAGGAATAGATTTCTTCTTAACCCCTTCCCATTACTTTCTTCTCAAGAAATTTTTTCCCTTTACAGAGTATAGCCTGACTTGGCCAGTCCCTGGGGGGCCATAAGGTTGTGTCCAATACATCTTCAAGCACATATACTTTTGGACTGACAGCTGGAGAGCCTGCATGGGATGGAACTAGGCTCTCTGAATAAGGGTGACAGTTGTGTAGATCAATAGGTTAGTGAGCCCCCTGGCTATAAGACCAGGAATTATCCCAGGTACATGAACTGGCTTCTTAGAGCTCATTCTTTATGGTGGGATACCTTGTTCAGCCTTGATACAGGGAGGAGGAGTGTAGCAAGGCCCACGCATATAACTTGCTAACTCTTTACCCTTAAACTAACCCATGATTCTTATCATGTTCAGCCATGCGGCTTGGTATCTTTTCTCAGAGCAGTATAGTTGTCCTCTGCATCTTCTGGCTTGTCTGGCAACTCTGGAGTCTCTGTGGCATTTCTGTTCTGTTCTTCCTGTTCCCAGAGTTTTCTTAGTCTGGTAGCCCCGCCCACACTTCCTGTCTGCCTTTGGCCAATCAGCGCTTTTTATTAAACTCATAGGCAGGACAATTATTTACAATGTAACATCATAAATCCACTACAGAGGAGGGGCTGGGTCTGCCTCAACTTGGTATGTTAGCCTGTGTCCACTACTCAAAGGAGGCCTTACTCCCTTAGAGGAATGGGTGGGGGTGGGGTAGGAGAGATGGGGAAGCGGGAGAATGGGAGACAGGGGGAACAGTGGGAAAATGTAAAAGAAAAAAAACTTCTTAAATTAAAAAAAATTATAAAAATAATTCAAGATGGGATTTACTGCATGCCTTCCTTTGTTTGGGCTTATAACAGTACTGTAGGCATGATGTCTTAACTAATAAATTTGTTTACTCTGGTTTGGGATGCTAGAAGTTCAAAAGGATGCTAGCCTAGTTCCTCTTCTACAGAATCACTCTGTTCATTGTACTCTGCATGGCAAAATGAGGAAGAGAGCTCTTTGGGGTCCCTCTTTTATGAGGACACTAATCTCAGACTTCTCCCTTGACTCAGTAGCTTTCCAAAGACCTACTTCTGAATACTGTTAACTTTGAGAGGCAAATCAACACAAGATCTAGAAGGAAGGAAATAGGATGGGTTGGTTAGTGACTTGAAAAAGTTGGCTGGTCCAGTGGGGAATTCCAGAACAAAGATGGGTCATTTGAGAAGTTGGTGTTTTAAAGAAATGCTCATGCACCAGCATGTTCAGCCATTGTCTTGTGGTTGCCTGGGAAACCAAGGTGCATTTACATTTGAAACCAAGAAGATGCTCTGAGGCCAAGGCTAGAGGCTGTAAGCTGGTCACAGTCCTAACAGTTGCTTTTTCACAGATCAAATGGGCACCTCTGATGCTGCCATGGAGACTGCTGAAGAAGACTGGTGGATTGGGAGAGTCACGAGAAGCACATTGATTTCATGTTTTCTAGTTGGTTTAAATGTTGCCTATATTCTTAAAGTCATCGCTGAACATAATCTGAGCCCACATCCTCTGAATTTCAGGTGAGGGTTTATCCTCTACAATCAAAGCATAGAGCAAAGGGCACAGATTTGACTTCTCTTGAATGTTTCCCCAGTACAAGGTCACAGAAGAGAGTGAAATACTGGCATAATGCTTCAAAACTATAAGCATGGACCTCACAGAGTCTTATACATTATGTCTAAGAAGCTTTCTAAAATGGCATTCTAAAATGCACCAACACATACCCACCAGTTTAGCCTAAACATAAGTTTTAACCAAGAAGGTATTCTTTGTGCTGCCAAGGAAACTGGGTGGTTAGTTGATAGCACACTAACATCAGCACCACTAACAGGGACAGACTGCAAGTCTCTGTGAGTCAGAGGCTAATCATCCAACTGCCTACTTGTCTACTTCCTGGGTTTCCTTCCTGTGAGTCACTTTATGAAACTCAACTTCTTTCTGTTTTCAGCCTTCCTTTTCTCCAACCAGTGGCTACTGAAGCCACATCATAATTTTGGGAGGTATTAATAGATAAGACTGGGTCTCTCTAGGACAACTCTTTGAAGGAGATAAAAGTAGGTGAAGAGCCAGGAGATCACTCAGTTAGTAAACTGCTTGACCCATAAACAGGAGGACTTGTGTTGTAGTTCTAAAATCCACTTTAAAAAAAGCTGGCCATGGAGGCATACTTGTAATCCCAACACTGGGAAGGAGGAGATAGGCATGTCCTTGACGCTTATGTGCCAGTCATCTTAACTACTCAGTGAACTCCAGGCCAATGAGAGATTCTGCCTCAAAAGACAAGTAGAGGGTTATTGAGAAACACCCCTTAAGGTTGTCCTCTGGCCTCCACAAGAATGGGTACGTATGTGCATGTGCACTCACACTCACACTTGAATCTGTACAAACATACTTGCATGTACACAAGCACACAGACTAGGTGAAAAATGTGGTATGTAGAGGGAAAGAAAAAAAAGAGTCCTAGAGGTCTAGAAATTTCATGTTTCCACAGAAGTTAAAGCATTTGTTAATTTAGTCATAATTACCTGTGAACATTGTTGTGAGACAAAAAGTAGAAATCCAGTGAGATTTGAATTTTATGTGACAAATGATTTTTAGTATAATAATAGCCAATGAGATATTTCAGGGTTTTTTTTCTTTGTTTAGCTGAAACTTAACTTTTCCTAGGTATTCTATTCTTTTATCTGTTAAATCTGGTAAGTCTCTCTACCTAGGAGATATTTTAATCACCTCACCTATGGTTGATGGGGTAATAGGGGACTACATCAAATAGGAATTAGAGTGTATATACCATCTGCCTCTGATTTTACAGAAAGATACAAGTTATTTGAACTCTCTTGGTAGAGAACCATCTTTTCACTGCATTCTTGAAACTGACCCCTGGCTCAAACTCACCAGAAAATTCTTTGAAATTGTTCTTGTTTTAGGATTGTCGTGACGCGTTGAGTGTGGCTTCCACAAACCCATAGAGCCTTCCTTCATCCTCCCTTAATTCATGAGGTCTTTCCTTTCAGCGCAACTACTTTTTTGTTTAGTTTCTGATTATACTTGAGAATCTGTAATCTGTGCTATTCAGCTGCAGTATCTAACCTGGATCTTCCTACTTCTCTCTGTCTCTAAATAACCAACCCTAGGCTCATGCCTTGGGTGTGTCTCTAATATAAGCATGTACAAACTGCAATGCTGACCCTAAACTCACTATCTTCCAGAATGATGATCTCTGAGCATTATCTGTAAAGTACCAGATGGACTATATTTTTGGCTTTGGAAGTCTGTAATATCTGTCACAAGTACTCAGTTCTGCCACTTGCAGTATATAAAGAAACATGTGGTAGCTTCAATGAGATTGGGTCCCTGAAAACTCCTGTGATAGATGCTTATAGGACTGTTTGGGAAGGATTGGGAAGTGTGGCCTTCTTGGAGAAGTTGTGTCATTAGAAGTGGGCTTTGAGATTTCAAAAGATTTGGTTAGACTTGCACTATTACCAGTGTGCCATCATTGCTGCCTGTTCCTGGATCAAGATGTAAGCTCTCAGCTACTGCTCCAGTGCCTGCCTGCCTGCCCGCCTGCCTGATGCCATCCTCCCCACCATGATGGCAACAGACTTTTATCCCTCTGAAACCGTAAGTCCTAAATAAAATCTTCCATATAGAAGTTGCCTTGATCATGGTACTTTATCATGGCAATATAAAAGTAACTAATACAAGCCATATGTACTCATAAAGCTACCTTTACTAAAATAAGCCATAATTTGCTACCTCTTGTTCTAAATGATCCAGTAACCTAATCTTCTTTGCCAAACGATTCCACTTAAATAAGGGCTTCGTGATGAACAGGAGCCATGTAATTTTTTACTTGATGTAATGTTGACAGGTTCTTCACATGTCCCTCAGAGGCCAATTCTGTTTTGCAGTCTTGACAGATTGTTTGGTCTTGAGCTTGGCAGTCCCAGCCGCTGAGGTAGAAGGGCATCATAGCTTGAGGCATATTACACCCAAGTGGGGTGATGTATGTCACTGTTGTCACTGGAATCCACCCCCTTTCTTTCCACAAACATTATATTGGGTCAAGACTTGGATTAAGTCTTAGGTTAGAAGCTTTGGCTGTCTGTACATGGGACCCTTATGCCTGTCACAACTGGTATGATTCCCTTTGCAGAAAAGTCGATCAGAGCACCCACCTGTGTGAGGGATGGTTTGCCTTGTAACAGCCACAAATGGAAAAAAAAAAATCCTTCTCAGATGACTAAAATAGCGTGCAGAACTAAGCGAAAGACAGCTAGTACATGGCTTCAGGGCTACAACTGAAGTATTTTAGCTGCAGAAAAATTAACATAAAGATACTTAAAATAGCAAATTATGCTTATTTGAGTGAAGATAGCTTTTTTTTTTTTACAGTAATTATATGAAAGTCTTTGTTATGGTGAGAAAATGCAAAGAAGATTTTACACATACATACATAGCCCTTACAAAAACATGTGAACATATAAATTTACTCACAAGGGCAAGGCTTAGTTGGGATTCTAATGAATACATTTCCAAAATAAAAATTTTAATTAGAAAAAGAAAACAATTTTTGAAACTGCACAACTTAAACCTTTAAAAATTCTGACCCTGGCTCTTGCTCTTGGGCCACCTTGACCACCACATCCTACAGATCCTTTTATTTAATGAGATAAGTAGTTCTCTCAAGAGTAAAGTGAAATTCAAAGTTTTAGGAGCTAAATATTAGTTTAAATATATGTTACTCTAATTTTAGGCCTTTGCTCCCTTTTAGAAATTTGTGTTATATTTGTTTTTCTGCAATATAATTTCCAATAGCCATTTCTATACAATTCCATTCTTGCTCTAAGTTGAAACTCTGTACTTGCTTAAGAAGAAAACATCTGAAAATCACAGAGCATTTGACAGCTCTTGCAGAGGACCTGGGTTGGGTTCCTATCACCACAATGGCAGCTCACAACCACAGGTAACTCCAGTTCCAGGGAATCTGACACCCTCTTTTGACCTCTGCAGGCACGTTGCATGCATGTGATACATACACATCTATACAGGCAAAGCCCTCATGCATATGAAAGGAAAGAAAATAAATCTTCAAAACCATCAGTTGGCCACAACTGTGTAGTTGTCCACATGAGTTCTATGCTGTTAGTTTGACCTGGGTCTGTCCCTCTGCTAGCATTAGCCTTGACTACTAGAGTATGTAACATATTGAAATGGGACAGAATGATTTCAGGCAGTTTTTCTTCTTTTTAAGTATCTTTTTAAAATTCTAGAATCAGTTTAAAAATGATTCTGTCTACATTTACAATATACCTTACAGAAAATTTGACTGGCTTTCTCTTAAAACCTGTGTGTTGATTTGCAAAGAACTGACATATTTCCTGTCATAATCCACAGTCAATCTGTTGCTGTAATTATTTGTCTTTCTTGGTGTCTTTTATGGATATTTTATAGTTCTGGACATGGTTTTTTAATTCATATTTGAATACTTCATTTTTGAGTGACTGTAAAGAATAATTGCATTTTGACTTTGAGAAAATTACATTAAGTTTCTAAATCGACTCTATATTCCATGGGTTGTTTGGATTCATCTGTCCAAAGAAACTTTTGTAGACTCCTTAATATTTTACACAGACATAAGAAATAAAGATGACTGAGTAGCTCTCCCCTCCAATAGGTATACCAGGGTTTTTCTTCTTGTTTTAGTGCACAAATGGTGTTTATGTTAAAAATGGACCAGGATGAATAAAGGGGAAGCATTGTTCCTTGTTCCAAAATTAAACAGTAAAATTTTATAGGTTCTCCCCATAAATGTTCATTTACCAAGTTGGAGATTTCCTTGTAATTCTTTTTCTGAGAGTTGTTGACCATGAATAGATAATAGTTTTTCCCAAATGCTTTATTGTATCAATTATATCCACACATGGCTTTTCTTCACTAGATTGTATGAATTGATTGTCAACTGTTAAGACAGCTTTGTCTCTCTACCCCTAGCTCTTGCTGTTAGGCCTTCCCTGGTACTGGTTAGGGGTAGGACCACAACATTTTTCTGTGATCTTTTGAGAGGATCAAGAAGTGATAGTCTAAAAGTTCCCTGTCCTGCTTGGCCACTCAATTACTAATTCCCTGGCTAGAGACAGAGACTTTGACTGGCTACTTTAGTCTGTGCTCATGTTTCCAGCACCTTCATTTCCAAGTTTAGAGTTCTTGAGGCAAAAAGCAAATTGAGAAGCTGAACTTCTGTTTTGTCCATGAGTCCCAAAGTCCCCTATCTATCTGTTCCCTTTAGAATCTACTGCTTTCTCTTCTATAGATAATGTCCAAAGTCTTCAGGTGGGCATAGGATGAATGGAGAGAAGTACATCTGACATATGGTTATATATATATATGGTTATATATACATATGGTTCTACTGAGTTAATCTGAGACTCTATTTGTAATAATCATAACCCAGAAGATATTTTGTGTCAGGTTTAATGTAATTATATAGTTCATCCTTTTTAATAATTATTTCTCAGTTTTCTTATCTGCTCCCCCACCCAGGCAGGAGGAACTTTTACACTTTATTGAACTCATGCATCTTTGTTCAAAAAAAAAAAGAGTTTTTTTTTTTTAAATTTATGTATATGTGGAACCTGCATGAGTTTTTGTACACCACATGCGTGCACGTGTCCATAGAAGTCAGAGCGAGCATTGGATCCCCTGGAACTGCAATTTCAGGTTGTTTAGAGCTGCTCAATGTGAGTCCTGGGAACTGAACACTGGGTTACTGAAAGTCAGCTCCCAGTCTCATTGCTAATTGTGTTTGGGAGGTTAATGAGTCAGGACTCTGCCATGGAGACTAATCTACCCATGGATTAATGGATTAGCAGATTAATGGATTATAGCAGGAGTGGCTTTGTTGTCAAGGTGAGCTCTCTGATTGATTACTCTGTCTTCCTATATAATAACCTAGATTGTTTTAGAGTTCAATAGAGGTTGCCCATTAATAAAGAGGCTCTCAACAAATACAGGCCTTAGCATTAAGTTTTTCAATATCTGGAACTTTCATAAGTAAACATCTTTTCTTTGGAGACTTCCCTTTGTCAGGTGTCCACAGAAAACACACTAAGGCAGGACCTAGATTTCCGACATCACACAGTTACCATGGTGCCATTGTCATACTTTGGATGATGCACTTGTAAGAGGAAGTGCTATTATGTGAATTCACGTTTGCCAGAGGTGACTTAGAGAAAGGGAAAAGTTGCAGCAGGTCAGCAAGTCCCTGAGATCTGAGTCAGGCAGGGTCAAGATGTGGTGTCAAGCTTTCACTGAGAGAGAAAGTGAGAAGCCAAAGCTAGGGAACATGAGTCAGAGTAGAACACCCAGCTGTGGAAGAAACAAAAACATCTACAACCTGTGGCTGTAGAACCAGGTAGATACGCAGTTCAAATAGATGTCAGTTGAAAATACAAAATTTAGGTCACCATTATATCATTCCAACATCAGGAGGTGCTGCTGTTGGTCTGTGGAGGAGAAGAAAGAAATGTAGGTCAGCTTCAAGATCAGGAACAGGACTGTGGGGGGAGGGGGAGGGATACTCTTGGAGACCAGCTCCTGCTCTAGCAGAGGAAAGCTTCAGTTCGGGTTTCTTGCTTTCTTACACTGGTTTATCATAAAATCAGCTCCACAGAAGAGATGCATAGATATTGTAGTAATTTTTGCTTTTAAAAATATATAGGATTAATATTTATTAAATATTAATAAATAAGTATAAATATTAAATTTTATTTATTAAATATTAATAAATAAATTAAATATTAATTAAATAATAAATTTATTATTGAATATTAATAAATAAGTATATATAGGATTAATATTTATTAAAGGGTATATTAACACTCATGGACACAAATTAAACCTCAGTGTGATTCCTAAAGTTAGGATTGTCTCCCAGTGGATGGTGATCTGATCTCTAAGAATGTAGGAACCAAAGAGGCCGCTCAAGATCTCAGCAGCCCTTTTTAATGGGGTTGTCTATACCCAGTTCAAACTCTCAAAACTCCAGAGACACGCTTCCCAACCTTGCCAGCTAACATCTGAATTCCACCACATCTCCCCATTTTGTCTAACTAAGAAGATTCTAAACTAAGACTATATAATAGGAATTATTATAAGGTAGTGTCTGGGAGAGAAAAAGGCAAAACACAAGCATGGTCAAACTGTAACTAAAACCCAATACATAGAAGGTACATCATATATTTTTAGAAAATTGGTAAGTGGTGAGACATATAAATTACTTTAAAACTATTTGGGAAAGTAAAAATCTAACACTTGAATGTTTTTTTGTTAAGAGATGGTAGGATAGTAACCTTAACTATTTTTTAACTCTATCAAGACTTGAGGGAAAAAAAAAATTATTTGAAAGTTGGAAGCACATGAGAGTAGTTTTTAAAATTTGGAAGAGGACAAAGACATTTGGCTATTTGGACAATCACTTATGGTTTTTTGTGCTGTTGGAGTATCTATTATTTTGACTATAGGCTTATGATATTGGACCGATCTTTTTAGAAGCAGGGCATTTTTTGTAGGGACTGTCTTATCTTGTCTAGGCAGGTTTTGTCAGTCTTTATCTGTCATCTTGTTTATCTAGCTTGGACATCAATGGGTACTGTCAGCAGTCGAGGCAAGGGCAGTTTTTTTGCTTTACTAGACATTTTATGCCAAGAGGACAAACTCTAAAGGAGGGTCCTTGATGCTCAAAACCATCTCAGGAAACGAACAGTGACACCAGGAGTCATCATGTCTCTCATGGCCGAATTTTGAATAGTAAAACGTTAAATGTCATATATTTTAGGTTTATGAAATGGTTGAAGACTCTTGTCTATCTGATAGAGTTTAACATGTAACTGGGAAGACTGGGCAACATGACTGTTATATGGCAAACTTAAGTAATGTTGACTGTAGTTTTTATCATCTTAAGGACTGAAGCTTATATTGTAAAATTAGGCTATCTATAAAGGGGTGTACAATCTCTGAATAATGACTTTTAGTATGACTATCATATAAACATTAGCCAGAGGTACATATATTGTGCACAATGATAACAGTATTTAAGATATATATTACATATAAATTATCTAAACAGAGGTATATACAACATTTTGTTTATAAATCATGACTAGTATAATTATATATTATGTCTAGTGTAGATAAACAGAGGTTGTAATTGCACAGTGGAAATGACAATAATGTGCAAATACTTTAAACAGAGGTAGAAGCGTATGTAAAACATGGCAATTATAGATTTAATTTTATATCAATATATAAGTTGTCTTGGACTTATAAAACAATTTTAGATAAAAATTTGTATCAATACCACTTTGGGCACCAGACATTGTAGTAATTTTTACTTGTAATCTATTATATATAGGATTAATATTTATTAGAGGGAATTTTAACACCCACAGATACAAATTAAACCTTAGCGCGATTCTTAAAGGTAAGACTGTCTCGAAATAGATGTTGACTTCTAAAAATGTAAGAACCAAACAGGCCGCTCAAGATCTCAGCAGCCCTTTTTAACGGGGCTGGCCACACCTCGTTCAAGCTCCTAAAACTCCAAAAACATGCCTCCCAACGTTGTCAACTAACACCTGAGTTCCACCACATACAGACTTGTTGTCAATCTAAGTTCTATCAGTCTAAGTGAGGTTACATTCAGGTGAGGTCTTTGAAGAGATTTTTTTTTTTTTTTGAGGATTTCATACCTAAGTTCTATATTTATTTCATTTCTACATCTCCCTCTACCCCTCCAACTCTTCTAATTCCTAAGTCTGTGACCTCTTCTATAATTATTATTAAGTGTGTGTGTGGGGGGGTGTGTTATCACAACCTACTGTGTCCATTTAGCATGACTTTTATGTACACACAAATAATTGTAACCATTGCTTTTCATCAAAGAAGTGTTTTGGTTCTTTTTGAAGCATATAAAGGCTACTACCAAGATCGACAACTCTTCAAAATGCAGAGAATCGGTGACCCTGGAACGTTTGTCCCCACTGGTACAGCTATAAGGAAGAGAAGCCTTTTGGTCACACGGAAGATTCTGACTGACCATGTGAGATCAGACTGAGAAGCTGTGTAAATATATGGTTATGTGTTGTCAGAGCATCCGTAGAAAATTACCAAAAGACAAGAAAATGACCACATGTCTGAGTTACCATATAAGACTTGTGGCTCATGATCCAAATAAGACAAACTGTCAAATCCTAAGATTCTGATACAGGCTGTCAAATCCTAGGATTCTGGTACAGGCTACATTCCTTCAGCCCATGGACGCAGCTTAGGAAGGACAAGTGATAGCTCACATTGTCTGTGGACCTCCAAACATCATTCCTCTCAAGGAGATGGTGTCATCTACTTGTTCCACAAATAACAGCTCCATAGTGAGTTTTAAGCTATTTCCTCAGAGTTGATGTCACAAAGACATTACAAGCCCCTGAAAGGAGGCCAGCCCAAGCAAAAACAGCTGTTATATAGAAAACCAGTGAAATTGGGCTTTTCCTTTGATTTATTGTTTTAGAGAGGCAACACTACATCATTTGAGAAGCATCTTATAAGATGTGAGAGCTGCCTTCATGAGGTCATGGATGTTGTTAATGTCCTAACTCAGGGGCAAGCAATCCCAGTTCTAAAAATCCCTCTGCGACGCCCCAAAAACCATTTCCTAAGTCACAAATAAAAGTAAGTCCTAAAAAATGCAACTTGCTTTTATTTCTATGTTTAGCCTGCACTTCATGAAGACTCACCCTCTGGGCTGGCAGCCCAGCAATAGCTCATAACACTTAATATGTTTTCCATGATCTGATGAATCTTCATGCTTGTTTGCCTTTCCCACTGCTGCTACTGTAAGACGCATGCGCCTTGTTCACTACTTTATCTGAAGTATGAAACACCAGACCTGGGATGTGAGAGTCATTTGATTAAAAAGGTGGTGTGATTAATGATGATTGTCAACTTGGCAGGATATAGAATCACCATGGCAACAAATTTCTAGGCATGTTTTGTGAGGTAGTTTCACGGTTATGCTAGTTGGATAGAGAAGACCCACCCTGACAGTGATCTGCAGCAGTTTACGGGTTGGGGTCCGAGGCTGACTGAAAAGAAGAAAGCCAGCTGAGCACCACGATTTGTTCTCTCTCTGCATCCTGAGTGGCTGCCCTGAGCTCCTGTCACCATGCCCTTCCTGCCACGGTGGACCAGACCCTTAAACTGGGAGCCGAACCAGGTTGCTTTGTCGGTTATTTTGTCCAAGCGCTGAGAAAAATAACTAATATAAGTATTTAATAAATAAACGGGTGAATTAAGTGGATATCAAGCAAAGAAAGGACACCTTGAGCTGGTAATGCAATTACTGAATATTTGTCACGAGAAAAAAAAAGTTGCTTTTAATAATTGCCCATGAAGAGTCTTATTAAAGTTTCTTGATGACATCATCATGAGGAGGGCAAGAAAGGCGCCATTTCCATTCCTTCCCATCACTGTTCGTTTGTGAGATCAGCAAGTAAGTATCGGTCATGTCAGCCACAAGAAGCAGAGACTCAGTTGTAACTTGTTTTCCAGTGCTCTGGATCTTAAAAGGAAGTTTTTTTTTTTTCATCTCTATAGGTGTGTGTGTGTGTGTGTATGTGTGTGTGTATGTGTGTGTGTATGTGTGTGTATGTGTGTATGTATGTGTATGTGTGTATGTGTATATATGTGAGTGTGTGTATGTGTGGGTATATATATGTGTATGTGTGTATGTGTGTGTATATATGTGTATGTGTGTGTATGTGTGTGTGCATGTGTGTGTGCATGCGTGTGTGTATGTACAAAGGAAAGAGAACAGCTATAGGCGTTTCTTCCATCTCTCTTCATCTTATTTGTTGAGAATGGCCCTCTCACTGAACTTCATTGTCTAAATCAAGCAGCCACCAAGCCCCAGAGATGTGCTTGCTCACCTAGAAGCAGGGTATAGACTCAACACCAGAGCCACAATGGCTAGCTTTTATGTGGGTGCTAGGGATCTGAATCAAGGGCTCCGCTCTTGTGCGGCAGGAACTAAATAACTAAACCATCTCCCCAGCCGCAAGGTCCCTGTCTTTGTTCCTATGTGCCATGTGCCAATGGATGGCTTGGAAGGAGTCCTGTCTGAAGTAGATGGATACTGCCTTTCAATGTGAGATTCTTGGACCAATTTCACATCTAGGAGAGAAATCGGAGTAGATTCCTGAGGACTGTGGGGAGCATAGAAGACTTTCAGATGGGCTCCAGGATTTGAAGGTCACGGGAGAGTGTGTCTGACAGCTTCCATTCTACAAAGGGAATAGGGTGGGACTGAAAGTGGGTATAGAACACTCTAGAAAGAATAAAAACAGTCATCACTTAGATGGGACAATGATGCAGTCCCTGAAAAGTGGGCCCAGGAACTGGAACATTTAGAGTAGTTAACCCCATCTCAGATGCTGTCATATTTTCTGGTGTTTCTCTGTGTGCATCTGTGTGCTTTTGGTGGCCTGCCCAAAATGCTGAGGAAGAGGAAAACTTGCGAAGTCTTTCAAGGTCTTCTTTCTCCCTTGGCAGCTAGCTGCGGAGATAAAAATCAGCCTCAGAGCCTGTCCTTACATTTCTTCTCTTTGTTCAAACCAGAAAATCTTGTGTGGTTCTGATTAACTTTTGTGCAGGGCCCTTATTCATCTGATGACTAATTATAAGAAGAATGGAAAACGTTGATTTTCAGTTAATGAATACAATGTGTGGGACAGTGCCTGTCTGAGTTCTAGCTCTCAGCCCTGCCTGTCGAGAGACTGAGTGTTCTACAGGGAGAGCAGAATGCCCTGCAATGGACCAAATGTTGAAGGGAAACCTTAGGAGGAAGCTACAGCCCTAGCAAAGACAGTCCTACCATGGCTCCTTGCGTCCCTGATGTGGGGTGCCTTTCTGTGAATACGCCTTATTATTGGTTAATAAAGAAAATGTTTTAGCCTCTGGCAAGGCAGCTTGGAGGCAGGTGGGAAATCCAGGCATAGATAAAGGAGGAAGGTAGCATCAAAAGAGACACTGTAAGCTGCTTCCCAAAGAAGCAAAATGTAATGGGGTAATCCATGAGCCATTTGGTAATGCAATAAATTAATGAAAATGGGTTGAGTTAAGTTGTAAGTGATAGTTGAAAATGAGCCTGAGCTATAGACCAAATGGCTTGTAATTAAAGTAAGCCTCTGAATAATTATTTTTATAAGCAGCTGCAGGACCTTGAGTGAGAGAGATTTTGTCCGGACCCCTGGGCCCAGATGGGTCAGAAACTTCTGGCTACAGGTCCTTAGTTTAAATCCTAACTGATCTGGGGCAGGTAAAAAGAAAGTGAATAAGAATGTTGCTTATGGTATTCACAGAAGAGTTGATATCCACTGAGGTCCAATTTCTGGGACAGAATACTGCCTTGGGCATCTTCACACCTGTAACAAATCAGCCTTCTGACAAAGCTAGCCTTGGGATAAGCTCACCCATCAGTCTATCCCCCTTCCTGCTGTGGAAGCAGGATTGAGGGCAGGGCTGATCTCAGAGCTTCGCTCACTAAAAAGCTTCCTCATCTGTATTCATCTACTCCCAAGGTGGCCTCATCCAAGTCCCAAGACATCCAACACCAGCTCCCAAGTCCGTACCTTCAGTCCAACTTATTTCAAACTCCAGCTCTGCTATCTCTACCTGCCTCTTTATCATTCCCATTGGGATATCTGGTAGACATTCATCCTAACCTGTACAAACAACATTCCAGAAGCTTCTACAGCACCTGCTCTCCCACATTTCAGTTACAAAGACTCCATTCTTTCAGCTGCTCAGGCCAAGCCTTGCCACTGTACTTTGATTCACAGGCCACTTCCAAACAGTAAATCCTGTTTGTGCCACTGATATATGATCCATCCACATCCGGTTCTCCCCATCTCTGCTACAGTTGTCCAGACATCAGACTCTCATCACCTGACTTTCCAATTGGCCCTCTCCCATGTTCACCTACCTTCTGGTGAATTCTCTCCTTGCAGTCTATATGACTTAAACTGAAGTCAGGGCATGTCATTTTTTCCATCAGCCCCCTCCCTCCAGGGCCTTCCATAACACGCTGAGGAAAAGCCAAGCCTCACAGCCTCTGGTGACCTGCCTGGGCCATTCCCTCTGACATCACTACCCACCAATGCTTTCTTGGCTAAACCTCCTGCCACACCTGCTTCCTGGCTGTTCTCCCAGATACTGTCCCGTTTATTCATCTTTCCCTTCAGGCTTCACCTTTAGGTGACATGTTCCCCACCTGCCATCTATACAGAGCAAACTATCACCCCTGGACCCCACTGCTACTTGTCTCATGTGTCAAGTCTTTTAGTGTGTAATTACTCCTTGGTGCACGATGAGACAACATGTCTTCTCTGTGATGGCCAGTCAGGCTCAGCCACAAGAAGAAACACACATCAAACTCAGAAACATAAGTTTACTATAGTCATAGGCTCACCACACTACCTAGGGCCTGTGGGTGGTCAGGGGGCAGAAGAAAGGAGGGGACCATACTTTACGGGCATCCCTACGAGGAAAGGCTGGCTGGCAGGGTGAAGAGCTACAGACTGGTCTTCTTAGTTCATCAAGGTCTAAATTGTTGGATTGTTCCTTGTTGGCCTGGTGTCCGACTCTGGGATCATTAAAGATTCAGTCTTTCGGAGTGCTGGGGCCAACGGAGAAGGTGTGACTCTAGGTCAGCTGATTTGAATATCATAGCCCTGCTCCAGGCTTGGACCCTGTGCTGTCTTCCAGACTAGAGAGGCTTTTTAAAATGTCAAGACATCATGATATCCAAACCGTTTTAAATATTTACAGTGTCTGTATTTTGTGTCAAAATGTAACGTCCAGGAGAAGAGGAGTCAGTCTTGCCACTTTGCACTGCTCCAGATATGGTGCAAATGAAGCCAGAGACCCAATGGCTTTCGAGTAGACATTTGACAGGTGAGTGACAAAATGAATTTTAATCTCTCCACCCTCTAATCCCAGGATCATTGCTGGATCCTCTATTTCACTTGCCTCAGCAGTAAAGAGCATGAAATCTGGTGATTTTTATCAGAAAAGAGAAAACTTTTTTCTTTTCCCCTTTATTATCTTTTTTGAAACAATGTCTCACCGTATAGCTGTGGCTGGCCTGGAACTTGCTATATTGACCAGGCTGGCCTCAAACTCACAGACTCACCTGCTTCAGCCCCCTGGGTGCTAGGATTAAAGGTATGGGCCACCACACCTGGCTGCGGTTTCGTTTGCTTGTTTTGTTTTTTAACTCTGTTGCTAGGAGTATTTTAAATAGTAATAAAAAAAGATTTATTGTAATCCCAGCTTTCACCTAGCCCATCTTGACTGACTCAATTAGTGAGAACAAGCTGACATACAGCAGTGGATTTGAGTGGAGAAATCATATCAAAGAAAGGAAGATGAAACATGTTATCATTTACTTAAATATGTGTCACTCATCAAATTTGGGTTTTTTTTTATTGAAAATATATTCTTTCATACAATATATTCTGATTACAGTTTTTGCTTCCTCTACTTCTCCCCATCTCCTCTTCCATCAGGATCCACACTTTCTGTCTCTCCATAAAAAACCAGATACTTAAGGCATAATAATAAAATAAAATAAGATGATAAAGAATAAACAGATCAAATCAGAATATGACAGACAACCAAACTAGAATAAGAGCCCAAAAAAGCACAAAAATTGCATATAGATGCAGAGACACACACATTCACACACCCAAACAAAGCAAACAAGCAAAGCAGAGGCCATGTTCTATACTCGAAGGACCTATATGGTACAAACCAAACCAAACCACCTTGATTTAACATTGTGAGACAAAGCAGCTTTAAAGACACCATTAAACTCACTTCGTGCTGAGCATCCAGGGCTGGTGTGGAGCCTACCGTTGGCAGTATTGTTTCCCCTGACAGACTCCCTTGCAGAAAACTAAGTTTCATTTGCAAGTGACTATCAATTCAAGATGGATTTTGAGTTAGGGATGGGGTATGTGTGTGTTTACTTTTCCTTCAGCTCTAGAACCTGTTTAGAGCAGACCATGTAGGCCCTGTGCATGTTGTCACAGTCTCTGTGAGTTGATATGTGCATCAGTCATGTGTGTAGAAGGCCTTGTTGGTTCCTTTGTGTCCTCCATTTTCTCTGGCTCTTACACCCTTTCTGCCTCCTCTCCCAGAAGACTTCCCTGAGCTCTGAGGGAGGGATTTGATGGAGACATCCCTTCTAGGGCTGAGTGTTCCAAGGTCCCTCACTCTCTGCATATTATCTGGTTCCTATCAGCTGCAAAAGGAAGCTTCTTTCATGGTGGCTAAGCAAGACACAGATCTATGAGAACAGCAAAATGTCAGTAGGAGTCAGTTTATTGCTATGTTCCTTTACCAGAGCAATAGTGTTTGGTTTACCCATAAATCCCGGAGCTTCAGGTTCTTGGTCACCCAAGTAGTGTTGGATATGAGTTTCCTCTTATGGACTGGGCTTTAACTCAAATCAGACATTGGTTGGTTACTCCTAGGAGCTTTGTGACACTATTGTACCAACATATCTTGTAGGCAGGTCATTCTTGTAGACTGACGTGTTTGTAGCTGGGTTGATGTTGTTCCTTTGGTAGCGTATAGAGTACCTTCTAGTACAATGGATACTCGTCCATAAGGGTGAAAGCTTTAGGCAGGCATCAGCTTGATCTCCCTGTGTTCATTAAGTTGGGTAGGTGTTATCTTGAGCTGACTTTACCATCAGTTGGTAAAGAGCCACAAACAGCCTTGACAATATCCTGGATTATTTGAGGGTTCCCCAGCGGACTCCTTTGGTTGAGAACTTGATTAAATGTAATCTATTCCTGGTTGTAGAAGCTTCATTGGGTGATGAGAGATATTCATTTAGGGCTCTGTCTTCCCTGTTATTGGTGATTTCTTTAGAGTGTCTTCCTATGTGTATATATTATAGGAAGCTCCTACTGTATTAGGTTTCCGGGTAACCCCTTAAAGAGCCCTTAGTTTTAGCTGCCTCTCCCTGTACTTTCTCCATCACCCTATCATCTTTCCATTCTCCGCCTGATCTTCCCACTTCAGGCCCCCTTCTTATCCAAGCACAACTATCTCTTCTATGTTGTCTTCCTAAGGAGATGCATCCCTCCTCTCTAATCACCACTGTCTACCTAACCTCTGAAGTTATATGGATTGTAGCTTGCTTATCAATGACTTTAAGGCTAGAATCTACCTATGAATGTGAATACATACCATATTTGTATGTCTAGGTCTGAGTTACCTCATTCAAGATTATTTTTTTCTAGTTCCATCTATCACTTGTGAATTTTATGATTTTATTTTTGAATGACTGAGTTATAGTCCATTGTATAAATATGCCACATTTTCTTTACCTATTCACTTATTGATACCTAGATTATTTCTAATTTCTGGCTATTATTAATAGAGCAGCAATAAACCTGGTGGAGCAAGTGTCTCTGTGGTAGGATGAATCATCTTGTGGGTGTATGCTCAAGAGTGATGTAGCTAAATTTTGAGGTAAATTGATTCCCATGATCCTGAGGAAACACCATACTGACTTCCACAATATTTGAATAAGTTTACACTACCACCAGCACTGATCAAATTTCTTAAGACCCCCCCTTTCCTTGAGTAGAGAAAACACACAGAGAAAAGTGCAGAAACTTTAAGTAAACTATTGATCATTACTAAGTAAACATGGCAATGTGTGCATTACCAGGTCAAGAAGTGAAACACTGCCAGCAGCCAGAGCTCTCTTGCTTTCTTTCTACACTTCTGCTTCCTCCTTCCTCTTTAAAGGGGCCACCACTGTGAAATGGAACACCATAGATCAGTTTTGCTGGGCTTTGAACTTTATATGCACAGAATCAAATTGTCTTGGCTAGGGTTTCTATTGCTGCAACAAAGCACCATGACCAAGAAGCGAGCTGGGGAGGGAAAGGTTTATAAGCTCATACTTCCATATTGCTGTTCATCACCAAAAGATGTCAGGACAGGAATTCTAACAGGTCAGGATCCTTCTGGTCAGGAGCTGATGGATAGAACATGGAGGGGTGGTGCTTACTGGCTTGTTTCGCATAACTTGCTCAGCCTACTTTCTTGTAGAAGCCAGAGCCTACAGCCCACGGATGGTGCCACCCACTCTGGGCTGGGACCCTCCCCCATTGACCACTAATTGAGAAAATGCCTAACAGCTGGATCCCAAAGAGGCATTTCCTCAGCTGAGGCCCCTTCCTCTCTGATGACTCGAGCTTGCGTCAAGTTGACACATGAAACCAGCCAGTACACAGATCAACATGTACTTTTTGGTAATTGGCTTCATTCATTTTACATTATACTTGAGAGAATCAGCAGTGCCATGTATAATAGTGGTTAGCTTATTTCCATGGAGTAGAGCATTCCATTCTATGAGCAAATAGCCATTTATAACTCTTGAGGGCCCGCTGAACTGTTTTGATCTGGAATTCCATGAATGAATGGTGCTGAAATGGATGTACTTTGTGTTTGTTTTTAATGAACTCACGTCCTCATTTCCGTCAGGAAGAGACTTTGTACAAACCGGGTTCAGGTTTAGTAGATAAGGTGGCCATCTCCTCATGGTTGCTCTATTTCTGTTTCCACTTGCGGTGTCTATGCATGAAGTCTGCTTCCACATGCTCACCAGCACGTGGTAGCCTGACATCATCCATTCTTGTTCCTGAGAGAACTTAGTTCATTTTCATCATGACCTCCATTTTTGTCCTAGAATATTGACGGAAGTGAATGCCTTTTTATATGCTCATTGATCACTTGTGCTGGTTAGTTTTTGTTAAACAAAGATGGAAACTTTGTGAGAAGATGCCTTCATCAGACTAGCTCGTGGGCAAGTCTGTGAGGACATCTCCTTGATCAATGATTGATGGGAGAGGGCCCATCTCACTGTGGGTGGTGCCATCCTGGGCAAGTGGTCCTGGGTATGTAAGAAAGCAGGGTGAGGAAATATAAGCAAGCTGGCAAGTGGATTTTCTACAGCCTCTGCTTCAGTTCCTGCTTCTAGGTTCCTGCCTCAAGTTCATGATCACTTATGATAGACTATAGCTGTAAGCTGAAATAAACCCTGCCTTTCCCAACCTGCTTTTGGTGGTGGTTTATCACAGAAATAGAAAGTAAGCTAAGATATCACTCTATTATCACAAGGAAACTACCTGCTCAGGATTTGCTTGCAAATTTTCAACTGGGATATTTTCACTTGGATAATTCTTTATATCTCCAGAATAGGTCTCTTTATAGGTACACGGCCTATGAACCTACTTTTCTACTTTGTGTATTCCTTAATTTTCTTATAGCTGTGACAAATATCTGACAAAGGAAACTTAAGGGGAGGAGCATTGTTTTGGCTCACATTTATGTGCAATCCACTGTGGCAAGGAAGCCAGGGCCACGGGAACTTGAAATGTCTGGTCATGTTGAGTGGTCAGTCAGAATGGAGAGGATGAACACCGGAGCTCAGTTCACTTTCTTCTTCTCATTCAACTCTAGTTGTCAGTCTGACACTGCTTTCATGTAGGATAAAACTTCCTACCTCAGTTAAGCCTCTCAGGAAACACCCTATGGACATACTGCAGAGGTGTCTTCCCACCGCCAGGTTGACAATGACGGCTAATCATGACACTCTATCCTTTTTACTTAATCTTTTGATAAGCTGAAGGTTTTAATTTTGATGAAATTGAGCTTACAAACATTGGTTATTTTACTAGGTTTTGTGTTTTCCTACCTAAAGGACAAGACCTTTCTTCTTTACATCCCCCCGACACACCCATTTTCTTAGCTCTTCTCTCTCTTCTCCCTCCTCCCTTTTATTTCTTTCTTCTTTTAAGAGCCTACAACACCTGTCCTGCTAGGAAGTTTCTTATCCAAGCATCTGTTGCCATGCAGGCCTGACATTGCTCAGTTTCTGAGATCTGGAACATCCAAGTGGTTATATTTAAAAAGCTTTTGTATTTAAATCTAAAAAATATACAGAGGTTTTGCTTTTGTTCTTGTTTGAGACAGGGGTTAAGTTTTGTTTGTGCAGATACCCATTTATCACAGCGCCATTTTCTGATAAGATCATCTTTTCTGAACCTCTCTGAAATACTACATTTGTCATAAATAAAGCTCTTAAAACACACAAGTTTGTTTCTGGATTCTAGTGCTGGAAGCATTGGTTTCTTTGTGTACCAATGCCACATTGTCTTAATTGTTGTGGCTTTATGGTACATATTGATATCTGGTTGAATGACTCGTACAGTTTTGTTCTACTTCAAGGTGAGCTTGGATATTTTGAGCCAGAAAGATGGCTCAGCCGGTGAAGGCACTTGCTGCCAAGCCTGGTGACTTGAGTTTGATTCCCAGGATCTATATAGTAGAAGGAGAAAACTGATTCACACCAACTATCCTCTGACCTCTACATGCACACTGTGATATACATGCCCATGCATAACAAAATTTGAAAAATCAAATATATTCCTATTTGAGTATGATTTTATACCACCCAGCTCTAGCTGACATGATGAAATCTTTGTTACATGTCTTTTAAGATGCCTGAAGTGTGGTCTTCATCACCACACCAAGCACTGCCTGTATCTGATCCACCCACAGTTCTTTCTAGGCTTCTTTTTGTCTCTCCAGATGTCACTCTCCAGCAGACCATGATATCCTGCAAGTTTTTCTCACTAATAACCTCTATTGTGTCAATGGATAAAGTATAAGTGCTTTGCATACACTGCCAGTACACTAAGAAGCAGGTGCCTTTATTCGACTTAAAGGCTTTCATTTTGACATAGGACTTGGGGGATCCAAACTGGGTCTGCCCTGAAAGCCTCCTTCCTAAAGACTGGTTTCCATAGTATCAGAAGGTGATAGGCAAGTTTCCAAGAGAGGGAAGCAACCAATACTTTTATTCAGCTGTGATTCTTATGAGCTATAACCACAACCAGCATGGTGGGATAATCCTAAGAGTGCATTAGTGCCACACATACTGTGTTGGCAACCAATAGTTCTCTAATTGAACTTAAGAGACGCTTAACAAGAGGGAATACCTAGAGAGGGAAGTGAGGTTTCCCTCTTCAGCTGGTGAGGGGCAGAGAAGAGATAAGAACTCACATCTCCTAAAATACATGCTTCTCTTTACTCAGTTTTAGCACCTAGTAAATGCGACACCTCCTGTTGCTTAAATTATTTCCTTCCTGTTTCCAATTAAGTTTCTTCATAGACTCATCTATGATGCTAACTGCTTCTACTTCCCCCTCTTCTTCCCTCCCTGATCCAACCCAGTCTTACTTCCTCACTGAAATGGCTCTCTAGAAGCTGCTTCTGCTTGCATCTTGCCACTTCTGATAGCTTGACTCCTACATGTCCCATAAAGGCTCATATGCTAAAGGGTTGGTAGCCAGCTGTGGCACCATTAGAAGGTGCTGAAATCTTTAGAAGATAGGGGTCTAATAGAAGAAAATTAAGTCATGGGAGGAGTACAATCTTGAAGAAAACATTGCCCTGCCCTACCTTAGTGCTTTTAAATCATCCTGAGGTGAGCAGTTTCCTCCACTATGATTATGCACTTATTGCTCCAATGTACTTTCTAAAGTGATGAGGCTGTGAAACTATGCCTGCAACCTCTGAACTCTGAATCTAAACAAATATATAATTCAATAATCTTAGGCTTTTGTCATAGCAACACAAAGCTAAAAGCACACCATAAAGCACTCCTGTAGCTTCCTGTTTCTCTTCTTTAGCATCTCAGATGGCTTCCATCCCAGCTCTGAGGGGTCCCCAGGCTTTTAGTCATTTCTTCTTTTGTGTGTATCTTTACACTCCTTTAAATTCTCTGCTCCATCCTTGACTACTCTATTTCAATTCCTCGCTGCTGGCTTTACCCCTTCTATCTGAACAAGGGGTGCTGACTTCACCTCTTCTATCTAAACAGCAGGTGTTGCACAACCTGAGGTTTGCTCCTTGACCTGTATTCTCATCTTCCCACACATCTTGAAGTGATGACAGTCACACGGCCTTGCTCCCCATGTTTCTGAAGTTTCCCAAGTTAATAGTTCTGAAGCTGACTTTTCTCCTCAACATTAGACTTCTAACTTCCTCCTGGTCCCTCCTTTTCCATGTTTTCTCTTTTAATTCTCTATAGAACAGTCTAAGCCATGGATTGGAGCACTGACAGTATGGATGGAAGAATTAAGTCCAAAGTATTAAGGACAGGAAGTGAGGAAGGAGGCTTTAAGCTACATCAGCATCCAGTTGACCCTTCACCATCATCACCCGCATCACCATCTAGATGCTAAGAGATGCAGCAGGTCATCCAGAAGCTTGGAGGAATTTTGTTTGTTGAGACATTAGACCTTAGTAGTTCACGGAAGAGGGGAAAGTGATGAACTTATCTGTCTGGGGCTCTCCTTCAGCTCATGTTTTCCTTGTTCAGGACTCATCCTGGAAGACAACTTTATACTTCTTGTATACACAACCAACACTGCACCACCTCTCAGGGAGCCACCTTGTGGCAATGTTTCATTGAAATCTGAAAATGGAAGAGTAGCCTGGAGCTGCTATCGCAGTAGCTTAGTGAGGCATGCAAAGGGGCTGGCTGACATCTGTGGCCCCAGGCAGGCGCTCCTTTGGCCAGTGAAAATGAGCGTGGCAAACAGAACTCTACTCCTTTCTCCCAGCCATCCTGATCTGCCCCACTGCTAACACAGGAAATGGCATCATTATTGCCAGTGCTAACCCTTAGCTGAGGAAATCACTGTGATAGCCTGTAAAGTAGTTCACCTGCTCCCAATGTTGGCTTCCCTTGATGCAATCTTAATGCAACATGGGAAATGCAAAAATGGTCTTTACATAACTCTGTGGCTCTGTCTACCACTAGCTACCCACTAAGAAGGGCTTCTCTGACTTCTCTGTCAAAAGTTACCCCCCCCCAACATTCTTATTACCCCCTTTTATGTCTTGTTTTGGCTATGTTGATAGAGACGCCCCTGCTCAGGACAAAGCAGGTAAGCGGGAAGCACCTTTGGCTCATGGTGGGTGTGTGTGGGGGGGGTTATTCTGCAGTTGAATGTGGCTCCAGCCTCACTGGACTAAAACCTGCTTCTAAGAGGAGAAAACAACTTGACTTTAGTGCTTTCCTTGGAGTCTTTGTTCCCTGGGGGCTGAACAAGACAAAAGAGAGACAGCAAAGCTGTCCTCGGTCCTTCAGTCCTTGTATGACTGACTATCATCATGGGTCTACCTTCATCATGGGTCTACCTCCCCTCCCCGAGAGCTCCAGACTGCCCTCTCTCTCCTCCTATGCAGCCCTTTGCTGTCCTCAAAGCATCTGCTTTCAAACACTAGATATTTTTTCTTTATTGGACACATGCTTATATAGTGGTTACTAGTTTCCAGGTGTGTGTGTGTGTGTGTGTGTGTGTGTGTGTGTGTGTGTGTGTGTGTATGTGTGTGTGTGGTGGTGAATTTGTATTTACGTGTGTTGTATGTGAGTTTGTGTGTGTGTTTGTATGCATTTGTGTGTGTGTTGTGTGAGTTTGTGTGTATGTGTGTGTTTCATTAAAGCTCACAGAAAAATCCTAAGATGCAGAAATTTCTAAGATCTCTGTCTCAGAGTTGTAGGAAATTTAATTACAGCCCATAACCTACTTACCCAAGGTTATGCAGCCCATAAATGACAGAGATAAGAGCCCACTCCGGCAGTCATGTAGAATTAGTGTTCTTAATCACCACACTGTAACTTTCCATCACTGATGAACATGCCTTAAACATACATGGTCCACAGGGTCCTGAGTACTTTAGTAAGAAACAATGCCTTTGGGTGAAGGAACAGAACAGTCACCCACAGTAATTCAAGTAACAGGTGTCATATATAGTGGCAGCACCACTACATTCTACAAGTTCTCTATCTACATCAGATCCTGCCACCAAGAAAACGGATGCAGAAGACCCACAAGCAAGGGTTAGTGCGTCTAACAGCTCTAACTTGAGAAGACCATTCAAAGGACCACAAGCTAAATTACTTTTTAAAGTCACATGACTTGCAAACAGTCAAGCCCCAGCTTGCTGTTAATCTCTTCCTGCCTACGAACATTGGATAAAAAAAAAAAAAAAAAAAAAGGTCAGTGCTTCTAGTTTAGTCTTCTTTATTCTGGGCCAGAGCATCAGTTCTGCAAATAGCAAAAGAAGAAAAGAATCTTCCATTTCCTCACCATGAGTCAGCTGTTCCCTCAGACTTTATCATCTTCAACTGTGTGGGGCACATTTTGCTTAGGTACCTGATTAATAACATAGGATCTAACCTTTATTTTTATTATCCCATCTCTTCTTGGAAATTTGCAATTTCTACCTCTGAAATGCATCACAAGATAATTACTTCTGTCCCTTTCCTTCTGAAGCTCTTACATCTAGACAGGTGTCGTCATTGTTCTGGCTACATTGACAGTGCCCTCTTCCATGAATTCTACCTCATGCCACTCATCCACCTTCATTTGGAAGGTATATGCTATATTAAGACATAATTTTCATCTTGCCTCTGTGTTAGCAAATAGTCTCCCGGCTGGAATCGATGCCATGTTCCAACTCTGTCACTAACTCCAAGGAAAAGAACAGCTCACACCCTTCCATACTCAGTCATCTCCATGGCTCTTCCTGTGTTCGTCAACCTCTTCAAGTGGCCCACTGAATCCTAAGAGGACATCTCCCTCTGCTAAAATTGGATGTCCCTTCAGGGTCTTAGACAAGTACCTGGCACACATTAAGTGTGCAGCATCTGGGTGTTAGCTCTTGCTACAGTCTTCATTGTTGCCAGAGTGAATACTCTAAAAATTCATACTTTCTGACCAGGCAAATAGAATAGAAAACAGTCCTCAAGTCAATGTCTGGATCCCAAGAAACTAGAAAGGAGGGTTAGATATTTTCAGAGGAAGGATAATATGGGTTTACAAACTCTATTTTCCGCCTTAAGAATAAATATTATTATTGTTGTGGTCAAACAAACAGGCTAAGTGCCAACTGGAAATAAATGTTACAATAACAGTACAAGATACATTTCTCACATTAAAAAAAAAATTCTTAAAAGCTTAATACCTGTTGTTGTAAGTCGAAGCAGGTCTGTCTGGTTTCTTGGTCCCTTAACTTTTTTTCTGTGACTTAGCAACGATACTTAAAGGTAGATGGTGTTTATTTAAATTTTGAAGTCTCTTTGCTGAGCCAGCAGAGAACAGTTTCAAAAGAAAAAAGAACAATGACACACTGGTCACCGTAGGTCACTGAATAAGTGACCCAGGAACTGGGTCGTTAGACTTGATCCCAGTAAATCTGCCTTTCCACATGTACCAGCCCCAAGGATTCAGATCCAACAGGTTTAAGGCTGGACTCTTCTTTGAAAAATGGTACCCAGAGATATCCATTACAGAATTTCTTGTCTAATGTGCTGATTCACTATGTTCTTGTTGAATATCACAAGGTCATTAAAATAAAACTAGCTAAGAAATGTTAAAATGTCTTTACCAATGTTAAAGCCTTATGTTAGAAAGTTAAGGGAAGGTCAAGGAGCTTATGAGTGACAAGCATTAAAATGTTCCTCACACTAGTACTTATTAACGCTTGCCTCAGGCCAGCATCATTCCCAACTGAGTGACAGGAGAAGGTCGATGCAAAGCTCTGATCTATGGCATAATGCCACTGAACCCTAAGGTCTTCCTACTGATCAAAAAAAGTCAGGATGAAAAACACCTCCAAATATTAATAATGCACAGAGCTGCAGGCTCTCTCTCTGATCGTCTAGATCTTAGACTGTTTCTGGTGCCTTTAAAATAACGCCTGTTTTCTTCTAAAGTTTCCCTGGGAACTTTTCAAAGGCAGCTACTGTGGCCTCGAATCACTCGGCCTTCCCTCACAATGGTGTAAGAACCAGCCTGGGCCTCCGTGCCTTGCCTGAGCCATAAGGCTCAGCTTTCCCTTGTAAACTGAGACTCTCACCTCTGACCAGAAGGCTGTGTGTGGGCTGGGTGCTGATTTGGGTTGTTGGAACTCTTTTAGTCAGATAAACTAGCACTTAACTCTTTCCCTTTTTTAAACCCCCAAATGACAAGTGTCTTTGTGGTAAGGTGATGGTTCAACTGCCATGGCCAACAGGAACAGCCCTAAGAACACTTATTTTTAGTTTATGGTCTAAGTAGGTGCCAGACTGTGTATTCAGGGACCTCAGGAAGCCCAACACCCCCGAATCTAAGCACAGACCTTTCAAAGGAAGTGTGAGACTAGCAGAGAGGTCTTTGGGGATGACTGCCACGTTTTCTCCAGAATAGCCACAGACATGGAGCTCTGATGTTGAAGAGAAGCCTGCAGCACCCCTTTTACAGGGCTTCATGTTGTTATAGAAATGTTCTACAAATAGAGGCATGTTGTGTCCATTTGGATCTATATGGGCCCTAGCAGATGTGAGGCAGATGATGCACACAGCCACTGGGGCAGACGTCTGTTACCAAGGCCTGTTCAGCAGCCTGCTCCTCTTCAGCTGGCACAGCCTGTATAGCTCATTAGCAGCTGCTCTTCTCCTTGCCATATATGGGCTACAAAGCAAGCATATTATTTTCTGCTTCTCAGATCATTGGCATCACATCAACTAAAGCTTCCCAGGGACGCAATCCTGAGTGACTTGGCCCATGGAGTCTGGATAACAGGTTTCACCTACCAAGGCCTCCTAATTCATGTCCTATGCAAAACCAGGGTCTTCAGATTTTTATTTGGTTATATGAACTACCCTCTAGTTTTATAACATTTATGTATATATTATGTTGTGTGCATAATTTTTATTTATTTACAAAAATTCACCAAAGCTTTATGGAATCAAAGAACCCATGTGTGGTAGTCTGAATGAGAAGGCCCCCAGTAGACTCATATTCTTGAATTCTTGGCCCCTAGTTAGTGGATTTTTTTTTTTTTTTTTTGGAAAGGATTAGGAGGTATGGCCTTGTTGGAGTAGGTATGGCCTTGTTGGAGTAGGTATGGCCTTGTTGGAGAAGGGGTTCACTTGGGGTGGGCTATAAGGCTTCAAAAGCCCTTGCCAGGTCCAGTCCTTTCTCTGTCTGTCTCACTGTCTCTGTCTCCATCCCACCTCCTCTTGGGCTGCTGACTATGGATCAGGTGGCAAAGCTTTCAGCTCCTGCTCTAGAGCTATGATGGCCTGCTTCCCGTCATGGTGGTTATGGACTAACCCTCTAAAACTGTAACCAACCTCTAGATTAAAAATGCATTCTTTTTTATAAGAGTTGCCTTGGCCATGGTGTCCATATAACAGAACAACAGTAACAAGATACCAGCTAAAACTAGTCAACATATTTCACTCTGTAATTTAATAGTTGCCTGCTCTGGACAGATGGGCTCTCCTTCTCCCCAGACATTTTCAGCTAAGGGGAAATAGAGTTTTCCTTCTGAAACAGGAACTGTAGCATAGTGGGCCAAATAAAATGATGGTGACTTCTCCTTTCCATGAACACAAACTATTTACTAACTAGAAGTATCCAGGAAGCACCAACTTCAGAGGCAGAGGCACACTCAAGAAGGATCAAATGATGCTCCATGGCTCTAGCCCCTATGGATTCAGGATCTGCTTGTCCCAAGGTTTCCTAGTGAGTGACTAGACTGTCAATAGCCCCTCAAAGACTCAGCATCTGACAGAGGAGCCCCTGGGTCCATGAAGTTTTCCACATAAAAAACAATATTCTCAGGGGACTAGGATTTGTCAAAGGCAGTACTGTAAGACTTAGTTGCACATAACACAACATGGCTCTTAAGACAGTCAGACAGAAATAGCAGTAACCTAAATGCTAAGAAAATGGAGGATGACACAGCTACACCCCATGGTCACTGTTGCCACTACTTCTTAAAATGCTATGTTTGAATCCTCACCAGACTCATATTTTGTAACCAATCAAGGTGATGGCATTAGGAAGTAGTGACTTTGGGAAAGTGATCCAGCCCCAAAGGCTTGTCTTACTGAATGGGATTTCTTAGTAATGAATGTGCTGGTTGATTTTAATTGTCAACTTGCCTGGAATATTGTGGGAAGAGAATCTCAGCTGAGAAACTGCCTAGATGAAGGATGTCGGTGGGGGATTATCTCGATGGTTGACTGATTTGGGAATCTAATCCATTGTACCTGGCACCATTCCCTGGGCAGGTAGACTAAGTGGGAGGTGGGGTGCTAGCTGAGTATAAGCAAACAAGCAAGCAATTGGCCTGAGTGCATCTGTGTTGACTTCCCTTAATGAGGGATGGCTAAATCGGGATTATTACAGCTTTGATGAAACCTTATGACCGAAGCATAAGGTTTGAGAAGAAAGAGCTTATTTCACTCACACTTCCATGTAACAGTTCATCATCAAAAGTTCTGAGGACAGGAACTCTAACAGGGCAGGATCCTGGAGGCAGGAACTGAGGCATAGGCCATAGAGGGGTACCGCTTACTGGCTTGTTCCTCATAGCTTGCCCAGCCAGCTTTCTTACAGAACCCGGGATGACTAGCACAGAGAGGGCATCACCAACAATGTGCTGGGCTCTCCCCCACCAATCACCAATGAAGAAGATGTCCTAGGGCCTTGACTACAGCCTGTCTCTTGTTTGTTTTGTTCTGTTTGATTTTCTCTGTAGTCCTGGCCGGCCTAGAACTCACTCTAGAGATCCGCTTGTCTCAGCCTCCTGAGTGCTAGTCTTAAAGGTGTGTGCCACTACAACCCAGCACTGGCAGCTGACGGGGACATTTTCTTAACTGAGGTTCCCTCCTCTCAGATGACTTCAACTTGTCATAAGCTGACGTAAAACTAGGCAGGACAATGGACCTGGAATTGCCAAAGAAGCCTTTCCTCTCCTGCAATGCTCTTGCACAGCAGCAGAAATGAAATTTCAACAGTGACCTTATAAAAGAGGCTCTAGAGAGCTGCCTTGCTGTTTCTACCATCTGAGGATACATTGAAAAGGTACCATCTGTGAGAAAATGGGCTCTCACCATATATTGAACCAGTCGATGCCTTGGTTTTGAACTTCCCAACCCCCATGATTGAGAGAACTAAGTTTCTGTTTTTCATAAGCTGCTCAGACTTTGATGTTACATTATAGTATCTCAAATATATTAGGAGAATAGATAGTATCTCATATCTTCATAATATAAATTTATTTTTCGAGACATCATACTTATTTTGATATATACCAAAATCTAGCAAGAAGGCCTGCTCACGTTAGATCTGCTAGTGGATGTGGAAACAGTCAAGCATGTTAGTAGGAGCATCTCAAGTTCTGTGGCATGGATACTTGAGTAACAGTGATAATCCCAGATGTGAATTTATCAGATGTCTCTCTCCCAGAATCTCATCAAATCATAATAATAATGTTTATTATGTCTTACCTTGAAAGCATCAAATTTACTGAAGTAGAAGCAACTGTGCATATTTTGAAGTTCAAAAGAAAAGATTTGAGTGTCAAAATGATTAAGGATCTTTATCTCACATAAACGTAAGTGGTAGAAAGCCAGGATATGAATCTGGTCTGCCTCCAAAGTTTTGTCCTAGACTACTAAACTATATCTCCATTAGACCATTTGGAAAAAAAATCATTAGCATAAATTAACAAAACTCTTAGCCCTCATCTGACTCTTTGTTTGCAACTTGATTTCATCTGAGGGTAAATGTCTCAGTTCATCAAAGAGAAAAAGTGGTCTCTCACTTCCTTTTCCATCTTGGAAAAGAAGGGGAAAGGTCTCCAAGGAAGAAGGTTTCCAAGTCCAGCCCACAGGTCCAGATGGTGGAAGGACTTGAATAAATACCCAGCTCTGAGAGATTAGCATAAACCCTGGACTGGGTGGGTAACCTCTTCTGGGTGCATGGAGACAGCAAAAGCAGCAGCGGAGGAACAAATGCATGAGCTGAAACTAGGCCTGACTTCCTTCTGCCCTGTTCATCACAGCCGCCAGCACTGCAGATGTGAGAACACGACAGGAAGCCCAAAAGTGGAGGCTTGCAACGTATTTTCAAAGTATCAGGAGACAGCTGGGGAGGGAAGACAGACAAACAGAAGATTGGAGCTTTTACAAAATGTGCCATCATTTTAATGACACCACAGACATCTGAAAAGGGCTTTGCTCATGAACAACACGGGGCTGAGTAGTAAATTCAAAGACCACAGTCAAGGGAAGTGTGGTGATATATTTTATATTTCATAAAATCAGCCTGGAATATCAGAGAACAGAATCACCCACAGTCAAACCATGAGGGTCAGAGAGTGGTAACTCACGCCTTTAATCCCATCACTCAGGAGACATATCTTTCTGTTTCTGTGAGCTCAAGGCCTAACAATCAAACAGTAGTCGTAGCTCACACCTTTAATCCTAACTATAGGGCTATGATGCAGAGTTGAACCTGGAAAGAAACAACTGGGCAGAAGATATTTAAGGCATGAAGAAGCAGACATTCAGGTATTCTGTAGGAGTGGCAAGCCGACGAGCCAGGTAAAGGACTCTTGAAGATGGCTTTTACCCTATTGGGCTGGAGAAGTTGCGTGTGAGAATTGTGGTCTGTTTCCTCTCTCTGATACGCCAGTTTCCCCAATATCTGACTCTGGAGTTTCATTAATAGCCTCTTCAGCCCTTTTCTCCCTTCAGACACACAACTTTGGCCATTACACGTGCTGACTGCTGCTGGCTCTTCAGAAGTCCCATGTAAACTCTGTCCTGTCTCACCAAGTCCCTGGGCTATTTTGTTTTTATTTAAAAGGGATCTGCTTGCTTTCTTGTCAACCTGACACAAGCTAGGCTCATCTGGGAAGAAGAAAACTCAGTTGTGAAAAGGCCTCCATTAAACTGGCCTGTAGGCAAGCCTGTGGAGCAATTTAAGATTAATTTGGGAAAATCCAGCTCACTGAAGGTGGTGCCACCACTGGGCTGCTTGTCCTGGGGTTTGTAAGAAATCAGGCTGAGCAAACCATGAGGAGCAAACCAATATGCGGTGTTCCTTTATGACCTTGGCTTCAGTTCCTGCTCCAAGTTCCTGTCTTGACGTCAATCTTGACTCCCCTTCATTAAGGACTGTAACTATAAGCTGAAATGAACCCTCCCCTCCCCAGGTTGCTTTTGGTCATGGTGTTTATCACAGCAATAAAAACCTCACTGGTACAGGATCTTATATTTCCTCCACGTTTGTGCCCTTCCACGTTTTACAGTGAACCGATTCATAACTTAGATGCTACTGATCAAAACTGGCTTAATCCTCAAAAAACTTTGCAGTTTACCCCAACAATAAGTGGGGCTTTGTGGAACTCTGGGGGGCTGGAAAGATGGAGATGTTTAATACTCACCTTTATCTCAATCCCCTTAACTCGTACACAGCACCTGTGACTGTGACCTGTGAGTCTCACTAGCTTTTAGCTACTAACCAGTGACTCCTTTGATGTTCCAGACAAAAGTTCTGGCAATGATATAGTCATTTCTTGAAGTAGAAATGTCATGAAATCAAAGCAGCCTGCACTGATGGTGCACCAAGTGGAGAATGGGTGTCCTTGAGATCATCCAGAGCCTCAGTGGAAGCTGAGTGACACAGTAATAAAATCCCTTCGTGTTAACCCACTGACACCTGGGATACTTCTCATAAGAACACACTCTGGCATATCCTGACATTCAAAACTAGTGTGCTGGCTAGTCTTTGTCAACTCCACACAAGCTAGCATCATCTGGGGAAAAAGAAGCTCAGTTGTGAAAATGCTTCCCTCAGATTGGCCTCTAGACAAATCTGTGGGGGCATCATTCTGATTAATGGTTGATGTGGGTGGGCCTAGCCCACTGGTGGAAGCTCGACCCCTGGGCAAATTGTCTTGGGCAAACAATAAGAAAACAGGCTGAGCAACCCACGGGGAACAATCCAGTAAGCAACACTCCTCCTTGATCTCTGTTATCAGTTCCTGTCTCCAGATTCCTGCCCTGACATCCATTAGTGATGGATTGTTTACCTGATGTGTAAGCCAAATAAATCCTTTCCTCGCTACTTGCTTTTTGTCATGTTTAATACAGCAACAGAAGCAACTTTGACCTCCTCAAACCATAAAGAAATGTGCAATGTAACTATGTTATGGCTTTCAACAGGTTTTTAGGCTTTTCCAAAATAAGTCTCAGTGGTTTCCTCTGTTGGATAAGACCACTGATCCCTGCCACATGTAAGACTCTATACAGCAGCAACCCAAACCCACAGGGTACCTGCTTTCTAAAGAGCTGTTATGCTTAGACAAAGCACTTTCCCCTAAACAAATGGGACTATTTGACATGAGCTAAACATTTATTACCTAATTGCTCCTCTGCATTGAAGGCTCAAGACTGCACATTCCCAGCATTTTAGATTTGAGATTGTATTAAAGGGACATGTGACGTCTCATTGTATTTTATAACTGGTCATTCTAGTACCTCTCAGCTACTTAAGTGGTCAAATGAGAGCTATTCAGTGTGAGAATCAGGTAGTTCTTTCTCAAAGCTGTTTATTATTTATTTACTTATTATGTTTTTGAAGAATTCCTAAGTTACTGTATGGACACAAGGTAGCATCATCTACATCAGTGGTTTACAGTTCCCTTAAATTGAGAGTTCCTTCTCTCTCTCTCTGTGTGTGTGTGTGTGTGTGTGTGTGTGTGTGTGTGTGTGTGTATTATACCAGTCCCTACTGTTTAAAGACACATCTTAATGCCTAATTCCCACTACAACACATTAGTTAAAAACTATGTGAATTGTGTTATGTTTTTAAATGGCACATAAATTATTCAGTGTGTTCAGACATGTTATGTATGCAGGCTGTAGGCAATAGTAGGGATATATATGTGTGTGTTTATGTATATACACATATATACATATATCCTAACAGTAATCCTCAGATATCTCAGAGCCTATTCATAACCATCAGCTAGGAGAGTGAACTTAAGAAATCTAATTAAAAAACAGAACTAAAACCCATTGAATCCTATATTCGATTCCCATTTCTGCCCCTTTATATTCAACTTCTTTAATAGAACACAATTAGAAGTACAAAAAAAAATACTGGAGTAGAGAAACATCTATATAAAACTACACGTGGGATTGGGTATGGAGAAGCCAAGCAATCTTGATACAATCTGTTAGCCCAATAGGACTGTCTATTGGAGGTAAGCCTTCATCAGACATAGCGACCGGGTCTTTCTTCCATGACCCTACCCAGTCCTTGGCTGGAGCCTTTCTGAGTAGGGCGTCTTGGGACCAAGAGCTAGTGACAAAGCAGGCTCTCTAAAGATCTCATCACTCTGTGGACTGTAACTAGAGGAGGGTCTGAGTAATGTCTCCATTTGCCACACCCAGCATTTCCTCCTAATTCCTTTTAAAGCTATTTGTCCAGCTAAGGTTATGAAGACATTATATCCTATAAATGACAATATGACGTTTCCTTGAGAAATAAGCTATCCCTGATCCAGATGGAAGCATAATTGCATTGACTAATGGGAAGGTGCCCCAGGCTATGAGACTGTGTTTGGTGTGAGCTGCAGAGGGGGCTAAGGACACATCTGAAATAAGATGCGAGAGAGAAGTGTCTGCTCCTGCGGTGGTGGGGGGGTCTGAAAGCAATACTATGCTACCCCACCCAAGTCAGGCCTGAGCAGCTGGAGCCCCTTCTCTCAGCCTAGGCAGTGAAGCTCTTAAGCACATGACACATATAAGAGGCTGGGATGGGTCTCGCTGGTGAGAGAGGGTCTGAGAAATCTGATTGGGGAAAATCATTATCTTTTTACTGTTGCTTTGACTGGTTGGTTTTTGTTGTTTTGTATTGTTTTTGTTGAGGGTTTCTCTGTGTAGCCATGGCTGTCCTAGAATTCACCCTGTAGACCAGGATGGCCTTGAACTCAGAGATCTGCCAGCTTCCGCCTCTGGGAATTAAGTGCTGGGATGAGGGTGTGCACCAGCACTACCTGGCCAAACAAGGCCTTATTTTCTGACTTCAAACACAGCACAGTTACTCTTCAAAGATGCATCTTTGGGAAGCTACCACAGTAGTTTGCAAACAGAGACAACCAAGGGGAAACAGAGGGCAGGCCCATCCCTGCCCCTCTGCACACAGCCTCTTCATCTGTTGTCCACATCAGAGGTGTATGTGACTACACCCAAGAAAGAAGAAAGGCTCCTGGTGAGACCAGAGGAACAGACAATACAGTTCACAGAAGGACCCACTAGGAATGTCACAAGAGCTTATGCTTCTAGGAGAGTTACTCAGTATAGGAACCGATGGATGTGTGTGTGTGTGTGTGTGTGTGTGTGTGTGTGTGTGTGTGTGTGTGTGAGAGAGAGAGAGAGAGAGAGAGAGAGAGAGAGAGAGAGAGAGAGAATAGATAACACACTTATAAATATACTAATATGATGGACATTATACCATCTATACAAATAGATAATAGAAGAGGATAAGATAATTTATCTAAGTATAATTTTTACAAAGTTCTGGTTCTTTTTTTATTCTATCAGTGGAATGGCTTTCTTTGTGAACAGCCATTCCTTCACTGGTGGATTCTCATAGTCTTTCTTGGGATAAAAAGGATGTTGGTAGATGAGGGAATTTTCTCACATCTTGTACATTATGAATCCATCTCAGTGCGTTTTTTCCAGGTCAGAGCCTCTAAGATGGAAGACTCCGCCCCCTTGCCTGTGGGCACGGAGGTAGGGTGAGTAGATTATAGTTGATTACTAAACTGGAAAGAGAAAGAATAAAGGGCTTCCCCCAAAACATATGGGTTTTTTCTCTGGCTTCCTTTTAAACACAAATGAAATCCGGTTTACAGATAGGTGAAATTTCCAACCTAAATCTAAATTACTTGCCAGTGTTTAAAATTAACCAGGAGACTTGCTGACAGTTAGTTGAGGAAATGCTGTAAAACTCTGTGTTGAAAAACCATCATTTAGACAAAACCATTGCTGTCCCCAAGAAGAACTAGTGAGGAACTTGTCCAAGGGTATCACTCTCAAGCAGGGTGAATGGTTATCGAGATGGAGTATTTCAAGTTCTGAACAAGCAAAACTGGAGATTGCCAACAGCCAGGAAATAAGGAAGTATGAGACAGAAACCAGATGTGTCGCTGTCACTGCTGTGACTCAGTCTCTGCTCTCACTGCTGATAAATAAAGAACAGTTTCCAGGTAAGCTATGTTTGGTTAAGCCCTAAGCTTGGACATTAAGTATAATCCTAAGGTTACCAAAACAGCATTTCTCTAAGCCACAAACATTCCACATGTTCTAGAAAGACAAAAAACAAAGAAAAATTGGAAGCATGACAACAGGGGATGCACACCCATGGGCTTCCCACACATTTCACAAATGCCCCCTTTGCTCTCAGTGTGTCACAGGAATTCTTTGCTTCAACAGCCCTTCCTGCCTACAGAAACCCACTTTGTACCCCAATGTGCTCCCCACTTTTCCTTCACCCACATCTTCCCCCCCACCGCTTTCTTCTAAGTTCCCATAGGCCAATCTATCTTTCCTGCCCCACCCCACATGCGTGTACAGACTTTGTCCAAAGCCTCCCTGTGAGCAACATCTTTTTCTGGGGACAGTAGGCACTGACTCATTGCCTCCTTCCTACCACAGTTTCCAAAACACCATTGGTGTACTCTTGTCTCTGCAAACCTCAGGAGGTCTGGGCCACCGAGTATACAAACAGCTTACCAGGAAATCTCTCCTTGTCTTCCAAACACTCTCTTCTTTTTAAATTGAGGATTTCATACACGTGTACAACATGTATATTACACAGTGTGATCATACTCATCACACATACACACTAACTTCTCTTCTCTCTTTCCCACTCCAGCTGGCCCTTTCCTACTTACCTCTGTTTGTGCCGGTCTTGTGGAGGTGGCCATGCTGTACTGCTGTAAACTCATCATGTACAATGGTCATGTTACACCCTGAAGACTTAGAGCACCCCCCCCCCATCCTCCAGCTCTTACAAGCTTTTCATGGCAAATTCTGCAACACTTTCTTGTGGTGATATATCTTATATTTAATAAAATCAGTCTGGAATACCAGAGGACAGAATCACCCACAGTCAAGCTATGAGGGTTAGAGAGCGGGAACTCATGCCTTTAATACCAGACTGAGTAGTGACCTATGCCTTTAATCACATAATTCCAGAGACAGAGATCTTTCTGTATTTCTGTGAGTTCAAGGCTAACTACCAAACAGTAGTAGTTCACACCTTTAATCTTAACTCTAGGATTATGATTCAGAGTTGAACCTGGAAGTAAAACAAATGCGTGAAGAAGATATTTAAGGCAGGAGTAGGCAGACCGTGTGGTGTTCTGCAGAAGCGACAGTCAGACTGAGAACTCTAGAAGACAGCTTTTACCCTGAGAAGTTGGCTGGGTGAGAATTGACTGTGGTCTGTTTCCTCTCTCTGATATTCCAGCTTTTCCCCGATATCTGGTTCTGAGTTTTCATTAAATACCAACTAGAATTTGTGCTTCACTCCCTGGAGGGAAGGATAGGAAGTTCCATTCAGAGCTGAGCACTCAATAGTTACTTATTCTCAACACTTTGACCAGTTATAAGTCTGAATTAACTACTATCCAGTGGGAGGTGGGGGCAGCTTCTTCGACTCTGAAAGCAGCATTAGTGTATGGGTATTAACATACATTTAGAAGACAATTTGATGAAACGTCCACTTAATGAAACATCAGAAGTATCTGCCCTCTAGGATCTTCCTTGCCATAGCTTTTGACAGGTTTTACAGAGTGGTCCTCTTCTAATTCCTATGCTCCCATCCTCTGAAAAGGGGCAGAGCTTAAGGAATTCTTCTGTTCTTTGCTGCATCTTAACTTTTGGCCAGCAAAGGAAAATACACTTTCACTTTTGCTACTAAATTGAGGCTCCAAGTTCCTTAGAGAAAAGGCATAGAAAAAACCAATGTGCCATGAATCCCTTCTTCTCTTCACCACACTGGCAGGGAAATGTATGTGAAGAATGAGCTGAGAAGTTAGGTAGCTGAGTTCTACTTCTTTCCCTGTGAAAAAGAGATGATATAAAAATGTGATTAGTTTGAACGGAGGGAGGAAATTTATATCCTGAATGGAGAGGACATGGAAATAGCCAAACTCTCATGTTAAATGTAGATAGATGTATGCCATCTCTCACCAAATCCATTTAGGATCTAATCTTTAAGATCCAACAAAGTAAGGGTCACCAATTTGATTCTGGTGCCTTGTAAATAAGGAGGATGCTATTCAGCAAGATCCATCAGGTTCTTTCCTTAACTGTTCCCAAATTCTTGTCTATGTTTGCTCTAATTGGGTCTTCTGACCCCCAGACACTCTTTTCTCTGGACTTCAGGGACCTCCTGGTTTGGTAAATCAACCTCCTAGTGACTCAGAATGAGCTTGGAATACTCTCTTGCATCCATGTGTCTCTGTTTAAGACCTGTCCCTTATGATTTCCTGTGAGGACCTTTGCATGCTCTCAGCTTTCATACCTACTGAGCCTCATGTACATGGCCCATGAATTGGAATGCAGCAGGGAGCATATTGTCTTCCCAACTCTGCAAAGGTGGTGATCAGTTTTCCTGCAGCCTTCCATATGGAACACACTGAGAACATCTTCAGTTGATCACACCTCACTTTTTAGAGGGAATGCTTTCTGCTCTTTCTGGAGCCAATATATGGTGAGGCTTGGTTTTTAGAGAAAGTGTTCTCTACAGGATTTAGTAAAAGATTATTATTCATACCTATCACAAGGCCACTGAATAGAATAAGCAGCATAAGAGCATGTGGAACAGTCCCCTGTGAATTGAACAGGTTTATCTGAATGATGCTTTTATAGGTACCAACCAGGTCTCAAAGAACTTGCCTTCTGCTTGCCTTCTGTGTGATTTTTAAATGATGCTCTGAAGGTCACCTCAGGTTTTCCGAAATACCCAATCCCATTTGAAAATGAGCTTCTGATTCCAGGCAGTTTCTCAGCAGGACAGGAGCATTCCAAGAGTGGCCCATAAGTATTATATAAACCTTGTCTAGACAATCACAATGATTGAATCACCAGAGACAAAATCACCTTCTGATGCCTTTCTTCCAGAATAGTCAAATGAGACAAAACTTAGAAAATCAGAATATCCAGGATCCCATCCCCTCCCATATAGCAAGACATATCAGATAATACAGAATTTTGTATTAAATAAGATCATAGGCTCTTAATAAAATGGAATAAGAAATATACAAATTAATGCCTAACATTACTTCCAATATATGCACCCATGTGGCCAGGAAACTCAAAAATAAATCAAATTTCTCTCAAGAAACATTTTCTGGCAAGGTACACTGGCATCTCTGTATCATACCAGCATCCAAGAAGCAGAAGCAGGAATAGGAGAATCACTAAACCTTTGGGGCCACTCTGAGCTATAGGGTAAGAACCTGTATCAAGGTAGGAAGGAGGAGGAGGAAAATCTGTATTCATTTAGTCAATTAGCATTATGTCTGTGACCATGCATATCTACAAACACACAATCATTGATGTCCAAAGTCCTCTTACTTCCTTAGAGAACACAGGTCACAGAGCCCTTCTCTAACCCACTCCTCCACAACACAAAGGCTACTTGCACGCCTCATACCATTGAGTATATCTAATGTCCCAAGTAGAATTCTAGAAATTAATTCAGCTCATTCATCCAGTATGTATAAGCATCAGCCAGAGAAATCAACTGTATTTTAAGTAAATAAAAATAAAAGGTTCAGAGAGATGGTTCAGAAGGTAAAGGTACTTGCTGACAAGGACCTAAGTTTAATCCCATGACATATATGGTTGAAAGAAAGAAACGACACCCACAAGTTATTCTCTGACTTCCACACATTGGTTATAGAACACATACATATAAATATAAATATAATAATATTTTTTAAAAGAAAATTATTGCAATGATTTAGGGAGACTCACAGAATCAACACTGAACCAGATGAGTGAAGTAGACATGTGAACATGCAGAGCAACTGGGAGATGGGAGGGAGGGACAGCAGGCTAGATCAACCCTGCATCTCAGGAAGGCCTTGTCTACACCTGTTCCAGATGTCTCCATTGCTACACCATTGCCAAGACTGTTGCTAAGATGAGTCTGTTTCTATGCACACCCCCAGTCTATGTCAAAAGATTTCAGGTCCCATACAGAAGCATCTTACTGGACAAGCTCACAATCCCATGTTGCCAAAACTCCAAAAGGAGAAGTTCTCCTTTTGTGACTTCTACAGGAGGAGGTAGACCAGGAGGTTCTACCTACAAACTGCTCAATAATTTGAGGAAATCTCCCCAAAGAGGGAGTCGGATGATGGAGAGTCAAAAATGAAAGTACCCATCACATATGACAATCTTGCCCCCAAACTCAACTCATACATCATCTCTGTAACTTGTTTAACTCCTATCCTCTTTTAAAAAGTCAAGTGTGGCAAATAAGAAAAAGCCTTAACTCAAAGGACATGGTTTGGGTTGTATAGTCATCACTTCATCCATTATCTGTCCTTCGTTGCCCAATTCTGTCACAATAAATATAGCATTTCCTCTTACATCTATTTCTCAGTAAAAGGAATCTGTATATTCCAAGGAAAAAGTGGCTCACAAAATACAATATATTTAAAAAACTCTAATAAAAAAAGAATTTTTGATCACCTGAAATGCTCCTGTTTTCTAAGACACTCTTCTTAAACCATGGGTTATAACCTTATATAAGGTCATGTAACTGAATGTAGGCGGTTGTGAAAAATCTTTCAGGAGTCAAGAGTTTCTGCACATGTCACAAACAAAAGTTAATTCAAAACCAAACACACTATTATATTTAATAGAATCAGCCTGGAATATCAGAGGACAGAGCCTTTATAACAATAAGTTGGGGGTAGAGGGCTGTGTTCTATGTGATTCCAACCCTTCCATCACCTAATGGTGTGACAGCAGACAAGCTAAACTTCTCAGGACCTCAGTGTCTTTCTAAAGACTGAGAAGTTTGGCTTCCATATTTCCAGAGGATTTGAGCTTCATAAATGCCCAGATCATTAGCACATAGGAATATCTATCTGCATGTCATGTACTCACATCAGGATGATGCTGCATCTACCATAAGAGTAATAATGGCCATATCCTCTCTCTTCTTCTTAGGCTGTCTCTGAGAAGAGGACTCTTTCCCTGAAACCACAACTGCTGAAGGGGTTGATACTCAATTCCTATTTCTTAACCTCCTGCCCAGAGAGCCCAGCAGGACTGATAATGGGGGCACTTCCCCCAGATTCCAACCACAAACTGAAAAGGGAAAAACCATGTTATCCAAGACCTTCCAAGCATAAGCAGAAGGTAACCGTGGCCAGAAATAAGAAGCCCGCCTATAGCTGGCGAGCTCACAGCTCTAGCTTGGGGGTGCATGGGGTTACCTAGCTAGGATTTTCAGTTTTCCCAAGATAACTATGCTATCACTGATGAAATCTTGACTGTGGCTAGCTTCCCCTGTACTCACATCTTTCCTCTCAAAACTTCATTCCATCAACAAGTGGACTTTTCATAAATCTCTAAAAACAATTTTCCCACTCTAAATTCTAAGTTCCATAAATCTTCAAATCCTTTGATGAGTGACCTTCTGAGTGTCTGTACATGAGGCTCTGTAAAGGGGTCTAAAAGCCCCATGCTAAACAAGACTGAACATGATCAAGCCTATGGGGACTTGACAGTCTAATATGGGAAACTAAAACTATATAAGTAATAGCAAATGCAACTATTAATTCTAATGGAGAGAGTATAAAAAGAATTAGGATGTACTGGTGGAGAATATGGAGATAGGTGCAAAGGGAAGCATTCTTTGTGTGGTGATTAGAAAAGGTTTGCCCATGGCCCTGACAGGAAGTTCTTAATTGTTCAGGCATCTCTCCAGCCCCAGAAATACTTTCATTTGCAACATCTTCAGCTTGAAATATAGCAATCAATTCTCTCCCCCCCCCTTTTCCTCCCTCTCTCTCCTACCTGTCTTTGACAGTTGAGTTGATCAAACTGTTAGTGGGCCCCCTGGCTATGGGACCAGGAATTATCCTGGATATATGAATTGGTTTTTTTTAGAGCCCACCCACTATGGTGGGATGCCTTGTTCAGTCTTGATACAGGGAGGAAGAGATGGGTCCTGTCTCAATTCGGCATGTTAGCCTCTGCTGACTACTCATGGAAGGCCTGATCCCCTGTGAGGAGTGGATGGGAGGTGTGGTTGGGGGTAGAAAGGAGGAGAGAGGGAATGGGAAGAATGGAGGTGGGGAACAGTAGAGGGTATGTAAAAAGAATTTTATTAATAATTTTAAAATATTTTAAAATAAAATAAAGGTCACCGCTCCTAATCTTCTCAAGCAGTATCACTTCCTGATGACTAAGCATTCAAATACACAAGCCTATGGAGGCCATTTTTATTCAAATCACCACAGTTAGTGGGTCTCAGTTCTCTAGGTGATCCCTGGAAATGTCTGAAGACATATGGAGACAAAAACAAACAAAGGAAAAGACCTTTGATGGACAGCTGGGCAGTGGTGGAGCACGCCTTTAATTCCAGCACTTGGGAGGAAGAGGCAGGTGGATCTCTGTGAGTTGGAGTCCAGTCTGGTCTACAGATCAAGTTCTAGGACAGGCTCCAAAGCTACAGAGAGAAACCCAGTCTCTAAGCACAAACAAACAAAAACCACTCTGATGGGCATTAGCTGCTGGGCGCTATTGGCACCTGTTAGGAAGGGTAATATACAAGAGGGTCCCTCCCAAATGATTAACTAATCAAAAATGCCAGTCATGTTAAGGTTCAACAACTCTGGACTGAGGAATGACAGAAGAAATGGAGAGACAGTGAACTCAAGCTGCACTGGGAGACCGAGATGGTCAGGAACGTCAGAAAAGCATCAGTGAGGGGAATGGGGTGGGGAGACATAGCGGCCGGTGTTCTGCTTGCTGTCTCGAGAAGCAGGGGCAGGAAAACAGCTATGCCCTCATTTGCCATCTGATCCACAGAATCGCTGCTTAGTTTCAAATTCTAGATCTATTTATCAATTGTGGATTTTAAGGCAGGGCACCACAAAAGCCAGGTTGATGCTTAAGCAGGAGAATCACAAGCCTAAGGCTACATGGGGCTATAGAAAGATTGTTGAGGGGGTGAGAGAGGATAATCCTGCTACGACTCTGTTGCCTTATCCACAAAATAGGATGAAACTTTAAAATTCTGGTGTAGAAGCTGGTGAGATGGATCATCAGGTACAGTGCTTTCCTGGAAAGCCCAGTGACCTGAGTTCAATTCTCAGAACTCATGGCAATGGAGAGACAGAGCCAATAACTCAAAAGTTGTCTCCTGACTTCTACCCATGCTCTGTGACAGGTGTACACCTGCAGTTAACACACAAATAATAATAATAATAATAATAATAATAATAATAATAATAATAGATCAATTATGCAATCATTCATGTATGTCAAATAGGGCATGTGGTATGTACCTGGTTATTTTCTTGATTATTATTTGAGCAGCCTCCCAACAGCTATCAGACAATTCAGATACTTGAACTTGGCTTAGAAGCCAGGTTCTAAAAGACAATAAATAGGTAGTATTTAAACACTCACATTCAGGCATAGATAGTGGAGGGATGTCCAGACCTGAATCTTGAGTATCCTACTTGCAAGTCAAGGGGATGAGAACCAGCAAAGGGACTGAGAGGGAGCGAATAGTGAAGAAAGGAGATGTCTGAGAATAGCAGGCACCTAAGAGTGGGCATCCAAGAGGGGATGCTGTGTTGAGTTCGGCAAAAAGAAGATGGAATAATTCCCTTGAATTTCAAGATCACTGATATCTTTTCCCATTCCAGTTAAGAGATAGGATTATAAAATTTACTTAGAAAAAATTAAAAAATGAGTGGGTGATGATAGTGGTTGATAGATGCAATTCTAATACAAAGAAAAACATAAGAATTAAAAAGAATAAGTTTGGCTGACATGAGGAAGAGGATGGCATTTCTTTCTGTTATTGTGCAATGTGAATATATGGTTGGGACTATTATAACAGAAAGGAAACATAGAGATCCAGGGGAAGAGGAGATGGGTAAAGTACCAAAGGACTTTGGAAGATCAGAGTAGATGAGAAAGATGGCCAGTCCTTTGCTGGGGGACTGCACTTTAAAACAGGAGGCTAGTAAACAGCAAAACTGTGCTCATAGGCTTATGATTTTTGTCTTTTAAAAAGTCACAGGAAGATGTACTTTCCCATTGTTATTTTCACAGTCCAGCGTGGAATGGGGTACTATCAGAGGCAAGTAGAAGAGTGCCTTTATGTGTTTGGATATGGACATTGACCTTGGAAACTATAGTGCTAGCTATAAGTTGTAGAATTGCTAGATGTCTTTTGCAACTTATACTTATGAATTTTAAGGGAATATGGTGAACTTCATTAATTTTTTTCAATTGTCACATAGCAATTGTATGTATTTATGGGGCATGTGTTACAGTGCACTACATGTATCCAATGTGTAGTGATCAGATTAGAGAAATTTGTCTCTTGTTTTCTCCTGCAATGGCTAATTGGCCAGAAAGATGAATTCTCATTGGACTCATCGAGGAGTTGGAATTATGCTATGTCAACACGACAGGATGACACCATAAGTTTGAAAATGTTTGCAAAACAGCACTTATAACAGTGGGCCATAGAATCTAAGATGAGATGTGATACAGGGCTGATATGCAGGGGAGAGTGTCAGGGAATCAAGGGATATACCTTATGATACAGTAAAGTGACGGAGGAGTAAGAAGAAGGGTAGGTAAGATATCAGAGAGTGACCTCTGTATCTACATGTCAGAGGTTATGCCTCAGTATGATGCAGCCCCAATATGGCCAGATGAGCTGTGAGTGGACAGGCATTGAGGAATAACTATTACTGCTGATGGGTCGAGAAGCTGAAAAGCTTGGACTGAACTTGGCTAGTTGTCTAAAAGAAAGTGGTGGCCAACAGGGGAAAAGAGAGGTTTAGGTCCTTAAGTTATGACTAACAGAGAGGGGACTTGAGGCAGAGAAGAGACAGGTGGGCAAAAACTGAGGCACAAGATGCTGCTTCTTCCGCCGCCTGACCCTGAAGTCCAAGGAGGTGTCAACAAGTCAGCTGTCAATTCAGAGACCAGGGATGAGGCGTTAGACTCCAGGCACTGAGTCCCAGATAGGGAAGTGAGTGGCATTCAGAGACAACTAATGCCTCTTCCACCATCATCTGTACAAGGCAAAGTCACATACCCACCTGAGATCTGAGCCTGCTTGCTCCAAGCCTCTTGCTCTCTCCTTTCTGGCCCTACTCTTCACTTCCATCGTGAAGGGGGTATTTTCAGAAGTTTGCAGACAAAATAACCATAGAGCAGGCTAATTGAGAGGTTTGAGTAATTTAAACAGAAACCCAAACTTAGTGCCAGTGTGGATTAGGTGAAGTCTGCTTTTATGAAATGCACACTGTTCTGAAAGCATTCTGGAATCTCCAGTGCTCTGCTTTAAAACACACCTTTAAGTTTTGTCTTAAATACTATAGGCTCGAAACACCTTGCATGTTTTTGTCAGCAAAGGAGAAGTTGTCCAACTAACCCAAAGTTGACTACTATGGCCTTTAAATCTGACCCATACCTTTACACAACACAGATACTCTCAAGGCATTCATGGCAAGTGTCCAAATCAGGAATATCATCAGAATTACAAATAGAATAAAATGAGACACTGGAGAGAAAGTGACTTCTCCACAGTCACCATTCATAGGGGATATAGACCATCTGTTGAGTTTGTATACTAAGCCATTACTGCATGGCCACATGCTGTAAGGATACAGCACTTATACATTTACTATTCCTTCCTCCAGAGCAGACATCACTGGTCTATCACAGAACAATCCAACAGAGTTTAGTTACAAATCCATTGCTCTTGGAGCTCCTATTTTGATCAGTGTTGGTGGGTTAGCACTAGACAGGAAGTCTGTTGGTCACTCCCTATACTTTCATTTTCTTTGTTTGTTCTCCATGAACCATGCCTCTGCTCAGCTATAGAGATTGGTTTCACTTTGATGTGGCTCTCTACACTGGGAAGATAATCTTGGTCTATTGCAAGTTTGATATAGGCTAAAACTTAGCCCCAGACCCCTTTGTCCCCTTTTCTCGGTCTCTTCCTCATCTATTTTCCCCATCATGAGCCAGCTTTGGTCATCTAGTGTCAATAAATAGCTGAGAAAAAGCAGGAAGGCAGTGATATGAAGTCTTGGTAGCATTTTATCTCAGAGTCCTAAGCTGTGAGCTGTCAGTGAGATTTATTTATAAATTTACTTATAAATATATTTACATATATTTATATATGGAGCATATAGCAGCAGAACTTCAGGCTTGGCCCCACATTCGAAAGACCTTGTTTGGAAACACACTACCTAATGATACTGAAGATGTCTCTTAAAATGGGAGAAAACAAAGGGCACCTCCACCTCAGCCAACTGAATTTGCGACACAGAAATTCTTTTAATTTTGGAAGCCAGATGCCGGCCATGTAATGAAGACTGTGGATTGGGACATTGAGAATAAGTGATGTGTTATGGACAGTATAATGCTGGAAAGTCGCCTGGCTTCCCTGAGCTATGGTTGGTCTGTGAAAGATACCAGTTAAGATTTCTTGGTCCCCAGGAGTCCCAACATTCTGAGTCAAGTTCACTTTTATCTGCAGTCTGGTGGTCACTGGCAGTGCCGCACATGATTTGCTGAGATATCTTTAGTTTCCACAAATTACATGATATCTATCATTCCTTTTCTGCCTCAGTTTTCTGTTTTGCACACTGCTATTGGGGACCCAGGAAAGTTGAGTTGGTGGGTCTAATATCTTTCTCCACCTTCCCTTACCCATCTCCAGCCACATGAAAATAGCATCTTTACAGTGCCAAAGTGCTCTGTAGGGCTTGTACAGGCAACTAAGTCTAAAACCAGAAGCAGAATAGGCAAACTGCCACAGTAGCCAGGACCCAAGGCACTTGCTCGGAGGCTTCAAAGTTGCTGTGAAAAGTCCTAGAGACACCACTTGAATTCTTGACTGTGGGTCAGGCTCCTCCATATTCCCATAGCAGAGACACACATTTGCTAAACACTGAAGGTCCAAAGAACACAGGCCTCATTTACTATGTGCCACAGAGTCATTGTACTAGATATAAAGAATGAAGATAAGTGAGGCAGCTCAAGGGAACTAGCTTGGGAACTCACTTATCACATAACCTGAGCCTGACATTTGCTGAGCTTTATACTGGGAGCAGGGATCTAGTCCTTTACAAGGACTATGAAAATCTGTTAAAGGAGAAAGTCACCAGCCCATAAGCATCTATGCTCACCATGAAGACTCTTCTGTCTAGCTTAAAAAGTTCAAACAGAAAGATAAAATTTTCAATAGAAAAAGAAAAAGTTTCCCTTTACCACAAACACTTTCTCTGTAATTTTTCTCGGGGTGAAATGGTTGCTAATTTAGGCTCTTTACGTGCTTTTCTAGCAGAGACCTAAAATTTTGGTTTTATTCCACAGTGTCCCAGGTCTGGATTCAGGAAGATTATGGGCTTTCAAATCTTACCCTCAAATCTGCCAAACTTTCTAAATCTTAGTCCCCTTATTTATGATGGATGCGTTTGCTTGTTTTTAGGGGATGGGGAGATGAAGCACTCATGAAGTGCTCAATTCACAAATGTGAGGACCTGAGTTCTAATTCTAGGACACAGAAAACCAGGCAGAGTGGCACATGCTAGTGATCCAGGAGCTGGAAAAATGGAGCTAAGGGGCTGCCAGTGGCCTGTCAGATAAGCTTAATTAATAAGCTCCAAATCTCAGTAAAAGACCCCATCTTAAAAAGAAGGGAAGAAGGGAAGGAAGGATGGAAGGCTGGAGGAAAAAGACATTATAATGGGCATTCTCCATCTTCTGCAGAGATTTCCCCTAAAAACCAGGAAGTCAACAGTTACCATAGCAATTTGACAGTTGTTGATATTCCCAGTGGCCCTCTGATCAAATTTGAATCCTGCTCCATGCTAGGAGGGATGGCTGCCAGGTACTGAATGTTTAGTCAAGAACTCAAGGTCTGGGGGAGGGGGATTATAAGCATAAGTGGGGACTTATTACTGTTGCTTAATTACACTGGCACAGTGCCTTGAGAATATCTATCCTTACACTTATATACTAAAGCTGCTCCCAGTCTTAATTAGAGATGTCCCTCTTCACAGTCAACAGTGAGCAGAGACTCTCATGGCTGCCCCAAATGCTGACAATGGCTGAGAACTGTAAGTTCAACTCTAACCAAGACATTGAAACCATTCCCTTTAAGGCTTAGGGAAGAACTGGAAGTATATAAGGGTGAAGAGTTATAAAGTACCATCCTCCAGAATCCATACAACCACTGCAAATGTGCATCTGTAGATACAACCTATTCAGTCCACGTGTTTAGGGATGACCACTTAGGACTGGATAACCTATGAGTGCTTCCCTGGAACATTCTTCCTGGATCCAGGGACCCCGCTGAATCATGTGCCTTCTGAAATTTTTTTGAATGCCTTTGTGATGTCATCATACATGGTACTCACTGGTGTCCTAAGATGTCACTCAGCTTTACTAAGCATTGTCCTGTGAGATGCCAAGATGTACTGCATGTTGCTTATGGTAGGTAAGAGGAAACAGCTCCCCCTTCTCACCTAATGACATATTTTCCTTGGCTAATGAAGCCTCCACTTATCCTTCTTTGAGAGGAGGGATCCAGATCTGCTCCCCTAGAGACCGACAGGGGGGTTCTACCAACTGCCATGATGATTGACCTCGTGGGCAATACCAAGCTTCTCATTTGCCAAATGAGCAACAATACTGGAAATGTATCGTCCCCAGAACTGACCTGGTGTACCAAGTGTATGGATATTTGAGTATGCTCACTTTGTTTTCTTCTTTTATTGCCTTTGACCTTTAGATGTTTGCTACATTTTCACCTGTTAAAGAAGCTATACAGACTTTATATAGAGAAACTTAGCACATAGAAAAGAGGGGGAAATGGAATAATGCATAAACTGTTACCAGGAAGGGAAAGTGGGCAGCTGTGACTACCCCCTACTCTCATTTATTTAGTTATAGACATCTCTAAAAAGTGGGATTCAATTTGTAGGAATGGTGCTGAATTCTTAAAAATGAATTCTGTTCTTAGCTGTACTTCCTATTGCCACTTGTATTGGAAATTGAAGTGTCACAGGAGCTGCTTGGATTTTGTAGAGAGGGGGTGATGTCAAGCCTCATCTGCTAAGACTTATTTATAGAAAGAAGTAAGTTCACCACAGTCAACACTTCCTGCTAGCTAGATGTATACATTCATGGCCCACAGCAATGATGAAATAAATGGCTCCCCCTTCTTTAATATTTACAATAAATGCTGGCTGAGAGGCATCAGCTGTGCTCAAGTCCAAGACTGGAAAAATAAATGCCATTCATTCATTTCAGTAACAATCTTCTGGGTCACAATAAACTTGGGAATAAAAAATCAACAAGATTCATCTCCCTTTGGACAAAAATTGCTGGGTTCTAGAAGATTCTTCTTAGAACCATGGGTTGCCTATGAGATTCTTTCTAAAATTAGACAACTTGGCTTGGAGAGATGACTCAGCTAGCGAAGTACTTGCTGTGTAAGCATGAGGAACTGAGTCTAGATCCCCAGCACCTAGGTGAACAACCATGTATCTCAGTGTACACCCCAGTGCTGAGGAGCTGAAGGTAGAGGGATCCCTGGGGCTATTGACTAAACGGTCTACCTGTATCAACAAGCTCCAGGTTCAGTGAGAGACTCTATCTAAAAAGCTAAGGTAGAGAGGACTTGAGGAAGATACCCAACAGGAATTCCTGGCTTCTACACTCAAGTGCAGACATGTGCACACACGTAATTATACACTATACAACAGTAACAACACAGCAAGGCCAATGTTGGTGGTATCTGATCTTACAGCATTGAGTTTGGGATGTGCAATGCCTCTGGTTCATGAACTCAACTATTTTTCTGGAAAAACCAGCATCAAAAATAAAACTAAAGTCTCATTTCTTCTTGAGTGTATGGCTGGCTAATTGATCTTAGTCATTAAGCAGGAAGAGTCAGTCACACTGGGTAGAATGTTTGGGGGAAATACATACAACAGAACACAGTGAGCCAATGATTTAATTGTTTCTCACATAACCCTCTCCTTTGTAGTTAATTGGACAACATCCCTTTCTCCACCTTATCTCTCTGTTGAGGTCATATCAGCTATTATCTGCCCTCTAGTTTATTTAAAAATCAACTGAATAATTCATTATACTAAGCAGCTTATCATCTTTCTTCTATGTTCCACTGCTCAGGAATAATTAGCAATGAAATATTTCAAACCCACAGGATGATAGAGAGGTAAACAAAACCACCCAGATTTAACAAAGTTAGTCTTCTTTCATAGTTGCTTAATACATTTTTAATAAAGTCACCTTTGGCATTTTACCAGAATATATCGTCTTCTTGTGTGTGTGTTAGGTATTTTCATGAAGTAATTATTTTATCAGTCAGCTAATGGTCTTTACTGTTGTAGTATGGCCCAATCCACAGGGCAGGGAAAGGAGCCAGAGCTTATACAGTTGCAGTATGGCTCTGAGAAACACAGACCCAAGCTCCAATCCCTACTTTCTAGCTGCGAAAATGCAGATAAGTGTCTATGTCTAGTTCTCATGTTAAGGGATGAGGTAAGCAAAACCTTAGATAGTGTGAAGCTCACAGCAACTAGTCATTATCAACATGTGTGTCTCTGTTGTATGAGTTGAACATTCCTCATAAAGTCCTAGCCAGTTCAACTGGAGCTGTGCTGGTCCAGAACCAGTTCCCTTACTAGGAATCCACCAATATATTATCCTAGTGAAATGGCAATGTTTATTATTATTATTATTATTAATTTTAAACTCGCAGGTAACTTTTTTCCATGCCTCTGATTTACAAAATGGATGAGATTTTTATAGTGTTATATTGGTGGTGGTGGTGGTGGTGATGGTTGGTGGTACATATATGTGTGATGTGTATGTTCATGTGTTCAGTCACTGTATATTTGCCAGTAAGGCTAAAGGTCAACCTTGACTATTGTTACTGAGGAGTTGTCCACCTTATTTTAGAGAAAAGTCTCTTATTGCCCTTCATCTTACTCATTGTACTAGACTGGGATCTGCCTGTCTGTCTCCACAGTGTTGAGATTACAAGCACATGACACTGTTTATTTATGTGGACCCTGGGGAACAAAATCAAGCTTTTATGTTTGCAAGGAAGACACTTATCAATTGAGCTCTCAGCCCCAGAGTGGTATAATTTTAAAGCACTTAAGTTTATGCAAAGTCTAATGAATCCATGGGATAAGGAAAGGGCTGGCCAGAACCGCAAAGAAAGCCTCCAGGAACACAGACACTATTGGACTATCTTAGTTCTGTATCTTCTCTCCTTCCTAGCCATCTATTATTCGTAATTAAAGCAAATTGCTTTTGAAAGATATTTTTTAATTCTGTAGCTCTAAACAATAGTTAAACTTCAAAAAAAATCACATGTGGTATTTACAAATACTTGCATGAGTGCACACACACACACACACACACACACACACACACACACACACACGTGCGTGCGTGCGTGCGCACGCACACAACACCACACCAGACAACCTCATTCATCCAAGGCATTCTAGATCCTAAAGAGTGATGGGGTAGACAGAATGGAGGTGGGAGGGGATAGCTAATGTTTTACCAAGGCAGATTCATAAACCTAGGATTGAGAACCACACTGGATAAACTACTTGAGATGGGATCTTAATGTAAGGATTTATAGTTGGGGATTAAATGGGAAGTCTTCTGTTCAAAAGGAGTAACTTTGTAGGTGGCATGATGCTGGTCCAAGTCTGCTAAAAATTACATCTTCCATAGGAATGAAGCCTCCATGGTCCAGCCAAGCACTGTATAAATCAAAACACATGTCCACAGCTGGGACAAGAGCATTAGGACCACCTAGCTGGATTCCATTGGAATGAGTCTGTGTGAAACCATGCCAACATAATTGTAAACAATCTCCCTAAAGAAGTTAGATGACGGGGAGCCAAAAACCTAATCAAGCATCAACAACAAAAACTTCCATTGGATTTAACTCAGTTTTCCAGAAAAAAATTTATATAATGCACACACTACAAAGCTTTGTGAACAAACACCACCACATATTAGAAACTGGAATCTGGAGATATTGACATGAATCCCCTATTTTCCTTGACCAAGGACTCCAGTTTTTCTCCACTTCTCCTTCTTTATCCCCAGGAGTTACATCTTATCTCAGTACAGGGCAGGGACATGTTTAATGACTGATCTCACAAGCCACATGTATCTGAAACTAGAGGAGACCTTTTGAAAAATTACACTTCTCTTTATTTATTATGGTTTCCATGGTAAGAAAAAAATAAAAGGAAACTGTATTTAACAGGAAAGACAATACAAGAAGCCACAGATCTCAAGCAGGCAGCGGTGGAATGCAAGCTAGCGTTCCCTGTGTGAATATTGATGCATAACTTGTACCAACCAGATGGTGGTGACTCTGGCCATCAGTAAGTCATGACCAAAAGCTACCTTTAAAAGAGGCTGAGGGGAACTTAGGCTTACTTTTAGGCTTTTGTTGCCAAGTTTTCCATTCACTGAACCCCAAGAAATCAGACAAGTAAGCAAGGATTACAATTTAAATAATCAAGTTCTAGCTCGGGCCATGAGTCTGGATGACTTCTTTCATCAAGCAAGTACGTGGAATTTAGGCCACCAACAGACCTAAGGCCGGTGTCACATGTCATCTTCCAGAATAGCCTAGAGAGTTAGGCTGCCTTGTGTATATGGCAGACAATTTCAAACTGGGCCACTCCCACCCTGAGAAGTCTGGGATAACAGTATACTTCCCTAGTCTATTTTGTCAGCTTGTATTCAGGTGTCTTGGGTCATCTCAATCATAGCCTTTATTTCCCTCCTTATAAAGGCTCCAAGTGACACATTCTCACCGCCATTTGGCATAGGGCGGTGAACTCCGGGGCCAACCTCCACCAGCATGAGACTCACAAAGCCCTGGAGCCCTGAGTGTGGAAGAACAGCAAGAGCACTGGTTTCTAGTAACTCATTTCATTTTATCTTTTAAGGGAGGGGATTCCCTCAAACGGACTTACCTAACACTAAAATGGTTCTTCACTGTGGTACTTTTCACACAACTTTTTATAGCAGTAGCTTCCTCTCTGTCTAAAACATCAAGGGGAATCCCCTGATTCGTTAACTCACTCACATTTCTGAATACTTTCTTAGGTGAGTCATGCTTTAAGCCACATCCTAATTCAAAGGAAAGGGGCAGACAGAGCGGTTAGAAGAAAACACCATTTATTTCCCAGTCTTTCTGGGCTCAGTAATGTACAAAGGGTGGGCAAAGAGGACCATAAGGCTTAACTTTGTCTGGCTGACAGTATCATGACCTTGGGGGCAGATGGTGGGGATTTTGTACGAGTGATAAGGAGACTTGACTGGAAGCTGAAAACAGAGGCATCCATGTCACTGCCTGGCTGGTAAAGCCAGCACCACTGTCACACCGACCTATTCAGTTTTATTTTCTCTTCTTTCCTTCCTTTTACTCCTTACAAGGTATCATTTTAAGTTTTTAATTTATGTCTGTGTGCCTATCTGTGAGTGCCTATGTGTGAGAATACACATACGTGTAAGGGTGCCCCTCAGAGGCCAGGAGGGCGGAAGAAGGTGTTAGAACCACATAGCTGATGTTACACATAGTTGTGAACCATCATGTGGGTGCTGCAAACCAAGCACAGCTCCTCTGCAAGAGCAGCGAGAACTCTTAACTCCGAAGCCATCTCGCTAGGTTCCAAAGTATTGGGTTTTGTTTTTTTTGTTTGTTTTTTGTTTTTTGTTTTTTGACAGAGTATTTAGTCCAGGCAGGTTGACCTTGAACACTCGTTCCTCCTACCTGCCCCTCCTCACCTCTCCAGTCAGTGTTCAGATTACGAACCTGACCACCATGCCCAGTTTATGCTGACATATAGATCAAGCCTGGGGCTCCTTACATGTTAGGCAAGCACTCTACATAAAAGACTGGTTCCATTTAGATTTTTCTATATTCATTGTTTTAGCTAAGTTGGTGAATACAACCTCCTCCTCCTCCTCCTCCTCCTCCTCCTCCTCCTCCTGAGAAACCTCCCTAGGTCACTCTCCACCCATCAAAGTAAAGGCAGCTTGGCTGTGTGGGCCATTGGTTATCTAAAATTTTACCCTTTGAAATCCTTATTTACTTTGGAATTATTGGACTTATAAGTTGGTGATTATCTTAGGGCTTCAATTGCTGTGAAGAAACACTGTAGTTGAACTTTCCTTTGGGCCACCAGTCAGCTCCCAAATAGAGAGATGGGGACTTACTAATTTTGAATGCCCGGCCTTAGCTTAGGCTAGTCCTACTAGCTTTTCCAACTGAATTTAACCTGTTTCTATTTACCTATGTTTAGATTTTTGCCTCTTTTTCATTCTGCATGCCCTACTTTCCTGATTCTTCCATGTCTGTCTGTCTGACCCTGTCATCTCCCTGCCACCCCTTTTCTTTCTCCCTCAAGCTTAAATTTCTCCCTGTCTGTAAGTCCTGCCTTAACCCCCTCCCTTGCTACTGGCCATTCAGATTCTTATTAGACCAATCAGATACTTTAGGCAGGCAAGGGAAAATAGTAACACATCTTTGCATAGTTAAACAAATATTCAGAAACATACCACAGCATCTCTTCTAAAGTAGACATTTGTGTGGCTTACAGTTTCAGAAATTTAGTTCATTATCATCATGGTGGGACATGGAGGTGTTCAGGAAGACATGGTGTTGGAGAGGGAGCTGAGAGTTCTACATCTCGATCCACAGGCAACAGGAGGTAAACTGTGACACTGGGCATAGCTTGAGCAAAGGAGACCTTAAAGCCCATTCCCACAGGGACATAATTTCTCCAACAAGGCCATTCCTACTGCAACAAAGCCACACTCTTAATAACATGAATCCCTATGAGATTATGGGGACCAACTGCATTCAGACTATCACATTCCCTACTCTGACCATCATAACTTGTAACAATATCATAATGCAAAATTTATTTAGTCCAATTTTCAAAGTCCTAATAGTGTATCACAGTCTTAACAATGTTTTAAAGTCCACAGTTCAAAGTCTTCTGAGATTCATGTAATCTTTTAACTGTAATCCTCTATAAAAATCAAATCAAAACAAAACAAAACAGCATACTTCCAAAATATAACGGCACAGGATTGTAGTAGTGGGGGTTTCTAGGTCCTGGGCAGCCAGAGGTCTGAGACCCACAGACCTACCGCCCGAGACTGCTTAGGAACCCGCCGCCCGCGCTCAGACCCCAGAAATGACTCAGATGCTTGTATTAACTTCATGCTGTTTGGCCTATGGCTCAGGCACATTGCTAGCTAGCTCTTACATCTTAACTCAACCTATTTCCATTAATCTGTCTGCCATGTGGCCCGTGGCTCACCTGTGCTCCTTACATGTTGCTCCTTTGGCGGCTTGCTCAATCTGCCTCTGACTTTGCCCTTCTTTTCCTACCTATTCTGATTCCTCCTCCTACTTCTTCTATGGTGCCTGTCATGGCCCAAAACAGCTCCTTTATTTAAAGATTGAGATTCACAGCATACAGAAAGGCATTCCCACATCACAGGATATATATTACCATTTGAAAAATAGGGAAAGAACCATAGTGAGGAAACACTGGACCAACACAAGACTGAAAACCAGCTGAGCAAACTCCAAACTCTGCATCTTCATGTCTGATGTCAAAATAGTCTTTAGATTTTTCAACTCCTTTCAGCTTTGTTGACTGCAACATACTTCTTTCTCTTGGGCTGGTTCCAATCCTTGTTAGCAACTTTCCTTGGCATCTCTTATAACTTTGGGTCTCCAAGGCAGCACCAGCTTCTTCATAGCTTCACATACAATGGCTTTTCTAGGGCTCCATTCAGGGACAGCCCTGACACATGCCTGTCTTCAGTGGCTTTCCTTAGCTGTAAAAGAATATTCCATAGCTCTTTTCTTCTACCTTTGACTTTAAAGCCAGAACCACGTGACTGAAACTGCCAACTTCTACTTCATATTAGAACATGACTCCTTCATTCAATTACAACTTCATCAACTCTTGGTTTTCAATGGTTTGTTTCACTGCCTAAGCTTGGCTGTTCTGAAACTTGTTCTGTAGATCAGGCTGGCTTCAAATTCAGAGAGCTGCCTACCTCTCCCTCTGGAGTGCTGAGATTAAATGGGTTTACCACCATACCAGACTCCGAGGTTTTCCTTAATCCCTTTTCACTTCTTTTATTTCATTTCTTAATCTGTTTATCACCTTGAACACAGGGCTTAGTTCCATTTCACTTCCTAGTACTCTCTTTTCAAATTGTACATTTTGTATTTTTCCTTTCTCAGATTGTTCTTGTCATTATAAATCTTCATTAGTGTTACCACTAATAACCATATGACACAGTCAGTTCTAGCTATTTTGAGATTTGCTCTGCCAGTGAAACTAATCCCAAACTCAGCACTTTGGTCTCAGGCAAACTTTTCATACAAGGACAAAAAGCAGCCACATTACATTCCATAGTAACACAAGGTTGCTGTTGTTTTTGACACAGAGTCTCATTTCCCTGTGCCTCAGCCTCCTGAATACCTCCATATTTGTAACAGAAATTTTATTTTGCTTAGCTTTGTTTTAAGAAAGGACCTCATCCTGTAGCCCAGACTGGCCTAGAATTTACTATGTATTTCAGGCTAGACTAGAACTCACTATGTACCCCATGCTGGTCTTGATCTCTCAGTGATTCTCTTGTCTCAGCTTCTCAAGTGCTGATATTGTAGATGTGAGCTGCCATGACTGACAGATATTATATTCTTAACATTCTTCAATTTATACCCACTGATGAAGTATAAACAAGTTAGATTAACTTAGGGAGTAGGGAAGTTTGTCTATAGAAACCATTTCTTCTTGCCCAATAACCATGTACCTCTGAAAAGTTGTCTCAGGTGGTAAGGTGGATAAGACAGTTTCCCTGTGTCTACCAACCAAATGACTTTGAGATAAGACTTCTCTTCCATGTACTTTAGTTTTCTTATCTTTGAAAATGAGCAGCTGGTCAACTGAGCCATCAAGCTTCTTATAGCTGTATCTCTAGGCTCTGTACCTAACTGTAAATTTGGCAATCTGAGAACTTGTGTATTGCACAAATTCTATTTGGTACAATAATAAAAACCTGAAACCAGATATTGGGAGAAACCTGGAATCTCAGAAAGAGAGGGAATAAACACAGCTACTCTCACACAGCCAACTCCTCAGGCCAAATGGGGTATGCTCTATCTTCATGAGTCCTCAGACTGTCTGTATGGGAGTTCAAAAAGGGGCTGAACTGCTGACTTCTTCTGCCTTATATTTCTTTTCCCACACCCAGCTATTTTACTTCCTGGTACAACATTCCTAGAGCTAAGAATAAAGATGGGTGAAAACACTGCCTGGCTCTGTTCGGCCTTGAACTAACAGAGATCCAGAGGATTTCTACCTCCCAAGTGCTGGAATTAAAGGTGTTGGTCACCACTCCTTGACCCTCATGGGTTGGCTCTGTCCTCTAATATTCCAAGCTATTTTTATTACATGTATATAAACACACTTGTAGATGCCAAAAGGGTTTAAAAATACTATTTAACACTTATATATTTCACACACAATGATTCATTTAAAGTCCTCAATAACTCCTTGAAGTAAATATTATAGTTATGAACTCTACATTTTAGATGAGGAAAAAGACTTAAGAGACTGGGTAATGACCTGTGTCATATATGTAGCTGGAGCTGAACTATGTAAGTCTAACCAACAAATACACAAGATAATTAGCATATTCCAGGGTTAAACTCTTCATGTTTTCATACTTAGAAGGTAAGAGTACTGTATGAGAATCAGCTTATCAACCAGAGAACAGTATCTACAGAAAATCACAATCAACACTACAGCTTCCTTCTCTCTTCTTAGCATATTCCCTCACATCATCCAAAGCACAATAGAACCATGGAGAAACATGAGCTATGTGGATAAATGGTACAGACTGTGATGGCTTTGGTTCAAAGATAAAATGATCAGGTTTGGATGTTATTGTCACTTACTGACCCATCTGTGTACTGAGATGCTCTGAGGTGAGAAATACTCATATGATACTGGATGAAGGAATACACCAGACCAGGAAGAGAGAATGACCCAGAAACATTGGGAAAAACGAGTGGTCTCCAGAGGGTTCTCAAAACAGCCACTGTTGGAGTCTCCTAGAAGCACGCTCCTTTCACTGAGCCTGATCTAAGCAGAGCAGGATCTTAGCAGAGGAAGAACAACACCCTTGCACACTGTAAAATGAAGAACATTAAGAATCTGCAAACCAAACACAATTCTGCTTGGAAAGACTTGCAAGACCTTTCCAAAGGGTAAAGATAAGAAGTTGTAATACTGTCTGGATTCTGAGTCCATGACAATGAGAACCACATCCTGAATGAGACTTTTCTGCCATTCTCACATTACCATTGAGGAGTTTTGTAAAAACAATGCTCAATGTCATTCAGTTCTATACCCTTGGGCTTTATCATCATTAATCCTTTGGCATCAGGGTGAAGCTGCTGGGCACAACACCATACAAACTTGGGCTGTTGATACCTTCATGCAACCTGTCACTTATAAGTCAACACCACTTTTGGGGAAAACAGCAAGGTGGTACCACTCATTACAGCCCAGGCTGTTGGTAGGCACTGACACATACTGTTTATAACTCAGAAGAATTTTAGATATTAATATTTTCTTTGGCCCTACCAACTTATATACTAATTACACTGACTGAAACATCATGCTTCTTGGGTTAAAAGCACCCCATAATAAGATGTGCATTTTGCTACTATGCCATTGATTTCTAACTTCCCTTTGTAATTCAAAAGTTATGAATCATCCCTTCTAACTTCTGAGCCTAAGTAAACAGATTCTTTTTTTCATATAATCTCTTCTTTATGTGGATTTACTTTGTTGAAGCCATTTGCATTGACAGTCAAAGGTTTATCTCTGAAGCCTGCACTCCCTTGCTGTTTGTTTGATGATAGCTTTTCTTGTGAACACTTCCTGTCTGCTTGTCCTTTTTCACAGCTTTGACCACAGCTGAGTCACTCCTGGACAGATTCCTAACACTCAGCCTTCACAAGAAAAAGGAGGCCTGTTTTTTTTTTTTTTTTTTTTTTTTTTTTTTGTCTGTCTTCTCTCTCCTGGGCCAGTGGGCATTCTTAATGTTCTGCTTCCTTTTGGAATAGAGTTTAAAGACAATGCCCATCCCAGTCCTTGGCCATTAATTCTAATAGAAAGTGATGTAGCATGAATCCTAATTGGTTCTAATGATGAAAACCCAAGGCTGGATATTGGGGTAAATGCTGAAAGATCAGAGAGACAAAGGAACAAGCGACACCCACCTCTTACCTCTACAATTTTTCTGGATGAAGTGGGGAGCTCCTGTCTCCTCCTGCCTTATAGTCCTCTCTCCTCCCAGCCATAACCACTTTCTTTCTCTACCTCCCTAGTGTTGGGATTAAAGGCATGTGCCTCCCAAGTACTGGGATCAAAGACATGAGATCCCAAGTGCTGGGGTTAAGAGCATGACTTTCCATGGCCTGGATCTGTTTTTAGACAGGATCAATCTCTTGTGGCCCAGAGTGGCCTTGAACCCCTAATCTTCCTGCTTCCTCCTCCCAAGTTCTTGGATTAAAGGTGTCTTTGCCACCGCTGCCTGGCCTCTATGTTTAACTAGTGACTATCTCTGTCCTCTGGTCTTCAGGAAAGCTTTATTTGTTAGAATACAAACAAAATATCACCACAGAACAATGTCAGATATTTCAATTAAAGCCCCGTTCAGGAGCTACACATTCCAGGTACTTCACTGGTCTGGGGATGCTCAATGAAGAATCATGGTGTATTCTCAGGAAGCTCACAGCATGGTACATAGGAGTGGTTATGAGGGTAGGAAAAATGGCTCATGTAGTAAGTACTTGCCATATAAGCATAAGGACCTGGGTCTGAATCCCAGCACCCATATAATAGCCAGACATGGCAACACACATCTGTATTCACAGTGCTATGGGAGGCAGAGACAGGTAGATCACTAAGTTCATTGGCCAGCCGGCCACAAACTGATAAATTCCAGGTTCAGTAGGACCTGGTTTAAATAAATAAGGCAGTGCACCTGTATATAAACACGTGTATTCATATATGCACAACACACACACACACACACACACACACACACACACACACACACACACACGGGGGAGGGGGAGGTTATGTTTAAACATAGTCAGAAATGCTCTAAAGAACAATGAGCACGGCAGTTAGTTACAGGTGCAGAGGCAAGTCTGGTCCCACCTGAAAGATGCTAGAAAGAAACACCCTAAAGCCAAAAGGGGTCATAATTGGCCTGGACCTAAAGAGAGAAGTCCTGGGGCTAGGGCACAGGTGCAAACAATGGATGGATTGTTAGTGCAGGTGAGGGACATAAATAAGAGTCAAAGTCAGGTCATGATGGGTTTTACCCTTTGGACAAAGAAATTGGAAGTTTATCTTAAAGTAGAAAGGAGCTAGCCAAAGGGAGAAATGCCAGAGCTCTATCATAACATGGTGGGCCGGTTAATTTTTGTCAACTTGTTACAAACTACAGTCATCTGGGAAGAGGAAACCTCCATCATTGCCCTATGGATGTATGTATAGGATGTTTTCTTGATTATTGATTGATGTGGGAGGATCCAGCTACTGGGGTTGTGGGGAGCAGTATCATTCTTAGAAAGGTAGTCCTGGGAGGTATAAGAAAGCAGACTGAGCCAGACATGAGACCAGGTCAGGAGGCATCTCTCCTCCATGGCTTCTGCTTCAGTTCCTGCCGTGAGTTCCTGTCTTGACCTCTCTTCCTGATGGACGTTAAACTGTAAAAGTGAAATAAGACCTTTCCCAAGTTGCTTTGGTCATGGTGTTCAACACAGTAACAGAAAGCAAATGCATGGTGTGTGGCTGAAAAAGGACCAAATCCTTGCACTAAAGGAGGACTGTGAGTCCTTGTTAGCACTATCATACATTGATTCTTGCCAACCATAACAGCATCCCAGTATAGGGAGAGTCTGAGAAGACTGGTTGAAACTTGCTGCCAATTCATGGAGAAACTCAGGAGACAACACTGACCTTCAAGCTCTCAAAGAGCTGTGCTTACATGGTGGAGTGTGTCTGTAATCAGTGCTCGGGTGCAAGAGGCAGGAGAATCAGAAGATCAAGGTCAATTTTGGCTACATAGCAAGTCTAAAGCCAGGCTGGGGAGCTCCATGAGAACCTGTCACCAGGGAGAAAAAACGATCTGTGCTTGTTACCGTTCTGTTATCTACAGGAGGTCAAAGGGCAGTGTCCACTCTGGAAGTTTCCTGGGACAAGATCATTTGGTTAAGGTCATGGAATGAAGGACCCAGATGATGGAGACGCTTTAACTAACACTTGTAGATGGGACAATGTGTGAGGCAGATCAAATACAGGACACTAGGGAAGATACAGGAGACACGCTACAAGGGTCAGCGTCCTGTTCCATGATACACTGTCACACAGAATATTACAGCATTTCTAAATGGAAGAAGGCGATGGAAAAAGAGCCACCTGCCTAAGCATGAACAAGGGGCAACTTCATAAAACCAATTACTAGCTTTTTCTTTCTACCTCTTCTGGATGCCCTAGAGTTACCATTAAACATTCTTCCCATCAGATCCTGCAGTCACTGAGTTACGGATGCTTTTAAATGAAAATTCATTACAAAAAGAAAAGAAACCAGAAACCTAATAACCTCAATCCATGCTCCAATCACCTTCCCTTGTGACTTGTAACTGCAGCAGAGCACAGGGGCATCTGAGTGCTTAAGACTTTCATAGGCCGTGGCAATCTCAGGCAGACCCTAGACTGGGCCCTGTATATTTTTTTTATGCGTTCCTCTATTAGTCTTCTTATTTTTCCCTGAGAGATGTTCATTAACATTTACATAAGTAAATAAAAAAATGTCAAGTAAATGAAAAAAATAAATGTCAAATTAATTAACAGTAACAGAATTTAGGGTTGTGTGGTCCTTTCCTCTGATTTCCCAGTGCAGTAGCCTGCTCCCCAGCAACCTTTAATCTTCCCCCTTCCGTATATATTTTATAATGGACTTTTCAGGGATTTAGAAGGAATTTAAAACTCCCACTCAAGTTAAGATCAGTGAGATCTCCAAGTTTCATCAGTGACTTCACTGGCCGGAATGTATCACAGAAGAACTCAAAAACAATTTCAAAATTGCCAGCTCAGTCACACTGTCCAGGCACCTCTCAGCCTAAGTTGCTTTGTTCCCATTTGGCGTATAGTATACTTTTTCCTATTTTGTTTGCCTGTGTGTGTGGAGTGGATGGGTCTGCACTTGTGGCCAGAAGGCAACTCTGGCTGTCCTCCTGTATTGCTCTTTACCGTGCTTTTTGAGAGTTTCTCATTGAACTTGGACTCAGCTCCAATGACTAGTCAGTGAGAACCCTCTCCACTTCTCAGCTCGTGAATCACAATTGTGTGTACAGCTACACCCAGGTTTCTTACACGAAGGAAATCAAGTCCTCACATTCCTAACGGAATCATTTCCCTAGACCATGGACACACTCTCAAGCTATCATAGAGTCCTGACTCTCTCATGGAGCCACAGTTTATATATTATAGTTAGGGAACAGACTTGGGATGCTATGTGTTGGTTATAGGTCTAGTGTAGCAAGCACATTTTTCAAAAAACCCAAGAGTATTTCTTTTTTGAGACAGGGTCTATGTAGCCCTGCCTGTCCTAGAACTCTCTGTGCAGATCAGATGTGTCTCAGACTAATAGAGATCCACCTGCCTCCCTCTCAAATGCTGGGGTCAAAGGTGTGTGCCATCAAGCCCACCTCCATGCAAGAGGATTTTTTTTTTTTAAAGCAACACTGAAAACTATCTACAGGGCAGTCTCTAAGTAACTTTCTCTGAATATTTCCATAACTAAAATACTCTTTTGAAAAAACAAAAACAATCATTATCCTTATTCTATATTTTCTGACTGTTGGTGGCCATGTACTAATTTTAAACAACTATGGAAGTCACCATTCTTTTTTATTTGTTGAATAAGCACCACACCAACACAAGAGCCAACCATGCTTTGCCCTTGAGCATTATTAAACAATGACATAAAAAATGTAGGCTGCTGATAGAGAAAACTTTCCCCATGAGTCATTAACCAGCCCCAGCCAACAATCTCACGGTTCCAGCTAAGTAGCCTGGAGCTCTTCACAATCAGTTCTGCTTCCTTGGTGGCCTCTGCCCCTAACTTCTGTTTAGGATCTGAAATTGAATTGATTTTTTTTTAAACTTCTGTAAGATAATAGTGGCACTAACAAACACACCCTGTGCCAACTGTAATAGAAACAGAAATAGGCAGCTGAGTCCTGGGGAGCGCTACAAAGAACACTTTTCCCATGTCAGTTCCTTCCGACTGACTGTCTATCCCCGTGGTGCCCCAAAGGAGCCAGTATGTGCAAACAGGACCAGAAGAAGAAAGAGCCTGTCATCAACAGGGCTCCTCCCTCAAGTTTCTCTCAGTGCACCATGGTGACTGGATGTGACTAGAAGGCCTCTGTTTCTAATGTGGATGTCCAACATGACTCTCTGCAGAGTTTGGTTTTTGTTTGAAAGATAGTTCCATGTTTCACCTCAGACTTACTTTCAGAGGTGAGACTCTGAACCCCGATTCTAAGAGAACAAAACAGAAACAAATCTTGTGTTCTCTTCTTCCTAGCACTGTGGGGTAGCTGGCTGTTAACAAAACTATTATCAAAAGTTAAATGACATGAATTTAAGGTTAAGTAAATCATATAAAAATCTTCAAAGTTTACATTTTAATCATTTTGTATTACCTAGGTTCTTGAGTGGTTTCACATCTATTGGATCTTTGCTTGTATACTAATACTAACTCATATCCCCAGTTATACATTCAATAATACCATGCTGGGAGCTTGAAGCCATTTATACTATGAAATGAAGCCAATGGAGAGAGTGTATCAGGGCTTAACGTACTGAGTGCCTCTGGACTTAAGTTGACAACATTTGAGGAAACTTTCTTCATTGTCTAATGCAGAAGAGCATTCTCTTCATTGATCAGAAGAATTCCATCAATCTTTCTTGCTTCATATAAAGGCACTGACTAGCTGACATCCCTGCCAAGAAGGCAAACACCAGCACATATTCCTGCCAGGAACCACAATCAGTCAGCAGATGGAACCCTAGCCACGCTGAGTCCTGAATATGAGTTCTATAAAACCAGGGAAGCATGCTGTGAGGATGGCCAATGTAAAATGTCCAATAAGGAGAACTGCTCACTCAGCTATTTGTAAAGCCTACTGTCACCGTCTTTCTTCCCTGGAGAGCTGCTTGCTACACCCTTGGCACCAAACCACTAAGCCAAGAAGTCAAACAAGTCTCTGGCTGCCTGAGCCACTCTATCTTCTAGATCTACACACTCACCTCAACTCTCCACTGAGGAAAACACAAAATGTTACATCAAAAGGCTAAGTTCTCCTTAAGACTCAGGTAGACAAGTGAATCTGCAAATCCAGCCCTCCTTACTGAGGCTGTCTATGAAACAAGGATAGCTTTGGGTTGATCTAACCACACCCCATGAGGACAAATGCATAGTTAAAATTCTAAGAGATGGCAGCCTTGGTGCCATAGTCTAATGACTATATTTCCATGGATGCACCCCCATTTGTGACTGGAACTATTCCATGGGCTGAGGTCCTGGGCTGAACACAGAGAAGAAAGCTGAACATCTATCTCTCTGCTTCCTGACTATAGATGCAACGTGACCAATGGCTTTCTGTGGCTGTGACTTCCTCACCACAACCTTAAAACCACGAGCTAAAACAAACCCTTACAGTCCAAGAGTCTCTACTCAGGTGTTTTGTTACAGCAATTAGAAGGTACAATTGCTACTCAAGGACTGTGGAATAGAGGAATCCACAAGGACTGTGGAATAGAGGAATCCACAAAGACTGTGGAATAGAGGAATCCACAAGGACTGTGGAATAGAGGAATCCACAAGGACTGTGGAATAGAGGAATCCACAAGGATTGTGGAATAGAGGAATCCACAAGGAGAACAAGGGAGTCTGACTTTCCCTGTTAAATCTTCAACTTGTTTCTGCTTCAGAAAAGTTAACTCTTCACCTTCCAATGAATGGAATGCAGGTGAATAACACAGTTTCCAACACATTGTTTTTATTTTTAAAATGTTTTAACTTATACACATGTTTGTATCTCTGTGTAAATATGTTCACATGCATGGTTACCTTTGGGACCAGAACAAATCAACAGAGCATCAGACACGACCTTCCGGAGCTGGAGTCACAGGTGGTTGTGAGCTGCCCAGTGTGAGTCTGGTCTTCTGAAAGAGCCCTATGCATTCTTCACTGTTCAACCATCTCTCCAGCTCCCACATTTATTTAAAAATCTTCATTGCTCAGAATCTGACAATATATTTGTAAAGGTAAAATAAAATACAACCAGCAGTTTCTAAAGTGTAGAAACTTTAAAAAACTTTAAAAATCCCAATACTTGTTTGGTAACTTCAGGCAAATGCCAATAACCAACTATAGAAGAATTTCCTGCAATGGAGGAAAAAGAACACAAGCAAGCTTTTGCTTTTAAATAGCTGGTTCAGTCTCTAATCAGTTACTGATTAGTCACATTATTCTTAGTCCTTATCCATGTGCCTACTCAATTGTTTATATGTTCACAGTAACAGAAAAAAGGTTATGCTTTCAATGATTTTCATGAGTATTTATCCATTGGTGCATCTCATTTTCCGTCCTACTTTTTCCATTGTAATCCGCCCCCCCCCCCCCACACCTTATTAAGGGAGAAGCCAAGAAGATTGCTCAGGGTGTCTACTGTGCAAGCATGAGGACCTGCCTTCAGACCACAGCACTCTAGTAAAGTCCAGGTGTGGTGGTGCAAGTCTGTAACCCCAGCACTGGGGTTTGGAGGTGAGGGGAGACAATCAGATCCCTTGAGTACATCCCTAGTGATGGCAGCTGTCTGATACTGGCCTCTCTCTGCATGTATATATCTGAGACTCTGCATGCACATGTCCACAGAATGTATTCCTACTATCTGAGATTAGTGTAGAAACCTCTGATTAAAAAGTCATCCTTCAAAGGAAGCAAACATTTTCATTTATTAAAAGCAAAATAAAACTGATACAGGTAAAAAGGAGTCTGCTATCAAATTCTTACAAATATTACAAAAAAGGCATTTCTAGCCTTCCAGGAAGATATTAACCGATTTTACCACTTTAAATATTCACATATCAATCCACCAGTAAAAAGAAACCAGCCTCAAAATATCTGGGGTGCATAGTATCAACCCATCTTAGCAAAGGGTGCTATAACTTAACCACATATGTATATGTGTGTGTGTAACTGCAGAGGAACTGCTCCAACAGAAGTCCCCCAGTCCTTAGAAAAGGAGAATTTGTTGAAGGTCAGCCCGACAACATGAGGGGTCCTGGGGTGGGGGAGTCAGAGCAATCTAAATAGTCTGGAACACTGCAGAGAACTTTTACCCTTGTGCAAAAATCTATCAAGAAATTTGCAAAACAATTTGAGGAAAGTGGAGATATATGTCTATCTAGGAAGGTCTGATATTTGCATTAAAGTATATACTTTCAACCACAATGATATTTATTGCATTATTATTATTATTATTATTATTATTATTATTGACACAGAGACTTAAGTGTGTAGCCCTGGCTGTCCTAGAACTCTATGTAGGCCAGATTGGTCTCAAACTTATAGAGATCAACCTACCTCTGCCTCCCAAGTGCTAAAATTAAACATGTATAAACTAAGCCCAGTTTAGTTTTAAAATGCTCTATTTCTTTTTCTGTAACATGTTTTCTCGAAAAACTAAAAAACCAAAAACCCTCTTTGGCTACTCCCCAGAAATTTATCTCCTAAATAAAAAGCATTTTTTTCCTTTGATCCTGAACTTTATTTTAATGAACATTGGTGTTTTGCCTTTGTGCGAGGGAGTTGGATCCTCTGGAACTGGAGTTACATACAGGTGTGAGCTGCCATGTGGGCTCTGGGAATTGAACCTGGGTCCTCTGAAAAAGCAGCCAGTGTTCTTAACCGCTGGGCCATCTCTCCAGCTCTAAACTTAATTTTTAAATTTTTTGAGTGTTTTGTCAGTATGCATATATGTATTATGTATTATTATACGCTGTACATATATGCCAGAGGAGGAAATTAAGTCCCCAGGAAGTGGAATTCTAAATGATTGGAGCCATCATGTGGACACAGGGAACCAAATCTACATCCTCTGATAGGAAAGTGCTCTTACCCACTGAGTTACCTTCTACCCCTCTTGACAATTAGTAACCCAGCTATCTCCCTTTCAATTATGAGGATGTTAAAGAAACATGTCATTTACGAATATAGAATCCAGAGATTGCCACAGGAGATGTTACTGGAAAATTCAACTTACTATTTCTACCTTATCAAGAGAGAAGCATTGCCCTACTTATTCACATGCTAGTCTAAACCCCAGAATTTTCTAACGATTATATGCTTTAAAAAGAGGACTCTGGGGGCTGGAAAGATGGTTCAGAGGTTAAGAGCACTGGCTGTTCTTCAAGAGAACCTGAGTTCAATTCCCAGCAACCACATGGTGGCTTACAACCATCTGTAATGAGATCTAGGTACCATCTTCTGGTGCGTATGCATACATGCATGCAGAACACTGTATACATGATAAATAAATAAAACTTTGAACAAAAAAAGGACGACTCTGTTATGAGGCTCTAGAGCAGGTTATGGGCTCAAATTTTGTCACTGTAAGCTGTGTTATCTTGAACAAGTTACTTCCCTTTTGTGATATGTTGGTAATGAGTAATACTTATGTTACTGGTTGTGGTAGGGACTTATGAGTCAGTGGTATATACAGAGTGTTCACAGCAGTGCCATGAGCTCAGACAGTCAGTAGCTAGTACTAAACCAGTGTATTTTTAAAGCTAGTAAGATCAGAGTGAAAAGGTCTGCTTCTACTTAGGAAAAACCTAACCAACTAGAGAGCTAGGAAAATTATATTGAACCAATGGCTTAGGAGATAAAATGTCTTGTAATTCCCCTAATTGGTACTTAAAAATAACATTTATCAGTTTTTCTATATTTAAGATAGTTAGAAAACTATCTTATGCAACATTTTCTAAAGTTGTGATGATTCACTTAGGAAATGAAAAAGGCAGTACCCCAAATCTGTTACTCTTCACTCCCAATACTGAATCTCCATTTGCCCAGTTCATAGGCTCCTGAATCTGCAGCCTACAGTAAACTGAAAGACGGCTACAAGTACAGTTTTTAAAAGGTCTACGGCTTGCTCTCAGAAGTAGGCATATCCATGCCAATCAAGATCTGTTCTCACTCTTCTGAAGTTGTAGAAAATCACAAATACTTGGAATGTATCATGATTTTAGATTAGCATTTAATAAGAAAAAATACATCTTATTACTTTATTAATAATGATTTGGTGTCATGATGAAACACACATGTATAGCGTACTGAGCTCAGTGATGAAGTTCAGCCCACTTTGCACAGTGTAACTACACAACTTGAGCCAAGTGCACACACTTGGCTTCCACATCACTAACGCTCATTCTGACCAACCCCAGAATGACATTTAGCTTTAAAGATAGAGAGATTAATATCAAAACTTGAGAGCCTATGGCTCAGTGGGCAAAGTCAAACAGCACCAAGCCTAAAGACCTGGGTTTCATTCCTGGGACCTCAATGGTGGAAGAGAACTGACTCCCCAAAGTTGTCCTTTTACCTCTACACAAGTGCTATGGCTTGCACGTACCCCATGCCCCAGTGAATAAATACATACAAACACAAACAAACAAAAGACACAGAACCTTCAGTTTTATTTGCTCAGACAAATTTGCTCTGAGATGAAAAACCCAATGGTTATGACTGCCTAAAAATACATGTAAGCTGGGGAATCATCATCCAGAGGAAGAGGGCATCCTGGGCTACTTAGTGAATCAGTCTCACAAGAACAAGAATTTATCAGACTGATCCTTGAGAACAAAACAACAGAAATGGAGATTTCTAAAAATATACCTGCATACACAAGATACCCCAAACAATTCAGAGGCTGGAGAAAAGGTGTGAGTGTGGAGAAAGCAAAATTTAAGTTAAACAAAGAACGAGTGTTTATTCCTAAACAAAGCCACCTTTTCAAGGCTCCTGATCTGGTCAGACATTTTCTAATGTAATTGGCAAGGCTTAAAACATTTTCCCTTTGGAATTTAAGTTATTGAACAGGTACTAAGACAAGGTCTTAGAAAACAAACTGGTATACTAGACCCCTAAAATTAGAGAAACAGGAAAAAAGGAGGGAGTGGGGGTTCTTCTCACCAGTAATTTAAAAATCTGTCTCAAATATCTCATTTATAGATCTTCCCAGCTGCATACATGCTCTGACTATAGAACTTGCTAAGTTATCTCCAGGAGCATAAAAGCCATTTACTGTTTAAGCTGACTTCAGGTAAAGGCAGGTAGCCAGGCACATAAATAATCACAGTTGCTCAGTGAAGAATGCTTTTCAACATTCACATTTTACTTATCATTTGACAAATTTCAAGTCATACTGTATTGAAGCAAATGGCTTTGATTTATTATGCCCTCCAAAGTTGGATGCCTTATCCTTCCTCTTCCTATAATAAAATTCTCTAATAATTTAAGGCAGAAAAGTGTTATTTGGCCCATGATCGCAGGTTATAGTCCATTATGACAAAAATGTCCTATCAGAAGGAACTTTAAAGAGCTGGTCAGTTGATACCTTAGTCAGTGTCCTACTGCTGTGAAGAGACACTATGACTGTGGTGACACTTACAAAGAAAACATTTAGTTGGAGTAGCTTACTTAGAGTTTCAGAGGTTCGGTCAATTATCTTTATGATGGGGAACACGGTGGCGTGCAGGCAGATATAGTGCTGGAGCTGAGAGTGCTACATCTTGACCAGAAGGTAGCAGGAAGTCAACTGAGACACCGGGAAGCATCCCGAGCATAGGAAACCTCAAAGCCTGCTCTCCCCGCCCCCCATCATGACACACTTCCTCCAACAAGGTCATACCCACTCCAACAAAGCCATATCTCCTAATAGTGCTACTCCCTATGAGATTATGGGGCTCAATTACATTCAAACTATCAAAGACACCATGATCAAAGCAATTTTTATGGAAGAACACATTCTGGAGGATTACTTACAGTTTTAGAGTTTTAGTTCATTATCATTCATGGCAGGAGCAGATGGCATGCAGGCAGGCGTTGGAGCAGTAGCTGAGATCTACATCCTGATTTGTAGGCACAGAGAGAGAGAGAGAGAGAGAGAGAGAGAGAGAGAGAGAGAGAGAGAGAGACAGAGACAGAGAGTGTATTTGGGCTTCACTTGAGTTTTTGAAAGCTTAAAGCCTACCCCAGTAACACACTGTTCCAACAAGGTCACACCCCCAAATCCTTCTAATCCTAGCAAAGAGTTCCATGCCCTGGTGACTAAGTATTCAAATATAAGACACCCCCCCCCCCCAATACACAAACAGTCTGGATTATGTATATTATTGTATTCTCTTTTCAGTTTTTTTCAAATATAAGACTGTATGTAAACCATTCTTATTCAAATATCACAGATGACATCCATAGCTAAGAGCAAAGAGCAAGGAACTAATGTTTGCCAGTGGCCAGCTTGCTTTTTCATCTAGTTTAGCAGCCAGCTAATGAAAGGTTGTAGCTCACATTTAGGTCTTCCCACATCAAATGAACCAACTACAAGAATCCTCATAGGCATGCCCACAGGCCAACCAAATCTGGACAACCCCTCATTGAAACTCCCTTCCTAGTGATTCTAGATGGTCTCAAGTTGACAATGAACTGTCACATCTATAATGTAATAATTTATAATCATCTTGCCATTGTATCCCCCTCTAAATTAATGACATTTCACTTTACCCTGTTGTGGCAGTTACTATAATGTTACTCACCCTCAAGTTTATGCTTAAATTCTGCCTGCATTATAATTCTGAAGCGTATCTTCTGTATATTCCCCTTACAATAAACAGAAAGCTAAACTTCTTCAGTGGAAGACATCAGAAGAATGACTGCAGGATCCAGATGCTGCATGGCTCATTAATAAAGAAAGTGATACTGGTTCTGTAGGACCCAAAACGGCAGCCCTAGCTTGGCCTGGTGATCACCAACCGATGTTCTGCCCAATACATATAAATAACCCTGTGCTCCAGGTCTCCTGCTCTTACTTTATCCTGAAGGACTTCTTACTTATTTGTTGGCTAGGCATCTGGGTAAGCTAATGAACTGTCATTAGATATTAACCTTTGATTGATCGGAAGTCCATGGACAATTATTCTTATAGACAGGATCAGAGGGTATTAAAACTAAGGTAACTATTTTGGGTTCTGAATACAATATCACTTTTTCTATTAATGAGCCATGTGGCAGATGATCTTTACTGAATTTACTTTTAAATTATTATTATTGGATAGAAAACAGGATGGTATTAAAGAGGCCACGTTGGTCTTCAAGTCATGACCCTCTTGTGGCCACTTCCCAAGTGCTGTGTGCTATTACACCTGACCGAGTTGTTTTTACTCTCATCCTGTTTCCCAGATTGGTCTCTAATGTCTGAACTTCAGTGATCTTCCTGCATCTCCATCCTAAGTAGCTGGGACTACACCCAGACACCATTGCACTTGGCTCGTCTATATCATATTTTTATTCCTAGAGCCACTAAACCCTTAAAAAAAATTCAGGGGAGATAACATTTTAAAAATAATGTATTCTTTTCTCTTACATTACATCCTGACCACTTCTTCTCCACTCCATCACTGCCCCTCTCCTCCAGATCACTCCTCCATATTTCCCTTCAAGAAAAAGGTCTCCCATGGATCTCAACCAAACATAGCACAAGATGCAATAAAACTAGGCACAAACCCTCATATCAGGGACGAAGCAACCCAGTGGGAGGAAATGGGTCCCAAGAGTAGGCAGAAGAGTCAGAGATACTCCGGCTCCCCTGTTAAGAGTCCCACAAGAACACCAAGTCACACAACCGTGAGGCATATGCAGAGGACCAGCTCAGGCCCATACAGGCTTCCTGACTGTTACTTCTGTCTCTGCGAACACCTATGAACTCTGCTCAGTCGATTCTGTGGGCCATGTCTTCCTAGTGTACTTGACCCCTCTGGTCCCTATAATCCTCCATCTTCCTCTTCTGCACGGTTCTCCAATATGCCTCATGTTTGTGTACAGTCTCGTATCGGCTCTCATCAGCTGCTGGATGATGCCTATCTGATGACACCTGGACTAGGAATAATTTTACTGTTTATTGTATTTTCTTTCTTTGCTAGCTGTGTTTGGTTCTATCCTGGGTCTCTGGACTATCTAGAAAGTATCAGACATAGCCCCTCTCTCATGACGTGGACCTCAAGTTAGACCAGTCATTGGTTTGCCATTCCCACAAATTCTGTGCCACCATTACCCCAACACATCTCACATGCAGTTCTGTAGGTCAAAGGTTTTGTGGCTGGGCTGATGTCTCTATCCCTACCACTGGAAGCCTTGCCTGCTTACACAAGACAGCCAGTTCAGGCTGTCTATCTCCATTACGAGGCTTTGCTAGGGTCACCCTCGAGATTCCAGGGAATTTTCACTGAACTAGGTTTCCAAATTCCCTCTCACTTTCAGTCATCTGTCCCAGTACTTCCTCTTGGCACCCTCCCCAACACTGACTGATCCATCCTGTTCCCATCCCTACCTGCCCCAGCCCACTCCACGAATTCTATTTTCCCATCCCATGGAGATTCATGCATCTCCCCCTCCCCCCAGAACCCTCTCTGGGTCTGTGGATTGTAGCATGATTATCCTGAATAGCTAATATGTTGTCCAAACTTCTTGATTTAAACTACACCATAGAGGAGATAAATTTAAGGGAGATGTAAACTTATGTTAAAATATTAGCACAATCAGTCAAGATTTTTTACATCTAAATATATTTAATTTTTTTCTTTCTGATAACCTACTTTGCTCCTGTCACAAACAGGTCAGTCTTGGCTGTCATGGCCAAATGATAAAGCATAAACTGTATATACATAAGGTGTTAAGTTCTCATTTGTATGTTACATTTAAACTTTTTAAAGGGTCTCACTATACAGCTCTGGCTGTCCTTGTATTCACTTTGTAGGCCTCAGACTCACGGAGATCCACCTGCCTCTGTCTCCAAATGCTAGAGTTGAAGGCGTGACTCACACTTAAACTTCCTCTCCACAGCTCACTATTCCACCTGGGAGAGAATGCTATTTACGAGGAAACTATAGGATGGAATTTGATAGTAACCCTTCCCAACACCGGAGTGTCAGCTCTGTGGGAACATCCATTTCTAGGTACTCATTCAAGTTTGCATGCTTGCATCACGAGTATTTAAACCTAGGCTCAGCCTGGCTTGAAGTTACTTGACTTCTGCCAGTAAGCTTTTCTTGCCTTAATAATTCTTATCTATGGAGGACAGGAAGGCCTTATCTGTGTCATCTCTTCTGCTCTGTGTGGGAGGTGTATCCTGCTCTGCAGCCGACTTCCTTCAGAGTCTCAGATTACACTTAGAAAGATAAAGATTGCATGAACTGATTGCAGATGAGCTGCACCTGAGATTGAGTCCTGTCTGAGTGGTACAAGGCTTAAAGTGTTACACTACACAGCCCCCTGAGCTCTGACACAGGCTGAGCTAGTTCTACCAAAGTTCTTCAGCGTTCACTTCGTACACTTCCTGTATTACCACTCTTAGCTCAAAATTTCTTTGTAGTTCTTTCTGTGTCCTGGTAAGAATGTACAAGAGGTCCTGAGGGGTTTTTTGTTTTGTTTTTATTAAAAATACATCTATGAAGAACTTAAATATAATATCATATGCATATATAATATGTATATATACACACATGCATATATGTGTCTATATGTACATATTATACATGTATGTATATACATATATTACATATATAACATAGTATAATGACATATATAACTCCTAATGAAAACCTTAGAAAACCAAAGCTTATACATTCTAAGGGCTTGAACTCTTGGGCATATTCCCAAAGAATGCTCCATCCTACTACAAAATAGTTGCTTAACTATGTTCATAGCAGCATTATACATAGTAACCAGAAACTGGAAACAGTCTAGATGTCCCTCTCCAAAGAATGGATAAAGAAAATCATATATTTACACACTGAAATATTACTCAGTTGTTAAAGACACACACACACACACACACACACAAATGAAGTACTAGAAAGACACATGGTATGTATACCTACCTCGTGTTCACAGTACACACAGAGGCCTGTCATGGTGGACACACTTCCTTTAAAAACCTGTGGTAAGGCTGATCCAGATTCAGTTATGCTTCGGTTTGCACAAACCTTGCAGCTGTTTCCTGCTGCCCAGATCCTCTGTTGTAACCTACCTGGCATCATGGCCAGACTTATCTTAAAGTCATTCTGTGCTACAATAAGGTTTTCTGTCCCTGGGTGCCAGAGGTCCAGACCCCCAGACCTGCTGGTCCCAGACTGCATAGCCACCTGCTGCTGCTTAGGCCCCCAAAATGATGCAGACACTTATATTAAGTTCATGCTGTTTGGCCTATGGCTCAGGCACATTGCTAGCTAGCTCTTTCATCTTAAATCAACCCATTTTCATTAATCTGTCTGCTACGTGGCCTGTGGCTCACCTGTGTTCCTTACATGCTTCTTGGGTGTTTGGCTCAGTCTGTCTCTGACTCCGCCCTTCCTTTCTTAACTATCCTGATTTCCCACCTATTTCTATGGTGCCTGCCATGGCCAAAGCAGTCTTTAATTTAAAGGTTGATATTCACAGCATAAAGAAAGACATTCCCACATCAATTCTGTACCATTAATCCCCTATTCAGAAGTCTAGTGCTTCCCATTCACAGCACTGGTTAAAGTAGTATTTTTTTTTAATCTGCATCAAACAGCTTATTTACTTCTTCACTGTGCAAAGGACGCCCAAGCCCATCATGATGGAACCTGTCATGAGAACAGAATTAGAAAGCCAGATGATTTCACTCCAACTCAAATGACATTATTAACTTATAGCACCACTTACCTTTCAGAGAAAGAGGAGGAAACACGGCTGATTTTCCAGATAAGCCCATATGGTTTGCTTAATCAGTGAATGGGAAAGTTAATTGAAAAAAAAAAAAAAAGTAAAAACAGTAACAGCAAAACCAGAAAAAGTTGAAGTTCCACTTGGCATTATGTAAACACTTGAAACAGTTCATACATTACCTGGAGAAGCATCATTCTAGGACAGCCAGCAACATCCAGATGATTTTAATGCAACACAAAATAATAAAGAAACTTATTATCCTTAACTACTACATAGAAAGTACAGTTAGGAGGAGCCGCCCATTCTGACTAGTAGAGGTAAATACTCATTGATACTTTCTCACTAAAATGGATGTTGTTTCTCCTCAGAAATTTTTCTATGGTTAGGTTGTTTGCCTTGTTCAAAGAGGAAGAAAAGGGGACAAGGAACAGACCTTCATCTCTTTTGCCGGTCAGTGTAGCTGTTGGTTAGAAACAGTGCTGTGGGAAGGGCTTGCCGACACACGTGTTTAAACCATGTACCTACAGTCCTTCAAATCAAGGTCATTCTTTGATCTCATGCTGTAATAGAATTTTTTTACATAAATGACAATTTACTTACATGAGCCCAATCGTCTCAGAGATACTAGAGAAATTAGTTTTGATCAATAGGAACAAGCATCTGCAGCAGTTATTACCCAATCATTAAAGAAGTCAAACCATGAGAGGCAGCTACGAGTGTTGCCCATGAACTAAAATGGCTTCAGTTGTTACAGTACCTCTGTGTAAGCTCAGTGGAGACCAGTGTCTCCTGCATCTATAGGAAATGGAGGCACAACTGCTCACAACATCTGTCCATAGAAGACAGAGTGGAGGTGGAGGGTTATTTATGGCTGTCGCCTGCTCTCATCCTCAGAGGGTAAGGCCAAGCAAGCCTAAGCTTCTGGATTTGGATCCCCAGAACCCACATGAGAGCCAGGCACAATAACCCTACCTGTCCTCACAGGGAGATGGAAGACAGGGACAAGAAAATGCCATGAGCTAGGATGCCAGCTGGCCTGGTGTACACAGCAGGAGACAAAAGATCAAGCATCAAACAAGGTGGAACACAAGAACCCACCCAAAGTTGTTCTCTGCCTTCCACACAGACCACGGGACATATGTCCACACCCACATAAACAAGCACACATGTACACCCACACAAAGAATTTCAGCCAAACTGACCTTGAAAATAATGCAACTTATAAAAGTTATTTTGAAAATGGTATTTTGTAATAATTTTAAGTTACTCAGAGAAAAGTTTTGAAGAGTACATTTTAAAATGGTTGGTTAAAACTGAATTAAGTATTAGCAAGTGATCGACTGGGGCACTAATTATTTTTGAAGGTTCTTTTGTTAGGTCTATAGTTCATCCTGTCACACTTAATACAGCTTGTACCATATAGTCTTTCTTCTGGTGGATTTATGTCAGCTGACACTAAGGAGAGCCTTCCTGGGACGGGTGAAGTAAATCACCATTCATTACTATCCAATTTAAATGCTGTTATCTGCCAGAGTTGCCAACAGACAGGAGCTGTTCTAACATTAATGATAATGAGGGACAATTTGGTTCAACAGATGGAATAAAATAAGGATACTTCCCCTCTGTTCTGCTTCCTAGGTCTTCTAATATCTTGAGACAGGGCCTTACTCTGTAGCTCAGGCTAATCTTCAACTCAGAATCCTCCTGCCTCGGTCTCACAAGATTATAGGTGTGAATCACCACACTGAGCAAATCTACTTTTCCATTTTGCATGTCATATTAAAGTAGATTTTTCTTTTTATTTCCTCACATTTGATTGTACAATACAAAGTTGATTAGAATGCTTTAACAAACACTTGGTATTTAAAACAATACAAATTTACAATGTGCAGTAGGAGAGAACATAATTCATTTCCATTTATTCCATGTCAGCAGGAAGGGCTCACTGCTGAAGTTTAGACCAACTACAGCGTTTCACGGGAAATAGTCTCCCAAACCCTTTGTGAGATGGAGTTTCTCTGTGCAGCCCAGCTAGCCCAGAATTCAGATCTATCTTCCTTTCTCAGTCTCTCAAATGCTTGAGGTGACAGGTACAAACCCAGGGTCTCTGAATAAACAACTCTTGTTCTTCCTCTTTCTCCATTTCTATTTTATTCTTTAGAAGTTCACAGTGTCATAGAAGTGAAAAATAAGACCAGAAATATATATATAGCTAAGATATTTAGCTTTATATACACAAAAGTTTAATGTTGTCACAACCCCTAATAAAATGCAATCTTTATATCTGTACATATTGTTCAAGTATATCAAGAGCACTGCTTATAAAAAGAGAAAGGTCCCAAATGGACATCTCTTTGAAGCCCACTTAAAACTTCAACACGATTAAGGTAGAGTTCTATATAGTTTTTAAACTTTACAATATCATACATTCACAATTACCCCCAAATTTCAAATGAACCAAACATGGGATCTGATTTACATCAGTTAAATACCCTTCTATACAGCACCAGAGTTAAAAATGAGATCTGACTAACCAAATGTTCTTTATTAGTTATAATTAATCACCATACATTTCTACAATAAACTTGCAGGGAAAATGAAGACGGCTCAGGCCAAAGGCTTTTGCCTTATATAAATAAGTATTTCATCTACTTCATCCTTACACCCAATTGCATATCTTGTTAACAACTACTCAGTAAACATCTGATCTTTGAAGGCTATGCAAGTCGCATGGGATTTTCTAGGTTTGCTTTGAAACTTTCAAGAAACCTGGTAGCCAGTTCGTCATCAACCACTCGGCTGTCACTTGACATAGTGACAGTTATAAGCTGGTGCTGCTGCAGTTTGGGGTTCCCCTCTTCATCCTCAGCCAGCTTCAGTACTGGTCGGAACCTCCCAACTGCCAAAATACAGGCCTGAGGAGGGTTGATCACTGCAGCAAACTCATCGATGCCAAACATCCCCAAGTTGGAAATACTAGAGAGAGAAGAAAACCTGCTGAAGGTGGCATGGCCCAAAATACATAAAAAACCTGTAGTTTGCTACTGAACCTTATAACATGCTATGTAAAAGACAAAGATCATATCCATCAGTACGCACATGACTATCATAACTATTATCCAACAGTTAAAACCTAACTGCAGGCCTAGCCAGCAGCACACTACAAGAGAAAGAAATGTGAGGAATTAAGCTGTTAGGGTTTACAGTTGAACTACAAATGGACTACACAGAAAAGCTAACACAACACAGAAACAAGATTAGTGATTGAATTTATGTTGCCAGGCAAAAGGTCAATATCATTATATTACACAAATTAACATTTAACTATGAAGTCTAAAAATACTATCATTTAGCATAATGCCACAAGAGATATATTGGGTAGCAGATTTAATGAAGACCTTTACAGAGAAAGATGTAACACAAATAAAAGAAACCAAAGCATGCAGAAACACTCATATTAGTCGAACTGCCAAATTTAATTAATGCAGAATCCCCATCAAAATCTCTTAGGCATATGTTGTGTGTCTGTCTGAAAAACAACAGAGACCCTAAAATTTGTTGGAATGAGGAGCCAGAAAAGATAATCATGAGTGTGAGCAAAACTGGAAGGTTTCCTTACCAAACACCTGACAGAGCAAGAGCCAAGCAAACAATGGAAACAGGGCAGGGACATCCAACGGGACAGTCATGTCACCTTCCCAGTACTACTGGGAGAAAGCTTTAGTACACCATCCTGGGTTGATTTCATGTGTTTCTGGGAAAGAAAGATCCTTGACTCTGACTTTATACCTCATGGAACTCTAAGTCCAGATGGACCACAATCTAGCTTCATGTGAAAAGAGAATGGCAACGTCCCTCAAGGACAACCTGGAAGAGCTTCACTGGAAAGACCAAAGTTCCTGACAGAAACAACACCAACCATGAAGGAAAACATGGGCAAATTTAAAACATCACCAGGAGAGCCAGGGCCAAGAAAGAGGGATCTGAAGCCACTTGTACATGCACCCTACAGAGATTATTCATCTGCATATATGAAGTCCTACAAATTGGTTTTTAAAAGCAGATGCAAGACTTGAATAACTTCATCTGATGAGCTACCAGGTAACCAAATAAGTGATGAGTAAAAAGGTGTCCATCACTATTCACTGGCATGTTCCTGACCACAAAAAGCACCCCCTCCCAAGAAATGGTATAATTTATAGTCTAACATTAAAATATTATCAAGAGGACAGAGCACCAGGACTCTATGCAATGATGATCAAAGGGCAAACCTGTATAACCATTTTGAAAAACTCTGACAGAATCTACCCAAGCTTTTAATCCCAGAATTCTACTTTTAGGGCAACACAATAAAAATATGCGCCCTCAGAAAATGGTAAGCACATACACGGTCTGGAAAGACCTTCTATAGCTATGGGAAGTAAGATGAACATGGGTATACTAGGTATACTAACACAGAGTTTCCATAGCTACAGCACTGAGCAAATGAATGCTTCCAATAGCAATCACATTGAGTCTCTCATTAACACAACACCAAAAGGATAGACAATAACGATTACTGGGTTATTCAATATTATACACACAGACAGACATACACACACACAGCAGCAGCAGCAAAATGACACTATGATCATTTTCACAATAACGTTGCATTGTATTTGAAAGAAGAATGACAGGTATTATAGCACTTTTAGAACTTGTCTAGCAGGTTTTCTGATCCCCGACACTGGTCCCGTGTCCCCCCCCCCCCCCCCCCCCCCCGCAAGGAAAAAAAGGGAGATGACGTTAGGTAATATAAAAAGCGGCATTTGAGGTATCCTCTGTATCTCATTTTGGGTAGTATATTTCTTCACATTACAAAATATACAGACTACATTCGGTATATTATGTTAGTGACATTTAAAAGTAAAGTTGGTAATGAAAAACTACCATAGGTTCATTATTTAGATGATAATAAGAATAATAAACCACAAGAAAGGGAACAGCTGAGGTTTATGTCTACCTTGCTTATAAAGCAACTAAACAATAAATTTAAGAACTTGAGCATCATTTTATGAAAGAATGTTTATTTCACAACTGATAGGTTCCTCTAGCTATGACAGGAGAGCCTAACTACTGAGCAATATTTTCACATGTCTTGTTAAAGCACATGATATTGAGTCTATATTTTAAGAGGTCTTAAACAAATACACAACAATAATTAGATGGACTGAGTACGTCTTATTCTATTTGCTTGGTGCTACTAATAATTCAGAATTCAAACCTTACCTGAAAGATCCTCCTTGGTACTCCTCGGGTAACAATTTTCCATCTCTTGCTTTCTTTGACAGAACCTGAGAAAAGAACAGAGTACAACAACAAAATCATGCTCTCGTTAACTGTGCCACTTGGATAGCTGTATCGGCAAACTCCTGTAGCTCAGGGCAGGCGGTAGATGCTTAAACACAATTTAGCAAGCTTCAGAATAGACAATCTGAGATGCTTAACAAAGTTCCTTGAAAAGCTTTTGAGTTCTCAGTACCAACACTGTACAATGGTTCCAAGCCTTCTATACATAGCACTTTTACACTGTCTATAAAGCTTTCCTCCCATGTCACAAAAATACTAAAGTAGGCATTCTTTTCAATTCAGTAGGTTTTGGAGAAATTATAGTATGGTACATGTCTTGCCATTTATAAGGATAAGCCTGCCTTTGCCTTTTAATGAAGAAATAAGCATAGCATAGGGCCTAGGATTTGCTATTATATAATTCCATATATAGTAATATTAATTACATGTTACATATATAATATAGTAACTCTATAAAATATATACAAATGATGTAGTGACACTACTCTGCACATCTAAATTTGGCTGGAACTGGTCTTCAGCCTCACTGACTTCTTAGGGATGACTTGGGGCCAAGATGTGAGGTAAATAGCACAGGTTTACTTAGGCAGAAGTCCACAGATAGGTATACAGGGATCCACAAGCCCTTGAAAATTATCAGCAAGCTTTATTGAATAACTTAAGTCAGTTAAATTTCAAGCACTCCCCTAGAAATGGATCTATGGTGATGAATAAGATCGTTAACGTGAGATGGTGGAGAAGACAGAACGGTCAACAAGTGACACAGTGCGGCCACAGGACCATGGAACACAGGTTAGGAAAATGTACAGGCCATGGATACTACAGAAGGCCTGCGGAAGGTCTGTACACACAGTGAGAAGAAGCCAGCCAAGTGAGGGTCCAGGAGAAGCAGTATGTTGCCAGCATGAGTCCTGGGCCAATCTGCCCAAGATTTATAGCTCCTCAAAAAGATGGCTCCTGCCTGCCCAGGCAAAGAGCGCCAGTCTCCTCACAGCTTGCTCAGTAGCTGCCCAAAGCCCTGATCTCACATTCCTACATGGTCTTTACTGCTTCTGTGGTAGATGACTAGTAAGTCAGGCCTCTGTTCTTAACTTTCTGTCTCGGGACCTCAATCCTGGGCCACACAAACTGTCTGAAGGCCAGTCACTGTAGCTGCACACTTGTGCTCCTTTTCTTCTGTGCAGCCAGTCAGCAGTCAGGCCACGAGGTGTTGTGTGTGTGTGGCATGTGTGTGTGTGTGTGTGGTATGTGTGTGTATGTGTGTGGTGTGGTGTGTGTATGTGTGGTGTGTGTATGTGTGTGTGTGGTGTGTGTGGTATGTGTGTGTGTATGCGTGTGTGGTGTATGTGGTATGTGTGTATGTGTGTGGTGTGTGTATGTGTGTGGTGTGTGTGGTGTGTGTGTATGTGTGGTGTGTGTATGTGTGTGGTGTGTGTGTGGTGTGTGTGTATGTGTGGTGTGTGTATGTGTGTGGTGTGTGTATGTGTGTGGTGTGTGTGTGGGTGCACACCTACTGATTTTTCAAGAATTTCCTCCATTTGTTCATTTCTTTATATTAAATATGTTTGGTGCCCTTTTTTTGAGAAAATATTACTGATGTAGAGGGACAATGGCCTCAGCACTCCCACCAAACAACTTATTATGAAGTGTAAAGCTTACCTGAGAGTAGCACAGGCTCTACTGTAGAGCCCAGCTGATGGGGCTGAATAAGAGATCCACCACTTAACAGGACCAGGGGCTTACACAAATTATTTAACTTTTTTCTTTATCAGTTTATTAATCTCATGAAATTATTATTTTGTCTCTGATAGGTCTTTAAAGACACACACATATATATGGCTCAAAAAGCTAGCATGGTGGTACACAACTTTAGTCCCAGCACTCGGGAGGAAGGCAGAAGTAGGTGGATCTCAGTGAGCCCGAGGCCAGCCTGGTCTACAAAGTGAGTTCCAAGATAGCCAGAGCTACACAGAGAAATCTCTTTCAAACAAAACAAAAAGCTGAGACACAGAATGCCAGCTGCTGTTATTACAGTCACTGTCACTGTTAATCACATACTAACACCCTCAGAATTCTATAACAAGACTAAAAAGCATTCATTTAAGAGACAGCCATATTAGTCAACGTAGTCACAAAATGGTTTTACTTCTAGAATTAAGATCATTCTAAATTTTTTGTTAAAAACTCATTATACCTTCAAACAAGACACAGTATAGACTCTACATATAATTGCAACAAAATAGCAACTGTAAAGTGACATTCTTCAAAAACTGGAACTTGCCTTGTTTACCTTTCTTGGAGGGTAAGGAGTCAAAATTCAACATGAAAGCACAGGCGAGAAAGCGCATTTATTACCAGAAGAGCTGCAGCTGAGTACAGCACACCTGGCTCCCATCACATCAAGAGTAGCCTGCTGACCTGGGCTGGAGCAACTGTTCCTGAAAGGTGCTGGGACTACTTCCTCAACTCCTAAGCTAAAGTTCTTTCAAATGCAAGGAACAGAGAATGATGGCATAGCTACTTTAATGATGTTGGGTTATAGTAGTAAAAATTGCTCAGAACCAATGAAACCTATAATAAGGTAAAATTTTAAACACATAAAGATGGGGGAAAAAAAACCCCAGCTCTACAGATCAGTAACTTTCACCCAGCATTTTAAAAATGTTATTTCAGCACTTAATCTCACTTCACTTACACAAAACTGAAGTATGACTTTCTCAATAGTGCTGAAAATCTTTGATAAAGTTCATGAACAGTATTCCCCTGACTCTGCAGCTTCACTTCATGGCATTTCAGTTATCTGTGGTCAACCCACAGGCTGAAAATATTAAATGAAAAATTCTAGATATGAATAGTAATTTTGAAATTACATGCTCTTCTGAGCAGCATGATTAAAGAATGGAGATGTCCAAAGCACGCGCTGCCTCTGAGGTCCAGCATTCTCATGCTGTTTACACTACCTGGCCAAGACACTGAGCAGCTCTCTCCACCATCACGTCTCCTGGCATCACAACAGTGTTCATGTTCAACTGACTCATAATGTACTTAAAAATGTTTCTTTCCAACTGGCAAGAGTAATGATGCTGGCAATGTTATTACATGATACCGTTATAACTGTTCTACTTTGGAGCCACTGTTAATCCCATACTGTGCTCTCTTCATCTATTAAGCTTTGCATAGATCTGTATGAACAGGGAAAAGAACATATAGATTGTATGGGAGCATCTATGAGGGGCCTTGGAATGTATCCCTTGTGGGTAAGAAGAAATGGCTTATGTCATATCCCAGAAAAACTCTAATAACTTTACCATTTGAACTGACTAATTAATACAACTTCCAACTAAGAAAAATAGTTGCATTTTAACCCAATAAAAATAAAATGAAATAAAAATGAAGATGCAAAAATACCAGACCCACTAAATTCACCTTTAATTAGGTATAATTCTAAAATTCTAAGTAAAATTATTTTTTATAGCTTTTATGCTTAAAAACAGGCCAATTTACAATGTTTACATTGGGCAAATGGAACTGTGAGCTCCTCAAGGAAGTCTTATCGTCTGCCTTTTATCTACTACATAATTGTTCTACCAACCAGCATAAATACATCCTCGCTATAGGAAAAATGAAAACAATCAATCAAATGAATATCAATGTTTCAATGCAAACACTTCAAGAGCTGCGACACTTCTGCCAGGAAATGCCCTCGGGAATTACTGTGGCTGTCAATGTTGACCTGCATGCCTCCTACTTTGTAATGAGGCAGGCTTTAGTGACAAAAATTCCTTCATATTGGAACTTCAAAAATTGCTTTTCAGGAGATTCAGGAAAATTAAAATATCTTTGCCTTGGTTTCAGTGATCTTAGTTTAGAACTTTAAAATCTACCTGAAATAATATCATTGTGCTGACTAGTCTATGTCAACTTGACACACGAGGTCCAGTTGATCTGAAAAAAGAGAACCTTTATTGAGAAAATGTCTGCATAAGATCTGGCTGCAACTGATGGGAGAGGGCCTATTGTGGATGGGGCCATCCCTGGACTGGTGGTCCCAGGCTCTATAAGAAGTAGGCTGAGTAGGCAGTGGGGAGCGATTCCTTCAGTGATGGACAGCAATGTTGAAGTGTGAGCCACACAAACCCTTTCCTCCGTCGCCTGCCTTGGGTCACAGTGTTCTGTCATCACATTAGAAACCCTGACCAAGACAATCTCTAAGACTCAACTTTGGACTTTGAAAAATTAAGGTTTTTCCCAGAACATGAATGCAGCTAACCCCTAACTTACCTATACGTTATTTTTATAAATTTTGAATACTAAATTTCCTTAAAATAGGCAATGCCTTAATAAAAACTGAAAACCTAACTATGTAAGAGCAACACTTGCGATCACCACACCTCCCCACAAAAGCCACAGTGCAACCTGATCATGTCAAGAATCTCAAAAGGGAGGTTGAGAGATGGCTCCACGGTTAAGAGTATGTACTGCTCTTGCAGAGGACTGGGATCCATTTCTAAGCACCCATTTCACAACTGCCTATAACTACTCCAGCTCCAGCACGTTCGGACACATTCTTCTGGACTGAAGGCATCTGTACTCACCCGTGGCTTATATCCAAATTAAAAAGAAAGATTCTCAGCAGGTGCTAAGAAGCATAGTCGGTTTGAAATCAGTCTTCTGGACACATACCTTCACAGAGTCAGCGATCTCCTGTACACCCTTAGCTGCTGCATCTTTTATGATTGGTGTAATTAAACCTTTATCTGTTGCCACAGCCACTGAAATGTCAACAGAGGGCAGCTGCTTTGGGCCCTCTCCATCCCAGCTGACATTAACCCCAGGCATTTGCTGCAAGTAGAAAAAAAAATGTCACAAAGTTTGAGATTAATGTAGTCAGAAAAATATGACTTACATCATTGTGCACATGAATACAGCTAAACAGAAGAAAATACATAAACCTTTGGTTTCTGAAAAAATAACTTGGATCACCATTGATCATACAAAATACAAAAAACAAGAGGCCAGAGAGATGGCTCAGGCTGAGAGCTTATACTGCTCTTGTAGACAATCAGAGCTTGACCCCCAATGATCACAGCAGGTGCCTCATAGTCACCTGAAACCCCAACTCTAAGGTTCTTAGGCCTTTTCACAACTCCATGGTCAAACACACATATGTGTACAAGCCCAGACACAGAAACACACATACATGCACTCACACAAATAAAACCCCCAACATGAAAGCCTATCTTGGAATTATACTTAATTAATAACTATGTAATGAAGAGTCATGGGACATGGTCTAAATTGGATTCAAAACAATTATTTATAATTTTAACCCTTCTTACAAATTATTAAAATGAATTCCACATTGAAGTTTTCTAACAGACCCAAGAAAAGGAAGAAATACATAACAAAACAAAGTAAATGGGAACAAAAGTCTGTAAGCAATACAGGCAAGGGTGTTTAGAACATCTCAAGACAACATCAGAGGCTGCAGGCTAACATGCTTGGGAAACTGCAGGAGGCAGGCAACTTTTGGGGAAAATACATGCTTCAAAAATGAAGAGAAAGCTGAAAATCAGAGAGGCAGTAACTATGAAGGTAAATGGGGAAGCACCAAGATCTCATCAAAACCAACTAGATTTAGTGATTTTTACTGGTGACTTCTAAAAGACTCTAAAACTAAAATCCCTCTTAATTATGTAAAATGAGTAGAGGCAAAGATAAGAAAAAGAGCCAGAATTCACTTCCGAAAGTCCCGACAGGCCAGAGAGCGACCTGACGGTACAGAGGCAGTATCCAAACCCAAGCAGAACTCAGTAAGTCACAACCACAGAAACCGTGACGTTTACACCCATCGTCTCTGCTCAGACATATTCTCCACTTAGTACAACAGGGGACGCATTAGCATTTACTGAATAAATAGTTTTTAGTCTGATATAATTACTCTGGGAGTCCTTTTGATTCTCAGTGTCCTTATGTGTTAATCAAACAAAATTAAATAACAGGACATTTTCAGCAATATGATTATACACATCTTAAGCCAACAGACAGTTAGAAGCCACAGTTATTTTGCTTTGGCAACTTACTTTAAGAGTAACAGCTGCTGCTCTGATGATAAAGTCATTCACTGAGACTTTAATGTCATCTGAAAGAAAAATAAACATATTTAAACTGGCATTTGTAACACTGACCCTTACAATTTCAAACTTATAGATTATGGACAAGTCTGGCACGCAGTGGTGAAAGAACACACCAGATCTGCATTTGCCTCGAGAAACAGGTTTCCCTGCGTTAGCAAATGTGGATTCCTTGCGCAGGACCTTGCATCCCATTCTCAGTATTGTTCCCCATCAACAAATCACCTCTAAGCCTTGACTACCATTTTGTGAAGTTATTCAGAACTCATACATGAGAACTTGAAGAACACACTACAACTACAATCAAATAAAACTCGCAGCTAGTGCACCGCTGAAGGGCAAACAATCTCTGTGCTGGTGTAGTTTTTGTCTCATTTTCAAATGTCTTTATTCTATGCACATTTTATAATATATTGACAATATTGAAAAAGCAGTGTATGTAAGCACATTAAATAGATGATTGTATTTATAAAGGGCAATTACATTTTCTTTTTTACTAACAGAGTGTAAGACAAAAAGAATTTAAGACAGGCACTTTTAAGCATTAAACAGGGGCTTAAATGGGAGCTGCTTTTAAACTCAGTGCCATACGATATACAGCAACTGCCCAAGGTGAAGTGGTGTTGACGTGGGTCCTGGCGCAAATGTGCAGGACCTCTGTGGATTATGTTAAATCCACGTGGCTGAATTTCCTTGCGCTACACATAACAATTTAAGGACAAAGCAGGGTTCCTTCCCTTTCCATGTCACTGATCAGAACTAAACATTTGACTTTTCACTTTGCTACTACCAATGGGTATGATGGTACCTGAGAGGTTAAAGCCTACCCCTTCTTTTGAGAATCTGTAGAAAGACTTCATGGTCAAGATATAGCAAGCAATATATGGCAAGAAACATGCATCCTGTTACTGTGGCATCATGGAATTCTACATGAACAACAGTTCATTATGGAAGTATATGAAGATTTTTAAAAGTGCACAGACAAAATGCAGCAGCCCCGTACACTGTAAGACCATGTAGTAAGCATCCGCTGCACATCAATCTTCTAGTCACATATCCAGAAATACATAAACATTCTGTTTGGTTTGTTTAAAATCTCCTCTAGTAGAAATCTAAGTACATTTCCAGTATTCGGAGACATTATAAGGATAACCACAGACTAAAAATTTGGAGTCATATTAGAAACTCATTCTGTTGACCTCACCTAGCCCCCTCAACTGCTCACAGGCACACAGTGACAACTCAGAATCCTTCAGCCATAAGCCCCAGACAATGACACCACTCAAGTCCACAACCCTCACCTAGAATCCTGCCCTTACATCCACCCTACACACTGTCATTTTCTTCACCTTGAACACGTGCACTTGCTGGCTTCCTTGGCTGCCCAGATGCTCCTGCTTTCCCTTCTCTGACTACTCATTTACTTGGTCCCCTCCTCTCCATGTTCCGATGCTCCAGGTAGGAGCGTTCAGTTCCATGGTGCTGATGCTGTTCATATGATGATACCCCCATTCCATTTCTGACTTTCATATTCAGAGCTTCTGAACTGAATATCCAACTTCACATAAGATGCTACTATCTCCAAAGCTACAGGCTCTTATGTGTGCAAAGGTGACTTCATCTCAACTATTTTCATTTTCAATTCCTTACTATGGGATGATAGTTACTAAACATACAGTTAAGAAACTGCATTTGGTAATGTTCACCTATAACCCTAGCATTAGAAAGCTAGAGTTAGGACAATCACGGATCTCTGTGGACTACAAAGAGACAAACCCTAAGTATCAGTTGAAATCCCAGATGGAGACAGTTTCAGCCTTAAATTTTATCAACATTAAAAAGAGAATCCTATCCTAGACAAACACTTTCATAAAGTAAAGAAGGAAGAAACATTTTCCAAATTTTCTGCATGATCTAAAGTCAAATCCAGGGAATACAAACAAACCCAAGAAAAGAAAGAGGAAGGGCAGTATGTCTTATGAGTATATGTCTAACTATATGGCAATGTGATGTGAGTATTTCTAGTTTTAGTGTAGTTATGCATACACAGACCAGCAGGAGCTAGCACTTCTCTCGTCCTAGCCTCCCGAGGGCCATAAGCACCCGCCGATATAAAGATCCTTAACAAATGTTAGTAACATCAAACAGTACATGAAGAAGCTTTGAGTGAGGAATATTGGGCTGATCTGACAACTGAAGCTCAACCCATGTAATTGGCATCTTAACCAAAAGGGAAAGGTATTGTAATACATTTTATTTGTAATATAGTAAATATTGGAGGGTATTTTAACACTCATGATTATAAGTTAAACTTTAGGACGACTTTTTGGAGATAGGATGATCTTATCTCCAAGAAAGCAGGAACAAAACGGGGCACTCAAGATTTCAGCAGCCCTTTTGAACAGGGCTGGCCACACCCCTTCGGGCTCCCAGGACGCTAGAGACACGCCTCCCAATCTCATCAGCTAACACCTGAATCCTACCACATCTCTCCCTTTTGTCTAATTAAGGTTTTAAATTAAGACTATATACAATAGGAATTATTATAAGGTAATGTTTGGGGAGGAAAAGGCCAAGCATAAGCATGGTCAAACTAAAACTAAAACACAACACATACAAGGTATATTATATATTTTTAGAATATTGGTAGATGGTAGGGTGTATAAATTATTTTAACTGTTTATCTGGGATAGTGAAAATCTAACACCTGAATATTTTTTGTTAAGGGATGATAGGATAGTAACTTTAACTATCTATTTTTTAACGCCATCAAGACCTGAGAAGGAAAATATATTACTTGAAAGTCGGAAGCACATGAGAGTAGTAGCTTTTGAAATTTGGGAGAGGACAGCGACATTTAGCTGCTTGGACAATTATTTATGGTTTTTTGTGTCATTGGAGCATCTATCATTTTGGCTATAGGCCTATGGTATCTGACAGATCTTTTTAGAAGCAGGGCATTTTGGAGGGACTGTCTTATCTTGTCTAGGCAGGTTTTGTCAGTCTCTATCTGTCATCTTGTTTATTTGGATTGGACATCATGTGTGTGCTGTCAGTAATCGAGGTAAGGGCAGGTTTGTATCTAACTGCCCATTCTCTGCCAAAAGGGCAAACTCTAAAGGAGTGTCTTTGATGTTTAACACTATTTTGGGAAAAGGACAGTGATGCCAGGAGTCGTCGCGTCTCTCACAACCAAATTTTGAATAATGAAATGTTAAATGCCATATTCTCCGGGTCTATGAAATGGTTGAAGACTCTTGTTTATTTATGGTATTTTAGCCTGTATCTGGGGTGACTGTGACATGGCAAATTTAAGTAATGTTGACTGTAGTTTTTATCTTAAGGATTGAAGACTGTATTGCAAAATTAGGTGTACAATCTCTGAACAAGGACTTTTAGTATGACTATTAAACATTAACCAGAGGTATATATGCCGTATAAAATGGTAATTTTATTTTAGACATGTATATATATATTATATATAAATTATCTAAACAGAGATATTTAAAACATCTTGTGCACATATCATAACTAGTACAATCATATATTATGTCTAGTATAATTAAATGGAGGTAGCAATTGTATAGTGGAAATGACAATAATGTGCAAATATTTTAAACAGAGGTAGAAGCAAATGTAAAATAAAGCAGTTATAGATTTAAATTTATATAGTAGTTATAGATTTAATTTTATATCAATGTATACATTGTTCTGGACATATAAAACAAGTTTAGATTTAAATCTGTACTAATATACAAATTATCTCAATCAAACATAAAATGATTTCACATTTGTATCAATATACAAATATCTATGCCAGTGCAAATTGTCTTTGGCTTATCCCATATATTTGGCTAATGATTGTTTATAGGTAGGTAGAACAATCTACCTTTATTTATCCCTTCAAAAGATGACCAAAAACTTTTTTGACAAAAATTCAGCATCCACTCATGCTTAAAATTCTCAGAATACAGAGAACGGGAATTTCCTCAACTTGAAAAAGATCTACTAAAAACTTACTGTAAATATTAAAGACTGAATTGTTATCCGACCCCAAATCAGGAACATGTAAAGAATACATGCCTATACAACTGATATTTGTCACAGTACCAAAAATGTTAGCCAGTGTAATAAGGAAAGAAAGAGCAATGGATTGGGTCAGTTGAAATACAATCTTCATTTTGACAACCCACAACTCTCCGAAACTGTATTTTGAAATGTGTTTGGAGAGACAATTCAAATTAATATCTGAAATTACGTTTTGAAAATACAATTAAAAATTGAATAAAGAAGGACAGCACCTACATGATGTCTTACATCAGTTAAGAAAAGGTTCTGTTAAAATCTTTGCTCGTCCAGATAGTACTATCAAAAGGCATTTCAAAATTAAGCATTGAGCCTGAGCAAGTCATTCATCGGTCCTAATAAACAAACAAACAAATAACCCAAGTTACTCATGAAAACAGCCACCAGCCCGGAAGTGACATCATAATAGTACTGGCAAGGCTCTGTGTGGCAGAGCGCAGGATGGATGTGAACTGAATAACAAGTTGAAAACATCACAAAGGAGATTTTGGACTTGAAGCACAAAGAGCAGAAATCCTCATTGTACAAAGTAATAATCTGTGATTAATTCAATATTATGCACCCAATGTTTTTCTTGTAGGAATAAAACCATTTCCTCCCCCACCCATCCCTGTGCTAAAACAAGCCAGAGTAGAGTGCAGTCAGGCTATGAAATGATTAGAAGCTACAAGGCACACTTTATAAAGGAATCAATAATCACCAGATTAGCATACATTGTGTGTTAACTAAATTCAACTTGACTGACCTTTGACCAGATCTCGCCTAACTTTTAAAATTGCTCCAAGGTCACAGTCAGCAGTAGCATAGGCATGAGGCACAGTACTCTTTGATTCAGTTAACCTCTTGGCAATAACTCTGCGGATATTGCTGGCAGGAATTTCAGTGAATGTGCCCTGAAAAACAAAAATAAAACAAAACATTAAAACCTAAGTAGAATGGAAGGAAAAATAAAACAACTGCCTATCCAAAATTCAGTTTTAGAGATCTAATAATTCATGACATAAAAGATTGATTTAAGGAAAGTACTATTAAAATTCTTTATATAAAGGGAGAACATAAGAAATCTAAGTATTTGGCTTGAGTTTACACAACTACAAACAAAAACAGCAAAATTTAAATTTTAGTTATGAATAAGACATCTTTTATTACCATGTTTTAGAGAGCTAGAAATAAACCACTCATCACCATGTACATATGTACCATGTGTATACACACAAGTATGTGCAGACCTGTTGAGTATGGGAGGAACATATCATTATATACATATGTACAATACATATATGTTCACATATGCATAGGTATGTTGAGTATGAGAAGAATACACAAAGAAATATCTACCTATCCATCCAGACAGTCTATAGGCAATTTTTGTTACAAATGCTAACTATAGGCAAGTCTTATAAAAATGGCATATTAGAGACAAAGGCAGCAACATACTACATAATGGATAATCAGTTAAATAACATGCATTTTTGTAATTTAAAAATAATGAGTATTTTATTTCCTAGGAATTTAAAATGTAAAGTATAAATGAGATAATAAAAACCTTCCTGTAATTTTAACAAACATTTCTTGTAAAGGCATAGACGTCCAGTTACATGCAATCCCTTCTGATGTGGGAATGTCTTTTTGTATGATGTGACTATTAATGTTTAAATAAAGGTGCTGTTTTGGCCCTTGGTGAGAGTACCTTAGAAGAAGTAGATGGGGAATCAGAATAGGTAGGAAAAGAGGGGCTGAGTCAGAGCCAGCCGCCCAGAGAAGAAACACATAAGGAACACAGGTGAGCCATGGGCCACATGGCAGGTAGATTAATAAATATGGGTTGAATTACGATGAAAGAGATAGCTAGCGGTGTGCCTGAGCCATAGGCCAAACAGCATGAAGCTAATATAAATGTCTGAGTCATTTTTGGGGGCCTAAGCAGTGACAGGTGGCTAGGCAGTCTGGGACGGCAGGTCTGTGGGTCTGGAGCTCTGGCGGGATGGGGCCAAAAACCTCACTGTACTACCCTTCCACATCCTTCATTCCATTCTATGATAGAATTATAGCCACTGAAGGATAATAACAATAAAACCCAATAATTCATTTTTCCTTTTACAATGTTATTTTAAGGACACTTCCTGATACCAAAATGTTCTGATCACATAGAATACATGCTCTATATTCTGTGAGCACTTGAGAGACTTGTCTCCCTACTTTGAATACCTACTGCAGCCAAGTTAGTTAGACTTGATAGCACCACATGTTTGTACAGATAGTACCATGTTAACATGCACAAGAAAGGCTGCCTGGGAAACTTCATCCTTGGTCCCTACACAGCATGATGGTGAGTGACCTGTTAGTAGAGCAGTGTGCACTTACTTCTCTGATTTTAAGGGGACAAAGAAGAAAGATGGAATAAGCAGCAGAAGAAAAACAATTGCAATACTGCTTGCCTCTGAGGAGGAAAGTGTGTGCTGTATGGTAAATTCTAAACAGCTCTTCATTCCCTCAGCAACAACAAATATACCAGTAAAAAGGAGCTATGAGTTATTTTTACATTCAAGGAAAAATGCCATGACTACAGTACACATGCACCACACTGAGGGGTTAGAACTCGTGGTAAAATGGACTAGAATCACAGTTCTACTTAGAAGATAGTGCACACAAACAATTTCCCTTGTGCCATGAAATCTACAAGAAGACCATTTGGGGTGCTCTCTCTATTTACAACCTTAAGCTACTGTTTAAATGAACTGATTAAAAAGTGCTTATAAAGCACACAATATCTATTATATACTCTATCATGTATATAAATCATAAAATCTTACTGAGAGGACCTTACCTCTGCATTAGGTTGCCCAGGGATGGATACTGGCGGGATCATTGGCCGAGGGTAAGATGGCCCAGCTGTGGCCTGAGGAGGCACAGAAACTGAGAGAGTGGATGGAGGAGCTGGGGCTGGTCTGGATTCAGTAATCTTGCCCATCTGTTTCAGCTCAACTAACTTGAGTGCATCTCTGGAAACGAGAGGAAATTGGATAACTATGAAGCAACAAAAAATATAGACAGTCTTAGAAAATAGTACTGAGGTGTGGGAGGAAGATAAACACCAAAAACAAATACTACAAAGCCTAAGCAACTCTTTCCAGTCTTTCCTCTAGATCAGCAGTTCTCAACCTGTGGGTCATGATCCTTTTGGGGTTGCATATCAGATATTTACATTATTTAAAACCGTAGCAAAATTACAGTTCTGAAGTAGCATCGGAATCATTTTATGGCTGGGGGGTCACCACACATGAAGAACTCTATTAAAGGGTTGAAGTGTTAGGAAGGTTGAGAATCACTGGCTGAGATGGTCTTCTGATTCTTATCAGGTGTCCAATGGATAGTCATAAAATCCAATTAATAATTTAGAACCTTTTGAGAATATATGAGACAATTCTTTCCCAAACAAAACCTTTTGCTTAATGTTTGGCAACATGATAAGCAGAATTTTCTGACAGATATATCTATTTGATCCTTGAGTGTAGTCCACATAACTGCTCAGTATTGGGTCAAGAGTAATTTTTATTAAAAAGTAAACTTGTCTTTTAATGGGAGACAAGTGCCACTAGTTAGATTAGCAATGCAGTAATCAAAGCATATATTACTTTATGTTCATGAGGTAACTGTCACAAAGCATTCAGAAAGTGCCAAGTTCATAATACTTATGGCTTTCATTAGAACACTACTTAAATTATCACTTAGAATAAAAAAGTAAATTAACTACTTACAGACCTGTCTTCTGTTCTACGTTGTAAAACAACAGTGCATTTGTTTACAAAGGGATATAAATAAGACTATAAGATACTTGAAGTCCCTGAGTTCAGTTTGCTAGGTTGTATAGTAGCTGTCAACTTGACACAGCTCTGAGAAGGAAGTCTTAATTACGGAGCCGCCTAGGGTGGACTGGCCCGTGGGCATGTCTGTGGGGAATTGTCTTGATTGTTAATTGATATAGGAGGGCTCAGCCCACTGTGGATGGTGCTCATCACTCTGGGTTCACAATACTGAAAAAGTGGGGGAAGGTAGAAAGGTGAGCCCACCAAGTGTCACATGTGTTGCCTTTATTATGTAACTCCCATCAGCCAGGTGGGAGAGGCATTACTCTTAATTTAGACACATATGGACTCAAAATGGTTAAACTCAGTGTCTACTTAAGTCTGTTTCAAGCATCTACTCATTCATGGTGCTGGGATAAAATGTCATTAAACAACTCTTCCCACCAAGCTTTATTCTACAGAAGAGTCATCCATCACATGACCAAATTAGAGCCTTAAAAAGGAATAAAGCAAAAAAGACTGGTTATTTTAAAACAGACTGCTGGTGGAGGCCTGGGCAGACTGGACATTTGTGTAAGATGGTGTAGATTCGCAAGTTAAAGGGCAGGGAGAAGGGTACATGTAGGCAGAAAACATGTGGCTTCCAAGAAGATAAGGTTTCTAAGAGAAGGAAGGCCAGAATAAAAATGTAGTGAGCAAGATGGAGAGGTAGACAGCTGAGTACAGCCAGGGTTGGGAACAGTTGGATAGGCCCAGGTTCAGAGCCTATGTGTGTTGCCTACCTTTCTAAAAGCAGTGGACATGCTATGCAAATTAAATAAAGTGAAAGCAGAGGTGTCTCCTAAGAACAGACTAGCTAGGAATTAATCCACAATGAGCAGAGTCCTGAAACTTAACAAAGAACTGTGATGTGTCTAATCTAAAATTACTAGTAGGATCTTTTGATGTGGGCCCTTTATTCACCATACACAAAGTCACAGAATAGCTGGTGTCAGTACTTCTTACAGCCCAAAGATGGTGACAGAGTGATGACAAGTGTCTCAGGGAGTGATCTGTGGACCTTTAAGGCTTTTAACCACTTCTACTTGGAAATTAATTTTTACCCATAATATTTATAAGCCAAACCCAAATTATGTCAAGGTCAATGACAGCTGACACAATTCTTGGAAACTATGTTATGAGTTCAAAGGCCAGCGAGCTGAAAATGTAAGTACTGATATAAAATAAGACCTACCGACTCAGGACAATATCTCCAAGAAAGGAAATTTCCCTTTCTAGAATGCTTATAAGTTGCAGTCCCTTACCATTTTATGTGCTGTAACTGAATATTTACCTGGCTAAGTGTTATCATCCCCAAATATCAGACCCATTTTCTCACACAAATTTTTAGTTTTCTTAGTCACCAAAAAATAACAAACACAAGGAGATAATAAAACACTAAAAGGCTAGTCATCAATCTAAAAATGAGGGTGGTGATATTAAGTAGACACAGCCTAGTCCAATGTTGACTCGACTGCTTTATCAAGGAAGATGTGATTTGGTTTTAGTCCTGAAGTAATTAAGATTACTGGGTAAAACAGTAATTTGTGAGGAATAAAAGTGAACAGTAGCCATTAATCATAAAAAAGCAAGTAGAAAATAAATCTGCTAGTGATCTGCAATAAACTTTTATTATTGATTTTACAATTTTATAGCTCATGAAGCATAAAATATTAATTATTATTTAGTAGCAGCCAGCAATTTAGTTGCTATAATGCAGAGATGGTTTTAATAATTTCTGCCCATTAAAAGAATTAATCAGAGTAAACTGGAAGCATGGACAGGCATTAAGAACTCTAAAACAGGAGAAAATGAGAATTGCTTGGGATATTAGCTTCGGTAGAACCTTTGCCACCCCTCGGAAGGTAGTGAACTTGGTGCATCATCAACTAATTTTACAGACTACTACTTAAACTAGACAACGGCCAACATGCCGGGTTCTGATGTGGTGGTTGACATGAAGAAAAACATTCAGTCCAATTCTGATTCAATGGTTAGAGATTCCAAAGACATAAAGCAAAGACTCTAACTGCTTATGACCTGACTGTAGCCTGGCACTTGTCACATGGGCAGGCTGGCTGCTATATCTGGAGCACTACTTCTGTTTTAACATGAAATGAAAAGACAGCTCTGGGCCTGTCCTCTCCTCCACACACAATAGCTCTGAGGTGCTGCTTAGAGGCCAGAATGGCTGCCGCACCTTTCACTCTGCACACCCAGCTGAGGAGGAGCAGATGGGACACAGCACTCATCATTCCTGAGCGTGTGTGAAGGGAAGCTCAGACCAAAGCCTTGTGCTTTACAACTGTTTCAGAAGAGGGCATTTCTGTAGAAGCCACTGGGGCAATGCCTCTCTCTAAACTTCACCTTAGTGTTAAACAGCATACAAAAGCAAAACCCTAAGTACACGCACTAAGGATCACTTTTTCCTCATGGAATCTGTAAAAGTTCACACTTAGAAGACTAAAGCTGACGTTTTTCTGGTGGAGAATGCATAAAAGCTGGAAAGAACTGGGAACCAGTGGGAGAAAGAGGGCACAAGTACCATCAACATAGCTCTTAACACTTCCTCTAGGAGTATCAAGACAATGACTGTTATTAAAACAACTTAAACATACGTGTGTGTGCATGAAGCCTAGTGTGTGCCTGACAGGCAGGTGAAAGGTTTCTGCATGGCCAAAGCCAAGGTAGTTATGTGGTAAAACCTCAACTCGAGGGAAAAAAGAGCAGAAACTCCCGTGCTTGTCCCACTGTTGCCCTACCATGGAGCTGCTCTCCCACAGGGCACTGAGTCACTACATTCAAGAACCTTTCCTCAGACCCTTACATTCCCTGATTTGTGGACTATTTCCCAATATCACAGAAGATTAGTCTTCTAAATGATGCAGCTGCTGATCTCAATGACAACTGCTACTTCATGAGCTTCTCAAACTACTGCCTTCATTTTCTGCTGTGGGATGACGCTCTTGCACAATGTAAAGATTTTCACTCGAATTGGTTTAATAAAACATTAGTTGGCCAGCAGCCAGGCAGGATTCTGGGAAGAGGAAGGGCGGAGTCAGAAGTCACCAGCCAGACAGAGAGCAAGATGAGAATGCTGTACTGAGAAAGGGCACCAAACTCCATGGCTAAACAAATATAAGAATTATGGGTTAATTTAAGTGTAAGAGCTAGATAGTAATAAGTCTAAGCTAATAAGTAATATTAAGCCTTGGAGTCAATTATTAGGAAATGGATGATGGGTATTTGGTAGTTGTTGGCAGGATAGAAACTTCTGCCTACAACCAGGGGAAACTTCTGTCCTGGCCCCTGGAATGATTCTTGGTGCTGACAATCACTGATGGCTTTAGACATCAGTTACCCTGCTAAGGCAAATGCTCCCTCAAAGCCCTTATTCAATCTACTTCTGGAGCCAAGACTTCCCTTTCCCAAACCAGCACCCCAGACGCACACTCTAGGTGTCCCTTGCTGTGACTTCCAGTCACTTTTTATCCCCGACCTTCATTATTTGATCATCCTTTCCTCAGCTGATCCCCTTACCTCAGAGGCCTTTATCTGTGGCAATTTATACTGCATGAACTTGCCATGTTGATCCTTCTCAGGTATAGCTATAATTATTCTGCATTTCTTCAAATCTTAAGTGGTGAATGAATTAAACAGACCCTTTATATTACCCCTCAGATAACAGACAAGGAAAATCTATCTTATTATGAAGATTGTTGTCTTATTCCATTTTTGCAGAGTTCTGCTACAGTACAGACTGGTAGGTGACTAACAAGATTAAGATATAAACTGGTGAAAAGTGGTCAGCTTCCAGGGCCAGGGCTACCACTTTACCTCTACTTGTTCCTATCTAAATGAGAAATTCCAGCCAATATCATTATTCCAATCAATATTAGCTGAGCTTAGGATAAACACACTTCTAAAAATATGAACCAAGTCTCAATACTCAGAACTGCCAACAGCAAAGGTGCACATGTTGCTGAGGTGATTATACATGTGACTGCAGGCCACCTGATTAGCCTTTGTTGTACCTTCATTAGACTAAGTCCCATTACAGAAAGGCTGATCTGTATCATAGACTCTTAATCAGTAGACAATTTTAAGCAAAGATGCACCAACTTCTTGAAGAGAAAGTTGCCCACATAGAGATCAGTTTTTAGAAAGCTAATTTAATACATCCCATAAATGACCATGCTCTCCCTAACCCGTAGAGCCCTAAGAACTGCTTTACATTCAGAAGGAGGATATACCAACAAAGCCTCTCTGTTGAAAAAAATGAACAAGGGAAATCTGATATGTTTGTAAGATTTTTAAAGCATACCATAAGACATTTATAATTAAAATGGTATTAACTCACAGATAGATCAACAGAAGAGAAAAGGAAATCCCCAAAGAGAATTAGCTGCAGATGGAGACAGCTCTAGAAAAAGAAAAAAGTCTGAAGAGCTAAGAATTAAATTGTTTTTATAAGTATATTTCCATATCTGGAAAATTTAAGTGTGACTGGTGATTTTATACCAGCTGCCGTATGTTTCCCTGTTCTGTGCTCTAGTTTTCTGCATTATCCCAGCTCTAAGGATGTGATTAGCTACTAAACTGGACCTATTTCTTGATAGTGGTGCAATTACTCAGAAAACAATCCTTTCCTTTCACAGAATATAATTTACATTAGCAAAAGCAACTAAAACCACGAAAGAACAGTGTGCCTCATTTTAAATTTCAACAGCAAATAAGGTCTTTAAAAATCCTTTCAAAAGGTAAGTGAAGAGATTGATGATTAGAAAAGCACCCACATACTCTTTAGTGAAGACCCCTCGAGGGCCTGTGGCTGTGCCCTGGCTGGCATCCAATGAGTGTTTTTCCAGAATGTTTCGGGCAGCTGGACTTAAGCGGAACCTAAGAATAAAAACATGAAGATAAATGAAACTAGTTAACACTTATATTGATTCGAAAAGATTTAAATGTCAACAGTTTTGCTGATAGGAATGTGAAATCTTAACACAAGCTAAAGTGACTTTCAAAGATGGACACAGTCACATAAATAATCTGCATCAATCTATTTTATTGTCAACTTTAAATAAGGGTAACTGTAGAGTAGGAGAAAGAGCATCCAATTTGACTGATTCATATGGCTCTGCATCACAGACACAATAGGGAACCAACCATGGTGCTCCTTCTTATACTTAGCAGTACAACTAAAAGCTAATACTCCACTCCAAGCACTTTTCAGTATGTAATGAGGTAGCCTGGAGTGTAAGCACACTGCCGTGCAGCCACCATGGCCATCTACTGCTCGATTCTCTCGTCTTCCCAAATGCCAACTCTGCACCCACACAACAGTAACTCTTCGTTCCTCTGGCCCTGGCAGCCACTGTTCTACTGTCCCTCCCAATTAGCTCTTTAGAAATGTAAATGGAACTTCAATATTTGTGCTGGTTTGTTTAATGATTTCAAGGCTCACCCGTGTACTGGTTAGTATGTATCGGATTATCTTTCCTTTCCAAGCTAAAGGTTTCAGTATATACATAGGGTTTTGTAAGTATGAGTTGTTTCTACTACTGTGAGGAATGCATGACAGACACTGAATCTCTGCTTCTAATTATTCTGTGTACAGATCATGGAGTATGTGAAGTTGCAGGAAGACAGAGAAGTCCTACTTGTGATTTTCTGAGGACCTGCCCTGCTGTTTTCCATGACAGTCCTTTACCTCACATTCTCATTCCATATGTTCCAGGGCTCTCGTTCTCCACATGCACTTGCTATCCTCTGGGGCTTCTGAAAACAGACATCTTGAGGGATGTGCAGGTGTGTCACACGGTAGAGTCCATTTTCATATGTCTACCAGCTACCTCACTAACAGAAGAAGTAGCTTTCAGCCCTTCTCCCACCTCTAATTGGACTATCTGCTGTTACTGAACTATACTTTTGCTGCATGTTTTCACGTTCTTAGTATAAACATGAACACTCTGAGCAGAAAACTCCACTGACTTTACAGGTAAAGACACATGGTACCAAAGCAGGTAAGTGTAGACTCTCCTATCAAGACCTTTAAGCAAAGTAGCCACTGAAAATATCTATGTACTCAGACAAAGGAAGTAAAACAAGCTGGGTCAGATGGTTTTAAAGGAGTAAACAGAGGGGGGCAACTGTGATGCCACCTAGGATTGGAGAACTAGACCCAGGTGAAAGAGTCTCATACTACCAAGTCTTTATTAGATTTTCCAAGACACTGAAATTTAAGATTTTTTTTCCTTTAAGACAAAACTGACCGATTGCAAAGTGATTCTGAAAAGTCACCACGTGATCAATATTATGTAGTTCCACAGAACAGGTGGTTTTAACAGGTTATGGCAGATTCACAAGTGTGTCTATCTTAGCAAGACAGAGCACACACAGTGTTATCTCTGCAACAGGGAGAAGACAGTGAAGACAACGCAGGTGACATGGCTTCCTTCTGACTTTTACAAGTCAGAGAGGTGAAAATACAGGGGGCCTGGGAATGGAAATCAGAAATCCTCCCTAGTAAAGGAAACTAAAACACCATTACTCATTATTAGATTATTGGATCTGATCATTATACACTGTACTCTCTGACCAAATTATCTCAGTAAGCTCTGTAAACAGTAACACTGGGGCTGGGGCATGAGCACCTGAGTTTGGATCCCAGTACCCACATAAAAGCTGGCTATGGAGGTGCATGTCTGCAACACATTGACACTGGTGAAGCAGGACAAGGCTCACAAGGACCTGTACTATAAGAGTAGCAGGGAGAACTTACCCATCAGAATCTCAAACACAGAACACATGCTAAAATGACAGTCCCATCTTCTATCAATTATACTCTGGAAACTAGAATTCACATTTTAGTAATTCTATAGAATTCTGTGAATGGGGACACAAAAATGAAGCTTGGTCTCATTCTGCAATTTTAGAACTTAATTCAGGTTCAATAAGGACACAGATGATCTTATTCTATGGGCAAGGAAGGCTGTCAGAGGGCCCAACATTTGCTAAGGTTATCGAATGAAGACAGATGGAAAATAATCATTGTTTGACTGTCCTAAGAGAAAAAGTGGAAGGCCAGCAAACCCCAACAGAAATGCTTCGAAAGAACACTGATTTGAACCCCCAAACAATCCTAACTCCTTTCACATGGTGATAATCACATTTGATTGAACATACACATTCAGATAGACACACTCACCATGGTGTCCCTACTGTGTGCTCCTTCCTGGCAGGAGGGGAAATCTGTGGCTGTGGAGAGGGCTGAGGCGGCACCGCTGCTTTTGAAACTGGAGGTGGAGCACCGACATCTTTAGGAATTTCCACGTGTTTCCAATCTTCTCCTTCTTCAACCATCAAGCCAATGAGTGAACCCAGTTTTATATTTTTAGCTCCTTCTTCAACCTATGTTGTTTTGTTTTTTAAATAATAGTTGGAAATGGAAAGACCGGGATCACACAAAGTCACTGATTCTACACTGAAAGACCTGAACTAGGAGGGTTCCTCTTCCTGTGGCCTCTGTCCCCTGTACACCGCTCACTCCTCCTCTTCCAAGTACTAACCTTCCTTCCTTCTTTTCTGAAGTCTAGAATACCATCCCTGGAGGCTGTGCTTACAGTGTAAATTACTCATCTTCACTAGTTTCTACAATGGTTTCAGAATTTTAAGAGGTCATAAGATACTAACATATCCAAATTAGTCCTACCTACTAGAATATAAATTTAAGTAAAACTTCCTCAGTAAATTTGTTCTGCGGGGAAAAAAATGTCTCATTATGCAGATAAAGCTAGTTAACAATTCTGGCTAATTTAAGGATAGTTTATGTCTTTCCCCATTACTTCAGTCTTCCTGGGACATCTACTTAAACACCCAGAGAATATATCATGAGCATTTTTCATGAGTGTATCAGAGATACAGTGATGTCCTTTCTAATGAGACAGTTTTCAGATAGTACCTGTCAACTGAAAATCTAAATAAGATAAAGATTTTTATTTAAGACAAAAATATTTTAAACATGTCAATAACTATTAAGAGATGAAAATATTGAATAATTTTGGTAGTGGGAGACAATGCTATTTAAGATTTCCTCTTCTTCCCTCTCAACTACTAATGTTCATTACTGATTGGTTTCATGGATAGTACGAGAGGCTGAAAGATGTTCACTGATGTAACAATCACCACGAAAAGCATGACTCATGGAATGTGTGACATTTCAAAGTAACACTAATTTTGATGCTTAATAGTAAGCACACCATCCTTCAGTTTAAAGTAAGTATAAATTCTATGGGTTGGGAAGCTTTCCAAGCTTAGTAATCACCAGTGCAGAAACAGGAAGCAAAGCTTAGACTTTCATATAAGACTTGAGGCAAAACAAAAACAAAACAAATAAATACGGAGATATTTATAAGCTTTGGAAAAATGATCTTTTAAAATTTAGTTGCTTAGCTGTTTGTTATACACTAAAACATTTTACTTCTGTTAGTTATTAATTTTCCTTTGATACTTTACTTTTTGAAGGATGTTCCCACTAGTCTATTGTGTGTTCTGTCTCATGTCTGCCTGGTGTCCACAGAGGTAGGAAGAGGATTCATTGCCCTACAGTTCAGGATGGAGCATCATATGGGCACTGCGGACTGAACCTGGTCCTCTGGAAGAGCAGCAAGTGCTCTTAATCATGGAGGTTTTTTCTTTTTAAAAAAGTGAATAAAAATTGTACTGGATTAGTATCCTCTCTTCTACCCGCAGATGAACTGTTACCTGAACATCAAAAGTAACTAATTTTTAAAAAAAGATAACAAAAACATGCAGTGTTATGAAGTACACCTCCTTCCAAAACTGAACTGGATAAAACCAATGTCTACTTAAAAAACCAACTAACCCACCCACCCACCCCCACATACACAAAGCAACCCCCCAAAACAAAAAAGTTAAGACTCAAATACAGAAAATTCTGGGGAAAATTTTCACTTTGAAAATATAAATAAATTTCTGAAAGGTAACGTGGACAACATCCTAAATCTGAAACTGACACCTCACCTTCTGTTCCATTTACTACAAAACATACAAATTATTCCACATGACCCTACACAGTGAGACACTTTTATAGTTAGTTAGTAGCCAACTGCATCAAAACATCAAATAAAACTTATAGTACTCACATTTTTTCCTCACTTAAAAAAATGACACTATGAAGCATAGAATGGAACAGGACAAGTCATATACCATCCTATAACCTGACTACACAACAGAAGGTAAAGAATGGTCATAATCCACTTAATGCCATTAAAATCTAGAAATGAATGATAGACATTCCCTATTCCTTTAATGCAATAGGAAGTCTTTTCCAGGCATGCTAGTTTGGTGCATTTACTTCTGTTGCAGTTAGCAAATAGTCAAAGTTGGCTCAGACATAGTAACAGAAGCATAAAAAAATATTCTGCAAAATTGCACTCAGAAACCTATCAGGCCTTTGCTGCATTCTCCTCTCCTGCCCTGTTGCTTTAGCAAAGCACCCAAAGTCTGATGACATTAAGCATCCAAGATGTTCTTACTGTTTTAATCAAAAACCTCTACTGCTCTTACGCCAAAGTTTTAATAATAAATGAGCTATTTTTACTCTCTCTTCTACTCACAGCTGATAACAAGATCCTGAATCCTGAGTCTGTTTGGGTAGACTGTCTTCCTTCCCATGTGTATAGCTTCCTGGGTTTCAACACCGGCTCTGTTACAACAGCTAGTAACAACTGGCTATGTGAACAGAGCAATGAGTATTTCACCAGGTCTGTTTCTTGATCTGCCAAGTGAAATAGCAACAGTAGCTATTCCACAGATTTGTTAGGGATAAACAAGTTCCAGATACAAGGAATTTAAAATAGTGTCTGCCATTTCCCATGAACAGTAAAAATATAATTATAACTACTATGCTTACCTTCAGGTTATTAATTTTTAAAACAAATATACTCAACAAGGATCAATATTAGACTACAAAGCACACTGTCATGCCTAGTAAGTCAGCACATCATCAGGAATATACTAAGAAACTATCTCTTGATAATATTTAAATAGAGGCTGAATTGCATCCCTCAGTCTAGGCTAGCTCAGTACAGCACTCCCTCCCCCAAGCAGAGATGTTCCTGTAAGTGACACTAAGTAAGGTAAGAACACTAACCCGGTTTAGACAGGCTTATTAGCAGAATCAAAGGGCAGAATGCAAGTGTCTACAACAGGACTCCCAGGTAAAAGGGTATCTGAGAGTTGTAAAGGCAAGTGTGGCGACACACATGTGACATGTGACTCAGCATTCCAGGGGTGAGAGAGGAGATCTGGAGATCAAGAGCTATTTAGTAGCTACACAGGGAACCAGAGGACAGCCTGAGCTACTGGGACCCACTGTCACTCATAAAAACAAACACAACAAACGCTAACGAACGCTATCGTTTTAACCTTGGCATTATAAAATAACCAGTGCACTAAGTAATTACTTAAGTATTTTATTCTTTTGAAATTGAACTGACTACTGAAGTTCAAACAGCAGTTAGTGCAGAAGAGCTGAGTCCCACAACAGATAACACTGGCTCAGGTCTCCTCATCAGCACCACCTTGGTTTATGTGCACACTGAACCCTGGCTTAAAGGAAGCAACAGAAGAAGTATGCAGGGAAAAGCACATCAATGGCAGACAGCTAAAATGAAGAGGAGGAGACACTAAGTCCAAGTAACAGCTGCCTGCCTTCCCAGCACCAGGCAAAATTCTAGTGACAATTCAATGCACCTGACATCCCAGGAGGCCAATTAGTATTCCAACAAACAGAAGGATTTGAGGCCCGAGGTCACTACTTGCTCAGGATGCCACAGCTGAGATTTAAATGAATTGACCATAGACAGCATGACTTAGATCAGCATCATGTCCCTCAGTTAAACTGCAACTGTCCACGCAATGCTGCCACCTGTCATGCCGGTTGGTGCCAGTAACTTTATAGTGGACATTAACTGACTGAGTCCTTAACTCACGAAGAACACCCTCAAAGCACACCAGTTACCGATTTCAGTATGGAAAAGATAACTGAAAACAGCCCCACTTGGCAGAATTTCCTGAGGTTTGAGAGAGCACTTTCATAGTTACAAATATTATGACATTTTATGGTCTACAGAGATTAACTCCAGATTACCCAGGTTCAAATCTAAGCATAAGCCTTCAAACTCTCATATGCATCTACGGAGGTAACTGCTGGCAATTTAAAAAAAACAAGAGGGGATAAAATACCAAAGCTGAACTGAAAAATTCAGTCTTTGGAAAATGACAATGTTGTGGCTTCAGAGAAACAGCTGACACTGTAGCATATGATAGTGCCGAGAATAACTGTTAGTATCCAGATGATCAAGTCTTTTCACTGTTTTGTTTTAAGACAGGGTTTCATACAGGCCACCTAGACTGGCTCCCTCCAGCTTATGTGGTATCTAATTATATCTCTCTCTCTCCAACTATGGAAAATTATCAACAAAATTAGGGAAATGGCTGAGTCGAGACACAACTAAGCTTGTGCACTAACTTTGATCCCCAGAACCCACGTGGCAGATACTGAACTTCCCAAGTTGACCCACATGAGCATCAAAGCGAGCGCTCATGCATGTACACATACAAGTAAACAAGTAAGATAAATACATTTTTATTTCAAAAGTTAGAATGTTTAATTATGTATTTATATCACATGCACATATGTAATGTTTGCCATAGGAAACTAAGTATCTTGAAAGCAGGATCAGAGAACTCCTAATAAACCCTCTCAATATGTCATCCTAAGCCCAATCTGCTGAATACTGAATGAAGATTAGCTGATGCTGAGTCTACGTGTATAATTAAAAATTTCTGTATATCTTACTATGCTTCAAAGAAATTTAAAAGCTCTTATACTAAATGAAATAAATTGGAACTAGACCACAAGATTATTCACACCAACAGTATTTATTCTTAATTAAGACATTAGAAGCATTTAAGCATTTTTTGGTTCTAATTAAGATGTCATAAGCATTTTACATTTCTATGAAATTTGGATAAAAAAACTATAACAGTGCTTACAAAGATGAGACTGTGTGACAAAAGAGCACAGAGATTTCCCAGGGAGCAAGGAATTACATTACCAAGAGTGAACAAGTTATATTTTGTAATCTCAAAACCGTGAAGTCCATCTACACACTACTGCTTTACTGGTGATAGCTGCAGGATGTATTTAATAGCGCCTTATCTTTAATAAGACAACTATCTACTTGACTCTGAAAATAAAAACCTGTCGTGCATCTTCCTAGCAAATGGCTGTACTATGTTTACTAACATGGGGATTGCTCCACAAGAAAACGCAAAGGCACAGCTCCTGCACGGACAGAGAGGGGTGGATGGAAAACAAGGCTAGAAATACGGCCTCAATGGCTTCTGCTCCCATGTGCCTGGCAAAACTGCACGCTGGCAGCATACACGGCTTACTAGCTCCACTACCCAGAAAGCATTAGGATACTACTAGAGTCACAGAGGCCTAAGATCTATGCACAATCTTTCCTCAGGTGGGTAAATGGCTGCCACTAAAGCAGCCATCAACTTCCCACCTCTTCTCAGGGCATTAGGAAGCACAGGCAACACTGGAATGGCCAGCGATTGGGGATGCATTACTGAGCAGTTAAGTGGAAATGCTATTATGCTGGAAGACTCACACAGCCAAATGACCCAGAGCTGTAGCCAAGAACAGGCTGCCAAAAGCACAGGCGGGAAAATGTAGTTGAGTTTAAGGCATATGGCAAATCAAGCCATCTTTTTCTTTCGCAAAACACCATAAAATTATTAAGCAAACTGCTTTTGGTATGGATTTTTCCAGTTATAAATTCAGGGGGAAAATTACCTTTCAATTTACAATGCCTTCAGGTGCATTAACTGTATTAGTGTGTTTTAACTGCGCTGCAGATAACATACATGGATGTGGATATACTATAACACATCAAAGGCTAGTAAAACTTAAATACCAACAAGATCATTTTCCACTAGGAAGCACAAATGACAGAAAAAAGGTCTGTATCAAAGCAGAGTATAAAATCCTAAAGTGCTGTGTGTGGGGACAGAACAGACAGAAGCAGGGTTATAGCTAAGCTTCCCCTAGAGACGAGCTGGGGTCTCAGACCCAAACAAACCCCATCCACAGGAAACATCACAGAGGGGCAGCGTGCTTGTGCAATTCAAGTGGTAGAGGGCAAAACAGATACTCATTGCCCAGTCACAACCAACCAATATGACACAGGGCTATCGGTGACCTAGAACCAAGTAAACAGTGGTACTGATGGCTACAGCAGCACAACTGGAACTCTACAGTGAACATTCTAAGAGGGACACCAGTAAAATCAATTTGCTTCTTGTTATACGCCATGTAGAACTGGCAGCACCTCTCAGTTACTACCAACTTGGCAGTGCCTGTGGCACCTGCAATCTCACTGCTACACCAACACCATGCCACCCGCCCTAGGAACAGCATGCTCATGGGCTCTACAGCGAGCACATGGCACAGCGCAGCAGCCATGCTCTATCCACACAGCTAAAGGGTCTAACTACAACCACCAAACATGACAAAAACAAAAAACCAACAAACCAACCCTAGAGGAAAACACAATTACCAAAAATGGGGATAAAACATTGTAAATGTGAATTTAAAATTATCATACAGAAGCTAACAAGACAAACAGGAGGGACTTCATTTAAGGAGTTTGCATGAAGAAAGACATCCACATCTTACCACTATCTTGGCTAAGATGCCATCATCGTTTGCATCTAAGGTGACCACAGCCTTGTCCGTCTCAATTTCACATAATGGGTCTCCAGCACTCACAGCTTCACCTAAAAAAACAAGACGAGGTTTGCTTTGTTGTTCTGCTTTTTGAAAAAAATTTAAATTACATTTTAATTATTTGTGTGTGTGTGTGTGTGTGTGTGTATGTGTGTGTGTGTGTGTAAGCCATGGCTGATGTGGGGATGTCTTTCTGTATGCTGTGAATATCAATCTTTAAATAAAAGAGCTGTTTTGGCCCATGACAGGCACCACAGAAAAAGTAGGTGGGGAATCAGAATAGGTAGGAAAAGAGGCAGAGAGTCAAGGCGAACCGCGCCAGCCGCCCATGAAGAAACATGTAAGAAACACAGGTGAGCCACGGGCCACCTGGCAGACAGTTGAATGGAAATGGGTTGAGTTAAAATGAAGGAGCTAGCTAACAAGGTGCCTGAGCCATAGGTCAAACAGCATGAAGTTAATATAAGTGTCTGAGTCATTTTGGGGCCTAAGCAGTGGCGGGTGGCTAAGGGGTCTGGGATGGCAGGTCTGTGGGTCTGGCCGGACGGGGTCAGAAACCTTATTGTAACAATGGCTCCTGTGTGGAAGTCAGAAGACAACTTATGGGAATTGGTTCTCTCTTTCAATCATGGACCAAACTCAGGCCACCAGGGCAGGAGACCAAGTGCCTTAACCCACTGAGCCATCTTGCCAGCCCTATTTTGATCTTTTAAATATAAAAATTAATATGTGTACAACACGAATAACCAAGTATCTGTATTATGGAAACACAAGTAGTTCTTAGTATGTGTTTGTACATGTATGTGGATGTCTTGTGTTTTCTAAAGCTCTATAATATCTGCTATAATAAAAATGATTACAAAGACAGACCTAATATTAAAATGAATTCACACATACAGATAATAACAAATGCATTTTTTCTTTGGGATAAAGATTCCATGTCTTTCTCTTTATTTTTGTTTTCTGAAATGAAGTTACATGTCGTCAATGCCAAGCTTGAGTAGACAAAGATAGCTTTGGATTCCTGATCCTTCTGCCTCTCAGGTACTCTTTGTTTAGTTTTCTTTCCAATGCACAATTACGCACAATTTGACTCTTCCACACTAAGGAATCTAATGTTATGAAAACAATACAGAATCAATAATTGGAACAGAAGCTAAATTTCGGAAAAATTACTATAGTGTTTTCAAATAAATATTTTGAGGTAAAATAGCCATGACAAACACAAAGACATTTATAAAAAATTATAGAAATGAAAACAAAAGTGTCAAAAAAAAAAAGGGGGAAACAATTAAAAACTGTGGGAAAAAAATTCAAGCCACTGAAGCAAGGGACTAATGAGACACAGCAAAAGCATGGCAATGGGAGAAAGCAGGAGAGGGACAGCCTGAGGTTCCCCAGGAGTTTCAGGGACAGGGCTAGAGGGCACCATTCTGAGATTGTATGTTCCCAGTGCTGGACGGTGTCAGCGTGAAGAATTCTGACTAGCATGGGTAAAGGAGTCTTGTGAATGGACAGAGGCCCTGAATAAGGGGATATGTATACATAAAAATTAAACAGGCTTCAATTTTATATATGCTTTACTTTGATGAAAAATTCAGTAGGGAACAAAAGAGTATCAGCTGTATAAACATGAGTCGACATTTGATGACGAGAGACTGCACACTGTGAACAATAGAAAAAAATCTAAAAAAGCTATCAGAGGAAAACCAGGTTACCTCAATGGACTGACAGACTGACAGCTCACGTCAGCAGCTGCAAGAGTCAGAAGATAATGAAGTAACATTCACACTGAAGAAAAAATCGTCTGCAATCTTAGATGCGGCCAATCCATAAGTTAAGAACAAATTGCAAAGTGGCTTTAGGTACATAAAGTATAGGAAAATTTACTAAAGGTGATTACTTTAAAGAGCTCTTACAAAATGTAGTTCGAGAAAGGCAGACACAAACAGGGCAGATGTACAAGAGGACAGGTGGATACAAGAGACAGGTCACCACCGAAGGCACTAAGACTCATCCCCCACTTAAAATGGAGCACGTGGGGATTTTAAAAGTGGACACAAACTCCTAGATAACAGGATAGATAAGGAGAAGGTGTAGGGAGTTGCTTAGTGGGTAGAGTTAAAAGAAAAACAAACTGAATGAAAATTTAGAGATTTAAAAATACAAATAAAATCTACAGCATTCAAAACTCAGGAAAACGGAAAACAACAAAATGTCTAATAGAAAGTGGGCATATAAGTGGAGAACAGAAACAGAAATGTCTGAAAATTTACAGCAATCAGCCCAGTATACGAGCAATCACAATAGGTATAAATGAATTCAAACCATCTGTTATAAGCAGATTATCAAAATGAATACAAAACTAAAATCTTTGCAAATGGGGTTTATAAGAGATAGATCAAAACCAATGAAAAATACAGGGACAGAAAAATATGAGATATATAAACAAACCTACTTACACTGATACTAACTAGTCAGTACAGTAAGAAAATATGAAAGAAAAAACCTAAAGCATTAATAAATATACCATGAAAATTCAATATATACAAACTTAACTGTAGACAGAAGAACAACCAGACACTCAGACCTCAGACAGACGCTGAGAACTTCCAATAGTATTTTAATGAAGTAAACTTAGCTGTGATGCCATTTTCTGAACACCTAAAAGGTCCCTACCTCATCTATCCCCAACGGAAGCTCCTGATCAACTAATATTTATTGAAAAACCTGTTTGTCCACTGAGGATGCTGTAGTGGAAACAAGAGCAAGTTTGTTTGTTCCCTGAAGACTTAGTGATGTCAGCTGGAGACGACAGCAGGGTAAGTTGGAATGTTCTGGGGCTATCTGAAAGGGTCATCAACCCAGATTTTAGAAGGGAAGAGAAGCTTCCGAAGCCTGAAAAGAGCGAGCAAGTGAAAGGGCAGTGAGCCAGGGCCAAGGTTCATACCCAGAGCCCTGGGACGGGAACAAGGCCCCCAGGCACCATCCAGAGCCCTGGGAAGGAAGCAAGGCCCCCAGGCACCATCCAGAACCCTGGGACGGGAACACAGCACTCCAGGCACCTGCCACACAGAAACTTGGGCATGTCAGCAGGGAGAGCCACTCCAGCTTCCCATGTATCTTTATCACAGATGCCCTGGAAGAGTCAGAATTGTTCTATTCCAGTGGACCCTATCCCACGGTTTCTAAGTGAGCAATGGCAAAAACACACTTCTTAGATGCACAGACAATAAAGAAAAATAAATAACGCACTGCTTTCCACTCTTGCTCAAATTCCAACAACTTTTAAAGAACCATGCATACATTTACTTTGGCATGTAAGTTTCTCAGTCACCCAACCGACTCACTTCTGTTTCTGAACCTCTTTGCTAACTTGAACAGAATCACAAACTGTCTCAAAAAACACTTCACTGCTAATACTTTGTCCTATTTACTAGTCATAAGATTCTTCATAATAGAATTTATTTTGTGTTTTCTGCCTCACCTCATTCCCAGTCTCATGCCAATGTCCCCCACTTAACTTTAGATCAAGATGCTTTAGGTAAAAGACTGCAGTAACTTCAGGAATCGCTAGGTCCCCATAAGGAAAATGTTAAGTTATTCTCTACATTTACTTGGTTATAACATTTGGTTTGCAGCAAGTCTATAACATCTGAAAAAGACATTCTTTTTCTTTCTTTTTAAAGCCATATCTATATTAGCATAACAGACTATGTCAGCAATATGAACATGCTGAGAGACCAAGGGAGCATGTGATCAACAGAGCAGGACATAGAAAAAACAGTCAGTCACTGAACCACAGAAGAGTTTAAAACAGAATTATCACACGAGGAAGCACTGACTGTAATGACCATGAGCCTGAAGCTCTAGTAATAATCACCGTGTATGCCATCAGGACATTTGAGACTGAGCAATGAGTTCCAAGGATCCAAACCCAGGGCTCTAGTATGGATCAGCACTGGGCTGCCGGCAGAGTGCTAACAATGAGCCTCTGCCAACCCCACCAAGTTACTTATCTCTTCAACTTTCAATAAGATTTTGAATGTGTGGCTATGAAAAACAACAACACAGACCTGAAAGTTTTATATTAACACTTCACATACATACACCTTAAATAACATTTTGCAACAGTTCCTGTTAAAAATTAAGTTACAAGTATATTTCAAGCTAATAATCCATTAAATAATCAAGATGCAGCCTCCATTCTTATTCCACAGTCTGCCATTTAAACATCCATGTTAAAGGCACACACACAAGCATTGGCTACAGCGAAAGGTTCAGTTCCACAGCAGTTTATGTTCTAGTGGGTTATTCTTAGCTGAGGCTCACAGCTGGGTTCTCAGCACCACGTGGCTGGGGGCAGAAGATGGCAGCTCCTCTGCTTCCTGTCCCGTCTCCTCCTGGTCCACGTCAGTGCTGGAGGTGGAGCGAGCCCAGAGCGAGAGTGCGGGCCCCAGGAGGGGCCAGAGCAGAGGCCTGCCCGGGAGCCGCTCCCCGGCACCGAAGCCAGCATCATCATTCTGGTCCTTCTGTCCAGATGGGCAGCTGACAGAACTGAGGATGAGGTCCAAAGAGGTGCCCCTCTCTTTTAAACATGTCCCAAACACAGGTAATGCTCACGGTCATTTTATTAACAAACACAATCCCCTGGTTCCTACAAAACAATTTTGTTCTACCAAAACTGAAAACTAGACATGTGTTTAAAGATTTGTGCGAGGACAGCCAACTGTTATGAGTAGAGCCAGTCAGTCAGATCTGCATGAGATCAAGAAGAATGTGCTCTTTAGTGCGACAGTGAGTCACAACGACTACCAGGCTGGTAAAAGAAAGCAGTCAGACAGAAACACTGAGGAGAGAGCAAAGCTAAGAGACAGGACAATCAGGTTGGCAACAGCTGGGGCTAGGAAGGAAGTGGCTGTATCAGACAACAGGTGTCTTTGGGGGTGAGTGATGCTCTACAACTGAACTGAGGTGACAGTCACATCATCCACACTTCATAGAATTGTGTGCCAAAAATCAATTATTATGCAATGTAGACTATAAAACTGTCAAAATAGTGCTGTACTGAACAAGGGTTACTGTGAAATTCCCTTTTCAAAATTTTCCGCTTTAGCATCACAAACAGAAGCCTATCCACTCTGAGGACTCCAGCAGCCCCTACTCAGAGGAGGAAGCTGCCTTCAGACACAGCATCCTTAAGAACCACTAGTTAAAGATCATCTTCGACTTACACAAAAGTGTGATACAGTCACAGTTCTCAGTCACATGGGCTAAGGAAAGGCATGAGGTGCTAGCTCTGCCTGTGCCATCCAGGCATTGCCCTACTCACCTCTGCACCATTATCTCAGTTCCGTTTTCTTCCAGAGTTTCAGGTCAGAGCAGAAAACAGACTTTTACAAAAAGTAAGAAACAGAATCTTTAAAATACACTTGATTTTTCAACTAAGGCAAAATAAAATATGCTCACTTTACACAAAAAAAAACAAAAAAACACTGAAACACATCCCCACACAGGAAACTATCAGTACAGCTCAACTATCTTTCAACAGACTGGAAACATGGATATAGCTTAACATTTTCAAAGCACCTTCTCTAATTAATTGTATGGTATTTTGACTCCATTCTCAGACTGAAATGAAGTAATATAATACAAAATAACTATTCTGACTCATTCAAAATATGAAACTAACATATGCTCTCATCTTACTTTTCTGTAACTCAGAGAATGAAGCAAAGCTGAGTTCTGCTAGAATGCTGAAGCCAAGCTTTAATCCCTCCATCCCAGAGTGAACAGCACAGTGGACACGTGAATCTGGGAGCATCCCCTAGCTTCTAACACACAGCAACACTGTCAGGCCTGGCTGTAACTACAAAACCTCAGACTTTCAGGAACCCTAAAGCTTGTAAGATCATACTCTGATTACAGGGTATGATCGAGTCTTTCCTTGAAATTTCAACCTTCTTACATGTTTTAAATTCTAAATTAAGTGTTTATATCATGGGTATTGTCAATAAAATATTGTCACTATCAAACAAAAGCAGTGAATAAAAACCATCTATCAGACCTCTTGTTTTCAACACAAAGTACAAATAACCGAGGTACTGTAGATGTACTGTAGTCAGCACATCGGATCATAGTGGCAACAATCTCTAAAGGATTCCTGAATTACCGAGAAACAAAGAATAAGAATGGTCTCAATTACTTCTAATATATTACCATAACTCCCCCCGCCCACACACACACAAGCTAGCTTAGCACATAATTTTCAGAGCAAACTGCAGGGAACTATGCTCTAGAATATTAAAATGCATCACTGCCTGCCAGACATGGAAGGAGTACCTGGTTGGCAAAGTCGGGCAAGATGGCTGACCTGTGCTCATCCTGCCTCCTGATCACAGCACCCACTGGGAGTACCTCATCAGACTGCCAGTGAGCTGCAGCACTCACATTTACCGGCCTGCATATTCTCAAAGTCTGAAGGAACTTAATCTTTTGAATTATTATTTAGGGGTGCTAACACCCTGCAGTAATGAATATGAAAACAGACAAAGCTCTAAGTCGTGAGGTGAAGAAAGCTAAAATAGACTCCCCTGGATCACATCACTTATAAACACAGAACACTCTCAGCCACTGGTGATATTTTAAAGATGGAAGCAGTCAGGTAGAGACAGTCTTCAAGTGCTTCAGCGAAGCATTGGTTTTGGTTTACACGACTCGCAAAGCTCTGGAAAGCACTGTCAGATGCTTCTTTGAATATTTTCTGCCATCCATCTTCTCCTTTGGCCCTGCTGGAGGTGTCTCTAACCTCCTACCGCTTTACCTTCTTGTGTGGCATGGAACTCTTGGTCTTCTGTTCACAAATCTTCTGCTCAGTTATGACATCATACCTCACCCAACTTTCACTGCTATATTCTGATTTTATGGGCAACAGTTTTCATGACTAAAACTTCCATTTGGTGTTTTCTCTGCCTAATATTTTTGCATAGCATGTCTATGTTGTCATTTTAAATTCCTTCTCTTATATGTTTAATAAATTCACATTCATATATTTTGAGTTTAATAATTCCAACTAGTGGCAGATCCTGGAGGTGCAGTCTTACTGCTGGCTATGTTAACTGAGTTTCTCTCTTTAGATGACTGCTTCTGCACACATCATTAAACTTGAGATTAAGTTCACAGCAAATGGGACTTGATCTTGGAATCCTGCATGGATTATAGGCTGTGTCCCACCAGGATGGTTTTGGCCAGATAACTTAAAGGTATTAAAAGTTGAAGACCCTTTGCTTCAGACAGTGAGTTCTCACTCACAAAGTCTCAAGTACTGTTAAATTTGAACCCCAAGACCTCCCAAGGTTAGCCCCTGAGAGAAAACTTTTAAGACAATTGGCATTCTCACTCCAAAAGACTGTCACTTCAACAATAACTGTGCTGTCCACAGCACTAAACCCTGCCCATATGCTGACTCACACTGTCACCAACCTACATGTTATGCTCCAACTTCAATTCCTATAACACGCTGAGCACCCGCCTTCAATGTCTAACAAGGCTCTCAAAATCAACCAGGTTTCCTTCTTCCTACCTCTTGACCAGTTCAAACATCTGTTTCCTTCTCAACAGTCCCAGAGCCACCACTCAAGCCCAGGAGGGCACATGGCTCTACTTTCTGGTCCCTGCTCTGGGGAGACTCTTAGTGTTGTTTTCTCTCTCTCTCTCTCTCTCTCTCTCTCTCTCTCTCTCTCTCTCTCTCTCTCTCTCTCTCTCTCTCTCTCTCTCTCTCTCTCTCTGTCTCTCTCTCTCGTCCATTTATTCTATAGGGATTAGTTCATCTGTAAAGCCTTCCAAAGGCTCTACCCAAGTACTCACTAATTAACTGTTACAGTGGCTGCCCATACTGCTCAAAACCAGTAAAGGAAACATACTAACACCCAAACACATTCCTCAAAAGGAAAAGAGCTAAGAAGTGTAATATCCAAGACCATTAGCCATAATACACACACTCCTTTACCTCCATTCCACCCTGATCTATATGACCAAACTTCTGCTGTGAGGCCCATTCTGTCATGCATCTTCTTGACTTTCCTAATACTCACTCCCCCCCCCCCCCCCCAAAGAAAGGCGGTCGTCGTAAACTACCAAGCTCACTTGGTAAGATCATTTCTGGCATGAACCGTACGCATGGCAACCGTGGTAACTGTTGCTACTCAAAAGTACCAATTGTTGTTTTTACTCTTTTGGGGGGCCCACCACCCAGCCCCCAAATAAGTCACTCAGGGAGGCTTCTTAACTATAAATGCCCAGCCTTAGCTTGGCTTGTTTCTAGCCAGCTTTTCTTAGATTATCCCACCCATCTTTTGCCTCTGGGCTTTTACCTTTGCTACCTCTGTGTATCTTACTTTAACTCTTACTCCTCAGCTGGTGGGGTTGCTGGGTGGCTGGTCGCTGGTGTGCTCCCCTCCTCTTGCTACTAGATCCTTTCTCTTCCCAGATTTCTCCTTCTACTTACTCTGTCTCCCAGTCCTGACTATCTTTTCTCCTGCCTTGCCATTGGCCATTCAGCCCTTTACTAGACCATCAGAAGTTTTAGACAGGCACAGTAACACAGCTTCACAGAGTTAAACAAATGCAACATAAACAAAAGTAACACACCTTACAATAAAATTCAGGACTTCAACTTTGTGAATCAAAATTCTCCAGCACCCTTTTACTTTCATTTTTAATTATTTTCAAATATGTTATGGGAGTTCTCATGTACTTTCCTTTGAGGAACTTTGAGCTGACTTTGAAGAATGAAAATGTATAAAATAGCAGCCTCTTTAAACAAAATAATTTTTTGGAAAAAAAATCCTTGCTTCCATGGAACTAAACTATAACTATACTCCCCCAAATGCAGTATTTTATAACAAAATCTATGTCTGGTTCCAGAGAAAGTCCCCCACCCTCAAAGTTCGAGTATTTAGACAAAAGTCCCCATTTCCCCAGAGGCCTGAAATGGGTTCCTGCTTGCTAAAAAGGGGGTTATTCTGGCAAGAGGAATTTGCTCTTCCATTAACATGTAACTTGTCAAGGTCAATGCAGCTTCATCAATCCCTGACCACAAGCCATACCCCAGCTCACTTGCTCCCTTTCTCCCATTTAATCCTTTGTATAATTATAGAGTAAAGAGTGTAGCCTTTCTTTAATAACCTGGCAGTCATCTTGATTCTCCCTCAGATCCCGTCAGTCTCCTCCATCCCTCTCAGACTCCACACCTCTTTGTTGGGACCTGAATCCTGATGGACTCCGATTTCTCAACTACACACCTGCCCACCCTCCTCCTGGTCTCCACACTTCCTGTCAGTAGCAGAAGTGACATTACAATGCTAGACCTCCGGGAGTCAGAAAATAACTGCAGAGTTGGAATCCTGGTCCACCCTCAATGCTGCATATACTATTCAATGAACACTAGCCTGGACCACTTAACATCAGTGTTTGCTCTAAAGCCATCTACATCACATGGGGATGCCCTCAAAAGTTCTTTCCAGAGCTGCACTTGCTCTTCCCTCCTGTGCTCTTTTAATACTTGTGTGGCCGGCCCTCGAGACAAATACTACGACTGTGCAGCCAGTTGCCTATACTTTCTTTATATGTCCAATGATTTTGAATACAGACCAAAGATCTGTCCTCTTTCCTCAAATGTGTGAGCACGAACAAAGAAAAGGAGAAGACAGCTAGAAAGTATGTAATAAGTGGCCAATATCTGGAGGGGTTATTTTTACTATCAATGAAACAATGACCAAGAGATGGGAAACGGAAAAGCCAAGTCCAGAAAAAGAGGGTCTTTCCCAGCTTCCTTCACATTGGTGTTACTTTCTTCCCCTTACCTGTCGTAAGAGCTACAGCATACTCACCTCCTTGGCTTGGAGATTCAGTCTTTCTTTTAAGTACCATGCTAGACACTTGAGGTCTGACAAAAGGCTGCTACATATAGTAGATAAACACAACTTTAGAAACAGCTTTGTATCAAATGTTCTTAATAATTTAGTAACACCAAAATTCAAATTCATTTGATGCTTTAAAAAAAACTGAAGAGTGGTTTCTCACTTTAGCATATATTCCAGAAGTACTAAGTTCACTTCCAAAATACATACGCTATTACAAATTTTCCAACATACCTAAAAGTAACAAGGAAAATTCATGATGTCACATCCTCAAAAGGCTCATAAGCAGTCTTATTTCACTCAGCCCTGTCCCTAACCTCAGAGCTCCCACCTGTGTCATTTTAAAGATAATCACAGACATAGCATCATTTTATACACAATAGTCCTAGCTTCTGGAGATAACTACAGCACCATTAAACTTTCAAAGAGAACAGTTCCTTCACAGCATCCAGCCTTAAAATACAGCCAGCTGCTGCTGTTCTTCTGTTTTGTATGCAACCCACACCAAAGTTCAAGTTCTCAGACCCATGACCTCACTCTCATCTCATTTATTCTGTAAAATATTAGGCGGACACTCACCACCAATCCATCACCCCCAGGACTGTTTGGAGCTCCTTCAGTCAGTCTATTAGGTATTTATAGGCAAATTTACTGGCATTTAAGATAGCATTACCTGCAACCAGATATATAATCAGGTTCACCTGTTTTAATTTGACTCAACATCAGGGCTCTTTCACATTTTAATTTTGTTTTATGATCATCCAAAATATGTATTTTTCCAAAGTAAAGGGAAAAAGAAAGCTCTAATCAGAGACATCTACCTTTGGGGCTTCCTGTCTCCCCGATCACAATCACTTGCTATTTTTAAGCTGTTCTCTTATCCTTCCCTGGGTGCTGATCCACGGCCTGACACCTGCTAGGCAGTGCTCTACCACTGACTCTACCCACAGTCCTAGGGGCTAAAGCCTGGGCTCTGTCTTTGCTTTGGATGAATTGTGCTCCCTTCGTCTCTACCCTACTAGTGTTCACTGACCATCACTCCACACATTAAAAGGAGGTAGTGTTCTTCTTTATATAGTTAGAAACACCGTAAGAAGAAGCCAACAGCTCTCATCCTGACCACCATGTAGGCTGCCTCCATTTTCTGTTATTGTAACAGGGCTGTAATAAATAGCCTCACGTGGTATGTTTTGTCTTATTTTTACCAGTGTAACATGGAGATAAGTTCCTGGAAACAGAGTTGCTGGGCCAAAGAATAAACATAAACATAATCTTTCTAGACATTGTAGATTCTTGGCATTTAGACTATTTTGCACTCTGAGGATTATTTGAGAGCACCCATTCCACCATTCCAGCCATAGATCAAATGTCAAACTTCTACACTTCTGCACAGAACAGCAAAACATGCTCTTTCGGTAGCACTTATTTGCTTTATCAGTATACAGATTAAACATCTTTCGGTCCACATTTGAGAGCAACTTGGAACCTTTTTACTCTAACCCACCTACTTATACAGTGAATTTTTTAGGAGTTTTATACTGCATGATATAAGCTACAAATATTTTTTCCAATTTGTCATTACATTCTTTTTATCTGACTTACCATGTTTTCTGTTATACAAACACATTGTTTTGTTTTACGTGTATGAGTGTTTTGTCCACACGTATGCATGTGTACCACCTGTGTTCCTGGTGCCCATAGAGGCCAGAAGAATGTGTTGGATTCCCTTAAACTGGAGTTACAGACAGTTGTGCGCTACCATATGGATGCTGGGACTCAAGCCTGAGTTCTTCCCATGAAAGAACCGTCAGTGCTCTTAACTGTTAAGAATTTTTCTCAAGCCCTAAGAAATTAATTCTTTCAGTAATTTTAACACTTGTTCCCATTTTGCCCATGGCTTCTGAGAGAGGAATTCCCAACACTATCAGCTAGCTGTAGAGGACTCTACCAAACTTTTTCCTAGTACTTGCAACAAATGTTTTTATTTTTATATGGATCTGACTTGTTTGTAATTTAGTCTCGACACAATACAAACAATGCATCTGATATTGCGTAGTTTTTAAACTCAAACACCTATGAGTATATACTGTCTCATTTCTATTCAGTTCAAAGTCTGTGTTCTGAAGCAGCTATCACAGTCTTTACCAAAGAGCCCGAGGGCCCACACCAGCAAGTCACACTCCTCCACCACTGCTGCTGTTTCTTTAAGAGTTTTCCTTATATTCCTATTTATTTGTTCTTTCTAATGAGAGCACCTCTCAACTTCCCTAGCTCCAGAAAAACATGCAGACACATAAAAGTACAATTAAGATTATAAATTAAGCAGGATAATGATTTTGAAACCAAAAGACATGAAAGAGATTAAATGTTGAAAGGGAAAGTTTTGAACGGTCATTATTTGAAAGTGAAAAGACATGGTTTAACCCAGAAAGCTCTGCTATACCAATATGGGAAAGCTCTAATTCATAAACTCACACCAAGCATAAAAGAAACATATCTGCTTCCTTTATATCATGAATTACACCATCTACATGTGCAATGGGAACAAAATGACCAAGCAAGCAGGAAAGACATTAGGAACACGTTCCTCACCTTCCTTTTTCAGCCATTTCATAATGTTTCCTTGTTCCATAGTAGGAGACAGCGATGGCATTAGGATCTTAATAGGATCCCCTGAAATTAAAGGCAGAAAAGATTAAACAAAATACACACACACACACACACACACACACACACACGTTCCTCACAGTCTACTGAGAGAAGAGACTATGTAAAAAAATAAAACCTCAAGTTTAATAGACTTAATTAGAATACTTCCAGTTCTCTTTTCATGAACAAAAGACAAGAAACAAAATCAAAACAGAGTTCTAATGTCTTACAAAATAATAATTGAGATCAGACATTAAGAAGCTGGTTGTTTTAATTTCTTCCAATCTAATGCTATTCAATCTGCAACTGTTGTTGTCAAGAGGAATGAGCAGGAACCTTGTCAAGGGTGATTGGGCAGGAAAATCTGGGCAGACCTCAGATCCCAATAGGTTATCTAAAAATGCACCCTTGACCCACATGATCTCTTAGTGAAGTATAGCTAAGGAACTACTTTCTCATAAAGGCATCTAAAGGAGACACTACTCAATCACCCAACACCCTTCCCAAGAGTCTTCACTGCTGAGGGACTCACCAGAAGAACATGTGACTTTTATACTACAACTTATATGAAAGCCATTCCAGTAGAATACCAGAGCAACCAACGCCACTGCAACAGTCTCCCACAGAATGTCTGTCTCCTGTCCTGATGAACAGTCTCCCACAGAATGTCTGTCTCCTGTCCTGATGAACAGTCTCCCACAGAATGTCTCCTGTCCTGATGAACAGTCTCCCACAGAATGTCTCCTGTCCTGATGAACAGTCTCCCACAGAATGTCTCCTGTCCTGATGAACAGTCTCCCACAGAATGTCTCCTGTCCTGATGAACAGTCTCCCACAGAATGTCTCCTGTCCTGATAAACTCTCGAGGACTGCAGCGCAGCCCACACATTCCAAATACAAAGAGAATAGAATATGATTTCCCCTTCTCTGTTGGTGTTGCAGGGTTAAAAGCAAGAGGATATAACACAGAGGCTTAATTTCCTTTTGGAAACCTAATTTATTTTACTGTAGTTTCAAATGGAGAATGTCTATGGCTTCATGGTAAAGGCATTTTCAGCCCTTTCAAGGCATGGAGTCAGAGGAAAACTGTCCGCTCTCCACTCCTCTCTTAAAAATCGGGGAAAGCATAAGGAGCCAAGTCCTCACTTCTTTGAAGAATTTTCTGGTTATAGGAAATGTGTGTTTTCCTCTTGGGTCTTCCATGGGCTAGGTGTTAATCAATCATCTTTGAAGGGCAGATCCATGGGTACATTTCTTTCTTTTCCAGTCACTGGGGCTCTGTGGGCTTGAGGCAGCACTTCACACCCAACCTCCCACTGGCAACCAAAAAAGCCCAAAGTCTAGATACGAGGCTGTACTGAGAAGTCCAAGCACAGGTGGCCTCAGATATTAAGCCATTCCCTATCCAACTAATCATTCGGTGTTTAGACTCTACCTACCCATCTGATCTCCATTCACCCGACTTTTAACTGGTATCAGTGTTAAAAGGCCAGACATGGACTGACCATGCATAACAACAGCCTAACAATGAGTCTACACTGCACTCCCTGTCGACATTTCCACTTTCTTCTCTCCTTCCTTCTTTCTCTTCCCTCCTTCCCTTCTTCCTATTGAAAAGGAGTGTTTTAAATGCAGCAGAGGACAGCTACTTTCAAGTGTATTATGATGGAAATAAATATGGACTGGAGAGCTAGCTCAGTGGTTAAGAGTTTGCTGTTCTCCCGGAAGACCTGGGTTTGAGTCCCGGAACCCATGTGACAGCTTCTAAACATCTATAACTCTATCTAGTTCCAGAGTATTTGATGACCTCATCTGGCCTCGGGGCTCTAGCCATACATTTAGGTACACAGACATTCATGCAGTTAGAACATCCATAGACACAAAATAAAGTAAAAGAAAAATAATAAAAAAATATGAGGGGAAAATAGATTCAATGGGTCTCCTAATTCCAAATCTATTATTAAGGTATTGTTATTTGGAAAGAGCCCAGAGAACATATACCATTCAACTCCTATCCACTTGGGTTTCATTCACAATCAGCAATAATTTAATTTAATTGCCAACTGAACACTAGTTGAGATGCAAATTATAACTACAAAGTAGCTCAAATAGTAAATCAATCCTTTGTGCACTAAAAGCAGCACATTAGGATTCTAGACAGGTAGAAATATCAAAGGCTTATGTACCCACCTCAATACTCTGTCATCTTGAGACCATCAAAGTCAACATAGGAGTCTACTCAGAGACCACATTGTGTGCGTGTGTGAATGCTAACCTACTGAAGCATTAGTAATGCAAGTCTAATTCCAGATTGTAATGACTGTACACTTGTAGTTATGAAAATTTCAGCAAGTGTTCAAAACTTAATCCATGAGACACATTTGAGGTAATGAGTTTTAAACCTCAGATCATGCTGGGTGTTGATGACCTTTTCACAGCTTGCTAAACAAATGAAGACATCTGCCTAAAGAATATTTATCAAGCTCAACTCTCAACATTCACTTTTTAAACTCAGGGGCAAATGTGCTTCGAAAATAGGAAGGCATAAACACCCTTACTTCTAAATAGCACCATGGTAGGAAGCAAGCTTTTTAAAAAGCATAGCTTCAAAAAACACCCCAGCACATCGCTCTTATTAAAAAGTTCAAGCCCAGCATAATGGGACAGGATGTCATGATCATATGTATATTAATCTGCCAAATAGAATTCCACTCCAGAGAGGTGAAATAAAAGGACACAGTGCTCCCACAATCAGATGCCAAGGGATGACAAATATTAAATCAGTTCTCTCAAAACAGACTCTCTAGTATTTTTGCACTTGGTTCAGATGCCATGATATGATCAACTCGTATTATTATCTTCTATGGTAATCTCTCGCCTAAGGGACCTTTACATTTCCATTACGCCTGACATTAAAGACTATATTATGAAATGTGTGCACTTACTAAGCTTTATTTTCCAAAGTATAACATCAAGAACTCCAAAAAGAAAAGGAAAAGCATAACCATTCCTCACATATCACCTTTTACGGGTGACCTGGAAATGCTTCTCTGAATACATGACAATGAAACGTAAAATCCTGCAGTAGATCATCATCCTACTCTCCCTGAAGGTGACAAGAAGCAGTTACCCAGTGCTGTCTCTTGACTGACTGTGCTGGCTTCCTACAGATGTGCCATGTCCTCTGACTATAGCCTGTCTGCAGACACTGACTTATTAACAGGCACACATGTTCCATCCCAAAAAATCCTCTTTGGTTGGAACATTGAATACTTCTTTCTTTACTTGATGGAAAGTAAGCATACAATAATAAACCAAACCTTAGCTAGCAGGCCAGCACCTCCCTGGAAAGGGACTAACCTGCACCCATGCTATTTCATTCACATTAGACAGTATTCATGACCTCCTTCCTTGTTAGAGTAAACGGTACATTTCACGACTCCTCTCAAACTGAAAAGGCTGTGAAATGTGCATCATTTCCTCCTACTACCAAGTGCTTAACCAGCAGTGAGAGGAAAGGAACTGTGAGGACAAAGGAAGTCAGGGTTTTGCTCAACTGGATATGCCAGCTTATTTAAAATAATACTTAAACATTTAATATTTTGCTAGAATTTAACCTTTTGTTAATTCTTGCTCCTTTTTAAGAACCAGTTAGGATATTTCTAGCTGGTTGATAAGTTAGCCAATATATAGAAGTTATAAAGCACTACAAACATTGAGATGACCACAGTCTGTGTATTTCTAGCATTTTATTTCAAAACAGCAACTTTTAAGCGTAAATGTCTCAAAAGCCATTAAAACCATTTCACTGCCTTTCTGTCTCATAAGAACACCACAATAAATGACAACTACGTGGACTGTTGTTGCTTGATATATAATGAGGTGTATGAACAATTTATCACCAAATTGAAGTAATTTCTTTAGTTCTTCAAATCTGCTCTGTCAATTTTCCTTAAGCAAAATTCTGACTTTAATTTTAAATGTGGCACAATAATCTGATTCTATTTAATTTTCCTAATGTGTATTTTTATCCTGGCAAAAAAAAAACAAAACAAAACAAAAAAAAACCCAAAAAACAAAACAAAACAAAAAAACAAAAAAACTTGTATTTCAGCAAAATCAATTATATTGAAGATTTAAATTCATGATATATACAGGAATTCCAAAAGGTCACTGGATTAACAGAGAAATCAACATAACAAAATCTTACAATACAAATGCAGAACAAATTGCTTTGTGGTATTAATGTGAAGCAGATCTAAGTTCCACTGCAATAATGAAAATAACTGAGCACACTGGGCAGTTTACATGCAGTACAGCCATGTGGAACACTCCAGTCCCTTTACTGGACTGTTACCTAAGCACACAAAAACCATGAATGGATAGACAAAGACAACAGTAAATGGTCCAGTACTTTCTTAGCTCCAGCGAAGGACCTCACTGACAAATGCATCGCAACTGCTGCACAAATAAAGCAGCCCTGCCATCTTCAGGCTGAATGAGGGAAATAACAGCAAGACTGCAGCAGTGAATAAAGGCAGTTTCAGTGTCACTTGAAAATAAATGACTGCTTGCCAGCTTCCTCTGTGCCTCACTGTTTGGCTGTGGTGCTGGCAGAACAGACTGAGACATCTACAGCCTGTGACAGAAACAAATATACAACAGTATGTATGACAACAGCAGTTACAGGGCTCGCATGGCAAGCTAACAAACACCCCAAAGGGGACGCTAATCTATGAGATCACACCCGGGTGCTACTCACTCTTCTGCAAGTAAGCAAAGACTAAAGTAACGCATCTAAGTGACAACAGCTATTCAGTTCTAGCCAGCAGGGCTAGTACAGGCACTTTTAATTGTTCCTTTAAAAATAAGTTTGGGAATATATTTAAAGAACTTCCCTCTTCCTCACAAAGCTTACCTACCACTGAGGGAAATGTCCTTGCTTTTGTCTTTGACAACAGAAACCAGAGAGAAAATGGAGAACAACGGCACACCGTTTTTGAAGTAGAAAAATAAACAGTTGCCTAAAAATCCACTAAATGGACCCTACAAAGCCGTGTCAGGGAGGGGGCTGTGCCCAGGGGTGCCCAGAGCTAGGTAATAATCCCAGCCCCATTCAATGGCATACCAGAGAGTCCTTTCTCTGGAGGGGATTAGGAAGGGGCCTTTGGGATTTATGGTAAACCTATCCGGTTTATGACATACAAAAATGAAAAATTAAAGACAACAGAAACATTAGCTGATGTACTTGTATTAGGTAAAAAACTTTTGCAGGACAGCAAGTCCTGCAGGAAATGCAAAACAAAGGTAACAAGCTTTAAAATATGGGATGGATTATGGTCAGTCCTCTCAGGGTGGGCACAGTATATGTTTAACACAGCAGTGTCTAGGAAATGAACTGAGAAAACAAGATAACTACACCCAGTAGCAAAAATACAAACCTCTACTGCCCAGAAATCATCCACAATGTCTATAATTCAAGTAAGAGAATGCCAGAAGAAAGATCAGAGGCAAACCTATGGTTTTTAAGGAAGATGCCTGAAGAAGTGGGAGACATGGGCAGAAATCTATGGGGTGATAAGCCTCTGTTGGTATTTGGCCATAAGGATTATTGTACTAACATACATAATACTAATATAGTGTGTATTATTGTACTAAATGAGATGTTTCCTATTCAACAAGTATATGCATATTAATAAAACATTTAACTTTTAAAGGCAATAAGAATAGAGTAGGACTAAATTACCTGGGTCAAACTGCAGCTCCTTCACCTTTAAGTTGATTTATTATCTTGTACCTACCTCACCTTCCTCTTTTGTGCAGTCACAATACAGATTTTTATAAAGAAATTAGGTAATATATGTAAAATCAATGGCCCTGGAGAAGACTAAGTCTCAACTATGTATTATTGACAGCTGGTGTATTTTTGATACCCACTTAGAAGATGGATCCCAAAGGTATATGATTCCTTTCTGGAGTAGTGAGAGATGGAGTCACAGGTGCCTTTCGACTTTCCAGCCTAAACTCTCCCTGTCATCCAGCTAAGGGACATTAACCTCTGTATCTGCTCTATTTCACCTCTATGCTAACTATAGCTCTCACTAAAATCACTGGCAAGTTTATCTCCAGCGTTTCATACAGGCTACTAGAGCTGAAAGTCAAATGGTAGTGACAGCTGGACGACATGTCAACGCAACAGCAACAAAATGGGACTTTAATAGTTAAAATGAAAATTTTCATGGTACATACATATGATTTCTTGTGATATAACAAACCTTTAAAAAAAGAAATCTGTGTTAAGTAAACAAGGCAAGAGGAAGAGAAAAAAAATATGGCAGATAAAGGAAAAGCTTATACAAAAAAACAGACTGCAGAGTAATGAACGTCAAGAGGGCCTTTAAGCTACAATAGTATGTTGGGGTGGCCTCATAGACTTCTACAGCATGGCTTCTTAAATTTTTCCCATTCACAATTCCTTTGCATCTGATAAATTTTTATGCAACCCTCAGGTATATTTTTATAGGTTTATAAAATAAGTATTAGCATTGGTCAAAGGCGGTACATGCCTGTACAGGTTCCATAAGTTCAAGATTATTCTTTACTTTAGGGTGTACTGAGAATTAAGCGTTAGTGGAGAGACAAAAGACTATGTCTCCAAAAAAAGGTATATAATCAACCATTTATTGATAATGAATCAAAAGGCGGACTGAGGGTGGCACAGTTGGTAGAGCATTAAAAAAGTGAGGACCTGAGTTCACATTTCCAGAACCTACAGAGTCGGTGCCAGTAGGAATGTCCGCATCCTTCACCAGTAATCGTGAAATAGAATCAAAGAAAATACAAAGAATCAATAATTCTAAGAATGATTCTTTGAGAAGATAAACAAGACTGACAGACCCTTGGCCAAACTCACTAAAAGAAAAAAAAGAAGAGACTTAATTTAACAGAATCATAAAGAAACAGGAACTAGTTAAAACCTGTACTCTAGTAAAACGGAAAAACCTAAAAGATATGGATACATTTCTAGATTCAGCCAAACCACCAAAATCCTACCAAGAAGTCAACAACCTAAAAAGACCCACAGTGAATGAGGAGATTGAAATAATAATAATAAGCCTTCCAGTAAAAACACTAACAACTAAGCTAGAGCCACATGGATTAACAGCAGAATTCTACCAGACATTTAAAGACCTACAGCCAGGCCTTCTTACACTATTCAAAAATCAGCAAGGGAAAGAGCAAACTCAAAAGCCAGTGTCATTCTAATATGAAGACCAGGTAAAGACACAGAAACAAAGAACTACAGGCTAATTCCCTGATAAACAGAGACTCAAAATGTTTCATAATGTACTTGCAAACCAAATACAGAGATACACCAACAGACCATCCATTATGACAAGGTTGGCTTTATTCCTGAAATACAGGGATGACAACATATGCAAGTCAATGACTGTAATAAACCACATAAATGGACTTTAAGACACAAATCACATGATCACCTCAATAGACAACAGAAAAGCCTTTGACAAAACCAACATGCTTTCATGATAAAATTCTTAGAGAACCTATGACTGGAGACAATATGCCTTGATGTAATAAAAACTACGTATGAGAAACCCATAGCCAATATCATCCTAAACAGAAAAAGTTTGAAGCAATTCTACTTAAGCCAGGAACAAGACAGGAACATCACTCTCTTCACACCTTTCCACTATTATGCTTGAAGTACTAGCTGGAGCAATAAGGTGTGAGAAAAAAATTAAAGAGATACAAATAGGCAAAGAAGAAGTTAGCTATTTGCAAATGGCATAACTATATATTAGATCTCAAAACGTCTACCAAAAAACTTCTAGAAATAATAAATTCAGCAATGTGGCAGAATACAAATCAGCTTGCACAAATCAATAGCTTTTCTGTACACCATCAACGCACAGAGAAGAAGGTCATGGACACTTCCCATTCACAACAGCCTCAAAGGAAAAAAAAAAGGAAATAAGCCTAACCAAAAAAAAATGGGGCGACATCTCACACTCATAGATTGGCAGAGTTGATATTGTGAAAATGACCATTTACCAAAAGCTATTTACCGGCTCAATACAATCCCAATCAAAATTCCCACTCATCTTTCACAGAAACAGGAGAAAACACTCCTAAAATTCATACGGAACCACAGAAGACCCTGGATAGGCAAGAAAAATCTGAACAACAACAACAAAAAATACTGGAGGGATTACCATTTTTAATTTTAATATATATTACAGCGCTACAGTAATAACAAAATATATATACGAGCATGAAAGATGCAGAGTAATGCTGAAGACCCACATGAAAACATGTAACTCCAGCCACTTAATATGTGATAAAGCTGACAAAGAACAGGAGCTAAAGAAAGCATCTTCAACAACGGAGATGAGAAAACCTGATGTTCTTATGCAAAAGAATGGAATTACACTCATATCTATCACCTTGAACAAAGTCCATCTTGAAGACCAAACTGTGAGCTGCCAGAGGAAAACATAGGCAGTGACCGTATAATAGAGGCAGGTGTAGGAAAGGACTCCCCAATAGAATCTCACTGCTCGAGAATTAAGGCCAACAACTGACAAACAGAATTTCAAAAATACTAAAAAGCTTCTGCACAGCTGAAGAAGCAATCATCAGGTGAAGAGGAAGCTCAGAACGGGAGAGTTTTTACCAGCTAGACATCCGACACAGGACTAACATCCAGAGTATAAAAGAACGAAAAGAAAAACGAAAAATGGGCGTGAACAGAGAGTTCTCAAAGAAAAAAAACTAAGAAATATCAAAAAATGTTCATTGGAACTTATAACTCACCCTTGCATGATCCAGAAAGCCCCTCTCCTTCCCTCCTTCCCTCTTTCCCCAAACCCTGCCACTTTTCAAAGGAAAGCTCCCCCTCCCCAAAGCCCTGCATTGGAGGCTACTGCAGCTTCCTCCCCTCAAGTTACCAGCTGCCTAAGTCTGCCTAAAAGTGCTCAGCTTTGGACCATTCTTGGGCAATAACCCAGCTTGTGGCAAACCATAAAAATCTCCCTGCTTTTGCTTGGGGGCAAGACTGGCCCGATCTCTGGGACCAAAGAACCTGCCTGGGAGTTGCTCTCAATAAACCCGTTAAAACTTTTGAACTTGGCTTGATTTGGCTAACTGAGTTGGTAGAGAAAAGTATGGGGGTTGTGGGCAGAAAACCTGTTAGTCACTAGCCAATTAGGAAACACAAATTGAAACAACTTTGAGAGTTCATCTTACCCCAGTCAGAATGGCAAAGATCAACAAAAAACTAAGAATGAATGCTGGAGAGGGTACAGGGAAAGGAGAATCCGCATTCTTCCCTGGTAGGAATGTGGAGAATTCTCAAAAAGCTAAAAACAAATCTGCCATATAACCCAGTGTTCTCACTCCTTGGCATGTGCTTGAAGGATTCAACATCCTACTCTGCAGACACTTGCTCAGCTGTGACACTGCTGCTCCATCCATGACAGCTAGGAATCTCGGTTACTTTTCCACAGAGGAGAGACACCATGACAGAGCAAACTTATAATAAAAAGCACTTAGTCGAAGGCTTGCTTACAGTTCCGAGGGTGAGTACAAGACCATCATGGTGACAAAGAATCATGCTATTAACTGATCTTCAAAACAAACAAAGAAACAAAACCACCTATAAAACACAAGTGTGTATAAAGATACATATCTAGCTTAAATAAAGTTTCCTCATCTGGGCTAAGAACACGCCCTCCAAGAGCCAAGGACCTAACAAAAACTCAACACCAGATATGAGAAGTCTTCTTTTGAGTTGGTCACATTCTTAGGAAGTGCCAAACATTAGAGAGGATTGCTACCACTGAATACCCTGCCCCAGAGGCGGAAAGTAAGTTCCTATTGCTGAAGACACTTTGGAAACAGCCCAGAGGCCCCTGAGCTGGAACTTACCCAAAAGCCTTCTCCCTGAGGACTGGCTTTCATAATACCAAAAGGAGCCACACAAGCTTCCAAAGGAGGGGAGCAACCAGTAGCCCTCTCAGCTACGGCATCTATGAACCACAGCAATAACCAGCATGGCACAATAATCCCAAGGGTACAGTATGGCATGCATACCTTAGCAGCCAACAGCTTTCTAACTGTATTTAACTCAAGACCATGCGACAAGAGGGAAATCATGACTGATCCTGGAAACCTAGCCAGTTACTCAGGGCTGTAAGTCATGGATCTTGGAGGACCTACAACCCTCACTTTACTAAATGTGAAGGGACACTAGCCCACTCGAGCATATGGTTCTGGCAGGTTTTGCCCTTCTCCCAATTCCCTGTCTTGTTAAAAACCATTTAAATTACATTTCTAAAGCCAGTCCCCAAGGTCCATTCCTTATTTGGCCAATCCCTCCTCCTGAGGTTGACAACCAAGGTCCAGCTATCAAAGTATTGAAATCCAGCCAGCAAAAGCCCCCTTTGGCTCATCTAATTAACATGCTCAATTAATGTTAAACACCTCATTCTGACACAGGGTTTCCCCTTGTATATTTATAATCTGCCATTTTCCTCTGTGCCAGGTCTGTCTCCCCTCATCCAGAGGCAGACCTTTGTCCTCTGCCCCTTTCCCCTTCCCCTTCTCCCTCAGTCTCCAGTCTTTGTCCCTTTAGCCAGTACTCCACCCCTTTGGGGCAAATAAATCTCCTTTGTGCTGATAACTTGGTCTTCAGGGTCCTAGGCCAATACTTTTCCTTTCAAAATGTATTTGTTCTCACCCCTCATCAATGAAATTTACTTCTCTTTGCGACAGACTGAAACCATTACAGAAAGCCACAACAAATAAAAGGCAGAGGTTAGAACCCGGTCCCAGCGCAGGCACCTACCAAACAACTCTCCAACCTAAGGTTCAGAGAACATTTCAGAGAGGGGTTAGAAAGACACAGAGTGGAGCATACACAAAGAAAGGTAGAAAGTCCCAGAAAAAATGAGGATGAAAAGAATCTGAGTAATTTAAATTATAAGAGCTAGCAAGAAATAAGAACAAAAATAAGACTAAGCGTTCATAATGAGAAGTCTCAATGTCTTGATTTGGAGCTGGCTGGTGCCCCCCCCCAAAGTCTGGTACAAGATGCTAAGGCCTGTACACTTGTGACCCCAGCAATAGAAGAACTATGGGAGACAGAGGCAGACCCCTGAAAGGCCACTCCAGCTGGTCTAGCCTATTCAAAGTTCCAGCCATACGACCCAGTCTCAAACAGAACTCTCCTCACCCGGCAGTCACAGCTGCTCCAGCATACTGTCAATAGCTACTAAGTAAACCCCATTCTGGAATGTTGACTGACTTGACCTTGTATGGATCATGTGCAGGGAACCTCAGCTGCTCCAATTTCAGGAATGCAATGAATGGTCCCCTCATCCCAGTCCTTCCAGATTTCTGCTTCTTATAATCTTTTGCCCCCAGCCCCACCAAAGCTCATTGTTACATTTTCAGTGGAAAAGAAAGAGTTCAAAGTTTGTGACGATTCATGAACTAGTTTACCGAGTACTGCACAAGAGGATTTAGTATACTCTGCTAGCCTGGGTTTGGTATAATATGCTAGTTTGGAAAGAAGGCATTGATGCCACCTATCATGTGGGCACTAAGCTTCTGCTGTCATTCTAACCTTCCCCAGGCACTTTACCCCCAGTTATCATGATCAAGTGGATTTGGGTGTTAAGTTTCCAACACATTACTGAAGTGTACATGAAAAGAACATGGGGAAATGATTGCGAAACACAAGCAACATTCCACTTCGAGGCTTGGAGTAAACATCTTAGTAAAATCCAAGTCTCTGGCTAAAAAGATGGCCCAATAGCTAAAGAAGTTTTCAGCCAAATATGATGATGTGAGTTCAGTCCCTAGAGCCCACATGACAGGAGAGAACAGAGTCCCACGAGCTGTCCTCTGACCTCCCCACATGTGGCGTGGCACTTCTATTCCTATCCAAATAAATAAATAATATTTATAATATATATACAGAATGCTGTGTCACTCTGTAACCACTCCATGTGCCTTCTTGCTCTAGATACTCCTTGCCTCTTCATCAATCATAAAGTCACTGCAAGCACCACTGAAATCCTGTCTTCACTGTTCATCTCTCCCAAGTAGCCTATAAGTACATATATACACATCAAACAAATTCAGAATTGCAAGTCCAGAACTTGATATGACTGAAAGGGCCACATGGCAAAATTCCAGAATGTGGTGGAACGGATCACACTTTGTAAGTAGGCTGCCATGTGCTCACTACCTGATAGACATTTGTTCCTTTACACAGTGAGGCAACTGACAAGTAGCACTGCCTTCTCAAAAGCATTTCAGTTGAATGAATGAAAAAAGGGATCTGCTAATACACAGAGCATTGTTCAGTTCACTTATAATACAGCTGCATGGCTTCATTTTTCTGAGCTTTTGTAGTTTTACCCAAATAAACAGCAATAATGCCAAAGTTTTAGATCACTAGGAGAAGTTAATAAAAAATCCTAAGATGTACTAAGCATACAATATCTGCCACAGCTCACAAAGGCAGCTTTTAGGGAAAACAAAATAAGTGTGCCTCCAAGTTTACAGATTTTAAAATTCTGTAAATGTTTTAAAGAAAAATGGCTTCAATAACGTACCTAACTCATAGGGTCTTTGACTAGCCAACAAAAGCAGTTCAGTTTTACTAAAATACAGTTTCTACTCACGGGAATACTTGGAGATATACCCACTGCGCTTCCATTATCTGACATACAGTAGTATGTAAAATGGCAGGCTTTCTTACGTGTGTGAGTATGGGCTGGGTTTAGGATGGGAACAGAGAAGACATTTTAAGAATCATTAAACATTTAAGTAAACCTTAGCACCAACTCATGGAGAAACTCCACATATAAATATTTTTTAAAAAGATAAAAAAGCGTAAGCTCATGTTTACCAAAATAGTTCATGTATATTCAAGTAGCTTAACAAAAGCTATAGGTAAGAATTGGTAGATAAATTTGGACTCCACATGTGGCATAATATTCCTACCAGAGGTCTTGGCCATAATGTCCAAAACCTAGAAATATGTTTTATATATATAGCAAGAGAGAATAAAGATGAATGTGGAACTAAGGTTGTTATCAACTGATTTTGAGATGGGGAGAACATCCATTATCCAGCATACACAGCAACAAGACTTCTTCATCCCCCTAAAGGAAGGCAGGAGGAAGTGGCAACAGAAATGTACTCAATACTAAACTAGCCATTACTGAGCTGGAGGGTAGATAGGAACTAGGAGCCCATGAACCTAAGAAGACCTTTAAAGTTAGAAAAAAAAAAAAAAAAAAGGAAAAAGATTGTCTACTAGAATCTCCAAAGACACCAGGCCCAGCAGCTAGACACTCTGGCTTTAGCCTAATGACATCCATTTTGTGATTCTGACTCAAGAACTCTAAGACGTTGAATTTGTGCTTTAGGTAGACAGGGGTAGCGAAGAAAAGAAACTACTCATTCAGGACCATCTTTCTATGTTGTTAAAGACCACCATCAAGGGTGCATTTATTAAACATACCAAAAACTACAAGGGTAAATTGTCCCCATCACCCACTCCTTAGGAACCCAAAAGCATCCATTTTACTGTATAGGCTGTGTTTTTGTTTTGTTTTCTGAGCCTCAGACAGCATGGAAAGTGTGGACAATGCCTATTGCACCGCAGAGTGTGAAGAATGATGACTTAAATGTCTAATGATTCCTTAAAATGTCCTCTCTGTTCCCATTCTAAATCCAGCCCATACTCACACATGTAAGAAAGCCTGCCATTTTATATACTGTATGTCGAATAATGGAAGGATAATGGGTATATCAGAGTCCGATACCATTAAGAGCAATTTTATGTAAGAGGCTATATGAATCTCATGCTATATGTTTTACTTAAAACATATTCTGGTCATGTCTGTAATTCCGTATTTATTAATTAAGTCTTGTATGTTGCAAAGGAGCCATTAAATAGAGTTAAGATTTAAGGTTCCCCAGTTAGGACAGGCCCTTTGAATGATTAAGGATGGGTAATAGTGTATAGGCAGCTTTATTACGTTAGAGATTAATTATGAATGATAAAGTAATATGACACGTGACTGAAAAGGCTCTAAAATAGGGGAATTTAAAACAGACTTCCTCTCGGTAACATCAAATAACCCAAATTCCAAAACAAGGTCACAGAGAAGCCATAGAGCCCTGGAGGCAGGTGCCGAGTCAAGCTCTCCCAAGTCTGAAGACAGTCCTTTGCCGCAAGCCATAGGCTAAGTCAGAAGACTCATTCCTGGGGGAGACTGAAGGGGACAGGGAGACTCGGCACCAACACTCACAAAAACAGGTCCCCAAACAAGAATGCCCCCGATCCAGGCCCATTGCTCAGCTAAAGCGAGAAGTTGTGTGAGTGCCAGCCACTCACCGTGCAGCAGCTGAGTGCCATGAAACCACCTCCAGCTCCCTCCACGGCCGACAGGCCACGCAGCAGCACCCTGGGCCAGGCCCAAGCTTTGACGGCTGCCGAAGCCCAGGAGGTAACGTAGCACCCGCAGGTCACAGCGTAGCCTCCAGGAGGCCGCCATCTTCCCGGCCTTCTCCGGGACTGCTCGCAGAGGGGATAGACCCACGACTTCAAGGCCCGCCCAGGCCCCGCCTTACAATGAACTAGCCCCGCCCACAACGCGCGCTGCGCGCCCTCGGACTCGAGGACCCCTCCTAGCACCGCCTTTAACCTTCATGGGCACGCCCACCGGCATGTCTGCACCTGCGCAGGCTCTCCCAATGGACGAGGCTCTCTCAGATCCCGCCTCTCGCTCTTGCTCCGCCTCCAGGCTGACCGCTTAGCTGCCTAATAGCATAGTGGTTTGGGGAACTTAGGCCTGGGAAGATAACTCCCGTCGAATAACCGATCCAAGGTCGGAACCATGTCTGGCTGTCATGCTCAAGAAAACTGTTGCTCCCCGCCATGCGATGTGCAGGTAAGGACAGCGGTCTACGGCACGCGGGATGGGACTTCGGTCGGGAATCTGGATGCCTGATTTCTAGCCCAGTCCGCTTCCGAAGTCCCTCCTTACCCCTAGTGAGGCTGCTCAACATGAACTGCCTGGGTGCCTGGAAGACAGCACCCTTAGAAACATATATATATATATATATATATTTTATATATTTATATATTTATATTTATATATGTATATATGTATTTGACGGCTTTATATATTATATGTATAATTATATATAATGGTTATGATAGTTTTATATATAATATATATATTCATGTACATATATGTGCACATGAACGTTTTATCTGCATGTATGCCTTTATGCCAGAGAGGGCAGGGCATCAGACCCTACTATAGATAGTTGTGAGCCATCATGGGATTGCTGGGAATTAAACTCAGGACTGGAAAGAGCAATACTCTCAACTACTGAGCATCTCTCCAGCCCAAGACAGCACCACATCCCCTTGAGCAGTTGTCCTTGCCTGTCTTACTTGACTTTATGAGGTGGGAGATCATGAAAATGAATCTTTAAGAAAAGTGGGCCCTCGGGGTGCCTTGGTTTTTCTTTCAGTTAAACACATGGCAGTCTTATGGAATGCCTTCTACATGCTAAAAAAAAAAAAAAAAAAAAAAAAAAGAGCAAGAGGACTAGAAGAATAAACAGTTTCGACACTATGTGATAAGACCTGCAGAAGACTCCCGGGAAATCCACGAAATTATCTTTTCTTAACCTTTGTTCATACCGAAGGTCTTAATTAAAAATAAACACAGGAAATATTTAGTGCAGAGCATTTGTCAACCATTAAGTGGCTTTTCCCAAATTCATAAGGAAACCCCTAAAGTTAGATAAGATTGAGAGGGAGGTCTTACATATAGGACACGGGTCATTGGTGGCTATCCCTAGGCAGGTATATGAGGAAAGGAAAAGCAATATATCAGAATCGTTCCTAAGATGTCTGGATAGAAGAAGTCTTTTGTCCCCAAACTAAGTAAATCTTGGTGAAGGTCATCATAGACATACAGATTTTTTTCATCCTCATTATTGTGCCAGGTTGGCAAGATAAGCTATGATCCAAGAGCTGTAATTGAATTTACCAAGACAGAAAGTAGCCACACACAGAAATGACATGGATGGTATTTTTTACAAACAGAAAAAGAGGAAGGTAGTTTCAGATGGTGATTCATGAAAAACGTTAATACCAAGCATTTTAGATTGACCCAGATTTTAAGGAAACCTAAAAGAAAACTCTTAAGACCACCTTGACTGGGCATCCAATCACAGGTCTCTAGTTTCTTCTTGATGTGTGGGGATTTGGGCTCATTGTTAAATTTTCTCTTTCTTTCTTCTTTTTTTTTTTTGAGGAAAGCTAGAAACCATGTTTTGTGTGAAATTTCTTGATTTAAAAATACTGTCTTGGGTTCTAAGTATTGTACAGATCAAATAAACAACTTGCTGTGAGTCTGGTTTGGTCCATGTCCTAGTTAAGGATACTGTCGCTGTGAAACACCATGACCAGAGCACCTTGGGGAGGAAAGGGTTTGTCTGGCTGATACTTCACATCACTGTTCATCATTGGAGGAAGGTAAGATAGGAACTCTGCCAGGTAGGAACCTGGAGGCAGGAGCCAATGCAGAGGCCACAGAGGGGAGCTGCTTACTGGCTTGCTCAACCCACCTTCTTATAGAACCACAACCACAATGGGCTAAGCCCTCCCCCATCATTCGCTAAGAAAATGCCCTACAGACTTGCCTACAGCCTGACTTTATGGAGGCATTTTCTCAATGGTGGTTCCTTCCTCTCAGAAGACTATAGCTTATGTTAAGGTGACGTCAATCTAGCCAGCACAGACACCTAACTACTTTTTCTCTTGGTTAATTTTAAACACTTAACTATGTGTTACCTGCTTGGAAGTCTTCACCAGCAGCACCTAAAACAAACCAGCACAGTCCACAAGATAAAAGTTTGAACCCTTGGATATAAGGTTTTTCTTAATGCAAGAAATGTGGTCTTAGTTTGTCCAGTGTTTATTGGTCAAAGCACAGAAGTGGGTATAACTTACCAGGAACGTGTTTCTTACTTCTTAGAAAGCCAGGCCTGGGGAGAAAACCCAGGAAGGCATCACTTTCATATTTTTATTTTGCTTTACCATTCACGGTGTCATATATAGTGACTGTAAGGTTCAACTTGATTGCATCTGACTCAGATCCTCTTTTTGTGATTATTAGGAAAGTTATTAACAGCAAAGCAGGGTTAGAACAGAGGTCAGTCCCAAGAGAAACAGCAGGGTTCCCCCTCTTAGAGGGTTCTGGAAAATAGAGAAGACCCGTGTAGTTAATGAGCAGTAGGTATTTGCAGTCATGATTTCCTGACTAAGGAAAGGGCAGCAAACATGTGGCCCTTTCTGACTTCAGAATCACAGCAGAGCAGAGTGTTTGTCATTTCACTCCGGCTGTGAGACTGCCGGTCACCTTAGGGCGCCTGCCAGCTAGGAGGTAGAGGTGGAGGCAGCTGCAGGTGGTGTGACTTAGTAGTCTATGATCTAGCAGTGACCTTGGTTGTTCTGACTCATATAATACAAAGGCCACCTAATCCTGCCTCCCATTCTCCTTGATCTCAGCATCCCACCACCCTGTGTACCCTCTATCTGAGTATCCTTTATACTATATGGCAACTTGGGCCTTTTCTTGAATTTCTGTTTCCCATGCTGCTAAGATATCCATATTGCCTGGATATTGGCCATATTGGCCCTACTGTTAATATCTGGTGGTATTAGACAAGCTTATCTTTATTATAATAGAGTTGATACAAGGGGAAAGTAGTCCATATAGTTTTAGCAGTCACAGAACAAGCACCCATAAGTGTTGGCAGTTCCTATTGTTGATAATATATGTTTACCTGCATTTTCCTCCAACCCCTGGTTGAAGGCAACTGCTTCCTTGTTCTGATGTTGGTTTCTCTTCCCCCATACAAGAAAAGCTATCTCGTGGGCTGTAGCTGCCCTATGCCTTTAGTCTCATCTTGTCCTTGAACTCTACCTCTTAGCATATGCTATCATTTAGATGTTGAATGTCCCAAAGGCCTGTATGGTAAAGGCTTATCTCCTAGGTTGCATCATTTGGAGGTAGTATCACATGTACAAGGTGAGAACCAGCGAGAGGATCCTTATGTCATTGGGCATGTGACCCACAGGGCATGGTACACCCTTATGTCATTGGGCATGTGACCCACAGGGCATGGTACACCCTTATGTCATTGGGCATGTGACCCACAGGGCATGGTACACCCTTATGTCATTGGGCATGTGACCCCACAGGGCATGGTACACCCCATGTACCACCTTATTCTTTTTCCTCCTGGCCTGGCCATTAAATGAGCTGTTTGTAGCACCATTGTTCCCTTTACCATGAGTACCCTGCACCCCTCCAAAGGCCTAAGAGTAATAGACCCAGGAATTATGGACTAGAGCCTATAAAACTTTCCTCATGTTAATTCTCTCAGGTATTTTGTGATATGCCTGAAATATGATCACTTCTGCATATAAGAGAAGATAGTTTGTACTGACTTTTTCAGTCTCTTTCCTTATCTAGGACTCTCTACCATAGCAACATTACTGAGTCGTCAAAATTTTATGCCTGCAAATTTCATTTACTTCTAAATGAAGTGAGTGAAACCTACTTTGGTCTGGCTTCCATATCCAATTCTTCAAGATATTTGTTACTTAAGGAGTCAGTGAGATGGCTCAGTGGGGGGGGAAGTACTTGCTGTCAAACCTAACAACCTGAGTTCTGTCCCCAGGACTCATATAGTAAGATAGAACCAGTTCCTGCAAGTTGTCCTCTGACCACACAGGTGCACACACACACACACACAGAGAGAGAGAGAGAGAGAGAGAGAGAGAGAGAGAGAGAGAGAGAGAGAGAGAGAGAGAGAGAGGGAGGGAGGGAGGGAGGGAGGGAGGGAGGGAGGGAGGGAGAACAAATTACTTAAGGTAATTAAGACTGACTGAATTTACAGACATCCTTGGCCCCCTGCAACACTTAGCCAGATCCTTGCTGTGAGGTTTCCCTGTTGGATCTTGGGAATCTCTCTGGGACACTGGTTTTTTGCAGAGCCAGCCCATGCAGAAGGCACCACAACCTGCTGAAGTGACTTGGGTAAGCAGATGTTCCTTTGCATCCGCTCTTGATGTGACTATGGCTGAGACAGTAGCCTGAGTGCTGCCTCATGAAACCCCGACCCAGAACTCAGCTCGGCTGCTCCTAGGTTCCTGATCCTGAGTGTGTAGGGCAGAGTCAGTGCTGTTTATAGCTGCTGAATTTTGGGGTGGTTTGCTGGAAAGCAAAAGGTGAACTAAGCCATGTCTTCCTCCCAGACAGGAATACAGTTTTCTTTATACTGTTGCTGTTATGCTGATCTCACATCCTATGGCCTCATCTAAGAAGTACACAGTAGCCACTTTTGCCATGGTCTATTAGCACATCGGCCAACCTTGGCACCAGGGACGAGACCAACAATGTGACCATCAGGGTGCAGCGAGCCCTAAGAACCATCTTGTAATTGATTCTATAAGGAGTTTGACTAGAGCTGAGGGATTTATATAAGCCAGGCAGAGGTGGCACATGAGAGGCAGAGGGCGTTTCTGTGAGTTCGAGGCCAACCTGGTCTACAAAGCAAGTTCCAGGATGGCCAGGACTGTTACACAGAAAACCTTGTCTTGAGAAAACAAACAACAGAAAGAGAGAGAGAGAAAGAAAGAGAGAAAGAGAAAGAAAGAGAGAGAGGCTGGAAGAGCTGGCTCTGTTCTCTGATGTTCCAGGCTGATTTTATTAAATATATACCATATCACCAAACAATAGTGAAAAAATACTTGAAAAGTAAATTAGGACATAAAGGGACATAACACATTAAGGAAGTTGTATTTGAACATTTGTTGATTTGAGAGACCAGGCTCAGTGATCAAAGTACTGTGTTAGTTTAATACTCATAGAAAATGGAGGATAAACCAGAGGAGAGGTAACTGCAGGCGAGGAGACCAAGCAGGAAAAGGTAACTTCTGTCTCCAGATGTCAGTCCTGGGGAGAATTTTTATTGGCATTACAGAGTGAGAACAATGGAAATCCGAGTTTCCCCAAAGTAATTGCATTCAAGTGAAGAGATTACCCTTTACTCTGACATTACTCTATACCATCTTCATGTTTAAAACCCACTCTTTTCTGAACACAGTGATAATGGAGAGTTGGCAACCACATGTCATTCCTTAAAATTAATAAAACTACCCATGGGCCCGTGAGCCGAGTCAGTGCATAAAGCAGTTGGTGCATAAGCCTGCTGTCCTGAGTTCATTTTCCAGAGCCCACACAGGGGCAGGAGAGAACTGACTACACCGAGTGTGCTTTGAGCGCCACGTCACGTGTGTGCCCCACCCTCAACTAATAAGAAAGAAAGGGAGCTGTTGCCGAAATTGAGAGGTCTAGAAATCACTGATCCATAAAAGGAAACCCACAGCCAGAAAACATCCCTGGGTCACATCTGGGCCCTTGCTTATACAAGTAAACATATGCATTACCATCGATTTCACCCCTCACCTGACTGTTCATCTGTTTGTATCAGTCTCCCGAGAAATCCTGGGTCCGGGTACATGCTGCTTGTTTTAAGGTGAAAAAAAAAGTAGGGAAGGGAAGTAGATGAAGCCCCTGTTAGGCGTTAGTAGGTCTATCTGTGATGGTTGAGGCTGAAATGTCTTCAAAGTGGAACAAAAACTTTTTACACTTTAATGTCTGTAATATCTTCTGAGTGTCATCAAGTCTGTGTCTGCCGCACCAGAACCAGTCTTCTGTAAATAGTTAGTTCATTGTGGTGAGCCTTTAGCTTCATCATGTCCTGTAGTTATGCTCACTGGAAGCCAGCTGTGCCGACAGCTGACAAGTACTGTTAGCATCCAGGGGAGCAGTGGACACCAGCTTCCTGCCAGTTCCAAAGGTGGCGTCTCCATTTCCCAGTCCTGGGATGCACAGGTTAAGTGACTGCATCTCAGCCACTTTGTCTTTGTCAGGGCTCTGTTACTTCCCTGCTTTTGTTTCTTGCTGAATGACTGAGGGAGGTGCTGTGACTGTGCTACCCTGTCATTGTTAGGCTGTAGCAGGAAGCTAGCTAATTGCTCCAATTCTTCAGCACTGAGGAAAGACAAAAGGAAGGGGGTCTGTAATGATAGACCATTTTCTGTAATGTTTGCAATTTGTTGCGCAAATTTGACCTTAATGATTGGAACACAGCAGGAGTCTTCCCATTATCTGTATTTAATATGTAATTAAAATATCATTTATGTTCCCTCAGAAAAGGATATGGCAAATTATATGGGGCATAAAAATTTTTGGCTAGTTTCCTTAAGAAAAGTTAAGAAATCCATTTTATTATTAACTTTAAGTAACTAATGTGTGTTCAAGAACTTTAACTCTTTAAAATGGAAGGAAGTGAGTATTGTGCCACACAGTTCTGTACCGAGTTTTCACTAGAGAGGCTTTTAAATTTTATTTTTAAATATGTATATATGTGTACAGCTCTTTGTGATATGCGCACTGAGTGCAGGTGCCCAAGGACTCCGGCAGAGCTTGTCGGGTCCTATGGACCTGGAGTAACAAGTGATTATGAGCTGCCTGACGTGGGCACTAGGAACTGAACTCCAGCCCTCTGCAAGAGCATATAGACCTTCTGAAGTGTGTGTGTCTGTGTGTGTGTAGGTAGGTAGGTAGGCAGGTAGGTGTGCATGCAGGTGCCTAGGAAGGCCAGAGGCTTCAGTGCCCCTGGAGCTGGAGTTAGAGGTCATAGTCAGCCACTGGAAGTGAGTGCTGGGAACTGACCTCTGGTCCTCTGTGAGAGCTATACATGCTCCTAACTGCCGAGCGTTCCCTTAGCTTTGTGCTGTGTGTTTTCTCTTCATTTTATCTCATTTTATTCCTCAAAATGTTGTCATTTAATGGCTGGGTAAAAGAGAGGCTCAGTGTCTTACTTAAGGTTTCTATTGCTGTGATAAACACTGAAGACAAAAAAGCTCCGTGGGGAGGAAAGGGTTTATTCTGATTTACAGCCTGGAGTCCATCATCCAGAGAAGTTGGTGGGAATGCAAGGCAAGAACCTGGAGATGGAGATGGGAGCTGAGGCTGTGGAGGAGTGCTGCTTCCTGGTTCCTCTAAGTCAGAACCACCTGCCCAGGGGCAGCAGCACCCATACTGAGCTGGGCCACATCAGTTATCAGTAAGAAAAATGTGCCATAGTGATGCCCACAGACAGTCTGGTTGAGACATTTTTTTCGATTAAGGTTTCCTTTCTGAGATGACTCTAGCCTATGTCAAGTTGACATAAAAGCTAGCCAGCACACTCAGCATCATGTAAACAATGAACTAGATATAGTTTGTAAGTCCTGCTAACCCTTAAGCCTATGTTGATCTGAGCTTTACAAAATACCTGCTTTCCTCCTGTACTCTCAGTTTTATATTTTGATGTCTACTTCATCAACAATCATTCATAATACTTACCTAAAATTATGTCTGTCTCTATCTATATCTATCTCTACCTACAGATATATATATATGTATATATATATATATATATATATATATATATATATATATATATATATATATAGAGAGAGAGAGAGAGAGAGAGAGAGAGAGAGAGAGAGAGAGAGAGAGAGAGACATGGAGAAAGAGAGGGATTCAGTCTGTTGAAATTATCATTTTCCACTGGCCTTAAAAATGAACTTACCCCTTTACGCAGTGTGGCGGTCAGTAGTCCAGGTATTTGTTATGTTTTCTCCATAGCAAGGGTTTCGTATTTGCCTTTTCCTTGAGAATGCAGCCCACTGTCTTGAGTTTATATGGGAATTTTCTGTGTGGTGCAGGTCTGGTAACCATGGTAACCACCAGATTTGTAATGCTTGTTCAGCCATCAGAATTGAAGCTCATGGTCCCCAGAATTTTTTCAAGTGCCTTGAGGAGAATCCTGGCTCTGTGGTTCCCTGCTTCCAAGTTGTCCACTCACATCTTTTATGATGCCTGTGAAATCTTACTTTCCACTTCAGCAATTTATTTTGAAATATTTGTAAACATGACTTAATTGTTGTTATTCATTTTCAAGATAATGTTATATATCATTCTGCCAAAATGGAGTTCATCGTTTTTTCCCCCCCTTTGGTTTTGTTTTCAATCATTTAAACTAGTAACTGAAAGCAGGGGAAAGAGCTGACAGTCTTTATAAAGAGGGAATTCTTGGAGTTAAGCATATAAATGAGGCTTGATGTGTGCCTCAGCCTTCATTCATGTGTTCCTTTAAACAGAGTGCCTTCATAGAAAGGAAGCATGATTGCTTTGGAGTGGGAGTTACTCATTGTTATTTGCTTGATTTAGTTTTCCTAGTATTTGTTATCATTGTAATAAGAGAAGATATTAAAATCACTTTAGAAAGCTGAACATTTTTAAGATAAAAATGAAACTGAGCAGACACAGACTGCGTTGGACAGGTAACAACTGTGGAGTCTCAAGTATGGTGTTCTAGCGAGGTGTTTTGTGTGAATAACTTTCCCATGTAGCCCAAAGCATGTTCCTTCTAGCACCAGGGGCCCCTGCCTTTCTGTTGACAGGGTGTCACAGACCCCCGGCATTTCCCTGCCTTGTTCTTACAACCTGTTCCACAGAGCTAGACTATAGGTCCCTATACTGACCAATCCCAGGTCGCCAAGTCATTAAGTAAATCCATTTTCTAAATATTAGGGACAGAATTTTGTTTTCTTAACTATCTTTTTTCTTAGGTAGATTTCCTTGAACGTCCTTAAGTTGATTTCTTGTTAGAAATGCCAGCTGGAATTCACAATTTAAAAAGGGTCTGATCTTCTGTTTAAGGACAAGGAACATCCCAGATTCCTGATCCCTGAACTTTGCAAACAGTTTTACCATCTGGGCTGGGTCACCGGCACTGGAGGAGGAATTAGCTTGAAGCACGGGTAAGTTTCCAGTATTTCAGAAAGCCATTTGTGGGATGGTGGGGGATCCAAACCCAGCTGATAGGCAGTTTAATGTGGTACCAAAGCTGTTTACTTTCTAAATGATCAATGGATGTTTGCATAACCCAGTGGAACCAAGGAGTAGAAGCAAGCAAACACTGAAGGCTTTGGGATCCCAGTTGGTAACTGGGATAATTGATTCTCTCTCTTTGGAATTCTGAAGGTAGGTAACAGTTCAGCAAGTATGTTCATGTATCGGGATTTTTATAGGGCCCTCTCTAGACAGTTAAAGATTTATTAAAAAATTCAGAGACATATTTTGAAGTCACTTAAGCACACAGACTATTAATCATTAAAAATTCAAAAATCTATGTTTACTGAGTTAAAAAACAAGCCATGTGCTATTCTAAGCAGAGATATCATGATTAATGGGCATAGCACCTGCTGACATTCACTCCTTTGAGGCACTGGGTTTAAAACAGAAGAAATTGTTTTTTATTGCTCATTGGATTCAAGGAATGTCTTGCTTTCAAGCAGATGAGGAATAAGCACAGCACTGGCAATGACTTTCAAGGTGACGCCTCATTCTCCGAGGCCTTCTGAAGTGGGACTGACATTTTCCTCCTAAAATGTTGTATGAATATTGCTGTCTGGAAGCTGAATCTTAAACTGAGTGATGGTGCTTTATTTCTGTATTCCAGCTCACCTTTTTTCTTTAGCAAAATTAGACAATTAAAACATTCAAATATTGAGTATATTAAATGATATGTATGTGTGTACATGTAAGTGTGTGTGTGTGTATGTGTGTATACATAAAAGTGAATATCTCCCAAGGAGTCTGAATTTCATAATAGTAAATGGGTTGTAAAATAAAATCAGAACATTTTAAACAAAAGGAATTTTATTACATCCCACAGGATGATTTTGTAATTTCATCTGCTTCAAATTACAGTGTAATTCATAAAATATGAATAGTAGGAAGCAGCAAAAGGTACCTTAGTCAACAGCTTGCACAGCTGTGGATATAAGGATCCTCTCAGTACAGATACAGTGTGTGTGTACCCTGTGTCCCCTGGCAGGCCTGCACGGCCATCTGTGCTCCCCCTCTCGACCCACCACCCAGCTGCTAATGTGCCAGGTTCAGTTTTCACAGTCGTTCAGATTATTTTGCCTAAATTTTCAAGTTGACTTGTTAACAATATAGCCCAAACTGTTACTAACTTGTCCCTACTTCACTTTCCCTCTCCAAAGTTGGGTACCTGGGATCATGCTCTAAATGCATTTAGTTAACACTGCATTTTTATGTGCAGAGAATGGTTTTTGGACATAATAGAGTTTCTACCAAACTGAACTAAAATAGTCACTTTTGGACACACACACATGCACTCACGCATACACATACACGCACACACATGCACACACATTACAGTAGAATGAAACCTCAAAAGAGAATTTTTTAAAGCAAGAAATTGTAAAGGACTTCTGCTTCTAGAAGAACTTTACTGTTCCACACACTGATTGTGTGTGGCCAACATAAACTATTTATTGCACATCTCTTAATATGCAGTGGCTTTTATAGCACTACAATCAATTTATTGCAAAGTTGCATCATATGTAGTTTTTCCTTATTTTTAATGGGCAAGGAGCTCCCCCTAGAGGTCACAAGTGGGAAGAAGCAAAGTTTTAATGCATTGTTTGGCTTTGTGCTTTACAGACTGAAATGGACATTTTCAGTAAAATGTTAAATGTTATCCCTAATATTTAAATGAATTTATGGGCCCCCATTATTCATCTTCATGTTTCTGGTAGTAGTTTTGTCTTATGTATCTGATTTTTGGTGCAAATAGTTTGAAAAGATGTGTAAGTCTAGTAGATAATGTTCTAGAATCACAGACAATAAAGTCTTTGGGAATATAGAGATGCTGACATTTTCAGGGTTTGGCTGATACCACTCTGGTTTACATGACCAGTGTGTGGTACCAGAATCATAACTTTGCCTCTTCACGGAAAGGTTAATTTCACTGATTAGAAATAAGAGACAGTTGAGCTCTCGTTTAGCCATTCAGTCTAGTCCCTAATTATGGACCACGTGATTATGCTACCTTTGCACGGTCAGGATACCACGTCCGTTTAACTTCAGTCACTGGGCAGGCAGTATGCTTAGATGGATATTTATATCCCATAAACACAAAGGTTTGGACCTAGACTGATAGTTAGAGGTAGAATTACACATGCAAAACTCCCTAAACCATTGTCACATCCCATACATGTGTGTGCATGAGTATGTGAATATATACATACACATATATGACAGCAAGGGCATGCATAGGGATTGAAAGTGAGGACACACATGGAAGTCATGAAAATAGTTCCAGGATACTTGGCAGACATTGCCTTTAGACTTGTCTGTAATGTTTAGATTTACTGTTTCTATTTTCGTCAATATGTGCTAGCAGCACTAAGTTGCATGCAGAGACGCATTTGGTAAACACATGTTGTAGATGAGCTATTGAGTTAAAATATTTCACTGATCTCTAATGACCAGAAGTAAGTAAAAATAGACACACCTGAACACAGATGTGGTTTGGACTCTGGTTTTTCTGTCCTTTGCTTTATCACAGAGTGAAAGAGCCAAGAGTCTGGAGAAATAAACTCCAGAATTTATTCCTTCATATTTGTGGTTTATAGAACCAATCAGATATTTTCTTCAGTCATTTGTGTGTTATCTCCTGGAACAAAAGCTACCACTTTTGTATTTTTCCCATATTTCTCTTTCTGTGTTGGTGTGTTACCATGTCCTAGCTTGACTTTGAATTGCTCCAGGCTGATGGAAGTCTAAATTGTAAATTCCCATTTACAAAGACAACAATACAAACAGACTTAAGCAGATGGAAGATCTCAAGGCTGGAAAGCAGAACTGGGACTTCCTGCTGCCATGCTGTTGTCCCATACAACAGAGATTGAGCACTTCAGGAAGCCTAAGGATGCATGAGCCCTCCGCTGCTGCCTGGATTCTGCTCCCTGTCAGACATTTATCTAGACCTTAGTGAACCAAGAAACTCATTTCACTGAAACGCCTGTCAGTTCCAATCTGTGTATTTTGTAGTAACCGCTCTGACAGCTTCATCTAAGCCCTCGTTTCTGCTTTGGAGCCTTTGTGATGTCTGCCTCTATGGCAGACCTAGAGTCTGGGCTTATGTTCCCTTGGTTTCCATTTTGTGTTTTGTGGCAGCTCATTAAAATGTGATGAGACTGATGAGTGAGGAAGGGGGCATTTCTGTGAGTGGAGAGAAGGAGGGGGGATTTAGAAATTATGTCGCAAGTCAGATTTGATAGTACCGTAGAGGACCTTGTGAAAATGGTACAGGTGTAGATCTTAGCCTAACATGTACAGCAAAAGTCTCTCTCTCTCTCTCTCTCTCTCTCTCTCTCTCTCTCTCTCTCTCTCTCTCTCTCTCTCTCTCTCTCTCTCTCTCTCTCTCTCTCTCTCTCTCTCTCTCTGTGTGTGTGTGTGTGTTTCAGATATTAGCTCACTGCACATCCCATGCTGGACTTGAATTCATGATCTTCTCTGCTCAGATTCCTAAGGTGCTCTGATTATAAGCATATGCAACCACACTCAATACCCCACTTTCATTTCTAACTTTTTGTGATTGCTTACTTGCCAAATAATTTCCTTTGCATGCTTGTCATGTTACCCAGTGTTAATGGTGTAATTTAGCAAACTGTCCAGCAGGTGGCTCTGTGCTTCATGGCTTGATGCAATAAATTTGAACTTCAGTCTTTACAATGCAAAAATGTTCTCAACCAGACATATATTTTGCCCGATTTTAGAGTTAACTATATTTTACGTAGAATACTAAAATTCTGTTCATTCATGCCAAAAGTGCTAAATAATCAGCATATTCAAATTTACCTTCTTCTAGATAGTGGTCTTGCGACCACTAATTTTTTTGCCCCATGAAAAGAAATGTGTGTATGTGAAAGCAGGAAAATACAAAACCAATTTCCACAAGTGTTCTTAGGCCACTAGTGTCTCTAAGTATCTTAGATCTCGCCCTGTGCACCCTAACTCCTGCACCCAACCATGCAGCTGCTGGGGCTTCATGTCTAAAGGACATTAAAGGCTGGACTGCAAGGATACACTTTATTTGTTCAAAACCAGAAATTTAGCTAAACAAAACTCCATTTTTATATTTTGTGTTACCAGCAATGAAATCTACATTGCTCCCTCAGGCGTGCAAAAGGAACGCATTCAGGTATGCTAAAGGATCCTTTGTAAGCCCTCTGTCTCTCCTTCACCCGTCCATGAATTGGAATTGCTTTTAAAAGGCTTTGTTAGTTTTGAAGGGTGGTTCTGTTGTGATAATTTAAATAACTAATCAACAAACATTTGCCTAGTAACTATTAAATATTTGTTGAGTAATCATGAAATAGTTTTTTAAGGTGGCAAGTATCTCCCACATATCCAGCATATGTTTTAAACTCTCATGGGGCTGGAGAGATGGCTCCCTGGTTAAAAACACTCACTGTTTCTGCAGAAGACCTGGATTTGATTCTCAATTCTCACTCACACATGGCTCACAACTGCCTGTAACTCCAGTTGAAGGGTTATAAAGCCCCTGTTCTGGCCTCTGAGGGTACCAGGTATTCACGTGGTATACATACATACATGCAGGCAAACATAAAAATAAATAAATCTTCAAAATCTCATTCAGAAAACTGTAGCAGGCAGCAGTGAATAGTCCAGCCTCATCCCACCTTTATGAGGGTAGTGAGCTCGGGTCACACAAACTACTTCATATTTTCAGTCGCAAAGTTATTCCAATTTAAAGTGGGAAAAATGTGTTTCAAATTTTTGAGACATGGCATTTTATACAAATGCTAGAATAATACCCCAAATCTAACCAAATACATAAACATTTGACCAATTGCAAGAAAAAAGATAAGTTGCCCTCTTAATGTAAGTTTATATCGTAGTCTGTGGTAAGCCCTGGCATTTGGAAGTTCCAAATCAGAAATATACAGACGTCATTAAGGAAAAAACTAGGTCAAAGCACTGCTGAAAACTTGAACATCATTACTATGTTTCTTAAGGTCTAACTAAGTTCTAACACTCTTATGGGCATGTTGATTTTTAAAATATGGTTTCCCAGAAAAGTAGTCAGGAAATGGTAGACCCAAGTCTGTGAACTGACAGCCAGCATCATTAATTACATTATTGTTTCTACATTCGTTCTAATTCCTCCAAATTCTAAAAGAAAGTGATTTTTTTTTTAACTCTCAAAGTTTTTGATAATATAAAGCTTTATTAGTTTGTGTGTATTGTTTTGCCTACATGTAGATCTGTGCACCATGTGCATGCAGTTCCCATGGAGGCCAGAAGAGGGCATCAGGTCTCCAGAGACTGGAATTAGATGGTTGGGAGCCACCATGCGGGTGCAGAGTGCCAAAGCCAGGTACTCTGGAAGAACTGCCAGTGCTCTTAAGCAGTGAGCCATTTCTCTAGTCACAGTTATAAAACATTTTTTAAAAGTTCTCAGTACTAAAATTTTGGGAACTCAAACATGAATGTTTAATTTGAATGCTAAATTTGTTTGCATACGCATATACTGTATAAGTCCACCAGGTCACATTGTTAACTTTCTTAAGACCTTCTTGTCGTTTTCTCTCTCCATAAATAGCCAGAAGATATGTTCGTCTGTGACATCAATGAACAGGACATAAGTGGGCCTCCAGCATCTAAGAAGCTCAAAAAAAGCCAGTGTACTCCTCTCTTCATGAATGCTTATACCATGAGAGGTATGCAGAAAGTAGCATTTGCAGAATTGGCTCACTAGATAATGCTCATTGTTGCTTCAGTTAAGAGCTCGTGAGCATCTAACGTGTACAAGAACTTTGTTCCATCCCTTCCATTCCCCCACCATCCTTTAAAGAAGCCATTGTTATTCCACTTTCCTGTTAGTTAGTTCCTGTCAGTTTGACATAAGCTTGAGTCACTTGGAAAAAGGAACTTCGGCTGAGGAATTGCCTTCATCAGGCCGGCCTGTAGGCAGGTCTGTAGGGACATTTTCTTGATGAATGACTGATGTGGCAGGGCACAGCCCATTGGAGATAGTGCCACACCTGGGTCGGTGGGTCAAGCGAGCCATGAAAGCCAGGCAGTCAACAGTGTTCCTCCATGGCCTCTGCTTCATTTCCAACCTCCATGTTCCTGCCTTGGGTCCCTGCCCTGACTTCCCTCAGTGCTAGACTGTGATCCAGGACACGTAAGCCACAGAAAGCCTCTTCTTCTCCAGGCTGGCTTTGGTCAGCATTGTATCGCAACAACAGAAACTCAGTAGGACACCATCTTACCCACCGCCAGTTTTCCATAATGAAGCATGCACATACACAAAGTGCACAGGTCTAAATGTTGATTTTCTCTTAAAGACGCATGTTCCCTTCATGTTCCCTTCACTAAGCAGCTGACTTCATCCCGCAGGAGCAGGCGCAGTGATTCATACTCACTCTAAGGCTGCTGTCATGGCCACCCTTTTGTTTCCAGGACGGGAATTTAAAATCACACATCAAGAGATGATCAAAGGAATAAGGAAATGTACCTCAGGTGGATATTACAGGTATAATTGTATTATTAAATTATTTGCTATGCGTTTTCCCTTCTCTTTGATAAGTTGGGCCATGATCTTTTTATGCATATAATGAGACGCGGTGGATCTATGTTCAGTAATATCCCACTTAGCAATCTACTTTCAGATGTATTCTCAGTGTGTCCTCCTTCCCCAGCCATGGTGAGTTATTAGCAACATGAACAGAAAGAAGTCTTGGCTGGAATTGCTAGCAAGATGGATGAGGGCACCAAGGAGGCAAGATCTTCTCATCTCCACTGTGTCTTCAGAAAGCTTGAACGGGGACTACCCTTAGAGTTTATGTTGATTTAATGTATTTCCAGAATATGCTCCTGATTATAAAAAAACTTCGTATTCTGCTTAGTTAGATAAATGACTGTATTTCAGAATTTGTCATGTGAAGGACATAAAAATGTAGAACAATGACCTTCTAACTAAACATAAATAAGTCCACCAGCCTGCAAAAATGTAAACGTTATTCATAAATCTAGACTTGAAAGGCTTGAAGAAACAGGTACCCAGTGTCGGGGTACAAGCTGAGCCTTGCTTTTACTTGGTAGCATTCTTCTGAACCTTCACCCTTCCTAGTTTCTGATGGGACCGGGTCTTCCCTCCCCTTCCAAGGAAAGTGCTCCCTGTTACTAAAGATATCACATCAGTGTCTTACTTTGACTGCAGGGAACAGGTAGGACACATTTAAACCAGTGTGCTGAAAACTCATTTTATTTCCTTGTCTATTTATTGTGTGCCTAAAGCCTACCTCGGCACTAAGAAAATTATGTAGAAAAGGTAAAAGTTAAAGCAGTCGAGTATGTGCTGAGCACTCACAAGGCCCTGGGTTCAGTCCCCTAGCAGAACAGCTAGACAAAACAAAGGGAGCACTAAACTCCCCTCATGGCCAGGTGAGGTGAGCATGCATTACTGTAGCTGCCATCCATTTGGAAAGCAACGTGCCTCGGCAGGCAGGCAGTCAAGGACTTCCGTGAGGATCAGTATCCTCTTGGTGAAATGAGGATTGGTTTGAATTTGGTTTCTGGTCTCACTGTGCTTTGAAGTTGTTCTGTACCTAGAACTATCTCTGTGTAGTGAATGCTGTAGGATAATACCAGTCTGTCGCTCTCCTGGCTAGTTTCAGGAGAAATGTGAGACCAACAAATCACTCCTTCCACACTGGTGTTGTTTAATTACTTCTGTCTCAACTACAGTGGACTCATGGGCAAGTCTATACTGCTACAATAATGGTTGCCCAAGTTGTTAATCACAGGACAGCTGCCTAGTCTATACCTGCCCGAAAGTGGTCATCCAGATAACTCTTAGAACATTTTTGTTAAGTCTACTCACTGCTTTGGTGCAAAGGCAGTGTAAGAGAAAATCATGTATGATGGAAGTGACAAGTGTCTGAGTTGTCACTGGTCACAAGTGACCTCAACAATGGACTAGTTTTACTTGACATTCTGACTTTATCTCATGAATTTACTAAGAAAAAAAGTGGAAACAGAAGTTCTAATGCAGGTTCTAAAAAATTACCAAGTTCATGGTAGACCTTGGTAATGTGACTACTGATAGAACTCGGTATGTCATAAGAATACCAAAGTTTATCATAGACTTGGTAGTTGTTGCTAGCTGGTTTTTTCTATCCTGGTGCCACAAACCACACCTGCTTTGATTGGTTTGCTTGTCAAGACATTTTGGTGTTCTGCCAAGATGAAATACAATGATTTTTATATTGGGAAATATTCCTGCTATGTACTATATAGTTCAGTGTTTCATCTCTTCTGCCCTTCTGTGTGTGAGGCGTATCAATCCCTATCTCATGTTTGAATGTTCTGATTATCTTTGCTTCAAGGAAATGCTTGTATGATCTTGATTTCTTTCTTAGGTTCCGGTATACTGTACAGATTTCTGCCATTTAAACTCAGGGCTGCCTGCCAAATTCCAAAGGTATCTATATCTTTGGTATAGATGTTTATACAAGATATACAGAATAAATTGCAACATCTTGTTTTGAAGCTGGAGACACAGAGTGCTGTTTAGATATAAATAGTATCCGACTGGTTACTAAGAGGAAAGATTACAAACAGAAGATTGATATTTTAGTGGGAGAAAATGTCTTGTGTCTTACAGATATGATGATGTGTTAGTGGTACCCATTATTGAGAACACTCCTGAAGAGAAAGACCTCAAAGAGCGAATGGCTCATGCGATGAATGAGTACCCAGACTCCTGTGCAGTGCTCGTCAGGCGGCATGGGGTGTACGTGTGGGGAGAGACGTGGGAGAAGGCGAAGACCATGTAAGACCGAATCTGAGACTGTTTGGTGCAAATCACACTCGGAATATGAAAATGAATTCAACACGTTTTAGGATTTAAAATGAAATACGAGTTTTCCATGTGTTTGTTGGTCAGCTGGTTTCAACTTCAGTAATCTGTAGTTGTTATTTGCAGAAACCTGATTTTTTTTACTTCATTGAATCACCAGGCAGTATTGATGAGGTCAGCTCTGATTTAGGAAGGCCCTGTGAAGTTTGCTACAGAGGAAGAGTCACAGATCTTAAAATAATATACATTTTATTTAAAAAATATAGCACATAATAAAAAATACAGCTTCATGTGAGTAGTATCTTTACCAAGAAGAAGTAAATGATGTTTTTGTACAATTCAGTGTGATTTCTTCAGGTTTGAAAATTGTTGGGGTTAAATAGGAAATGTAGCAACAATTTAGTGCAAATGTAGCAACAAAGCAAAGCGGGTGTGGGCAGTGTGGTGAGAGCTGAAGAGCCTTACCTGACACACGCTCGGTCCTTTTGCCCTCTGGTCTGTAGGTGTGAGTGTTACGACTACCTGTTTGACATTGCAGTCTCCATGAAGAGTATGGGAATGGATCCAACACAGTTTCCAGCTGGAGAAAATGGAATTGTCTGAGCCAAGTGGATGCCCAAGTATCTTCAAGGATAAAACAAGCCGAATTATGCCTTAAATAAAACTTGACTGCTTTTAATGAGTTGGAAATTTTCTTGGTGCCACTAATTTATCACTGAATACTACCAATAATCACATTTAATCTCCTCCACATTCAATATTTGCTTGTATTCTTACAGTTTTAGGTGTCAGAGAGGTGGAATAAAAACTTTGTATTTGCTTATTCAAAACATATAGCAGCAAAATATTTGCCGTTAAGTTAATTCCTTTGTATACACTCTTAAAGAATTCTTTTTCATCTTTAAAACACTGGATATTTTCCACTTAATTGTGGAATGAATACTTTCTTATTTAAATTTTATTACATAAAATGTATGTGAACTATTTAGACTAGTGTATCCTTCACACTTGATGTATAAACAATTGTACAGCTTTCCGTTATAAGCTGAAGCAATTCCCTGGACAGTATAGGCTAAGTACCTTTAATCTAAAAGTCCAGAGTCCAAAGCTTTGAGTGTAGACATGGTGTCACAGATGGAATCCACACCTCATAATGGCAAGTCATAGTGAAGGAACATGCATTTTTAAAATTTTCCTCCTATCTAAGTTGTATTTGAAACACATGAAGTCTGTGTTTATTCTTGGTTTCTATCCCCAAGATATCTTATTCACAGATAGACAGATAGATACATAGATAGATATGAAAATATCCCCAAATCTAAACACTGCTAGTCCCAAGCATAAAATGAGAGACAGTCAACCCATAACATGATATAGGGTACTTATTGTATATTACTATTAGTAATAAGATTCAAATTAAATGATGCCCAATGCAGGGTTTCCAGTGGACTAGGCAAGAACTCAACTGCTGAGGTACACCTGAGCCCTATGTCTAATGACAGAAAAGATGGTCAATGCATCACCCTACCTCTCGGGTCATCATCTTCCACTTGACCTTATTTACCCCAGATCTTTCCCTTTATTCATTCATTCACCTTACCCAGGCTCAGTCTCTACACATTCTTCCTTTACATCCTTACTTCAGAAGAGAGAAAAAGTACATAGGCCAGTATTTTTACTGATTCACAAGAAGCATGTGAACCCCCCGATCTCAGTGCCACTTACATGGAACCTGCCCCTAAACAGCAAGGCCTGGTGAGGACAAGTTAACAACCACATTGAGTGTTGTCATCTCAGACTTATGACCACATATCTCAGGTGAGCAGTGGATACTGACAGGCAGGCCACTTGCAAGACCCTAGCATTGTTCCAGGTGCATTCCTGCTCCCCTTACTCATCCTCATTTGTTAGATTTCCAACATTGCCCATCTCATCTCACTCCAGGAGAGAGCAGATTATTTCACGAGAGAAGTGTCTGACGATTGTACTTCCCAGGCCAGTCCGCCTCTGTGTCTGTATCCATCTTTACCACTTTCTTCAACTGGATCATCTATAAGTCTCATCTTCCCACTATGCCTTAGACCTGTCATTGTCCTCTGACCTTCCCATGGCCTTTTCTTTTGCCAGGATTCTTAAAACACATGCAGCACATACAGGCGTGTGCTTGCTACCTTGCCTTCAGCCTTCAACCAGCTTTAGCTCCTGTCCAGCCTATTTCCTGTTCTCCCACCTGGATCACACAGCCCCCACCACTCTTGAAACATCTTAACTAGAATAGCCAGATCTCCCTGTGAGCTCACCCTCTGAATGCTGCTTTCCTTCCATGCTGTAAGTGAACTCAGTCTCTCCCTGAAGATATTTTCCCTTGTAGCTGAAGTGATACTTTCTGCTTGCTCTCATCATTGGGCCTGCTGGTAGGATGAATAAATTATTTGAAGGTCAAATCGCTGGTCTTTTCCTTGTTCCAGTAAACTTTCACTGATGTTGTAATGAGGTTTCTTGGTCTTCTCGGGTGACCAGAGGTCCAGACCCACAGACCTGCAGCCCCAGACCCCTTAGCTGCCCGCAGTTGATTAGGTCCCAGAAATGACTCAGATGCTTATATTAAATTCATGCTGTTTGGCCTATGGCTCAGACACATTGTTAGCTTGCTCTTACATCTTAAACCATTCTCATTAATCTGTCTGCCATGTGGCCCATGGCTCATCTGTGTTCCTTACATGTTTCTACTTTGGCAGCTGGCTTGATCTGTCTCTGACTCTGCCCTTCCTTTTTCACCTATTTTGACTTCTCCTCCTACATTTTCTATGGTGCTTGTCATGGGACAAAACAGCTCCTTTATTTAAAGATTGATATCCACAGCATACAGAAAGACATTCCCACATCACACTAATAGTTCCAGTCAGCCTCTGCATGTGCATCTTAGCAAGGCAGAAGAGATACTGCTGTGCTACTGTCAAGTGGGTCTTGGGTGCTGCTGGGGAATTGTATTCTCCTCAGCCATTCACCACCCCTAACGAAAACCTCCTGTGTGTCCTGCCCAAGATAGGTTTTCTCTCGGAACTTCAGGAAGATGTGCTGCTGCCGGTAGGGAATCTATACAGGACTCAAACTCAGGACAATTCCTTTTCAATACATCTTTATCAGCATAGCAACGACATGGCATGACAGACTGGTGGTGGCATGGCAATGCAGCAATGAAGGCATAGGTCTCATATACCCAAACCAAGCTGGTCCCTTGACAAGGCTATGGGGACGGGGTTGCTAGTTGACTAAGCAAGCAATGAAGGGGACCTTGCAGCTCTTTGATCTGCTAAAGCACTTTGCTGGGGAGATATTTTGTTAAGGCTTAATTTGCATCCCTAAACTTTCAAGTTAGGATCTTGTGTTAATGAATCCAGGTGCAAGAACACCTTAGAAAACTTTTTGGGTTAGTTAGTACCAGATAGCTCTCTTATCAGTAGAGGTAGTGATTTTAGGGCATATCAGTGAGTTATCTTGTCTGTAGCTGCCCTTAGATACCTGAGAAAAGTTTCAAATGAGTTACAACTATGTTTACTGGCAAGGGTAATTACAGGAAATGTAGATAGTAAGTCTGCTTTGGGCAGGGGGAACAAAGGATCCTCTGTACGAAGAGGTCAGCACCAGCAAGAACAGTTAGCACCCAGACTCCTTGAGATCTTGGCTTTCCCTCCATTAGGTCCCTTGGCTTTGATGGGTCAGCCTTGTTGGTGTCAAATCGTTCCCACTTCATATCTCTGTGTCTCTCAGAAATCAATGGTCTTACCCAGTGGAGAACCCTGAATGTTACAATACTGAACTGCAGACAAGATGTGCAATAGTGGCATGAAGGTTATGAGGCAACCAACCATCATATCTGGTACTATAAACCTGGTCCAAAACCTATGACTGGAGGAGGCAAGGAGTAGTGTGGGGTGGGTATAGTTACATACCCTAGACTCCAGGGCCTAGAGGGAACTTACTATTGTTGTTCTGCTAAACATACATGTTGTTAGAATGTTTTCTAAATATTTACAGTTATATTCATAGGCTAGTGCTGCTGTCAGCTTTGGCCAGAGAAGCTTTTTAAGAATATAACAATTCACAACTGTCAAAGTGCTGAGAATAAATGACTAAATGGGACAGCTATATCAACACCCTCCCCCAAGACTCAGTGAATATCAAAGAGGAAATGAAAAGAACATATGAGCTGGAAGGATGCTATGAAATACGTCTTCAAGATGCCGCATGGCCTTGGCACTCAGGAGTTGGCTGCAGCTATGTGCACAAATCAAGATAATAGCACCAGTCAGCACTCTAGCAGGCAGCACTAATTAAATCCAGGGATTTACAAAATCAAAACAAACAACAACAAAAAGATAGTATGAAGGCAGGAAAGGGATATATTTGGCAGACAGCCAAGGAGTAAGAAGGAGGACTTAGGAGTTGATGGGAAGATACATCATAGGCACGTGTGAAATTATCGAAGAGTAAACAGACATGTTTAAATGACTGTAATGGATGGAGTTTTCTGGGTTCTGTATTCTGGTCCATCAGTGTTAGTACTGATGCATATAGCACCACCATGGTACTGTTGTTACTTCAGATTCTCATGGAGATCCATCTGCCTCTGCTCCTCAGTGCCGGGATTAAAGGTGTGCACCACCATGCTCAGCTCTCTTAGGTATGTGACAAAGTAACAGAAGTCAGACTTAGTTCCATCTTACCATCTGTAAACTGTATGAGCCTAGTTGTCAAGTTCTGGTTATGGTCACTAAAATAAATATCCCTTTGTGGTTAAAAGTTATAAACACAAATAGGCTCTAGACTCTTATTTGTCTTTCAAATCATAGGTATTAGGGACTTAGGACTCAGCAGAATGTTTTATATATTTTGACAAAGAAACATGTTGGCCTTATGAACCTAATAGTTCCCCAAACTAACTACTTCAAGAGCTGTCTATTAAAGGTGCATTGGGTTTTCATTTATTATTCAACTGCATGATTGATTTTAACCTGTTCAAAGTAATTTCAGTGGTGCCTTACCTCTATTTTTTTACATATATTTCTTCTGAGTACTTCATATTCATTCATATTCATCCTACTTCCTATTTATTTTTGCAATAAAGATCCTATCGTTTCTAATGAAATTCTCTGCCTCCCTCCTCTCCAACTCTTCCCTTCTTTTTTCTTTCCTTTTTTTCTTTTGTGTGCCTGAATGTGTGGATGTTCATGCAGGTATGCATGAGTGAGCAGGTATATGTGAGCATGGGAACCAGAGGTCACCCTTAGATGTTGTCTATTAGGAACCATCCATCTTGATTTTTGAGACAAAATGTCTCAATGGCCTAGAGCTTACTGAGTCGGCCAGCAAGCTGTCTGTCTCTTTCTTCTCAGTGCAGATTAGAAGCGTGAACAACCGCACTGGCTTTACCCAGGTTCAAGGGTTTGAATTCAATCCCTCATGTCTGTGACAAGCACTACACTGCCTGAACCATCTCCTCAGCCTTCCTTCCCGCCTCCCTCCCTCCCACTTTCCCTCCCTCCCTCCCTCCCTCCCTCCCTCCCTCCCTCCCTCCTACTTTCCCTCCCTCCCTCCCTCCCACTTTCCCTCCCTCTCTCCCTCCCTCCCTCCCTCCCACTTTCCCTCCCTCCCTCCCTCCCACTTTCCCTCCCTCCCTCCCTCCCTTCCATCTTTGTAGTAGAAAGCTTCTGGCCTGTCTGGCCTATGGTCTAGACCCACAGACCTTTTCTCAGAGCAGCATGGTTGTCCTCTGCATCTGCTGGCTTCTCTGGTGTCTCTGAGTCATCTTTGCCCTGTCCTTCCTGTTCCCAGAGTTTTCTTAGACTAGTAGCCCCACCCACACTTCCTGTCTGCCTTTGGTCAATCCTCATTTTTATTAAACCAGTAGACGGGACGATTATTTGCAATGTAACAGAACATAATCCCACTACACTTCCTTGCTTCCTTCGCCCTCCCTCCCTCTCCCTCTCCCTCCCTTCCTTTTTTCCTTCCTTCTTTCTTAAGTGGGATATTGCTACATAGTCCAGGCTTGTTTCAAAAGTGATATTTCTCCTGCTTTAGCATCACAAATACTGTGGTTATAGCATGAGCTATTTACAGATGGTCTTGTATACTCTCTTGAAGATGTTTATCAAGCCACCACTGTCATTTATTTGCCTATTTAATGTGTTTTAAAATCATACATAAAATTTCCCACTGATTTACAAATACTTATGGTTTCTGGATTGATCTATTTACTGCTTTATGCATGCATACAACAAAGGAGATACTGCCCTGTGTCCAGTCCCTTTACATAAATGTTAAGTGATTCAATACTACTCTATGTGGTACTCACTAGCTAACTTGTTATACTTCTCTTTCTTCAAGCATAAACATTCCTGTTTATACTCACTTTTCCTCTCGCTCTGAATGTAAAATAGATTGTATATATACATATATACATATGATTTTGCTTATTTATACTTGAATTATTTTCTAAAAACAATATCAATAAAACTACCAAGACAGTGCAATATGTAAGTCAAAGCTAATGTCACATGAAAGGATCCAGACAAAGCTCTGATGACCATCTATATGCTCATCTGTCTAATGTAACTGACACAAAAATATCCTCAAAAGTGCACAGGAGGCAAGAGAATGGCCATAGACATCCTAAGCACTTAATGTTCCTGCCCAAGACTGCATGGAAATGACATTGCTATGAACCTGGTAAATCCTACATCACCTTCCCCAAGAATCAAATTTGAAAGCAGATGCCAATAAATACTAAATAGATGACTCTTAGACCTCCGGCATATTAAAGAAGGAAGAATCTAATGAAATATCAACCTCATCTGTTGCCAGTTTTACTGTGAGAGGATTGAGCTTAGCAAAAAATAAATGTCATGTTAACTTTTATGTAGACAAAATGAAATATTGTCACTATAGATGATGGCATAATTGGCCATTGTGGTTAATGGAATATACTGGAAAAGTCTTTAATCCTTGGTTGGGTCAAAATTAGGAGGGAGATTATAAATAAATCAATAAAATATTAAAAGTCAAAGTAAGAAATTTGGAGGAATAGCATTATAAAATCTTATTGACCCAATAAACCTTATCTGATATCTTTGTTAGATGTCTTAAATTTTATGAGCCTTCCCATTAGCCACCATGAATCATTTAATACAATAATAACTATAATAACAATTGCATAAAATCATACAGTTTAGCAAGCACTTTAATTCTCAGGCCATCTTTTTAAGAATCATGTGATCCAGAGTCTGTACCAACAACCAGGCAGTCTGCATGAGACCGACATAAGCCCTCTGCATATATATGACAGTTATATATCTGGGTCTATATGTGATACTTTCAGCACGGGAGCAGGGGGCTGTCCCTAGTGTTTTGACTGGCTCTTGAGAACATATTCCTCATGCTCGATGGATGTCCTTGCCCAGCCTGAATATAGCAGCTTGATATGCCATGCTTTGCTGAAGCCCATGGGAAGCCTATCCCTTTCAGAGTGATTACTATAAAAGAGTGGTGGATTAGAAGGGAGGAGAGGAAGAGTGAGGGAATGGGAGGAGGGGAGGAGGCTGCAGTCAGGATGTAAAGTAAATAAGTTAATTTTTTAAAGTCCAGCTTTAAAAGAAAGAAAGAAAGGAAGGAAGGAAGGAAGGAAGGAAGGAAGGAAGGAAGGAAGGAAGAAAGAAAGAAAGAAAGAAAGAAAGAAAGAAAGAAAGAAAGAAAGAAAGAAAGAAAGAAAGAAAGAAAGAAAGAAAGAAAGAAAGAAAGAAGATAATCAAATAATCATGTGGTTTAGGTGGCTGGGTTCTATTTGTTTCCATACCCTGAGTCCATCCATTGTTGATTTTAAAAATACTGTGTTTTTGCATAAACATCATGTTACAAAGGGTTGGAAGGGTTAATTTGCTTGAAACTTGTAGGCCACAGGCCTGGGAATTTGTTTTAACCTTCTAAGTTCCCTGGCATTTGCTGAGCCTGAATAAACAAATCTCGACAAATATACGGGCATTTTATTAGTACTTTTTTCAATCATTCAAGATAGCATACACATAGAGACATATTCAGGCTGACTTATCTCTTCTCATTACTTGTGTAAAGTTCAGGCATACTCTCTGTGACATTTCAGTAAACATGCGTATGTATTTTAATGATATTCATAAAGATGATTAATATGACAATGTTATAACTCTAGGATGGTATCAAATAAGTAACCATTTCCCTATCTTCCTCTACAGGATCTTACTATGGTGACCAGGCTGGCCTAAAAGCTCCCAGATATATGACTACCTCTGACTCCAGGCTGCTTGGATTAAAGGTATGTGCCACCACACCTGGCTTTCCCTCTACAATTCTTTTACTTATGCACACACATGTACCCCCTACACACACACACACACACACACACACACACACACACACACACACATACACACACACACACACACACACACACACACACACACACACACACACCTTGGCTTTTCTTTCTGTGTTTCTTTTTGTGTGTTGATTCAATTATCTTTGGCCACAGTCAAGTTTTCTATCTCTGGAAGGGAAGAGGGAGTATGGTGGCTCTGAGTCAGACATCTAATTGAAACAATCTCCACAGCCAGAGAAAGGGATGTTATAATCTGTAAGTAGGCCTTGGTCACATGCTTATCCAGAAGCCAGAGGTTATTAAGAACACTCATGACATAGGAAGTGGAGTAGAGGGAAACTGGCTGGTTGTAGGCAGAAGTTTCTGTCCTGCCAACAATTCCCACATACCCAGCAGCCTCTTCCCAAATAATTGACTCAGAGGCTTAATATTATAGTAAATACTTGGCCAGTAGCTCAAGCATATTACCAACTGGCTCTTGCACTTAACCTAACCCATAAGTCTTATCTGTGTTTAGCCATGATGCTTGGGACCTTTTCTCAGTCCAGCATTCTCATCTTGCTTCCTCTGTGTCTGGCTGATGACTGTGTTTCTGTCTTTCCTCTTCTAAGAATTCTCCTAGTCTGGTCAACTGCTTATAGTGCCTGCTGGAATATTGACCAACCAGCATTTTATTAAGCCAATACAAATGACAAATCTTTATAGTATACAAAAGCATTATCTCACAGCAGCTGATAACTAACAATGGATCACCATAGCACACATCAATTCCCACTGCTCCTAACCTCTGAGCCATCTCTCCAGAAGCACACATCAACTTCCAAGTGCTGAGGAAGGGCTGAGTATTATAGAAGATTGGCTGAAGTAAGTGGGCAAAGACCCTTAGACAATGCCAAAAGAAGAAAGCGAAGTGATTCTGTTCAAGGTCATTATAAAAATATTAAAAATATTACATTTACTGAGAAACAAGGTAACAAGAAATAAAACTTCATACAGAGCAATAAAATAATTCAAAAAGAGGTCTGGGTCTAAAATGTTTAAATAACAGAAAAAGGTATATGGCAACAAATACAACCTCCCTTATTAAATATAAGTGAGTGAATGAAATTGGAACAAGGAAAAGTAGTAAAGACTTGCATCTCCAAGTGTGATAGCATTCACAAGTGATGAAGGTTTGCTTCAAGCTAAATCATCTTATTTCATAACAGAACTATTGATACCGATTGGCTTCTTAAGTAAGATGAAAACTGGAAGTGTGTGGCACTGAATCTTCAAAGGTTAAAGCAGCAGCTAAAGCATTTATTTCAAATCTCACTTTTTGTATGATGAGCCAGGGTCACTACATATGCTAAGTGGCATTCTCATCAAGCTCCCTGAAGCAAAGCTTCTGCATGTCAGCTACAGCACAGCCAGGCAGGTCGTTCCTGGTGGGAGGACAATCAACTCAAACTGGGAGCTTCATTCTGATTTCTTGGGTAAAAGAAGCAAAGTAGAAAAATCAAAATAGGTTAAGGAATTTAGGAAGAGGAAGGGAGTTCATTGGAATGTTTCTGGGAGACATATCGATTGCTGATATATGGCATTGATTAATGCTAATTGAAATGAGGTAATGGATTCTCTTGTGTGATAGATCACCAGTGAATCCTACCATAGAATTAACTGCAGTAATTGCTAGAAAAGAGGGAGTTTAAAGGGCATTATTTTTAAAGCGTGTGTGTGTGTATGTGTGTGTGTGTGTGTGTGTGTGTGTGTGTGTGTGTGTGTCTGTGTGTGTGCCAGAAGACAGTCCCTTATGCTTAATCAAGTGACTTATTTTGAGATAGGCCCTGGAATTTACTGAATATGCTAGGCTGACAGGCTAACATACTCTAGAGATCTGCCTATCTCCATCTCCCAGACCTGGGATTCCAAGTATACCACAAAATGTGGGTTCTGGGGATTGAACTCAGGTCCTCCACTTGTATGGCAAGCAAGCACTTGACTGACTGAGTCATATTCTCTCTGGAAATAAAGTTCTAATACACCCTGTCAGTACTTGGATTCAGAGGCCTTTGGATTTGTCTTCACTATTTCTTAAGGCAATGGTGGTGTTCGAGTTTGTATCTGTTGTAGTTTTGGTCCCGGACACAGAGGTCCAGACCCACAGACCTTCAGCCCCAGACCCCTTAACAGCCTGCCACTGCTCAGGCCCCCAGAAATGACTCAGACACTTATATTAACTTCATGCTGTTTGGCCTATGGCTCAGGCACATTGCTAGCTAGCTCTTACATCTTAAACCAACCCATTTCTATTCATCTTTCTGCCACGTGGCCCGTGGCTCACCTGTGTTCCTTACATGTTGCTCCTTTGGGCTTCGGGCTTGGTCTGTCTGACTCCACCCTGCTTTTCCTACCTATGCTCTGATTTCTCCTCCTACTTTTTCTATGGTGCCTGTCATGGGCCAAAACAACTCCTTTATTTAAAGATTGATATTCACAGCATACAGAAAGACATTCCCACATCACCTCCCCCTTTCTGTCTAATCAAAAAGGAAGGTTTCAATTTTAACATAGCAAAATTACATATAACAAAATAGCCATCAAACAAGAATTACAGCTTCAATATCTAGTCTATTTGTATTTAGCAACATTAAGTAAAATACTCTATCATCTATCTTATCCTTATGAATCAAAAGTTTCATATACAATATACCTTTCAAATGACTAAGAAAAACTATACCTATAACTATCTAATCTTCAACTACATCAAAGACCACAGAAGGATATATTTACCCAAGTAAACTGGAAGTGCAAGCAACTTCCAAAATCTAGAAATGACAGACAGTCACCCAAAGTTCCTTTATAAAGTTGGGGCATCCATCTTTAGCCTAGAGGCCCAGAGTCTCTTTTCATTTCAGTGAAGCAGGAAATCTGCTCTGCCCATTCATCAGTTGCTTCTCCTCGAGTCCTGAATAATGTCTGACAATTTTCTCTGCAAAGCAGGAACTGGAATCACCATCTTGGCTTGTTCTGCCAAAGTTCAGAGGTCACCTTCCTATGGAACCTGCATGTCCAGTCTTAACAACATACTGTCAAGCAGTCAATATAAGAACAGGTTCATGTCCAGTGGCTAACTGATGCCACAAAGAAACTAATCTCCATATGGAGTTTCTTTGATGCCCATTTTTCTCTTGGAGTAAATTGGTGCTGCCAGGAGCAGATCTGTCTCACTGTCCAGAAAAGTCTAAGTTCTTAAAACATTTTAAATGCCATATTCTGTAGGTCTTAGAGTGTTTGAAGATTACCTATCTAATTAAATTATATCTTTGTATACCTAAAAATCTAACTAACATGCATTTCTTAATTATACATTACAATTTTAAATCAGTTACATAAACATCCTATCTTAAACAAGAGTAGAAAATACAAACAACATAACAAAAATTGAGCTTAAATTTGTATCAATAAACCAAGTCCACAGCAATGCAAAACATTTTGAGATTAGCAGCTAGTTTTTTGGATTAAGTAAATTCAATAATCTAATTTTTAAAAAATCATTCATATACCATATCCCCTTTTTCTTCTTAGAAAGAGATTAACTATGACCATTAACCATTTATAATGAAGACAAACATTTATAAACAATATTCTGGGATTTGGGCATAGTTTTCCATCACTATTTCCTTCTGATTATGGGGCATTGAAAATCTCACAGGTTCTTGAGACTGGATCATAGTCTGTAACCTGAAGCTAATATGGCCATCTCTTCCCATCAGAGATTTTTTTTCAGGGGGTCTTCATTGATGAAACCATATTTGCCTGGAAGCAATTCACAGGTTCTCATCTTCTGTGGAAACAAAAGCAGAACTCTTCCAAAGCAATATATCCTTATACACAAATTTCAAAATCAAAATACCTTTAAAATATATATTCTTGTTTAACTTAGTAGCCTTTGTATTTGCAATCCATTGTCTTTCTGCAGTTAGCTCATTAACAGTTAAAAAATTAAAAGAAAACACAGTAACAACCAAAATCCACATTTTGTGTCTATTTTCTATCTTTATGTGACTTATTATATTTTTATTACTCTATTTCTCTTTTTAAAGACTTTCTCTATCCTCTTTCTTTTTCTCTGAAGCCCATGTATCTTTTACACACATTGTAACCTGTTTACAGGTTTTTCTTTCCATCTGAATCTGTTTTATTATGGATCCTTAATCATCTTCTAACCATAAGAGCTTTTAAAATATACTCTCTTAAAGAGCTGCATAGTTTTTTCAGAGGAAGCTGAATCAGTAAGTTCTCTTAAAGGGACTGTGTCTCTGTTTGTGGCCAGCAAACAGAGCAGACCCAAGAAAATGCTGCTACTAAGAAACTTTCTTTGTTTCTTTTTTGTTTAAAATAAACAGAAACCGTAAATCAATCACATGCTACAGAGTCCTCTGTGAGATTTTAGGAGCCAGCCTGATTGCAGTTTATACTGCCTGCCGCCAGTCCGCCTGCGCCATTTTGAATGTAGCCCGGATGCTATGCTTTCTCTGTACAATGACCCACTTCAGATACACAATTTGGAAGCTGCTTTGGCTCAGCTTCTGATCTAAAACACTTTTTAGACTTTCTCAAGCTTTCAGTGGATATTCGGCACACGTTGGGAAGCCAACTATTGCAGTGAGGTTTCTCGGTCCCGGGCGGCCAGAGTCCCAGACCCACAGACCCCTTAGCCACCCACTGCTGCTCAGGCCCCAGAAATGACTCAGATGCTTATATTAACTTTATGCTGTTTGGCCTATCACTCAGGCACATTGCTAGCTTGCTCTTACATCTTAAATCAACCTATTCTCATTAATCTGTCTGCCATGTGGCCCGTGGCTCACCTGTGCTCCTTACATGCTGCTCCTTTGGCTTCGGGCTTGGTCTCTCTGACTCCACCCTGCTTCTCCTACCTATGCTCTGATTTCTCCTCCTACTTTTTCTATGGTGCCTGTCATGGGCCAAAACAGCTCCTTTATTTAAAGATTGATATTCACAGCATACAGAAAGACATTCCCACATCATGTATCTTTTCCAAACTTGTTTTGAGATGGCTTCTTTAATAAGAGAACTTCATTTTTTATGGTAAGCAACATTCTCATAACTACTGTGACAAAACTAGTTAATGCCTAATTAACTATTATGCAACACTAACTAATGCAGTGCTAGGCCATGTGACAAACTAAATGCCATGTAACTGTACGAAATGAAAGCCTCCCTTGCCTTCCTGTCATAGAGAATGGCCTTTTGTATGCATTATGCACAGAACTGCAAACAGAAGAATGATGTTGGTAAACTGGTGTGACATGGACCTTAAGTTGTTTATAGATAATTTTGTTGGCAAATTTTCTTGAAGAAATAGTGATACCAGTTCTTGCAGTTACCAAGAAAGAATTATAAATGTATGAAAAACTTTCAGAGAAAAATCTCTAGGAATTCATTCTTTAAGTAAAGATGAAAAACTGATTTCACAGCTTTAGAATCCCCCATTAACTACCTGGGGTACACAGAAGACCCGTACCCCAGAATTGAAGACTCAAGAAGTCTACAAACTTGGCCAATTTCTAAATAAAATCTGATAACAGTAGAGCCTTTTAGAAACAAAAGCTCTCCTATGCCTACATCTTCAGGGAGGATGAGCCTCTCGGAGAAGTCATAAGGAAGGCAATGATTGGCAATAGTGAGCACTAAGAGCTAGGCCTGCTCGGATTTTATTAGAGTTCTGGTCATATGGGTTTCTAAGGCTTTTGTGTCTTCTCTAACCCTGTCTATTCTATTTGCTTTAAAATTTTCAGATGAATTTTTATTTTCATAAAAATACAGATTTTAAAGTTTTGGGCAAGACATAAAATGAATGCTGGAAAGCTGTGTTGATAAATCTACCTATCTGGACTTTACATGAGATCAGGTGGCAAATCTCCTTAAAAATTGGCTTACTAGTATTCCTATTCAATTCATACAGCCTAATCTGAAAAGTAGTGGTAAATTTGGCAGAATTAAATCATGCAACTTATGTCATTAACAGGACCGCAGGAAGTTCTGGGTAGGGTATCTAGAAGCAGCCTCCATGTGACCTCATGAAGAAGTATCCAGACACAGGGTGAGTCAGGACAGCAGCAGCTCAGAAACCCAGAAGAGTAACAGCTAAAAAGAAGAAAGTCAATCACATCACAGCTCTCACTCCAAGGCTTCCTGTTCCAGAAGTAAAGCAGACAGGTCACCCACAAATAAGGTAGAAAGCCCTGGTTGAGACTGGTGTCCAACCCACAGGACAAGCCCACCACTCCCACAAACATCAAATTCAGTTACAGGTCCTGATGAATTCTCCAATGGATGGGTCAACAGTGGGGAGCACTGTGACTGCTTCTGTCTGGAGAGGGACCCTCAACATTTAAAAACTCAGTTACAATGAAAGCTTGAGAACAAGGAACCCAACACAAATCTGGGTTCACCCTCACACACCCTAGGGTGAGACCCAGCCTTGGGAGTCAGTTCTGGAGAATGGGGGACCTAGACACTAACAAGATAAAGAATTCAGGCAACAGGAGGGTTGGGCCAACATAAGTTATGTGAGGAAAGGTAGACCCACCTTTGGAACGTGGGAGTAGGTGGCCTCCCTGAGCATGAAGACTTTAGCAGGTAGCCCATCCATCCTTGGGAGCCATCTGTCTGTTCGGAGTTCAATGCTGTGGAGTCTGGAAACACTGACAGTCCAGTTGACTAGCTGGAGTCCACACGTCTCTCAATTAATGCTTGGTTGGTAAAAGCTGGGAAAACTTGAGATAGTGAGAAGACCTGCCTAACAGAGCCCGCTGCTATGCAAAAGGGGAAGAAGCCACTGAGCCACTAAGTGAAGAGTCTCTGCAAGACCTCAGAAACTTTCCCACCTCCCCTCGGGCTGGGCTCAGCAACACCAGCACAGCACACACAAAGATAGAGGCCCCAGCTCGGCTCATACTCTGGTTTCCTGCACATCCCAGAACTCTTCAAGGTTCAAGAGCTACACACTCACACACACACACACACACACACACACACACACACACACACACTCACATACACACTCACACAAACATACACTCAGACTCATGCACAAACTCACTCACACACACACACAGTCACACACATTCACACACACAATACTCATATACACACCCCACACACAACACTCTCACACACACTCACACTCATACACACACTCACACACACTCACACTCGCATATACTCATATACACACCCCACACACAACACTCTCACACACACTCACACTCATACACACACTCACACACACTCACACTCGCATATACTCATATACACACCCCCACACACAACACTCTCACACACACTCACACACACACTCATACACACACTCACACACACTCACACTCGCATATACTCATATACACACTCACACACTCACACTCGTACACACACACACACCCTCCTCCATTTATATATTTAATAGCATGTCTTTACCTTTTATCTGTTTACTTAATACTGTTTATGCATTTCTTCCTCACTGGCCAGTCCCCCTCTGCCCTTTAAATGCCCCCCTTTTATTTTTATCGCTGTTCATACTTCCAGTAATATTTTGATTTTATTTTATTTTACCCTTTTTTTGAAACGACTTTATTTTTAGAAATTTTCCTCACATTAATCTAATTGAGGTTTTGTCATTTTGGTTGTTTTTGTGGGTGATTGACTTTTAGTCTTTTAAGCTAATATACAAAAGATGGGTTTTCTTGTGACAGTTTCATGTGTATCCTCTGACTTTGCTCTCCCTCCCCCCTCCTCTCCTACCCTCCCTCAGCCCACCTCCTGCTGGTTCTCTCCCCCCACCTCCCTTCTGCTTTTATGTTATAGGAATTTTCTCACCACGGTCCGTTCCTCAGTGGATCTCCCTCCTCCCCTTAGGTCTAGATCACACCTATGAGGGAAATGGGGGGCATTTGTCTGAGTCTGAAATATTTCACTTAATGATTTCTAGGTTCGCCCATTTTTCTGCAAACGTTAAGATTTTATTTTTCTGAGTTTGAGTATATTTCATATCTGGGGACCCTGATATGACCACATATTTGGTGTCTTAAGAGTCATGGCTTTGAGTAGGGCCCAGAGCAAGGCAGAGTTCTGTAATAGCTCCCTAACATTAGAGATGAATTAGATATTACATGTAAGCTCTTGTAATATTTGAGAGTTTGTAATGAAAACATAGCTTAGGACTAATCACAGCAGCAGTCACTATGCAGGTCCCTAGGCTTCTGATCAAGGCTTACTGTTTACAGGGGAGAATCACTTGTCTTCTGAAAACTCTAGGGTGCTAGGACCCTGGCAGAAAAAGCATAACAAAACAAAAAACCTGCCTAAGAGACACCAAGGTCTAGATGTTACTCTGAAAATATAAGTATTAATATTTAAATCAAGAGACTTTGAGTAAAGCATATTTTCTTCCCTGACACAGGACAGTGAGACTTGAAGGAAAAGACCAACATCCCTTGAGGAGGAAGGACCTTTTTTTCCACATTGCCTTTGGACCACAGATTAAAGCATCAGCTTTCTCAGTTTCCAGCTGTCCTGATGTCTGCAGAATTGTGGGCGCGCCAAACTCTGCGGTGGTATGGACCAATTCACTAAAACTCCCTTTCTCCTGCTCCATCTCTTTCTCCACCTCCATCTCTCTGTTCTTCCTCCCCTGCTCCTTTCCTATGTCTCTGTCTCTCTCTCTCTGTCTCTCTCTCTCTGTCTCTCTCTCTGTGTGTGTGTGTGTGTGTGTGTGTGTGTACACAGAGTTGCTCCTTAACTTGTGATGAGATTGTGCTTGATAAATCCATCATAAACAAACAACAATATTTCAGTTTGAAAATGCGTTCAGTACCCCTAACTTGTGGAACATCATATATCACCTAGCCTAACTTAAATGTATTGAAACACTTTCATTGTCCTATGGTTGGGCAAAATCAACTAAGAATGTTTTTTAAGAAAGTACTGAACATCTTATCCAGCTTATTAAATGTAGCATACCATAGAATTTAGTATTGGTTATTTATCCTCATGATTGTGCAGGTTTCTGGACTCTGTGATTCATTGCCACTGCTTTTCATCACAAGAAGGTATCAGACAACTTACCTATTAAATGTGCATCCACTTTCGTACCAACATTAAACAGTTAACACTTAGAGTTAAATAATCATCACTTAAAGCCATCATAAGTAGCACTTGTACACATTAAGATACTTACCTATCTATTGTTATCTGTTTATCTTGTGTGTCCTAATGTACCATTGTTAAGAGCTGAATTTAACAGACCCACCAAAGTGGTGTTTCATTTTAAATATCTACCCGGAAGTGGATACATGATGTCGGTCATGAGCTAGTCCGGAGGTTACAAGCAAACTGAAAAAGCAAATAGCTCAGGGTTCCACACCATTTATCATCCGTACACCAAAACCCTTCTCTTAGCTCACAACTTGCTGATGGAGGAAGAGCAAACCTGGGCTTTGTTTATGGGAGGGGCAATTTGGTGTAGGCCAGCAAGCCTGAAGTGGGTTGAAGCTGTCCTATGCTCTCCCTTGAGAACTCTGAGACCAAGCTAGCTATAGAAGCATGGAGAGTGGCAATGAACCACAGCTCCCAGAAACCTATACAATCATGAAGATAAATAACCAACACAAAATTCTATGGTATACTGTGTTTAATAAGCTGTATAAGATATTCAGTACTTTATTAAAAGCACATTTTGTTAGTTGATTTTGTCCAACTATAGGGGCTATGAAAGCTACATCTATGAACACAAAGTGTTGAAGATCTTGGAATTCTGGTAATACCCACCACAGGGTACATACTATAAAGAACCAATATGAAGCAATTAGGTAGACAAGATGAATAAGCCAGGAGATGCCATTCAGTCTTTAAACTTCTCTCTGGTAATCCTTCCTTTGATTAATTATTTCAAGTCACACAAATCCTCAATGGACCACACCCCTAGGAACTGAGGATAGCCTCCAATTTTGACATTCACAGCCAGGTTTTATGGGCATATAAAGACTTTGTAGGAGCAGCAAGAGGAGGCAACCAAAGACAGTCCTGGAAGCCCCGATAGGATCAAGACTGCATGGCTACAAGCCCATTATTCTCCCATGTCTAAACTTGACCTGGAATTACATTTCCCCTGTTCAGTTAATACAAGAACATGTTTGCCCAAATGAATGTGGTGATATTGTTACCTCAAATGAGAAACCAGCTTTCAGATTATCCTATTATCCCCCTTCAATGTCTGCTTAGCAAGAATGTCACACAGCTTGCTTCTTTGGGACCTCCCTCCCATTAAAAACATCTCAGATCTATATCACTGAAAGGATCAAGCTGCTGTTCCCCAGGAAGGAAGTCCATATGACAAACTGCTAATGCAGTACACAAGAGGGCCCAGCTAATGTTGCAGCCCAGAAAACTACCGAAAATGTCAACGTTCTACTAAACTCTTAGTACCACTTCACAATAATGGGGGGATGCTACGTTAGAACTGTCTAATAGCTTCTAGACGAAGGGATCTGGACACTAGGGCAAGAGTAGGAATTTTCAGCACATCAGTGACTACTGGCCTATTTATGCACTGTTCACTCACTAATACGTATTAAACATGTGTCAGGCATTCTCTCAGATACTAGGATTTTGGCAGAAAGAGAGATTGGGTGTCTGTTGTTCAAGAATTTGGAATCAGTGGGATGCTGATTGACTGGGGCCGTGAGTGAGATGATTTTTTCCAAGGATAGAGAACAGTGGTTCTCAGCCTTCTGACACTAATCCCTCAATACAGTTCCTGTTTGTGCTGACCCCCAACCATAAAATTGCTTCCATTGCTATTCATAGCTATAATTTTGCTACTGTTGTGAATCAAAATGTAAACCTCTGTGTTTCCCAATAGTCTTAGGAGAAAAGGGCCATTCAATGTCCCGAAGGGGTCGTAACCTACAGCTTGATAACCACTGATAGAGGGAAACCCTTGTGGGGATCATAAGAGAGAGAAAAGAATCAGCTCTAGAAGTGGAGGAAGAGGACATGTGGGAAACCAGAAGAGTACAGTGTTTAGTTTAAGATATGAGGATCTCTGGGGCTGGCTCAGGAGCTAAGAGCACTTTTTACTCTTACAGAGGACCAGAGTTCCACCTTCAATGTCCACGTCTGATGATTCACAACCATCTGTAGCGCCAAAGGATCTGACTCCCTTCTGGGTTCTGTTGGCACCTGTGCACATTAGACATACACATACACAGACTCACATGAGAGCACAAAAATAAAAAATGGAAACAATCTTTAACATATAAGAATTGCAAAGGGTTGAACATCATAACCTGCTAAATAATTAAGAGTATAATGTGAGGGGGTAGGAAGAGCCCAGTAAGTGCTAAGGGACACTTGTTTAGGTTCTGGAAACTTTAAAATCCAACATGCTCTCTTAGAGAATCTTCCAATGCCTGTACAATCTACCCCTACAGTCTTCCACACTGAACCCTCTGATAAAAAGTGGGGGGGGAGGTAGTGGAATTCTCTTAATAAGAATTTAGAGCCTTGATTTTTGTTGTTGTTCAGAAGCTACAACCGCTCAGCTGAGTAATGTGGTCAGCCACGTAATGGACATTTAGATGGAGCACACATCTCATTTCTCTCGACTCTGACCTTGACAGTGAAGAGAACTCTATCATTCAGTCCCTGCTGTGGAAGAACAGTGCTTCACCTCAAAAGGCTACAAACTCACTTCCTTGTGTCCTTACTTGGACTGTGGCATTGAGGACAAGAGCTGGGAGCCACTTGGGAAACAAGGGGTACAATTATAGAGAGTACCAGCAAACTCAGACCCAGCAGGGAAGAGGACCTGATGTCACAGGACTAATGAGATACCCAGGCCACTCCTTGAAGAAGTGTATCGTGAAGATGGAGCCAAAGTTTTCTGGCTATGCTGCCACCAACTCAAGCTCAACTCAGACCATTGATTTTAACTACATCCTGTTTGACCAGCTGGTTTACCAAGCAAGCAATCCCAGGGCCTGGTTTCCTCAGGTGTTATAAGCAGAACATCTCAATCTCCAAACAGTGCAGTGGGACAGGCTCCTCTTTGCAGCACACCCCACCTGCAGATAATGATCTTTGCTAGGTAGCAGAGAGCAGTTAAAGTACCAGGTCACCCTGTCCCAGTCCCAGGTGTAGAAAAAGCACTCTGTGCAATAGCTTATACAAATACAGAAGTCTCTAGAAGTCACAGTCTCTGCAAAGACGTGAAGTGTGATGTGAGGACCTGCTCTGGGATGTAAGTGGGGCTAGTCTTTGGGTTAACTTTAGGGTCAATTCATTTCCTCTGAATCAGAAACTGGTCAACAATGACAATAGGTACAGTCTCTAGGTTTGGCTCAAAAATCTTGATATCCTTAATCTGTCCCAGCATGCCCTCTGCTGTTCCCAGCATGCCCTCTGCTGTTCCCAGCATGCCCTCTGCTGTTCCCAGCATGCTCTCTGCTGTTCCCAGCATGCCCTCTGCTGTTCCCAGCTGGTCTGGGGTCTCAGTCAGCCTAAGCAAACACCTTAAAGCTCCATGGACTGAGTTTCTCCTAGAAATCCGCCTCTAACTCCTGCACCTATGGCCTAAGAAAAAGGGCCCATCCTCAAGTGCCCAAGTAACTGTATCTACCACAGGGCTCACCTTTGCTGTGTGTGCTGGCCAGAGAGGTTAGAAGCTGCCAGTGTTTGTTCTAATGGGCATAAAGGTCATGGTTTGCATGTTTACACTATGTTGCTCGTGGATTTTAAAGTTCCCCCACCTCTTCCCCTCTAAACCTTGATATACGTATTTTGAGTCTACATACTAGCTTTGTAACCACACAAAGAAATTTCAGGAACTTCTGGCACCCCTTTAAACATTTCTACCTGAAACAGGTGAATGGCTAGCTTCCCTAAAAGCAGCAAAATAGGTTTCTACTATATATCTCTACTTGAATTTAAACGTTCAGAAAGTATTTCCACATTGGCTTCACCGAATGAGGAACATGGGAATCAATAGGTGTTGCATTTTGTTCTGAGTCTGGTTTTCACTTGTTGGCTTAACATGTTTGCTGAGTGCCTTCTGTATAGCAGACTGCTAAGAGCTCAGGGTACAGTACGCGGGAAATGTCAGGGTACTTAAAGAAACAACAGCCATGATACACAAGCTTGTTATCTGACCACACACACACACACACACACACACACACACACACACACACACACACACACACACCAGGTAGAACCCTAACAAATTGATGATATTCAGATTTTGGCTATATGAAAGCAGCAATTGTATCTGGCTCAAGTTGTCTGTACATCTATATGATAAAGAAACTAAAGTCTGTAGTGGGATTCAGGCATTATTTAGGGAGCCTTAGTAGCTCCTGAGAATTGGGACTTCTATGGGGTGTGGCCAGAATCAATGAGGTGTGTGGGGGGGGACTAAGTTCCAGCCCTGTTTCATTCCTGAGTTCTGGGGAGTGGGTCAAAACTGGCATGGGACAGTTCATTTCTCCAAGAATCATCTTAAGATTCAATTTGCATTGTGAATATAAAATACCCCTCAATAAATATTAATCCATCATACATTAAAAAAAAATAAAGAAACCTAAGTCCTGGTACTTAAGAATAGATGACCTTAAGCTGGAAATTAAATAATAGGAAGATGTTATTATTATTAATTATTTGCATGCTTGCTTGAATGGATACCTTAGTCAAGCTATTTAACTTTATCCATATTTCATGTCCGGTCTGCAAAGTGAACACGAGATAACTTCTTGTATTAAGTGCAATAACACTTGTAAAGGCTTGAAAATTATAACTCAATCATAAAACACTTCTCTAGTATGGCGAAGACCTTAAGTTGATCCTCCATATTCAATAATAACGGCAATAATAAATAAACTGCATATGAAAATAAGTAGAATAGCATATGTCTTTTGTTTAGAATGCAGTGAACACTAGTTGTTAAGATGCCAAATCTAGCTTGAGTTTTATTCTAGAGTACATATAGCACTTCAGAGATGCAAGCATTTAGTATGAAACAAAAGCATCAGAAGATTAATTAACTACTAACTAAAACAAATGGAATTTAATTATTAAATGTTTTTATCTCACCCCTTTCTTAAAGTAATGTAGTTTTACCAGACACTTAGTGCCAAGGAGCTGACTCCAAAGGATTACAAAGGAAAGCCTTTTTGAGGTCCAGCTTGGCTGGTGACACATATCAGCTTCACTGTACTGAGTGACATGGCCATGTGCATGGAGCCAAAACATTGCACCTCCCAACCGAAGGGCAAGCAGCAACCACAGGGGCTTAGGCCCGCAGAGGGATTGCCTGGGAGTGAGGTCATGATTCAAGGCTTTGAAAGTCAACAGTGCCGACAAAGACACACTATTTCCCTGACAGTACAGAATCATATTACTGTACACACAAGTGTCCCACACCTGAGAGAGATGAAATTACACAGCTTAATCCCAGAACCAGCTCAGCAAGAAGTTGCTTTGACATTTCAGATAGTAGTTGAATTCTGGCAGAGAAAAAAACCACACGGCAGTAACTGGGAAGTTTTCACCGATGAGAAGGGCCTGGTCTTGTCAGTTGAAACAGTCTTTGACCCTTCATTTTCTTTATCAGCTGTGATCGATAGCACAGTGGAGTCTATGAGACTCTTGGCTGTTCCTACTCATCTCATCTCTACAGTCCTTGAGTGAGGTCCCAGACGCATCTTAAACCAAAGCAGACTGATGACAGGTACTTGCCAAAAATTCACACACACACACACACACACACACACACACACACACACACACACACACACACACACACACACACACACACAGAGTCACCCAACCCAGGCCAGGCCTCCATCTCTGAGTTTAAGCGCTAAGACAGCCAGTGTTTGAAGAACGCATAAACAAAAGTCTTCCCAGGAGCTCTGCTGAGCACCTTGCCTGAGACACCCTGTGTCTGTCACGTGGATGGCCAGAGACACAGAAAGCCACCAGACAGTAGACCCAAGCAGCCAGTGCCCAAAGACAGCATCTGCCTTAACTCTTGCAGACTGTGTTCATGCTCTTTGCCACTCTCCCGTGGTGGGAAGCTAACTTCGCTCAGAGTTTAGTTAAATCCATGAGACGTAGATTAATTGACCCGCCTACCCAATAAAGAACAATGAAATGAGGGTGAGCCAACATTTCAAAACTTAAAGATTTCAATCCAGATCATTTATTACAAAAGAAAAAAAAGAACTTAAGATAATATACAGCAAAATAAACCCTAAGATTAAAAAGTCATGCTCAAATAACCCAAGGAGTAGATGCTCTCTATCCCTCTCTATCCAGTGACAAGATTTCTAGAGGCTACTGGCTCCTTGGTTTTGTTTAATGAGTCTTTCAGAAGTATTCATTCATTCATTCATTTGTCTGTTTATCTTTCAGTTAGGCAACCCCACTACCTCTGAGCTACCACACTAGACATTGTTTCTCCTTTTATTAAAAATAGGTTCTTTCTTCACATAATATATCCAGATTAAAGTTTCCCCTCCACTCTATCCCTCCCAGTTCTTCCCCAGCTCCCTCCCATCTAGATCCACCCCCTTCCTGCCACTTCCTGTCCCTGGTGTAGACCCCGTGCATGCTGCAGCATTATCTGTGCATACATATGAGCTTTGGTCATGTTGCTTTAGAGGATTTTCTTTTCTGAGCATCCTTCATCCCCTCTGGCTCTTATATTTTTTCTGCCACCTCTTCTGCATGGAAGGGGAAGGGTCCTAGACTATTTAATGCATTCTTTAGCTTAGTGGTTCTCAAGCTTCCTAATGCTAATTCATAACTGTAGTCACTGTTATGAATCATAATGTAAATATTTGATATGCAGAATATCTGATATGCAACCCCCAAAGGGATCTCAACCCACAGCTTGAGAATTGCTTCAACCCATATGTGTATGCTTTCTTAAATGCACACACATATATACACACAGTGACAAACCCAGCCCATTTTGTTGTTGTTGTTTATATCATTTTCTGGAGAGCCGGCTAGTCTGAAGTACATAAGGTAGGTTTATTTATTTTTTTTATAAGACAGCAAAGATTTTTAAGTTACAGATACACTGCCGAGGACCTATACCAGTTGCCCAATAGGGACTTTTAGGGGACTAGAGAGATGGTTTTAGTGGTTCAGAGTGTCTGCTCCTCTTGCAGAGGATGTAAGTTCACTTCCTAGCATCCACATCATGCATTTCACAGTTGCTTGAACTCTAGTTTTATGTTGAGCCAACAACTCTGGACTCTGTGAATTCCTGTACTCATGTACAGATACCTCCCACAGACACATCCACATAATTAAAAATAGAATAAATATTAAAAACAATGCTTTAAGAAATTTCCCAATGCTTTAGATTTCTCATCAATCTTTTGCTATAATGCTATAATGTAGATGTTCTTATAAGCATAAAGACACCTCCATATTTGAATATACCTGGGATGGGAGTGCATGATTTTGCATGCATGATTTTGATAACAAATGCTTTCATAGGAACTGTGTGAATTGCTCTCAGTGTAGCAATGTTTGAGAAGGGCTATTTCCCTGGGCCAATGTGTTCTGAGTACTTTGAGCTTTGCCAAACTTAGGGCGACAATGATCTCTCACTTTGAAGTTTCCATCTGTATTTCTCCCTTATGGATGCATAACTCTGCCTGTAAATTGGGTCTCATATTTTAAATTGTTGTTTTATTACTTATTTATTTACACAGCTGCATTTATCAACATATCCCTTCATAATTCTCAAGTAGAAGCTGAGAGAGAAAGAGAGAATCAATGGTCAGCTTGCCAAAGTCAAAACTGATCAAAAGCCAAAGACCTCATCATGATCAATGACATTCTATTTTCCTTGGTTCCTTTTCAAGTCCTTCTCTGTCAATCCTCTCAAAGGAAACCAAATTCCATCATATAGGTGAGTTGCATAGCCTAGAACAAACCACAGAACCTGCTTGACCTACCCAGACCATAGCCCGTTCTTTCTGCCTAGAATACCCTTTCAGTCTTGAACCTGTAACATGTCTGTTGAGTAAGTTTGTATTTCGCACAAAGCAACTGATGCAGCCCCTCTTTGTAAGACTTCTCTGCTTGTCATCGTCCTCCCTGGCTCTGATCAGCTCCGCAGCACTTCCTACCAGTCTCAGTGACTCAAGCCATAGTCCACAAGTCAAGCAAGGTCTCTGAAGCCAGGCCAACTGCACTTAACCCTTGCTTCTGTTATTTATTTGCCTGTGACTGACCTTGGACTTCAGGATCCTCAGCTGTAAAATGGGTTAGCAGGAAGGCCCAGGAAGACTGCTTTTAGAATTAAATGAGCTAATATTTGTAAAAGCATTAAATGGTGTCTGTGTTACAATAGTACCATATGCATAGCATAAGCATGGTGAACCCAGAGCTGGGCTCAGCAGCAGAGTCCTCCTCCAGGAGGCAGCTGGGCCCAGTTTAGCTGTTACTCTTCTCTATTTTTTTAAGCCTTTGGATATCTTGGAAGACTGGTCCAAATTTCACCATCCAGAACATGATAGTTTTGTTCAATAAGTAAATACCTTCTTTCTTAAGGCCCTCTTTTTAGTTGAAATATAACATAAATTTGTAAAAACAGAGTTAAGAAAAATCTTCAAAACAAAAAAGTAAGAATGTATGTAGTACATTCATTTGTAGGCAAATACAAAGTATATGTTTGATGCTGAAGAAATACAGAGGATGGTAAGTAGAGTAGAATTAAAGAAAAGTTCTTGGGAGAGTTTCTACTACAGATCTCAGGTAGAGAAAAAGCGTAGATGGCAGAAATCATTCAAAAGGGAATTCCAGAATGGGAAAACAACTCCCACAGAGGCCCCTTGAAGATCCCTGGGTCTTAGGTAGCTTCACCCACAATCTTACCAAACACACTGGAATGTACCCACATCCAACATAACTCTTGGGCAAAATGTTTTCTAATTTGGCTTTTGAAATGAATCTTATGTTAGTAACTCCTTTGATTCATAATTGGTAACAATTTTTATATAATTATATTTGTAAATAATGAAATTATTTTAATTATTTTATAATTGGCTAATGATTTCTTTCAACAATCATTAGGCACCCATGAGAAACTTTAAGTTAAAAAAAATCATCCACAAATGGTTTTTACCTTAATGAGACTTTTGTGAATATCAAATTGAATATCTATTGGAGTTAATGTCTCCACATATTTTTAAGTTCGCATATCACAATGTTCAATAAAAACTAATCATTTCTTTGTTTCCTTTCCCTCCCCTGGTCTTGAAACACTCTTGGGCCTTTACCTAGACACTATTCCTGTAGAACTATGATCACAGGTAAGGCAGGCCTGCTTGCTCAAAGGCCTGGAGGCAAGTGCAATCAAGTTTTATGCTGAATATGGCAAACTCATTGTCTTTGCTGAAGCCAAGAATCTATGTGGAGGATTAGTTGGATACATACTTCTTAAGAGAAACCAGCCATCTTTATAAGTAAAGGCCTGCTACAAGAACAAACAAATCTATTTAGGCTGGGAATGTGGGGGATACATTACCTGTTCTCATCACTTGCCAAGAACACCATGCCCTCATTTCATCTCAACTCCAAGCACCAAGGCTGGGATCTAAACCACTGTTTTCTAGCTGAGTACAGTGGCAAATACCTGTCATCCCAGCAATGGAGGAGCTGAGAAGGGAATTTCTGAATTCAGGGCCTGCCTGGCCTACACAGCAAGACTCAGTTTCAGATAACAACAGCAACAACAAAAAGTAAATACATATCAAGTATAATAAATACATGATTATAAAGCTAGTTCTCAGACCTTCTACAGGATAATTGATTTAGCATTTTGGAGTCACTAAGAGGCTTTGCATGAGACATTGCTTGTCATTATTCTTGGCACTGAGGCTGAAAAAGTTTCTTCCCAGGTTCTGGGATGAGAATGTCAGTGTGGAATATCTGACCTGGGCATAGTCATCAATTTCAGCAGGAGCATATGCATATTTGTGTACATATATATATTTGGCCTTATGGTGGGAGAATCAAGTAAACATTTTATCTACCTCTAGAGGAAGACATTGAGCATCCATTTGTATGGTGTTCACTGAAATTCTGTAAACCAGGGAGCCTGAAGCCCTGATTATACTCTTCTTGTTTACAGAGAAATTAGGAAAACATTACTATGCTCTATCGAGTCGCAGGAAAGTAAAGCACAGTCTATGCCCAATTGATTCCATGCCCAATTCTTGCTACACCTAAGATTTGCATAATCAAGTGCTAGGGAGTTTTGGGGGGAAAACCAAATTCCAGACCGGAAGCCAAGCCAAGCTCCCAATGCCTAGAGACTGGGAAAGCTGTCTTATCCGAGTGCAGTGTAATTTCTGTTTCCCAATGACATAGAAAGGACAGACGTGTTCTGTTCTGTTCTGTTGTCCTGGAACCTACTCCAGGCCATTACATCCAAGGTCTGTAGAAGGGCTAACGGGAGTTAAGCTCACAGTAAATATCATGTGATTGTATAATGAAATCTTTAATTACTTACATCACCTATTGTGAACCTATTTTAATTATTTTATAATTGGCTAATGATTTCTTTCAACAATCACTAGGCACCCATGAGAAACTTTAAGTTAAAAAAAAATCATCCACAAATGGTTTTTACCTTAATGAGACTTTTGTGAATATCAAATTGAATATCTGATGGAGTTAATGTCTCCACAAACTTTTAAATTCATATATCACAATGTTCAATGAAAACTAATCATTTCTTTGTTTCCTTTCCCTCCCCTGGTCTTGAAACACTCTTAGGCCTCTTGAAACACTCTCAGGTCAAGGGTTTTACTTAGGTGCACATCTATAAGACTGATATTGCTGTGAAACACTTTTGAAGCCCTCAGAATGAAGACTTCTTGCCCATACTTAGACAGCAATTCACTAAAAACAATGAATGACATTTCACAATCTGAGTGGGTGTACTTCACCTAACCAATATGTAAATAAAGGAGTGGCTAGGGAAACCATAGGGACCTCAAGAAAGTGTCCCCCCCCCCCCCATGTCCTGGGACACTATGGAACACAAAGTGCTTGGCTTGGGTCAATAGAAAGACAAGGAACTCTCTACTCTTTCTGGTGGTCACCCATGTCCAAAGAGATGGGATTTCAGAATGTGGGACTTCCCAGCTATTTCTGAATCTGCCTGTGGAGCTCTTCATTCCACTCTACCTCACCCACAACCAAAACCACACACACAGACTGACACACACACAAACACACACACACTCACAGACTGACACACACACACACAAACACACACACAGACAGATATACACACAGACACAGAGACACACACAGAGACACAGACACATACACAGAGATACACACAGAAACACACACACACAGACTCACACACATGGAGACACACACAAACATACACACACGGAGACACACACAATACACACGTACACACACAGACACACACAGACACACAGACACACACACACACACACACACACACACACACACACACACACACAGTAACACACACACTGCCCCAGAGAGAAGAAAAATGTTGCACTTGGTCTTAGATCTTGCCTCTGGCCCACCTTTCTGGTGGGAAAGCTCAGTAACTCAGCACAGCCTCAGGGAGGAAAACCACAGGCCCACTGATGCAAGAAAAACAGAGACCTGGAAAGGGTAGAAAAAGAGTATTTATCGATGACTCAAATGTCAGCGGCTAGCACCAGGCAAGCTTTAGATGGGAGTTCCACATGGCAGGGTCTGCCAACCCTGCAAGGCTTTCTGCAAGTGCTCAGATGATGTCCCATGGGGCTTTGCAAATAGGCCTGTTGTTCTAGTCACCCGCTTTGTTGCTGTCCCACACCTGAGATTCCCTCTGCCTTCACTGACAGTTCCAGAATCTGGGCCAAGGCTGTGTCTCTCTTTACTGGCAGATTTGCTAACTCAAAAGGAACCTAATTAACACTGTCTTCCTAATTGGGCATCATGTCCTTGAGCAAGTGGCTTAACCTGGTTGCAGCCTGGTCTCCTCAATTGCCAAATGGAGATAATAAGACTTTGCTCACAGGGCGTTTAGAATTCCCTGAGATCATCCACTTATTTCTCTCTAGTATAAAATACTTTACTAAGGACCTGTATGTTATGTACAGTTTTCCTAGATGGTAGGGTTACAGGTTAGGAAAAAAAAAAAAAAAGATACAAAGCTCTGACTACATAGAACTTAAATTCCAGTGGGTAAGACAGACAAAACCAGTAAAAGAATAGAGTAATGCTGGGTGGTGACAAATTCTAAATGCATAAAACCTGGTTAGGGCACAGAGGATGACAGGGACTTTATTTACAATAGGATAACTATAAAACTCATTTTGAGCAGGAGACATATAAGCAAAGATCTGACTGCCTAATGACTGAAACATCTATATCACTTTCCAAGTTCTCAACTTGAAAATGTTAGTAGGTGCTTAGAACAATGGGAGGTGCTTTATTTTAATCTTCAAATGTATTGCTAAGCAACATTATGCTTTATTTTTAAATTTTAAATTTATTTAAATTTGTATATATTATTGCGGGCATGGGGGTAGGGGCACGGGCAATTGTCATGGCATGAATATGGAGGTCAGAGAATAACTTATAGGTGTTAGCTCTTTGGTTCTTTTCTTCCATCATGGGGGTCCTGGGGACCAAACGCCATTGGTCAGGATAGGCTTCAACTGCCTTTGCCTGCTGAGGCATCTTGCCAGCCACAGCTAAGCAACATTATAAAGCATTGTCTGAAGTCACAAACACAGCTGGTTTAATTTTAATTATTGTATTTCATTAACACAATTCTTCATGCCCAAAGATGGATCTCTTGATTGTTGGTCTATTAAGACCACAAATAACCTGCTAGTACCTCAGAGGGGAGCAGTCACAACCTTTTCTGGAATAATCCAGGAAGGAAGTAATGAGGAGGGACAGGGACAGATGCCACCTTGCATCCCTTAGCAATACAATTCTCCAGCTGATGGGTAGGCAAGCATAGATAATATCAAAGAATTATCTCAAACCACTCATGAATGATTGGACCAATGAATAATTGAACTGAAACAGAATCAGTTTACTGTAAGGATACTTCTAAAACATTTCTTTTACACATTGGTTCTAGGTTGAAAATCTTGGGAAAACACTGTGAACTTAATTTCTCTGCTAGAGATTGCAGCCTTTTAAACCAGTTATATTAAAAGGCCCAAGAAACTCTGCAACCCGAAATCTAAGGAGGCTTAATCACTCCAAACTTTCTTAACTACAGAACCTCGCTTTTCTTTGACACTTACCTGAAGTTTTCAAAATTCTACAAAAAAGGAAGGGCAGAAAAAAATTAATGAAGTCACAGCAACGAAGAATTCTAGAATCTTCAAAACATCTTGAGGAGTGGGCTCTCAGTAAATAGGGGTGAATGTCTGAACGCAGCACCTGTCAGTTCTGTGGTTAGCTTACATGCAAACATTTATGAAAAAGTGCTCCTGTGTCAAGGATCTGGAGACACTGACATCATACAAAGATTCAAGAATTTCTTCTGAGGAACTTATTTTCAGGGTTTCAAATATTAATCGGAAATCATTCTTCCAAATAATGTTTCAACTACAGGTTCTGAACCATGTCAAGATATGTCCGTTGTGAGCTTTGCTCCAAGTAAATCTCAAATAGCACATTCAACTATGGCAGATTTGAACAACATTTTAACAAATCGGAGCACCATTGGAAAAACTCCTACCATATAATCCCACTTTAACCTCTACACGCCAGTAATTTTTCCTGACTGAGAGGAAGAGGTGGGGTTATTGACTGCTTGCTGGGAATTGTACTTAACAAGCAGCCTCTCTTACGGGAGCCAAGGTGCACACCCTTGGAAGTGTGTCATGTGTGTAAATCTTATCTGTCACGTCTGTTATCTGATGCAGGAGGTTAAGAAGTGCTGAACCAACACAAACCCAGTGTTTTACACTAGAGAACATGGAGGCCCAGAGAGATTACAGAACATGCCTGGATCTTTCAAGTGGAAGAAGCCCACAGCGAAGATCCAAGTGTCCTATCCCCTGACTCAGAACAGCCTGCCTCCTCTGAGGCATCCATCTTGAGTCAGCAGTCCTAGAAGCAGAGTATAAGAAAATGATAACTTAGATTTACTTTTTTTTTTTACTACTATTAAATTTATTTTACATACCAAACACAGTTTCCTCTTTCTCCTCTGCTCCCCCCCAGCATCCACTCCTCAAAATGGGTAAGGCCCATGGGAGTCAACAAAGCGTGGCATATGAAGTTGAAGCAGGACCAAGCTCCTCCTAGCTGCATCAGGGCTGAGGAGGTATCCCATCCCACCATAGGAAACAGTTCCAAAAAGCAAGCTCATGAGCCAGGGACAAATCCTGGTCCCACTGCTAGGGGCCCCACAAACAGAACAAGCTATACAACTGTCACCCACATGCAGAGGGCCTAGGTCTGTCCCATGCAGGATCCCTAGCTGTTGGTCTAGAGTCTGTGAGCTCCCTCAAGCTCAGTAGTAAACATTATATTTTTATTAGATATTAGAAAATATTAGATAAAGATTCCTCTCCATCTTCTGTCAGTCCATAAAAAGACCAATGCTACAGCATGGACCATTCTGCTTCTTAAACTCAGAGATGTCTATCCAACATTGTGTCTTTATTTTTCTTTTTAATTTTATTTTAGTTGAATTGGGGGATAGCTTTTATTATTTGACAATATCATATATGTATACAATGCATCTTAATCATATCCACTCCTCTCCCCTCTACTCTCTTCCTCTAACACCCCCTCCCAACATATCCCCTTCCACCTACCTGTCTTTTCCTTGTTTTTAATATAACCCACCGAGTCCAATCAGTGTTACCCACTGGAAGGCTAGCAGATTTTGCTGATTTGATGTTAGGCATGAGACAATAGTTGTAGTGGGTTCCATGAGTATACTTGTCATGTCAAGTCCATAAAATATCACCTCACAGCCCTCCTCTCCATCTTCCAGATCTTACATTCTTTGCACTTCCTCATTTCAAGTGAACCCTGATCCTTGCTGAGGGAGCTGATACAGATGTCCCATTTAGGAGTCGGCACTCCACAGTCTTAGTTCTTTCTTAGTTTCATAAGATACAGGTACAGAACTTTCAGAACAGTCCCTTATGACCCAGTTGACTGGTGTCCTAAGAACTTCACAATGCAATGAGGTAGGTGTTGTCTCCTACTCCTTGAAGCGTGTGTACCTCGTCAAAGCATCCAGAAAATATACCACTTTCTCATATGGCCTCCTTAACATGCGGTGAATCGATGTAATGGTCTACTACCATTGCTATGTAGGTTAGATCTTTAAAGGTTACACAGAAACAGGAACAAATACATCTCCCAGACAAATACAAATGTGATAAGTTGTTGATTACACCTGCACATCAAAAATTCCAGCTCCTTCTTAGGGTTTTTTTGTTTTGTTTAGTTTTTATTTTTGTTTTATAGTATTGAGGACAAATCCATGCTATGCAAGTGTATTGGTTATTTAGATAAATTCTCTGTCTGTCTGTCTCTCTCTCTCTCTCTCTACACACACACACACACACACACACACACACACACACACTATATTCTCTAGTATTTATTTACTTATGTATTTATTTTCTCTAGTGAAAATTAGCTATATTTGGGGGTACTAACTGGCTAATTTACAACAGCATACTGATCCACCTAAGCATTTAGCTTTCTGTGAGCCACCTGACAAACTGTATGAGGGAACTCTGAGTGTGGCCTCCCTACATAATGTATGTCTAAAGGCAGTGTGCCATTGCCTGGGGATACAGTCTTTTGCTATTCTGAGTTGATCAATGAGTGCAAGAGGATTTTCCCAAAACTTCCAAACATAATTGTGCCCATCTGTGGATTCAGTAAAGTTCCAAGACATTTCTCAGAACTCCATTTCCTGCCTGGTAGCACTATCACAGATCATGATAATCTTTGATCTTAGATCCAATAGTACTTGGAAGAATGGAGATTCCTCCTTCCTCACGGAATAGTTATCTTTGTAAATAACTATATGGCTTCCATTGTCGAGAACTGGGGGAATCATGGCAAGACGCCTTCCACGATGCCTCAGCACTTAATTAAATGGGATAAGCTGACCCCTTTTGTATTGAGTGGATTCTGAACCTAAGGATTGACTCAGACCTGGAAGCAGCAAGGGATCTTAATTTTCTGTTGTGATGCCTAGTCCCTGCTTTGTGTCCATCCATCCACAGTCTTATTTAGATAGATGCTCTGTGTCTGCATGCATATGTGTTCTCGTGCATGTGTGATGTATAGGTGTGTACATTGTGTGTGTCTGTATGCATATGTGTTCTCGTGCATGTGTGATGTATAGGTGTGTACATTGTGTGTGTCTGTATGCATATGTGTTCTCGTGCATGTGTGATGTATAGGTGTGTACATTGTGTGTGTGTGTGTGTGTGTGTGTGTGTGTGTGCCTGTATGCATATGTGTTCTCCTGCATGTGTGATGTATAGGTGTGTGTGGCGGGATTAAGGTGTCAGCTGATAAGGTCAGAAGACACTTCCGGGACCCTGGAGGGGGTGTGGCCAAGCCCATTGATAAGTGGCTGCTGGGACACGAGGATCTCTCTTCCTGGTTCCTGGCTGCTGGCTGCTGGACAAACAGAATCGGAATCCATCATCCTTCTATCGTGCGCCCATCGCTCATCCATCGCTTGGATATGCCAGTCCTTGTTCAGGTGCCACCATAAGCTGTTACTAATATTGTGAGTGTTAATTTATATTCTAATAAATATTAATTTTGGACTGGCGCCTTGAAAGTAAAACTCTGTCTACAGGTGTGTACATTGTGTGTGTGTGTCTGTGTCTGTGTCTGTATGCATATGTGTTCTCGTGCATGTGTGATGTATAGGTGTGTACATTGTGTCTGCAATGTGAAGACCAGAAGTTCAAGTCAAGTGTCATCTTAGATTTTCTATTGCTACAATAACACATCATGACCCAAAAACAAGTTGGGGAAGAAAGAAGTTTTTTTTGTGTTTTTTTCCAGCTTATCCTTGAAAATCACTGTTCATAACCAAAGGAGGTCAGAACAAGAACTTAAGTAGGGCAGGGTAGGAACCTGGAAGAAGGAGCTGGTGCAGAGGCTATGGAGGAGTGCTGCTTACTGGCTTGCTCAGTCTCCCTCCCTCCCTCCCTCCCTCCCTCCCTCCCTCCCTCCTCCCTCCCTCCCTCCCTCTCTCCCTCTCTCCCTCTCTCCCTCTTTCCTTCCTTTCCACAATAGGATTTCTCTGTGTAACAGTTCTGGCTGTTCTGGAACTCACTTTGTAGACCTAACTGGCCTCCAGCTCACAAAGATCAGTACACCTCTGTCTCCCAAGTGCTTGGATTAAAGGCATTTGTTACAACCACCAGCTTCAGCCTGCTTTCTTATAGAACCGAGGACCACCAGCCCAGGGATGGTCCCATTCACAATGGGCTGGGTCCTCCCCCATCAATCACTAAGAAAATGCCTCACAGCTGAATCTTATGGAGACATTTTCTCATCTGAGGCTCCTTCCTCTCTGATGACTCCAGCGTATGTCAAGTTGACAGAAAACCAGCACAAGTGGTTTTGTTATTTATTATCTCCACTTTATTATTTACTTTTATATTTATTTTTTGAGACAGGGTCTCTGTGGATCAGGTGTTCAACCAATTTGGCTACAATAGCCAGTCAGCAAACCTCTTAGAGATAGATCTTCATGTCTTCTACTCCCAAACATTGGGATTATAGGCATGTTCTACCATACCCAGATTTTTACATGGGTGTTAGGAATCAAAACTCAGTCCTCATGCCTGTATGCCAAGCATTTTATCGGTCCATAAATATATATCTTTATTGGCCACACTCTTCCTTGTCCTTGGAAAGAGCATGTCTCATCACATGTTTTCACTGATTAGTTAGGTCACATTTCTCTGGGTAACACTATTGCTGATAGTCTTCACACACAAATGGTTTCTGTTGCTGAGCATTATTACCTGGCCTCTACTCTCCAGTACCCTATTAGTCTCACTGATACTGGAAACTGAAACAACATCTTCCAGTGTCAGCCCCAGCTTAAAGACAACAGCGTCTGCACGGCTTCTCAGTGGCTCTAGTACCCACCCTTGGCCCTTCCCAGAACATTCCTTTACACCTTGGTAAATGGAGAAACAGTCATATGATGGGTTTTCCAGTCTTACGCAACTGACACATTCTAGCGCACTCCTTCTTCTGACTGTTAATCTCCTCCTCTGCACCAGCTCTACAAGCTTCCAAGCAGATTGATGTCTCTGTCACATTAATGCAACTGGTCACTCTCCTGGTAACAGACTAGCTTCTCAGTTTTGACAGATGTGCCTTCCCTTACTCTTCCTTTGCCAAGCATCTCCTGCCTCACTTCCTCTGTTCCTGCTGGAATGTACCGACTACATACAGCAGAACTGTACCAGTTCTTGTACCTCTTTTGGCCTATAGTACTTCCCCAGGAAGCTGATATTTGGCTCTAAGTATTCAACTGGTGGCTAAGAGGGAATATAGTTAGCTGAACAGCAAGCATTATATTAAAGATTTCTGTGTATTATTTTTGAAAATGGATGGAGGGTTATGGGTGAGCAAATAGGGGTCATTTATGTAGATTTAGGGGTTCAAAAAAATCTGAAATCTGAGATTTGAGGTTCTTCAGTACATCCCGAGTCTAAGGGTTTTATTTTTTCTTATGGGGGCCCTGCATTTGGCATAGGATATTTGCCTAAACTGAGGGTTGTCTGCTTTGGAGTTCTGCATTGTTAACAACCAGGCTGTATGCTTTTTGGCTCTGTCTGCTGCCTGGCTGCTAGAGATACAAGCTCTAAGTAACATCAAAGAGATTCTCTGCTCTAAATTGCGGATTAATTTGAACCTTGCATTTTTCTTTTTCCTCGCACGAATTGGTGACACTTGACAGCAGTCTCCCATATTATCCTCTTAAGGTGACTTGCTCCGTCTCTCAAATGTCAGAGACACAGCATTGGCTAACCCGCAGGCTAGCCCACCCCCGCAGGCTAGCCCACCCCGGGTAAGGCTCACGCTGCTGCAGCCTGTCAAACGCAGCGTAACCCGCAGGCTAGCCCACCCCGGGTAAGGCTCACGCTGCTGCAGCCTGTCAAACGCAGCGTACCCGCAGGCTAGCCCACCCCCGCAGGCTAGCCCACCCCGGGTAAGGCTCACGCTGCTGCAGCCTGTCAAACGCAGCGAACGCTTCAACCAATGTTAGAGGAGTCTTATTCTCACTCACCAGAGAGTGAACCGCCTCCAGCAGCCCATATTTACAGTTCGTCTTCTATGGCCACTACTGATGCCATCTTCGATGGTGCTTCCCAGAAGCAGAGGCCGAGCTCTGGATCTTTTGAGAGCAGTCTACTTTAACTTCATTGTTAGGAGAAGGAGCAGGAAGCAGATCAAAATAAGGGGTAGGAGAACTTTAATAAGACTAAGTCTTGGATGAAGACCAGCAGAAGTCTGGTTCCACAGAAACCTGCAGCATAAATTGTGCCAAATGGCTGAGCATCCTTTGGGGAAAGGGGTCAATCTCTCGACCCTTCATGCCACTCACTGGCTACTGACGTTTTTTAGGGTATGCAGGTGCTGGCCTATGAGTGAGACCACAGAGACAGCCTCTGACAGTCATGAGTAACCTCATTTATAGCATGTAAGCATGGTGTCAGCCAGGAGGTGAGCTGGGTGGGGACAGGGCATTGTTGGGATACACTGTAAGTTACTACTGTAAGAAATACTCTTAATAGGCAGTATTGGTAGATAACCTCCCACCAAAAAAATAGATTCAACTTGGTAAATAAAGTCAATAAGAAATAGTGACTCTTCTTCTCAAAAACAAATATCATATCTTAAAATTCATTAATAAATCTTCTGTACAAAAAATTTTTTATTTTCCCATATTGCTAAAAACCTACTTTGTATGATGTAGAGAGAAGCAGATATTTTTATAGATTTTCAATTCAATATACCATAATATATATATCAATGTATCATATAATCAACAAGATAGAAAGTGTTAGTCCACTTTCCCTTACCGTAACAAATATTTGAGATAATCGACTTACAAGACAAGAAGTCACTTCTGACTCACAGTTTTGACAGTCCAGGACCCCTTGGCTTGTGGCATAGCAGCACACTATGACAGAGAGCAAATGACAGAAGACAGTTCTCTCACCTCAGGCCCAGGTGTGAGAGAAAGAACTAACAGCTTCATTTCCCTCCAAAAAAAGCAAGCCCCCCTACAATACTCCACCTCTGAAACGTCCCATCATCTTCCAGTGATTCCAAGATGAGGACTAAGCCTTTAGCACAAAAGCCTGTGGGGCACAGTCCAAATACAAACTGTAGCAGGAGTCATGCGCCTAATACATGCCAACGCTTAAGACTGGACACAGTCATGAAAAAAATTATGCTTTACTTTCTGAAAAATCTCATTCTGAGGACCACTTTATATTCTGGAAATTATTGAGGATCGGCAAGTACTTATTTTTTTTCTTTGTGAGCTACAGCTATTAATATTAAAATCAAAATTAAAATCAGAAAATGTAGAAGATTAAGCTGCACAAGCACATAGTGAGTTATGAAGCTATCCTGATGCATAGCTTCTGGAAGACCACTTTGTACAAACATGATGGATTAAGAGTCAGCAGACATGGGTTGATGGGATGAAATGATTTCTTGTCCTATGGACCACCTGAAAACCTAACGAACCTGAAAGACCTCAAGAGCCACATACACTGAGGATACTATAGTAAACCACTAGTTACTATTATAAATAATTCTATGTATTTCTCTTGCTTGTCTTTTATTTTTCTAATATTTCTACAACATGCATCTTTGGTTTTATGATTACAAAATGGAAGAGGAGTTTAGAAAGAGTGTTTACTACTCTATAGTCTGACCATATGTGCACATATTCAACAGAAGAACGTTCTTTACCTATTTTCTTGAGATTTGTAAAAATTCAAGAATAATGTGCCTTATGCAACTGACTTGTTTTAGATGCTTTATACAACCCAAATCATAAATGAAAGAAAACCTCTGGGAATTGTCTGAAAGAAGGCACATTCTAGTCAGGGAGAGATGCTGCTGGATGAGCCTTTCCCTATGATGTTTACGTTCAGGGCTGTTGCTTTTAAGTAACATAGTCATCAATTTGAGGACATCCTCCATCCACACAAATACAACCCGTGGTCACCTTGGTTATGTTATTGTCTGTGCTGTCTCACCTGACATTCCACATCAATTCACCACTTGTCAAATGAGTGAGCAGAGCCAGGGTCATGCTGAGTGCATGAGATCTTTAAATTCATAGTTGTCTGTTCTTCTATGCACCTTTCTTTTGTTAGAACCAAGTCTAACACAGCCCAGGTTGACCATGAACACACTATGTAGCCAAGGCAACCTAAACATCTGTGATTATTTCTATTCCCCCCTTTAGTTCCTAACTAAATATGGATTATACTCCTGAGATTCCATAATATCCCATGCTGTCTATCTTTATCACAAATAAAGTGATTTAAAAATAAAAATGTTGCTGAATCTTCCTTATCTGATGTCCCAGGAAGGGCTGAATTTTGTCATTATCATTATTGTTATTATTGTTTCTGCTGTTTTTCTTATTGTTATTACTATAGAATCCATGTCATTGTGTCCCCAAATCCTCATTACCCATATACTCATAACACTGACTATTCAATACACTTGGCAGAAGGCAACTCCTAAGGGTTAAAGGTCACACTCTAAGAATTAGTTGCAGGTTCTGGTCCTACTTTACCACATTTTAAATCTTTATAGCCTTGGGGAGTCACTTAGCTTCTCTGAGCCTTAGTTTCCTCGTGTGCAACATGGAGCTAAAATCCTCCATCTCACAGGGCTGCTGTGGGGATTTAATGACTCAACTTAAGTCCTTGGTGCAGTTCCCAATACACAGGGATGGTCTAATAGCCACTGCTTCCCTTTTCCTGTAGTAAGCAATTACAGCAGCAAGTTTCAGAAGGGTTCACCAGGCTGGGGAAGGAAGCAAATGTTTTTGCCTTTGGGAAGAAGACATTCTAGATTCCTCTAGAGTTTCATAAATACCTTGTTCCACTCTAGTGACCAATGCTTGACTCGCAGCAGAGGTCCTCTATGTCCCCCGAAGAGGGAAGTGAGAGAACTGTTCCTGAGACAAGGCGACACACACACACACACACACACACACACACACACACACACACACACACACACACACCCTTTCTAGAGAAGTCACATACCAAGCCAGGCTAACAAGAAAAATTTTGGGGTTAAAAAAAAAGACCTCAAAGTACAGAGCCTCTTTGTAGAATAAGAATAAGCTGTAGGAAGCAACTTGTACTGAGAGGACTCTGCAGTCTGTTCATCTGTTAGGCATTGTAGGCATCTGAATATGCTGGCCAGCCAGCTCCTCTCCTGAAACACAGCCCTTCCAAGTCCTCCCTCCCTCTAGGTCAGACAGTCTAAACTTTGAAATCTAAAGAGATGCTGGGCCAAGCCAGTGTAAGGAGGGAGGACTTGGGAACCCAGTGTCCACAGGGGTTGTGAAGTTAATTGTGCTGATGGGGTGCCCATTCCCAGTCACAACCTACTACAGACTTCATATGGTGAGCCCTAGAGGTCGAGCTGCCAGCTGCAGGTCAGAGAAGGGACAACTGCTGTCATACTTCCCGGTTGGTGTTAAGGAAGTCAATGGCAACACAGTTTGGGCAGTGGACTATACCTTACTGCCCTCCTACGTCAGGACATTTGGTAGACTGCCACAAGGTCTCCAGTTCCCCTCTATACTTCATCAGCAATAGAACCCCTTTCATATTTTAGCTCAAGATTTGGTTGCCCTGGATGCAGACTACATTTCCCAACTTTCTTCTCAGCTCAACTTAGCCACAAGACTAAATCCTGGTATATAACATGGAAATGGAAAGAGAATTATAAATTTCATACACTGTTAAAGGTAGAGTAATTACCTCTTCCACCCAACAAGCTGCAATTCAGACATTCCGCCTATGGACTAGCACAGTTATTCTGATCCATAAAATGGGATTTGATGCTGTAGATAAGAGAGCATAAATCTAGGAGGATTCTGAGCTTTGAAGACTGTAGCATTGGCATAATAGCTGGCAAAACTTAACAAGCCGCTCTGAGACAGGTTCAAAAGCCTAAGTTTTCCAGTTCCCTGGGGAAATAAAAAACAATGGAGTCTAATGGTGTTGAGTAACATCTTTTAAGTGTTCGCTGTGTCTCAGGCCTGTCTGAGGCACTTAGTTCATTTAATCCTCACAGCAGTCCTATGCAGAGAATGCTGTGCTACCCTTGTCCCATAGATGAGGAAAGAAGCATGAGGCAAACCAGCAAGCTTGCTCAAGTTCACCTGAGCAGACGGAAGTCTATCTGATCCCGGATCACCAGGCTCTAAGTCCACTCCTGGCCACATGTGACTGATGCAGTGGTGTCATAAGCACAGTGAATCAGTCCAGGAGGCTCCTGCTCTTATCTCTTCTCATCCACAATTAGAGTCTTCTTTGACTAACTGCAAGATGGACTCTGCTACTTTCTGTAGAAGCCTAGAGGACCATTTGTGTATATGTGTGTGTGTGGGGGGGGGGGTGTTAAATCATGGAATCCGTAATGGAATTGGAAGTCTGGAGTGAGCAAATAAAAAAAGATCTTCTTTTTAAAACTGGGTATCATATTCTAAGCTGATCATCACTAGACTTGGTTCTATCAACCTAATATTTAGAGGCATACAATCTCGGATGTGTATGTGTGAGTATATGTGTAATATTCAGCATGTACTGCTGGAGGAGTGAATCCTTATTGTAGATATGATGAAGTGCTCTGCCTAGATGTCCTCTTTAGGGTAGATACTTCCTTTCCTCACATCTGCATTCCTGACTGGAAACTTCTCAATATAGGTCACAGCCTCTAGTAGATTTCCCAGAGCCTGTGACAAAGCTGATTCGGGTATTAAGGCTAGACGTCTTGACTTCAATTCAGAACCCAATCCACAGAGCTAACCAATCTGAGGAGGTACCCCTTGGCTAACCTCCTCATCTATCCATAGTCTTCCTTCCTAACTGCCATGCTGCTATAGCATTTGAGACCTGATGCCAATAAACCTGCCCATGGCATTATGTACCAGAATCAGCTTCCAAGGTGCATATTGCCACATATATCCCCAAGTAAAAATTCAAACCAAGGCCTGGGGCTGTGACTCAGCTGGTAAAGTGCTTTACCATGCAAGCATGAGTTTGAGTCCCAGAACCCACAGTCCCATTTCTTGCCCTTTGAAACATTATCACATCTATATTAGCATGTTTTATCATTGCTTTCCTGAAAGGCTAAAGATTGATGAAATAAAATTCTGTATTTACTTTGTACATGGCTGTGTGTGACATCTAATAGTCCCTGGAAATATATAAATGTACACACACACATATGCAATATGTATATACATATATGAATGTGAGAAAAGCAGAAGAGTTCATTACACATATAGATATTTGAGAATAGACAGCCTTTCACTTTTTGAACCCTGAACTTGAGCAGGTACTCAAGCTATAACACAGAAATAGAATGACAAACTAAGATAAGCACCTTCAAGAAAAGTAAGGCTGTGCTGAGAATGTGACTTAATGTACTGTAGATTTAGCTGCTGGAAGTGGGGATGGCAGGAAAGCTTGAGGTTGAGCAGATGGATCTTATCACCTGGAACAATTTTTAGGGTAAGGAGTAATATCTTGTACACTGTGGACTCGTGACTTGGTCTTGACCTTCTACCTACTGTATGTCAGTAGATCCACCACCTGAGTTCTTGCTGTGATGATCAAAATGTGTGCGAACATTGTCAACCATCCACTATGGGGCAAAATCCAGCTGAGACTCAATTGAGTCAGGGAAGAGGCAAGATGACTGTGTAGAGATGTAGACGGAGGAGAAGTAGCAGGAGGGTGTATTAGCAGAGGCCATGCCTAGAATAGTTGTGCTTCTGGAGCTTCCAGATTGCTTGGGCAAGGCTGGCCATGACTCTAGGAGGGAGAAAGAGCCAGACCAGAAGGAAGTAAATGGTCTGCTTCCTGAAAAACAAAACAGAACCTACAGGATGGGCATAAGAACCCACAAGGCTAATGACAGGATCTCCTGGCTAAAATCACTGGAAATTCAGAACTAAAAAAGTTCCATACATCCAGAACCTTGAAACAGTGTCAATGGACCTGAGTGGTTACATGGAGCCCATCCATCCAGCCTGGTTCCCAGGGCTGATGAGGGGATGACATATAAACCTTTGTGGGCTTAATTCCATAAATCAGCAGCCACTCCTCAGTATTTGCATTGTTAATGGCAGTACCTAGCCCTCAGGTGTTGCTGCAGAGACTTGTCCTGCAGCTGCCTCCCCTCCTGGAACTGCCCAAGCCAGTTGGCAAAGGGAAGCAGGTTGCTGGGTGATTAGGTCTGAAGCTCATTTTAAAATAAGAAAAAGAAAACAGCAGCCTAAGTGCAGGCTTGGTGTGCTGATGAGCCAAACAGGTGAGGGGGTCACAGAGCCTGGAGGTAGAGCTGACCTGAAGAAGGACCCTACAGCCTTCAACTTCCAAACACCTTCTTCCCTGCCAGAAAGTTCTCAGCTGTCCCTCCACTGGGTCATTGCATAAAAACAGAAGACCCCCAAAGCTAAGCTAACCACTGTGGTACTCAGCTTCCTCTACTTAATACATGTTGGCATAGTTCTGCTTTAGTGATGAAATAGAGGCTGATATTAGAACATCTCGTGAGCATCTTCAATGTAGATACCCCAAGCTCATGCTCCTAATAGCCCCACAGACTCTCCAAGGTGTGTGCTGGTTCTGAATCCCTGGGTCTTCCTTTTACCTGAAGCTCTGATGCTGTTTAGTAATACATCGACCCTGACAGTCTTAGTATTTTTTACATAATTTCTTCATTGACTTCTTTTTACATTAATTTTTTATTTTTTTAAAATATTCTCTTTAGGCTGGGGATATAGCTAAGTGGTAGAGCACTTGCCTAGCATGTGTGATGATTTGAACTGGATCATTCAGATATTTATCTTGGTGACTGAGGTTTGTTTTTTTGTTTTTTTGTTTTTTGTTTGTCCCTTAAATTTGATTTTGTTTTAAAGTATGATTAAAAAAAAATACATGGAATATGCAAATTGGCATCTTAACCATCTTTAAGTGTATAATTCAGGCATTAGTTACATTTACGTTGTTATGGAACCATCATCACAACTCACTTTCACAACTCTTCCCAAAAGGAAATACCCATTAGACTGTAACTTCCTATTTTCTACTCTGATTCTTAGCAAACTACCTTTCTGTCTTCTGTCTCTATCAATATGACAACCCTCAGGACCTCAGGTTTGTAGACTATTGTGATATTTTTAAGGCTGGCTTGTTTCAGTTAACATAATGTCCTCAACAGTTATTCACACTGTAGTATGTGCCAGAATTTACTTTCTTTTTAAATAATGAATAGTATTTGTGTATGTTTGTGTGTTTGCATTTGTGCATATGTGCATTTTCTGTGTAACTATTGTTTCTGTGTATGTGTGTTTGTGTGCATACCTCCCTTCTGTGTATATGTATGTGTGTTATTCATTTATTCACTCATGGATACTTGCTTCCATCCTTTAGCAACAGTGAATAATGCTGATATGGACAGGTGCATAAAAGTTTCTGTTTGAAATCCTGCTTTCAGTCCTTTTTTGTCTATACCCAGGAGAAGAATTGCTGGATTTTTAATTTTTGGAGGAACCATCCAATTGCCTTTTCATCATAACTTCACCATTTTACATTTGCAGCAATGGTGAGCAAGGATTACAATATCCTCATCTTTACCAACACATGTTCCTTTCTTTTTCCCTTGACTTTTATATATTTTTCATAGCAGTCATCCTAATAAGCCTGAGGTGGTACTGTTCCTTCAGTTCTACAGTGAGGAGGATCTCACTTGATGCCTCCCAGTCTGCTCATAGGAACAAATCATCCCCTACTGAGCTTTGATCCTGTTATGTTTTTTTCATCATTCAACTGTAAATTGGAGTAGGAATCTGGCTCTGCCACACAGTGGCCATGTGACCTTGGACAAGGTAAGTGACCTGTGCTTTAGTTTCATAATCTGAAAAACGAAGGTACCATCTCTCCTTACCTGAAAATTGTCTTGAAAAGTAAACGGATTAATATATAGGAATTTCTTAGACAACATAAGCCCCATATCTGTGTAGGTGATAGCTACACTTACTGTTGACTTTATCTGCAGATATAACTTTTGTTTTTAAATAAACATATTACATTGGAAAGATTTCAATGTACAAAAAGTTGCGGAGATCAAACAATATGTTCTCATATGCCTTTCACCTGACTTCCTCTAATATTACTGTCCTGCGCAAGCATGTATATTTGTTATGATAAAGAAATAGCATTGGAACATTATTGCTAGCCAAGCTGTCATCTTTTTTTTCAAAAAAACAATTCACTGACTGTGCTATTAATGTCACTTTTTAAAAGTTCTGTGGCCCAAACCAGGATACTGCATTGCATTCAGGCTGAGCTGTTCCCAATTGTTTTACTTTCTATTTGTTATTTGCCTGAATAATGTAGAAGCTAGAATTTGAATGTCTTTAGGTAGAACATGGCTCTTCATCTGCTAGACCTTTCCAGAAGGCTCTGTTATCAGAGAACTGTTTCAGACTCCCGTATTTACCTGCTTGGAGATGTATGGACCTATGACCCCCAAGCCAAGTGACATTCTGCCTGCCCCTTCTCAGAGGCTCTAACTGAATTGAGCAGTTCCTCCAGTCCCAAATCACCCTATTAAAATTGATATGCTCTTAGAGAATTGGTCCACACAAGCTATTCACAGCTAAATATCTTGATGGAAAATAGTTGATATATAGAGAAGCCCTATGGGAATGGTTGGTGGAGAAGTGCCTGGAAGTAAAACAGCTGGAGGGGGAGGTTGCCAGCCACTGCTGCTAGACTCTCTTGGCATAGGCCCTGCTTGAGTTGGATCCTGATTCTTTCTATTCAGCTCACATCCAAAGGGGCTGTTGGCATCATGGGACTCAGAGCCTACAGAAGCCTATCCTGTATCTAGTCTCTGGTTTTTCCCTTCATTCCTTGGCTTCCCTGACCCTTTGAAGGATATAATTTAGAACTTCCATGACCAACAAGGAGAAAACGTCTAGGAAGTGCCCAGCTACCTCAAACAGTTCATTAGGGACCTTGTGTTTGCCACAAGCAAAGTGCTAAGCAGAGATTTAAAAGTGACAGCCCAATATCTAAATGACATCAGCTGTAGGAGTTTTCTTTATGCATTTGGCTTTGAAATAGATCATAGGCTATCAGCATCCAGTCTACTGTCTTTATATCTTCACACATCTAGATGTGCACACTCAAGAGTTTCACATTAAATATCTTCCACACGTGGATATTTAGAGCTATTCACCATTGACCAATAGCTCAGATGACCCCCCCAAAAAAATCATGATGAGAGGTTTGATTACAAAGAGAAAAAAGCCCAAGAATATTCCCCTAACTTAAATTCTTGTTCTTACTTGTGCATAGAGCTTACAAGACGCCTCCAATTTCAGCTATACAATTACCCCTGCACCTCCTTTACTGCTACGTACCATGCAGTTGGGCAATAGAATGGATCAGAAAGGCCGCATTGTGAATAGCAGCTTTGCAGTCACTGGCTGACTATGTGAACTTGGGCAAGTTACCCAACCTCTTTGTGCCTCACCTTCACCTGTCAAATGGGGATAATTGTAGCACCTGCCTCTCAAAGTTGTTGTGAGGTTAAATGAAAGGCAGATGAGGTAACCCGTGCGAAATGTCTAGTGCAGCACCTTGCAAGTAATACATTCTCCTGACTTTTAGCTTTTGTTATTTAGAAGGTTCTGGAAAAGGCAACATAAGTTTGGAGGCACCCGAAGAGGTCTGAGAAAAATGAGAAAGGGAAGCTCTTAGACATAGGCATAGCTGGCATCTCATCAGCCTGAGCAGCTTTCAGACTGAGCGGCCCTTGCTTCTGCTGCCATTTGCCAGATAAGAGTTGTTAAGTTCGAAGACTCATGGGATGTGGCGCTGAGTATGTGGAAAGAGAAGTCATATGGTGCCTGAAAGGGAAACAAGGTATAGTTAGGGATGCACACTCCAGTATCAGAATGTCGGAGGAGAATTCGTTTGGGTGTCACCTCAGCTAGCTATGTATGGAGGGGAGCATGCCCAGGCCTTACTGACATCATGTATAACTGTACCTGGCTTCTAGTACTTTATTGTGGCAGCTTCAGAAAACAAACACAAGTGAGGATACTGGTTTACCTCACTGGCTTATTGGGGAGTCCTCTAGTTGTATTTTCAGAAGTCTTTAAGAAAACAATAGGAAAATACTTCCCTGGAAACAAAGACCCACCAAGTCCGTATCTCTTGTTCTCTGTACAACCGTAAGCTTCCCTTTGCTCCTGTTTTGCAGATGAGAAGGCTGAAGCATGAAATGCAAAGGTGGGGGTTGGCTTTGTTTGTGTTTTTAGTTTATGATATTAAATTAAGGGTAAGGTTGCTTTAAAAGAAAACACTTGGCATAGAAGTGCAGAGAGACACAGCAGCAGAGTCAAATGAACTAAAAACTAGACAGCATCCACAGGAATCTGAAGGTGAGAAGGTTAGCAAAACAGTGATCTCATGGCAGGCAGATAACTGGAAAATACCAAGCCATGCGGTCAGATACCTCAGAGCACCCCGCTGCAGGCCTTGCCCAGGCAATCTACCTCCATACCATCTTTGCTACCATCTAGCCCCTCAACAGGATTAATTCTGTGATTCTCTTCTTTCTAACTGGCTCTTTGCCTGGTCTCCAATCTTTACCACCCATTCCTGGGTAAATCAATGTAGCTAGATATTCAGAGGATCCTGGGTATGGTCATGAAATCAGCATGTGCCTATCCCATGCTCCACTGTTCCTCCTATTCCAGATGCTGGTCAAGCTGTTGTATCTGGCTTGAACAGGTACAGTCAATGACCTGCAGAATGGCAACAAGTCAGAGGGGGGCAGGATAAGACAGGTAAGAATGCTTAGGGACAGGAGAAGCTGGCATGGGAGCGGGGAGAAAGGTTTGTTATCTTTGGCCCCTTCAACACTTCTCCGCCTTGGTGAAGCAACCTCCCTGAGTAGCTGACCTGCTCATACCCCCACCTGAAGTGTGGAACAAGTTCACCTCCTCACTCCCTTCTCCTGAGGATGAGGTCACCTCCTGGGTTCTTTCCGGTGTTTCTGAGTGTAGCTGGCAAGCTGTCTACTCCCCTGTCTCTTTCTGTAGGTGACCTCTCAGTGGCCTCGGATGGAAGCTGACAAGGACTCATGGAAAAAATGTACAGCGTCTGGGAGCTGAGCACACTTCAGCTAATCTCAGCAAGCCCCAAACTGGGTTCTCTCAGCTGCTCCTTACTTTCTTTATCCCACTCAAGAAAGATGGTTCATGAAAGCACTAAACACTGCCAAATAGATGGATTCAGGTGGTGGAAAACATTGTTTCCTCTGAAACTGATATCAACTCCAGGGTTCTAAATCATACTCCCTTCCCCTCACAGACACTTAGGATTTATTCCGACAGGAAAGTGCAGTAGACCAGAAGAAGAAAGAGCAATCATCTCTAGAACGAAAATTTCAGAGACCTGCTTCAATTTGTGTGTGCGTATAAGTGCACTGTGTATGACAGTGTATATGAACACGTGTGCACCTTTATGTAGAGGTCAGAGGACAACCTATTTTGATATAATTCCCAAGGCACTATTGGCTTTCATTGGAGATTGAGTCTCTCACCAGCCTGGGATTCACCATATAGCTTAGGATGAGTGACCGCTGGGATCTGCCTGCCTTGGCTTTTTTGGAGCTGAGATTACAGGTATGAATTGCCATGCTCCACGGCTTTTACTCTTATCTATTTTATTTTATTATTTTGTTTATGTGTATCAGTGTTTTGCCTCCATGTGTATCTGGGCACCATTTGCACACTTGGCACCTGTGGAGGACAGAAGAAGGTATTAGATCCCCTAGAACTGAAATTACAGACAGTTTTGAGCATGTGGGTGCTGAGAATTGAGCGTGGGTCCTCTGCAAGAGAAACAGGTGCTCTGAACACTTTCCAGTCCCCTCCTCTGCTATGTTTTTTGTTTATTTGATTTTATTTTTCTTTAGCAGGGTCTAGTGGTCAAACTCACATCTTCGTTTTGCACAGCTGAGTACTTTACTGAGCTATTTCCCCAAGTCTTGCTTTTTCTGTCACTAAAATATTCAGTTGTGTTACATGAAGGAAAGACAGTTTCCGGTGGAGCCACAACTGCATAAATACAGATAGATGAGTTCACACTGTGATTAAAATGTGATAGGACATTTCCATATTTCCAGACTCTTCCCGTGCCTTTCACATTGTGTTGTACCTGTCCCCCCAAATTCATATGGTAAAGTTCTAGATCTCAGAACCACAGAAGAAGACTTTATTTGGTGATGGGTTCTATACAGGGGTAATAAAATTAAACAAGATTGTTAAGGTTTGCCCTGCTCTAGTCCTAGAGGTGAGCTTATAAAAAGAGGGAAACAGAGTATAAATGTCTGTAACCCAAACCCTTGGAAAACAGACACAGGAAAATTTCAAGTTCAAGGCTACCATGGGCTGTACAACACTACCCTGTCATGGAGAGGATAGTTGATGTTTGTAGACAGACATGTGAAGAAAGAAGTTAGTATAAATGTGAACTTGTTGATCTACAAGCTAAGGAAATAGCCCTAACAATGCCCTTCACTTATAGTTCACAATCCATGGTATTGAACACAGACTTGCAGCTTCCAGGTCTATGGTATAATGAATCCCTATTGTCTCACTGGGTCATTTATGATGCTCTGTTACAACAGCACAGGAAACTGGCATCTAATATCTTTATCACTAGTCCACCTCCCTTGACTCCATACTGGGAATTATTCTGTGTTTTTCACTCTATAGTTTTGCATCATTCAGAATGAAATCACAGACATATTGTATATAGCCTCAATCTAGCTCCCTTCATATAGCATAACCCTTTTGAAATTCGCCCACACATTTTTGTCAATGATTTTCATTGCTAAGAAGTATTCCATTGTATAGATATAGGGTTTGTTTATCCATTCACCAGTTGAAGGACATTTGGATCATATCCAGGTTTTGGTTATTGTAACTAATGCTTCTGTAAATGCTCATGTATGCAATTTTTGGGTGTGAGTGCCTGTTTTGATTTCTGTTGGGCAAATACTTAGGGGTGGGATCCCCAGATCATATGATAAGTGTATGTGGAAATTTGTAAGAAACTATCAAGCCATTTGCAAAGCTACCATTTCATTGTTGTGTTTCCACAAAGAATGGGTGAATGCTAACCTGGTATATATCTTCATGGAGCTCAGTGGTGGGTTTGTTGCTTGGGATTTGCCAACCCACTAGGTAGATGCCAAGCTATGTCTTTGTGGTTTTAGATTTCAAATTACTAACAGCTAAGAATATATTTTTATGCGTTCATTTTTCATTTTTATAACTTCTTTTGTGAAATATCTAGTCAAGCCTTTTCCTCACTTTTAATTGGGTCATTGACCTTATAAAAGATCCTTTGTCAAATGTATCTTGTTATTTATTTTAACCAGTCTTCACTTTGTCTTTTTTTTTAACATTGAAGAACAAGCTTTAAATTAAAAAAGTTTAAGTTAGCATAAAAGTAATGAGTTTAGTTATGACGCATTCTTGCATTCATATAACTATACTTTATTGTAGCTTGACCTCTCCGCAGCAAATCATCACACTCTACACTTTTTTTTAAAAAGTTTGTTTAAAAGTCTGTTATGCCTTAGAATACTTTCAGTTTCGATGTAGACCAAGTTATCAATTTTTTATGAGTCACTTTAAGGGATTTTTCCCGAAGTCACAAAGGTTTTCAGAGCCTCTCTGCTTTCATCCTAAGCAGGCAGCTGCCCTCACCCTGACCAGGCCATTTTCTGTGAAGTGTGAACATCCAAGTAGATGTGTGATTTTCAACACTTGGGGGCTTTGCTTGACTTGCTTGTTTTTGTTTTTTGTTTTTTGTTTTTGAGATATGATATTATATAGCTCTGGCTGGCCTAGAACTCACAGAGATCTGTCTGTATCTGCTTCCCAAGGGCTAGGACTAGAGGTATACATCACTAGCCACAGCTAACTTGCAAACTTTTTGAAAGTAGAGAAACCGACTTTCCCCCTGGTTCATATGTAACACTGCCAGATACAAAACAGGTGACAATGTCCCTTGGGCTCAATGCTCCTAAGGTTCTGAAACAATGAGCCCTTCCACATCTACATAAATCCCCTGAGGTCCACAGGAAAAATCAAGTTCTTATTAGTGCTGCCGATGACGTTCAGTTCTGGCATGAATGTCTCACTTCGAGTGAATGATAAGGCTCTAGAATCTTCTATATGCCTAAGTGGTAAGTCTGCCATCATCAACATGAGACTCTCTACAGTGTTTCTTCCAAGGAGATCAAAGGGCTTCTCTCTCAGCAGCTGTTTTCCTCCCTCCCATCTCCCATTGTAGACCCACTTGCTGACAGGTACATCAAGGTCCAGGATTGAGCCAAGTTCACCAGAACCTGGAAGAATCATGTTCAAAAGACTGCTGTGGCTAGCTGGAGACTAGTGCCATTTCGGACTGTGATAAAGTCATTGCTATACAAGATCTTGTTCTGTAACATCAGAAACCCAAACTTCCAAAAAGAATATGGGAAGGATGGGTGTGTTTCATGTAACTAAATGTCTGAGGTTGCTCTGGTTTCCAGTGTAGTCAGATGTAGGTATTTGGATAAGGTCTGTATTACTATAGCTCTCAGAAATTCTCATTCTATATTCCTTCGAGTCCATTTTCCTTCCAGGCTCCTTACATGCCCAGGCAAGAAGATCACTAGTTGGTCTACAACTACATTTTATTGGCTAAACCCCTCCAACAGAAGACAGTTGCCTTTTTCCAACCATTTTGGCAAAAGCCCTACATTTGAGTTTATTAGCTTATCTCAGGCCAGTGCCTGTTCATGTGGCAGTGACTCTGGTCAGTGAATTGAGTAGCAGATACTGTGACTTCATTGATCAGGCCTAGATGGTACTTTGGGTTCAAGAGGGAAGCCAATTTCACCTGGACCATAAAGGGAAGTATGAAATGATTCCTTAGAACCATTAGAAATCTATGTGTGTGAAAGGCTATTTTTATTGGTGTATTTTTTTTCTTTTAAAAAGCAAGAATAAAAGAATCTTTAACTTGGACCAGCTAGAAAAGACTGCAACTGTGGCTTTGAGGCCATAGTCCCTTGTTCAGAGTCAGCTTCCATTGGTCTCTTGGTTCTCTCTTTCTCCACTCCCAGGGGGGCTTTCTCACCTCCCCCCAACACACGGGATTGCCAAGCTGCCTTCCCAATAAGATAAACCCGCTCGCAGGCCAATGCTAGGGACTTATATTAGCACCACCCCAGAATTATTCAGATTCCAAATGACAGCTGCCATGAAGGCAAAGGTAACGCTAAACACACGGAATTTCGGGCACTGAGGGTTTGTTTTTATTCCTGCCAAGAGAAGAGGGTCTCCTTGCTCTTGTGAAGTCAGTCTGATGATTTCACTGACCCACAGCCACAGCCAAGGTCATAGCCATCTAGCCCTGAGCAATCCCCTCGGTATGGAGGCGGCAATAGAAACAGGTGGCGCCACAGCTGGGCTGATTAAAGGCATCATCGTGACTATCTTGGGAAGTGCCTCTGAAGAGGTGCAGGTGGCAAATCTTGCTTAATTATTGATGTGAAAGGCCTGTAAACTGAGACCTCGGGAGGGGAACATTCCTGCTTTGTCTCTGGCAGGCAGAAGGGGCTGGTTGGGGCCTGAGAGCCATTAACTTCAGCCATCCGGGCAGGCGGTTAGAGACACCCCAACCGGTAAATCTGCAGACAGGCCTGCGCGACGCCCCAGCAAGAGGAGGATGGCCCTAGGTACGAAAGAACCAGTTCTAGCCAGAGGCAGGAACGGCAGTTGTGGGATCTCACTGATGTTCTGTAATGTCAGGTTAGGCTGATAGGGTATTTTATTGAATGACATGAATTCCAGCTCCAGTAATAGTACCCCAGTGTCAATAGTGAATGTAAATAGATTATCTTATAAAACAAGAAAATATGTGCACAGTGTTCCCACCTCCCTCTTCCTGAGCCCATGATCCATGAGACCACACTTGGCACCTGCAGGATCCTCTCCCTTTCTCCCCCAACACACACAATGGCACCCTTTATGCGCTGCCTGCCAGGCTCCATGGGAAGGGCATGTTGTGTGTGCATTTGGACTGCAGCAGTACTGTGCATGGTAATCATTAACCTGAAATGGCATTTACGATGATGAGGTGGTAGTGCGTGCTGCTCTGCCTTCATCCCTCTAGCAAACAGAATGTACTGACTTGAAACAGGTAGGACCAGTTACAGCCAGGCCCTCAGAGACACAGTGTTCTCCTGTGGAGTGAGCCGTGCATAATGGGCCCATTGACTAGGGTGGCAGGTGCTTGCTTTCTGGACTGCTCCAATACAGGCATTGGGCTTAGAATTCATAGGCGTGGGTTTCTGTCATTTTCTTCTATTTTAGACAAGGTCTCACTATATGAGCCAAGCTGGAATTCCTTATGTGGTCATGGTCACCTCTAAGCTGCAGTCCTGCCTCAGTTTCCCAAATACTAAGGTCACAGGTACACACTACACCTGACTAGATTGGAGTTCCTAAGCAGGGTTTTTGCTCACTCTCAGGGAGCAAAATAACCCAAGATGAGCACACATTTCTTTGAACAGAGCTAAAAGCTTCTAAAGAAGTCAATGAGGAGGTGACAGCTGGCTAGTATCATCAGTGACTGCTTAAAAGGAACAAAGTATTGTCACCTTTGTACAAATATCTTGGGAAACCAAGGCCAGAAAAAATGTAAGAGTATCTGGGGAGGAAGAGGAGGAAAGCAATGGAGAGTTAAGTAGTTTCTGCAAAATTCCAGATGCAGCCTTGACTGGGACAGGGAGAAAGTGTGGCTTCCTGTTTCCTGGGTACTGAGCCCTTTGCAAGCTGGAGCAACAGGGCTCTGCGCTTGGCGGCTCAGTGCTAAACATGGCCACTCACATTCCAAGTCCAGTCACTGAGCCTTATTTGTGCCCCTGGAGAAGAAGCTGGGTATGACAAACTGACTAAAAGAGAGGGTCCCAGCACAGCTCAGTAGCCCTCCCTGTGATGATAGATACACCCTTTTCTCTCCTGGGGCCTCGCTGTCCTCACTTCCAGATAAAAAGGGCTAAGGGCAGGAGTTGCCACATACTTACATTCAGCCGACAGCCCTCTCCTTAGTTTCCCCAGGGTCCTCCCACCCAGCATCCTGCAGTGAGCAGCTCATGGGGGGAGATGTCAAGTGAGTCAGGAAGTGCTTCCCTCCTAAGCACAGATTTGAGCCCTCCTGAAGAGGTGGCCTTGGGGTCTTGGTTGAGGATATTTTGGATGTTTGTCTTTGTTTACAGTGTTGGTTACAAGTTGTCATAGATAATAGTGAAAAAAATTATACAAAGGAAATGAGATTTGGGTTTCCTGTTTTAAAAAGAGAAAAGAGGATATGTAGTGGATTTATGATGTTACATTGTAAATAATTGTCCTGCCTATGAGTTTAATAAAAAGCGCTGATTGGCTAAAGGCAAAAAAGGCGGGGGGGGGGGAGGAGGTGGATCTGGAAAAAGCAAAACAAACAAACAAAAAGACAGGAGGAGGTGGATCTGTCCTCTGATATCTCCGAATGTTTTTATTATATTTGAAAATATCCCCACAGTCTTGAGTCCATTTCATTTAACTCTTTATAGACATATCCTATATTTTCAGATCTGGTGAGCTGCCCAGTATCACAGGAGAATTGGCGACAGGTCTGTGTCCTGCCTGTACATTATTTCCCTGAACACAGGCTCACTTTGCTGGCTGGCTGTCAATTTGAGTATCCCTCCGTCAGCAGTAGATGTCTCAGCCCAAGAAAAGGAAACTCCTTCATCCCATAGATGGGTAAGGCTGAGTCCAGATGCTGAGTGTGTTTTACCTACGTCAACTCACAGTCAATGACTGAGCCCAGATGCCAAGTGCATTACCTACATCAACTCACAGATTTGTAAATGTCAGACCTACAACAGGTGTATTTCTCCAAGCACTCTACTAAAGTGGATTAAGTTCATCAAGGTTCAAAGTTTCCAATGTGAACTCAAGCAGTGTGCCTACAGAATGTGCTACTTACTTAACTCAGCACACTCCTTGCTGGTGGGGGCGGGGGAGATGCTGACCCATGGTGCTGTGTTGGCTACTTTTCTTTCCTGCTTTGACAAAATTCGTACAAAACAGCAATTCAAGAAAGGAAATTTCTTTCAGCTTACAGTTTAAGGGTACGGTTTGTCATGGTAGAGGAGTCATGGCTGCTGGATCAGGAAAGAGGTGGTCACATGGCATCTGTAAACAAGGAGCAAAGGGAGATACAGACCACTCAGCTTGCTTTCTCCTTATTCAGTGGTACCCCAACACATGAGGTGGCACCATGCATATTCATGGTGGGTCTTTTCTCCTTAGCTAAACCTCTCCAGAAATAATGTCAAAGGTGCCTCCAGTGGGATCCACAGAGGCTCTAAATCCAGCCCAGTTAACAATGAAACTAACAATCACAGGCTCTGATTTAGACTCAAGGTATGGCGTTTGTTTTGTTTTAAATGATCTGAGAATCCCGGAAAACAGAGATCAGGACAGAGGAAGGGGAGGAGGCCAAAGGAAGAAAGAGGAAGAGAGAAGAGGGAAAGAGAGATGAAAGAGGGGGAAGGAGAGGGGGAAGGAGAGGGGGAAGGAGAGGGGGAAGGAGAGGAGGAAGGAGACAGTGGAGGTAACCAGGACGGACCCCAGTAGCCCACTCCCTCCTCTCCAACACCAGCTTCGACAGCCTCACAATCTCCCAACAGTCCATTCTAAATGAATCTAAGTCAGCACCTTCATGATTCATTTGCCTCTCAATGATTGGATCTGTCCTCTGGGTACCAAGCTTTCCACATGTGACCCTTTGAAGGCATTTCATATCCAAACCATAACAAGGGATAATAATCTATTTTCTACTTTCTATGGTTTAAATAATGGTGGGTAACCTCCTCGAGGTACATATATGTCAAAGGGATGGCACGATTGGGAACCTTTTAAGGATAGCATCCCATCAAGCAGGAAGCCCTATTGTGATATACTGGGCACATGTCTCCAAAGGGGATGCTAGGACCCCAGCCCATCTGCCTTCTGGCTCATTATAAATAGTTTACTAATATCCACACTTGGCATCTCTCCTTGAGCTCTAAGGCAGTAATTCCACCAGATGATGGTCTCCAAAACCATGATTCAACTAAACCATTTTCTTTATGATGAGTTAATTGCTTTGGGTATTTCATTAGAGTAACTTCTCTTGGCTCACGCTATGTGGGACCAATTCTTCTCCGGAGTCTTCTCCAGATGTAGCTAGAGTCCATTTACACTTCTTCATGTCCATCATTGTGACACTACATGAACATTATCATCTCCTACCTGGAATTCACAGGTCTCACTATTGTTCCTGTTCTTCTAAAGCCCCTTTACATCCAAGAACTTCAGTGATTGTTTTCAAGTGTGTGTCACAGCATGCCATTTCTCTGCTTACAGCCTTTCTATGCTATCTGGATATAATAACAGCCATTTCTGTCCAAGATCAACAGGCTTGTGTTGTGATTTTCTCCCCCCCACCAAGCTCCTCTGAGCTCTGGCTTTACCAGCTGCACTCCACCCATGCTGACATTACTTCTGTTATTATTGTTCAAACATTGTGAGTTTGCAGCTTCTTCTGCCCGGAACACTTTCTGGCAGATCCGACATTCCCCTTTCCAACACTACCACCCCCTCAACCAACAAGGACCACAATGGATGAAGTAGCTTTCCCACAGCTGCTCTCCACCAGGCTTATCCACTTGGGTAACTTACATGGAAATTACCTTATTTTCTTTTACGTTTCCTCTCAAATCACACTGCAACGTGTGGGATCCAAAAGGTGGTGTTTTTCATTATGTGTTTCCCTCATGTGGTTTATTAGTTTGTTAGATGAATTAGAGTTAGCACCCACTTTTATTCAGGTGGAAGCCTTATTACCAACTTGCTCCTGAACGCAGTACAAAAGACAACCACACAGTAAGCATCCTAGAGTATAAGTGGTATGATAGATCAATAGATGAAGATACTTGCAGTCAAATCCAGTGACCTGAGTTCCATCCCCAGAATCTCCATAATGGGAGGAGAGAACTGACTCCTGCAAATGTCTGCCATAGTGTGTTCACATCACACACACACACACACACACATACACACACACACACACACACACACACACACACACACACACACAAACGCATGATATATTTTTTAAAAAATCTCGGAGTATATGCTTATAAAGAAGGGCACTTGAATAGTGCAGACATTTCCCTAATTGGCCAACATCAGAGTCACTAGAAATTTCCTGGGAACTAGCCATATCTACTGGATCAGAACATCCAGGGATAGGTTAGGAAGTTGCTGGCTATTGGCAGAATACAGACCAGTCTGGAAAACCACTAGGGCCAAGATTCCTAGCCAGCTGTGTGTCTCTAACTTTGACCTTGCATCTGATCTTCAGGAAATTAATCCCAACTATCCAAAAATATTTTATATATAACTATCCTTATCTCCCTTTGTTTATGAAAGTGAGAATTTTAAAATAACTGTCTGAAAGTAGGAGAAATGTTTAGGGAAATCATATGATCACTTGATGGACATTGGAACTAAGGCTATCAGTGTGCTTCTGTGTAGAAAAGTCTTCACACTTCACCCTGGAGTGTAAGTTGTCTGACGGATGTGAGAGTGATGAAGTGTGCAGCCTGTCCTGGAGGTAAGCCTCACTCTGGCCTCATCCACAGCCTCGGCCAACTCCTCAGCTTCCTTTGAGCTTTGGTTTTCTTACTTTAAAAGTGAGACTGCTTATACACGGCTTCTGAAGCTACTGTAAGGATTAAGTGAATTCACAGCTCAACACTAGACAACCTCATAATGTGCTTCTACTTAAGGGGAGGGAGTAGGGGACTGACGTGAGAACACTGGGAGTGACCGGAGTTTGTTAGAGCTGATGTTTTCTCCATTCTTCATGGTAATGGTTTCATTACCTCTATAACTTATGAGACAGGGTGATGGTCAGGTCCCTAACAAGGGAATGGAGTACAAGCAGGAAGAAAGCAAACATATTATAAGGTTATAATATGATTTATGATATAATATAAATTTTATCTTCATGGGCACAGCACCCATTTGGTGGTACATCTATTCAGCCACTGCGGGGACAAACCACAATTATCAACTCGAAAAGTCTGACAGTAGAGCACATGCTTTTTGCTGGAAACTACATTGCTTCTCCCAGAATGTTCTTATATTTCCTCTTCTGTCACATTATAATTCATCCCAATGTAATGACTTTCAGCAATGTGTGTATCCACTAAATGAATATTGAATGTCCACTTGAAGGGAACAGCTCTTGCTGGCTCTCCGAAGACTTTACACATACCCACACAGCCCACACAGATAGAGATTATCACTTAGCAGAGTCTGGTAAAATGTCTGGTCTTCTCAGAGCCCCAGAGCATGTGAGGATGTAGAGAGCTGCTAGAACCATCATCTCCCTTCTTATCTGAACAGCAAAGCTATCTTCATAAGCTCCTGGGACTGGAGAGAGATGGGCTTTCTGACACACCCTTCCTCAAGAGCAGCAGTATGATACAAACACTTCCTAAACACCATATAAGAAGATTTAAATTTCTGGCTGTCAAGTCTCCACAACTCACTGTAGTGATCAGAACCCTTTGGCTTGCTCTTGTCACTCTTAAAAAAACAATTGATTGTATTTGATGTTAAGTGTTTTGCCTGCATGTTTATCTAGTAGCACATGTGGGCCTTGTGCCCCTGGAGGCCAGGAAAGGCTATTGGATTCCCTAGAACTATAGTTACAGACACTTGTAAGCTGCCATGTGGATGCTGAGAACCAAACCCAGAGTCTCTGGAAGAGCAACCAGTGTTCTTAACAGCTCACTCTAGGTGCTGTGATTATCTCTTTTGGACAAGGATCACCCAGAGTGATCTCTGGCTTCTTCTTTTTATTGTGTGAATAACGAGCTCTCTACATGTGGTGAGTTGTCTCTTTGGTTGTGAAATCATGCACACTGTGGCCTATCCTTTAAAAAAGTGTATCCTTATATGCGTGTGTGTGTGAGTGTGTGTGTGTGTGGTATGAGGTGTATGTGGTATGTGTGTGAGAGGGAGTCTGAGTTCTTGTACATGTGAGATATACATGAGAAATGTGTAGGTGTCTGTGGAGGCCAGAAGACGGCCTCGGATCCTCTGGAGCTGAAGTTAGAGATAGTTATGAACTTTTCAACCTCCCAGCATATGGGCGGCTGAGAACTTAACCTACATGTTCTGAAGAGAAACAGGTCCTCTTAACCACTGAGCCATTTCTTGAGCCCTGTCTTTCCCCTTTTATCAGCAGCTTCAGTGAATAAAATAAATCATTTTATTATGCTCTCACAGAACATACACGTCAGTGATAGGCCACAGAACTGGATTCCATGAAAAAGTAAGGTCTGTGTGGTAGGAAGTTATATGGAGCCCAGAAAAAGTAAAGTGGATGAACAAATCAGTGTTTTACGTTGAGAATGGGTAGTCAAATTTAGTACAGACCATGGCATGCTGCACACTAAGACACTTGTGGTCTGAGCAAAAGACTGAGTAGATTCAACAGCCAAAGGACTGCTTAGCCAGAGGGAAGTGATGGAGCACTGTTCCTGGAATGTTAGGGAAGACCAGCAGAGTGAAACGAGCAAAGGCCAGAATAGTAGAAGCAAGTGAGTGAGCAGAATGACAGAGCTTGTGAAGCTCTCTCTCTCTCTCTCTCTCTCTCTCTCTCTCTCTCTCTCTCTCTCTCTCTCTCTCTCTCTCTCCCTCCCTCCCTCCCTCCCTCCCTCCTTTCTCTCTCTCTACCTCCCCCCTTTCTGTGTGAGGCAGAGGTTGATGGTGCATAGTTTTATCACTCTTCACTTTATTTACTGAGACGAGGTCTCTCACTAAACTCAGAGCTCTATTCTGTTAGCCTCACTAGCCACCTAGCCCTGGAGCTCCCTACCCTCTGCGTCTCAGATCACAGGCTTCTATGCCCACTTGGCTTTAACATAGGTACTGAGTGGTCCTCATGTGTGCACAGAAAGCACTTAGGGTTGAGCTGCTTCTCCTGGTCCTAGTGTGTGCTTTTGACAGATTTATTAAAAGATAAAAGATATAGTTACAGAAAAGCACATAAGATAGATATCTAGTTCAGAGAATAGTAAGGCAATACACTCTTTGAACCCCTTCCAGATCAAGAATTAAAGTCGGATCCCATAGGCTATGTCCTCCTGGCCCTCCCTCTCCTTGGTCACAGGAATTGGCTAAGAATTGCTTCCTTGTTTTCCAGTGTCCTATTCCTTGGTCATCTTCAGTCACCAGCTTAGCCTTGGTATGTCTCTGAACTATTTTTAAACCACAGCCCACCTTCCATCTTCTTTTCTTATGATTTATCTCTTGTGAATATCAATTTGACCGGTACTTTTTTTGACATTATTTTATTTAAAAGTTTGTTTGTTTGTTTGTTTTACATACCAACCAAATTTCCCCTTCCCACCCCTCTTCCCACTCACCACCCCCCAGCTTCCCCTCCATTCACTCCTCAAAGAGGGTAAGGCCTCCCCTGGGGAGTCAACAAAATCTGGTATATCAAGTTGAGGTGGGACCAAGCCCCTCCCTCCTGTATCAAGGCTGAGCAAGGTCTCCCTCTATAGGAAATGGGTTCCAAAAGTCCAGTTCATACACTAGGGATAAATCCTGGTCCCAGTGCCAGAGGCTTCACCAACTGCTCAAGCCCCACAACTGCCATCCACATTCAGAGGCCCTAGTTCGGTCCCATGCAGGTTCCCCACTTGTCAATCCAGTCAGTGAGCTCCCAGCAGCTCAGGTCAGCTGTCTCTGTGGGTTTGCCCATCATGACCCCTTTGCTCATGTGATCCCTCCTCCCTCTGTTCACCTGGATTGGGAGCTCGGCCCAGTGCTTAGCTGTGGATCTCTGCATCTACTTCTGTCACTTGTTGAATGGAGGTTCTATGATAACAATTAGGGTGGTCATTAATTTGATTACAGGGAAGGCCAGTTCAGATTCATTGCTTGGAGTCTTAGCTGGGGTCATCATTGTGGATTCCTGGGAGTTTCCCTAGCACCAGGTTTCTTCCTAAATCCAAATGGTTTCCTTTGTCAAAATATCTATTTCATTGTTCTCCGTCTCCATCTCTCCCTGAGCTCTATCATCCTGTCCCCTCATGTTCTCTTCCTACTTTCCCTTACCTCCCCACACTCCCAATTTATTCAGGAGTTCCTGTCTATTTCCCCTTCCCAGGAGGATCCGTAGGTGTCTCTTAGGGCCTCCTTGTGATCTAGGAGTTCTTCTCTGGGCTTGTCTGACCAATAACATGCTGTATTGAGTTAAGTGTTGCATGGTTCAAAGGATAAGAGTAACTGTACCATCTGTCAGTCTCTGAAAGGATCTGGTAATTATGGTGTTGAGACGGCATGAGGACAAAGTAAATGCAAAGACAGCCCCTGGGTACACTGCAGCAGCTCAGGGAGACTACTTGGTGTAGACAAGGGAGAGATGGAGTAAGGAACAAGACTTAAAATCGAGTTACATTTCAAAAGTACCTAAGGCGGGAAAGTTTCCTTATATATTCCACATTCAGTGTAAAAGAAAAAACGTAAATTCAATAAAGACTCCAAGCAGATGTGGTGGCCCAGGACTATAATCGCAGCTCCTGGGAAGCAGAGGCAAGAAGACAGCAGGTTCAAGGCCGGCCTAGCTACACAGTGAAAAAGAGTAAAAAGTGACTCTGAATCTTAACTGCTTTAAGTTAATCGTGTAAAACATGTAATTTATCTACGAGTGAAGTTCAGCCTTCAGTGTGTCCAGAATTGTACACCCATCACTGCAGTCCAACATTCTCTTGGAGGAGACACTTTCAAACCACACCCACCCAGCCTTCCTGCTTCCAGAACCTGGTGGCCACCATGTCCACTCTGCCACGGATTGGTCTGTTTTCATATTGTCTGTAGCCGGTCCCGTGTTCTTCGTGGCTGTCTGCAGCGTGTTTTCACATTCACTCAAGTGGCAGCATTTATTGACGCTGCTTTCTTTTTTATTGTCAGATTGTGTTCCATTTTCTAGATCTACCATGTCTTATTGACTCACTCATCAGCTAATGGATAATAGGCTATATGAATGTTTGCATGTAAGCTTTTGTACGTTGTTTTCAATTCTCTTGGGCCTATATCTAAAACTGCCCTGTGGTATCATTGGCAACATTTATTACTATCTGTCATATTGATTATAGCAATACTAGTGACTATGAATGACATTCCATTATAGTTCTTATTCTAATTTATTCAGTGTTTAGTGATTTTAAATCTTTGACCTGCTTAATGGCCATTTAGTACTACTCAAAACTGTCCCCCTTACCACCCAATTTTTATTAGATAGTGTCTTGCTATGTTGCCTGGACATTTTTCCTCTGATATTTACATGATTTGTTATTGTATCTCTCCGTCCATTTTGATCTCAATAAAGCATGAACCTTTTTACCTAAGTTAGCAATGGACAGCTATTTAGTGTATGGTCAATATGTGTATGCCAGAATGCATAGTGATAGCAATAGGAAATAAAACATACTTCTTGACTCCAAAATGTATGCGATCTATTTAAGGAGAAGAGAAAACCCCTAATTTAAAAAATAGGAAGGCTATATTTTAACATTGCAATAGATCATATTGTTTTATAGATTGGAGACTGTAATCAAAGATTTGCATTAAAACAGAAACTGGGAATTTAATTAGCTATTAAGAGTAGGTGTGACGTACATAAGTCCTTCGGGCACAAAGCATAGTACATGAAAGCCTCATGGTGAGAGAGAAGCAGGCAAGTTTCCAATAGGAAGACACTCACCTTGAAGAATGAACAAGAATTAATGGGATCAGCATAAAGGATGCAAGAGCTCAAAATGTCACATGAAATGGATCTTTCTTGCTCACAGAACAAAGGGTGACTATTCCCCTTTCAATTGTCTGGAGATGTCAATATTGTCATTTTCTTCTCTGGTCACTTGCCTTGTTAAGGTTGAGCTGCAGGAACATATACTGATGCACATCTCTTGTCAGCACTATGATTTGCTATCGCTTTCTCTGGTTGATTATCATTGTACCTTCCTATTAGTGTCCTTTGGTGCACAGATGTATTTAACTCTGATGAAATACAACTTAGCTTACTGTTTGTGCTCTTGGTGTTATTTCTCACAAGACCACCATTGATATTATAATTTAAAATATTCAGATAAAATAGGGAAATTAGAGTAAGTGCTAATAACTCTTTATTTGACACATGAGCTAAACACCAGTAACAATGTGATCATACATAGAGAAAATTCTAAAGAATTTATTTTATAAAGACAATAGGATTAATAGGAGAGCTTAACAAGATTGCAAAGTAGGTCAATGCTGCTCTTACCTAGGTTCAGTTCCCAGAACTCATATAAGGTGACTCACACCTGCCTGTAACTCTGGCACCAGCGAATCTGACCTTTTCTTCTGAACTCTGTGAGCATCTGCACTCACATGCACATATCCACACAGAGACTCAAATATACACACAATTTTAAAATCCATGTTATTTTTTCTATGCCAGAAAAGAAATGAAAATTAAAACAAATAGACAATACTGTTTGTAATAACATTAAAAAAATGTGAAGCACTTGGAGCCACACTGAACAAGCTATGTACAAGAATTTCATGTTACATCTTTGAAAACTTTAGGATATAATCCTCAATCAAAACAGAAGTATACTAAGTTCAATGGCCGGAAGGCTTGTTATTACTATGATACTAATTCTGTCTTATTTGATCTATATAGGATTGGTAGAATCCTAGTGAGACCACAGTAGCTGTTTTTTTTTTTATACAGAATGACAATCAAATTCTAAAGTTTCTGGTGCATAATGGAGGACCAATAATGGCTGTAACAAAATTTTGAAGTTGAGAACCTGGAGGACTCCAAGTACCTGAGTGAGTACTATATTATACCACAGAATGCAGGAATTAGTGCTGGTGAGACAGCTCTGTGGGTAAAGATGTTGCCACCAAGCCCGATCACCTGAGTTTGATATCCTGCAACCACATACTAGAAGGAGAGGACCAGGCACACAAGCTGTCCCCTACTTTCACACATGCACAGGGGCATGTGTTTGCATGCATGTATCACTCTCTCACACTAAATAAATAAATATAAGTTGTAACAATGACAATAAAGACAGTGGAATTGTTTTGAGACAGGCTCAGGTTAATCTTTGTTGTTTTGGTTTTTTTCTACATAGTTTTTCTGTGTAGTCTTGGATGTTCTGGAACTCACTATGTGGATCAGGCTGGCATCGAATTTGCAGAGACCTGCCTGCCTCTGACTCCCAAGTGCTGAGATTAAATAAGTACCACCACCAGGCTGGTCAGGCTAATCTTCAAGTTTCTATCACAACCAAGGATAACTTTGAACTCTTGATCCTTCTGCCTACCCTTCTCAAGTACTGGGATTATAGATCCATACCTTGCTGTGTGTTTATGACCTAAATATAGACAGATGGAAAATAGAACATAAGGTCACACGCACACACACACACATTTTCATTTCTGGGATAGAAAAAAATAAAATTAATTTTTAAAATTATGTATTTTAAAAATTATATGAAAATTGACTTTGAAAAAAAAGACACCAAAGTAGTTGGATGGAAAAGAATAGAATTTTCATCTCATGGTATAGTAACTATTGAATATCCACAAAGAAAAGCATTGACCCCTCACTCACCTTATACCACATTCAAACAATTAAACTTAGAGGGGATTATAGACATTGGTATCAGATTCAAAACCACACAAGTTCCAAAGTAAAACAAATTTTTGTGATGTTGAATCATACAAAACCTCTTACTGTGATACAATCTCTGCAACTCTTTGTGTGTATTTTTTGTTCATAATCACCTAACAGGTTACAGTCCAAATACTTATTGTAGATACCCATGCCTAGATGCAGCTCAGCACTTCAAAAGAACAAGCTAGCAGTGCATGAATACATGTATATGACATTTGGAAAGAGACAGAAACACACAGTGATGGATATCAAATATGTGATCACTTGGGAGTGAGTGAAAGGAAGGACCTGGAGAGTCTGAAAGGAACCCTTTCAGGTGATGGAGTATGCTAGCAGTTTAATTATCATGATAGTTACACAACAATGCATTTCCCAAAAATGTATAGAAATGTATGCTTTAGAAGATGATTCTTATTTATACACCAGACTTTATTTACACTAGGAAAATCGTAAGAAAGTAATTATAGTCATCAAAAAAAAAAAAGAGATAACTCCTTTGAATGTGAGAGCAAGGAAGTGCACATTGGCTGGCAGGGGAAGTCTGTATAAAAGGAAAGAAACGATGGTGATACCATTTGTTTTGCAAAATTCTCTGAAGATGGAAGTAGAGGTAGTAAATTTGTTGTTGACAGGAGCCATGCAATACTGAGAGACAAAGACCATTAGAACAATACCCCCAAGTCAGTATGAAAGGTTGGAAGCTAGAGTGGGGTACCAAGCTCAGGTAGAGCACAGACAGTCGTATCGAGAGGGAAGGCATGGCATGCAGGTCAAGATGCTGATAGCTGTGGAATCTGGAGACTCTTCCTGACTCTTCATTTTCTCCAAGAAGTAGAAAGCAAAGTCATCAGGTGAGAGAGATGCTTTATTCTTATATGGCTACTCAACCTTTGTCTGCCTGCTTCCCGCAGTTGTCAGGAGACTAAGCCTTGCACATGGTTCTATCATCAAGAGACACTTCAAGAGCAACCAATAAATCAGCAAGTAGGGCTACACAATGTCTCTCTGCTTAAGCTCTTTGCTTCTGCATTGTATCTCCACTATGGCTTGCAAAGTTCTGTCTGACCTAAATCTCTCCATAACTCACATTATGTTCCCTTGCCCCTGGCTGGCTACACTGATTCTTCATTTCTGTCAACCCACCACAAAGCTGTCTGTCTAGCTCATAGACTTTCTTGGGTCATTCATTACCCTGGACTGTTCTTTCTTCTGCTTCCCAAAGGCTTGCCTTGTCTCATCTGTATAGCACCAGCAGAGTTTACACCTCCTCAGATCTTCCTGCCCTGACTACAATATTTGAAGATTTCCCTAGCCCAACTGTCAGGCTTCCCATAATCTCTTTTATTCTGCGTATGTTCCTCATAACCTTTGAAACCCTGCTACTAGACAGAGAATAGGCATATATACAAAAGATATCCATTACTATATATGAAACCATAACAGCATGGCAGCATTTGCAAGAAATCCATCATTATCTATAATAAACATTCTAGGAAGCCAGCCTACTGAAATTTAAACTTGTAGGAAGGCAGATTTCCATCTGTGATAACAATTTAGAAGGTCAAGAAACAACTTTCATGACATTTGTCCTTAGATGGCCAGCACTAATAATGTAAAGTTTTCCAAATTTTTGCGCACGAGGAACACCATAGAAAATTCCCCAATCAATCACACAGGTGCCTAACTCTGGTGTCAGTTAATTTAGTCTCTTCATGCCAACAGCTTCTAGTCTGGAATACATGATGCTGTCTCCTTTTTTTCAGTTTGAATTTCCTACTTTTCCAAACTTACAAAATGCAATAGTTGCTAATAGTCCTGCCTTGAGTCTCCCTGGCAAGTTCAGAGCAAGTGGCTTTTATTTGCCATATGGCTGGATGTTTATTTCTGTAAGACAGCAGATGGAATGAACCATGTTTGCTCATAATTGTATCAACAAACAGCGATGCCTACAAACACACTAAACAGTCTATAAACACTTGTAGAACGAATGAATGAACAAATGAATAAATGAATTAATGAAATTTCAAAATTATGAATTATATAGTGGCTCTTTCTCCATCCTGGCTTCACTTTCATCCTTACTGTATCGACTCTTGAGTCCTCCATCACTCTTTTCTCAAGTAAATCCTCTGCCCGTGCTCATCATACATTCTCTGTACAGCACAACTGAGATTCTTTCTTCTGCATGAAACTGGTTTTCAACCTTCTCTTACCCATGTTTCCCACTCTAGTGTGTGCCCCACATCCCACCTCATTTTGTGCTGAATCTCTTGCCTTTTACTCGTTTCTACCTTTTGGGGGTTGACAACGGACTTTTTTGTACTGTTTATGTTATCCGACACCTGCTACCGTATTTCGTTCTCACCACAACCCCACGGGTATGTCTTACAGGTGAAGAAGCTATAAAACAGGTGTGGAGAAGAATTCTCTTGCCCAAAGTGATGAATTCACAAGCATTAGAGCAGAGGTTTGCATTCAGTTCTGTCCGACACACATAAGCTGTGGTCGGTGTTGTGTACTTGTCATGATACTTACATGACTTTCCACTGCTGCACCCATGAAACCGTTTGCTTCGTAAACCAAGGGAGAAGGAAATGGGTGCCTTGGGAGCAGCATGGCGACTGAATGAGTTAAATACTGATTCCAAATCATAACCTGAGTCTACTTTGACAGTAGTGTGAGTATTTTTGTCTTCTGGGTTACTTTCTGTGCCCCATTTTATATTGTTTCTTTGATCTGCTTGTAGGCTGGTTCCTAAGAGAAACCAAACCATGGCTGGGGAGTATTTGGTGATAAAAGTTAATGGTTTTTTTCATTATCAAGGAATATTCACCAAAACACATCATTTCAAGCACAATTTAACAGTGTCCTACTGAGAACTGGTCCTTGTGCATGCTAGGCAAGTGTACTACCACTGAATTACACACTAGCTTCCATTTGCCCTTTCAGGTGTGGTGCTGTGTGCTAAGATAAGGTGATGTTAACACCAATCACATACATGGTATTTCACTAGCAAATTTTATTTTTTATATAAAGAACCATGAAATACCAACCTAATGAAAACATGGGCCTTCATACCCCTGTTTCTTCAGCTTAAGCTAGGATTAGGAAGTTTCATGTAACATAGACTTCTGTATATTTTTAAAAATATATCCTTGGAAGATCAAAGTTGGAAAATAATTTGACTGACTAAATATGAGATGCTCTAATACCTAAAGTATTGAATTACTAGCTGATAAGCAAGGCAGGCATCATTAGAGGGAAGCTCTTAAAATGTCCTTTCACCATCACCCCCCAACTATTAAGAGAAAACTACAAACTCCCAGAGATGTTACTATCAACCATCTTTATGATACAATCTGAGCATGCTCAAATGTGTTCCATTTAACCTTTAGAATAAGACCTTAAGATCTTGAGCTAGGAATGCCCCAGATATGTCCATCACCAACATTTTCTGGACAGTGACCTTAAGTTGAGTATATTTATCAATATGCTCCTTCACCATGTGTGTTCAGAATGTGCCTGCTTCCAAAGTGTTTTCCTATATGAATAAATATAGTTGTGTCAATAAAATACCGTTGGTTTACCTTTTTACAGATATGTTGCTTTGGAAATAACTTTTTCGTTCTTACTTGCTATAGGTTAAAAAATATTTCTGTACTCTTATTTTGGGAACATGATTGATATCAGATCTTTATTCACCAAGACTTGAATGTGTTTACGGTATTTGTAAAATTTTCAATAAACCGTATCAAAAAAGATTTGAAATGTCTGAGGAGAGTTGCATGGAGGATCTGAGTACAATATTTACTGAAAAACACTTCTAAGAAGAAGTGTAGGTAGGATCATGTCTGGAAGCATGGAAAATTATCATGTGATGTAATTATAATCACATTAACTATTGCAAAGAAGTCTAAAGTACCAGAACAACTGGCACAGGAAATCCCCCAGGGTCACACTCGAACAATACTCCTCCCCTTTGCACTAGTGTGTCAGTAAGGCTTGCTTCATGAGATTATCCAGTTCCTGAGAACTGTAGCCCAGAATGACCTTAACTACTTAAAACGTGAATATAACAATACAGGCAGCATAAGCGTGAACACACTTCAACTTGCAATGAAGAAACCCAGAATTCTGGGGCCATTAAACTTTGAGTTCATTTCAGCTTTTTTTTTTTTTTTTTTTTACTTTTATAGCCTTTTTCAATGCACACAAGTTGTTTTTAAAATTAGGAAATATTTTCTCTGCTTAGGCTTGGACTAGCCATCTGGGGCCCACAAGGGCCTACCTGACAGGAAAACATCCATGGCCCAATAACTTATGATGAGCAAATATGTGGTCAAGAAATGTGGGAAATTGGGATGGTTCATGCAGGCTGATGCTGGAGACCTACTTACCACCTAAGGCCATGGTGAATGGTGAAGGGTAGGTTGATGTGGGAGGTCTGCTTACTACCAGGGGCCATGGTGATATCTGGGTCTGGTTGCTGTCAATGGCCATGCTTGTGCTACAGTAGCTAGGGTCTGAGTCAACATCTGTGGCTCCTATTGTGGCTATGTGGTTGCCCAGGGTCTGGTCAGCCACCTAGGAACATGTCAGTGCCTAAGGGCCATACAGACCTGAGTGGCACATATTACTATTCGGTGCCATGGTAACATCTGGACCAGGGCTACATCTTTGGGGATGTCTGCATCCAGGGTATATGTTGATGTTCAAGGCTTCTGTTACCATCAAAGGCTATTCAGATACTCAAGGTCTTGGGCCATGTTGGTATCTGAGGGCCAGACTGCCGTTAGGGGTTTGTTCCAATTTTGAGTGGCCTGCACTGACACCTGAGGCAATAGTGACTTCCAGACCTGGCTGCTTCCAAGGACCATGTTGAATCCAGATCCAGCAGCAGCTGGAGTCTTGATGTCTGTGACTTGTGTCATCTCAGAGAGCCATAGGAGCCATGAGAGATGAAATCAGAAGACCATGCTGAGCAACCCTGAATTTTGCTGGCCTTGCCTCTCACTAGACAGCGCAGCAAGAGAGCTGCCCCTGCACTTAGGAGAGATAGCCTCATCCCTCACCATAGGCAAGAGTGAACCACCAACCCTAAGGGCATGGGCATGGGGGAGCTAGCTCCACCCCCTCACCTGAGACAGGTGAGCCCCATGGCCCAGACTGGCCAGCTCAGCTACCACTGAGGCTCACAGCTGAGCCTGGGGTTGGCCTACCCTAATATCTACTCCATCTAGGACTGGCTGGAGCTTGTGGAGAGACTGGTCCTGTATAACAATACCCCCCCCCCAAATCTACATGACTTGGGGTCAGCCACAGAAAATCCCCGAGGAGTTCCAGTGATGATGGTGTCTCAGAAACCGGAGGCCTTGAGCCCCCAGCGATTCATTGCAATGAGCATTTGCTGGTAAAGCTGACTGAACAGTGTGGTACATTATGTGACACCCCGAGGCTCCCAGTGCCACCAGGGCAAATGGAGAGATATTGGAGGCAGGAAAGAAGGGGATGTGAAGAGAGCTTTGTTTGTTTGTTTGGTTTTTCTGTTTGCTTCTTTTGCTTTGACTTTCTTTTAATTTTTTTTTTGTGGAGGCACCGCTGTGCTACATGGGTAAGGGGAGGATGTGGAGGGACTGAGAAGTAGACAGAATTGGGATGCATAATGTGAAATTCCCTTACGAATCAATAAAGAAGTTAAAAAATAAATAAAATGTTAGTTTACCTCCCCAAATCGGAAAAATTTGCTTACAATATTAAAATATATTGTCATGAAGGGACAAACTCCCTCTAAGAGTAACTTCTGAGAAATATTCTCTTTTTCATAAAGATTTTAAAGTTTGTAGATTTAAAGTGTATTCTAAGACGGGAACCAGTGTGTTTTTATACTTGAAACTGGGCCAGTGGCCCCAGATGAAGGCACTGGAAACTTGACAGTATTTCCTTTTAAAACACTATGGAAAGTTGCCACTTCTTGTTTGGAAAATGTTCTCGTTGGGTTTGGCAATACAGATCAATATCTCCATGTGTCTCCACAGCATTTCTTTACTGTCAGTTTCTATGTGTGGTCACAAGTTTCTCTCGTGCTACTGGGAAGAGGTGGGACAGAAGAACCAGGAAGGACCAAAAAGAGAGAGAGAGAGAGAGAGAGAGAGAGAGAGAGAGAGAGAGAGAGAGAGAGAGAGAGAGAGAGAGAGAGAGAAGAAAAAGAAGAAAAAGAAGAGGGAATGGATAGAAGGAAGGAAGGGGGAGAGAAGAAGAAATGTCCTTTAAGTGCCCTAAGCTCACTAACTAGCTGGTGTAGAACGGACCAAATTGAGGGCTGAGGAAATGTCACGGGAAGGACGTCTGGTATTCGTCTGTCCTAAAGTCCAAAAGTTTTGTCTTGCTGCTGTTAGATACCAAAGAATATGTTAGCAAGGGAGAATTTTAACCCATACTCTAAAATGGAGGTTGCTAACAGTAAAAGGCGATTTTTAAAAGCACCAACTATAATTTTTAAAGACTTACTGGGAAACACCCATCCCGGATATTTTATCTGTAAAAGAGTGAGGACAAAGAGGACCACAGAAGTTACATCTGGGGTCACAGCTTATTTCTATCAAGCCGACCCTGGACCATGCTTTTGAGCACTCCCACTTTTTACCACACAATACTGCCTCCCATCTCCAGCCTGCTATCTCTGACATCATAGTATAATCTTAATAATTCTATTGACACATATTTATACCCAGCCGTGGCTGATTTAGTAACAAAAGCCCTCTATCTTTCTGAGAAAAAGAAGTCCTATGGGAAATGGGTTGTGCTAATATGCATATAGTGGCACTGATGTGCCCTACAGCGAGAATCACAAGATACCATGAAGGAAGGTGCTTAGAATGGGCAAACTCAACTCATTGAGTGTTAATGTTTTTATTCATTAAGAAAGTATTTAAAATTTAAATTTCAGACTTATCATCACAAACAGATTTAATTCTGCCGTTTAGGGTTTGGGAAAAAGAGTGTTTCATTTGGCATGAGATTAAAAAATGAGGAGGAGAGAGTTCTGTTTTCTTTGGCAGAAATTAAAAGGCAATCTTCTCTGGGGTCAAATGGCAGGGACTTGAATTGCTGTCTCATCTGAGGAAAATCTGATGGTTCTAAAAATTTTAATTTGACTTTTGCTGAGATTAACACTGATATAATTCTGTATTGACCAAACTAGGGCAGGAAGTGGTGGGGTGGAAGGGAGTGGGGTGGGGTGGTGGTGTGGTATGGTGTGGTATAGTGTGGTGTGATGTGGTGTGGTGTGTGGTGTGGTGTGATGTGGTGCGTGTGGTGCAGTGGAGTACAGTGGTGTGGTGTGGTTGGTATGGTGTGGTTGATGTGGTGTGGTGTGGTTGGTGTGGTATGGTATGGTGTGGTATGGTGTGGTGTGGTGTGGTTGGTGTGGTATGGTATGGTGTGGTATGGTGTGGTGTGGTGTGGTTGGTGTGGTATGGTATGGTGTGGTATGGTGTGGTGTGGTGTGGTTGGTGTGGTATGGTATGGTGTGGTGTGGTGTGGTTGGTGTGGTATGGTATGGTATAGTGTGGTATGGTGTGGTATGGTGTGGTGTGGTGCGGTGCGGTGCAGTATAGTACAGTGGTATGGTGTGGTACAGTGTGGTGTGGTTAGTATAGTGTGGTTGATGTGGAATGGTGTGGTGTGGTGTGATTGGTGTGGTGTGGTGTGGTGTGGTATGGTATGGTATGGTATGGTATAGTGTGGTATGGTGTGGTATGGTGTGGTGTGGTGTGGTATGGTGTGGTGTGGTGTGGTGTGGTGTGGTGTGGTGTGGTGTGGTGTGGTGTGGTGTGGTATGGTATGGTATGGTATGGTATGGTATGGTATGGTATGGTATGGTATGGTATGGTATAGTGTGGTATGGTGTGGTGTGGTGTGGTGTGGTGTGGTGTGGTGTGGTGTGGTTGGAATGGTGTGGTTGGTGTGGTGTGGTTGGTGTGGTGTGGTTGGTATGGTGTGGTTGATGTGGTGTGGTTGGTGTGGTATGGTGTGGTGTGGTATGCTATAATGTGGTGTGGTGAGGGTGGAGTGGGTGTGGTATGGTATGTGTGTGTATGTGCGCATGCATGCATATGTGAGTAGTAAGAGGAGAAGCTGGGTATGGTGATTTTAGATTTATTTCTATTTTTTCATGAGGCCACTTTTATTGTGTAGCACTGTGCATTGCCAAGTCAAGTTTGGCAACTTTTTCTTTATTCTTTTGGTGGGATGAAAACAGGGGAAAAAATTATTTCCTGTTGGTTTGGCTCTGAAAATTGAACAGCCTTGGTAGAAACTTGGTGTAGTTCTTGGAATCCTGGGCACCAAGGTACTTACTGAACCCTGCCATGTGGCTTCTGATTAGATTTGGCAGGAGGAAGGAAGGAAGGAAGGAGAGGTTGGTGGGAATAAGTGTGGCTGTTGGTTAGTTTCACACATCTTAGTAATATGAGACTGGGTGCTTCTTTGATACCAAGAAGTGTGTTATGCTTCCTACAGTTTGTTTTTAGATACGCCTTTCTGTTTGTTTGAACACAAAAGTAATCCTAGAATGCCCCATTATAAGGAAAGTAGTGATATTGTAATACAGTAAAAGAAAAAGTTATCTCCTTGCTACTAAAAAGGTCCTATGTAGTCTTCCTAGCATAGAAGTATTTTCTATATTTCTCCTGTTCACCCAAGTACAACAATTTAGTTCTGTTATATTTATAATCAAGTTATGAGCAAGCCATTCTCAAATCAAATCTAAAAGTGATAGGACATTGGCTTTAAAAGGGAACTGATGGTTGATTGACTAATGGGAACAGTCTGAAGCTAGTGGACTTAGATGATCCAGCTGTGGTCACCTGATTTTTTTTATGGCAAACCAAGAGTTGATCTCCAGTCTTAGTATTTCGTTACCTAATGACTCCAACATGGAGATATGAGGAAGATACTAACATCATTAATGTAATGTAAAAAGTCAGATAGTTGCTCAATACTTCCAGGTTGACCACGATGCCTGTACTACTGCCTGAGCTTGTTTGTTAGTCAATGACTTTGAGGCTTTTATACAAAACAAGGCAATTCAAGTGAATCAATTTAACTTGAAGACATAAAAATAATTTCTTCTGAAGAAACACAGTAAAATCAAATGATTCAGTCCCATACCACAAGTCCCATCATGCCATGCTTATCTGTGTTTTTCCTTGTAGCAAAAGTCATCGTATCTCCAAACACAGCCTTTTCTTGGTGGAGAGCTAGTTTAAGTGGCAGGATTGGTTAACTCTTAGAAAGTGCTTCTGCGGTCAGTGCCTTAGAGGTATATGGCAGATAGGCTCATCTGGTACCAAGGAGTCCCCTTAGAGCAGGCAGTTGGAGAGACAGGCACATGACCCACGGCTCCACCGGAAAGGGCTGTCCTCTTTAAGACTCTCAGTCTATGAGGACAAATCTAGCACGTGGAGCAAAGCTTCAGCAGCTAGCACACGAGTATTAAACCACAGACTTTGTCCTATAACACACATGTAATAGTCAAAAAACAATAATTTTAAAAGAAAACAACAAATTTATAAAAGGACAATATTCTTAATCTGAGTTTTATATTGAATTATCATTAGTTCGGAATTTTCATTTATAGGGTCTAGTAGGCTTTTCTCCAAGGCAATTCCCCAAATTTTAGCTCTTCAGAAGTGATATCTCTGGGCTTTGGTGTCTTCATCTTAAAAGTGAGGCTGATATAGTTCCGTTATGATGGAAACATAGTAAGGAGAAAAAGAATGTCTCAGGTCTATAATGAGTACAAACTAAACATTATTCCACACATGGATACCAACTAAGCATTTTTCTACATGCTTTCTGTCCTAACATTCTTCATGAAATAGTGGGGAGAATAGATCCCGGACATAAAAATAAATAATAATAAAAGCTAACATCTACATGTTTCCTTGAGTCAAGGCATTATTCTAGCTGCTTTGAATGAATTCCTAATCTATTTGAACCACCCACTGAGTCAGGTACTGCTAAGACCATCATATTGCAACCAAGAAAACTGAAGTCCAGCCTTCTGGACAATGGAGCAGGAACTGAAACCTAAGCAGACTGCCAGATCATAACCACAAGGCTGTGTTGCAGACAAGCACAGTGTTGTCACTCACTGACTTGTAATGATCAATATGCGTCACTCAATAAATAATAGGTACAGCTTCTTAATATTTGATTAGCTCAACATTTATTTATATTTTGTCACTATGAAATACCGCATTAATTATTCCCTAGCATTGCTATATCTACAGTCCTTTTGGCTATAAAAGAGCACTAGCTTTGCAAAGACATGCTCACTATGATGTTCACAGTGAGATACCATGCATATATGTTAGCCATGGAAATTCATCTACTTGTTAATGGTAAATATATTAAAATATCATGAGAGTATTGTATCTGCAAATTTTGCTTATTTCTATTCTATACTGTGTATACACTATAAATTCACAAATATACATATATATATAGGCTTATAGTTATAAACATAAAACCAAGTACATGGGACTTGGGGGGCTGTTGATTTTTAAAGAAAAATAATTTTAGCTTTTCTATTATCTATGGCCCAACTTTTGTAGAAAGCAAGAATCTTCTTGATGTAGAATATGCATGTCAGTCATGAACGTGGCAAGGGCCAATGGCAACCTTTTCCCATCGTTTGTAGAGAGTATTTACTTAGTGATGTGTGCTAGAAACCATGTTAAGCACTGAGCATGGAAAATCTCATTTAATACTCATAAGAGGCCTGTCATATAGCTTTATTGAAAAATCATCTCTTTCTCTCTTTTTTAACAGATTGGCAGAGGGAAGCATGGAGTGATTTTTGTCGGTTATTGGTGATTACTCCTCCAGTAAGTGGCACAGATGAGATTCAAGTGCAGAGGGGGTACAGAGTCCCAGGAAATGAGCTTTTATCCATTCTACCAGCACACCATTCCACTTTTTTAAGAAAAAGGGGCACGTGTGTTGACCTTCCAGGTTTCAGCACCCTTCACTGCATTGGCAAAAGCTACAATACTCTGTATGAAGAATGTGTGTCAAGATAATGAAAGGAACCATCTCTGAAAGCCTCTTATTCTGCAGGTACATACTTTATCTTATTTTTATCAGAGCACTCTAAGGTAGGTAATTATTAGCAATGTTTTATAGGGAAGAGATGAAAACTCATAGGGTTAGGTAACTTGCCCAGGATTACACAGATGCTTATACAGGAGGGAAGGAAAACCAGAGCAGAGAGTTTATACTCATTGTGATGCATAGCCTAAGACTGTGGGGGGGCGGGGGGACCAGCTCTCTGTAAGATGTACTCCTAGCAGCCTTAATGGCTCAGGGAACACAAGAGGCTTTGACTTTATCAAGTTAACAGCTCGACAGTCACCTGATCTTCATCTGTCTGTCTCCTGGTCTATCTGTTAGCTGGAGCCATAGGCGGCAGGTTAGGAGGTTGGGGGTGGGAGTGAAGGGGCTTATGAAGATCATCATAAAATTTATAAATTGCTTTTCTTAAAATAAAAGGCACAAGATAAACTGTCTGATTATGGCATTGTCCCTAGTTCAAGCCATCAATTTACTTAAAGCCCTGGTTGTTGTTGGGTAGTGACTAGCTCACTTATTTTATGCTGTCTTATAAGACTGCTTTGCTTTCTTCTCAAAAGAGCCATGAATCAGGACTGGGAATGAAGTTCAGTTATAAAGTGCTACCTGCTATGTTCAAAACCCTGGGCTTGATGACCAGCATTACAAAAAACAAGTCTAAACTACTATGGGCAGACATAGAAACAGGAAGTTTTTCTTCCATTACCAACAGAAGGTTCTGGTTGGTTACAAAAAGCCAGAACATAAGGCCCTTCCTTTTTTATTACCCATTTCTTCTGTCCATCAATACTATTCTAACTATAGATCACCCATATCTTTTTATTGAGTACTATCCAATCACAAAAGCCCCATTGTGTCTTGTCTAGAGATTACTTCACATGGCATATGTTAGTCTCGCTTTTAGAAATTTAGAACCCTTCAGTTGTAGGCACACTAGGATGGTTGGTCACCCCATGGCCTGGTGTTTCCTTAGCAACATCCTAACAGTTCTCCAGGTTCTCATCCTTGTTTTTCTTTATGTTAACTCAATAGTCTACAGAACGCCTTAAAACACACACACATGCACACGCACACGCACACGCACACGCACACACACACATTTCTGTGTTATTCACTGTCCCTTACTGCCCTGGGATGGAAATTCAAACTGCATGGCTTTCAGATTCTGCATGACGTGAATCTTTGGTGTGTCTCTAATCTCTCCACTCACTTTCTATCCCTCCTCCAGTATGCTCTCAGCATCAGTTTCTTCCCTCCATAGGAACTTTGCCTTGACTGCCCCACCCTGCCCCTTGCCTGGAATGACCTTTCTCCTCTTCACATGTAGACACACATGTGGATTAATGTCTACCTCTGAAAATGGAAGCTTATTGACTCCTTAACTATCATCTAATCACTAATGCCCAACAGAGGAACTGATATTCAATAAAGCATAAAGCCCTGTGACGTATTTACTGAACGACTGTATGAGAGAAGTGAGGATGAATAAATATAGATTTGCTAATGAAACTTATATTCTAGCTCCATGATCTAAAACGATGGGTTGCTAGGGTTCAAGAAGCAAACAAGGCCCACAGGGTTGGATGAGCAGCCAAGATCAGATTATAGAAAGCCCCATGGGCTGTGCAAATGAGTTGGGAATTTTTCCCTGAGGACAATAGGAACCTATGAGAGATTTGGACTTAGTGGGTGATATTTCTATTTACAGTTTGAAAAAGTGAGGTTGAAAGATAGGTAGGGGCCCATTTGGCAAATGGTACCTTCAACCCTGGGCAGAGGCAGGAATTAGGGTGTGTGTTTGCAATGTGTCTTGTGGAGCCAACAGGGTATTATTGTTACCTTAGTCAACTTTTTGGAAACAATCGGCCAATTATGAATCAAAGGCCTACATAGCTGATCATAACTAATTGTGTTTTAAAAATGTGTTTAATCACAAGCTAGATATTATATGAAGGCTTTAATTGATGTCAGGATTGGCTTCAAATGGGAGTAAGTCAGCAATGCCATTTGTCTAAAGTTGAATTTTATGGCATCTGTCACTAGCCTCACACTTGGAGGCTAACACTGCTGCCCACTCTGAGCACTTGCAACCAGAGTTCATGACATCAAAGGAGCTTGGGAAAGTGGCTGCAAGAAGCGAACAAGCGTTAGCTACAGTAAATAGGGAAGAATCACAATGCCACCATAGAAACAACACTGGATAGAGGGATAGAGATAAAACCTAGTCAGGGCACCAGAGTCAGGATCTAATAGCTCCAGGTTCTCAGAAAAAATAGCTATGCAATCTTGAACAGGTGGCACAAATTCTCTGAAGCTTACTGTTCTTATCTGTAAAGTGAACGGGTTGTTCTGTGATCTGCTTGCACACCAGCTCCTTCTTCATGCTTTTGAAAATAGAATTTGTGAAGTAAGTTACTAGTCTTTTTGTTTGTCAAGCCTGAATTCCTCCATGCTATATAACCTAATGTCTTTAACACACTAGATTGTGGGGATATGTTTCAAATTTAATAACAACAATCTGAGATATCAGAGGACAGATCCACCTCTTCCAGTCTTTGTTTTGTTTTTTCCAGAGAGAGTTTTTTGAAACATATCCCCACACTAGATGACTAACTATCTTCCCCTGGAGTCTCATTCAGGGTTCTAGAAGTCTGTAATTATATGAACACTACCCAAACTGAGAAGTGAAAATTCTATAGGGTTTCAGAAGCTTGTAAACTCCAAAGCACCTCTTGGCATCGTATCCATATGAGCTATGGAATCATCTTTGAGGACACTTAAGGCGTATATCTTCTTTCTCAGCCAGGTTGGGCTGAGAGCTCCCTCTATGACTCTACAGCACAATCTGTTGTCTTACACACCATGTCATGTTGGACATACATTGACGTATCTGTCTGTACTGCTAGGTTGTAGTTTCAGTGAAGAAACTTGGATTGGTATGTTACAAGTATCCAATGCAGGCAGTTTGGATGACTCCTACCTGACCTGAAACTTGACATTAGCTTAGTGAGCTACAAGCTTATAGGATAAGTGATTTCAGAAACCAAAATTTATGCCTCAATCAAGAGAACACTCAAGGAGGGACTTCAGCCTTCTTCCTTTCTGTCTCTTTGCCGAGTGTCATACTTTCTTTGTCCCAGTCTGATTAAAAAACCATACAATATCCACACACAAAAGCAATTTACTTTCCCCTTGAAAAACCTGCTCCTCACTTTTTAAAAGACATTGCTACTGAAATACACTGTGTTTAAAATTTGTCTTTAAAAACAGCACCCTCCACCCCAGTGGTCACCAGGATGCTTGAAGTCCATCCCTGCAATGTCTTTTATCTGTTGTGATTTTTTTCTACTGGCCCAGTCCTATTGCCTGTGACTGATACTTTATACTATGGAAAACTTCAAATGTAAACAAAGTAAACAGAACAGTAAAATGAACCTCCATGTGCCTATCACTCAGCTTCTAGAATTACCAATATCATAACATGCTCCATCCCTTGTGAAACTCCAGCAAGTTTTTTCATACACTAGCAGTTTACTTTTTAATATTATTGAATAATTTCTCCACCACATTAACAACATGTCATCTGCTTATCCATTTTCCTACTTATGGAAATTTATTTGGAGTTGATTGTATATCCAACCCCCTGTGGTGATATACTGTATATTTAATAAAGTCAGCCTGGAATATCAGAGGACAGGGCCATCTCTCCAGCCTTTTTTGTCTTTTGTTCTTGTTTTGTTTTTTGAGACAGGATTTCCTACGCAACATTATTGGCTGTCATGGAACTTGCTCTGTAGACCAGGCTCACCTCAAACTCATAGAGACCCTCCTGCTTCTGCCTTCCAAGTTCTAGGACCAACGTTTGCCACCACTGCCTGGCAGCCTGGAATATCAAATAACAGAACCACGCACAGTCAAGTTGTGAAGGTAAGAGAGTGGTGACCCAAACCTTTTATTCTATCACCCAGGAGACAGAGATCTTTCTGGATTTCTTAGTTCAAGGCCTAACAACCAAACAGTAGTGGCTCACACCATTAAACTTAACTCTAGGATTAGGATGCAGAGTTGAACCAGGAAGTGAAGTAGCTGAGTGGGGAAAATATTTACAGCAGGAGAAGGCAGAGATTCATTCATTCTGTAGAAGGACCAGCCAGGCTGAGGACCCGTGAAGACAGCACTTACCCTGTTTGCCCTGAGAAGTTGGCTGGGTGAGCATTGATTGTTTCCTCTTCTGATGGCCCAAATTTTCCCTGTAGAAAAAGAAAGAAAAGAAAGGAGAAGAAAAGAAAAAGGCCAGAGAAGACTAATTTTATTAAATATGCACTATGTCATCACAAATCCCCTTTCCTGTCGAAAATAAAAAAGTTTATAACTAATATAAGAAAAGGTATATACAGCAGATACAGTTATTATAAACATATACACAAGCAATGGTTACATAAGCCCACCTTTTAGGACTTATTATGTTCTAATTTCTATTTGATAAACCCCAGAATCACAATTGTTGAATTGTGGAATCTCATGGAATGAGTTTGTGTCTGGACTGAAGCATGATATTCTATTCTTTTTTTTTTTTTTTCCAATCTGGCACCAGCCTCCAAATTCTGAGCACCCACCATGTTGTTCATGTCAAGAAAAATACTGTTCATATTAAAAATCTACCTTGAAGGCTCTCATTATTGTCTATGAAATGAAGCCAAGCCTTTCTGATCTGACATTCCTGATCACTTGCCATTTAACATCAATGTTAATTACCTGTGTTAATATCCTAACTCTTCCTGTGTGTACAGGGAGCTGATCACTCAGCCTCTTTGACCTTAAGACCGCTGGCTTCAAGGCACCATATTACTCTAAACTCTATAACCCATGGAAGCACTTGGGTCTCTGTGGGACTCACTGTGAGCTCAAAGGTCAGGCAGTACTTGGATGCTATACATCTCACATCTCTAAACAAAAAGATACAGGAGAACACCTGGGAAGTCTCTTGCCCTTATTCCAGCCTTCCAGAAAGAGGGAAACTAAACCATTTCTCTGAATGCTGAATTTTTTCCAATTTTGTGAATTTTACCAGATTCACTGGGTTTCAAAGTCCCACGAGGCATATGCCATGGACAGCCTGTGATGGGAACATGGGTGGGACAATGGCAAAAGCACAGACACAGATGTGTTCTAGTCTCCTATCACTGACTGTGTATACCCTCGGGCCAGCCCTCACCCAGTGTTCAGAAGAGTTGATCTAGAGCAATATGCTTGTCTAAATACATCTATTTGCCTAAGGTTGGATTCCCCAAAGGTTCCAGAATACCCATCTAGCACACAGTGTGCTAGAATTAAGATATGTTTTTCTAAGAGGAATTATAATTTCTGGCTCCAGCTTAAAGAGACGTCATTAATTCTTTGGCTATACTTGCTCACTTGTAAAATATGAGTGATAAAATAATTATCTCATAGGCCTTAAGAAAACAGATGAAACAACAAATTCAAAGTATTCTGACTAATCTATGATGAGCTGGGAGAACTCAATGACTATCAGATACTGTCATCCCATGAATCCTAGGGTCTGCGTTCTGGGGAAGTCAAAGAATCTAGAAAGATATGACTCCCACACTGTGCTGTGTAAATGTTTTAACTTCCTCATCCTGAAAAAATGACCAAAATAAAGCTGCATGTCTAAATATGTGTAGCCTTTGCTCTCTATTTTCCTAGAAATGGGATTTTTAAGGTAAAGAACTCATCTTTCTGTCTCTCCGCCTGTAGGTTCCACCAAGGCAGTTGTCTACAGGTGGCAGCAGAATGGACAGTGGGCATCTCTAACCATGTTGGGAAGAAGGGATTGAACCGACAATGTCTTGGGACACTGAAGCCTGATGCTGCTGTGAGAGCCCTTCATGACAAGTGAAGAAGAGAATCTAGAGGCCAAGAATGGCTCCAAACAAAAGTGGGGATTGTTCAAGAAATGGGCCCTTTTCAGAAGCCTTCAAAGCCATCCTTTCACAAAGCCTGGCAGGGATACAGTATCGAGCCTGGGTAGAAGCCAAGCATGGCTTTAATTTATTATTGCCAAATTGTTTGTTGTGTGTATTTGCCAAGACTTTACTAATTGAACTTTTGTTGGTCTGGCTGCCCCTCCAGAGAATCAGCCTTTGTCGTCTGTGTCTGCTCTCCAAGTCTCTCTGTAAGATGTGCCAAAAAAGTGACCCTAGCAGTTGCTAATTTCCTTTCCTGGTTCAGATTCTCCCCTCCCTACTCCAACAGGTTATTGCTTTTATATTTTATTTTTTCTCAGTTTCTCTACAGTAAGCACATAGACTGGGTAAGAATAAAGTTCATTGACATAAGCAAAAGATTCTTGTTGAGTGGCAGAAAAGCCTTCCGAAAGAACCACATGGAGGCTTATTACCTCAAATATCCCATCATGCTTCAGCAACAGATGCTCACACTCAGTTTCTGCTGTGTCAAGAAGAGGGAAGTGCTCTATCAGCTGTTCAAACTGTGATCCAAGAACCAGCATCAGAAATGGTTAAAAAATGTACCTTCTTTGGCCTTGCTCAAGAGCTACCAAAGCAGCATCTTTAACATGCAACCCAAGATGCCAGTAGCTTTCCTTCTGTATCCCAAACCATAAAATGTCTCCAGTTATCACCAGATATCTTATGTTAAAGGAAAAGTCGTCCCTTGGTGAATTCATGGCCCAAATACATGCTATTCCTCTATGCTCTTTTTTTTTTTTTTTTGAGCCATATTGACAAATAACTACCAGATCCTCCAAGAGACTCCTTAACCAGTGATAATAAAGAATACACAAAAATGGATCCACAAGGCAGCCTCCTATAAACACACTGAGGTTTTTTGTTTGTTTGTTTGTTTGTTTTTTTTTTTAACCTCAATAAGTCTTTTGAACCCAGCCTCGGGCAAGTGCACATTGCTTTGGTTTTGAGGGCTAGTTTGTTTGTTACTTGATTACTTGAGATATTCAAATCAAAATAAAAACTAAAGATGCTTGGCCTCTTCCCATGCTTTTATTTGCTTGCTGTCTCCAGGAAGAGATATGGGCACTGAGTTCATGATGAGCGCTCATAGCATGCTGAGATGTAAGAACTGCACCTGCTAGCTTGACCTCTCTACCAGCATGGAAAGTTTCCCTGAGCATTCCCTTCTGTGGAACATTCCTACTGATAATTCTTGTCACATTCAAATGTTTAGGGTACCAAACCATCAGCTATTAGACATCATTACCCTCACTGTATTTTGACCATTGCACCATCTTCGGGGAGCTGAACTATGCAAAGATCAACTTGGACAAACTCAACCTAATCTAAAGGCAACTGGTCATATAAACACCAATGCAAAGATACAATTCATTTACTCATTGGGTTAGAACTTATTGAGCACCTGCTTTGTACCAGCACTGTGCCAGATCCAAAGATAGAAGGAACCAGGCAGCCTCTTCCCTGGGAAGCTTATCATCAGACAAAGGTAGAAGCCATTTCCAACAAGACAAAAGGCTCCTGATATGAAAGAGAACTACTAGTCAGCACTATGGGACTCTGCTTGACCACTGAAATCTGTGTTTGGCACATCATCAGTACTTAGTATTTTTTGACTCTTACAAAGAAACCATCATGCACTGAGATAAAAAAAAAATCTAGCTAGTGTAAGTGTCGTTTTTTATTTCTGAGGAAAACACAGCAGAAAGAGGGGAAATGTGACTGTAGACAGAGGAAGTAGGTGTAAGGACCATGAGATGGGGACATGATCAATAGCCTTGAATGGAAGATTTGAAAGACATGTTTAAAGAAATGTTTGCCTGCTTGTATTAAAAACATACTTCTCAAACAATGTTTATTTTTTATTATAATTTTGTGCTTAAGGAATGTGGGCTTGGCTGGGTTGGTTCATGTCTCATTCACTTGGTGTCAACTGAACATCTATTTTCAAGATGGCTTCTTCATGAGTAACTCTGATGCCTTGGTAGCCATTGGCTTCTCTCCCTCACCAGGACTTGCTCTCTAGAGCTTTTCCACATGACTTAAATTTTCTATAGGATGGCAATCTGGATATTTAAACTTTTTAAATGGCATTCAGTAGCCCCAGAGCAAATATTTCAAAGAGAATATTCCAAACAGCCCAGATAGAAGCCAGCAAGCTTCTCAAACTCTAGAGTTGGAAGGTTTTGAACATACTTTTTTTAGATCTTAGTAACAGGAAATCATGGGTAGCCCAGATTTGAGGAGACAGGAGAAACCTCTTCCCTCACTAGAAGAATGGTTTCCAAACAAAGGAGGGAGGGGACTTAATGGCAACCACCTTGGTCAAGTGGATTCCAGGGGCTGAGAAAGTACAATCAAACTGAAGAGTTTGGGGCAGCAAGCTTGGGGGTAAGCAACATTCCCTGGATTCTGAGAGAAGGTTTAAGCTCAGAGGTGAAAGGGTAGTTAACTGGTTTCCCTTCAGAATTACCCGTCTCTGACAGCTGTAGGGTGTGTGGGACGGAAGGAGGACACTGGAGGCAAGGAGGTGACATATGAGGATGTCTCTATGGTCGGAAGAAACAAATGTTCCAGAAGATGATGAAGGATGGACAATGAGAGGAATTGACCTCAGGAGAGACAATGAGGGAAATTCAAAATACATGAAAGTTCCAGAAACTTCTCCCAACTCAATCATTTTCCCTTCAGAGTAGAGAAGAAAGGCCTTATTTCTTTTCTGGGTACTTGATGGGGGTAGGGTAAATGGCAGCTGGCAACTAAGTTTGCCCTCTGAAGCTTAATAGCCACACTTCTTCAGGTTTGTTAGGAGAACCCCTGAGGAAAACAAACAGGATTGGTGTGAAGACCATTAGAAAAGGCTCCCAGAACAAAGACTCCATTTGGCAGCTGTTGCTTAGAACTGACTGAAAGACACAAAAGAGTTTGTTGAGCAAACACGAAAGGAGCCTAATTGATGCAATTAAGGTGAAATTAAATAAAGGAAGGTTTTTAGCCCCTAAGTTCATGGAAAATTTTTCACAGGGTTGTCAGTGGACTAGTCATTTGGTGTTTTTAAATAAGGAGAAGCACAGGATGTGGGAAATTGGCCTATTTGAATCTTTCGAGTGGATCAGCTATGATGATGTGGAAGACACGTGTGCAATTGTTGGGCCCTGGCTGCCAGGTCTTGGGTTGGGCATAAGAGTTGAATATGATGGATGTCTACAATGGACAGGTGGAAAGAACAGCCGCAGAACCCCGGGCTCCTTATCTCCTCCCGTCATCCTGCTTTGTTCACCTTGTTTTACTGTCTGAGATAGCCTGCTTCAGGAAAATGGTCCTGCCCATCCATCCCACTCCAACACCCACCCCACCTTTCATGTGCCCCCTTGCAAGCAACAAACCACGTGTTGTGATCTGAGTCTCCGTAGAGTAAAGCTTCTGAAACGCCTGTCTACACTGAGATATTCCAAATACTAAAACATGAAACAAACGTAAGTACTTTCCATGTGTTCCCAAGCACTTCACAGATATCTCAGAACTATAAAAGTCATGTCTGAAATCAACCAGAATGTGGAAAATTATTTAACATGCAATTATACGCTACCTACTACACACTGGGTTTTTCTTCAGAGCCCTTTAAAGATAAAGACTCACCTGACTCTCTATGAATCTAAAAGTTGGAATGCTTTTATATACTTTTACAAATAAGGACTCAGAATAGAGACATCAATAGTTTTCTTCAAATCATTGAGTAAAATTTGAACTCAGAACTCCAGGAGTTGTATACAGTATCCCTAGATGAGGCTTTCTTGAACAGTTATTTAGAGGAGGCACATAGGAAATGGTGAAGTCCCTGGGAGCATGGTAGCAATTGGGGTCTGCATTCCACATCTTTCCCAGGCATGACCACTCTATTCAGCACCGAGTTCCATTCATAAATCTCACCTCCTGCTCTCAGGGTGGGTAGGACATGCCATTTAAAAAGACTGGAAGAACTGTCTGGTGCACAAAAGGACTCAGCCTTTTGCAAATAAGTATGGATAGAGTTAAAGATCTAGGATAGGATGTGGCTCAGCTGGCAGACTGTCTACCTAGCATGTAGAAAGCCCTGGGTTCCATCCCAAGCCCAAGGTAAACTGGGTGTTGTTGGCACAGACCTGTGATACTAGCAAGATGCAAGTGGAATCAAGAGGATCAGAAGAAGTTCAAGTTTATCCTCACTATGTAGAAAGTTTGAGGCCAGCCAGGCAACATGAGACCATGTCCCATATGAAAAAAGAAAGCTAAATATCTGATCAGAGAAAAACTAGAGGCTTTAAAAACATAGGAAAATGCAGGATGCAATAGAAACCATTTTTAAAGTAAGTCTTGTGTGGCTTCAAATCACAAATGATGAAAGACAGTCCTGGATCAATAGTTCCTAAATTTAATCTTCCATTAAAAATGCCCAGGAGCATATCGGAAATGTTGATCCTGACATTGTTGCTGGAACCTTACCAGAGATTATGAATCCATCAGTAGCTTGCTTATGCGTGAATTCAAGGATCTTTTATTGACAGATTTAAAGACAGGAATGTGTCTTCAGGTAATTCTGGTCCAAGCGGCTGATGGATCACCCTTTGATATCCGTCAATTATGGAAGAAAATCAATGCAGCATTTGTATTGCAGATTACCTTGAAAACACCTGGAATCCCAGACCACTTTGGTAGCTGGGGATGAACATGTGTTAGGGAGTTCACAATGCATTTCCCCATTTGATACCCCTGCCTCCGAGTTTAATATTTTAAGGTAAACTGAGAGCACAGCTGTTGAACTTCATGGAAACCACCATGTTCCTATTTCAGCAGCAAAATCAGAAGGCAGAAATTATGAGCATACATGCTAAAGGGACATCTTCAGACCTTTTTGGGCTCTCATAGAAATAGGACAAAAACAAAAATAATTCTGAATTAAAAATAGTTTGTTTCATTACAAAGTTATTGAAAAATCTTTTTTTTTTTTTTTTTTTTTTTGAGTCCAGGTCTCACTCTGTAGACCAGGCTAGTCCTGAACTCACTGAGATCTGCCTGCCTCTGCCTCCTGAGTATGGGATTAAAGGCACTTGCCATCACATTTGGCAATGTGGGGGAGGAGGGTTTCGCTGAGGCAGAATTTAAATATCATAAAATTCGTTTATTGTTTCCAGGAGTGGTGGCACAAGCCTGTGATTTAAGCACTTAGGAATCAGAGACAGATCTTGAGCTTAAGGCTTGGACTACATAGCAAGACTATCTCAAAAACCTTCATCTGGATTGAGGGAGACAGCTCAGTGGGCAAAGGGCTCTGCTGCCAAGCTTGAAGACCAGAGTTTGTTCCCTGGAAATCACATGGTAGACTAGGCAGACAGCCTATGCTTGAATATTGTCCTCTGACCTATATACTCACACCAAGATGGTCTTATACACACACAAAATTTTAAAGGTAAATACAATGTAACTTAAAATAAAAATTTCATTTATTAAAATTGAATGTTTCTAGACTAGGGTTACAGTCTAGTGGTTTTGAATCACCCTGTGGGCTCTGAGAATCAAACCCAGGACCTCTGGAAGGGCAGTCTGAGCTCTTAACCACTGAGCTCATTATGAACATCATTATTATTGCTTATCTAGCTCCTGTTTCCATTTCTTTTTTCCTTTTTAATCTTCTCTCATATATTACATTTCAACCTTAGTTTCCCTCCCTTCACCCCTTCCAGGTCCCCTCCACACACCTTCCCTCCCCCCATCCACTTCTCCTTCACTTCCCTTCAGAGAAAAAAAACCAGGCCTCCCAGGGATATTAACCTAACATGGCACAAGAAGTTACAGTCAGACTAGGCACAAAGCCACTAAGGCTGGACAAGGCAACCCAGTAGGAGGAAAAGGGTCCCAAGAGCAAGCAAAACTTCTACCAGTTCTATAGTGATTATAGTAAATGATGACATGCATGAGTTTAATAATTTGCCCTCAGTACACATAATTCAAGCTTTATGACTTTTGTTACTGCTCCAGAATCCACTGTAGCACACAGCCTCTTCCATCATGTAGCACACAGCCTCCTCCATTGTGTAGCACACAGCCTCCTCCATCATGTAGCACACAGCCTCCTCCATCGTGTAGCACACAGCCTCCTCCATCATGTAGCACACAGCCTCCTCCATCGTGTAGCACACAGCCTCCTCCATCGTGTAGCACACAGCCTCCTCCATCGTGTAGCACACAGCCTCCTCCATCGTGTAGCACACAGCCTCCTCCATCGTGTAGCACACAGCCTCCTCCATTGTGTAGCACACAGCCTCCTCCATTGTGTAGCACACAGCCTCCTCCATCACGTAGCACACAGCCTCCTCCATCGTGTAGCACACAGCCTCCTCCATCATGTAGCACACAGCCTCCTCCATCACGTAGCACACAGCCTCCTCCATCGTTTCCATCTCTTGGTTTTCCATTCTCATCCCCATTTTTTCTTTATACTTTTCTTTTTAATTTTTCTCAGGGGATGTGGCTAAAACTTAGCTTATTGACATTTTAACACCTTTTTCTATAGAATATAAAATTTTAAATTTATATATTTTAAGGACCACTTTAAATGCCTGCCATAAATTTTGATATGTTAGATTGTTCATGTTTTTTTCAGCTCATAACATTTCCTTACTGGAATTTTCCTCTTTTTATGCCCAAGGGGAGTTTTGAAATGTGCCAAGTATTATTTCTAGTATTTCTTTCTGTTTTATTGATTTATCATTTTATTCTATTGTGGTTAGATAATCTATATCTGATTTTTCTTATTCTTTTACACATTTTGAGATTTCCTTATGGTTAATACTATGGTCTACCCTAAGGGACGCTCTTTGGGAGCTTAAAAGAATGTAAATTTGGGCTGGGGACATGGTTGGGTCCCTAAAATGCTCAATGAACAAGCTTGAGGACCTCCTAAATTTGGACCATCAGCACTCACATAAAAGAGCCAGATATCTGGGTGTGGTAGCATGTGTCTGTAACCCTACTGCTGAGTTGGGTCAAAAATAGACAGCTCCCCAGAGATAGATTAGCTCAGGAGAGATCCTGCCTCATAAAAGTCATATGGGGAGAAATAGGGGAATATGCCCAACACTGACTGTTGACACATTCGTGCATGCCTCCTCATCCAGATTCAAGAAATTAATATTCTTCTGCTATAGGGTTAAGCACCTTATAAACACAAACATGTTGGATTGGAAAATGGGAAATGAAATGGTAAGCAAGCCAGGATACCTTCCCTCTAAATTTTTAACTCTTGTAGGGCAGTGATTCTCACCTCAGAGCAACTTGGTAATAAGAGCCCAAATGGGACAGACAAACCAAGAACAAATAGGCTGACTTGAGCTGCAGCATTGGACCCCCTGCTAGAATGATATTAAATGGTCACACACAGGTATTAAGGTCACTGGCAAGTCCTAGGATGCTATTCCCTCAGCATCACTCTGGGCCACATATGTCACTCAACTTGTTTTCCAAGAACCAACTCTTCATAATGGTAGGAACTTTCCACTATGTTCTCTGCTTCTTCCACTCCAGAAACATCTGATACTTAGTCTGCTTGTTAAATAAACTTTGTGATCAATGTTGAAAGCTTTCAGATTTTTCTCTAATCATCTCTTTCCTCTCTTCATCTTCTGGGCAGTCTGGTGAAGATAGTAGTATAAAGCAACTTACTCATGTTAAAGGAATGGGTAAACACAAACTTTCTTCTAGCCTGGTACCTATCTGTGTCTGCTTTGGGAAGAGGAGTGCATAGTAAAGGAAAGGGAGCCTCAAGGCATCCTGGTTTATATAGCAGAATTCAAAGAGTGCCAGAGAACCACAAGCCCAACCAGACATGGGTTGCAAGATCAGCTCAGAAGACGGAGAGGGTCAGCCTATTTAACACAGAAACAGGACTTCATTTTATTGTTTTCTACTGTGCCCTGAGGTTTGCAAACTTCTGAAGACACAAACAAAATCTGGAGCCTTCCTTCTTATCAAAATGTGTTTATAGGCCACTGATTTGCATCTTCAGACTTCATAAGCAGAATATGTCATCATTCCCCTTTCTGAACATTCTCAACATGCTTCTTAGAAGCTCTCTGGTGACAGCATGCAGCAAGGTTCAAGGCCAAGGAAGAGTTAAGTGATCTGGACTGGGAGGAAGCAGGTGTGAGCAGCAGAGAGTGCTAGGGATGGAGCACTGCCTTGCTCACGCTGTTATGAAAATGAAGTCCCATTTTTCTGTATTTTAACTTTAAAGACTCAGAATACACTTATCTACTTTGTTGAAGTTTGATAAATAACATTTTGAGTGTTAAATATGTGTTTGACATTTTTCTAAACCCCTCTACATGTATAAATACATGTCATTCATTATTTCAGAAATATCTCTTGAGAATGGATTAAACAAGTCCTTATTTGGGGTGAGCTAACAAAGCTGCCAGGCAGGACATGCTTGCTATAGAAACTGGGGTTGACTTCAAAAAGGACAAGGCAAAGGGAACCATTTGAAGGCACAGTGAGGAGGACACAGAAGTTAATTTGCACCAACAGCCATGGTGTTTAAGGATCAGTAACAATGGAGACACCAGGCTGTGGTCGGAGAGACTGTTACTGAACGGATGTTCTTGCTAAAGCCCTGTCTGTATCAGGTTGCAGTCGGTTTTGTGCACTGGAGTACCTGAGGAGGATGTAACAAGACAGTCCTTGCTGACAAACACAGGTGGACATGATTCCTTCTTCATAAACTTCTGGTCTTAATATTCACTTGTTAAGTGACACCATTTGATTTTGATTATGACAATGTTCACCGAAAGTGGCATTGTTCTAAATCCCAGGGAAACAGAAAAGAGCAATCTTCAGAGACTCTCTGTAGACTTTTATTTGTCTGTTAACAGATGTAGGAGAATATTAGATCAGATGTTAGAAGGCAGAGTCAATAGACCCAAAACAAATGAAGCTAGACGTTTGAGTGAAGGTGTGAGACCTGGAAAGGTGCTGCAGCCTCCAGTCAGGCATTCAGGGAGCACTTCCCTACCAAAGCTGGGAAAAGAGAAAACCCAAACCCAGCTAATGCTTCTGTTGGCTTTAATGCAGAACCTTGAGCAATGTTCTAACCACTAGTTTTGAAAGATGATTGAGCCAAGGCCAGCTCTAAGCCAGCCAAGCATGAAACCATCCCATAGTCACTGTACTTCTCCGTGGTGGGTGTTAGAATAGCTGATCCTTCACAAAAACTGAGGAAGTTGAGGTGCTCTTTGGAGTGGGGTGTTTGTGTTGTCAACTTGAGAATGCTCTTATTTAGACCCTTCACTCCTAGATAGATCACAGCCTACTCTGCCTGTCTGTAATTACCCTGTTTCTGAGCATTGGACTTTCTCTCCAGTAGAATTGATCTAGACACTCACATTTAGTCTTTGCTTACATAGAAAAACAGTAAGGAGTGAAATGACCAGATGTCCCCGGTGCACTCGAAGGTCTCATTCCCCATGCTTGGAACCTGGGAACCACTCATCACTTTGCTTCTACCACTTTAGCCTAGGCTGCAATTTTCTAAGTCTTTCTCCTCTTCCTCACCATTCTCCTCCTCTCCCCTCCTCCTTTATGAACCAAGTTCTCACTGTGTAGTCTAGGTACCCAGGCTGGTCTCAAACTTATGACAATCTTCTTGTCTTAGCCTCCCGAGTCCTGAGATTACAGATGTGTACAACAAATGCAGCACTTTTTAAGTCCATTCACGCTCCTTCCTCAGCCTTGGGCTCCATCTTCTCCACTTCATTAGCCTACCCTGAGTCAAGCAACTACACAAGGTTTAATATCATCAGACGTGGATAGCTTAACTTTCCGTCTAAGAGTCCTTCTTCCTTGGAGCTAATTGAATGATAGAGCTTATTTCTCACTGAAAGGGATGTCAAGAATTGATAAGTTAGGAAGCAAGTGGAAGAGGCATTTGGGGTAAATGACTCTTGAAAACATGAAGAGGATCCAATAAATAGCTATCGTTACTTTTCTTCTTCCTCTTCCTCTTCTTCTCCCCCTTTCCCCTCATCCCCTCCCCTTCCTTCTCCTCTTCCTCTTTTTCTCCTCTTTAGATTTATTTTATTCTTATTTTTTCTATATAATTATATGCCACACATGTGGGTGTCCTCTAAAGCCCGACACCAGAAGGTGGCACCTGATCACTTGGAGCTGTAGTCCAAGGTGGTTGTGAGTCAAGCAACGTTGGTGCTGGGAACCACTGAGGACCTCTGGAAGAGCAGGAAGTGCTCCTAACCACGGCGACATCTCTTTAGACCCATGGATTCTCTTCAGTAGTGAATGCTTCCCCCTAAAGACTTAGGCAATGAGCCCCAAGTCCCTTCATTCTTTGTGTGAGGGACAGAGCAGAATAGAGGTGCCAGAAGGACCTTGTTTATAAAGGGGCAGAGGATGCTTGTCAAAGTCACTTCCACAGTTTCTTTTATCACTGTGTGTTGGGGTCAAGTCCACTGCTTTTTAGTCTATGTGTCAATAAGCACTAAAAATAGGGCTTTAAATTTATTATTCATTATTTAGAATATTTCTAACCTCTAAAACATCTATTTGGTAATAATTATATTATATAATATTATTATAGAATAAATAATAAATAGCTTTGTATAATTGACATTCCCTTTTCTGGGAATTTACTCTACCTTGCATGCTCATGTGGTTCCCTTCTCCACTTGGTATTCAAATGAATACCTTGTCTCTGGATATGGAGGAAGTCATAACTCAAGGCAAGTGAACAAAGCTGTCTCCTGGATGCTGTTGGAACTCTAAGGATCCAAATCCTTTTTCTTATCTGAGATCATTGTGTCGAGGCTCATGGATATCTATAGTCCACAGCAGTCATCTTTGCTGTCACCTGGAGAACTGGGAAAAGAAGTCAGCAAATAATACAGGTCAACTGAAAGGGCTGTGGGAATTTCCCAGTAGAGGGAGCATCTAGGACTAAGCCCTGTAAAACCCTAGACATACCAGGACAGTTGGACACCCTAGCATGGAGTTTCAATGATGTCACTGAAGCCCTCATCCCTTGATGGGTCAGAGACCATCTATTTTTGTACTTCTTAGTTATGAAAAACAATAATTTTTTTTGCTTTAGCAAGCCTAAAAAGACCCTATTAGCACAGATTCTCACCTCTTAAATAAAAGTTCACTTGTTGTAATTCAATTATTGTAACCACTTGTATACTATGAATTCTAATAATTCAGATTATTAGATCATCCACAAAAGCTCAAATATCTTTGATATATTTTAACATCCTGGACCATGGGCATTCAAAGAACTCATGCTGGGATCCACTAAGATCACTTCACCTCCCTCCTTACAGAAGCTGACTCTGAATCCCACCCATTCTAGCAAGTATATTCTTGTAGTTAAGATGCACACGCACACGCGCGTGTGCACACACACACACACACACACACACACTGCAACTTAAAAATAATAATAATGTTGTAAGGTTTCCAAAAAACATGTCTTGAATAGAAGCCCAAAGCATCAATTTGAAAAAGGAAATGAAGACCTGGTAGTGGACTTGTGACCAGAGTCCAGTGTTTATCTTTTCAGAATTGGCCTTCATGGAGTAGCGTGGAACCCATTCCTGAATGCACCAATGTGAAGATACTGAGAAGAAGCACAGAGGCAAAAAGATGCCCTGAATCCTGATGTGCCCAGCTCAAAGCAGATGAACCAGGGAGGGATTGAAGGAATGCTGCCTCCACCCCAAGGAATTACCATCTTTTTATCGCTCTCCTGACTTTATTGTTACTGCTGAGCACAGCAGCTTATTTGGCTACTTCCCTGGGTTGGGCAGATATTTCAACAGGTGTGAGCTATGCCAACTATCACCTACAGGGAAGGAGATTATAGAGGAAAGAGCATCTGAGAGGAATTAACAAAAACAAACAAAATGGTTAGTCAGAAAAGAGAGCGCATCAGGAGCTCATTTGTTTGGGGGATGGGGATAGATCAAGGGACACTCTCTGTTTCAGAAGCCTTCTCTGGCACTAATATGTATGTCTGCCCATTTTTAGATCCTAGAAGAGTATGAACAGAGAATGAAGGGCCATGGGGAACCCAAAATGAAAAGAAGATGGTTGTGTCCACAGACAGCTAAACCTGAAATGTGGAAGTCATGCAGTGTCATCCAAAGAGACTGGAGACTGGAAGCAGAGGAATGTGACTCCAACCCTCAAATTCTCTGCTGGTTGCCCCAGCACCTTGGACAAATTAGTGAGCTTCTCTGACCATCAATTTTCTCAGACCTACACAAGTCTGCTTTGTAGGAGTCTTCTAAGGACTTCTAAGGTCGGCTTACTTGAAGCCATGCTACCTGGAGTACAATAGGCTTCATCCAAACTCTCAGTGAGTGCTTTATAAAGTTTAAGATTCTATTTCAATGCAAACAAAAAAAATCTTCATTACTTCTACTGCTAGTTGAACATTACTGTCTTGAAGGTTATTCTTTTTACCTATTTTAACCCTTACTTATTCAACAAATATTTATTGGCAAAGGCCATTTGCTCAAATAGCTGGAGACCTAGGGCCATCCATGGAGAGGGTTACTCAGGTAGAAATGGAGCTAAAGCCAGACCTTCTTCACAAATCCATGAGGCACCACTGGCCCAGGCTCCTGTTCCTCCCTGTCTATCCTCCAGAGCCATCTCAACACACTCTGTAAGGTCATTTGTCACTCCAGGTCTCTTTCAATTCATTTCTAGAGCATTCATTTCCAGAATTTTCTTTGTGAATCATTTTTTTTCTCAGAATACCTATGTGCCCGGCATAAGGCTGGTTTGAAACAAATCAGATCCACAGAAAGCAAAAGAGCTTGAAGAATGGAAAAACAAATAAATAAATCAAATGTACTTAAATCCATCGCAGAGCTGATGAGGCAATGGGAATTCAAAGATGAAGACAGAAGCAAACAGAGAATGGTTGAAAGTTGTGCTAATCCTCTGTAATTCATTTTTCTCGAGGGCAGAGACTACACTGCAGGCTTTGCCTGGATGTAGGCTTTCTCCAAAGGAACAGAGAATCCAGCAGAGTGCATGGTGGTAGGAGAGACAAATTGGAAATTGAAAATCCTCAAACACATGCTCAGTTTCTCCTTAAGACCTTTGCTGAATTTGTAAAGCTGTGTGGCTAGGATTTAAAGCACAGAGCCAAGACTCAGAGAAACACAAAGGAGATTTCTGCAAAATCTCAAGCATATTACTAACCAACTATTACACTTAAGTTAACACATAATTCTCATCTATATTTAGCCATGTGGCTTGGTACCTTTGCTCAGTCCAAGATGATCATCTTGATTCCTCTGTGTCTTGCTGGCAGCCTCGTTTCTGCCTTTCCTTTTCCCAGAATTCTCCTAGTCTAGTTGTCCCACCTCTACTTCCTGCCTGGCAACCAGCCAATCAGCATTTTATTAAACCAATTCAAGTGACAAATCTTTACAGTTAGACAGCTCATTCCTCCTGCCTGCTAATCTCTTGTTTTCCCACTAAATATGACACAATTGCACTTTATATTTAAGAGAACTATGCTGGATCATTATTGAGTTGAAATGAATAATCTGAAGAAGCATGATATGATAGAGCATGGCAAAGAACTGGAAAAGGAGAACATTTAGGAGAAGGAAAGAGACAGTCCAGAAATGATGTCAGAGAAACAGTGAACAACGGAAAAGATAAAAATGTCAGTACCAAAAAGGCCAGTGACTTAGTAAACTCTTGACAGATTAATCAAGAATATTAGGTGGAAAATCTCACATAATTATAATTAGAACTCAAAATGGGGGATCACTAGACATTAGAAAGAAAGTACCAGCACCGTATGAATATATTATATTTCTGTTTTATTGATTTATGTCTATAAATGTGCTGTTTACAATCAAATGGGTAAATTGAGCAAAAGGCTAAATTACAAAATCTAATTTAAAAAGCAAGCAAGTCTCTTTTTAATCCTGTGACTTAAAATTGAATCCACCATGAAAATCATTCACTAAAAAAAATTATGCTTTGGCCCAAATTAATTTCACTGGTATATTATTCTGCATATGCAAAGAACAAGAGAACTAAGTCTAACGGGTGATCTCTTAGGAAGTAGAAAAAGAGGAATCTAGTCTCCCCTCTTCTTAGAATAATCTCCAAACCATACAGATCACTTTATCTTTTAACCATGATGGAAAATTATAAACTAACATTCATGACCTAATTATCATATAGTAAGGATAGTTCATTATTATCAAATAGGATTATGCCAGAATAAAGTTTCACATCATCCTCAGGAAGAATTTAACATCTGATTAAAAGGCAGCACATCAGTGGAAAAAGGAGACAAGCCTATGTTCACCTAAGAAGAAACGACTCCTGTAAATTATAAAACCAAGCCTTAATTTTAAGTCTTTAACAAAGTAGAACTAGATTTTTTTCTAATTTCTGAAGAATATCTCCAAGCATACAGTGTTACCACAAAGTCTAACGACAAACCTTCAAGCATTAACTCTGAAAAATCAGAAATGAGACAAAATTCTCATTATGCAGAAGAAAAGAACGATTGTTTTAAAAATCCTTCAATTGGATAGCCAGGTGGATATCACTTAACCAGAATCCTCCCTATTTTATCAAACCGCACACAAAAATTAGTCACTGATATGTTTTAGACCTAGGCCTTGAACTGTATTTTATAGAAATGAATCTGTGAGGTGGAATACATATTATCCAACAGCAGCAGAATACACACTTTTCCCAAGTGTGCACAGAACATCCTCCAGGACAGGTCATTTATTAGGACACATATCTTCAGTGATTTCAGAAGACTGAAGTTATCTCAAGCATCTTTTCCAACTACAAGGGTTTACAATGAAAAGGCAATAGGAATTTTGGAAAATTCAAAATTATGGTTTAAATTTAGAATGCCCCACACACTCATGTTTTGAGCACTCTGTCCCTAGCTTGTGTTAAAAGCTGAGACCGTGGGGCCTGCCTGCCATAAGCCCACCATTATAGGTTCTGCTTTTCCCTGTGTCTATCCTGAGATTCCTGCCATCTCTTAAATGTGACCAAGCAGCTTCTGCATGCTTCTATCTTACCAGCAAAGCTTCTGCCAAAATAAATTAGAATCTCCCCAAAATTGTTTGATGCCTAATCTTGGTTGTCAGTTTGATGGGATTTAGGATGTGAAAAGAGACCCCTGAGAATTTCTGTGAGGAGTTTTCTAGATTAGGTAGAAAGATAGATGTAGGAGGTGCCTTTCCACAGGGTGGGGTCCCAAAAAGTGAGAGAGCCAAGACGAAGCAGCCATTGCTCTCTCTTTGTGCCATCACGACTGCTATCTTGATGGGCTGCACCTTCCAACCTTTCTCCCTTGAGTTGCTTTGTTGTTCACTCTGCTGCAGCCATAAGAAAGGAAGCCAGTGCTGTCTAGAAACTGAATGACATGCCCAAAACAACCAGTAGGTCAAAAGAGAGATTTAGAAAGAAATTCAAAGACATCTTAAGACAAAGTTAAAAACATAATGTTTCCAGACTTTTGAGACACAGCAAAAGCAATTAAGGAAGAAAGCTTATAGCGATAAACTAATAAAGAAAATCCCAAGAAAACAATCTAATGCAACACCTCGGGGACCTAGGAAGAGAAAAGTGAAAGCAAACTAAGGGCAAAGTTGTTATTATAAGAAATAAAATAATCAAGACTGGAAAAATAAATAAGTAAAACAGGGATTAGTAAAACAATAGAAAGGTTCAAAAAATTAAAAGATTTTTTAACAGAGAAAATTATTTAAAAATCAGAATTAAAAGAGGAGACATTATACCTGGTATACAAAAGTATAAAGACTCGTAACAATATATGAGCAATTATATGCCAACAAATTAGATTAGCTGAAATAAATGGGTGAGTTCCTAGATCAACATAGCCAGCACCAACAAACCATGACTAAATAGAAAATATGAATGGAACAATAATAACTGAGGAAATGGAGCTGATAGTAAAAATTCTCTCACGAGACTATCTCTGGACCTGATGGCTTCACTGCTGAATCCCACTAGGCATTTAAAGAAATAGATACCATTCTTTAAACTCCTCTAAAAATTGAAGAGGGAATATTTACATACTCATTTTATAAGATTAGTATTACTCCAATACTAAATGGAGACAGTATTCTGTAAGAAAATTCACAGTTCAAAATCCCCCATGAGCATAAATGCTAAAAACCTTCAACGTATGAGTGAGACAAATTTCACAACACATTGAAAATAACACCTATGATGGTCAACTGATTTATCTCTGAGATGCAAAGATGAGCCAATGTACAAAAAACAATAAATGTGTATGCTACATCCATAAAGTGAAGGACAGAACCTACATAAACATCTCAACAGGTGCATAAAAAGGCATATGAAAAATTCTAGCACCCTTTCCAGATAAAAACTCTCAACAAGTTAAATGTATACCTCAACAGAAATAAAGGTCACAAGGAACTAGCCCAGATCTACCATCATACTTAATGGTGAAAAGTTAAAAGCTTGGCCCGGAGAGATGGCTCACTGGTTAAGAGCACTTGCTATTCTTGTAGAGGCCCTGGATTTGATTCCCAGCACCTACATGGCAGCTCACAACTGTCTGTAAATCAAGACCAAGAGGATCTGAAGCCTTTTCTGGTCACCAAAGCCAATGAACATGGTACAGAGACATAGAAGTAGGCAAAAACTCATACGCACAAAATAAATTCTTTTAAAATTTGAATTTTTTTTCTCTGAACAGTTTCCTTATAAACAAAACAGAGATGCCCTCCTCTTACAACTTTTCTTCAATGAAGGGCTTGGAGTTTGAGCCAAAGCAACAAGGCAAGAGAGTAAAGAAAGGGTATGTGTTAGTTCATGTTGCTACTGTGATGTCTTCGTGCTTTATAAAGGGGAAAGGTCTGTTTAGATCATAACTCTGGAGGTTCAAGATCAAGGCACTGACACTGACTCAGCTCTGGTGAAGGCCTTGTAGGAACACCCCACAATTATGGGAATGTGTGCTAGATGGATCCATTCCATCCGAAAGACAAGAATTCAGAGTGGGAAGAGGATCCAGGTGTGCTCTTTACACAAAAGCCTTCTCTTAGCACCATCACAGGATTCCATGAGAACTACTTTAGATCCTTCTAAAGGTGACCCTCAGTGACCTCTCACTCGGTTTCTGCTTCAAACAATCTTGTCACTTGAACATGATCACACTGATTAATAAATGAACTATTGGAGACAAGCCAAATCTAGCCAATAGCATCGTCCAAATTGGATGGGAAGTTAGTGTTTTCTTTTCAGAACACACACACCTAAACACTACAGAAAACAATACTGCAACTAACTGACTAATACATGAGAAACAGTTTGGTCAAATAAACTTTCAAGATACAAAATTAGTGCTCTTTGTGCACATCAACCATAAATTTCCTTAAAATTTTAAAAATCTCATTTATAATTGCTATAACAAGAAAATCTTAAAAAGTGTTTAAACAAGGAAACAAAGTATTAATACTATAAATCTATAAACTAAAGGCACAGAATATGGGAAAAATATATATTCATAGGTTTAAAAAATAATATGTCCACTTTTTCTAAAGTTAGCTAAAGTTTCAATGCAAGTCCTGCCAAAATTCCAACCATATTTTTTATATAAGTATAAAAATAGTCCTACAATTCACGTGGATCTACAAAGCTCTATAAAATCAAAATAATCTTTAGCAAAAAAAATAGTAGAGGCATGATAGCACTTGAGTATAAAATAGGCAGTGGGGATATAGCTGTAAAATATGCCTTTCTAGTGGTACGCAGAACACAGGCATGAACCCACCCATTTGTGATCAGTTTAGTTTTTACAATAATGCCAAGGACACAAAGGAAATAAGAGAGTTTTCTTTGGTACATGATACTGGCAAAACTTACTGTCCCATTCAGAAAAATAAAATGGCCCTTCACTTACTAATATATATAAAAATCAACTCAAAACAAGTATTTAACATAAGTTAATCCACTCAAAATAAGTACTTAAGCACAAGTTCTCAAGCTGTAAGCACAATGGGAAAAACTTCCATGACATTTTCGAGGCCTTGATGCTTTTGGGTGTGATCTCTAAATTACATGCAGGAAGAGCAAAAATAGACAAATGGGGTTATTAAAAACCTCTGTATAGCAAAGAAAACAATCAATGCAGTGAAGATAAAATAGAGGAAATATTAGAGTCTATGCATCTGATAAGCAGTTAATATCTGATATATATACATACATACACACACACACACATATATATATATCAAACAGCTCAAAGGAAGCATATAAATAACAGTTAAAAACGGGCAGAGAACCTGATTAAACTTTTCTCAAAGAAGATATGCAAGGAACAAACAGGTGTATCAGACAATGTTCAGCACACTAACCACCAGGGAAATGTAAATTGAAACCATGAGACACCATCTCACACTTGTTTACATGGCTATTACAGAAAAGACAAAAGATAATGCGTGGCTATGAATTGTTAAAAAAAAAAAAAAGGCAATCCTTGTGCGCAGCTGCTTGGGAATATAAATTAGTACAGCAATTATGGAAAAGTGTGGATGCTTTTTGAAGAGAGTAAAAATACAAGTGTGATTTTAGCAATTCCACTTCCGGTTATACATCTGGAAGACATGAAATCAATGTGTCAGAGACATCTCTGTTTCTATACTCACTGTAACAGAATTCACAAGTCCAGGGTATGAGGTCAATCAATGTGCATCATTGGTGGGTGAATGGATGAAGACTGTGTGCATAGCACTGAGGAGCAGTGGCCAGCCTTTAATAAAAAGAGAATACTGTGACTAGACTGTGTGGTTAAACTTCCAGAGCATTGTGTTAGGTGAAACAAGCTGGCACAGAGAGACAGACACCATATGATGTTGCTTATATGTGAAATTAAATTTAAAAACTCAAACCCATCTAAAGAAGTAATAATTAGTGATTAGAAGGGGTAGAGATGAATGGTAAATGTTAGTCAACATGAATATGAAGTTTAGTTAGACCAGTGATCTATTGTACACTATGGTGACTACAGCTAATAAAAATTCATTCCAAATATATGTCAAAAATTTGATTAAAAAAAGAGTAGGTTTTTCAGTGTTCTGATCACAAAGCATAGAGTGAAGAGATATATATGCTTAGTAGTTTGACTATGACCATTCTAATAAATACATATATATTTGAATGCATCATGCATATATCAGGCTGCACACTACAAATAACTTGATTTGTTTATTAAATAATCTAAGCAAATTTTGTTGAAGATTTTAAATGTATGTGACCTTTAAGAAAGCAGTATAGTGTCTTCATGACTTTTGGGGACCCAAACATTCTTAAACACAGGAAGCCGCTGATTGACTAGTATGAACAATCCATCCGTGGCCACACCAAGAAGAGAGTGAATGGCCAATGAATACCCTCCCACCCAGGCTCCTGCAAGCTACCACAGTTAAAGTCAGTGAGACACACACACACACTCTCTCTCTCTCCTTCCCTTCCTCCCTCCTTTCACACACAATTCTCTCTTTCCCTCTGCTGTTCTTTCTCCCTCCCTCACCCTCTCTCTTCCTTCTTCCCTCCCCTCTCTCACACAATTTCTCTCCTTCCCTCCTCTTCTCTCCCCGCCCCCCCCCCCTCATACACACACACTCGCTGTCTGAGTTTCCTCATCAGTAAAATGGAGAGAGTGTCAGTGTCCCCTCCCAAGGTTATTGGAATGGCTTCATGAAACAATATGCACAAAGTGGTGGGAACAAAGTCAGACAATTAGGAAAGATAAAATAAATAAAAGTTGTTGCTGTGCTACCACTTCTGACCAATTCCTTTCAGGAAACGGGTGATTATTACTCAAAGAAACAGAAATAAGAAATCATAATACGATCTAAAACTCTTATTATGGTCTTAGAATCCAAGACATGGTTTTTACAAAGCATCTTGCCTCATAAGCTTCTCATGGAGAAGAAACATATGGGCAATGTGAGGCTGTGGAGACGGCCCCATTAGTAAAGTGTTTACAGTGCTCAAGTGCATCAGGACCCGAGTCTGGACTCCACTGCCGAAAGAAAGAATGCTTAAGGCAACAGGTTGGGCTGGGGAAGCAGAGACAGAAAGATCCCTGGAGCCCAACCAGTCTAGATGAATCTGTATGCTTCATGAACAGTGAAAGACTGCATCTCAGAAAATGGGGTGAAGAACAATAGGACCTTGCCCTACGCACGCTTGCACACACACACACACACACACACACACACACACACACACGTTTGCACATCCATACATGCACACACATGCATATGTACACACACCTAACACACTCACTGAGCTCAAAAGCTTATGTTTCAAGGAGAGTTCTGACAGTCAGTAAGGGTCTAACCAACTTAACCTCAAAATAGTACATTTCTCAATGGTCTGTCTCTTCTTCAAATAGAAGGCATAAAGTAGGTCATTGAGAAAGACAAAAACTTTCTTGGCTCTGGCAGGGCACGAACGAACACTTTAGTGGCCCTGTATTTTTTTCTGGAGTATTTCTAACCCCTGCTCAACTCTACTTTCTGGGAATTCCAATGCCTTAAAAGCTCTGTTCTTGTGTTTATTTGGATATTTGCCAAGCAGAATCTTGAAAAGCATTGTGAAAATTAATCTGCATGAAAAGGAATGATAATTCTGTCCTGCCCATGAGGCTTCAGGTCAGAACCACCTTTTTATATTTGTATGTGTGTTTTGGAAGCTGCGTAATAGCTTTTCTCCCCACCATGCCTCTACCCCACATCACCACACCATTGAGCTATTTGTTCTGTTGAGCTAGGTTGCCTGAGGAATGGTGCCAGAAACTGTTACTAGGAAGCTAACCTTCCCAAAGAGACTAGAGGATTCTCTAAGGGGGTTGTCTCTGAATGTTTTTATTCTTAAAAAGTAAATCTCACCTTAGTTTTTCTTGTTGACGTGATAAAGATGTAAAATTTGAAAGAAACTGCATCATCAGAGCGAGTGATGGGAATAGACTCAGAATCCAAAGAACTAGATTTGAGTTCAAAAGAGAAGGGGCCAAGTGTGGAGTTGAGAGTTGAGGGTCTTTCAGTCACAGGAACAACTGTGGTGAATCTGAAATCTATTACATCCTGGCGAGTATAGATGTGGGCACCTTCTGAACTAGTGTGGGTGAGTCTGGGGACTCCCACTGCCTTAGGAGCCTAACCACCGACGGACGCCTAAACTTTTAATTTTATCCATCTTCAAAAAGCAAATGCATGTTAATAAGGATTAAGCTTTGGGGGTCAGGTTGGAGTTGAGATCTCTTTCATGCCAACAGGGATTGTTCTTAATTTCAATAATTTGATGAGCATGCCCGAGAGACTTTGGGGTGCCAGAGACATTAGCCACAGGGGAGGAGAGGGAGCTTTCCCCACCTGCATAGGCCATTGATGCTATGCCAGTTATAGTGACTCAGTTTCCCTGTATGTAAGCTTCTTCTTTTCTCCTCTCCTGGGAAAAGAGTACCATTACTACAGTCTTATTCAGTTTCAAGTTTTTATTTAAATTTTTTCAAAAGTTCTCTTTTTAGAGTTTTGCTCCACTCGACTCATTTCCTTTGAAGTTTCAAATTAGTGACCGAAGAGTAAAGCTGATCTTTGACATCTTTAAGAACCACTACTACTTTTTATTCATAGAAGGGGTCAGAATAAAGAATATTAACCTCCCTCCGGAATTTATTCTAAATCATGAAGCTCTCAGAAAGCAACTAAATACTTTTCAGCCTTGGCTGCCTTACCTGGAAAAATGAATGGAATAATAATCGTAATAATGAAGAAGATATTTGCTTTATATGGTTTTGTAAAGAATGAATAAGATCACAGATTTGGGGTGCTGAGGGAGTGCTGCCTCTGTATGGAGCAGCTTAGCATGGCTGTTTCTACATAATTACTAACTCCTCTTGCATGGCTAGATTACAGAGGGAGGGGCACGCATTTCCCAAGTGTAGAGTGAAAGGAAGAAGCCAATTCAGTCCTAGATCTGGAGAGAGCTCACATCTTCTGGTTCTTCATCCCTTTCTTTGACGTGAAGCCAAAACCTAACTGGAGCCTAGCCTTTTGCTAATGACAGCTCCAACTTAAGTCCCCGAGGGCTTGATTCAACTGCTTCGGCTCTGAAACCAGATCACATTCCTCATTCATGTTTTTTCAGTTCCCCGTGGGCCAATTTCAGCTGTTATTTTCCCCTGGGAGTTACCTCCTGAGATGGAAAGGACACTGGCCTGTAAAATCAGAGGCTCAGATGCTAAGATCTCTCTCTAAGAGGCAGCACAGCATAGTAACTAAAAGATTCGACTCTAGAGAGTACCACATGACTCATGGTGACCAGTCATCTGAGCATGGATAAAACTTCAAATAATTATCATTAGCAAAATGCTTCGCTCTCTAAAGAGCCCTGGCTTGGGCTTTAGCCTACGTATGTCTCCTAACTTAGAATGACTCCATTTGAATCCCAGGTCTGTTCATCTACAAATGTAAATAACAACTCTAGCTCTCTCGATGCCTCTGTTGCTTCTGTAAATGGAAATGCTAATAATAATAATAATAATAATAATAATAATAATAATAATAATAGGAATTCCCTTAGAGTTCCCTACAGATTGTTTCTTTTTGTAAATTGTCAAATTTACGTGCTACTACAAAGTGTCCAGAATAAGTGCATGCTTGCTACCTAGTAATGCTGTGGGATTCTGGCCTTGTTGAGATTTGAACACTTTTAATTTATAGATAAAGGTGGGAATAATTATTATCATTGTAATATAAAGTTGTCAACTCAAAAACATGTACTGTTTCAACTTAGTTATTTTAAGACCCTTTAATTAGAGTATCAGTCAGGATGGACCACTACTAATAACGCAGACGTGATGGGTTTTAACACACGTTAGCTGAACACTACCACACACACCCCACCCCTCCACCCCCCCCCCCCCCCGTCCTGTTGTCTTAGTGGGCAGGGAGCTTTCAGGAACCCGTTTATGATTTGTGGTATCATTTGTGTTGTCCTGCCAACAGCTGTAGTGAAAAGTTGACTCTCAAATCCCCTCACTTGGCAATTTTATTCACTGTAGAAAAATAATCGAATCACGGAAGTTTAATCAATTTGATGAATATTTGCTTACAAATTACAAAGCCCTTAAAAGAAAAGCTATCTGAAGCAAAGTCATCCTGGAGCCTCTGAAGACTTGTTAGAAGTATGGGTTGTCTGTAGGTCACTTCACTACTCTGCTAATTTTTAAGGTTTTGGTTTTTTTCCATTGATAATCTCTAAGATTCTTTTTTTTTTTCTCACAGGAACTGCCTCTTTTCCTTTCTTTTTTTCCTTTCTTTCTTTTTTCTTTCTTTCTTTCTTTCTTTCTTTTTTTTTTTTTGAGTAACAAGACAATGGCATTTGTGCTATGTACAGATGTGCTTATCTCTTCCTGCCCCGTTTGACCAGCAATTTTAATAATGCTGTTTGTTATAAAGATGTTCATATTTCCCCCTTGTTGTTTTATCTTTTATTAAATCTTGAATGCATCCAGCAATTCCTTTGTTATGGGTTTTTTGTTTGTCTGTTTGTCTCTGAGCAGTGAAGTGGTCTTCCCTACTCAGTCGGCTAAACAGCGCGGCTTTCACCACAGAGTTGTGATGCCTTCTTCTGCCGTGTATAGACTTCTTCGTAAATTCCATCCCTAGACCAGAGTTTAGAAGCCTGACTCATCTTTCTAGTCATTTTGAGATCAAATTACACACAGCGTTGTAGATATGTTACTAATACTAAGCTGCTTTATATTGCTATCACCTTATAGTAATTCTCCCCAAGTGAAAATTCTCTTCTTTCACCTTCCTCGGTGACTTAGCTACCCATTGCTTTCCCTTTCACAGACGTCTTAGAACACACTGCCCACGTCCCTCTCAGAGCCCGGCCTTGTTTAACTTGTGGATGAACACGGAAAAAAAATAAATAAATAAACATTTGTGATAGAATGTCGCTCACTCAAGTGGGTCATGCTCATACTTCTTTAGGATTTTAGTTTCTTTGGTCAAATAATTTCTAGGCATTCTATAATCTTTGTTGCTGATAATTGTGTATCTATATTTGGGGAAGGTCTGGCATCTAGCTTTTTCTTGGCCAAGGATTGTGCTAGGTAGCTTTAACTCAGCCTTTCACTGCTTCTGAGCATCAGTTTCATCATCCATTAAAAGATTGGAATGAAGCTGGTGGTCTCTGTAGCAACACAGATAACAATGACTATGAATAAGTCAGACTGAAATGTTACAATGTGTCAGCCCTGTACTGAAACATGCTCACAACAGTTACCTCCCCTGAGATGGAGGCAACCCTGACACACAGCTTACTTAATACATCTGGTTCACAGCAAGCCATCAATAGATGATTGTAATTGGCCTGTTTAGCAGTGAAGAAATAGAAGCCTGGAGGTGTGATCATTCACTCAGAATCACATAGCTGGTGTGTGGCTAGTTTGGAAGTACAAAGCCCTTAAGAGAAAAGCTATCTGAATCAAAGTCATCCCTAGAGCCTTTGAAGACTTGTTAGAAATATAAGTTGCCTTGTTTGTGGCAGCCCATAGCCGACTGCTGAACAGCAGAAGACATGAATGATGTCTGAATCCCAGGGCGCTCATGGCTGCTGAAGTTAGCCTTAGCTCTGACCACATCCACTTGCTCTTGTAGAACACTGCTTTCCTAGAAGCCTGCTGGCTGATAGTGGAGTCAGATAACAGCCCACATTCACAGGACAGGAAGTGGGTGCCAGCCAGCCAGCTGGTTGAGAACAAGAGTCTCTCTCTGGCCGTACATGATGAGGGAGGCAGTGGAAAACATGTCTCTTCTCTTCCAGCAGCCAAAAGGGTCATAATTAAAAAGGTTCAGACTGGAGCACTGTGAGAGTCCCAGATGGGTTTTCTGCTACCAATGATCCTGCATGTGACAGTCACCTAACTCAAACCAGCGACCCTAAAGACAGAAATGCAACTTTCTTAATGAACTCATGGAGTTGAAATAGTTTGAGGAATTCAGGTTTTAGAGCTATTTCTCCAGTCCCTCTCCCGTTTCTTCCCCTTGCCTTCTTTTATTGACTTATTATGTTTCATGTAGCTCAGACTGGCTTCATTCATATTTGCTGTATAGCCAACCAAGGATAATCACGAGGTCGACCCTCTTGATTGACCTCTGAGTGCTGGGACGCCATGTGTGCACCATCACAGAGCAGTGCTAGGAACGGAATCCAGGACTCTAGCAATTGCACCACACCCCCAACTCCTTCTCTTTCCATTTTGCAAGCTCTTTTCTCTGAAGAAGTAACATATCACTCTTGGTGGCTCCATTCATTTATTGGAACAGAGCCTCATTTTCAGCACCCATATCAGTTCCATAAAGGATTTGGATTGCTTCTGCTTGGGTCAGGGTCAACTCTGAGCCAACTCCTATTGCAGTGCGGCTGATTGTCTTGTAGAATATGAAAACAGCATTTCCCAAAGGAAATGATGCAAAGCCTCATGGCAAACAAAGGCAAATAGTAGCTATCCACCCACCATCCATCTAATGCTACTGTCCACAGAGCCAGCAGAGCACGTGGATCTGTCCCTATGACTCTTGTACAATTTCTTGTGATTTCCATCTCCAACCTACTCTGCATTACACACACACAGTCATCCTATTGCTGCATTGACCCTTTTTCCTTCACGTTTCTGGACCTCCTTTTTTTTTTTTTATTATTATTGTAAGGTGAGTCTGTTCCTAGAATGTTATCTGGTCATCCCAGGAAAATGAAGTACCTTTCTCCTCCTTATTGCACAATGATTATTTTTCAAAGTAGGTTGTATTAGTCTTTATGGGAGGAAATGTAACTCTACAGTAGATATAGTTTGTTTACCCAGTATCTACACTGTGCCTCCCATCCTCAAACCATGACTTGGAGTTCTGTGCACATAGTTAAATGTTGACTTTGTCTGTGCAGCCAGAAGTGAGTAAATGATGTGTTTCTGGCTTCTAAGAGATCACTGGGTTTGTGCCGGGGTGAGGCTCAGCATGTGAAACAGCTTTGCTTCTTGTTAACGGGGTCACACAGCTGCTTCTCCTACTTCCTTCCTATTTCGTATGTGTACTCTTAATATTCAACAGTAAAGCAATCAGTCATCTTCCAACAAGAGGCAAAAGTCAACAGTCGCCTTGACTGTCTTGATATAACACAGACACTGAAACCCTGAGTTGTAGCCACATGCCTCTAGTCATAGGTATGTTTCCTCTCCCATGTGTCCCCTCCATAGGAAGAGCTCAGGTCATATAATACTCCCAGAGTTGCAAAAGACATCATGGAATGAAGAACCCAGTCTGATTCCAGGGGTAGAGAAGTGGTGTACATGCCTAGAAGACACATATCCGTTGAGGAATCTTAGCCATTAAAGAACTAGTATGTATGTGAAGTGTTTTGTTCTAATGCCAGCCCCCAAGATGTTCATATATAAATGTTTATTGACTCAAATGTCTCTAATAATATAATTGTGAAATGCTCCTTTTAGCTCAGGTTTGCTATGAAAAGTTCATTGTGGTACGAAGGATGCTTGAGCAATGTCAGCGATCTCTAGCGTAAGAAAATAAGTGAGGGGCCTTGGAGAAGTGAGATTTGAGTTGGATATCCAAATTCAGTGTATAAAATGTTTGAGATGATCAAAGAATAAGTAAAAGATATTGTAAACATAATGAACCAATGCTGGGGTCAAGTTTATGTGTGCGAAGCGAAATTAGGTGGCCAAGAGAACAGCAGATAATCCTCGCGTCCTTTCTACAAGAAGAGCCTTCCTCTACCCAAAGGGAGCCTCACTGGGTCTCTCAAGAGTTCCCATGAGTCTAGCCATAAGCTTCATGGAAGGGGGAGGTCATACGGTGCTTTCTTCACTTGAGACTTCCTGGGTTCCTCTGAGCACCTTTCCCTGTTCACGTCTCAGAACAGTTGCTTTGCTTCCCTCAGGTCCCACCAGACCTGACTACTTCATGAATTTTTTTTCAATTAAAAAAAATGCAATGGCATCAGGCATGGCGGCACACACCTTTACTCCCAGCACTGAGAAGGCAGAGGCAGGAGATCTCTGTGAGTTTGAGGCCAGCCTGGGCTACATAGTGAGACCCCGTCTCAAAAGGAGTAACGATAACAATATTGCTGGTCTGAGAACTTTCTTAATGTGAATCTAAATTGCAGCATGACCTGCTAAGTCACTCAGTATTCTGAGTTTCACTTCCATCCCTGTGGCTCGCCGTGAAGGTTAAATAAAGCAACGCAAGTGCAGTGAGTTCAGCTCAGCATTAACTGGCCATCGCTGTCCTCATTGTTAGCAGATACTTAATAAAATAAACTATATGCTTTTGTGAGTGGGAGTCATTAAAGCTGGCCCACTTGCTTGTTAAAATACATATGTCACATGATAAGAGCCAGCCTCATTTAGAGGGCAGCATCTAAGTCACTGGTCAATAAATGTTAGTTGAATTCATCATTAGACCCTATATTCTCCTAGTTCTTCCGCATTGCAGGATATGATCACATTGGAATCACAACCAGAGTCCAGTTCTGGAGACAGTTGTGACAGAAAGGAAGAAGAAGGCCTACCATTGTAGAGTGAGGATGACGATTCTTAAAGGCATTGTGCTGAGCGAAAGAAGCCAGGGCAAAAGACTACATACTGGTCAGCTGATACATACCGATACAGCTCAGTTGGTATATAATGCTGACCAAGTAAGCACACAGCCCTGGGTTCTGTCCCAGCCCTGGAGAAAGCTGAGTGTAGTGGTAAACACCTCCTAGCATCCGGGAGGTAGGTGTAAGGAGGACCAGGTGTCAATGTCATCTGCAGCTGCATATAAAGTTCAAGGCAAGTATGGGCTCAACAACAAGAAGAAAGACATGAAACTGGTTGGCCTGAGGGCGGCGGAGGGGTTAGGACTTCTACACAAAGGTACAGAGAAGCTGTTGGGGTGATTGAATTATTGGTTGTGATATGATTAAATGACTGGAAATATGTGTCCAAATTTAAATTATGTTTCAATGAAAGTGAATTTAAAATAAGCAACTCATAAGCCTTTATCACCATTTGATTAAATAATGTCAGTACTAGGAACATAGTTGGGAGGGAGTGAGCCCTTCCTGCACATCGCCCTAGTTACCATCACTCACTTAATTACCCATGTCTGAGAGTCCACAAGAATCTTCAAAATGCTGGGTGAGAACCCTGAAAATCCCTTATGAATTCCTAAGTAACAGCACCTCACTGAGCACTCTGTGAAAGATGACATCTTCATTTCATTAGTCCGAACAAGTCACTTTCTAGTTCTCCTAAAGCAGAACTGAGAGACACGCTGAGATGGTAATTAGCATGTAGTACTGTCTTGCTGTGAGAACACGCACGCATTCAAAGTTTTAAACACATTGCTTAGCTTCCTATCCCCATTCCCAGCATCCTTCCAAAGTTGTATGATCTCTTCGACTTGAAGAACTTCTGAAGTTGTTTTTGCCTCTAAACTTTGGCCATGTTAGCCACTCAAATCTAAACTCTGGCCACTTAAGCCAATGAAATCTTGGAAATCTGACTAGAAACAGAGGGACCATAGGTTTGAAGCTTGTTTCCTGTCTAGGAACCGTAACCTCCAGACTCCTCCCAAAGCTGGGTTTGAGGTATGATGCTGAATTTTAAACTTTAAAAGCTACGTGATCTGGCCAGGACTCTCACACCTCTGCTTCAGTTTCCTTGTCTGTGAAAGGAGAGAAAGAGAATTAGGAGTCTAGAAAGCTTTTTAAAAATCTGAATGTATGTGCATGTTTTTCCCTCTCCCTCCCCCCTTCAGACGCCCCCGTGTGTGTGGAGGGGTAGGGAGTGGGCACATGTGTGTAGTAGGTTCTCGGGTCCCGGGCAGCCAGAGGTCCAGAGACCCACAGACCTGCCGCCCGAGACCGCTTAGCCGCCCAGCCGCCCGGGTCCCCAGAAACGACTCAGACGCTTCTATTAACTTTATGCTGTTTGGCCTATGGCTCAGGCACATTGCTAGCTAGCTCTTATATCTTAAATCAACCCATTTCTATTAATCTGTCGGCCACGTGGCCCGTGTGGCTCACCCGTGCTCCTTACATGTTGCTCCTTGGGCGGCTGGCTCGATCTGTCTAACTCCGCCCTGCTTCTCCTACCTAAGCTCTGATTTCTCCTCCTACTTTTTCTATGGTGCCTGCCATGGCTCAAAACAGCTCCTTTATTTAAAGATTGAGATTCACAGCATACATAAACGCATTCCCACATCACTTCCCCCTTTCTCTCTAATCAAAAAGGAAGGTTTCAATTTTAACATAGCAAAATTACATATAACAAAATAGCTATCAAGCAAGAATTACAGTTACAATATCTAGTCTATTTGTATTTAGCAAAATTAAAGAAAATATTTTATCATCTACTTTATCTTTATGAATCTAAAGTTTTATATCTAATATATCTTTCAAATGACTAAGAAAAACTATACCTATAACTATCTAATCTTCAACTACATCAAAGACCACAGAAGGATATATTTACTCAAGTAAGCCAGAAGTGCAAGCAACTTCTAAAATCTAGAAAGGACAGAGATGACACCTATCTGCCTGGACAGTCACCCAAAGTTCCTTTATAAAGTTGGGGCATCCATCTTCAGCCTACAGGCCCAAAGTCTCTTTTTATTTCAGTGAAGCAGGAAATCTGCTCTGTCCATTCTGGCACAGTTCATCCATTGTTTCTCCTTGAGTCCTGAAGAATGTCTGACAGTTTTTCCTGCAAAGCAGGAACCTGAATGACCATCTAGGCTTGTTCTGCAAAAGTTCAGAGGTCATCTTTTTATGGAACCTGCATGTCCAATTTAAACAGCATACTGTCAAGCAGTCAATATAAGAACAGGTTCTTCTCTAGTGGCTTACCATTACCACAAATAGAGTAGACTCCATATGGAGTTTCTTCGATGCCCATTTTCCTGTTGAAGTAAATTAGTGCTGCCAGGAGCAGACCTGTCTCACTGTCCAGAAAAGTCTAAGCTCTTAAAACATTTTAAATGCCATATTCTGTAGGTCTTAGAAGTATTTGAAGATTACCTATCTAATTGAAATATATCTTTGTATACCTAAAAATCCTAACTAACCTAACTATAAGTTTGATTATCAAAAGTGACTATTAACCTTCATTTCTTAATTATACACTACAATTTTAAAACAGTTACATGAACATCATACCTTAAACAAGAATAGAAAAACACATACAGCATAACAAAATTGACCTTAAATTTGTATCAATAAACCAAAATCTATGCCAATTTAAAGCATTTTGAGATTAACAGCTGATTTCCTGATCTAAGTAAATTCAATAATCTAATTTTTAAAAAATCATTTATATACCATATCCCCTTTTTCTTCTTAGAAAGAGATTAACTATGACATTAACCATTTGTGATGAAAACAAACATTTAGAAACAATATTTGGGGAATTTGGGCGAAGTTATCCATTACTACTTCCTGCTGATTAAGGGGCGTTGAAAATCTCACGGATTGTTGAGACTGGATCATAATCTGCAGCCATGAAGCTGATCTGGCCATCTCTTCTCATCAGAGGTTTTTTCAGGGGGTCTTGGTTGATGAAACCATATTTGCCTGGAAGCAATCCACAGGTTCTCATCTTCTGTGGAAACAAAAGCGGAACTCTTCCAAAGCAATAAATCCTTAGACACAAATTTCAAAATCAAAATACCTTTAAAATACATATTCTTGTTTAACTTAGTAGCCTTTGTATTTGCAATCCATTGTCTTTTTGCAGTTAGCTCATTAACAGTTAAAAAATTAAAAGAAAACACAATAACAACCAAAATCCAGATTTTGTGTCTATTTTCCATCTTTACGTGGCTTATTATATTTTTATTACTCTATTTCTCGCTTTAAAAACTTTTTCTAACCTCTTTCTTTTCTCTCTGAAGCCCATGTACCTTTTACAAACATTGTAACCTGTTTACAGGTTTTTTTTTTTTATCTGAATCTGTTTTATTGTGAATCCTTAATCATCTTCTAACCTTAAGAGCTTTTAAAATACATTCTCTAAAAAGAAGCACAGTTTTTGCAAATTAGGCTGAATCACTAAGTTTTCTTAAACGGACCATAAACAGAGCACACCCAAGAAAATGCTGCTACGAAGAAAATTTGTTTCTTTTTTGTTCAAAATAAACAGAAATCTAAAATCAATCACATGCTACTGTGTCTTCTGTGAGATTCAGGAACCCGCCTGATTGCAGCTTACACTGCCTGCCGCCAGTCCGCCGGCGCCATTTTGAATGTGACCTGTCGGCCACGCTTTTTTTTACAGAGACCTGTTTCGTATACACAACTTGGAAGCTGCCTTTGCTCAGTTTTTGCTAAAACCCTTTTTAAACTTTCTCAGGCATTAAGTGGATAATCGCCCCACGTTGGATGCGCCATCTGTTGTAGTGGGTTTCTCTGGGTCCCGGTCGGCCGGAGGTCCGGAGACCCACAGACCTGCCGCCCGAGACCGCTCAGCCGCCCAGCCGCCCAGACCCCCAGAAAGGACTCAGACGCTTCTATTAACTTCATGCTGTTTGGCCTATGGCTCAGGAACATTGCTAGCTAGCTCTTATATCTTAAATCAACCTATTTCTATTAATCTGTCAGCCACGTGGCCCGTGTGGCTCACCCGTGCTCCTTACATGTTGCTCCTTGGGCGGCTGGCTCGATCTGCCTCTAACTCGCCCTGCTTCTCCTACCTAAGCTCTTATTTCTCCTCCTACTTTTTCTATGGTGCCTGCCATGGCTCAAAACAGCTCCTTTATTTAAAGATTGAGATTCACAGCATACATAAACGCATTCCCACATCACACATGCGTGTTCCCGCACATGTGAGGACAATCTTATGTCTAAGTGCTCATCTTCCAACGTAGTTGAGGCTGAGTGTCTCTTGTTTGCAGCTGTATATGGCAGGTTAGCTGGACCATGAGCTTCTGGGGACCTGTCTCTGCCTCCCAGCTTGCCATCAATGTACTGGAATTACAAACTCACACTGTAGTGTTTGGCTTTAAAAGGGTTCTGGGACTCAAACCCAGGTTCTCGAAGTTGCTCAGCAGGGTTTCAATACACAGAGCTTTCTTCTCAGCTCTAGAACTTTTCAGAAGCCAATTTCTAGGATTCTAAACCTCTAGAGCAGAGATGTGCTCTGGTTTAGCCATTACGTCTACCATCTGACTAGGAATTCCCAGAACTGTACGCAGCACAAAGTACACTAGCACGGCTGTTCATTAAGAAGAAATGAAATATCTGAAAATACTTAATATCATTTCAGTTCTTCCAGTGAGCTGTCTTCCCTTCTCAACTCCACTGTCTTCCTTCTGTTTGGTGTGTAAAGAATTACAACGTAATTTTAACAGCTCATTATTTTATTCCTCTTGTTCAGAGAGCACATCTGGTCTTTCTATATATGTGCCAAGGGCTCCTGTCTGGTGAGATGCAGATTATCCATTGAATACATTTTAAGGTGACAAAGAGCACAGCATGCTAAAACTAATCTCTTGATTCTTAAAATCTAAGTCGTCGTCTGAAAATTTCTTCATTCCTGTCATTCACTTTATTCATTTATTTCCTTGTGACTTCTGAGTCCCTCTGTGTGCTAAGCACAGTACTAGAGAGAAGCCAGATACTATCATTAAACTCAAAAGGCTTCTGGGTAAGTGAGAGGAGACACAGGCCAGGTCAGGAGTTTGTACAAGACACACTGAGGGACAAAGAAGGACACACTGGGTTCTTGGAGGGCAGAGACAGGAAAGGCTGCTCTGAGGGATGGAAGGGCAGAAGGCAGACAAGTCATGGAAGATGAGCAGGTGCCTATCTGAGAGACGAGGGGAAGAGGAGCAGGAATGGGGCAGCTGGACAAGGAGGAGCTACTGATACTAAATAGTACAATAGGAACAATAGGCCACTGTGACGGACAGCAACTGTGTATTTCAAAATAGCCATTAGAGAGGCGTTATAGGGTTCCTAGCAAAGAAATGATGAATGTCTGAGGTGATGGATCTGCCAATTACCTTGTTCTGAGCATTATAAATTGCATGTGTGTATTGAAATGTCACACTGTATCCATAAATATGTAAACTTATTACATGTCAGAAATTGAAAATCTATTCTTTAAAACTGAAAAAAGGGTGGGCAGAGAATCACACCAAGGCCTGAATATTTGTGGTGGTCCTCTATAACCTAGAAAGTATATCCAGGTGTCTGCAGTCACAGTGGGTGACTGAGTGGGAAATCTAAAGGTATGTCCAGTCTCTGGGGTCATAGTGGGTGACCTAGTGGGAAATGGTTAAGCACAGCTGACTTGCTTGGGAAGGGAGGACAGCAGTGCTGCACAACTGTTGGTGACAACTAAACAGAAGTCAACCAAGTCCCATCTATACGGCCAGTCACCCACGCTGGCCTGTCATAGCTCTCTGCCATTGATGGTTCCCGGGACTCAATCATGATTACATCAGTTTCTTACTACATCAGGTGCTACTCCTCAGCACATGTGGAAGGCATTGTTTTGAATGCCAAGACCTTCTGGGTTTTTTTTTTTTTTTCTTTCAGAAATGGGGCCAGATTTTATATTGTCTAAAATCTCATGGCTTGGGTACAGGATGAAGAAATGAGCTGGTCTTGTGATGATGAGCCATAATTTTCTGGTAGGATGAGATCAATTGGCAATAAGGAAAACAGGAATTATCAGATGCCCAAATATACTAGATGCTTTTCTGTTTACCTTCTAGAACTCACTGCACAGTTGGAACTTTTAACTCTCTGGTTCCAAACCCACACCTCTCCTTTAGACCATATTTCTTTTTCTCCATCATCCTTGGGTCCATCCTAGAACTTTCTTTTTAATGGTGGGGAGGTGGGTGGAGAACGATGCTTTTCATCCCTGCTCACATCTCTGGAAGGCCATTGACAAACACATGCCCCCGGGACCAGGCTTAGACCTAGGTGAAGGGCAAGTCTACGGTTTTGACCTCGGTTGAAGGGTTCTATTAAACTATTCTGGCAGTCTGCAGTGTTTGGAAAAGCGCTGGGACAGTTTAGCGTCCGGTCTGGAGGGGAAAGAAAGAGACAAATGAGCGAAGCTTTGGAACAAAGGCAAACAAGAAAAAGAGAGAAAAGAAACTCCTTCCCTTCCTCCCGGTTCTCAGTTTCTCTCTCTCCTCTCAGTTCTTGCTCTTTCAGGTATTCTCTTAAAGTTCACATTAAAATACCAACCTTAATCCCTGCCATGACATTGCTCAACTTGTGGTATGGCTCTATGCCACCATCAGCTATGCAGAGAGCTTTTACGTGGCCAAGGAACATCTTGTACAATGCCACTTTTTATCAAAACCAAATAGCATAACAATGCATACAGGACCCGGTTCACAGCAACCTCATAAGATTTCACTGTGATAAACACAGCGAAGGCATTCTAAAATCCATCTCTATTTGAACTTAAGTCAACCTAGCGCCTCTCTGCCCACCCACCCACCCCCCACGGGCTCCCGTCTGAAGCCCCCACTCCTCCACTTGATCACCTCTCCACCCTCTTGTCTTCAAGTGCTTCCTGTGGCCTCCAACTGTTCAGGTTTCACCAGTCTGGTGACCCATGAGGACAGGATTGCACCACACTGGGGTGGGGCTGGAGGGGAGGAAGGGAGAAGTTTGGTTCAAAAGCCCCACTGAGGCTGGCTTTGACTCCCCTACCACCGTGGTCCTCATCATTCTACCTAAGCAGGAGTATCTTGCCACTGAGTATTTGAGCTGTATAGATGAAGACAAGAAAGTAAGGAGATTCCTCCACTGATCCGAGCAAGCTTAGCATCCTGGTTCAAGAGTGCCTGGGTCTGCTTACTTGCTAAAAGCTTAGAGGCTTCTCCAGGACCCTCCAAGGAGAAGTAGAAAGTAAACAAAGCCCTGATTTGAGAGTCCAGTATCCATGGCTCCAGCTAGGCTGATGTGGCACTGGATGCCAGGAGGCATCCTCAAAGAATAGCGTTTACTCCTCCATTCCTGTAAACAAGGGGACCTTTACACCATCCTGGCTTTAATCCCCCAGAGGAGTCACAGAGCTTCATAGAAAGTCTTCATTTATATTGGGAACAAGGTCTTCAGTGCTGGCTAGATAAGAGGAAGGACCAGAAAGGAAAGACCACATGGTTCTCCTACATTGTAGGTTCAAAACCAAGCCTCACCCCCTGCCACCTGCCTTGCTCTTGGATATTGCTCATTCATTCAAGAAACATTTTCTGTAGAACAACACAATTTTTAGGCTCTAGGCTCAAATTTATGCAAGATAAAGTCCCTGCTCCCACAACTGGAGAAACATAAATAAAATAAATGCATAAATCCACCAGTTATGAAGAACTTTTGTTTTGTTACTTTTTATAAATTATTTATTTTTGTGTACATGTGTGCCACAAGTATGTGTGTGTTTGTGGAGGCCAGAAGAGTGACCAGTCCCTTAAAACTGACTTTACAGGTGGCTGTGGGTCGCTATGAACTGAGTCAGGGTTTCCTGAGGGAGCATCAAATCTTCCTGACTGCTAAGCCATTTCTCCAGATCTCTTTTGTTAATTTTAAACATAATATGGAGAAAGGAGTGTGTGGCTGCCTTAACTTGGGCGTGACTAGGATGGGTTCTTGGTGGACATGTAGTAGAGGTGCGATCTGTTCCAGTGGGAAATGGGGAAGGGCATTTTTAACCGAGTGACAACCTCTTAGGTAAGAGTAGGCTTACCCTGGTGGGGAACCTCAAAGAAGGTGCCTTGGGGCTGAAGTACAGTGACAAAGGAATAGGGGGCTCTCAGTGAGGCCAGATCCTCTCCATTCCATCCCCTTCAATCCCAAGGCCATGGCCCTCTGGGCACCAAATTAGTGCCTGGGGAAGGTTCAGTTCTGGAATGTCTGGCACTGGTTTGGGATTTCTACTATGCAGTGGGGCCTCTTGTTCCTAACTGTCACCCAAGACATGCCTGGCCCACCACGGCTCTGCCTGAACACCAAGAGATTAGTGAGCAGTTTCTCTGGGTGTCAGCCACTGGGCTTGAGACTCTAACTTTTAATTCCAAACCATTACCACATGGGGATCACATTGCCACCAAGGATTTGTGTCAGGGGCTTTGTCCATGAAGTGTTTTCTTCTTCTCACTTTATATTTCGAGCTTGATATTTGTGAAACTCCAGTTTAGTTAACAGAAACCATGGAGAGGAAGAATAAAGGGGTTTATAATACCTCAGAGAGAGGGAGAGTCTCCAAGAAAGAATCTCAGGAAAAGGAATATTGGGAGGGGGTGTAGAGGAAGGGCGGTTCAGAGAAGCAGTTGAGAGCATGTGCCCTGGACAAAAGCAGTCTTTGTTCACATATCAGCTCGCAAGCTGTGTGACCTGTTAAGTGATATCTCTGGGCTTTGATTCCTCATCTATAAAATGTGGGAATGACTAGTGACTATTTTTAGTGCTGTGATGATCCACTGGAAAGGCTTCAAGCAAAGCCTGATGCCATGTAAGAGATTCATGGTTGTTCACCTTTACCACCAAGAAATTGACTCCAGAGTGAATATGGTCCTGGGCTTGTGTCATGGTGCCCTGGTTCAGCATGCAGGGCAGAGGGTAATGAGACTAAAACTATAAAATCAGGGTCACAGGTCCCTCTCAGATTATTCCCTTATTAGTACCATACAGCACTCAAACTCTTAACCACCCAAAGAATGGCCTTTGGTTTCAGAAGTGAATGAGTAAAATAGTGGGTGATGCTTTATATATCCATCCTTCTCACTAGAAAAGAAAGATGAAGGCCATGATGGAGGAAGAGGATTATATCTTCTGGTAGTTACGTAACATCTTGCATTTGGTAGGGAGCCATTGGGGTGGCTCTTGAACCCATGAGATCCAGGAGAATCCAGTGCTAGAATATATATCATCTCTGGTATACTTAAAACAAAGCAAAAAAATAAACAAAAAGCAATTGACCATTTAATTCCTGAAACCTCACAGGGAGAACCCAACACATAGAGTAGACACATCCACCAACCACCCCCAGCGACCCCTTTTCTCGTGATTGTTCCTGAAACAATAGGAGAGAATCCAATTTAAAACAAAGCAGCCAATGGCTTACTTACTGGGACCTTAAGAGAAATCTCCATCTTTTTTTCAGTCGCATATCTCCTAGAAGTTAATTAATTTTATTAAAATAACATTAAGTACCTAGTTTAAAATCTATACTGCCACCATGAAAATGGTGTTCCTGCTGTGCTTTTTTCAAGCTGTAACTTGTTCTTCCAAAAGGCAACAGCCTTCAGTGTTAATCTCCTTGATACTGGTCTCCTTGTCTTTGAACCATGCACTTCTATTAGATTGGCTGTTTCCATTCTAGATGCTGCCTTCTGACTTCCTACTGGGGATGGTAAGGATTAGCCTCTTGGTATTACCACTTCGACTCTTCCTGGATCTTCCCACAAAGTACACACTTCCACACACCTATTCACTCGCACATAACTGTACTATTTTTGTTAATTCAATATTTACTGTTTACACGTTAATAGATATGAAAATATTGGTCATAGATGAGCCAAGTAACATGTCATGGCCATGTTTCCTTTGTTATACAATTACTCTGTTATTAACAGTTGTATTCTATTTCCTTTGCCTGGTTTTGTGTACTCAATATTAATTCACACACACCCCATTCTCCCTCAGGGATATGATCCCTGGTAAAGACAAACCTATAATGTAGCTGAAGACTTCCATGGCCTCTCTCTTCCTCCTTCACTGTAGCTTGCTATTCTGCCAGTCTGTTGTTCTACTGCTACATCCGGACTGTTATCCCACACTAAAAACCCTGAGTCCTGTTTCTGAGTTTGGTCTCTGGACTTTGGATCCCATTGATCTCTGTATTTCAGTAAACTGCACCTTCTAGCAGTTTTGAGGCCGTCTGTATTAAAGGTATTTTCATTATAAGCTCACACTTGATAGGTGACTTGGTGCGTCTGACTTTTTTTTTTTTCTTCCATAAACTTATTGTTGGAGACTAGACATCCATTTAACCTTACCCATGAAGCATGGCCAAGCACCACTTTTGTGCAAACACTCCTAATGACACACACACAGCCTCTGCATGGTAAGTCAGGATTCTTCAATGTCCCCACCCTCCTGCATCCACCATGCGGCACTCTCAGTGTGCCGCACTAATGTGTCACAGACTGTCCTCAGCATCGGGACTTGTTGTGTTGGAGATAATTAATTCACATATATTTATTTTGACAGGTTCACATGGAACCTTCAGGCCAGATGACAACACAGGGACTTTTCTTTCAGCCTCTCATCTCAACTAGGTCAGCTTCCCTGACTTTAGTCAGCAGAAGCCAAGCTCAACACAGGAGGCTGCCAAAGAAAGGGCGGAACAGTGAACGCCGCACTCTGGAAGGTGTCACCAGGCAGGCAGCATAAAGACCTATTGTTAGAGTTGAGGGGCTCAAGGGGGGTCAGGCAAAGCTTAGCATCACCTTCTCAAGCGGAGACTATACCAGAACCTCTAACCCCTGCTTCAGGAGATCAGTGAAGGAGTTTCTGGAAAAATGGCCCATTCCTCCTGTGAGCCCAGGTGGAGGGGACGCTCAGAAAAGAGCACAGGAAGCAATGACAATCTCAGAAAAACACAGAGCAATATTTTGGTAAACTCCTTCACTCACCTCTGTCCTTCCATTATTTCATCATTCCTAACAATATCGTTTCATATCTTTTGCTAGTTACTCGGGCTGTAGCCTAGTGGTAGACTTGTCCCGTCAAAAGGGCAATGTGATTTTAGGACTGTCATCCCTACTTTCGGGTGGATTCCTTTCTTGCAAATTCACAGAGGGAAATGGAAAGTGTCTCTGGGAGCTAGGTGCCAGTCTTGCTGTTCCCAAGTCCTGTGCACCGTGCTCTCCTTCACTGGATTTGGGGGTTCTTTCTCCTCTGGAGTCCGAAGGAATCACAGCTGTAATTACAAAATGAAAATTGCCTAGATATCTTCCTGATTTAAAATTGGGACTGTACCGTCATTTAGTGGGATACAACATAATACATGATATGTAGCAGAAGTATATTCACAGAAAGGCGCTCATTATATGCTATGTATTGTGTTTGTGCCTAGGTATATACACATATACATGTTCAAAAAAGATCTGATGAGGAAATACAAAACATTAAATGGCAGAATAATGGTTGGTTGGTTTGTTTATTTATTTATTCATCAATGTTTTCTATAATCATCCCATTTTGTTTTTGTAATGATGAAAGATGATGTAAGGTATTTGAATACTTCGGTAAAGAAAAAAGAAAAGGTGTCAGTGTGCCAAGAATTAATCTTAAAGGAGGCTTCACCAAGACTCCTGGCTTCTCAGAAGCCCCTTCTTGGCACTCCTGACTCCAGCAGCCCATGGTCTGGGGCGGACAGACCTGACTGTAGGTGGCTTAGAGATTAAGTCTTGGCGGTAGCCACAAGGGTCCCAGCCGCCCACATAGTATTGGTGAGTCAGAGCTTGCTCTGTGCTTGCAAGAAGCATTTAGGCATCAAACCAAGAGGTCACAGAGAGGTCATCTCTCCTCAGAAGCCCTTAGAAAGATGCTAAGACAGCAGAGGAAAGCCTTCCTCTGGATACTCTGGGCTGAAAATTTGTTTTAGGTCTTGGGCTGCAGCTTCCCGCTTTTCAGGCAGCTCACAGCATAGGAAACATGTTCACATCTGTGCAGTATGAAGCCATCTCCCAAACTGTTCCCTCTCTCAATGAGATGCTCACCTTATGGTATCACTACAGCAGGCTCGGTTTTTGGAATATATTGTTTCCCAATTCTTGGCACTCTGTGGGCTTGATGTAAAAAGCCCCATTTTCAAAGAGAAATATTTGGCTTGTTTTGCCCAGTATCTCATGTGAAAGAACAGGGGTGGGATCCAAACCAGGTCTATAACATTCAGAACTTAGTTTCTAACTCGTGTGTAGAGCTGGTTTTCAAGTTCTCTGTCCGTATCCCACTTGCCAGCATCAATCATAGACTGTCACAGCTAATGTCCTCAGCTGTGTCAGGAGCTGCATTTCCTCTTCCTTTGGTTCATTGAGTACCCAGCAGTGAACTAGGTTATGTCTTGTTCATATGCATCATTTTCTTCCTCCCTAGAGACTGAAGGAACCCAAAAGGAAGAAAATGGATTTATCAGAGATGAGCTAAATTATATAACCACAACCACCTCAAAATCTGAGCTATTGAAGCAAAGAGCGTATTTCATTTTTTTTCTCTACATTTATGTACATCATGGATGAACTGCCAGGTTTTTTGAAGCATAATCTCAATGGTATGTAGGCTGTCAGGCCATCTTGAATATTGTCCTGTAGCATGCTGAGGAGCTGAGGAAAGGAAAGGGGGGAGGGGGAGGAAGGGAGGGGGAGAGAAAGAGAGAACAGAAAGCAGAGACAGAGAGAGAACATGTACAAATTTATTTGGAGCTCTTGGCCAAAGTCACACACCCTCTCTGATCTCTGAGTGGGCAGAGACTTCTTGTGTGCCTGAATGGGAAAACAAAACAAAACAAAAAACCCTAGTGTGTCTTGGAAGTGCTCCAGTTCCCTTGCTGGCTTGACTATATCCATCAGTACCCAAGACAATGCTGAGCTAACATGGTTTTTCAGATGGTAGAGATAGATGGCTTAATGAAGGGCCATGGAATTCATGGCTGTTTGAGGCTCTGGGAAAAATTACAAATAACTAAAAATAACTAAGACTTTCTAAGCTCATCTGAGAAATGTTCACATTCTCAAGCAACCACAGTGAAGAAAGATGACATAAATACCCTCCCTCATAAGACTGTGGCACCCAGTAAAAACCTATTGCCTTCCCAATGCTGTTGTAGCAAATTATCATTGATGTACTGGCTCAAAACAACATAAGTTTATCATTTCTATAGGCTGTGGTTGGAATTCTGATACAGGTCTCAGGAACTAAAATTGGAAAGTTGGCATGCTGTTCTCCTGTCTGGAGATGCAAGAGTCCAATGCCTTCAGGGTGTTGGTGGACTGTTTCCTGTAGTTAAGTTATGGGGCTAAGGTCCTGATTTTTGCTGGATGTTAACTGATGATGATCCCAAATTTCAGTAGGTCACTTTCCCTTGCTTATGGCCCTCCACCATCTTTAGAGTCAGCAGTGCCAATGGAGGTGGAGGTCTTCTCACACCACATCCCTGACCGACTCTTTCTGTCCTGTCTTAAGAGCTTCGGTGATTAGTTTAGGGCCAGCTGGATAGCCCAAGATGCTCTCAGCTCTGTGTCTTCATATTAATCACATGTGCATGAAACAACACTACCACAGAACCCAGAAATTGGGATATAAGTGTATCATTGGGGCAAGAAACTATATTATACTTTGTTTAAAACCATGCAAATTTAATATGCATACATAAACAAACTGCTTATTTATTTACTTTTTAATGTTCAGTGTGATAGAGCTTAGAAGGGAAATATTAGTTACAGGTAGAAGTTAAGGAAGGCACTCAGCTGGGCCTGAAGGATGAATGAACGAGGTAAGGATGAGGGAGTTGGATTCTAAGCTGGTACTTAACAGGAGAGTGAGTCTCCATCTGGTACTCCTGTGGTGGGTAAGTGGTGCAATGGGACATGGGAAAAGATGGGGAGTTGAGGTGCATTTGACCAGGAGAGACTGGCGATATTTGTAGCTCAAAGCATAGAGCTGTAGAGTCATACCCAGATGAGTTGAGGCCAAGCTCTGCAACAATGCTGTAGACTCACTGGCAAGGCACTCATATTATACAAGTTAGACCGCCTCTCTGAGATTTGAGGTCACCAGCAATTACACCTATTACATAGGCTTGATTGAAATAATGTTCGAAGGGCTTTAAATTAAATGGAGATACTGCTATTGTTATTAGCAGGCAAGCCACTTCTGGTCTGTGGTTGGATCTCTTACATGGAGGAGAGTACAGGAGGACCAGACAAAGTAGAGCAGAACACTTGATGTGGTGGTGGGGTTTCTACCTAGCAACCATCCTCTCCTCACTACCAAGTTTGTGGATGTTCCCACTCACCAGATGCCCTTGGTATGTCTTGACAAGGAAGCTTGGTTTAATCTACAGAAGTCCTCCCTCTGCCTACAACACATTTGTCTTGGTCTTTGTTTATACTTGGTAACACAAGTGCAGTACCAAGTCCAGTCCTCAAACCAAATCATATTCTCAGGTCCTGAGAAGGAGCTGGGGCCTCTCTTCAACCCCAAGAAGTACATTCTTTTTATGACTCAAGGCTTCAAACTTGACTCCATGTTCATTTCTGAGTCTGCAAACAGTGTGCATGTAAATAAACATACAAAAAACATGCTCAGTGATTTTAATACAGGTTTTAAAATCTCAGTTAAAACATACAGAATTGATTTTTAAAAATCCATCAGATTTAACCAGTTAATGTCCAGTTCTGAGTCTCCTCTATAGGGCCATGGTGCTAATACAACCCCGCTAAGTGAACTGAACAGGATTTCAAGCCTCGGTTGCCCAAGGCAGGCCAGGAGGCAGGTGGGAGCAATGCCTTTATCCTCACCACCCACATACTCCCCACCCCACTATCATTTTTTTCATACCACCGAAGTAATAAAGTAAAATACAGATTACTACATAGGGGAAAAATTAGATTCATGTACAGACCCACCTCTTAGATAAAACCATAATTAATACTTTACAATGTCCTTCCCATTGTATCCCTACACACTTTCCAACTCAGTCAAAATGCAATTACTTCACATATCTTCTCTTGAGCAAATAGATATTTTAAACCCTTCTGTGTTGCCACGCTTAGTCCCCATTCCAGGCTTGATACCTTCAGAACTTATTTATAAACCAGGAATACAACTGTAAACTGGTGTATGGCAAGAATGCAGCACATGTTAACAATTATCATTATCACAAACAACAATCCTAATTATCATCTTGCTTCATCACCACTGAACCCTGCCAAATCTTTAGAGATGAAAACCTGAGGCTCAGAGAATTATCACCCGCCCAGCCACATAACTCGCAAGATGCGAACTTAGAATTTTCAAGGACTAACTAGAAAGAAAGAAAGTTTTCCATGGGAGATTTTTGCCTTGAAAGTATTTGCCAAGTTCTTAACCTCGTTACTGAAAAAAAAAGAAAGAAAGAAAAAAGCCTGGGATAAAAAAGTTTGCTTCAGGGTTCTGGCAAGAGGGCTCAGCAAGAAAAACCGTTTCCTACCAAACCTGATAACCTGAGTTCAATGTAACTCACATGGTAGTAAGAGAATCAGCTCCTGTAAGCAACCTCTGGCCTCCACACACATAGTACTGTGGCACACACACTCACACATGCACACACAAAATAAATAAATAAATGTAATAAAAGAAAATTCCAGAATCTTCTGATTCTATCTGCTAAATTGATTTGGGGCCAATTGTTTCTGCCAAGATTAATTGCTCGAAAATTCCCCTTTGAATAAGAAGCTGTGTGAAAATACCAACTTTTTAAAAAGGCTTTCCCAAGCCTTGGGCACCCCAGCCTGGCTCTATTGATTTTCAATCCCAACCAATTTCTGCTTAAGAATAGTAATAGTACCAGCACAGATAAAAGGTCTTCCGGGGTTCTCCTAAGCCCCCCAAAAGGGTATTCATACTACACTGTGTCTCTGAGCTCACCCCTCTTAGGGAGACATCATACATTAATCAAGATCCTAGGAATCTTCTAGATAGAGTGACTTGGGTGGATTCACCCCATAGGGGACCCTTTTTCCTCTCTTCATACATTGGAACACATATGCAGACATGGACATATGTGCACGCACAAGTATGCTGGACTACTATGAATCAGGTGCTTAAGTCCAGAATCTGGTAACATGTACTGACTGGGTCAGGGCAAATACCACCAGGGTATTTGGTTTGCTGTCTAAGAGAATGTGATAAAAATTAAGAGCACTGAGTCCATGCTCTAGTTAGTGTGTGATGTTGGCATCCAAGTGCTCTGCTTCTCTCCTGTCCCTACAGAGAACTAATGGTCAAATTTAGCCAAGCAAGGTCTTGAAGGTTAACCCAGAAGGATATCCAAGCCTGCTTGTCCTAGAAGTACAAGAAACTTCTCCCTAAAGAGCCCATCGCCAAAGCAGCCTTTGTGCTAATGGTGACACATGCCTGGGATCCTGCCATTGGAACATCATCCAGATTTAGGACAGGAAACTTCATGTGTGCACCTGTGTGTGCACGCATGTAGGATATGTGTGCAGGGTGTGTGTGTGTGTGTGTGTGTGTGTGTGTGTGTGTGTGTGTGAATACGCCTGTATTTGTGTACACTGCACTTTTGTTTACATAGGTTGAATTTTTGGAGCTTCAGAAAACCTTCTGTTATGCACATATTTCTGAGGCAATAAAGTAAGGCATATTAGTCAGTTATACAATATAGTAAATTATTACATATTACCTCTCCCCTTGGTCCTGAGGACACCAGAACATGTGAGTTTGGGTAGCAGGTTTTAACCAAGGTAGGTGCAATGGGAAATGAGGCCCCAGATAAGAACATCAGACCCTGGGGAGGAAGGTAGTAGAGGGAGTTCTGTCCTTATAACTCTGATTACTGCCAGCTGATTTCAGACACTGGGTGAACTTAGTTAGATCCCTGGTCTGTCTTAATGTCTCAGCCACACCCTGAAGGTGATCAGGGTGACCCACAGCTCCAGGCAGCTGGATGCAAAATTAATTAATGACTGTGAGTTAGCCTGAAAACATCAGGTCCATTGAGTTGCAAGGCATGATTAAGTTATTAGGAGGCTGAGCTAATTATTGTGTCTAAAGTTTCTGGTAGGAAAGGGTCAGCTATCTAATGCTCTGGATGAGAGAAACCTCGGGAGCAAAGGAAACGCTCCAGAGAGTGACACAGGTCTGTCATCCCTAGCTTGTTCTCAAGACTGTGATGGATAGCTGGGTCTTTCTGCTTGTGAAGTAAACCAATCTTTAAGGCAAAAGTACGAGTATTTTAGGGTTTATGGAGAATGACAAGCTATTCTTTTTTTGTTGTTTGAACTTCTAGCTGATGTGACTTGCTGATTTTCCCTAGGAAGACCAAGTGGGATAAAGCCAGCCTACAATGATCCCACAATCCATTGGGTAGTCCAAGTGAGAGCTGTGTCCAGATGCTACAGAGATGAGGTAGGAGGAACACAAAGCCTGGTCACTAGATAAGTGTGGGATTCTGTAAGCCACTCCCTTAATGTCCCAAGCCACAGGCTTCATCTATTCACCTGGAGGTCACACTCTGTGCCTCTGTTCTCCCGGAAGCACCAGAGTAAAGGCAGAATGAGACAACATAGCAGGATGTTCTGTGTGCAGCAGTAAATGCTATTCAGACATTATTCCCAGATGTTCTAGGAGGTCAAGGCTTTGTGGAGTTCTTTTTGATGGGCTATATCCTACCCAACAATTTACCACAGTGCCTACAATTAGGAGTGTTTGTTAGTATTCCCACTAAAAGATTTTCCCCTCATTGAAAAATGCCACCAATAGCAACAGGTCCCATAACAGCATGGAGATGGAGTGGGGGGGGGAGGGTTCATGGTTATCCTGGTGGGAAAATGTAGGTTGATTCAACAATTAGCCAGCCCTCCAGAAATAATATCCCAAGGATCTAGATTTAGAATGAGGAGTGTGTGTGTGTGTGTGTGTGTGTGTGTGTGTGTGTGTGTATGTGTGTGTGCATTTTTTGCATGAGGGCATGGAAGCCTGAGGACCACCTCAAGTATCATTCTTTGGTGTTCTAAGACCTCTCACTGGTTTGAGTAGGCTATCTTGCTGCTGTCCCCCAGAAACCTGACCACCTCTGTCTCCTTGATGGTAAATTATGAGCACACATCACCATCCCTGGGTACTTTACTGACTGAATCATGTCCCCAGATGAGTAAGTTTTGATAATTAGAAGGGATAACCCAAAGTTTCAGGAGTCCCAGAACCAGCAATAGAATGTTGGGTGCCAAATAGGTACAGGCACAGGATTTCTATCAACAGGGGGTAAGAAAGAAAACATCATTGCTATTACTATTCAATGCTTTGCAGAACCTATTGCATATTAGAGCTTTGAAAGTACGTATTACCTTTCTGGATCCTCACAGTGACCTGGTACATTCATTCTGTCTTTTTACATGAGGTAAACTGAGACACCGAATACTCTTTCGACGTCAGAGGTCCTGTGTATGGAGACAGAATTCATATTTAGAATCAAGTCTCTAAATCCATCTCTCACCACATTTTTATCCTGGTGATTCCCATTTTACCTGAAGGGAATATAATTTTCTCATATGTCTTGAAGACTTTCTCTCTCTTCTCTTGAGGAGTAACTGAGATATTGGAGATGCCCAGTAGAGACTGGCTTTGCTTCTTGTGTAGAAAGTTCCTGTCTGATATGACCAATGGTGCAGGAATGATGACTGACATCCAAGGACTATTATTATACACTGGATGTTTGTATATAACTTGCCTAATTCCCACAACAAATTATCCTCAGTCTGTGGGGACAAAGGTCAGGTTCAAAGTGTACTGTAAGACCAAGGCCACGTAGCTGCTAAATGGGTGGGCCAGGTTTCAACCCAGACTCTCTTGTCTTTAAAGCCCATGTAAGAGTTACACAAAGACTATTGAGATGTGTCGTTTTGGGTTTTGTTTTTTTTAAGGCTGTTCTCAAATTCTCATTTATATTCACTTAAAACTCTTAGAAGTCATTCATAACTATAATTTCATTGGTAACGTCATAGAGCAAAAGATTCTTTATATACCAGAAAAGTAGAATTTCTGTTTCCCACAGTAAGGATTTTTCAAACTTTAGTAGGTGAAGTGGCACCACTTGGTACAGCCATGTGCTCTTGGGTCTGTTTGTATTGTTGTTTTCTGGCCAGCCCTTCACACTGTGTGGGTTTCCCTCTCTGATGCCTTACCATCCCATAGTGGGCAGTGGAACTGCATTGTAATTTTTCTCTTGGATTCCAGATAACTAGTAAGGTTTAGCATCTCCCTGTAGGTTATAGGTATTTGTGTTGTCTCTAGGGAGATATCTAGCTGTAGTTTTGGCTGCTTCTATGTTGGGTTATCTTTTCTTGATTTGTAAAATCTCTTTGTATATGAGATGCTCTGGATATTAATTATTTGGAGTATATTAATAGTACATCTTCTGTCATGATGTGTGACTTTCCCTTGAACATCCTTGCATGAACATATTTTATTTTTAATATACAGAATCAACCTTTTTAAAGATTTACTTCTGTGTGTGAGTGTGTGCATGTGAGGCGACCTTGAAAACCAGAGGATCCTCTGGAGCTGAAGTTACAAGTATTTTTGGGTCATCCAATGCTGGTTCTGGGAAAGAACTTGAAGCCCCTACAAGATCATTGTGTTGGTTCTTAACTGATGAGTCACCTCTTCAGCCCCCAATAATGTATCAGTTTTAAAGCCTTACCTTACACTGAATTTATCAACAATCCATGGTGATCTCTCTCAAGCTCTTCTGAACACAATCTTATCTGAAGAGTTCCTTTTGTAGGAAAACAACGCATTACAGGTTTTGAGAAGTAAAGAATGGGAATTTGAGGGAGAGATGAGAGACGCGTATTTTGCATGTGACCCTAGAGCAGTGGTCCTCACCCTTCCTAATGCTGTAGCCCTTTAATACAGTTCCTCGTGTCGTGTTTGTGTATTTTCCCCTAGATGCTGTTTTTCTGTCACAGCAATCTGTCTTGCTCGTGTTCTGTTGGAAGCTCTGACCTGACTGATGTATTTCTTAAAATCTAAAAGTTTCTTAGCACACATCTGACTTTGCTCTAATCTTCCCACTTTCTCCTTTGTGACACCGGCAAAGCCATTTCATTTCTCTATGTCACCGACTGAATTAGGAAAAATATAGAAAACAATTTAAAGACCTTTTAAACTTCCCATTCTTCTCATGTTTCTTTCCTATTTTTCTATATTATGTCCTCTGGATCCTGAATGATTAATTATTTCTTCAAGTCAGTCTACAAGCTAACATTCCAATAAGAAGATTTTAAATTCTTTTAAAAATATATTTCGGTGATGGTGTTTCCAGTTTCTAGAAGTTCTGCATGATTTAAGACCACCTGCTATCTTCTCTCATTGTATTTGATGTTCAGTCTTACCTCTGAATCCATGGGTCAATACTGTCAGTCTTTATGGGTCTTATTATTATTATTATTATTATTATTATTATTATTATTATTATTATTATATAGTACTTTATTTTCTAATGTATATTGTGATGTTTACCTGTGTGGTCATTAAAACATTGCCTAGGTTGGCTATATGGAGTATTGAGTACAAAATTGCACATATTTGTAATGTTAGCACTCAGGAGGCTAGAGCAGGAAGACTGAACACTACAACAGCCAGGCTACATGGTGAAAGCCCATCTTAATAAGTAAGTAGGGGGCAGGGAGATGGCTGTACAAGAAAGGATGCTTCCCACAAAGCCTAATTACTTGGGTTCAATTGCCAGGGCCCACATGACAAACCAAGAGAGCTGATGCCTGCAAGTTATCCTCTGACTGTCTCTAGCAATCCATGGCATATGTGTTCTCCACCCTTGCCTCGCCCTCGTGTGTGTGTGTGTGTGTGTGTGTGTGTGTGTGTGTGTGTGTTTCTGTCTCTTTCAATAATAAATAGATATGTAAATAAATAAACAATAAAGCATTACTTGTGGAAGATCAGTATCTTGTGCGAGGTACTAATGAGAACTCTCATTACTTCTGATACTATAGGTATAGGGCAATTTGAATTTAGGTACACATGAATACTTACTTCTACCCCATGCCAGAGCTGAGACAAACCTCTTCCCTTGCAACTCTCCCTGAATGTGCCACCATTTCACCAAGGGAATGGCTGGCTCTCTCCATGTGAGAATCTCTGTTCCAACACCCACTCTGAGCATTCTCAAGCCCTTGTCCATTCTCTTTACTTATTACAAGTGCAGCTGTCCAAACAACCATGCAGAACAATCTAGGTTATAGGTTATTGGAGAAGCTGCCAGCTGTCTTACCTGTGGGTTTGTGTTCTAACCAGAGGATGAGCTTCTGAAGGGCTCCTTTCTCTCTTTGGAATATGTAGAAAACATATTATTTTTTTAAAGGTTTACTTGATATTGTTCTATCATTATTTTTTCTCCTTTTTTTAAAAAAAAGATAACTTTTTATTATACTCTCCAATATTCTATATTACTGAAAATGGAAATTCTAATAATATTCTAATAATATTCTTTTTCTTCCCAGAACCTTAAATTCCCCAGTGAGATGAGTTAGTCCCTTGTCTCTGCTCATGTACTTGGGACATAGCTCCAATAAAGCTCTCTGGATTGTTTATTGTGGCCCTTCACTCCTCCGTCCCACTGATCCCCAAGAGTCTGGCAGAGCATTCTAAGTATGATTCCATGCTTGCTATTTGACACAAGGCCCAACACAAATTAAACACCTGCATGTTTATTTGCGTTGGAATAAGAAATTAATGAAACATCCATATTTGCCGAGAGAAGTACAAAGTCATTAAGAATAGCACTCAGGTATACCCATGTCCTAACTGCTCTCTACTCTTTCAGACTTAACAATCAATTACACACTGTCAAAATATCCATTACTCATGCACTCATCTACTCATATGTTTGTTCATTGTCCAAGTCTTTCTTGAGTGCTCATTATATGAAAAAGCATCTTGCTGAATAATAGATATATATGCACACACACATATGCAAAGGGGAGCTAGGCTAACAAGGAAATATGCCATGTATTGGTTAACCACACTGTTCCAAATGTAAGGAGGATGGGTTTGAATCTCTATAAAATACTAAGCTTTCACTGTATGAGGATGGGAACAGCATCCTAGCAAACAGAACAGTGATGGGAAAGGCTAGGCCAAAAGAGTAGGACTTCACTCATCCTTCAGTCTCAGCAATATCACCATTGGAGCCACCATTTTCTTTGGTGGTATCTGTCTCTTTTTTCCCTCTGCCCAATTTGTCCTTATCCCCGATTTCTCTGAATGTTCCAATCTCAATGACCCACTTCTTTCCTAGAGGCTTTAAATAAGGAGATGCCCTTGGTCTGCATTATAGCATCTGTCTCGCCGTTCAGCCAACTGGGTGTGTGAGCCTTGTGAGGTCAATGTACTGTAATCAACTGAATAGGAGCCTGCCGTGTAGAATCTCAATTTGGCCACAACTTACTTGAGTGGCAAAGTTACAACCAGATTGTGCCAGAGCAGAAACCGCAATGATGTCAGAGAAAAGCTTCAAACTGGTTTACCAAGAGAAGAGTTTTTTAAAATCAGCCCTGCCAAACCACAGGCTCACAGGGCTTTGGACAGATAGTCAAAGCCCAAGACCTTTCAAGCTCCCTTCATACTGCCAGCCCACTCATCTGGCATGAACTAAAATGCCTTGCAATACACCCTTGATCCATCCATGTTGAATAACCCCGTCCAGACCTGTGAGTAGAATGCCAATGTGGTGTGATTAACTTCTTGTAAGGAATGGGTTCCGAAGAACATCTGCTTCAAACTGTGGTAGGTTACAGAACCAAGGAGTGAGCTCAGAGCAAAGTCGAACCCCAGGTGTCATATTCCTAATATTTAATATGAATAAAGAATGCACACTTACTGTTGATAAAATATGTTTTCCCCTCCTGTAGGAAGTATGTCTTAGGGGGAAAAAGAGAGTCTGGATACTTCGTATCATGATGGCTCAGAACCTACCCCTGCCACTCTCTGGGGGCCCTCTCTATAGGGGCCCTCTCCCTGGCTCCTTTGTAGCCTGTACCAGTGGCATCTTGTACACATGTATCTTTAGATTTCCCAGCTCGTGCATCCAACATCCATCATACTTCTTCTATTTCCTACGTTTCCAAGAGACACAGTCCAGCCTCAGGAACAAGGACTCAGGGAGATGGTCTCTACTGACTCTTAAAGAAAATTCAAGGCTATTTGAACAGAGAATTAACATGGCTGGAATCATGGCTTTCAGTAAAGAATATAGACTCTAGGTGAGTCCTTTCCTCTGGTTCCCAGCAAAGGCCATAGCTAAAGGAAGAACAGAATAGAGTTTTCTAAGGTCAAGGTCCGAGGACCACTCTTAGTAGGATCTAAAAGCCACATTATGGGAAGATCTTCTTTGTATCCTGAACAGAGGTCATAGAGAGGAATGTAGCTTCAAGTGTCTCAAGGTAGTAAAGCCAAATAATCCTCTGGCGTAAAAATGCCTGAAGATGCTTCGGCAGGTCCCTGTGCTGGCCTGGAGCCAGTGTGCTTATGGTCAAAAATTATCATCTTTGTGATCTCAGTTCCTGGTGGTGCTTTGTGGCCAGTGTGGAGGAGACTCAAGCAGTGCTGTCTATTTAGAATTACATTTTATCCTGAATTATCCCTAAATGAATGCCTCTAACAACAGTTCTGTTTATTCTTAAAGTCTGATGACTTTTTCATATCCAGAGGCTGAAATCCAAAATCATGGGGAATATTCTAAAATTCTTGTCAATCTTGTCCAAACTCATTTTTGTAGTCTTATTACAGAATTTCCTATCCTTTAATGGACAAGTGCCTTGCAAAGCTTTACCATGATTATCCACAAAATTTCAAATTTTAAAATCCAGCAACCTTGCTGAATATAGCAAAAACAGAAAAACATCAGCCTTTGACCCAGAAATTCCATCTTTAGAGCTCTGTCCTAAGGAAACAAGGAAGTGGATGAATATTTGGGAAGCAGGGTGCTCTTTGCACTGGTATCTAAAAGAGTCTGTTGGGGGAAGGGCTTCAGGAGGTGCTTACTTGTGCTGTTTCTCTGGCAGAATGTTAGCCCTGTATGAAGACTTGGTCATGTGACCCGAAGGCTGCTCACCTCAGTATGCCCATAGAGCTTTGGTTAAATCTTTATCTTTTGACTCATTGTGGAAGCTGATGCTGGTAGTGCATTTTCTGTTTGCTGTTTGCTTCTTTCTCAGAAGATGGCAAGTTCTTTGGGCAGAGGCTCTTCCTTTTTACTTTTTGGGTTTGGTTTTTAGATATTAAAGGTTGTTTTTTTTGGGGTTTTTTTTTTTTTTTTTTTTTGTCTTTGTTTTTGGGTTTTAATATGTTTCCAAGGCTATCCTCAAACTTCTAGGCCCATTTATCTCCCTGTTTCAGCCTTCTCAGTAGCCTGGACTATAGTGGCCAGTACCATGCCCAACAGGAGACCTCTGCCTATGCATCCTTATAGTTTCATTCTCACGGCCAGCTGGGGACCCTCCTTGGAAGAGAACTCTCCATTTTCCTGATGTCTCTATTCACCCACACGTAGGCCTCAATACTCTGCCTTACTTCTTGTTCTGAATGATAGGAAGCATATGCGCCAGAGCTCCACCAGAAGCAAAAACACATTCAGTAACCCTCCCCTCTCCCTTCCATATTGCCAAATTCTCCCTCTCTGCTGAATATTGCCATTAGTTTGCAAGAAATAAATCATTATGGTCCATTTTCAGCATGGGGTGTGCTTAGAGCTCATTAATGAAGCACAGATAAGCCAGAGGCATTAGGCTCCTGTCTTCTTTAGTGAGAAGCTGCCCCCTGCTTACCTGGGTACTTCTCAGTTTATTGTATGGTTGAAAAGTCACGGGCAGTCTGGTACATGACCAAGCACACATTCAGAAAATGAGGAAATCTTGAGTTCCATAATAAATATTAGATAAGGTCTGACATCCAAAACAAATGAAGTAGGAGATTTAGGGAGGAACAATACTAGACCCTGTGAAGACTGCACCTCCATGAGAACTCAGCCGATGGGAAACTGAGGGGCTTTTTTTAACCTTTGCTCTAAACTATTACCGACTTCCAGTGTCAAAAATAAGTAAGTGATTATTATAAATTACTTATAAATGAGTAAGTAAACAGATTTTCTTTGCTTTGCTGAGTCTCTGATACTCTCATGAAGTCAGAATCATTGTTTTTCACATATTGTTTAATGCATTGTCTTCTGGACTTAAATCTACTCCTAGCCACTAGTCCATGGTCTCCTTTACAGAAAAATCTGACATAGCTTCTTCAAACCCTTTTTCTAAATGATTTCTTTCATCCCATATGAAGGTCACCAGTGATAACAATGCCACTAACCCAGGATTCAGTTACCCTTTCTTGCCTCTCTAGCAGTATTTAATATACACGCTCATTGTCCTACGTAATTTAATATACACACTGACTTTCCTAGGTGAGCATCTCATTTGCCTGGTTTTCTTCTGACCTCTTTAGTCAGTCATTTCCAATCTCCTTCCCTGATCTTTCCTGATCAACCCCACACACTTGTAAAGGCCATGAAGTTGGGGCTTCCAAATGACCTCATCTAGTTTTATAACATCAGTTTCAGTTCTGCCTTAATGACTCCCAAAGATGTGTAATAACTCATACCTCTCTGATCTAGGCTTGTATCTCATTGCCTATCTACCATCTCTGTTTGAATATCCAGTAGGTATCTGAATTTTCCTCAGTGTCTTCCAGGTTTCAGATGCTGAGAACTATATCCTTTCTTCTTTCCTGCCAAAATCTTTACTATCCCTCAATTCTCTTCACTCTTTTATCCAACAACAAATCATGCCACTTGCCCTTGAAACACATTTGGGATTTGTTGTAGTCATTGTTGTATGCTGTGAAGAGACAGCATGACCAAGACAACTTAATATAAAAGAAAGCATTTAATTAGAGACTTGCATACAGATTCAGAAATTTAGTACATTATCATCATGGTGGGGAGCATGGCGGCATGAATGAAGTTATAGATAAGAGCTATATTCTGATGCATAAGGAGAGAGAGAGAGAGAGAGAGAGAGAGAGAGAGAGAGAGAGAGAGAGAGAGAGAGAGAGACTGGGCCTTTAAAACTTCAAAATCTACCCTCAGTAACACACTTCCTCCAACAGGACACAACTTCTAATCCTTCTAATCCTTTCAAACACTTCCATTCCCTAATGACTAAGCATTCAAATAGATGAGCCTATGGGAGACATTCTTATTCAAACCACCCCAGTATCTGATTATACCACCTCTCATCTACCCCCTCCCCTTTTGTGGTTCAAGTAACCAGTAATTCTCACTGGGATCATTGCAGTAGCCTCTGGTAGATCTTGTAAGTCTACCATTCAGTCCAACATTGTCTTATTCCTCAACTGTAAATAAACATCTCTTCTCAACAGAGCCACCGAAGTTGGACTTTTGTAACACTAGGTTATGTCTATCCTATAGTCAACTCATTGACTAGAATGCTGTTTATTTAGATGACTTTCTTTTCATAGTAAATTTATTTATTTTAATTTTTAGCTTTCACAAATCAATTTATTAACAAAAATAATTTGAGAAGTCCTCTTTACAGTGACTATGATTCCCTCCTCTTCCTTTGAATGTTGTAAGAGGAAATGGGGTGACATCCTCAGCCCACTAATCCTCATCCCTGAGTGAGCAAAAACTCTGAGGGTGACTGGGCTCTGGGATTTGAACCTGTTTCTTCCTGAGGCCTAGTTTAATACTCAGGGCAGTGATACTCAGCTCCATGCACCTCCGGGCACTCCTGAACAGCCAACATGGCTGCATAAGGACAGGACTCATCTAGGTCAGCCTCTCCTTTCATTCCTGCAGTCACTTGGCGGACAATTTCCTTGCTAGAAACATCAGTAACACGCACAAAGGAATCATTGAAGTATGAGAAGATGTAGCAGACACCAAACACCTTTATCCTTCAGCCACCTGAGGCCCAAAGCTGAGGACTTTCCCTGTCTTTTCCTTTCTGCCATTTCCGTGCATCATCTCTAGACTCCTCCGCTGGATCAGAGTGAATTTATACAAAGCATAAAATGCAAACCTAAAAGTACATTTCTCACATTATAGTAATGGTACAATATAATTGAAATAGCTATTAATACAGCAAATACTTCTTTTTCATATAGTCCTAGGAAATTAATACAATCTTTACTTCCCCACAGGGTGTAGTGTTAGTAACTGTTGTTTTACAATAGTCTTCAAGCTGTGTGTGTGTGTGTGTGTGTGTGTGTGTGTGTGTGTGTGTGTATCCCATAAGTTTGATTTTTTCATAAATGTTCTGTATCTTTTAAGTCGTTTGCATTTCTATGTGTATTTGTGGATTATATCGTTAATTTCTACAAGAAAAGGTATATTTATATTGTGACTAGGATTGCACAGAATCTATAGATAAGATTAATTCTGAAATACTAGAACCTGATTAATAAAGTTTTATATTTAAGCTCAACCTTTTCCTCTTCAGTATCATGGAGCTCTCTATCTTTCACTAAATTCAGTCCTAAGAATTTCATATTCATTCCTACTTTGAAAATGTGTGCTGGTTGGTTCTTGTCAACTTGACACAAATCAGAATCATCTTGGAGAAGACAATATCAACTGAGGAGCTGCCTCCATCAGACTGCCCTGGAGGTGTGCCTGTCGGCCCTTCTCCTGATTACTAACTAATGTGGGAGGGGTCCAGGCCTCTGTGAATGGTGCCCTTTTCTGGGAAGGTGGTACTGAAATGTTAAAAAAAAAAAAAAAAAAAAAAAAAAGCAGGGTCAGAGTCCTGAATCCTGACCACTTTGTGTGTCCTGTAGCCTGGGTTCACTGTCAATGTGTGTGTTTGTTGAGGGGGGGCAATTACAGCTACCTGTGTCCTCTCCCATACCAAACAAAAGATAATCTCACTGGTCTGAGGATAAGACCAATAAAACCAATCATTGAACATGCCCTTAGTGTAGGCTACCACGGCATTGGCAGTGCTGCTGTGTATGGAATGACACAGAGGCAGGAGACCCTGAGACAGAATGTGGAACTAGACATGGCAGTGCCCCAGGAAGAGCTTTCTGTGACATCCATGCTCTGTAACACCAAATGCTATGGGGATGTAGAAACTGCCCTCCAGAAGATAGTGGCTGATGTTCAGCTGGGAAATCTAGACCTGTACTTGTACTGGCCATATGCCTTCGATCCAATTCCCTTCCCCAAGAATGCCACGAGACCTGTCCCAGTGTGACTCTGTCCAATAGAAGGAGACCTAGAAGGCTCTGGAGGTACTGCTGGCAAAGGGGCTGGTGAGAGCCCCGGGCTTGTCCAACTTCAGCAGTTGAAAGATTGATGATGTCCTTAGTGTGGCCCATGTGGGCAGGTGGGAATGTCACCCATGCCTAGCTCAAGAGGGGCTCATTGCCTGTAGTCAAACACAAGACTCGGAGGTGACTGCTTATAGCCGCTTGGGTTCCTCTGGTCATGCTGGTGCCATCCTGATGAGCCTGCCCTGCTAGTTCCTACACTAGCAGAAAAACATGTCTGCCAGTTTAGATCTTGCAGGTTCAGCAGAAAGTAATCTGCATCCCCAAAAGTGTCACTCCTCATATCCTTCAGAAGATTTGGGTGCTTGGTTTGACCTTTAGCCCCAAGGAGATAAATCAAGTAGAAACTCTGAATAAAAATTGGTGTTATATGGTGCCCATTATTACAGTAGATGGAAAAAGGTCTCCGGAGATGCTGAACACCTTCTGTATCCCTTTAATGACCCATACTGAGGCCAGAGCTTTTCAGCATCCTTCCCAGCTCTCCTGCAATAGCCCACTGCTCCTAAGAAAAAGGGAATCAGTTAAACCACTGGAGCATAGTAAAGGAAGAGGGAAGAAAGGAATAGGGAAGAAGAAAAAGAAATGAGAAGCAAGCCACTAAATAGTGTCCCTCCATATCTTCTGTTCCCGTCTCTAGGTTCCTGCCCTGGTTTCCCTTAGTGACAGACTGTCACCTGTAAGGTGACATAGATCCTTTCCTCCTTGGGTTGCTTTCTGTCTATGTTTTATCACAACAACAGAGAGGTGAACTAATACAGAAATTGGTCACCATAACAGAGCAGACCGTTGTCTTTGGGGGACACTGTGGCAGTGTGTGGAACACTGCTAAGTTTCAGAGCTTAGCAGCCTGTTCTGAGGGAGCACAGGATGAGAAGAATACTGAGGGGACTGTAGAGGACAGAGGCTTGTGGACTTTCAAGGGAAGTTTCAGATTGTATGTGACTGTCGTGATATATTTGGATTAAGAATCTGTGGAAATGAATCTTTGCTTTGTTGGGATAGTGAAAGCTGGTCAGCTAAGTCTGAAAATCAACTGTGATCAACAGGAGACCAGTGTCACTGAGGTGAAATTCTTTAGGATGTGTTTCTTGAGCATCAGTACACAGAAGCTGTGGTCCAGCTGGCAGCTACACTTGGTCATGTGTAAGTATCTCCCATGTGGTATTGGTTTGGGTGGCGGGAAGGGGTCATAAGGAACTGCTGAGGCTGGGCAAGCTAAAAGTCTCTGAAGCAAGGCCAGAAGGCCATTAAAGAAGATGCAGCCTCAGATGCAGTGGAGACCCCAGCCTATTAGAGATGCCAGGACTGTAGGGTGGCCAACCACTAAGGACAAAACAAGCAGCTTTTATGAACCTGTAATTCTATGATAAGCAAAACTATATTTTATATTTGGAAAATGTCAGGGTTTTTTTTTTTCACTCAAATAGGTCTTGCAGAATTTATTAGTGTCACATTTGCACTTTGGGAGTTGACACATGACTGCTTTGTGAGGAGCACCAGCAGGTGCTGTCCAACTAATTCCAACAGGTAGAAACCATCACAGCACATCTAAAACAATCTGGAAAGGTTAAATATACACAGAGATAAAAGGAAAAAGTAATATAATACTAGAGACAAAATGAAATTAAAAATCTATGCAGTTAATGTAAAAGAAACCATGGCAGGGAACAGAAAAGCAGTACAAGATAAACTCAAATGCATGGAAGTGATGATATGTTACAAATCCAATCACACAGTTGGAAAGGCAGGGTTTTAGACCGCTTTTGAAAGTAAGAAATGGCTTAAGACTACAGCTACAAGATGGTGTCTGCTGAATTTCTTAGAAATTATCAGTGTCTAGTCATCAGTGGAAGTTCATCAAAGAGCAGCACCTTCTTTAAATGAACTGTGCAAGCCAAAAATCCAGCTCTCGGCATGCTGCAGTCTCATTGGAATCTCACTCTGGTTCGGGGGGGGGGGGGGGCTTGGGAGACTGTCATCCAGCTCCCAAGTAAATACACACATAGGCTTACTCTTACTTATGCATGTCCTGCCTTAGCTTGGCTTGTTTCTTGACATCTTTTCTAAACTTAAATTGTGCCTCTGCCTTTTGCCTTTGGGCTTTTTCCTTTTCTTCTGTAATCTTTCGCTCTTACTCTTGGCTGGCTGGGTAGCTGGGTAGCTGGCCCCTGTCCTCTCTCTCATTCTCTGGCCCCACCTAGCCTTTCTTCTGCCTCACTGTTGGCTGTTGAGTTTTTGTATTAGACCAACAGGTGTTTTCGACAGGAACAGTAACAGCTTCACAGAGCTAAACAAACATGACAAAGACAAGAGTAACACACCTTAAAATAATATTCCACAGCATCTCCCCTTAGCTCTCCCAGTCCTTAATCTCCAGCAAAAGCATTCTGACAGAGAGTGTAGATGACAGAGCTTCCTGCAAGGATTTTGGTAGAGAGCAATATAGATGGACTCTTCATATTCTGGCAACAGTTAGGAGTTGGCTGGAAGAAAACGTCTCTGTTGCATATTTCAACCACATACAGGTGTGGTCTTGCAGATAACTTTCTCCTACTGTGCTGAATCTTCTAAAGGAGTATGTCAGATATGATGTGCTTACTAACCTTTGATTTCATTGGGGAAATGTAATAAGCACAAGTAACAAATTATAACTCTGTTCAAAAACTTTTCTGCCTCTTATGAAATGGCCTTTGGAATAATTATACTTTCAATGAATCTCAGTCAGCTAGCTGCCCATTGCTGTGGGAAGATGCCTGATAAAACAGTTTTAATGCATGGATTGCTTATTTTGCTCAGCCTTGGAGCTCCTCAGCCATGGTCAGTAGGTTCCCTAGCTTCTGTGCCTGTGGCAAAGCAGGATACCATGCTGTGGCATGATGTGGTGTCGAGGAGCAAAGCAGCTCACTTCGTGACAGCCACTCAGTGAGAGAAGATGGACCAGGGTTCCCACAGTAATTCTTCACCTCACATTCTAGATGAATTTAAAAACAAAATACAAAAAAACAATTTAAAAATTTATACAATTGAGGAGATTATGAGCTAAGCACTGGAATGTCTGTTTCTTAAACACAGTGTGAAAAAAATAAATCATAAAGAAAAATAATTATAAATTTAAATATATTGCAATTAATATCCCTGCAAAGTAGAAGATAACTTCCACAAAATAAAAAGTGTGTCAAGTACTATGTGTAGACACATGCAGATTGTATAACCAGACAAGGTTCATACCTAACTACATCTTAAAAATTCTTACAGACCAGAGTTGGAGAGATGGCTCAGTAGTTAAGAGCACTGGCTGTTTTTGAAAGAGGACACAGCATTTGACTCCCAGCACCCACTTAACAGATCACAAGTATCTGTAACTCCATTCCCAGGGGGATCCAGTGTTACATATGTTCACAGGCAGAAGTCACAAACATGGTGCACAGACATAGTTCAGGCAAAACACCCATACATTTAAAAAGTAAATAAATAAAACAAAAACAAATCTTAAAAAATATTTCTACAGATAAATAAGATTTAAAACTCCAACCCAATGAAATGGGAAAACAGTGTGAACAGGAAATGAAGAGGGGCAACCGCTAACCCAGTGTGTGAAAAACATCTCCTGATCGTTAGTGTCTGTGTGATACCAATTACAAGGGCAATGGGATGCCATGTCTCATTCATCAGATTGATAAAAATTTAAAGTTGTGACAATGGCAAGTGTTGGCAAGGACCTGAGACGTTGTTGGTACTTGCAAATTCTGGTGGGAAGGTACTTGATTCCACTAGTCTAGAGACAATTTGATTTTCCCCAGATACTCTAAAACTGCCCAGACTCTAGGTGGTGTTCTAGAGAAACTCTAACAACACATAAAAGTAAATGTAAAATATATATATATTTGGGGCTGGATAAATGGCTAAGTTGACAAGGCTAAGGCACAAGCATGAAGACTCGAGTTTAGATATCCAGCTAAGGATTCTAAGGGTGGCAGCAGACAGCTACAATCCCAGCACTTAGCAGATAGACATGAGCAGGTGCCTGGAGCCCTCTGGTCAGCCAATCTGATCAAGATTCACTGAGAGAACATGCCTCCAAACATAAGGTAAAGAGATAGTGAGGAAATTACTGACTTTGATCTCTGGCCTGTCTATACATGTGCATACATATGAACGTGTAAATGATACGTTCATAGATACATATGAGAGAAAGGGTTGTGGAAAAGAGATTTATTGTAGGTTTTTTGGGGGGCGTACTTAAAAATTTAGAAATGGTTTCAATATCAATAAAATGGACAAACTGTGTTATGTTATATATGAAAGAGTATTCAGCACTTAAAATGATAGTGTGAGAGCAGTGTATATAAGTGTCAACAAAATACAAACAGCACAATGACACAGACCAAGCTTGCACCACCATACAAAGCCTTGAAGTGTGGGCAGTTTTTTCTACTGAAGTCTAGGCATGCATACAAGTTTGCAAATGTATACAATGAGCAAGAAAATTCAAAATGCTAGTTAACTCTCAGAAGAGGAAGAGAAGACTGGGACTGAGGTCTCCAGCTGGCCCTGTCATTTTGACTCTTCATTTCTCAAAAAGAAAATAAAACTTTCCATAGAATTTCTCAACATATGAAATAATTCACTGCGGTTTTAAAAGCACAGAAGAGAAAGGGTCACGGTCTCAACACTGGCCATCTCTAGGCATATGAGTTTACTAGACTTGTTTTTCTGCATCGTGATTTTTTTTCTTGATTCTCTTTTGTTGTTCAGAAAAGGCGAATTGCTTTTACTTTTTTTCTGAAAGTGAGTGGTTAGCATACATCCCTTTAGCAATAACAAGAAATGAGAATCAATACAATTGGATTTATTTTCTCCATTCATCATTTAGATTTGGTGGAAACTGATTTGGGGGACTGTGAAGATAGGAATCGCATAAAGGTCCTGACATGTGTGGACCTGACCTCACCCATGGTACTTTCCAGGGTTTAGATGGGAACCAGTTTCTGGCTGTCACCACCTCAGAAGAAGTGAGAGGTGTTGCTCCAGGCAGCCTTCAGCACGGCATCAGCCGAAAGTCCCTGCCCAACCATGCAATGGTTTCTGAAACTCATCAGATCAGCAGCTTTTCATGAAACCATGAGTCATCCCCATAGTGAGGATTTCCAGGAGCCAAGGAGTGTCTTGAAGTGCTGGCTTCACCAGATATTCTGGCACTGCCAACCCCAAGTGCCACAGCTGGCCCAGGGCCAGCGGTCACAAGGTCACCAACAGCCAAAATTTCCCTATGCTTCAGGTGCACAAGTAATGCTATCTAATTAAAATTCCAACTAGTTGTTTTTTAGAAACTAGATCATTGAAAATTTATATTGACTTGCAAATGTCACAGACATTAATCCTAGAGCATTTTTAAAACCAATAATGAAAAATTTGGTATTGGATCAGAAACAAAGTAGCCAACAAAATAGAAGTTGACAGCAGACGAGAAAAGATTAGCAGATGACAATAAATAGACTGGTTGCAGATTCGCTAAGGGCAGCATTTGGTCAACAAAGGACACTGGGAAGTTGGGAAACTATAAGATGAAGAAACTTGGCTGCCTTTCTAATGATGCAAACAAGGACAGGCAGAAGACATAGTTATCACGAGCCATAAGGAGAAGGCAAATAGAAGAAATCATAAAATACCACTATGACTTCTGAGTTTTACCCTGTGAGAGAATGAGGGGAAGGAAGGGAGGGAGGGAGGGAGGGAGGGAGGGAGGGACAGAGGGAGGGACAGAGGGAGGGAGGGGCTGAGGGAGGGACAGAGGGAGGGAGGGACAGAGGGAAGGAGAAAAGAAAGAAACACACATCTTACATTCTGAGGAGTCAAAACCCAGTGATTCCACGCAGCTGGCTATACTTCCCAGATGAATTCTTTACAAACACAAGAAGAGACTGTGTATAAAAGTGTTCACTCTAATGTATGCAGTGCAAGCAACATTCCTATTGGAGAAGAGACAGGTGACAGGAGCGGTAGCCTTGGGGAACTATGTGGCTATCAGCACAGTGGACTAGCTGTAAACAGCAGTGTGCAGGGAGCTGCACAAAAATCTCTATGGGAAAAGTAAATTGATTGAGATGTATAGTTAAACACAGTTTGTATGTAATTGAAATGAAGCAATGGACAGAAATATACGTTTAAATGACATATTAAATGAAAACTCTAGCTGAAGGCTGGGCATGGTGGTATACACCTCTAATCTAATACATGGAAGGGTGACGCAAGAGAATTCCAAATTCCAGGCCATCATGGGCTATATGGTAAGACCCTATATCAAAAATATGTAAATAAATACATGATAAATAAATAATTTTTAAAAGACATGTGAGTCATAAGTAGAAACACATATAGCTCATAAACATTGGTGTAGATATGGTAGTGGGTTAAAAATATAACACATATGCAAACAAAAAACAGAATATGTTAGGAACCAAATAAAATATACCCCAGAAACTGCAGAGTGGGATGAGATGCCGATGAGCGGGTTCTTGTCCTCTATGTGTCATTGTTTTGTTTAGAAGAGGATGCTACAAATGCCAATGAACTCCTACCTGTCCTAAGTTATGTGCGTGGTTTATGACGAAGCAGACACAGCTGGTGTCTAGGTGCTTTTGTTAAGGCTGCCCATGGTCTAGTAAACATAAAATGTGCAGGGACCAAAACCTCCCTTATATTCTCAAGATTGAGCTCCCACGGTTCTTCTAAGACGGTACTAGCAGAACAACCCCTTTGGTGAAAATCTGAGCAGCGGTCTGAGGCATCCTGTCACACAGAAATGAGAGGAATGGATGGAAAAACTTTGAGTATCACATGCACTGCAATGTCCACAAAGAACTTTGACTGTCAGGATCGGTAATGAAGGAGGACCATGAGGACACATCCGATACAGGCATTATTAAGAAGACATTGTGTACACGCCCAGAGGGCCTGGTTTCATGATGAACCTCTACAAGAACGTGCACCAAGAGAAATGAGCATGTTCTCTGTACTCTCGTTTCCCCTCTTACTCCTGAGTTTCTCCCGTTTACTCCCTTCTCCTGACTTATGTGGTGGAAACAGTGGCCTGAAGGTAAAGAAACCACCAAGTGATCTATTCTTCCCACTTGCTAATGTTACAGCCATTGAAATGACATTGGAAAAGAGAAAGACTGGACGTGCAGAGTGTGCAGCTGGGGGAGGAGGGATGTGAGCTGTCCTGGAGCATAGTGAATAAGAGCTGACTCCCCATGGAGAACTGTTGGGTTGATAAGCCTGGTGTTTTATGTCTTCCTCACTGCAAAATGGTTAATTAAATAGATTCCGTACTTCTGCCAGTCCATTGGGAATTCAGAATACTTGTTGCTTACAATAGTATGTCAACACATGGAGAAAAATAGAAGATACATTATGTAAATGTGTGTGTGCGTGTATGTCTGCGTATGTGTGTGTGCACTAGTTCCTGTGGGGGGTTATAAAGATACAATGAGTAATCTTGGCGTAAGACCACTAATTTCATTTCTTCAAAAATGCCATTGATTATAAGACCTTCATATTCTATGTTTCACTAAGTAAGAAGAAATGCAGTCAATGCAAGGATCTTTTCAAAAGAAATTACTTCACAGTCAGTAGCCTGGCAAACCTGAGTTGACATTCCAGCTTAGTCTTTTAACTGAGTGACTACTGACAAGTGAACTGACTCCGGTAAGCCTCAGTGCCAGCCTTTCTGTTATCAGAGCAGTAACTGAGCCTGCTGACTTCAGCAGAAATGAAGTGAATACAAAGTGGTTTGGGGTGGTTTTTAGCGCATACCAATTAACATTACTTAAATAGATATTTTAGTATTAACTAAAATCTATAATAATGTGGATGTTGCTTGTGGTCTAGTATGGCAGAAAAATAAGATCCAAAATTGCACAATAACTTAATTTGAATTATATTTTCAAAACAACATACAAAAGAATTTGCAAAAGAAACACTTAACTCTACATTCAGGGATCCTGTAGCTGAAGACTGACAAACTACAGACTGAAAATGTTTTGCAAGAGCAACGCTTGTACTAAGCATGAACAGACATTTTACTTGTAGTATTTCTTGAAGAACAGTGTAACAGCTATGTACTTGGTGTTTCACTGTATTAGGAAGGATAAGTCATAGAGAGGTGTATTTAATCGCATAAAAGAATATGCAACTGTTATCCCAATTTACAAAGAAATTTGAGAGTCTTGTATACAAAGGGTTTCTGTAACCAGTCTCCATGGACACCATAGATAAATGTAGGGTAAAATTTTATCACATCTGTTAGCACATACACCATATACTTGGAAGAGAGATGAACAGGTTTTTTTTTTTTTTTTTCCTCTCTTAAATACTCATTTTTCTGGCTTTATAGGCTCTCTAAATTTTAATGAGAAAAGTGTCTTATTTTTGAGATTGGCTTCTAGATGTTTATTTCACACCCAAGCACCACCACTGAGTAAGTAAATGCATGTGTTTACTGTACAGTTAGTAAAGGTGCCCACATAGCACCTCCTCTACCATTTCTTGTTTCCCCCAGGAGACTTGTCCCAGCAGAGACTTCAGCACTATGGTCTAATGCTTCTCTTCTGGTCATGGAGACAGCATCCTAGAGAAGTCTATTCTTTGGCTCAGGTATTTCTCACCAATACATTTATATGCTAAAATCCCAAGATGGAAGTTTAGGGGGCCAATATATAGAAGACTTGGAAAGAGAATTCTTCCCCCAGCTACTTGGTTTTTGGTGGCCAAGAGATTGTAAGATTAACAGCATAGTTCCATATCTTAATCACATGTCAAGATTCCAGATTTTCCCACATAGTCATATTATTGAATAATCTGTGTTGGTCAGCAGTGTTCCAAACTTACTCATATCTTCCAAGTCCAAACTCATTCTCTCTCTTTTATTTTTTAATGCTAGGAGCCTGACTTTCATCAGATTCTAAATCAGTTAGTTGATTGTCTATGATGTCCCCAAACAGAAAGGAGACATCTCTCTTGCTAAAAGACTTCCCTCATTTCCCTAATGATGCTGACGGTGGCATCACAGGTGGCTGACACATGAACTATTTTTGGTAGACATGTGCCAAGAAGCAGATTCTATGGAGACCAGCTGGACAAGCTAAGTGGTCAGTTCTGTGTCATGCCCAGGCACTGGAAAGCCACTAGGAATGAGTGGTATGTGACTCACCTGGCTGTGTCACCATGTGTTGACAGGGATCAAAGCCACATTTTTCTTAAGCCTGAAGATTCAAAGAGGAAACCATGTCAGAAACTAATTAGAAACTCCTATGATTCCTCAAATTACATTTAAAAAGTGGCAGGATAGTGGCCTGAAGATGGTGATACTTTAGCCCTAAAACCCAAAGAATAGCATTAGCCACATGTACTCCAGTGTGTGAGTAGTTTACAGAGATATTTAGCAACAAAATGGCCAAGAGAGAAGATTATTGTGTCCTCACGTGTGGACAAAGGGAGAACTGGGAGGCTGCCTAGGGGTAAACTTTTGAAGGGCTAGTGATGTGGTCACACAGGACTGGGTTTCAGCTAACCAATATCTGCTATGTCATGGCAGGGAGATTTTGGTTGAGTCTCACCATCCCTAAACCACCATTTTTTAATTATCTGTGAAGTGGTGACAATAACCATAAGGTGTTGAACAATCAAGGCAATTCATAAGGTTCCCTTGACATGGAACTGGTCCTCCATAGCACTGCCTTTTCTATTTCTGTGGCATAGGAAGATTCAGGTACCACTGTTCTGCAATCTCCCACATCAGTGGCAGATGATAAACAACCTCTGTCTGAAAGTGGAGGAAAAGAACTCGGGTCTGGTTTTCTGATCTTAAATATGATACTTTGCAGAGGAAGAGAGATGGCTTAGCTGGCCAAGTGCTTGCTTCAAAAGCTGAGAACTTAATTTCAATCACTAAAGCTCATACTTTAACAAGCCAGTAGTGGTAGCATTGACCTGTTATCCTGGGCAAGGGAAGCAGAGACAAGAGGATCCCTGGCAGCCAGTCTAGCCAAGGCTATAAGGTTTAGGTTTAGTGATACCCTGTTTTAAAAACTAAGGTTGAAACAGCTGAGAGAGGAGTTGACATTGACTTCTGACCTGTGCGCATACACACACACACACACACATGCTTGGTTTTATATATGTGTGTGTACGCACACATATATACATGCATTTTCTAAATATTCCCTTTCCTTTCTTGCCAATCAGTGTCAGCTGGGGTCAGAGGAAATTCATCGGAGAAGGGCTGGACAGGAGCAGAAGTTCTCCACAACAAAAGAGAAGAAAACTCAACAGAAAGAGATCACAGAGAATCCCTCAGGGTGGATGCCATCCTCTCCCTAGCCAGAGAAGCTGGTGAAGGCAGTCGGTAGGAGGGGCCTGCTCGGCACCATTGCACGTGGGTGCTCAACCATCTTCACGGGTGACCCAACACCGTGTCATTGTCACAGTAATAATGGTAACTCCCACTCACTGGTTACTTCTTAAGTAAGCAGTCACCAATCACATCCTCCTTCTTCATAGGGTTGCTGGGAAGCCTCACTAGAGTGATGATGTAGACTCTCAGCAGAGTGCCTGCCGATATGTGGAAGTGTTCATGGTGGCTGTCAGGGCTGCTGCTATGTGTTCTTACCTCCGTAACCACTTTGTGAAATGGTCATTACTAGAATCTCCTACTCCCCAATGAGGATGACCCAAGGCTTAGGGGGTTAGAGAAATTGGCTGTGGTCTGGGAAAAACATCTAGAAATCAGTCAAAACTTTACTGTAATCTAGATATGTCTGAATCCAAAGTTGGTACCCAGCCATTAGGATTCCAGCTGGGTCGCCTGTCTGGTGATGAAGCTGTTAGATGGTGAGTCTCCTCCTCAGTGTGTTTCTGTTTCTCCTGCTTCACCATTTCACAGGGACCCAAACTCTGAGGCTGAGCCTAGTGAAAGAGAAAAGCTGCCATTTTGTACCATGGCCTTTCCCCTGAGATGGGCACATGGATGGCTTAGGGAGGGCGGAGCTGAAGTGGAACTTGAGAATGGAAGTCTTGGACATTACCACAACACTGGGTTAGAATAGTCTGGTTTTTCCAACTTGATACATCTTGGCTTTGCTTTGAAATTCTTTGTCCAGATTAAATTTTCCAAATAGAAAACCAGTTAAAGTAGAGTCAATAAATGAGTGGGCAGTACAGAGTCTTGTCTTTTCCAAGGAACCCTCTCATGAACATCATCTCTTCACTCAAGAGGTGACAATGCAGTTAGAGTCTTAGGGACCATGCCATTTATGCACAGTTGGAAACAATGTGAGTGGTGGAATGTGCGGGGACTTTGAAACTCACACACCTAGATTTAGGTCTCACCTCTGCTTAGAAAGTATGAGGTCTGAAGAAGAAGAAAGTGGACTGTGATATAAACCTGAGGACGAAACAAGTGCAATAGATTAGTATAGCTTCCAACAGTCTACGACTCACAGAAGATTCAAAAACCACCACGTACACACACACAGAGGCACACACACACAAACACACACAGAGGCACACACACACAGACACAGGCACACACACATACACTGTCTCTCTCACACACACACAGTAGAAAAAAAAAATGTGGTTTAGTACTTACAGGTATCCAGTGCACATGACCACATATGTATACACTCAAATACACACAGTTCCAAGCTCTTCCAAGTATGAGCAGTCCTGACTCAGTTTTGATCACAGCAAGATGAACCTAGCAGCTTCTCAGAGGAGCCAGGCTTTGCCTAAGGCCTTAGACTCTGATCCTCCAAGACCTGGTTTGACCTTGAATTTCATTAGCAGCCTCTTCCTTAATAGTCCCAGTCTGTGCCCTAACAGGACTGGAGTGGAGCTCACTTGCTGTAGCATGAGTTCCCCACACCCTGAACCTAATCTCCAGAGAGAAATGTGGAGATAACAATGGAATAATTTTGAAGTGACACTTTTCCTCAGGGGCTCAGGTGGAAGATTTCTTTGCTGATGTGTTGCAATGTATAGATAAAATAGCCCAAAGGGGACACAAATGTCCTGTGACTTCTGGATATGCAATAGGGCCAGGATTAGTATCTCTTAAGGAAGAAAGGTCCAGTGTTAGCTAGTATAGAAGGGCCAACCCTAGTCTAAGAAGCCAGGAGTAACCTCCTGTGTCACTTGGCTGATGGCAGAATATTCGGAGAATAGATCTGGGAGGCATCATGACCAAGAAAGTTCAAATGGCATTCCCAAATACCAAATGTGCATAGTAACAAATATTGAGTTTTCCAACAGTTAAGGTATGTGAGAGTTATTTATTGGGATGGGTCTTGCTCAGGGCTTCCCATAAAACTATAGCCACTGTTACAACTATCTTACAAATTGGTTGAGCTGGAATATCCCATTTCACTGACATGGCCATTGCTGGGAGACCTCAGTTTCTTCCCTTGTGGAAGCCATCATTAGGTTAATATGCATGTCAGTAAGTCTCCCTCGAGTAACTCATCTGAGGGAAGCAGAGGAAAAAGATAAAGGAGGAAGCCCCCTTGTCTTCTAAGCCTAGTGTTTAGAATCTAGCTATGTACCATGATACTGCCTCATTATGTTGGTCCTACAGATTGAACCTAGCACATTGCATAAGGAAGCTGTGGGAAAGAGGTTACCATAAAGCATGGAGAGATGATCTTAGATGCAGGACCACAGGGGGATACAATCTTCTGTCCTGAAACAGTGAACCAGACAGCAGCCCTTCCAACATAGATATTCAGAGACTTCACCATTCTGAGTCTTGTGAGACAGATCCATCAGGAAAGTGTTTGCCTGTCAAGCATGGCTTTGATGTCCATGTTTGGAAATAAAACAATCAACTGGCCATGATGACACATTCCTGTATCTCAGTTCTGGGAAACAAGAGAAAGGTGGTCCCTGGGGCTCACTTGCCGGGCAGCCTACTCTATGTGGTGAGTATTAAGAGACCTTATATAAAACAATATGCATTGCATTCAAGGTTGTCTATGATCTCCACATGCATGCACACCTATACATACTTGAACACACACATGTACTTGTTCACACACACAAAGAAAAGAAAACATTCCATTTTCTTTTTAAATGAAGTCTAGTGAAAATCTGGCTGTCACTTCCTTAGCTGTGTACTCATTTTACAGCAGGCCACACTTACACACCATAACCCTTGGGCTCCAGGCATCTTGAGACAATCAGGTTTTGTTCGCTGCTTTATTATCACAGTCTCAACACCTAGGACAATAGGTATATGGACTGTGAGAATAGATAGAGATTCTCTACAGACAGTCACTGATGAAACTTGTAATTAAATCCTCAAAGTAACCATGTAAAGTTAAGTGCTATCACCGACTGCAGATGAGGACCACAGAGCTGCAGTGGCTTGCCCAAATACATGATGATAATTGGTGGACTTGCCGGATTTGGAATGCAGCTCTGTATAGTTTCAAAACCTGTGATGTCCTTGTCTCAGCATCCTCGCTGATGCAAAACACACAGAGAAACTGAGGTTTTCCCCAAAGTCTAGCACTTCATATGTACAGTAAATATGTCACAGTCCTGTAACTTGTTTTGAAGTATCTAAAATGAGATAATGGAGTCAATGATAATAATAATAAATAATAGAATAAATAGCTAAAGATGAGCAGCATAGCCTGGAAGAAAGGTCCTGTATCTTCAAGCCCATGCAAGCACACATGCCCACACATATTTTCAGAATACTTACTCTGCATGAGAGATTTATGTGGACAGATAACTTGGTTAATATTAAACAGTTTCAAGTTTTTCCCAGCCCTCCACCTATGAATGATTGCTTTGATTTGGGTCACTGAACTGTTTCCTGGGACTGATATTTGGAGAAGAATTCTTCCATCACCCAAAGAATCCTGCAGCAGAGGTTAGAATCAAAATAGAAGACAGGAAAAAAGACAAGCAAGGGTTAGTGGGAGAGATTCTAGGAGAGGAGGGGAGGAAGGGAGTATGAGTTAAAAGCAGCAGCCACAGTTGTGAGGGAAATGGATAGAAGACCAAACGTTTTCCAACTTGCCGAGGATGTTGAACCTTTGAGGTGAGGTGTGAGGAACACAATTTGTAAGCTTTTTGTGGGCTTGAGGAGATTGGATGCTTGATAGACAAACCTAAGGACCCAAGTTTGAATCCTAAGCACCACATAAAAAGCAAGGTCTAGTTGCAAGTGCCTGTAGCCCCAGCATTGGGGTGGATGGGGATGGTAGAGACAGAGTCTGAGAGTTCATGGGACAGCCGTCCTAGCTGAAATGACAACTTCTTGTTCATTGAGAGGCCATCTTAAGGTAATAAGGCAGAAAGTAATAGAAGAAGGTGCTGCACACACAACTCACACACACACAAGACAAGGAGTAATAGATGATGCATACACCACACACACGTACAGACACACACACACCAGGAAGTAGTAGAAGGCACTACATACAACATACGTACACATGCCCCTTATTTTCAAGTCACTTCTGGAGTTCTGAACAATCTTCTTTAATTAATAAAATACTGAGCCTAGGCCACATAGAATATAGTTTGGAGAATTACACGTGAAAACTCCATAGGAAGTATGTCATAGAAGATGGTGCAAATGCTGTACTAAGAGTTTTAATGTAGAAGTTCACTGTGTGTGGTCCAGAGAAAGCGCTACAAAAGACTTTTGGTTTCCAATGTGAACTTATTAAGCATTTTGGTAAACAAAAAAATGAAGAAAAAATAAAATGTTATAGATCAAAACATTATCAGATTGAGCCCCCCAAACATTTACCAGAGACTATTAGAGTAGTCTGATTGAGAGAGAAAACAAAAGGAATCCCATCACATTGGTGCCTACAACATCCACAAAGATCAACTGTGAGCCTTACAACTTGGAAGCTTAGAGTTCGTCAGCTGGAGGTCCCAAAAGAAATTCCCACTGAAGATATTTTTATAAATATATAAGTATAAGTATCAACACGTATAAAATATAAGTATAAATAATAGTAATGACTGCTGGAAGTGATTTGCCTCCTAGCTCTTTACAATGTTTTCACTTTTTATCTATTTTTTAAATTCTCCTTTCTCCTTGCCACAGAGCCAGACAGTCAGCCTGGCACAGGGCAGAGGGTGTTAGAGGATATTTGATATAAACATTCTTGAATCTGAGACAAAAGAGGGTCTTCTTCCTCTAAGAGTTTACTTTAAATAAGTTTAAACAACACAGAGCAATTTACCAGCATAATGTATATCATAAAGATAAGAAGAAAAAGAACACAGGTAAAGTGAACATATCCTACAAACCAGTAATACTCACCTCTGTCCCCTCCTCTGGCCCAAAATTTGTAGATCCCAGTTGTTACAAACTCAGGGTACTTGGAGAGTATATTTTGGATGATATAGCAATTTGGATATCCCATGTCTTAGATAATTTGTGCATCTGATATAAAAATTGAACAAGATGTAAATAACGGGAAGATAATCCATGGTTATGAGCTTGAAAATTAATATTATAAGTTGTTGATACTAATCAAAGCAATCAGAGGCTCATTGCAATCCCTGTGAAATTTTCAGCAACACTTTTATAAAAATAACAGAAAAGCTATCGCAGATGTCACATGGTAACATAAAAGGGGTCTAAAAAGACAACTGTAAACAAAGCAAACACATCCAGGACACTGAGCTGTCAAACTTGAAAATAAACTGCAAAATGAAGTGATCCAAACAGCATCACGGTGACATTAAAACAGATGGACAGAAAGAGGCATGCAAAGGGAACAGAGAAACAGATGATGGTCAACAAGGATTCCAAGAGCACATGGTGAGGAAAAGGCCCTGTTGAGTAACCGGTGCTGGGGACTGGGATGTCCACACACAGAAGAAGCTGGCTAGGCGCTCACTGGTGGAGCACTCGGTGCAAAATCAGTTTGAAGGAGACTGAAGATTTAAACACCAGGCCTGGACTAGAAAAGTCCTCAGAGATCTCAGAAATGATCTTTATGGGACCTCAAAACACAGGTAACAAACGCAAAAATAGGCAAATAGAAGAATTCTTTCACACAGAAAACCTCCACTCAGTGTAGTAAAGAGGTTTCTGGCCCAGACTTTTGGGCCTGACCTCAAGGTTTAGACCCGCAGACCCACAGAGACACACAGATGCTTACGTTATAACTTGCTAACTCTTTACCCTTAATCTAACCCATGACTCTTATCCTGTTCAGCCATGGGGCTCGGTACTTTTTCTTGGAGCAGCATAGTTGTCCTCTGCATCTTCTGGCTTGTCTAGCAACTCTGGAGTCTCTGGGGCATTTCTACTTTGTTCTTCCTGTTCCCAGCATTTTTTTCTTAGTCTGGTAGCCCCGCCCACACTTCCTGTCTGCCTTTGGCCAATCAGCGCTTTTTATTAAACTCATAGGCAGGACAATTATTTACAATGTAACATCATAAATCCACTACAACACAGTAAAAGAAACAGATACAAGAATAAAAAGATAATGTATGGAATGAGACTAAACATTTGAAGATGATATGCCTGATAAAGGGTTACTATCCAGAATATGTAAGGAACTCAAACAGGTCAATAGAAAATCAGCACAGTTTTTAAATACTTTTTTTTTCAAGAGAGGACATACAAAGAGCCAACACATTTATGAATGAATGCTCAAGCCCGGGGATCATCAGGGAAATGCATATTAAAACAAAGAGACTTCACCTCACCCCTGTCAGAATGGCTGTTATCAAAAAGAGGGGTGGAAGCCAGGAGTGTTGCGCACATTCTAGTTGTTATTAAATAAAAACTCAGAGCCAGATATTGGGGGAAATCTGGAATATCAGAGAGAGGAAACAGACCACAGTCAAATCTCACCCAGCTGTCTTCCAGCTTCCTCAGCTGCTCCTTGTAGCTTCTACAGAGTGATCTCTGTCTTCTTAGGCCTGCCTTAAACACCCTCTTCACCCAGTTGTCTCACCTTGGATTCAACTCTGAATTATAATCCTAGAGTTAGGATTAAAGGCGTGGGCTACTACTATTTGGTAGTTAGGCCTTGAACCCATAGAAACACAGAAAGATCTCTGTCTCTGGAGTTATGAGATTAAAGGCCTAGGTCACCACTTCCTGTCTTTCCTGTGCTGGGATTAAATGCATGATTTTCCACTCTCTGATCCTCCTGGATTGACTGTGGGTGGATCTGTTCTCTGATATTCCAGACTGATTTTATTGAATATATATCACCACATATCCCCTTTTGTGTCAAAAATAAAAAAGGTTATAACTAACATAAGAAAAACCATATACAAAGATACAATAATTATATACAATATATACAAGCAATAATTACGTGAGTAATGTCCAGTCTGGTAACAATTGACAGATTCAAAAAAAATTCCATTATTTATCCTATATTGAAAACTCTGTCTCAAAAAAAAATGAAATATATCATCACTACAGAGGAACATGAATTAGTAAAGCAGTCATGGAAAATAGTACAGAGGTTGCTCAAAAAATAAAAATTAGGACTGCATGTGACCCAGCAATTCAGCCACAGGGTGTACATTAAAGGGATGTGAAGTCAGAGTATCAAAATCTATCTCTACTTATAGATATAGTATAATATACACTATACACAGCAGTTCCATATTCACAAGAATCAAGATTTATTGTCCATATGTGTGTGAGTGAATTTTTTAATGCAATGTGTATACTCACACACACACACACACACACACACACACACACACACAATGGAATACTCTTCAGTTTCTTAAAAATATCTATGGCAATAAAATTGAGACCAAAGGGGTTTATAGTAAATGAAGTGAGTCAGACACACAGAAAGACAAGTCCACATCATCTCATTCAATTGTGAAATCTAAAAACATCAAACTCTTGGAAGCAGAGAGGGGTTTCTAGAGGCTAGAGAGAGGGATGGAGTAAAGTTTCTATAGTATATTGAAAAATAACAAAATATGAAGAAAATATGGTAGCATTTTAAAATAATAATAACTTATAACTTTGGTCACTGTTCCTTTTCAGAGACATTGATTTAAAAAATAATCTGAGAAATAAGAAGTTGTAGCATTCTCAGCCTTAAATGGGACACCTATATTACACCCTCTTATTCCACGGCTCAGGGATCTCTGTAGAAGAGAGAGCAATAGTCCAAGGTAGTGGATGATTACAGTAAAAGTGTTTAGACACAATAGGGAAGCTGCACACATAAATTCATAGCTGATGGGATGTCATGCACAAGAGAAAGCCTGAAAAAAATCCCAGCGGGAGGGGAGAAGTAGTTAGAAATCTACTACTGTTGGATTTTTTTTTTTTCTAGCCCCATGTTGGAACATGAAAGGAAATTCCACTCAATGAGCAGGAGATGCATTTGCAGACCATGCAGAGTAAGGAGAAGCAAAAGGAATCTACTCAAAAGCTTGAAAGGAAAATAACTGTTAGATAAAGTTTACGTAAAGGAGCAAGCAAATCTTTTTCCAAGAAAAGGAAGAGCTGAAGAAGTAGATCACCTGCAGAGAGGTCTACAGTAAGTCTTTAAAGAGGTTCATATTCATTCAAATGAATGAGGACTAAACCTTCATGAAAACACGCGAAAGAATAAAACTCACTGACAAAGCAGACATATGAATGGGGAAATGGAAACATCACTCCAGATCACTGCCAAATGATGAAGACAGAGACAAAGGAAAGCGTGCATTCAACCTCTACGATATGGACAAAAGGAAAAAAGTTCTCTTTTTACCACTGTTATTCAACACAGGACTGGTAGTCCTGAACAGAGCAATTAGACAAGAAAAAGGACTAAAGGATTCCAGACACAACAGGAAGAAGTAAAATCATCCCTGTGTGTATATGGCATAATTTTATACACAGGAAATATGAAGACTACACCGAAGATGTGAGAACTGATAAAGTCAATAAAATTGTGGTGCACAAAACTGTGCAAAAAAAAAAAAATCTGCGACAGGATTTTATTTTTAACCAGCTGCAGTAGTAGGTTTCTTAATGGAGTTTTCAGACAACATGGGGTTTTGGTGATTCATCCACTTTTTGTCTCCGTTCTTCTGACCCCGTCTTGTACCATTCCCCTCTCGGCAGCCTCTTTTCTACGTTTCTGCTGCCCTCTTCCCCTTTCTTAGCACCTCTTTTTACCACCTTGTGGTTTTCTTTCTAGTTTCAGGGCCCATCTCCACACCAAACCCACTTACATATACATAGTGCACTTTCTATACCGGTGAGGAACTTAGTGCAAAAGAAATCAAGAGAGCAATTCCAGTCACAACCACTCCGAAAAAAAATCTACAAAGAAATGTCATAATGGAATGGAAGGTAGCTACAGTTTAAAATATAAAGTACTGATTTAAAATGAAGAAAAATGCACCAAAAAACTAACATACCAAAACTGAAATAACTAATATTAAAATCTCCATGTGGTCATATGTGATCTGGAGAATCAATATAATTCCCACCAAAATACCAATGGCATTCTTCACAAAAACAGAAAACTCTAAAATTTAAAAATCCCCTGAGATGAGATTTTGCTTTAAAATTATTTTTCTTTCTTGATGATGATTGTTTTCTGAGGGTTCTGTCATCTCAATTCCTGGTAGTACTCTCAAACTTCTCTGGTTGTTTCCATAAGGAATGTTGCATCATAATTGGGAGTAGAAAATTTTAGTGTTATTTAAAATCTGAGGAGTATTGATTCATAGAAACCCACAATTTTATTTATTTTTATGAAAGATAGTGCAACACATGGATAAAGACTTTGGCCTTCAGTTGATGGGAATCTTTTGAAGACCTCATTGCCCAGAGATGGCCTGACCAGAGTTGTATGCTACAATGCTTTGTTGGCAGAATTATGGGGAATGGAATGAATATTCTTGTTGTAGTGGGTTTCTCGGGTCCCGGACGCCAGAGGTCCGGGACCCACAGACCCGCCGCCCGAGACCACTTAGCCACCCAGCCGCCCGGGTCCCCAGAAACGACTCAGACGCTTCTATTAACTTCATGCTGTTTGGCCTATGGCTCAGGCACATTGCTAGCTAGCTCTTACATCTTAAATCAACCCATTTCTATTAATCTGTTGGCCACATGGCCGTGTGGCTCACCCGAGTTCCTTACATGTTGCTCCTTGGGCAGCTGGCTGGATCTGCCTCTAACTCCGCCCTGCTTCTCCTACCTAAACTGATTTCTCCTCCCACTTCTTCTATGGTGCCCGCCATGACCCAAAACAGCTCCTTTATTTAAAGATTGAGATTCACAGCATAAAGAAGGGCATTCCCACATCATATTCTCATATGGGGAAAAAGGGAAGAATGCTGGAAATTATTTCCTATTTCTTCTCTTTGCTTGAAAGAGTACCCCACCCTCAGGTCCCTGGAAATAAAACCTCAGGGAAAAAATTCATTAAAAAGTGTTCCCCCTGCGACTGTGTATTTACAGACAGTTCCTCCTAACAGAAGTGTTAATAGTAAGGTTTTCAAAGACATCTAGACTTTGACATGTTTCTTGTCCCTGACCCTTGACACTCATTGTATGAATTTGGTAATGTGGGATACCACAAATTTCCTGAGCTTATTTTGTTTTCTAGAATTTTTATAACAGGTACACTCACACCATAGTATTACACAGGTCAAAAATAATGTTAGTATCATAGCTAACATTGAATTTTGAGCCAAAATTCAAATACAGCCCATCTGGCCCCAGAGCCTAGTATTTGAATATTACAATTGAAAACTGAGATGTTGATTAAAGCTCCCAAATCAAACATCCCAAGAGATGACTAGAAAGCATCCCCACACAGAGCATCCTGTGATCATTTCAGCAGCATGCTGCTGGCCCATGGGTCTTATCAGATTCAAATCGGTGCACCTGACTCAGGATTAGACTGGACTGGAGTTGGGCTCCCAGTAGGCAGCAGAGTGGAGAGCTTTGTCCATAGACAGACTACTACAGTCAAAATTCTCACAAAGGCTGTCAGTCACATTTATTAATATGACTCCAGGTTTCTCTTACTTTGGATTTGGTCTCAACTTGACCTAGAACTGCACAGTACCCAGTGCCTCACACCATCCTACCAGAGAACTAAATGGCCTCCATTCATCTGCCAGGACAGTCCTTTTCCCCACTCCCTGCTCTGGCCAGCCTCCTTAGTCCTTTTGCAAACTCTTAGCTGCCGGCAAATGCTTCCAGTGATGGCTCATGATAGACTAGCTGCTATCTCAGACATGCCCCTTTTGCATTGGAAAAACTATACTCCCAAAGATCAGACCACATGCTTTCAATTTCTTGCCTCTGAAGTTTTGATTCTATTATGTGCTGTAGGGACTATGTTTACCATAAGCCCTTGTCTCATCTACTTTTATGATACTGTTAGCTAGTACTGTCCATTTTGCAGTCAACAGAGGCCATCTAAAATAAAAGTTAATAAATTTTATTAATTAATAAATTTCAGCTCTGTGGCTAAAAAAATCTAATTATCTTGGATAAGCTTAATCCAGGTCCAACCTTGACCCATTGTTGATATCACTAGGCATGAAGTCCCATTTAAGCACTGCCACTTTGGGGACCCATCAGTCTCAGGAAATGTCAATGTCTTTCATGAGTTTTGAATTTCAAATTATTATTTGTGCTTTAAAAAAGTGTTTATTTTATGTGTATGAGAGTTTTTCTTCCATGTATATATGCATGCAATGTGTGTGTGCCTGATGCCTGTGGAGGTCAGAAGAGGGTGTCAGGTCCCCTAGAACTGGAAGTATAGATAGTTGTGAACTACCATGTGGGTGGTGGGAACTGAATCCATGTCCTCTGCAAGAACAAGTGCCCTTTGCCACTGAGCCATTTCTCCAGCCTCTATTTGTATTTTTGCCAAAAATTCTACATTGAATTTTCAGATGTAAAAGGGCAGTTTCCCCTGGAAATAGTTACGAACATCCAAGTATCCATTGTGTTTCACGAATAAAAGAAATTCAGGACCAGATCTCTGGGAAAGTCAGAGATATTAGAGAGAGTAAACACCACAGTCAGATCTCACCCAGCTGTCTTCCAACTTCCTCAGCCTCTCTCCTCCTGGCTTCTTCCGCCCTTCTGTCTTTCTACATCCGCCTTAAATACTCTCTTCACTCAGTTAAGATGTGGTCCCACCAGATTACTCCCTGTGCTGGGATTAAAGGTGTGAGTTACCACTGTGTGATCCTCCTAGACTGACTGAGCAGATCCCTCTGATCTCTCCAAATGTTTTTATTATATTACAAAATATCAGTAATACAACCAGTGTTGACTGAGTTTGCCTCCAATTTCCTCCCACCTCTACAAGCTACACCACCATGAGAGGTGACTCATTGGTCACTTCAGCTCCACAATCCATTCTAGGACAATGAATCAAAGCCTTCTCCAAGATGTTTGAATCACATGCATTTAGAGGAATATTGGGCTGAATTCAAATTTATTTTCACAAATTCTACCACTTTTCTACTTGAGGTAACTTCAGTGATGCTCTGGCCCAAACTGCCAGTTGGCAAATGGAGAAACTACCATAAGAGAATTTCAGAAACTTCCTTATGTTATCAGTGGAGCCTTGACTAGAACCCAGGACCAATGTCCTGTCTCCTCGTCGTTATATATCACTGATCACAGTGTGGCTGCCCTACCCCACATACACACAGTACTCATTCCAACTTAGAACTCCCTGCTCACTCAAGAGAAACACGAGGTTGAGTGACATAAAATCACTTGCCCAGTCATCCAGATCATAAGTGAAGAGGAAAACCAGAGCTGAGATACTTCTAACTGAAAGGCCTGTGTGTACTGGGCTGTGAACCTGTTTATTCAGCCTGGTGGTTGGAGATTATTCTCCTTCCTAAAGAAAAAAAAAAAAAAAAAGGTCATCAATAGAAGTGGGATGGTAGAGTATCACTGGCTGTCAGGTGATCTCTGGCACTGACCTGCTATACGAGGTTGGAGCAGACACTTGACCTTGTCTTTGGTGTGTGGTGAACTGTGGGAGCCCCTAGCTGTACCCAGCTCAGGGTTGTCATCAATACCTAGTTGGAAGTTGCTGCCTAAGTCAGATGCCTTTTGATATCTTATACTATGAAGCTATGCCGTTCAGTTCTTCCTGCTTTCTCTGCACAAGAAACCTCAGTGGCAAGTCCAGAGTCCTGTAAATGACCCAACCTGAGAGATCGCCTGTTTTCACAGCTCTGGCAGGGATCATCGCCTCTATCTAGTGTGAATGCACACTGTTTATTTTCCTTCTCTTCTTTCTGTTTGCTGTTGGAAAAGTCCATTAGTGTTGAATGACATAACTAAACAGTACAAAGGAGAGCAGTTGATGTGCTAATAATGCTTAAGTAAATACCATTTATTATTGTCACCTTGGAGCCTTCCAGTGAGATGGCACCGTCCCTGGTCCTGGACCTCCTCCTCTTTGGCTCTGTCTTTCACCAACCTGGACAGGCAACTTTGGAGAGAGAAACAATCTTGAAAGGATTGGTGAGCAAGAGGAAGGAAGCATATGCTAAGGAAAGGGGCCACTGGAAGAGTTGCAGACAGCAAGAGGGAGAAGGGTTGGGACACGTGTGCCTGCTCACGTACACACAAGGAGCAGGGGACAAACAAGAGCTGGTGGTTACGGGGAGCATTTCTCAGGGTTCATGTCTGAGGCGTCTTCTTCAGAAGTACGGAAATCTGCAGGGATCGTGGCCTAGTGCTCTAACTCATGCTCTCTAGCTCCTTTTTAATATTTAGGATGTGTGACCTTGCTGACTTGCTGTGAGGTAGAGGAAAAGAGAAGTTGGCTCTGACATAGGGAGGTTTTATGATATTAGCATTAAAGTGGAGTGTCCTTATGATGCTTTATGTTGGGGACAGAAGGAGTGGGACATGACCAAGAAGATTGACATTTGACCGGATTTAGGGCTAGTAAAATAAAGGGAAGATGGACTCCTTTCTCAGCTAACTGCAAAGACTAGACAGTCCTATCAAAGTAAGACCATATGTTCAACAGACACCAATGGTGTCTTGTGCATATCTTAGTTGCACATCCTAGCTCTGGGAATTGTTGGTGCTGGGTCTCTTCTCCTCAATGACTCATGACAGAGCAATTAAAGCAAACATTTTAAATACAAAAAATAGTTAACTGAAAATAGACTGAGCAGGTTTTACTTGTGTGTTTAGGAATACACACACACACACACACACACACACACACACACACACACGTCTGCATTTGGTGTTTTCTATTTCTTTTATAGATTCACAATGTACATCAACATAAGGACTCTGAGAAGTTTTATAATATTCAGCTCTGGAAAACATTATTTAACTTAAAATTCTAACATATTTAATAAAAGTGTTCTTTGTGCATGCATGTGTGTGTGTGTGTGTGTGTGTGTGTGTGTGTGTGTGTGTGTGTATAACATCAGCATCTTGAGAAACTAGACAAACAGGGTGAGGTCTCGGACTTTAATAGCAAACAATACCAGACTCATTACTAGCTCATGACTTTAAGAAAGTCAGTTAACCATTCTTGCCATTTAATTAAGTTTCCTGCCAAAATTATTAAAATATCACCAGGTTGCATATATGTATTATGCACATACATACATGTATTTGAGGGAGAACAAGGTGCATAGGAGAGGTTGGAAGGAGGAAAGGGAAGGGGGGAATAATTATAATTTCAAAGAATAAAAATTATTATAAAAAAGAAAATGGAATGCCAGATATTTTCTGAAAACACGAAACACGGAAAACCTAATAGAAGGTGATGTGGGGCAGGCAAGCAGCTGCAGCAAGACTATTTGAAAAGGTAACTTTGTGAAGTGAGACCTCAAAGGAGCCAGTTACATCAAGATTAAAAGAAGAGAGAATTCAGGTGGAAAAAACAGTAGAGAGCAGGGCCTTCAGACCAAAGACTCGCTTGTGACCTTCAGCAGAGCATTGTCAGTGTCTGGAAGTGAGGAGAGAGACAGACTGCATCAGCACGGATGAGATGTTCTGCTGAACAAGGACAGAGCCAGACAGGCTACAAGAGGATTGTTCTCTAAAGAAAGAAAGACAACAGCTCTGGTGCCATTTTTAGTGCACAGTGTACATGGCAGCCATTAGTATTCAGAGACCTTTTATTCCTGTTCCCAGAACAACCATCTCTCTTCATTGTCAACATTTAGAACCAGAAAGCCACAGATTCAAGATATCCATGTTAATAGCTGTAGGGTACTTCTGGGGTTTGGAAATAATCGAATCCTCCCACTCCATGTCTCCACGGGCAGCATCAAACTTGTTCATTCTTGATGACACCATCATCATTCCAGCAAATGCAAGGACATTTAACCGTCTTTATCCTGTTCTCTACACTTCAAAGTCACCTCTGGTTCTTAAAGCTATGGGATCTTGTTTCTTGGTGATTACGTTGGTTCACTGCTCCTTCCATCTCAGATCCTAGTGTGATAAATAGACTCTTTTCCAATGATGGCTGTGTCCACATCCTCTCTAACCAATGCAGGAGCCACTAGCCACCTGTGGCCATTCAGCACATGAAAGATGGGCAATGTAAGAAACAAAATGCTTAATTTATTGAATTTCAGCTAGTGTAAATAGTTGTAGATAGATGGTTCCAGAGAGTTAAATGTTTTTGGTTTTTCTGATTACTGAAAAGGCATTTTAATAAATTCACACAAATAAGTAATACACAGGTCAGTTAGTGAAAAATTTCTTCTGAAGAGAATGAAACATTCTTAAACTTGACTGAATCGGAAGGCAGGAATATGTCAGCATAGTTATTTGACCAGGTCATGAAAAGACCACCTTATTCATATCTCAGAAGTCATTCCTACAATTTACTATTTTGTTAAATGTTCAAAAGCAAAAGTGAGATCTTCTTTGATGGAAATGGTCCATTCCAAATAAGCTTGTGAAATGGCTATGCTTTGTGTTTCTCTTGTAGATCCACAGTATATGTCAACGTAATAAAGACTCCAAGAAAGTCCTATGGTGTACAACTCTGGAAAACATGATTAATTTAGAAATCCCAACATGCTAAAGAAAGGGTCCTGTGTGCACTTGAATATTTGTGTGTGTGTTTGTAAAGCAGAGCATCAGGGTGAAGGCTTGGACTTTGATAGCAGACAATGCCAGACTCATTACTTTAAGAAAGTTCACTTCCCTCACTATCTTGTTCAATAAAGCTAATCAATATATCACCAGCTTGCATGAGGATTAAACACAGTGAGTAAGAGCCTATCACATTTCTTCATACCCGGTGAATTGACTTCCAGGCGATTAACTATTATTTTCATTACCCCTGTTTGGGGTTAGTTGACTGAGTGGCTGACTGTAGGTCCAGGGAAAGAAGCACCATAACTAGAGCTCAGTTGTTGAAAGCATCTATCAGCATTGTATTGGAAACCAGGATGAGAAAGAGTCTATGCTTCATCCCAATGCTATGAATGTACACCTGGTACCAAATGCCTCTCTGCAGTTCATTCTTGGCACAACTGCCATTTGAGCCAGAGTCGAAGCATGTCCTCTATCCTTTGAATTCCCCACTGTCATGCAGAGCAAAGAGCAGACCCTTCATGTGTACCTCTGCTTTGGCTCTGCTCTGCCCTGCACATGGTTCTCTCTCATCATGTCCCACCATTGTGAGTCTCTTTCTGCAAACTGACTTCTTCACTTTTCATGAGGATGAACAGTCCCACGCCCAGCTCTATGCCTCTGCGTTTGCTGGCTCTTTGGTATCACACACACTTCTAGTTAGCTAAGCCGCCTTCTCCCATGACTGTCAGACCTTTACTGAAATGTCTTTTTCTCAACTCCCCTAACATGACTGCACAGCCTCATCTGTTCTCATTCTCTTTCTCCTTGCTCTACACATCGGATGTGCTGTTTGATTTTCTTTATGTTTCCACCTGACAGAATAAAAGCTGCACTAGAGCTGAGTTTTTTTGTCTGTATCATGCTCCACTCCAGGCATAGAAGAGACAAATGCCAACAAGTGGGAACTGGAAAGATGGCTCAGCCGTTACATATGCTTGATGTTTCTGTGGAGTGCCTGGGTTTGGTTCCCAGCACCCAAATCGAACTGCTCACTACCACCTGTAGTTACAGGCCCAAGGGACTTGGCATCTCTTCTAGTTCCCAAGTGCACCTTCGCACACATAGTGTACAGACAAACAGACACACGCACAAAAGCCAAGCTGTGCACGTTCTGTTCCTGTATATAGTTTGCAGGATGGTTTATTCCAAAGAAGGAAACACATCTCCAGCATGACCTCTGTGGTTTTTATTAGTGTTTTCTGGAACCCATCAAACAAACAAATAAAAACATATTTTTGAAAAATAGAATTCTTTCATTAAACAGAAATTGTTTGGATTAACAGTTTAAGGGGGAAAAACAGTGGCAGCAGGGTTGTTTCCCACCAATTACCAACCCAGAAGCCAGATGGCAAGAATAAAATTTATAGCTACAGAACGATTAACACCAATTTGGCTAAACTCTGAAGCCTACATGTTTCAAAAGTTTGTGAGACACAGTTTTAAGAAATTTGGTTTTCTTAATGGTCTTCCTTATCCTAGACGCTGGATCTTGAGCCTCCATGGGTGAGGATAATTCACCTGTGACACTAAGATCGCCATGATGGTGCTTCATTCTCACAGCCAGTATCCTCCACAGGTCCTGATCATGTGTCTTTTACAACCTATATTATCACACACACTCCTCACATACATGATGCTTCTTCACTATGCACAGCACACCCAATAGGTGCTTTATTTAAACTACAGAAGAATAATGTAATTGCTTCCCCCGCTTTCTGCTCCCTTTTCTTATAAATCATACATTAAAAAAAGACACACTTGGGAAACTAACATCTAACATGCATGGCTAACCTTAACAAAATATCCCTCAACATTTTTCAAAAAGGGAAAAAAATAAAAATAAAACCAACCCCTAAATACTAAAATTGAAAATGGTTTTATGCTTAAATAGCAATTGACATCATATAAACACATTTATAATCTTCATTGATTAAATAGGTCAAGGGTTCATTCCTGGCATCTTGTAACCAGGTTACGTCTCACAGTTCTGGGTAAAGTAATAGAATTCTCATCCAGCAGACAATGATGTGTAGAACCAAGCAGCCTGTTTGAATTTCTTTCCAGCACAGGTAGAAGGCCAAGGGGAGTGTCACAGTAAAATGTTCATCATAGAAGATATGCCCTTGAAGGTTTGATTATTGTGCTCTGTTCTGGAGAAATGATTCACATCCCAGTTATGAATATGACTGATGTTTGTCCAGTCGGAGGAATCTCCCCAAAGATAACCATCCTTCATTCAGTGAATCTTGCTGAACCCCAGATAGAGGATAACAAACGTGGTCAGACTTGGTCCCTGCCCTCGGAGAGCTTACAATCTAATCAGACAGGAACATGAAGGAAGGCTCTGTGTATGAACCTCATGGACTGGATCTGCCCTGCTCAGGCAGCACACTGAAGTAGCTTTGGACCTACCCTGGGATCCAGGGCCCTGCTTAATTTTTATCAAGTCATATAGGAACCTCAAATGATCTGAGTTGCATGAAGTAGTAATGTTTCTTTACTTGACGTAGGTCCCCATGAGCCACTAATATGTTACTTAGGAATATGCAAGGAGACTGAATTTAGTGAGCCATTAGCCAATTAATCACAGATGAACTTTTTAATTAAGTGACTATTCCCTAAAGAAAAGGGGGCTTCTCTGTAGGGCTTTCTCACTTCTTTCAAACTGTGGGAAGCACTCTGCTACACCCCAAGTTGGTATAGCTCCATTACCTGGAACACATAGAAAACACAGCAAATTCAAGCCAAGACAATGGATATGCAGAGCACTTAATACTGCAGTTATTTAAATAGGCACCAAATGCCAAGAAACTGTCACTTTCAGCAAACAGAAAATCTATTTATCTGCAGAAAAGTTCCCACCGGACTTCTCCAGACTCTCCCACTCTCTGACAAGGATAGCTCTGTGATTTTAAAAAAAAAAAAAAAAAAGCAAGCTGTAAAGAGCCAAAAACCAGTCACAGAATCAGAGACACTCACAGGCTTGAGGGAAGTGAACACAGAGAAAGGCCTCACTACCTACCCTAGACCAAAGCCAGGGAAAGCCATGCAATGAACAGCAGAGGAAAAACTGGCACACACACACACACACACACACACACACACACACACACACACACAAGAATACAGGCACTCAAGTGTACCCCCCATACACACAGAGGCACACAGCTTCCCCATACACATACACATAAGCACACAGGCACACACACATACACTCATGCACAGACACACAAAGGCACGCACACAGATTCTTCCCTCAGTATTTCCTCTTGCAATATACATTTTCTTCACATCCCAGTGTAAACACTTTCTTTTGCACTTTCTGCTACGTCAATGCATTTATGCATTGGCTCTCGTGTGGCATTCAGAAAAAATCTTCTCATAACACATCCTGTTGTCCCTAGTATTAAATATATATATTCAATCGATGCTCTCACACTCATCCTCCTAGAGACATTTGACAACTTCTAGGAACAGTTTGGATTGTAACAGGTACACAATGCTGGTGGAGGTCATATAGTGCAACCCTTATCACAAGGAATTAACCATCCCTAAATGTCAACTGTACCCAGGGAGAATCATGAAATTACAGATACAGAAGCATGCTCTCCAGTCATTCCCATACCACCACCTCCTTTTTCCACTTATTTTCCAATAGTTGGGCTGAACTCTACATAGCTAGGAGTGACCACATGTGGCAAATGACTTTTTAACCATCCAGGGGTAAAGAGGGTACAGGAAAATCATCCATGGATGCGGGTAGAGCCCTTCCCCCACCACCATTCATTTAATTAAACGTCCCAGTCATGGACTCCTGTGCTGATTACAGGACACTCTGGATTATGAAAGTTCCCACTCTCTACCCACAGTCTATGTTAAATTTCCCTGCATCCTTTGTGTTAATCCCATCAATCTGAGACCCTGAACTTTGTCCTACTAATGAATCCCATTTCTCTGGAGGAGGTCACATGGATGCTTATGTGCAGTGAACACATCACCTTTTGTCTAAATCATTTTGGGTATGAAAATACTTAATGCCCTCTTATTGATTTCCCATCTTCTTAGCAAGAAGCATAAAACTACAGGCCTTGCTGCTCTCCAGGTAGAAAAGAAGACCACAACAGAAGTGACAGCAATTCACAACCATATACAGCTTCATAGTTCACAGAAAACTGTGTACGTTTGTTCCCCACATAGGACATACTTCAAAGTAACAAAAAAAAAAATTATCAACTGTAGTGTTCATTCTTCCCGTTAGAAGTAGATTTTTTTTGTCCCTTCATGGTACATAAATATCACTGAAAAGCAGTCTTAGGAATGTTTATGTCCAGTTCTTCATTGATGATAATCCATTTGCTGTGTGTTTTGGTTTGTGTCCCGAGGGTTGGCAGCCTCAATTTTCATTTTCTCTCCACCCACGAGCATTTTTCCCAAATTTATAGACCAGCCGTCGTCCATCCACACGCTCCAGGATTTCTCGTTTATAGTAGTATCTGTAAGAAGAGAAGATTAAGGTAGCCAATAGGTCTGAGCACCACCGCAGTGAAGTGAGTGCCTGCTCTGTGGCCCGGCCATTGAAGACTGTGATGATGCTCACCTCATGGCCCGGCTGAGCTTCTCGTAGGTCATACTGCTATTGTTTTTCTTTTTCCCCCACAGCTGAGCCACAGCCTCTGACTTCAGGAACCTGAAGATGCCTTCTGAGCGGTCCTCCCATTTGATCAGCCCTGGGTTCTTGTCTGGGCTCAGAAGAATGTCTCGAATGAACTCCCATAAGTGAGTCCCTCTTGGGTCTGATGAAAAGCAAGACATGATGACTTATTAATGGCCCAAATCAGAGAACAAGAGGGAGAGAGAATGTGAACTCACAGCTGCTTCCTTGAGATACAGAATCACCAGTCACTTTAGAACGAACCACTAGTATAGTCAAGGCATGGGGAATTTCAGTGATTTCACCAATGTTGCACAATTGACTACTAACAAAGCCGGGTCTAAAGAATTGGTATTAACCATGAAATTCTGGCTGAGTTTATTCTAATTATTGTTCACAAATGGCCTGGGCTTCATTTCAGACAGTGATCCACCATCATTTACATAATATCTCACTTGGTTACTCCAACCTACAGCTGGGCTTCAGCTGTGGAGCACTAGAGTCTTAACACCAAGAGCGTGTTGGGTAGAGGAAGTTAGTAAAACAGGTGTCAAGGGAACCAACTGGAAAACTAGGCAGCTCTTAGAATCTGATTTTATTCCCAAGAGCTGCATGTCAGAGCTCCTCCCCCACATGACTTGACGGTCTGTATGAGTTTTCCTTTATGATGCAAGCCAGTGGAACAGAGAGGAAAAGACACCCCAAGTCTCTGTCATTCTAGATTGTCCAGTCTTGGTGATTTTCTGTGTCCCCTGTAATCTATGTCTCTGGTAGTCCGTGTCTGTTCATCAAGTTTTATCCCTGGGGAAATCCAACTCGCAGACTGCAGAGTTGAATATTCAGAACAGTCATTTCATGGGACATAAAGGAGTGATCCATCTCAGGCCTTCCTTTCCATCTCTGCCTTGCCCGACCTTGTTTTCTCCTAGACAAAGGGAAAAATCTTTAACCTTCTGCCCACACTTCTCATGCACTTAGTGCCCTGGTTTTAGAGAAATTAAGATGAGGAAGAAGTCCCCAGAACACCCTACTCTCAGAAACAGTCCTATAGGGAGCCACTTTGTGGGAAAAGAAGCCCCCTTTAGAGACGAAGGGATGGAAAGAGAAGCAATATGGCCAGGCAACTCACTGTGCTTTTTGGTGTGGGGCTTTACAGGGTGGTCCTGTTCCTTTTTCAGATCAGGTGACTCTGCTAAGGAGAAAAGCGAAAGTACCTCAGTTGAGACACTTCCTGCAGGTACAGCTTGCATCACACACTTAGTATTCACTGGCTACCCACTGCATATCCACCCATCCGGCTGTGCAGCAGCCAAAGCAGAGCATGCATGCCGTGGAGAAAAATAATGTAGGGTAAAAATGGGGCTTGCAGTGTGAATGTAGGACTTGCTTGCAATTTAGGACAACAGAATCACAGAAGAATTCTGTGATAAATAGACCCCTGGGATATGGGGGAGGCAGCCCCTCAGAGAACCTGGGGACAAATTTTCCATTAATGAAGACAGTAAGTGCAAAGAGCCTCAGGTCACTGTGCATTAAGTGTCTATACAGCACAGAAAGAAGTGAGTGCTGATGTGAACAAGGGGCAGAGAGATGGGAACCAAAGCTCTAATCATTTATGCCTTACAGAAATTTTTGAAAAGACTTTGCTCTGTTTCATTCTGAGAGAGATGGTGAGCCGTGGATAGGTTTAGGTCATCCAAAGGATGTTTTTATAACATAATACAAAAATGTAAACATTCATGACAAAGAAGGATAACATTTAAGCCAGAGGAGTACCACTTTTTGGCATGCAAAGTTATATTTTAATCACCTTGACAAAGGGACCATTGAGTGGCCTGAGCTCAGCACAGAGGACCACAGTGGACTCTGGAAACATAGATTAGTTTAACAAATGACTCTTTACGGTAACCCTTTAGCTGTCTCCATTGTGGAGAAGAGATAGACAGACCTATGACGTGAAAATTCTCCTTAAAAATAAAGCCTAAAACACTGACGTTCTCAGGTATATATGACTGTTTGAAAGTTTAATCCCAGCAAAACAGAAAGTTGAGTGATGAAGGCCAGAGATCAAGAGGATGAAGGGAACATCAGGAGACTGGACATGCCACAAAAGCAGTTACCCTGGAGGAGCACTGTCAGTTGTCTCCCAGGGGGATGAAAATATAATTCCTAATGATTTATTACATAGATTACAAAAAGCTAGAACCAAGAAGTCCTAAGGCTCCCAGCACCGAGACTGTGAACACTTAAGAGGTAGGGATGCTAGCTAGCTACCAAGTCTGCTTTGATTATCACATATTATACACAAGTACCAAACTGTCACAGCATAGCTCGTAAAGACATTGTTATTATTAATTAAAAAACAGAAGAAGGAGGAACTGGACAAACAGCTCAGTAGTTAAAAGCACTTGCTGCTCTTGCAGAAAATTTGAATTTTATTCCCAGCACCTACATGGTGGTACACAACTACCTGTAACTCTAGGAGATCTGACGCCCTACTCTAATTGTCACAGTCACAGTCACCAGACCTGCCCATGGTGTGTGTGTGTGTGTGTGTGTGTGTGTGTGTGTGTGTGTGGTGTGTGCGCCCTCGCATGTGCAAGCAAAACACTCATGTGCATAAATTAAAATAAATACATTTTTTAAAAAACTGTTAAATAAAAGGAAAGCTAACAACTTAGTGGCCCTCCCCAGGTGTGTCTCTGTCTGTCTGCCTGTGTCTGTGTTTAAGTATGTGATTATATATATCCAAGGGTACTTCAGGTGTTGTGTAAACTATTGGTGATCTCATCCCAAGCCCCATATTCTATAGCTAGCCAATTTGATATGCAGTAGTCCCTAAATACAAGTTTAAAAGAAATTAAGCAAAACATGTCTCTTCTTGGGACAGTATAGTAGAACTTTCTAACATAGGGATTCATATTAAGAATGCTTTGAGAGCATTCTAGACTCATCAACACTGTATGCACAGGGAGGGGGTCCAGGCGTGCATCTGATAGAGCAGCCATTATTCAAATAAGAGTTGATGAACCACAAAAGTTAAAGTGATTAACAGGCTGGGAATATGGCTCAGAGTTGGAACATTTGTATAAGGAAGGCCCTAGGCTTGATCCCTAGCACCACCAAAAGTAAAAAGATAAGATAAAATAAAATAGTTTTTTAAAAAAAAAAAAAAAAACAAAAAAACAAAACAAAAAAAAACAAAAAACTTCTACTTATTGAGTTCTTGCCATGTACCAGGTACAATAGTAAACATTTTCCACGGCTTATCTTTTGTCATTCATACAATAATGATATGAGGTAGATGCTATTATATAATTCATACAAAAACCCTATAAGGTTGGGTTTTCTTCTATGGAGGATCCAAGTAACAGCCTGCAAGTAGAACCAGACTATAACTACCAATAGTTGTGTCCCAGAAGATTTGCACATAACATAACACTTTTCTAAAGAGAGGCTCTTTGGTCACACAATACACTTCTCAAATGTTGTTCAAAGAGTCAATCACTTCAACAGTGTCTTCACACACACACACACACAAATCTGTGTACTGGCTTTATACTTCCCAGTGTGTGCCCATCCACCTATTCTTTCATTCATCCATCCATTTATCCATCCATCCACCCATCCATCCATCTATCCATCCCTGAGTTTCTCATACTTCCACATTTCCAGCAGTTTCTCCAAAAGCCATGTTGAGATGAGAAGACAGATTAAATAAAAGAGAAACTTTTTATTCTGAGTAAGAATTTCTCTCCTGGCATTGATTCCAGCAGGGCCTGGCCTTTTGTGGCTTTCTCTGAAATCCAAAAGGACCAATACACAGAACTTAAAAGGACACCTCTCTTGGCCCCCTGCAGTTCACAGGCCAAGGTTGCAACACCCCACCAGGACATGATGACATTGAGACAGGTCTGGCACTCACCCCGGGTTTCCCAGTGATACATCACCATGACAGAGCCACGTTGTTCTGGAGACAAAGAATGGCATTTACCCAGCAGGCCACAAGCAAAGCTCATTTTCCAGTGAGATCCAGGAGGGAACAGGGCCATGATTTCAGAGCCAGGGATGGTTCAGAAAAACCTAAGAGTTTCTTGGCACACTGGCCTTACTCAGTACATGGGGGCTCCAACCTGATGCATAATCCATCACTTTGGGGTTATGGTATCTTTGAGAATTGAATGAACACTTAAATCTTCTTCCTCAGCAAATGAAAGTGTGTTATATTAAAGACATTTGGTCAGTCACTTTGGGGATCCCTGACTCACTTAGGGACATGGACTCTAGATTAAAAGACTGGGTAATTCTCTTTGAGCTATTAGCCTTTTCTTCAAGACAGACTAGACACACACACACAAACACACACACACACACAGTCTAGATGTTCCCGTCTTCACATAGGAAAATTAGTAATTCAGAACAAAATGAGGAATGTTTCTTCCAGACATTCTTCTCCTGCCAGCATGCAGAGGAAGTCACAAAAACCCTACCAGCCTTAGCTCCAAAGCCTTTGATCTATGAGCTCATCTAATACAACTGCCTCTCCCGCCCCCTTGTCCTCCCAACTGCCACAAAACAGGAGCAGGACCTTTGAAGTGAGCCATGTGGCCAAGTGATTCATTTTTATAAAATAATGGATAGCTCTACAAAGGTTGTCCAGCCTGGCTTTCTCTTGTTTCTCTCTCAGACACTTGGGGTCAAGGCATCTGTGGGGTCCAGGCAGAAGCAGTAACAAGCCCCAAGTTTACAGTATAAGTGGAAACCTATGCATTCAGCCTAGCTGCTTTGCAAAAAAAGCAGAGATTAGATATATTTGCATATGAGTCAGCTGTGAGCCATTTCTTTACGGGATATACAAAATCTAGTGCCCTAATAGAATGTGCCACCCTAGCTTGAGGCTCACAAGTCAGTAGATAAACACATCAAGTCTGAGTTGGCAGAACTGGCTTTGGGACTATCAAGCAGATCAGAACACTGGTGGCAGCCATCTTATGGAATGGGCAGAGGAAAAAAAAATTCAAAACAAAGCCAGCTTACCCACCTGCGCTATCGAGGAGACCATCAGTTGACACAGAGCCTCGCCTTAGCTCAGCTTGAACTTGCATAAAAACATAGAAAGATGTTTAACTGTACCTTATTTTATAAGAACTTGAAAAAGCAAGACAAGAATAGACGGCAAAGGTCTAAGGGGGCATTCTGATCCCATCCAGTAGAGATTAAACTATTCTGGAAGGAACTGACTCATATATGATTGCAATAAATGCCCTACAAGGCCTAAAATCCAAATAATCTACCAACTGCAAACATCAAATTAATTTTTTTTTTTAAAGATAGAAGGCTTAGATTATTCATCTCATTTTCTAGCCTGTAGGATGTGAATGGAGAAGAGGAGTGGGAGATGGGGTGGAAGTGAGGGGACAGATTCCTAAAATTCATTTAAAGAGCTATCTAAAACCCTAATAGGTGGATGCAGAAGACAGCAGTTCCCTGCTATGACAGCGTACAGGTATAAATTGTTGCCTTGAGCCCTGCTGTCCTAAGAGTCTAGAAGATCTAAGGTACTGAAAGGAGAAGGCAGATGTGGATGTGAGGTAATGGCAGTGGGGTGGGCAGGGGTGGGGAGGAGTTTGCCAGGAGCAGTCAGTTCAACTTTATCCTTAGTTGAAATCTTTGTCACATTAAAGACCCAACAGGACAGACACAAAGGTGACACCACAGAAAACCGAAGCAAAAACTAGTAGGTGACTTGGGTGCTCCTTCAGCCCTGAATCTGGCAGTCCTCTCTAGATAGCAATAATTGTCAGGGAAAATTATTCAGATAGATTGCTCCTCCATGGTGGCAAATACACTACTACTTTTCTGACATTAGCTTTGCTTCCTGATTTAAATAAATCGCTTCAAGGGATACACACTAAAGGCCTGGGGCGGGGGGGGGGGGGGGGGGGCTGCCTTCAAATCTCAAGCACAATTCCAAAGGTCCTTAAACTAGATCCCAGCCCTCTCATTCAAGGAGCTTGAGCCAAGCAAAACTGCAAACTAAGAGCTCTCATGAGTTCAGTTCACACATCCAACCAAAGCAAAAGAAGAAGGGGCATTATTGTTTAAGCCCATGCTTTCTTCCAGACCTGTCACTGTCCCAAGGTCAATTCCTGGAGAAGAAAACTTCTCTTACAAATTATGTCTCAACTTCACAGACCCAAAGAAGTCCAGAAATAACTAGGCCAAGGAACAACACAAAGTCTTTTGTTCAGCTAATTCTTGTGGTACACATATACATTTACCTGTTGTCTAAAATCCCCTTTCTGACCTAACACCCAATGTGTCAAGCATTGCTATAACCTTTGACAAAGCCTTGTGGACTGCCCCTAGTTGCATCCAACCATGACCAATGAGAAGGGGCAGATGCTCTGATTGCAGAGTGCTGATGAGTCATCAAGGTTTGGCTTCAAAACAGGGCTGTGTCAGGGGAAGGGGGTGTTGGGGTGGGGATGGGGGGTGTGAGTGTAGGGCCACTGTCCAAACTTCCAAATCACTGTCTGTAGACCATGCTCACAGGCCCACAAATGTTTTGAGTCCATTGTTCTCTGAAGCTAAAAATAGTTCAAAATGTATGGTTGGGATGCAATTGAAAATTAAATCTAGCCTTCTCTCCAATAAACACAAATAATTTTACAAGTTTATCTCCAAAGCAAATTTGTGTTAATAAATAGAGGAAAGCACAAGAAACTTTGATTGTCTCAAGAGAGTTACTAGTTACACAGAGTGGCATAGGAGAACACTTCAGAAGGGATGTGAGCTGACGATTTTTGGCATATACATGCTGGCTGGGAAGTACAACTACTTATAAAGACGACAAATCAGATCATTCCCTCACTTCTTAATGAGAAAGATTCCAGCCAGGTAGAAATGTAGTGTGGTGGTAAGTTTTATTGATAATTAGCAAGCACAGGCAGGAGGCAAAGCTAGTCCATGTCTGGACAACTTACCAACTGGAAGGTGACTGGAGGTTGTCATGGAGATCTGGGCCCGGCAGAAAGTTTTACTGTCCAAAAGATCTGCAGGAAACATAAAAGGGTGGGTGCGTTAAGAGACCCCCCCCCCCAATGTCACAACACTGAAGCAGAGCAAGCATGCAAAAGGGCCTTCGGATGAGGGAGTTAGTTACCTACTGTGCTACCATAGCTGGGGTCATACAGATAGTTTTCTTCTTTCCATGTGTTCATGATGGAAGCATCTGCAAGGAATGGAGAATGGGGACAGTCAACAAGTTTTATCTCCAGGTTGAAGACTTCTCATTCTAAGTGTCTGCTCACCCAAGAAAGACTCTACCTCAGCTGTGTGCTCCTTTTCAACAATGTCAGCCCATTTTTCTCCAGCATTATTAGAATAGCTCCGTTATGGTTCTAACCTTGTGACATACACTCATCACATTTTGGGGCTGTAGAGTCCTATCCTGAACCAATGCTCCACTCTACTAGAAATTTCTCCAGCCTTGCTTGACCTCACTTGGTCTCACTCCTACCACATAATCACCAGAATAATTTTACTCCAGAGGAGAGGGAAAGCTCTGTTGAGCATGAGTAAATATATAATAAGGGATTAATGAGTATTCTTCTTTCTGGTGGTGTTAGGGAACAGATGGTGTTTGTTTGGAAAAAAAATATCTGGCCAATTTTCTCACAATTCCTTCACTGCTAAAATTCACAGAGTAGCTACCCTTAAGATGAGTGACAGTCACCATTGTCTAGGTTTTCTTATGTAGTTTAAGGGGTAAGATAAAGATCCTAAAACTCAGGAGAAGGGAAAAGAATGTTACCACATCACACAAATAGCTTTTTATTTGGGGAGGTCTTTGCATTTGGGGAGAAGCAGAAATGGCTCCCCCATACATCTCCTGTATGTCATATCTCAAGAGTTAGTTGGACTGACACACACACACACACTCTTCAGATTGCAGATTAGAAGGAAACTCCCTTCCACTTCCCCTAAGTAAACCCAATTCCCACACATTCACCAGATCCAAGACAGCTTCCAACACAAGAATTCTCTCTGCAGGCTGGCCAAGAGCTTGGTGTTCTCACCTTGTCCCTGGTGTCGAGCTCTTGGTCCCCACTCTGGGTTACTTTGGCTTCCCTGATATCCAGGTTCCACATGTGAAGGCCAGGATGGCAAGCCACTGGCTGAACTCTGTTCTGTTTTTATAGCATAAACGGCATAAAGCCTGACTCACTGCCTAAGTCCTTCTGTTTATGACATGGGGATTTAGCTGGTATTTGAACTCACAGCTACATGTTTGAGCATCCTAAGTACAATCTCTCAGGGTTACACCCTCTGTCCTTGTTAGGTCACCTTGTACCTCTGTTGTTGTCTCTAAAAACAACCTCCAATGAGGCTTGGGCGTGTTGGCCCCTCTGTCAGCCTCCTCTCCCCTCTTCCCAGGGTGGACCTTCTCCACCCTTGAGCTCAGCTTTTCTGAACCAGCAACACAAGAATGTCCGGATGGTCAAGGAATATTATCATCTTCTTTGGGGCCTCTCCAGTATCACCCTGGTCCCTGCCGTGAGGCTACATGTAAGGCCAAGGCCATTCTCTTAGCCGAATTCTCTCTGTCTACAGAGCTTGGGCAGGCCTACAAAACATAGACCATCCAAGTTTAAGGACAGGCCTAGGAAGGCCTAATTAACATGTTTGGCAGCTATATTTTTCTTTAATAATGGTAGACCAGGGGCCTTATAAAAGATTAAATAACTTCATGGGCTAATTTTGGTGCCAAGTGACTCAAAAACCACCCCTAGGTAAAATTCTGTCCTTGGTGACTAGCACAAAACCCTCAGAAAGACCTGAGGCAAACTTTGTCAGCCCATGTGGCCTGTAATCTACCTGTTGTAAACATCAGGAGTGACTCAGGAACAGTAACACCTGCATAGCTTTTTTGTACCCATGAAGTTTGGGGGACAGAGGGAAGAGACCAAAAATGAATGTAGACATTATGGAACTATAGACTGCTCAGAGCCCAGGATAGGATCTTGCAGTAAAAATATCCTCCTGAAGATTGGGCTCTATAGCCACCTTTAACAGCCCTGTGGAAGCTCACTGGGACCCAGAGACTATGCTACCTCCAACATCAAGACAGCAGCTTCCTCTTTGAGAAACTCAAAGACCTTTTTCTTCCCCTTGCTTTGCTGAACTAAGCCTCACTCTTTCAGAGAAGGAAGCCTGCATTAGAGCCTGTATTTACCAGCAACTGGCCTTGGATTTGACAGTGCCATGGTGGGTGGAAGGACAGGTCATCTCCCATCTATACATTAGACATAATTGGTGGCCATTGGTCCCAAAGGCAAGGAAGAGGCTTATGGCAGGGTGTTCCCTTGGAGGCAGAAAATCGACCTCCATGGATCTCGTGGTCTCCTGTTCTCCTACCTCTTTTTCTTCCCAGGGCTTTGCCTGACCAAGTTGGCTCCCTCTGCCTCTTACCACTCACCTGTTTGTTCAGTCTTGACAATGACATTGTGTGTGGACTGGAAAAGGTCACTGCTGCACTGGCCTGTGAAGGACAGATGGAAAAGTCAGAGAGCCCAGACAGAGTCAAAACATGACGCTCTGGTAAGAACATAGGCTCCTTTGAAGAGCTTTGCCCATATTGCTGCCTTTCCTGATTTTCAAGGTGGAGTCTCCCCAGCCAGCCTCAGAACACCCATGTCTGGGACCTTCTTTGGTCCTAGAGAACTGGTAGTCCAAGGCATCTGTACCAGTGGGATTAATTGGTGTTAGAAGTAAAAGTCGTCATAACCAGAAAGCCACCTTCTCCAATACTAGGAGCTACAAGACACTTCCTAGTCTAGTCTCAATCTCCTCCTCGGAACAGTCAGGGGATTAAGCTGGATAGAGTTGCTCACATGACCTCTATGATATTCTCTCATACTATGATACATATGAAATGAGAGTGAAATGCATGGAACGGCATTTTAACTTCACGAGCACTTAAGACTTCTATCTTAAACTCTATCAACACACTTTATTGGATTCATCTGAGTCACACCTGGACTAAATATCATGAGATTTCTTTCCTTTACCCATGTCTTTATCACTCACATATACAGTGCATGCCATATTGCCTTCTGTTGACTATAATGTATAAAAGCATACACGTGACTGAGGGTACAATGATTTTCTTCCCTACAGAGATTATCAGTAGTTCATATTTCTGACCTTCAGCTTTCTCATCTATATAATGAGTACAATATTTTGCCATAGACTATTTGATGAATAAACTCACAGTATAAACATATTCACAACAAATGTAAACTGATAGAATATGTAGAGAAATTGAAACAACAAACCCACAGTAGAAACAAATATCATTTGCATTTAGAGGCAGGAAAAGTGAGACCAAACAATTCGTGGATGGTCAAAGATGGCCACCACACTTCCTAAGCCTCTGTGCCTTAGGCCACCACACTTCCGAAGCCTCCGTGCCTTAGGCTTCAGTCGGGGCAAAGCTTTACAGGAATGGACATAATAAGAGGTGGATTTTTAATTATTCAACTATAAGTCTTCTCTTGGCAAAGATTCCTGAGGCTTATTCAAATAATAGAGCCTTGTTTTGTTTGATTCTAGAAAGAAAAACAAAAATGAACAACCACCACCATGAGGGGAGTGGAAAGAAGGGAATTCCAGGGTGCCCGATGAGGGCATCTCAAATGACACCATGGCTGCCAGCATCACGGCCACACTTCCTGCTCATGGCTGCTGTCCACAGGACTCTGGAGCTCACATTTCCTGAGCCCGACTTGTCAAACATGGCCTCTGCTGAGACATAAGTGTGCTTATGGCTTCTGTCTGTCTGTCTGTCTGTCTGTCTCTCTCTCTCTCTCTCTCTCTCTCTCTCTCTCTCTCTCTCTCCCTCTCACTCTCACTCTGTGTGTGTGTGTGTGTGTGTGTGTGTATGTGTGTGTGTGTGTGTGTGTGTACTGTCACTATGGATTGTTTTCATGGTGGCTTCCTGTGTGTGAGGTAGGAGATCTGAGAAGAGAAACTTGAGGTTTTAAGACCTACTCCAGAAATCACTGTAAAAATAGCCCAATTCTACTGTTTTCAGAAGTATTTTAATTATAGATCTTTTAAAATATTTATTCTATATTATCTTAATTGTGTGTGTCCTCATGTGTGTGCTTCTGAGTGTAAGTATGTGCACATGAGCACGGGTGCAGCATGGATTGCCATAGGTCACTGATCCTCTGAAACAGGGGTTACAGGAGATTGTAAGTCTCTAATGTGAGTGCTAAGAAGCCAACACAAGCCCTCTGCAAGAGCAGTTCATGATCAGCTGAGCCACCTTTCCAGCCCCAGTTATATGCTTTTAAGAAAGTGAGAGGGGGTGGAGGCCAGCTTTCTCCCTCCAGATACAGGATCCAGTTTCACTTGCCTTCTTAAATACACTGGACCCCATCTTAAGAACTTGGGTCTGGGTTGAGTGTACTGTGCATTCCTGTGATGTAGATGCATAAGTAAAGAGGATTTTGAGTTCAGGGTCAACCTGAGTAACATAGATAGTCCAGCTATATAATCACATAGTCCAACCCAATCTCAAGATCACTGGACCAAATTTTAAAAATTAAAATTACAAAATTCCAGGCCAATAAGTTTTTATCTTTTTAAAAACTATAGCTGATTTTTAATAAGCAAATGAATGACTGAGAATTAAGTTGTTGTACTCTGTTTTAAAATGTAAAGGAGGGCTGGAGAAGATGGCTCAGCACCTAAGGGCATCCAAATGGTGGCTCAAAACCATCCCTAACTTCAGTTCCAGAGGATTCAACACCCCCTTCTGCTCTCTCCCTGGGCACCAGGCACACACATGGCACAGATACAAACACACACAGGCAAAATATTCAAGCAAATAACCAAATAAAATAAAGTACATTGGAACTTTTTCAATGTAAAGGAAAATCCTGTCTTACTATGACAAGTATTCTGTGCATACTTGGCCAGTTCTGTCTCTCTGGAGATGAGGCAGCTGCAAGAAGAGTTTCATCGATGTTTCTATTGAATTAGACACGTCATACCCTAGGATTTACACCTACCTTCTCTGCTCTCTCTTACTTCCCTGTCCTGGGAAACAGTAAGCTGGAGTGGCACTTCAGACTGGGGACCTGGCCAGCTGCGGAGGAGTCCCTGCGCTTCTTTCCCATCCCCACTCACCACTCCATTTGAGATGCTGCAGGTTGCTGAAGAGCAGCTGCCCCGCAGAGCCTGCTGCCCTGGTGAACTCCTGCAGACTCATGCTGCACAGGTGTTCTCCGCTGATGTCAAACTCCTGGAAAGGGATGCAGCTGGCATCCAGCTGGTTGGTGTCCAGGAGGTGCTGCAGCCATTCCCACACCTGATATTTGGTCCAGTACTGAGGGTGGATTTCATGCCACTGGCCTCCAAAAAAGCCACTGGAAACTGTAAAAATAGGACATAGCCCTGTGAATGGCCACTGCTTGTTCCTGGGAAGTTTCAGACACACAAAGCGTGGCTGTGGATGATATAATGGGGACCACAGCCCCCATCCTGTAAGCATCACCATTGCAGCTAAATATAGAATGTACTCTGGATAGAAGGCTCCAATATGTGAGGATTTTACCCAGTAGTGGCAAGGCATCTTCATGTTCTTCCTAATGTGACATCCATCTCTGAATACTAGATAATACTTGATACCTGAAGTACTCTGTGCTCACTCCTCACTCCATGCATAAAGTACCAAAACAAAAGACTTGACGATAGTTTCATCTACTTTCTAGATGATTGTACATATGCAAATATGTTCACCTGGCCAGAACACCTCATGAATACCACAATCGTAACATCCCTTATATAACGTGTCATATTTGCATATAGAACTTGCATATTCTCCCATTGTTTTAAATTATCTCTAGTTAACTATAATACCCACAACAACGTAAATGCTGTGTAAGTAATTAATGTTAGATTGTTTGGGAAATGATGACAAGAAAAACCTGAATTTGCTCAGTACACATGCATTGTGTGTGTGTGTGTGTGTGTGTGTGTGCGTATGTATGTGAACATGTTTGTGTATATGCAAGTGCAAGCACGTGTGTGCTGAGTGGGTGTACAAAGACCAGAAGTCAGTGTCTTGGCTTTAGTACAGCTCTTCACTGAACCAGGAGTTCACTGAGCTTAGACTGGCTGGCCGGAGAGATCCAGGATAAGCTTGCATTTGCCTTTGCGGTGCTGGGTCCCAGATGCCATCCACCACACCTGCCTGGCTCTCACGCAGGTAGCGGGGTCTGAACTCAGATTCTTTTTTTTTTTTTTAATAAAAAAAGTCACCTTTATCTATGTATCCCCCTGCTCCCCCTCCCTTCCCTCTTCCCAATCCCTCCCCTCCCCCAAAAGGGCAAGAAGTCCCAAGGTGGGTCAGGTCAGTACAGCACATCCACTCCAGGCAAGTCCAATTATCATCCCAAAGCCAAGGCTGAGCCAGTTATTCTTCTGCAGGGAATGGGCTCCAAGGTGTCAGCCCACACACAGGAACACAGTCTGTCTTCACCCCTCAAGGTTCCACATACTGCCCATGCCAATTGGCAGTTGCCTACCCTTGGAGAGCCTAGCTCCTTTTCCCAATGGTTCCCCAGTGTCTGTTCTTGATTCAGGAGCTCTCTGGAGCTCCAGCCAGCCATCACTGTGGGAATTTTCCTCATAATCCCCATTCCCTTACTCATACAGATTCTCCTCCTCTGCTTGCAGCTGGTCCAGGAGCCCTGCCCAGTGCTCAGTCATGGGTCTCTGCTTCTACCTCTATTCTGTGTTGGATGTAGGTTCTGTGATGACACTTAGGGTGGTTATTCATTGATATGTTTACCCAGCAAGCGTTCTAGCTATGGGCCCATCTCTCTAGCCCCAAGATGCATTTTTTTTTAATTGAATGTGTATGTGTGGAACCCTGGGAGGCAGAAGACTAAACTTAATTTTCTTTCTCATCTTTTTGGTTCCTCTTACACACCGAGAATGACAGAGACAGAGATTCAGAGACAAAAGCTGAGACTCATCAAACACAGACCATTTTCAACCAAAAATGGGGCCTTAAATTAAGCTTCCCTTTCTCGATAGCTCTGCCCTTCCCTGAAGTGACACATCTCCTCGCCCCTGTCTGTTGATTATTGCTGCTCTAACGTCCCCTCTCCACTCAGTTCCCTTTAAAAGCTTCCTACTACTCACTGAAATAAGATATAAAACTGTCACTCCAGGCACTGAAGCACTTTGCCAGCTGCTAGGGAAGTGACTGTGTCTTCTGTGTTTTTCCTGGGGGCTCCTGGGCCCTTTCTGTCCCACCCTTTGCTGCTATTCAGCCTATAACTCTCCTTTCTTTGAATTCAGAGCCACAGTTTCCCCAATGTACTTTGAGACCTGAACTTCCAGGAATCATGCTTAGGCGCTCTCTCAATGGCATCTGTTATGTTCTGCTTATCTTTATAGGCTTCTAAGTTCTGGCTTATTGTTCTTTGCAAACTGTATGTTCAAGGCCATGGAACTTCCATCTCACTCATCTGCGTATATCCATAAAAACTCCTTTGGAACCATAGTGAATGCTGATTACCTAGTTAGTATTATTCCATTTCAGGTGAAAAATAATGCAGGAATGCAGTTGTACTGTGAGATGATTCAGATGAAGATGTAAAGTACATTCTAGGGGGGAAATGGCTGAATATGTTATATGTTAGTGGTCTGTGTACATGGATGCCTTGTTCTCAGGTAAGAGAATGTCACAGAGTTGACTAGAAAAGAGAGTACCAGCATCTAGGGCTGTGTTTCAAGGCTGAAGGTTTCAAGGTCTTCTGAAAGCAAAACTAAAGTGGAGGAGCCCTCTTCCAAGAAAGGTAATTAACAAAGCGAAGAGACAGATACCCCAGCAAGCCCAAACTTCACAAATGTTACTGAACTTGACACAGACTGAGGTCTGGACCTTGGTTTCATGACTTTTCCTGAGGAGATGTAAACAAGTATCTGTTCACCCGAGATAGGACACCAACCACAGGCCAAGGAATCAATCCCAAAGTCTAGCTGGGTGGCCTGTTGAGTTTATGTTACTTACAGGAGCACAGGTGAGGGGTTCCTTATAGGAGTGTAGGTTGGCCCTAAACAGCTGTACTGCCAAAGGAGTCTACTCCAGCCTACACATCAATTGTTAAATGCTTCTGTATCTTCAGAGGGGGTGGAGTCTTGCATACCACATTAGCTTTCCCTCCACAAAGCAATGTTATTGGGTCCCATCACAGGCCCATCTCCTATGAGCAATCACAGCTACTCCATTATTCAGAAGCCACAGCTGAACCATGGTCAGGGGAGAGCAGTCTATGAGGAAAATGTATTTAAAGGAAAATAGCCGTAATAGTCCCTCCAAATATCATGCTGACTAAATACTTAAAACTTCAGCACAAGGGCAATTACCAGGGATTACTGCCCAAATGCAGATCCCAGTCCAGGAGGTATGGGTTAAGGCCTGAATTTCTGCATTCCTAACAAGCTATGCTGCTGCTGCAGGACTGTGGAGTGATAGGGAGATTCAGGACTCCATTCCCATAATGCCTCAGTGCTAACCCTCTACCCTACCAGAGGAAGAATGGGGGGGGGGGGGGGGGCTTAGGCCATCTCACTTGTTCTCCCCCGTCAGAATCCAGCCTTTGCTTGTAGACCTCAAAAGCAACAGTAACAAGAAGGCGAGATCAAACAGGACATCAAGGTGACTGCATTGCCATCTGCCACTCACAGGATGAGCTTCATGGCTCCCATCTAACAGCCTAACAAATGTAGTCCAAAACATGCGGTCTATAGAAATTCTTCCCTGATGCAAAGCTTAAGATGGAGGTTTCCGTGTCCTTATTACTATGTTTGCTCTCATTGGGTCTTGCACATGACATTGTAAGAATGAGAAGTAGGGTTTGTTGTTGGTAGTGATGGTAATCCCTATTCCTAAAATAATTTGCAATAATCTGTAACAAGCTTTCTTTGTCAACGAAGAAACAACTCTCCTGAGCTCAGTGGCAGGCCTGAGATCTCTTTCCCGTGTGCACACTGTGAACCTAATTCTGGGCAACTTCTGATGCTCTGTTCAAACCTGGGAGAGGAGAGCCAGAAACCTGCCTGAAGTTGGCTGGGAGAAGATGTCTCCCTTCACAGGCAGAGAATCATCAGAGTCTCTCCTATGAGGGAAACTGAAAACCCAGGGGGTTCTGTTCTCTGCCATGCAGCAGACCTCCCCTCCCCTTCGGTCTTGATAAAGATCAGAGTCTTCTTGACACCTCCAGGGTGAACGAAATAAAAGTGACATCTGAATTCTGCTCCCTGCTAAGTCCCCTGTTCCAGTTTTCTCCAAAGCAAATAGTTGAGACAACACCAGGGGCATGCCAAGACTTCCTGCTCTCTTTGGAAGATTTTTTTTTTCTAGTCCCCACAGCAAGATGTAACTGTCCAGAAAGGGCAGCAGCTTTAGGAGACAAGTATTTAAAACAGGAAGGCCACCTGTTCAAGCTTCCTGCCATGCTTGGCTGGGGTCCCAAATTCAAGAGGAGTGCCATGTGGACCCGCCACCACTCAGCAGAGAATAGTTCCCCTCACTCTTGCTTCTCAAATTTTTCTCTCTAACAGAGCACATCTGTGTGTCAAAGTAAACAAAAGCAGCAGTGTCTGGGGTGTGTGGGGTGCAGTGGAGAAGGGTGGGGGTGTTAATTAGCAGCACGTGGGGTGCAGAGTCCCAGAGCTGAAGATTGTTGGACACCTAGCAGCCTGGAGGTGCTGAATGCCTTCACAGTGAGGCATGGGGCCCCTGATTCAGCTTTGACTTGGAGCCACAGACTGGATCACCAAACATCACACACAAGTCTTGTCACAAGGTCCTCCTGCTTTGAATCTGTATGTTCCAGAGCAAAGCACCGAGAGACAGCACTTGGTTCCCTGACAAATCTCTCTTCCTTAAAATGGGAAGTGATGGAAAATAAGCTAGAAAGTTTAAACTATTATAATCCTTTCTTGTTTAACCTGTACGTGTTTGTGCGTGTGTTAAATATACATGTGTACTCCTGTACACATGCACCTCCATGACCCTATTTTAATGTCCTCCTGAAACACTATTGAAAACTTCAATAGTGTCTCTTGGGACAGCTCATTTACCACCTTTATTTTCAACCTGAATCTTTGCATTTTGGAAGGAGGTTGTGGTCTATCTCAAATGGGTTAGAGCCTCGGAGGTCTACAAACAGTGTTAAAGTTTCCTTGTAGAGTCTGTTGTTAGTGAAGGACTAAGTTCAGTTACCAAGGGGGGGGGGATGGGGAGGGAGGGAGGGATGAAGGGAAAGAGGGAGAGAAGGGTGGGGAAGTTGTCCCTAGTCTCCATGTCATCATTGAATAAAACCTCTATTTCCCAGGCATCAAGTTGGGAAGGAAGTCTGGCCGGAAGAGAATAGGAGCATGGGCAGTGCCACCAACCACTGCAGGGACCTTACCATTGCATGTGGGGTAGCTGTCCGTCCAGGCTGGCTGCTGGTGGAGGAGGTTGTTGGCTGGGTTGAGATTCATTACACCACTTCCTTCCAGAATCATGATCTGAAAGGGATCAGATGGTCATTTAATCAGCGCCTCTCAGGCAAATGTCACCGGAGAGTGCAGATCATAGGGTTCATTTAAGACAGAAAAACAAAAAGAAAGAAAGGGAAGCAGGGACATGTCCTTCCACCCATTGCTACAGCCCTTTCAGGAAAAGCAAAACTCACGGCAATTAAAATTTTCCAGGTTCAATTTTCATATGCATGAGGTGAGTTTTTATAGCCACCCATTCATAAATGAATAATCTCTGATCAGAAACGAAGCAGGGAAGAAAACACAATACCTACTCACAGGGCAAACCTGGCCAGCATCCAAATGCCCCACAAAAGTAAAAATACTGGGAGATTTTATGTGAAATGGAGTTTTGATCAGTGAAATCTCAGACCCAGCCCCTATATGAGACAATATCATGAGTCCCCCACATAAGTGGCCCCATGCTAGAGGACACAGGAAGACTGCCTCCTTGGGATGAACTGGTTGTCTGAGGACCCCGTCATACCTTAGCAGAGCATTTTAAGCTTTCTGGCTTTGGGCTAAGATTAGGAATCCTTTGATTTCTGTGACAGACACTTCATCTTTCTGGTACAGAAAACTAAGATTTTATGCCCTCCTAAATAGCTTTTCCTCTAATGGAGACCTGAAAAATTAGCAGAGTTTGAAGCCATCCTCAAGATGGCTTCCTCAGATTCTCAGTTGTGGGGTCCAGGAGAATAATTTTCAACCATAATCCATCCAGAACATTAGAACAATGTAAAAATTTTACATCTCAGAAAAATTCCCTAGCAGTTATGATGTGCTTGCCCCCAAATTGGACACCCTCCACACTACAGGTCAGAGCCTGGGAGTGCGTGCTTTTATCAAAGGAACCTAAGGAAGCTGTAAAAGTCTCTCATTCTTCCCACTTGATCTTAGACAGAGACAGAGACAGAGACACACACAGAGTGAGATTACTCTGAGGGACCATTCTAATCTGTTGACATGAGTGATACCCGATGATGCAAAATTTCCTCCAAATATCACACACACACACACACACACACACACACACACACACACACACACACACACACACACCCCTAATTGAGCACCTGTTCCTTTGGTTGGTTCTATGTAGAACCTGAAAGAAACGATAAATAACTTTGGGAAAACATGTAATACATTTAAACGTTCATACTTATTGCCCTGGTGAAGAGCTAGGTATCGTTGATAGGTTCTGAGGACAAAGCAGTGCTTAGGAGTTAAGCTGGGCTAGATACCATATGTAATTATTGACCTCATCATCACTGTGGCTTGGTAAACATGTAGGCTTGCACCCAGCATGAGTGGAAAACAGAGAAAGAACGGCAGAGTTGAAATGACAGACAATTCAGTTAGTGAACGGATGGCTGGGAGGGCACACAGGAGAGCTTGAGCCTCTGTCCTCGACCCTATATGAGATCTCTGAAGCTGGAAGAGCAGGAATTCTTGCAAGCTCTCCCACTTGCTAGCTATAATGAATGCTAACTCACAGCAGTAACTCAATATCTCTTAACTCTCAGTTTCCCCTACATGAAAATGCAGATGATCACATCTAAGCTGGACACTGGTTAAAGATCAAACACACTGCTCTACTTGCAGAACTTGGCACAAAGTCTAACAAGTGAAACCTCTGTGGAGAAAGCAGCTACTTCTGTGGATCAACTGGGCTCAAAACAAGCCCAGACCTCCATTTCTCAGTCTAAAAAGGTAAAACTGATTCTTAAGCCCCCTTCAAGAGAACTTTTTTCTAAACCTCCCTTTCACACAGTAATGGAGGCGTTTTCCCATCTGGCTTTTTAGAACAATTTCCCTCAGTTCATCTATCGTGAGACTTGGTGGCTGGGGAGGGCCAGGGCCTAGCCCTGGCTCATGTTTGCTCAAGGCTGGGTTTCTTCCTTGGCAGCATTTGCTCAGCCACAGCAGTGGAAAGGTTACTGTTTAACCCCAAGAGGGCTGAATCTCAGAGCCCAGCCCTGCTGGAGAGAACAGCCCTGCATGCTCAGAACACAGGCAAAGATAGACCTCCCACCACCAGTTCTAAGGACTTTGAAGTGGATATATTGGTGGGACAAAACCTTCTGGGTTCTGTGGAAGCCTCCCTTTTAGCCAATCCAGGGCTTTGTGCTCCACTTGCTAAGAACAGGCAGATGATATGGCGGGTGGTATGGGGCAGGTGGTATGCCTTGGTCCCACTCTTCTGAGTTGAGGAGGGAACTGAGACTAGTTCCTCTTCACTGCAGATGATGCTGAGTTCTGTATCTGTCTGGCCCAAAACTTCCTGAGCCTCACTTTTTCCTGGTTCAAATGGGTATATCATTAAACTCAAAGCCTGAGAAGAATCACCTGACATTATATATGTCAAGATCTTAGGAGGTCATAATAAGAGGTGGGGCTAAAGAGCTGGCTTTTACAGAGGACTCAGGTTTAGTTCCCAGCACACACAAGGTGGATCACAACCATTCCTAACTCAGGGAATCTGATGTCCTCACCTCCTCAGGCACCAGGCACACACACACAGTGCACATACCTACATGTAGGTAGAACACTTACACACACAAAACAAGCAAACAAAAATCTTTAAAAAAAAATTAATAAGACTAAGAACATCTTAAAAAAAGAATTGGTAAGTGTCACGGGCCAGTTCTCATTGGGTTCTTTTCCTTGGGGCATATGCAATGTCTCAACACAACCTCCTGGAAACTTCCATAACCATTTCCAACTCACAGAGAAGCCTTTAGGATCCAAGCTTTCAGCTGCTCTGTCACCTCTTACTCTGTACCCTCCTCCTTGCCAGCTCCCCCTTTCCAGGGGAAAGCAGGCGGTATAGTGAGGGGCCCTTTTTACAGGGCCTATTAAATGGTTAGCACTCATAAAAGAGTTTATGTGGCTTAACCCTTAGTGAGTCAGAGTTCATGGGAGCTCCCCCAGGCTTGTAAGTGGAGACAGTCCTGAACCCTGACAACAGGTGCAGGGAGACACAGAAGGCACAGGAGAACCTTAGGTGGACTAGGCTAGCCAAGGCCTTTGGACGAGCCTACTCCCTTCCAGGCCCAGCTTTTCAGATATAAAATGCACACATTTGTCCTCTCAGACTCTCAGAATGGTTGAGGAGATCAAATGAGAAAATGGATAATAAATGTGTCTTGAGAACTATAAATGGGAGAACTATTAAAAAAAAGCCATACTATGACCAACATACTCACACCCCTGTATGCTAATATAGACTTTCTATGCTGATTGCTTTATGGGGTATAAAGAGCTACCCTTTTCATTCAAAGGAGGAGCAAGGAATACCTAGAGCTTATTTTCAGCTCTCTACTTAGCTTTCAGCATAGTTTTCCTTAAAAATCAAGCAGTAAGTCAAGTCTAGAGTCTGCGAGACCCCAGTTAAGTACCGGGCTCCAATCCCTAGCTCTGTGACTTTGAATCTATTCTTCATTCCAAGCCTGGATGACAGGGTGAGAGGTGAGGTACCCTTGATTTACTAAGTGTAAAGAAGAGATGTTCTGCAGGATAATGCAGTGGCTTTAGAAGTGCCCAGCTCAGTGTGTGGTGCTCACACACCCAATTTAAAAGTACTCTTTTTTTTTTTTTTTTTTTTTTGTCTTTAAACAACAGAGGTCAAGTTATCGCTATAAGACGTTTCACCTCTGCTGGATCTGGGTCCACACGTCAAAGGCTGAGAGGGGTGTTCTATGCTGTGTGTACTAAGCAGTCTGAAGAAAGGACTCAGTTTTCTCCATCCTCAGCTTGAGGGATCTGACGGTGCTATCAGGGTGTGGGGTGGAGGCACAAAGGACCAGATCTTCATCATGCCAAACAATGGCTAATTGCAGTTTCTCAACATCTCCACAACCAAAATTGCGGGCTAAATAATTCTTTCTTGAAATTTCTAATTAAGGCTTAGTATTTGTGCATATTTTGGAGGATTCAGTACGGCAATTCATACATGTATATAATATATAATTAGTATTTCCTCCTTCCCAACATGTCATTTGCTTGCATTTAGAATACTTCTGTCCCAGCTGTTTTGAAATACATATTGAATGATTGTAAACTGTGATTACACTATTGTACTGGAAAACACTATAACTAATTCTTCCCCTAATTGCATTTTGCTACCTATTTACTCTAAACCACCCATTAGGAAAGCAATGGACAGAGGGGTCTGTCTGTACTCCCTTTCTCTCCACCTTCTGAGTTTCTAATACTCACTATTCTTTCTTCTTCTATGAGATCATTACTTAACCTGCTACCAAGGAGTAGGAGTGAGCATGCAGGGTTTGTCTTTCTATGTCTGGTGTATCATTCACCGTGATGTCTTCCAGTTCCATCCCCATTGCCACAAAGGACAATATTTCATTCATTTCCTGGCCGAATATTAATCTATTGCATATATGTACCTCGTTTTCCTTGCCCATTTGTCTATCAATGAACCATATCTTGGCCACTATTGATCCTGCTCTACCCACTAGATCTCACATGCCGGTATACACACACACACACACACACACACACACACACACACACCCATCCCTATGTGTCCCCTGGAGCAAAGTCACCCCTGGTTGAGAACTAAAGCCTGTGGAGGCTGCAGCTGGGGCTCTGATCCTGATAGTATGGCAACCTCGGGCTGGACCTCGGCCTTTCGAAATTTCTCTTTCCTCTCCTGAGAAGCAGATGGCATCTGTCCTGGCTGCATGGGCTCACTGAGGAGTAAACGCAATAGGGACTGGTGAGCTTACAGAATCATGCCTGGTACACAAAGACATTGCTAATCAGTGGTTTAGAAGAAGCAGAAGATATCTTAGGCACATCCTGTCCTAGATTGCATTTAACTGGAGATAAAATATAAATTATGACTTGGCCTATTAAAAACTATAACAAAGCAAATTTTATTTCATACCCAAAGAATGAAATAAAATATAAATCATACAGCAATTTTAAAAAAGATTTAGTCTCTTATCCCTTCTTCATGGGTAGGAGTAATCAGACAGAGGAGTATTTGGCTTTTGTGATCTTATTGATAATCTAGACTTTTCCATTTACCCAAATGACATCCCTCTGTGCAGAAGTTCATAAGCATGACAGTTTAGGGGGACAAAAGTCTATACTTTATCTAAAGAAGAGGGTACAGCCATAATACCAGCAGAGCAAAACCCAGACAATTACCTCATGATAAGTGAACTAGTTGGGACATGTTGGACAATCAGCAACAAATTCCCTACAAGTAATGAGCTGTCACCTTCTCTGAAAACCATGAGCCACTAAGGCTTGGCTAACCCAGAACATGATGCTGCAGAGAGAAAGTGCTATGGTGGATCGGGTCTTCATGATTTATTGGGTCTTGCAGAGAGACAGACCCCTGTATCCCTTGCTGTCTTAATGGGTGGTTTAAGGTAAACAGAGGCTGCTTCTGAGCTTCCATGGTGCCCTGAGACCACTCTTCTTCTAGGATTTCATCAAAGGTCAAAGGCTTCCTTCTCTCCCAGAGGAGGGGTAGCCCAGCTACAGCATGCAAACCAGACCACTTGAAAGAAATACATAGAAGAGATAATGAATATTTGGAGACTCTAAAATTTATATCTTAGATTTTTGCTGCAGTCACTTGGGAATTTTCACATGAGAGAAGGAAAAGCCTAGCCACAGAAACTAACTCACCCTGAATCTGAGCTTTAAGAACACGTTCAAAAGTATCCAACTCAGTTCAATTTGCCTGATCTCCAGAATAGTTTTTAAATGCCAAGGGTCATGATATATGCCACAAGGGTTGAGATTTTGGTGGCCATGTTGATTACAGAAAAGTATTATCTTATTTACAGCCTTACTTTTCCCATATGACAAAAAGTAGAGGTTACAAAAGCAAATAAGGATGTTTAGGAAGGACTCAAGCATTGCACATGTCGCCACTGCCCAGTCTTCATTAGCTTTTAAGACAGGGTTGACCCACAAATCTCTCTTTAAGCTGGACACTGGCTGGCTTTGGGGACATTGTTGGAGTATGGCTAGACTCCTCAGAGCAAAGGAGTATAAGAGTCTGGGAGCCATTGGCTATGGTGTCCAGTGGCCATACTTGAAGTGCTAGCTTTGCCAGATTATCACCAGGACAAATTCATACAAGTTATTTAACTTCTCCAGGCCTCAATTTCCTCTTTATGATATGAGGATATTCTGAAAAGGAATTTTTTGAGTAAAAAAACAAAAAACATGAGTGACACCTAAATACATTCTTAGAAAAGTTTTGGAGACACATAAAAAGTTTATGAACATTGGGTGGCTTTTATATCGATAATATTAATAGTAATCATAATCCTCATCATTTTTGAATCTCCAAGGAGAAAACTGAGAGCCAAATTCATTTCAAGCCAAACCTCTGATCTCTGCCATCTGTCTAATTCTCCAACTCCAGCTGCTGGAGCAGCCATGCTTCTTCTTGTTCTCCAGGTCTCAGTGGGCAGACCTGGTGCTGCCCAGTGGATGCACCACTGCTCCACAGCTGAGCAGCCAACAGCTAGACTGTTCACAGAAGTCGTGTTATTCCCTTACGGGCACAGCTCTTGCTTGGGGGACTGAAAGCCATCCCACCAGTCCCTCGCCTCTCACCAATCACATTGCATTTAAGGCTGCCAAGCCCAGTGAAAGGGCAAGCACTCCCAAGCTCTATGTGACCACAGGCTTTGCATTGCCCGCAGCCCATGGCTATTGTGCCGGGACATCAATAGATGAGGAGAGCAGCCTGGCTGTAACAAAATGTGGCCATAGGTTTCTCTGCCTTGTAGGACCCCTTAATGCAAAAATACTCAATGGCTCCAAAAACCGGGCCCTGAAGCTTGGATTATAGAGACAGAAGAAGAAAGAAAGGATACAGCTTTTGGATTCTGACAGGGTAATGGAGCCCTGTATCATACAGGAAGTTCTGCCCAGCATCAGGACTCCTAACAAGACCAAAGACTGTTTCACTGGCCTCTCTTCCAGAACATGCAGTGAACCTCCCAGAAAAGATGGACAAAGCCAACATGGATCCGCTCAGCTAAAAACAGGTCTTTCTTTTGCTCAGTGGTAGAAGTCCCATCAAGGACCAAATTGTTAAAATTATGTAAAATTCATCATTTTTATTATATTATAGTGACTAAAACTTTAAGAATATTTTAAATGTTCCAGATATGTACTAAAAGTTTTAAAAATGGATGCTGAGGCTTACCACAACTCCATGAGACATTATATCATTTAACAGGTGGCCTACTAAGGCTCAGAGCAGTTTGACAACTTGTCCAAGATCATGGAATTCAGCAAGACTGAAACTAAAAATTCAAAGTCAGTCTAACAAAAATGCTCAGAAGAGTCTAGAACACCCCTCAACTCATTTGCACCTACAGTCCCATTCCATATGTGGCTACAGCATTTCTTGCACCACTGAACTGTCCCACAACATACAAGCACATATATATATGCACAATACACACACATATATAACACCTGCATGCATACCTATATGCTATAACTACCCCCCCCCCCTTGATAATGCCATGAAGTTATTTTCAACTTTGTTCTTAAAAAAATAAGTCGGCCCATAATTATTGGTGTTTTACCGGAATTAGATCCCAGGCCAAAGGGTATGGTTTCCTCCTATCACAGGTGGAAAAGTGTACTGAGAATTTCAGCACTATGGAGCATATTTCCATTGGGTTAGTTTTTGTATGTCCTGACCTCAGCCCAGGAACTGTGAGAGAAGGGCCACTATGTACTTCCTTCATGGCTCCCTTCTGTAGTCAACCACACACTCTTTACATTGTCAGAGAACTGGTTGCCATGGGACACATTTATTTCTCAAGCCAGGAAAGCAATTAAGCCTTTTAAATAATTACTTGTTCTGTGACAGCAACAGCCAGACCATCCTCCATCCTTACTCAAAATTGCCAGCAGGTGAATTGAAGCATTTGTGCTAAAGATGTTGCAACCACTTACTGATTTCCTGTTTCAATCTGACTGTTCTTTCAAAGGACTACTCCCAAACAAGAAAAAAGAAAATTCATGTTCCTGTGAAATATAGTTCAATAGAATACAGGTCGTAATTTGTGCTTTTACAAATGAATCAAAATGGGAATTGAGTTTGGAGATGCATCTGATTCTCTTGGAGTTACATCACAGCAAACTTCATATCTTCTTAGTGTGTTTCGAGAGACATTTCTTGTTTCCAGAGGCAACATCTGAGGGATATTCCTGGGATATTGAGTGTTTTCATGACCAATAATGCAATATGGGAAGGGTGAGGATAGCTCTATGGTAGATACACCCTACTGGCTATAAGCCACTGGGAAATAGACATATTGTGCTGATTGCTATCGGCCTTGGTGCCAGACTCAGACAAGATGGCACATACTGACAGTGGCAGGCACCAAAACTGATTAAAACAAGATTACCTGGAATAACCCATGGACCTCTGTCAATTTCATTCAAATATAATAAACTAGATTGAATCTCAAAAGATCAAAGAGCCTTTTGAGATGTCAATAGAAGTAGTTGCTTTCTCCTTCTACCAAAAATTAAATATGCTGGACACCTCTGTCCTAAAGGCCATAGTCCCCCTAAGGATCAGCTTTTGAACCTACAGATCTATTGGAGTGTCACCATGGGTAACAGTATAGTTAGTATAAAACATAATAAATCTCTGAGTTCATGTGAGATTAGAATTTTAAGAAAAATTTATGATAGGCACAGGTTAGTAATCTCTGAGAAAGTTTTGGGAAATTTCAGCCCTGATCACTTTACCTGATTTGGGTACTGCCTTGGTGCCTCCCACTGGGACCAGGAAAGGCTCTCTCCAGTGGCAGCTAAAGTGGAAGCATGTGGCATGTCACCTCCTAGGTGGGTCATTTTCCCTACTACCTTTGACCCTCAAAAAATCTGCCTTCTTGATATGGCCTCTCTGGGCTTTAAAGCCCTGTGGCCATCAGGTTAAGAAAGTTTAGTAGAGACACAGCCTCTTTCCTACTGAGGCTTTGGATTGGACCCTGGCAATTGTGGAGATGGAACATCTCAGATGCCTCCTGCAACAATCACCTTCCAAAGCAACTGGGACTGACTCTCAAGTGTAGCAGATACCTCCCCCTGCCCCCCAATGAAGAGCTGAACTTCATCCTCATGGTATCCTGTCTAGTCCTCCAAAGCTCCAAACCAGGACGTGCATTTCCAAGCCCCTCTAAATTCTTGAGCACTCTCACAGTTGAAAATGTCTAGTCTGAAGACTCATTTACCTGTTCTTACTTCAATTTCTCACCACCAGGAAACTAACTGGTGGTGAGACACCAGCCTTGACAGAAATGTCCATAAACATGAGAACAGCCTTTGTAAAGCCAGACAGACAAAAGATTCCATCAGAATTCAAGGCCCAATCTGTCTATGGAAAACCTACTGCTATATTGTTTGTTAAAATAACACAGGCCAGTTTCTAATGTTCAGGACCCTCAACCTGCCACATTCAACAGTGTCCAGTTACTTATAAGTAAAGACTAAACAGAGACTCTGACCTCAGGACCCAGCATCTTCAGCTGGTCCTTATGATGTCAGTTTGTTGTCATGTTTCTTTAAAAGAATTTTGTGACTGGTTGGGTGACCCTTGACCTGACCTGCCCCACCTCCACTTTTAAAAGATTATTTAACCATCTAGGTGTTAAGCCTTACACCCTTCAAAACTGATGAATCAGCCTTCAGAGGAGACACCATCTCTGAGAAATGCTTGTTCAACTATTACAAATATGTAATGGTCCCTTCCAATTAATTAACATCTATACTAGATGCACTGCATCCTCCTAGGTGCTCAGGGAAAAATAGCTAACAAAACATAGAGGCTGCTCTGCAATAATTTATTATAAACCAAGACACATTTTCAAAATAAGAACAGATCTTTCCAAAGTTCCCTGAGCTCATTCATCTCCTTGTAAATGGAATGGGAGCAAGAGCAGAGAATGCCAGGTCACCCTCTCCGGTATTTGGAGAGAGGTAGCCACAGAAAGAATTTTAACAAATTTAAAAAGCAAGTCAGATCCTCTCCTCTCCAGCACCCCATCCCCTTGCCCTCTGAGAATACTCTCACTAAGATATAGAGTTGGCACAGAACAATGCCTCTGACTTTCACAAAGGAGCCTTGGCCAAAACCAGTCTCCACTTGGGGCAGAGTAAAGCAGCTGGTTGTCTGACTGAAACTCTTTTCCAAGACAATGGCCTGTTTATGTGTGGAGGGTTAGGAGTGGGTTATTAACATAAAACCCACCGTCCTCAGAGCTCTTAATTCAGTTGTTGGCAGGGGCTTCTGTTATCTTCTAAATGCCTCCCAGAGGGGATAAGCCCTACCTCTTCATTTGAGTTGGCAGCAGGACTATTTTTTTGCACCTGTTGCTCTCCTCTGATAACAATACAGTTAAGCATTGATTTGTTGGAAAATAAACAGAAAAAAAAGCAAAGAAAGGCATCTGCCCAGACAGCCTGAGCTGGTTTGTCTCAGCTTTATGCCAGTTTGCTTTTACTATAAAAACCAGAGAAAAGCCTGTATTTTCAGTTTTGAGGCTATCTTCCTCCCACTCTCTCAGAAGAAAAGGAGGAGGTATCAAGAGGCCAGTGGGAGCTGGCAGGGCCTGAGAGCCAGAAGACTCTGTACTTTTCCATTGGCTGGTTTGCAAGGGCACTGAGGGGTGTCCAAGGTCTACAGAATGATATGGCGAGCCTCCAGCCTGGATTCTGATCAGAGATGAGATGAACAAGGGTAGAGAAGGGGACTGGGTGATGATCCAATCCCAAACCACACTTGACTTCTGCAAGTCAGGTATTTGGGGAGGAGGTGGAGATCTAAAGTGAACACTTAGCATACACATCCCCGTCTCAATCCAGCCTCTCCCACAGATGCTCAGCATCTAGTCTGGGTGAAAAGCCCTAGTTTCCAGACCAAGGCTTTCCCATCTCAGAAATGAGTGTAGCCATACCTATATCAAACCCAGGTTGGAAAAACTCTTTCATGCTCTGCCAAGGGCTTTGAGGTCCCAGGAGGAAAGAAGTTCAAGGTGTGATGTTTCTCTGATCCAAACAACACAATGCTCACATTTCTCATTAGTTTGTCAATAACACATGATGAGCTAAGCCCCAAAAGGGCCACAAAGTACTAAACAAATCACTCAAACAACGATGATGAACAACATCAATTAGCCAGTGGCTTCATGGCTTCATAGCCTAGCCTTCAGCACAGTCAGAGGAAGCTTCTTCATATTTCCATTCAAGCATAGTCATAGGTAATATATGTCACTCCCCCACAAAACACCATTTTGACAGCCTTCTCTGGACCACAGGCTCCTTACCACCAGGGGCTTAAAGGGTCAGAGAGCAGTGGGGAGGGGCTGAGGAACAGGCAGGGCTTGAGCTTTTTCTTCTGAGTGTTAAGGACAGGGTGATCCTGCAGGGGGTGGGACATGGTTGGCTGAGCACTCCCAGGCATTCTTGTCATGAGCAGGGCAGGGAGTGGAGTTCCTCACACCACATCAGGCAGCAGAAAAAGAAGAGGTTTAACAACACCCTTAGTTGACTGAAAAATGAATAAGATCAAGTGCACAGGAATGTGGGAAGGGTGGAGGGAGGTAAGGGTGGGGACTGGAGGCAGGGAGGGGCCGGGGTGGCCGAGGACAATGGATTTGGCCAATTCAAGAGTCAAGTTTCTTCTGAGGAAAACACCAAAATGTCAAACCAATGGCCGCTGAACTGAATTCTCACAAGTTGCAGAATTACAAATCAACAGCAAAACTAAGCCAGAGAAGGCAGTTCATATTATCAAGTGTTTACTACCGCAGGCTGAATCGAACCAAATCATACATGAATTATCTCCTGGAATCCCCATGGGAACTCTAAACATACCTCATTTTACAAAAGAAAGGGCTCAGTGAAATTAAAAAAAAAAAATTTTACCCGTTGATCTGGTAAACAGATAAGTGTATTGGAAAGGGATGTGGAAAGCAGTGTACTTCTTTGTAGCTTTGAAAATGGGTGTTTTTATCCCTAAGGAACAATGAGCAGTCTCTTAGGACCTCATACTTTCCATTTAAAAGCATCTCAGGATGGCTCCTTGAATTTCCTTCCTAAACGTGAGGAGGAGATGTGCTAATCATCCTGTGCTCTAGAAGAAAGGGTATCCTTGGGTGAACACGAGTCTAGATCCTACAAGAATGCCGACTACTGGCCCCCAAAACATATTCATGAAAGCTTGAGTCTGGTCCCCAAGTGATACGGCACAGTTGAGCATGTGAGAGCCCCTTGGTTCAGTGCCCAACACCAAACCTAACCAAAACCCTTCAGTCTGGCTTCCTGTTAAAAGCCTCAGATTGACTCAGGGGATGAAGTGGCTGCCTGAAGCCACCTCAGACTTATTAGCCTTAATAAAAGAGCACTAATAATAGCAGGAAACACTGATGAAAATTAAGGAGAATTTATGGCCCCTTTGGAGGTCACCAGAAGTCTGAGGGAAGACCGGCTAGTGCCAGGAACACCATAGCACTGGAAGAGCCTGGGTGTGCCATTTGGGAGCCTAATTTCCACCAAAAGAGATACGGCTTCCGCCACTATAGAGCCAAACCAGGGAGGTCTCCAAACTACACCCAGAAACCCGAGAGAATCTTGTAAGACTCTACCACTGTCTTTGCGTTTTCAGAAACAAATAACACCTAGATTTCTTTGAAAATTTAAAGATGACTTCTTAAGAAAATACTGCTTTCTCTTTGTGTAGATAACCATTCAATGGTAGAGGTAAGAAACCCAAGGTTTCTCATAGATTCTTCCACAAGAATCTGACCCCTCAGCATACTGGGTCTCATTTTCTGTCCAGAACACACCTCTGCTTCTCCTAATTCAATGGTCTATATACATAACAAGCTCTCCAGAAATTCAAGAATGAAAACCCACTATGAAGGCAAGCACCTCAATCCCACAAAGGCTTTCCTGGAATTAAATCCTGCCACATGACTTATAACTTGCCCTGTCCCACAGTTGTTTCTGAGAAAACTTTCAATGTATAAGCAAAATAAGAACTCACGAACTCCACAATTCCAGCTTCCCCTCTTCCGACCCAAGCCTCAGCTTTATACCAGGGTTAGTTTATGAATAAGATGAACACATGCAGAGGCCCTCCAAATTCTCAGATGGCCAGGCTCCAAGAATTATTACATATTTCAAAAACCTCACCACAACGAAAGGCAGCATAAGCTACAGAATGAAGAACTCAGTGCAAATGGAAAAGGGTAAAGCCTTTGTTCAAACCTTTTTAAGAAGGCTGAGCTAGTTGTGATGGCACACGTTTGTGATACCAGCACCTGAGATGCAGACACAAGAGAAGAAGTTTGAGCCAGCCTGGACTACATAGTTCATTCCAGGCTAGCCCTAGCTATGAGAGAGGGGGGGGGAGAGAGAGACAGAGAGAAAAAGAGAGAAAGAATATGCAGGTCAAGTCAATAGCATAGCAACAGGGCATTAAACCAGTCTTCCTAAGCACAGATCATATATGTAACATAGACTCTACCTATATAACCACATAAATCTCTGATGCTGGCCCTCTCCGAACATCAGCCCCACTTTTACCTTTACCCCATCAAGACTCTATCACCATTGAGGGTGAAGTGATCTTTCCTGCCTCTGAATGGCTCCATGATCTTGCCTCCTCAGATGGATTAGAGAATGAAACAAAATATAACATTGAACATAGCTAGGAGCCCCCTCCACCTTGTCCTGCGATGTACACTCTGCAAACACCATTTACCGACACTGGTATAATTGTTTCTTCACTATGCCCTATGCCCGAGGATGTTCACAGATCCAAGTCCATAAGCATAAAAACACGTTCTCCTGTCATAGTAAAGAATGTGGATTCGCCGATTTACTCAGCAGTCATTTCCTGTGCAAAAGAATGCTGTTTCCTAGTTCCTCACCCCTTTCTTTCTGCATGGACCCTCTGTGCTGTCAGTTAACGTTCATGAGCCTCTTTTCAATTATACTGAACGTCTGGTTTTAAAATAAGTGCTTCATTAACACACTGAAGTGGAATATCTAATCACCTCTGTGATATCAAATGTCAATACTTTGATACATCCATAACAAGTACAATGTGATATAAAAATATAATTTTTCTTGGGAATAATTACAGTCACAGCTAATACTAATAGGGAGTTCTGCCTATATTCATGTTGAGAAATATGTTAAATTATAATTAAAAGTTACTGAAATTTTTTTTTTCAAAATCGGAGTTCCTAGGTCCCCTGAATTCTCTCTTCTGGACAGTAGGCTAGAACTCTGGGTGTTTTACTAACAGCAAAGAACTAGTCAACTTTTTTTCGAAATGACTTGCACCTGTTCACAACATTTCAACAATTTAGCAAAAGGCAGACCCACAAAATAAATAAGTATACACACACACACACACACACACACACACACACACACACATACACAGCCTTTAGATGCCCAAGGTCAATGCTTTCTGCAGCAGTGACCAGTAGATATCTGGGGAAACTCTTAAGAACTATAGGAGTGGGCATTCTTCACACAGCTGTGTTGTCTGGTGAACAATTTGGAGAGACATTTTTTTCCAGGGCCTCCTACATGCCAGGCATTGGGGCATAGGGTAGAAATGTGCTGTAAGGCCACCCCTATGTATGCTGTGGCTTAAAGCCACACCAATATGAGGCTCAATTTGGAGGTCTCCTATTAAAGTGGACCATCTCATTTCCTGATGCCCACAATCTCCGGTAAAAATTAAATATCCTATTTCTTCCCCAAGTCGGAGTTTAGAATCCAAGCTGGTCATTATAGGGAAAAATAATAATAATAACTTTAAAAAAATTAATACTTGTTTGCTCCAACTCAGTGGAGATGGAGAGAAAACGCCCAGACTGATTATTTCTCCTTCACTTCCAGCCTGCAAATTACTACTACACATTACTCATGAGCATTGTCTGGGTGTTTTCACATTCTTTGCTTAATTTAATCCTTACTAGCCCTGCATAGTAGATGCTATTGCCCCATTCTCTGAATGAAGAGACTTGGATGCTGAAATTTACGAAATTCTCCCCAAAGCATTCAACTATCCAGCGGCAATGTCCGATTTAAAGCCAGCTATTCTGACTCTACATTCAGTGTTCATCTTTACCACATCCCAGTGAACTCCCTGCCCAGCCATGAGAACTCAGTGCCACCGGCCCCTTTGGATACAAGCAGTCAAAATCTCCTCTTTTTTCAGAATCTTACACACAGCCTCTGGCCAGGGAAGGCGGCAGAATCACAACTAACTGCTCTTTTATTTCCTAGACATAGGTTAAATTTCGGGCCAAATCTACGGCCCACACAAATCGGAAACAAGTCTGCTCAGCAGTCTCATGGAAGACAGGACTAGATGATAACACTCCCCTATCTCTTCCTCAAGACTGTAACTCCAGATCTACTGTGGGAAGCTTGCTAAAGGGCCCCTAAGAGATTCCGGGACAAACTGTATGATGGCCCTGTTCACCAGACTGTTGTCATATAAGAACCTCCTTTTTATTCTGAGAGAGGCTTATCAGAGTTAAGCTGGTATCGGGTGGGGAAGGGTTAATAACTGACTAGTTTCTCAAATCCATACCTGACATAAATTCCCAGCCCCAAAGACCATTTACCATGAGTCTGTGATACACAAGACCAAGAAGCAGCAGGGAGGCCACCCTAACTTCACCACGGTTACATCAAAGAAAGTGTGCACCTAGACAAGGCCATTCAAGATACGTGAAATAGGATTAATGGGATGTTTGCTTCCCTTATCAGGCATACAATTATCTGTTTGGTTCTTTGCACTTTTTAAAAAAATTTTATTTTAGGCTTGTGTCATCAGAAATCATGTTTTGGGTACACCTATACATCATAATTTAAATAAGTGGTCGAAAACTCTTAATGATTATAATACTGAGAAATGAGTAAGAGATCAGGCAAAGGGATGCTAGTGAGACCAGTGGCCAGCTGATAAGGAGCCTGGCCCCTTGAAGCAAACCAAAGACACACTGTGGTTAGGTGCTAGTGAAACCATTTTCAAAGGAGCATTTAATGAGATGTCTCTTTAAAACCAAGTCAATTAATACCCTAGGAGCCTCTTTAAGTGGGACACCATGCTTGACCCTGTTGTAAGCTCCGTCTGCCATAGATACAGAGCTGAGCCATCTTGAAACAGCACAGGCTCTGGTTGGCCCAATCAGCCATAAGGCCTACACGATTGTCATTAAGTCTTTCTCTAGAACAGGGTCCCACATCTTTCTTGTCTGCCCAGTTACCCACAGACAAATCAATGCGGCTCAGACAGAGTGTGTGCCAGTGTATGAAAGTCTCACCTTCAGCCGATCCCGAGGTAGCTCCGGTGCTTCCTCAAGTGTTATTCATGCATCACCCGCTCCTTATTATCACAAGCTGCCCAGTTCTGCCTTCTCACTAGCTCTGGGCCTATGGATTAAGATGGGAAACCATGTGCGATTAGCTGCTGAGATCCCACCCCCACCCCAATGAAGGCTGCCAGTCTCATCCCTCAATAGTCTATTCTTAGTCAAAGTTCTGAAGACTGTAAAGGAAACATTTAAGGGCCTGTCTTGGTGGCATCTGTCACCCCTCTTCCTCCCTATTCTCATAGACTCTAATCCTGCTGAGCCTCGGCAGAACTGTTCAGTCTACCCTTAGTCACCATAGCCGGCAGGATCTGTGAGTTCAAATATAGCTTAAAGATAGCCAGAATATATAAAAGAGGAAACTATGACCAAGAGAGATGCAATGTATTGCTCTGGGCCACTCAACCTTGCCAGGTCTCCTGACTGCCATACTGAGTACTGTCCCACCAACTACCTTCCCTGTACTATGCTCTAAGCACTCCAAAGACAGCACCAGCCAGCCTTCAGGGACAATCCTTAAGAAATAATCTTTGTTCCCATCTAAAAAGCAGTAAAGTTCTCATCAACTAACTCCAAAAGACCAGTAGAAATGTCTACTCCATGATGCCACATGGCTAGAAAACGTGTCCCATCCTAAGATAAACTCTCATGATCATCCATTCTCCCTATGGCATCACTGATTTTCTACATATCTTCATATTCTGGTCCTTTACATTTTTGACCAGTGTTAAAAAAAAAAATCACAAGTTTTAATAAGAGTAAAAATGCCTGTTCCCTAGAACAAATAATATCACTTAAAATCATTTTACAAACAGATATAAAATATTTCAAGTAAAGTGAATTATCCACTCTTTCATCAGCTGTTGGGAATAGAATTAAGTTGAGCGATGTGGCAGCCTCCTGCCTTACTGCTCTAAGGAAGACCCCACTACAGATTTAGTTTACCCAAGCTGAAATTCACTGCTCTGTGCTTGGTTAAACAGTAACAAAGGCTGGATCAGGGTGTGTGGTCTTGAAACATCAAGTCAATGCTCCTATCTGGGGTCCCACCCACCACAGAAAAGTCTGTTGCTTCGGCTCTGCGGAAGAGGAAAGCCAGCTGAGCAGGAGAAATGGCTTGAAGCACCAGCAAAGTGGTGGCTCTGAAATTTTGGTTTGGAGTTTCTATTTGGTTCCTTCAAACCATAGAGCTGTGTGTTGGCAGGCTCTGCTTCAGTGTTCTGGTACCCTCCCCGTCTCTCCTCCCAGAAGTCTTCAAAGGCTGTATCTATTTGAAAACCACTAGGGATCCCTCCATCCAAAGGAAGAGGGGACTGAGTGAATTCTTGGGTAAGCTTCCACAGCTGTGTGTGACACAAATACAAACCAAGATTCTCCTACTTAGGTTAAAAATGCAAGAAAGTCCAACAAACACAGTCCCAGTTCTCAAATCCCCAGAGAGTGGAAATGATAAGAAAGAAATAAAACCATGTAAGATTGCAGAAAGTGCAATTCCACTTCCCTAGAGTAGAGATTAGCCAGAAAATAGCACCTTCTGACCTGATGACTGCAGCTGGCTAACAGATTGCCACTGAGAATGTAACTCAGCTCTCAGTTTCCATTTTCGTCTTAGGCCTTCAAAGGAGTCAAAGAGAGGATTGGTGTAAAGCCAGCCGATGAATGGGAGACCCTTGCTGTACCCACAAATAGGAAATCATGAGTGTGATTGGAGCTCATTCCCATGAGAAATAGAAGTATAATGATATAATAAGAAAAACATCAGGAAGCTAGTGTGAATATAGGTAATATTTAATACACACAGCAAAAAAAAATCTGTTATTGATTCTGGGACCTTTCACAAAAATGAGGCCTGGGTCCAACACACTTCCACACCTACAACTACTGTAAAAGATCCTGAATAAGGATGTCTGGAGTGGTCATATAACATCCTCAAGATTGCTGTCTTTCAGAACGTCTGGTGAACAACCTAGGAACATGGAAGGTGCTACTCATTTAGTGTTTAAATCTAATTACAAACTTCCAAATAACTCTCATCTCTTCAGCTTTTAAATACCGTAGGCCAGTGATGCAGCAGTAACCAGTCCCTCTTGGCTCCATATTCTAACACATAAGCATGAAGTTCTTCTCATAACACATCTGTATCTATTGTTAGAAACTGACTCTTCTCTGGACCTCAAGGGAAGTAGCACACAGTCATCCGTGGTTCCTAACTTCCCCTTATACATTGAAGGATACTGTCTCCACAGAACCAACTGCTGCTTCCACTACAAATCTCAGACTCCAAATGCTCCTACTTTCCCTGAGGTCAACACAGTGAGACAGCAGACACTGAGGACCCAAACTCAGAGAATCGTATAATTCATCTTAAAAAATACATCACCCCAAGCAGCACTCAGAGTGTCCCAAAGCAGACATTTAAAAAAAAAAAAAAAAAAAAAAAAAGTAACTTTGCCACCTTGGTGTTCTTGTGAACCAAGACCCATTTCCCCACTTGTCTCTGCTTGATCCACACTGTGACAAGCATGCATACATGGCGTACAAGCAAAATCAAAAGAGCCCCTATATTGAAGGCATTTGCTACTGGTGAGTCATGTCTGCCTGTCTGGTCATAGTATCCCATTGTGGAAAAACAAAGGGTTGGTCTGTCCCCTTGTGATACAACAAAATCATTTACCTAACTTCAGTCTTCTTTCTGCATCAAATAATTTTTGCCTACCTTGGCCACCTGACCCCCGTTCCCTTGAAAATAGGCTTTTTTTTTTGCCTATCTACACCCATTTTCCCAAACTGGAATAAACTGAAGATAAACTCGATTTTTCTTATTACTTGTGAGTCAGGGGGGAAAAAAAACCAGCAAAGACACCTCTAGACTGTGAAACCATGTGCTCTGATCACTACCAGCCTTTAGCCAACTAGTTCCTTACTGAGCGACATCAGAGTCACCTGTCTCCGTCTGCTTTTTGTTCTAGAATAATCTAACCCAGGCATATGACTTTGTCATCCACATGGACAGAGAGAAACCAGAGGGCCTTTAGACTCTTGCTGAGTGGAAGTCTAGACAGTGTAGGAGACTCACGGGGAGCACTCACAGTAGCCAGGCTGTTCTCACCCAAATAAACTCGAACAAGACTCCATAGATGAAGCCAGGTAACACAAGCTTTACTTCCTGCCAGCTGCCTCCCCGAGCCTCTGGTTTATTTTCACCTGTCTGAGTCAAGACAGGCTTCTCTTTTCACGCAGGTGTTTGAATTCCAGGTTCAAAAGAAGTTTTAAAAGTGAGGGCTTACCTCATTTACCTAAAGATTCTGGGTGGGCAGTCCTATAGCTCTGTCGATGGAGAAGAAAGTAGGTAGCTACCACACTAGCTACTACCAGGATGGGGAGCCACAGCCTTATCACGTCTGAGCTCTCATCACAGCGAAGATAAATTCATATGACAATAATTTAAAATCATTTTGTAGGATGTTAAGCAATAAGCCACCAACCGGGAATTCCCTAAGTCACTTCCCCCTCCTCTGATTGGCTGCCTGGTCCTTTAAAAAAATAAAATAAAGGATTACAAACATTGGCTAATTTGCATTTGGCCAACTCACACGTTAGTGTTCAAACAAAACAGGTCTAACCAGGTTATGCCTGTGTCTCAAGAACAGAGACAACCTGTTAATGGATGAGGAATTGATTTGGTGGTGACTGTTTTTCTGTTTAGAGGCAGTTTCAAGTGAAAAGCACCTCTCTTCCCAAAGATGCCTCAGGAAGGGGGGATATAAAAACCCAAGTCCTTATAGGGCAGATAAAGGAAGAGGGCTGTGGAGGTGTCTTGAACATCTGTCTCCTTTTCTAACCGTGTTAACTCCTCTCTGCTTTGACATCAAGACCTTTGCCCTGGCTGTATAGGTACGAAGTTTGGATGGAGCTTCTAGCCCATTCCGTCTCTGGGCACCAAGACCATCTCTTTTTAGTTACTCTTGACAACTTCAGAGGACTTTGAACAAGCTTTTTTCCCAGCCCCAGGTAAGCACCTTGGAGGAAGGTTAGAAGAGATGGTCCTGGAAGGGTCCTTCTCTGAGATATCTCAGGACAACACTTATCCTCCACAAGGCAGGGGCTGATTGACAAGATCATCCTCACTTCCTCTCAAGATGCTTTTTTACTGTTTATCAACCTTCCCTGTAGGACCCAGGAAAGGGGAAACCAAAATGCCAACAGGAGATCTTCAGATTTCCCTGACCCCCCCCCCCCCCCCCCAGTAAAGGTTTGCAGGGAGTTTCCTATTCTTGCTTCACTGGGTCCCAAATGTTTCTCCACCTGCACAGGTGAGCAAGTGCCCTGGCCAGGAAAAATACAATCCTCTAACCATTAACTTTCCCCCTTGGGTCTTCCTGGACACCAGCCTTCTATGAGCAAAGAAAGCATCCAGGCAGGTTTGCTGAGCCTCTTCTCTCTTTGTTGGGAGATAAGAAGGAGTCTGGCAAAGATTTTGAGATCACAATCCAGAAGTTCCTTCAGTGAAAAAGGAATATAGAAGCAAAGGCTTGGGAAAGGAACAGATACCAAATGACTATTGTACTGCTAACAGGGATGGGGAGCCAGCCAGCCAGCCGTGGTATGCTCTTGTACATATTTGCTTGGTTTAAGCAACATGAATTCAGAGACCCTTTAAGTACAAAGGACAGTGGCAGGGCAGGGGTAGGCTGGGAGGGGGTCTCGGGAAAAGGTGGGTCATAAAGGAGTTATTGGGATACAGTTTGTGGTAGGTCTTAGAGCCTCTCTGCTTCTCTAACCTCCAGCAAATAAACCCACCTCCCCTCCAGATCAACCCTGTCTGCCTGCCAAGGCCCTGTTAACAAGCAAATGTATGCCCTGGGCCTGATTTAAAAAACAGTAAATGTCATCATTGCCATTATCACATTAGCCCCAATTAGTTTATCAGCTCCAGATCTGAGAGAGAGGCCCCAGGGAACAGCCTGCTGGAGTTTTGCTGGAAAGATGAATCAGGAGCAGCCTAGGCTACTCTAACTCCACCCACCACAGGGTGGTGGGGGAGGGGAGGGAGAGCTCAGAGAAAAGCATCCTTAGCCTACTCCACACTTGACCTTGACCTGAAACAATGGGAAGTGGCAAAGGGTAGGAGATGTATAGTCTTGACATATGAATCAAGTGCAAAAGTCTAAAATGATGTGAATCTTAGCTCAGGCCAGCCACCGTTAGTTATAGACCCTTTAATTTCAAGATGAGGCAGTCTATTTCTATCTCCATTCTGTTTCCCCACTTTTACTCTAACCAGCTAGATGGACACTCCTGACGAAGGTCAATCTGGGTCACTGATGGACGTGGGGGAGACAAAAAGATGTCACCTTATAGCCACAGCCATTATAGAGGTTTATACAGATGAACTACCAAAGTGACTGATAATTAGCATTGATTGTTGGTATGATAAGTATTAACTTTTAAAAAAAAAAAACTTGGGGCTGAGCTAACCCTCCTAGAAGAAAAACAATGGCAAAGCCAGTACCTTCCGTCTCAGGAAAGACAAAGAGAGGGGAGAGAGAGAGAATGAAATGATTCTTAGACATATATCTATGGGGAAATTCCTCCAAATGAGACCATTTATCCGATAGTTGACTTCAGCTAGATAGTGCTGGTAGGTAAGCAGAAATATATGGATAGATGGATGGATAGATAGATAGATGATAAATAGATCAATAGATGATATGTAGATAGATAGATAGATAGATAGATAGATAGATAGATAGAGAAAACCTCAAAATAAGTTTTAAATAGTAACTATGAAAACTTCAGAGCAGATACAGAGTAGGTTCCTGAAAGGGAAGCAAGAAAAGTATGATTATCATCAGACATCTACCACTCATTCTGTTTCTAAGACTCTGGGAAACAGATAAGAAGGAAAGAGCAATGAAGTGAGGTTAAATAGGATGGAACCAGTAACTGGCATGAATGCGAGACTCACAAGACCTCGGAATAGAACCTGCCTTGTCTTCTGTGCAGCTCAAGGCTTTGTCCCAGCCGTAGGCTTGTGCAAAGACATGAAATCCCTAAGTCCTTGGGGAGGATGTCTCAGTAAAGTGCCCACTATAAACGCATAAGAACCTCAGTTTGGATTCCCAAGCCAAGGTAAAATTCCAGGCATGGCAATATGCAATCCTAACTAGGGATATGGTGACAAGAGGCTCCCTGGGGCTTGCTGGTCAACTAGTCTTGATGAAGACAGGGAGTGATTGAAGAAAATGTCAACCTCTGGTATTTATGTGCACATGTATATATGCACTCAGCTATATGCACACACACACACACACACACACACACACACACACACACACGGTGTGGGCAGAGTAGGCAGGACTATTGGCGGCAGTGGTGTGGAGTTCCTGAGTTAGTTGGTTTGTCTACTAAAAGGTCCACATCACAAAATCAAGGACGCAAAGGGACATACAGCAAAACGAAGGATGAGACAAAGAGCCCTCTGAGATTATCGAGCCCTAAGGGGTCCAAGTCTTAGACAAAGCCCTGATGTCATTCAGCCAATGACAGTGATGGCCTTGCTTTGCACAAAGGCATTAGCTTTACACGTCAGTTCCTAACTAGAAGCCTATATTTAGGCTTTGAAAGCAAATGTATGTTTGTATATATTTCTGTCTCTTATTCTCTCCTGGTGATATAGATCTACCCCAGGGCAGAGTGAGCCAGATATGTAATAAGAGACACAAGAAAAATATTAATACAAGTTGAATAGAAACAAAAATATCTCTCTCTCTCTGTCTCTCTCTCTCTGTCTCCTCCTTCCTTCCCTCCCTTTCTCCTTCCCTCCCTCCTTCCATCCCTCCCTCCCTCCCTCCTCTCTTCCTCTCTCTAAAACTCACAGGAAACAGAAAGTCAATCATTTATTACCCTGGCTATAATTAAATAAGAAACTAGAATTCATACATATCTTGCCTCTTACCATCCTCAAGTTTTTAATGTTAATGATTAGATTTCAGAGTATCTTCCTGTACTCTGAGATTGTTCATGGACACTGAGAGTGGCATCTCAGTTTCTTTAGCAGATCACAGGCTGACAGTTGTCCTAACATTTGCATGGAGCACTCTGTGGCTAATATCACATCTGGCCACCAACAAGCTGAGAAACCCCTCTGAACTGCCAAGGTGAGAAAGTGCCTCACTGTGGAGTGGGAACCCAGTGGTTTGGAAAAGAGCTCAGAGTGGTAAGAGAAAGACAGACAGACATGGGGGGGGGGGGGGCTGTCTCTATCATTTGATTATTTCCCCAGCTAAACTTAAACACCAAAGGAAAAACACCCCCCCCCAAAAGCATATTACTCAGGGCTCATCCATTTTGCCTCAAATGGTGTCTCATCTCTTCTATAATATGTTAACTTACTGTTCTTTCTCTGGCTCTATCTTTCCTCATGAAGAGCTTCACACACTGTCCCAACCTAGTGAAAACTTCACTGCTGGGACAGGCACTCTGGTTCTCGAATCAAGCTACTTTGAGCCTCTCAGGTTCAATTCTGAGTCTCAGAAAAGGCCAGAATTATCAATCAAAAGTTGGTCCCTACCAGACAAATTTCCTGTGTCCAGTATTTTCTTTCCATACAGGGAAAAGCTTTTCATAATTATAGCAGGCTTTTTCACCTCCTGTGCTACTCTTTTTATAACTGACAATTTAAAATTGTATGTATGTATGTGCATGTGTGTATACCTTAGCTTTACAACATAATGTTCTGATATATGTATGTCTTGTGGAATGAATAAATAAAACCCATTAACATATGTATTGCCACACATACTTAGCATTTTTGGACAATGAGAACACATGTAATCTGTTCTCAGCCGTTTTCAAACACACAATACATTGTTTTTAACTGCAGTCACCACGTGAAGTAGCAGTTGTTTTCACGTTACATTCTGCATAAGATTCCCTTTCCAACTATCATGGATCCCTAAATATGAAACCAGTTAAGGGATGGCCACAGCATATGGGCTGAGTTCCAGCCCAGCCCAGGGCCTTGTCTCAAGAAAGTAAAGATAAATGAATGAAGAGCAAAATGGAACTGAGGAGCCAAAATGAAAAAGCCTAAAATGTTGAAGACAGGCCTGGATCTCACAGGCCAACCTTCAGCCCCTGTAATTCAGTATCAAATACTGGGGGAGGGGGGGAGCAAAGCATTCAGAATAAAAACTTAGGGGATACCCCACACTGCAAAAGTAGTGATTTTGTCTTGCCTGGAAAGACATGAGGATCTTTTGACCACAAATGTCACCCTGCTGCTCACCAGGCTTGGTGGCACTGGACAGGCTAAAATGCCAAGTGAGACTCTGGATCTAGAATTGAGGAACAGCATGGGGCCTGACTGGGAAAGCGGGTCACTATCCAGTGGTCATCATTCTTCACAAGTGGCTTAGGTGTCTCAGAGTGACCACCCAGATGGCCGTCCCTAAAAAACGTCATCCAGGAAAGCCAGCATTGTTCATCCCTTGAACCAAGCACATGGTGAAACCTCTTGAAAATGATATCAGAGAGTAGACAGGCACAGCTACAGGAGCTATGCAAAATACCCATTTGCATAAATAAGTTATCCATTCAGGCCATTCAAAACATTTGCACCTGCGCTCTGGTGGGATGGCAGAAAGAAGCCTCTGGAATTATCTCTGAACAATTTCATATTTGGGGGAAATCCCGATGAAATCTCCCTGCTGGTGTTGGGACATGTTCCTGATTTTTCTCTCCCCTTCCCACCCCCACTCTCAGTAACCACATGTTCGTTCAGGGTTTGAAATTAGTCAGTCTCCTGCTCTGGACAGACAATATGCCAAATAGTCCTATTTTGAGAATTAACTTCTTTCATGACATCGACCCAGGGAAGTGTGATAAGAGTCCTGACTTAAGGTTAGAGGGAAATAGCTCTGAAATTCAGAAAACCAAATATCTATACAGACACATATTGTGTAGGTGGATGTACAGTAAAACCGAAATAAGGAACTTGGCTACTAACAAAACCAAATCTGCAAAGTCAGTGCATTTGAAAATGTCTGTTGGGAACACAGCCCTTTGCAAGAGAGACCAGCCATGGTCTACCCAAACTCCCTCATAGTGATAATCAGGAGGGTCACTGCACTCTGGTATTCTATAAAGAATGGGATAAGGTGGGCTAAAGAGATGACTCAGTCAGTAACATGCCTGCCCGTAGGCATGAGAAATCTGATTCAAAATTTGGGCATGGTTTTAGGTTCCTATAACCCTATTCCTGGGGAGGCGGAGACAGGAAGATCCTTAGAGTTCACTTGCCAGGCAGTCTAGGCAACTGGTGATGTCCAGATCCAGTGAGAGACTCTGTATTAAAATAATCAGATGTAGAATCAAAGACATTTGAAATTGACCTGTGACCTCCATATGAATGTTTACATGGACACATGCGGTTTAAAATTCATAAAAAAAGAAAAAGAATCATAAGAAATGGAAAAGAAGGAGCCACTCCAACAGGTGAAAGCTAGAGATGGGTAAGCTCCACTGACTGTGGACTCTTCCATCAACAGTGAAATCCAGTGTCAGTGGACTTTTCCTATCAACACCAAAAAACTTCAAAACCTGCATGGCCTTAAGCCTCATTGGTCTATTGCTCTTCAGAAGTTTCTAGAACCACCAGGGCAAAAAACCTCAGGGAATTCAATCTTAGACCTCATGATTATGTGGTCATAGTAAGAAAGGGTACAGTCATGGTGAGGGAGGGGTGTCCCTAGCAAATACCTGACTTTTAATAATCCATTTTTTTCTAGGTTGCTGGGGGAGGGATGAAGCTCTTTGAACTTGAATCTTGGCTGGAGGGAGCATTCTTTTTAGAATCGAGTAAGACAAGCCTAGAAAGCCATAACATCATACCAGTGAAGGCATAACTCCCAGGCATCCAGAGCTCTGCAAGTCACTATGAAATCCGCAGTCTCACTCAGAGGAGACTCATGAATTCCACTCACTGTGTTTCCTCTCTTCCTTGGGGCTTCCACCATCCACAGCACAGAGGCCAGAACTACCAGGGAAGATGGTGACCCAGAGGAGAGAGGAAACTGAGGCGCTGATAGTCGACCCCAATGACTACAAAGTCAACTTGGAAAATGTCTTACTGTCTTGGTCACAATACTACCTGAAATTCTCTCTCTCTCACTCACACACACACCCACACACACATGTACTCACACTCACATCCTCTCAAACACACACATTCACACACCCTCTCAAACACACACATTCACACACACACTCACACATACACACACACTCACACACACTCCACACACTCACACACACACTCACACATACATACACACATACACACACACTCTCACACACATGTACTCACACTCACATCCTCTCAAACACACACATTCACACACACATACACTCACACACCCTCTCAAACACACATTCACACACACACTCACATACGCAAACAAGAACTATTTTAGACTTCTCGCATCTGTGAAAATGTCAAAAAAAATAGTTATTTCATTCTGTGAATCCAAGCTATTGCCAGTTCCACATCCCAGGCACATGTCCCTCAGAAGGAAGCTCACCCGCTCAGGTGACACACAGGGTGATTTGAAGGACAAACATCATTCTTAAGTGATGATTTTGATGTAAAATATTAATAAGCAAGAGTGACTCAACTGAAGAATACTTCAGTTCTGTAATTCCAGTGAGAAGAGAAACAGAAAACAAGCAAACAAAAACAACCCATCATCGAGGAAACAGGTGTAGTTGAAAGGTGAGGGGAAACGGGCCTAAACATGAGCACTCCAGAGTCCCCAGTACCATGACAGCAAGTTCTCAGCACCGTGTCCTACCAATGGACAGACAGTCACCCACAGTGCAGTCTCCACCTAAATCCCTAGTTTGAAGTCTCTAGGTCTCCAGCCTGACACCGAGCATGTTGTCTTCTGCTTAAGTACCCTGTTCCTCCCACCACCCAGACAGAACCAAACAGCCTTTCCCCAGGGCCATCTTTCCAGTCAGCCCTCCCTATCCACCTTCATTCAGAATTTAAATTTCCCGGGATCCTTTGTCCTTGGAGAGAGTCAGAACTCGACAATTAACAAATGCTCTGGATCTCTTGCCTTGTGTCTAGGGTGTACTAGACAGTGGTACCTCCATCACAGAAAAAAAAAAGTATATGTTGACTGTGGAACATGACGGAGTGACAATCTGTTTCTGATTCTTCCCACAGGACTGCTTTGGATTACCACTTTTCTGTGCCAGGTTTGGCAAATCCATGCTACGTCTTCTTTGTGGTCCTATCTCAGGAAGGCGTGACATCACCCAAGCAGCAGAGCATCCAAACCTACATGTTGAACCAAATCGGATGGCAGCAGCTCCAGAGTTGAAACCCCAGACTGAGAATCATTAACATCCACTGATGATTCTGTGCCTTGCCCATCTTTTAGAAGCAGATTCCTCTTGAAATTATTAGGATCCTCACAGTGTTCCTTGGGTATATAATATAGACTCTGCTGAGTCTGCTGACTTTCTGGGGTTCATACAATTCTTAATCAGCAGGCAGAGCCTGAGATCAAGAGCTCTCTCCAAGCTGCAGAATGGGGCTCCTCCAGAAGATAACTCAGTCCTTATGGTGAGCCAAGCTGATAGAGATGTTGAACAGTCTGTAGTCACACAGGAACTACAGGAAAGAGGGGCTTCTGAGAACCTCAGGAGTTGGGGAAGGCCAGAATCTTTGAAGAAACAGTGCTGGCTGAGCATTCTATCTTCACTCTGCATCCACTTTTTTCTTTCTCACCCCGACCCTCCTCCAGAACCCCTGCAAGGTGAACTAGAAGGATGCACTGGGGCAATCAACTCATTCTAGATGCCTCCCTGTTTTAACACTGAATGTCCAAAGAAACCCCACATTCCCGGTCAAACTAGAAAAGTCGGCCAACCCAGTTGCATGTCACACAGATGGTCTCCAATCTGACCTTCCTTAAAAGCCTGCATCCTCAGACAAGGGACCATCTCTGAGCCTCTGCTTGCTCATCTGCATTTGGACTTGATAACACTCTGCACTCCCAGCCCTGCTGCTGGGCACAGAAAGAAGGCAAGTGAGAGAGCTCAGCATCCAACCACGCATGCCTACATCGATGAGTACCTGTGAATGACCCACTGAGAGCTGTGTGGAAAGAGCTCCCTAGTGAATTTAAAAAAAAAAAAATCAGTTTTCTGGTTAATTGTGATTGAGCAACCATCTCTCTTTGGGTGTCCAATATGTGGCAGGAAAAAAGAGTCATGCTTTCAACACACTGGCCACCAAACATTCACTTAACCCAGTTGCATTCTTTTGATCAAGTATTTACTATGTACTAAATTGGATACTGTTTTATTAACATGCAGTTTTATCACCTAATCCTTAAAAGGGCTTTAGAAAGTACCATCGTAATCCCACAATTTAAGAATGAGAACACTGAAGCTCAGAAAAATTAGGTGACTTTCCCAAGGTCATGATGCTGGGAAGCACAGATGGGAACCAACTTGGGCTGGCCTAGGGGCCCCTCTCCTAACCACTTTCTAACCAGGCACAAGCAATGTGCTCTCTCCTCCAAACAGAAGGAAATTGGCATTTGCCTCCACACTGGGCAACCTGATCAGTCTTAGAAGGCCAGAGATTTAGTGGGCAAGCCTTTGCTTGCTGGGAGATGGCTTACCCTGAAGCCCTGCTAGTTTTCCCGGAACCCTGAGCTAATATGTACATAATTTCCAGCTTCATACTGAGGAGAAAACCCAAGAACCCACTTGGCTAATATTACCACTGTAGTAGAGACAGCTTGTTTGTCAGCCCACAACAAACACTGACTAATTACAGAGAGAAAGGCTCCTGCCTTGGAAACTTGGAAACACTGGGGTTCTTATCTGACTCCACTATTTACCAGTTATGTTACTTTGAACAATTTGAGACTCAGTTCTTTAAAATGAACAAAAGCATATTGCTGACATCATCACCTCTGCTACCACTTAAATGCACAAAATCCATTTAAAGCAATGACTGTTTTTCATCGTGTGTGTGTGTGTGTGTGTGTGTGTGTGTGTGTGTGTGTGTTTGTCTGTGTGTGTGTATATGTGTGTGTGAGTGTGTGTATGTGTGTATATGTGTGTGTGAGTGTGTGTGTGTGTGTGTGTGTGTGTGTGTGTGTGTGTGTGTAGGCACATACATTACATGTGAAAACGTCAGAGGACAACCTCTGGGCTTCATCCCCAGGTACCCTCCATCTATTTATTTGATACAGTGTCTCTTGACAGCCTGGGACAGAACTCCACCATCAATCATATTCAGGGAACGCTGGCCCACAAGCTTTCCATATCTTTCTGTCTCCATCTCCCATCTCCCAACACAGGCATGTGCCATCATACTCAGATGTATTCGGTTCTAAGAATTCTCAATCGGGTCCTCATGCTTCCAAGGCAAGTTTCACATTGATTGAGATGTCCCTGGAATAAAGTGGCTGCCTTTATTCCTGCTTTATACCTTAGAACACAGAGACAGAAATGTGAGAAATTGGGCCAAGACTGTCCATGGTAGAGCGAGGACTATCTTCAAGACCATCTAGCCTGAAAGCCTTGCCCATCACTCTCTCTCATAGCAAAACTCTCAAGAAGGTTGTCCACACTAGCAAGCCTAGCCCCACCATCCTCCGCTGCACAATCTTCAAATATCCTCAGGAACACCCTCCCCAAGGCAGCATCTCTTCCTCCCTGACCCACACTGCCCTCCCAGGTGGTAGCAAGTGACTCACCAGTCTGAATGTGCACACTGGAGCTTGAGAATGACTCAGTAACACAGAGGGACTAAAGAAGGAGCATCTAACTGCAGAACAAAGCCAGGCAGCCACTTGTGGCCAAGATAATTACAAGCTGGGGCAGCAACACGGAGGCTAAGGGCGGTCTAGTTTACAAGGCCATAAATCACAACCTCAAAGACTTCCAGGAGGTCCAGAGTTTCCACCAGGTACTGTGGACCCAAGTAAAGTTCTAAAACAAACAAATAACCAAAAAAAATAAAAAATAAAAAATCACAGGCCCTCTATCACCTTGCAAGGTCTCCTTGTTATTCTTCCAGAGTCGTCCTGCTAAGTCCTTATCGCTGGTCCTCACTTGCCCAGTATTTTCCAAAGAGGAGGGGAGAATGTGAGGTTAGTGGGAGGGTAGACTTCTCAAACATGCACAAACCTACATTGCCACTTAAGCAATGAAGACCTGATTTGTCTACTGTCCTGTGACAGGTTAAAAATGGCTCATGTTTTTCATCAGAACAAAAAATGAAACACTTGGATTCTTGTGTATCCAGCCACTGTGGCAGCAGCCTCTACTTCCAGGCCAAACTCTTATCATGCTCTAGGCAGCATTTTGGTTTAGAATCAGATAGACATCTCTGTGTTCCGGGTTGGTCATCTGTGACAGTGAGACATTGGCCAAATGACCCCATTGGAGTCACCGAGTTTCTACTTTTTAAAAAACTTATTTCTATTTATCACTGAGAGTAGTTTTTTTGTTTGTTTTTGAGGCAAAATCTCCTATATCCCAGGCAGGCCCCAAGTTCTCTATATAGACAAGAATAACCTTGAAATTCTGACCCTGCTACCTCTACCTCCTGAGTACTGGGATTATAGGCATATACCACCATGCCTGATTTATTGAGATCAGGGATCAAATCCAGGGCACACTAGGCAAGCACTCTCCCAACTGAACTACATCCTCATCCCTTAAACCTATTTTTTTCTTACTAAAGACCTTAACACTACTTGGTTGATAGAATTACTAAGCAGACAAGACTGGATGGCATATGTAAAGTGTACTGTGTCAGCTGCTTTATATACTTCTGAATTCTACCTCCTCTTTCTGAAACTTCTGGTCATCAGTCATACACAATTTCCGTTAATATCTTTCTTCCAAGAGTAGTGTAATCTTCACCACTGACCTTGCTTCTGGGAGACAGACAGACAGGCAGTCAGTCAGACAGGCAGACAGACAGACAGACAGATTTAATTATAATATCATTAACATTTGTGTATAATAATTGACATATATTCATGAATGTGTATATGTGCTTGTGTGTGCGGATGCTGATGGAGTCCAGAAACGTATGTCAGATCCCCTGAAGCCAAAGTTATGGGCAGTTGTGAGCAGCCTGATGTGTGTGCTGGGAACCAAAATCTGGTCCTCTGTAAGGGCTGCAAGCACTCTGAACCATCTCTTCCTTCCTACAAAACTTTAAAGATTTATTTTTATTTTAGATTCTGTGTTCATGTGGTGGGGTACATGTGTGAGTGCAGATGCCCACAGAGTCCAGAAGAGGAAATCTGACCCCGTGAGCTAGAGTTACAGACTGCTGTAACATGTTCCATTTGGGAGATGGGAAAGGAACTCAGGTCCTCTGTAAGACCACTATGCGCTTTTAACTGCTGAGCCACCTCTCCAGTCCATTTTGAGAATTTTAAAAAATGAAGCCAGTGGTATTTAGAACCAACTCCAAACTGGGTCCCTAACTGATGTGGGAATGTCTTTCTGTATGCTGTGAACATCAATCTTTAAATAAAGGACTGCTTTGGCCATGGCAGGCACCATAGAAGAAGTAGGTAGGGAATCAGAATAGTTAGGAGAAACAGGGCGGAGTCAGATCAGATAAAGCCAGCCGCCCAAAGGAGCAACATATAATGAACACAGGTGAGCCACGGGCCACGTGGCAGACAGATTAATGGAAATGGGTTGAATTAAGATGTAAGAGCTAGCTAGCAATGTGCCTGAGCCATTGGCCAAACAGCGTGAAATAATAAGTGTCTGAGTCATTTTGGGGGGTCCTCCCAGCTAAGTGGTCTGGGACTGCAGGTGTGTGGGTCTGGACCTCTGGCTACCTGGGACCAAGAAACCTTATTGTAACACCTAATTCTAAACCTAGAGGAGTGACAACTGTGTCAATCACTGTGATACAGAACTGCTGTGCTTAGGGCACATTCCGTTTTGTATTGTTTTAGTTTTTTTTGTCAGCAAAGTCAAGGTCATTTGAGAAGAGGGACTGTCAACTGAGAAAAGACCCCCATCAAATTGACCTATAGACAAGTCTGTAGAGCATTTTCTTGATTAATGATTGACTGGGAGAGCCTTTGACCCTGGGCAAAGTGGTTCTGGGTTGTACAAGAAGCAGACTGAGCAAACCAGGAGAGCGAGCCAAGTAAGCAGCACCCTTCCATTGCATCTGCGTCAGCTCCAGTCTCCAGCTCTGTGCTCTGAGTTCCTGCTATGATTCCCCTCCGTGGTGGACTGTAAGCAATAATGTGAGATAAACCCTGTCCTCTGCCTATTGCTGGTGATTGATGTTTTATCACATTAATAGACACTCTAACAAGGTGACAATGCTCTGACAGCCTCGCGAAGGTTCCAGTAGCTGGAGTCCCCTCCCTCCTCTCTCCATTCCAAGAGTTCACCCTCTTCACCATCACACACCTCCAGCCATAAGTTCTTTCCATGGAAATGCTATTTGGTTACCAGATCCTTTGCATCTTGCAACACAAAAGACCTGTGACGCCTGGTCATGTGATCAGGATATGAGCCTCGTCACAGCTTGACAGTGACAGAGACACAGTCTTAAGTGATCACCTCAGCTTCCTCATGCCTTCTTCCGAGTCACTCCTTCTCAAACACAAACTTACTGTAATAACAAACTGAGAAAATACACTTAATGTTTACTACACAATACCGTACGCTTCAGCTTTGGAATTGTAGAGGTTCTGTTTAATCCTGAAAGCCAAGTCTTTCCTACATCTCAGGGCCTGCTTCCCTTCACTGTATTGGGAAGCCATTTTTCAAATGCTCTAACTTCCTGCTGTCATAAAGAACTAGGTGCATAAGGCAGAGAGCAGTAGGAACATGAACATTCAAGGAAGGAATTGACACCTCCAACAAAACTGATAGCATACATGGTCAGTTCAGGCTTGGGCAGATATTATTGTACGGTCTTCATAGAAAGAAATTTGATAGCATCTCCTACAATTTCAGATACCTGAATCCTTTGCTCAGCAACTCCAGTTCTCCAGTGGATAGATGTACAAAAGGCTACACAAATATGTGATAGAGATAAACAGGCTAGACAAATATGTGAACTGAAAGTAAGTTTAGTGTTCCTCATTAGGAGAGTGCTTCAGTAAACTATGGGCCATTTGGGAAGCAATATTTAAAACATAGATCTGGGGCTGGAAATGCAGCTCACTGGTAGAGTGCACGCCTAACCTATGTGCCATGTTCTTAGTTCCATCCTCACTCAGAATAAGAGGTGGAAGAGGTGGTAAGGGAGAAAGAGAGGGTGGTGGTATGGTGGTTCTAAATACCAAGACAATAAAAATACCCATACAAACTGGGAAAAGTGCTAAAGAATAAGGCTTGTGATTGATTACATTTTAAAATTTTATATATACACACCTATATATACACATACATATATATATATACATATCCACACTCACACACAAACACACACACACACACACACACACACACACACACACACACACATTCCTTTTGGGTATGTCTGGAAGACTATATACACCAGCTAGTTATTGATTGTTTCTAGGGGAAGGTCATGTTCTTCTTTTGAATTTTGCCACAAATGAAAATTGGCTTTTATATAGAGAACCAAAGTATCCCAATACAAGAGATCTGTCCACCTCCATTGCGGTCATCTCTCTAGTAGACTCCTTCAGTAAAGTAATGCATAATCCCAAATGAACATGTTTTCAGAGCTCTGCAGTTTATGGAGCAACTCACAAGTGAAACCTCACTTAAGTCCCGCCCTACCCTTATTTCCATGATATACCCCCATTCTGGAGACAGGGAAACAGAACACAAGACAGAAAAAGATGTTCTGCTCATGGCCAGTGGCTGGAAGCTGGTGGGGCTCAGGTTGTCAATCTCCATCACCAGGAACCTGTCCAGCCCTCTCAGCAAATATCTGTGGCATTTTTTTTTTCTGATCCAATCTATCACTTCTCTGGGATATGTGAAACCCAGAACACCAAAGAGTAGCTAGGAAAGCTGAGAGGAAAGAGAAGATCAGAGATATCAGAAAGGGAGGAACATGGTAGAGAAGGAAGGAAGGTAAACATAAGGCCTAGCATCCTAACATCTAACTAAATGCGGAAGCCATCAGCAAACCAGGAAAGCAGGACCCCAACAGATGCCTCCTCCCCTCCATTGGCTGAGTACTGGTTAGTTAATGTCTTCCTGCTCTAAGCTCTTTGTGAGTGGAACCTAAACTCTAATATGGTAGCAGGACCACTCCTGTCATAGTAGGTCATATGAATGCCTGCCCAGGGTACCTTAAGGGAGGTGTACACAGAGCACCAGTATGGAGGGACCTCAAAGTTATTCTTAAAATATGAACCTGCTAGTTTAATACTCATAAGTGGTGTCCTTGCCTCTTGGAATAAAAAACTAGCCTCTTTGGGCATCTTGTGACTCCTCCAGGCTTTTTCCCAAGCATTTCTCACTTCAATAGTGCCTTTTAGTACCTAGATACTAATAGGATGGACTCAGTTTCTCCTATAATAACTCTCATAACACAGAATTCTTCTGTTATGAAATTTGTGTGGGATTTTCCCCATATTCTAAGCAAGCAATGCACCAGAGGACATTAGATGACCTCTGATCACTTAGAGATAGTATTAGATCTCATGGGTTAAGCACCTAGTCCCACAAAACTTCTGTGGATTATAAACTCCAGGATATTTGCTTTAGACAGCTGTACATTGGAGTTCCCAAAAACATGCTGCTTGAATTGTAATTAATTTTCTGGAATGGCTTACAGGCTTCAAACAGACAGTTACATTTCCCAGTTTATTATAATAGATACTTTAAATGATGCAAGTGGACCATGAGATGAAGAGCTGTATAGGGCAAGGTCTAGAAGGGTTCCCAGAACACAGGATTCCATCTCTATGGAATTGGAGTAAACCATCCTCATCATGTGAATATCTTTTTGTTCATCTTCCTAGAAACCCGGGGATCAAATCTTGTTGGGTTTTTCTGTAAGCTTCATTCGCTCAGCGCGATTCACTAAATCATTAGCTATAATGGCTCAGTTTTAGCCCCTATCTAATCCCCAGAGGTACAGAATGGGGCTGAATGACAACTCTGTAACTGCATGGTTAGGTTTTTTTCCTTCTTATTATGTTTGGTTGTGTGTGTAGAAAGGGTTGTGTGCATGCCTCTGTGAGTGTGCTTAAGTCAGAGGACAAAAGGAAGGAGTCAATCCTCTCCCTCCATCATATGGACGCCAGGGATCCAGCTCAGCTCATCCAGCTTGGCAGCAATCACATTTACTTACTGAGCCATCACACCAGTCCCTGAATTTTCCATTGTCCATATGGTACCTTAAAGAAATTTAGGAATAACCATCCTTAGTCAACTTGTTATCATAAATACTACTTCAGACATTTCACTTTGGAGAGTCTGAAATGCATAAGAGTTGAATACCAACAAACTGTTGAAACCTAAATCTACATCTCACAATAACAGTCCCACAAATGGGCAGGCTATTCTCCCCTAAACTATGTCATACAATCTTACAAAGCCCAGAACATGCTCACTAGTCATTATTGTTCCTCATTCTCATGGCTACTCATCCTTTAGATCACAGCCCAAACACACTTCCTTTGGGAGCCTTTCCTGATTGGCTATCAGCAGACACACACACACACACACACACACACACACACACACACACACACCCCAGTTTGTTGAAATCTCCTTGACTTCCTCTCTTAAACTCTTACAGATTTTCATTACAATGCCTTATTTATTTGCCTCTCTCTTGGAATGGACTAGTAGAGTGGTTGGTGTATCCTAATAATCTGTAAACATTCCTTAATGATAAGGAATGTTGTGGTATGGATGCCACCTCCTCAGTAGGTGACAAGTGTCAGATTTCTGCATTGACAGCCTCACCAACTTCTTGTATGACACATAAATCCTGCTACCTTCATCGTCATAACCAGTAATTCACTGTTATATCCTGGGAAATTTTGACCCTTGAATGGCAGGCATGTTAGAAAAGGTGGTGACCATTGGAAGATACTGTGTGATATATTTTGGCAAGTTCTAACTGCAACTCCCTGAGGGTAGAAACAGAACACCCTCTGTACAAGGTGGTGATAGAACTGAAGGGCTGAGATGAAGATCAAAAGGTTATTGAATCCATGCCTTTGCCTCCAGGCTAAACTGGTCCAGTCACAAACAAGTGGGAGTTTCCTTGCATTATTAGTAAGAACAATACTATTAGTAATATTAGTAGCAGTATAATAAAAAGAATAAACATAGGGGAGGTGGCATCAACCTCATCGGTCACCCTTTCCAACACTCAGTAGGATACAGGAGCTGATCAATGAGCTTGTTCAGTGAGACAAGGGGAGCAATTGATTCTCTACTAGAAGGCAAAGACAATGAGGAGAACCAGGCTTTGAAAGAGCTCTGCTCCAGCAGCTGGGAGCCACACAGCATCGCTGAGTCACAATCAGGCATCTCCTCTGCCATCTTCAACCAACTCAACTGTGCAAAGGGCTGGCTCTCTGTTTTTTAAATGCTTGCCCACCCATAGCATCATTTGATTCCCACACCAACACAGTCACACGATCATCCAAGAACTGGAAGAAACCAAAGCTGATTTAGGCTACAGGTCAGTCAGTGCGCCAGTATTCTCAGACCTAAGCGAATGGATGAGCCATGATAAAGGAACCAATATGTCTAGTGGCCAATTTGAACACACTCCCCACTCCAATCCAGCTTTGTTCGTGTGGAGAGATGATAAAGGTTGGAAAAATCAGGTCATACACCCCACAAACAATGTCTTACTTAGATATTAAAGAACCTGATACAGTCCATGCACTGATCCAGGGTCTGGAACAATATTGGTGAAAAGAAACCACAGCCGCCCCGTCCTCATGAAGCTGATGCTTTAATGCTGTAGCATTTTGTAGTCACCAGAAATGGCATGCCTTTAGATTAGCCGGGGACCTGAACTTACAGTTAGTCACAGAGAAGTGCACCTCTTCTCAACCTTTTCCATCCTTCACACACTTCATAGGAAGGCTCCAAATGCAGAGATCTCATCTCCTCTGAAAGAGCTGGTTCCAGGGCCTAGGGAAAAGCCAATTCCCTGCTAGGCTTCAGCATATGTAATCTGTTTCTATATACAGCTACTGCTGCTTATTTGCTATCGTTGGTAGAAATATGACTGCTTTATAAATGCATGAAAATTCTTTTTTCCCTCACTGAAATATAGTAATTGTGCCTATTTGTGGGGTGTGGGGTAATGTCTGATACCTGCATACAGTGAATGATGATCAAATCAGAGTGGTGAGCTTTCCCATCTCCTTGGCATTTATCACTTCTTTGGTTGGAGCCTTTGATTAGCTCTTCTGGGTCTTTATGAAATATAAAATAGAGTGTTGTGAACTATAGTCGCCATGCAACATTATAGAAAGAACACCACTTTAGTGACATGTTTTAAGGAAAGACCTAAGCATTAATCAAGTAGGTAGTAAATGTACCAAATAAACAAAAGGTTGTTTGGGGGACTTGAACAGGGAGATACCATCAGACTGGAGATGTGACAAGAGCAAGGTTACCTCTAAAGACTAGACATACAAGACTCAATTCTTCTTGGGCTTCAAGAATTTGGGGCCTATGTAGATGGCTAAGTGGGTAGCATGTTTTGCTGTGTAAGCATGAGACCTTGACTTCAGATCCCCGGGACCCATGTAAACATCAGGGCATGGCCATTTGTACCTATGACCTCAGTGTTAGAGAGGCAGGCGAAGACAGATCTTTTGTACTAGCTGGCCTAATCTAGCCAATCAGTGAGCTCTGCATTCAATAAGAGATCCTGTGTCAAAAAATAAGGTGGAGAAAAATAGAGGACACCCATTGTAGGCATGTACCTGCATATTCAGGACCGTGTTCACAAGCACACGTATATTAAGAACCAGAAAGAGACACCTCCGGCTGGCTGCTTAATGTTTAATTATTAATAACCTTTAGTAGGTCATCTTTAGTATCCCACCACTGAGCCACAGAACCCAGCTACTCCCTGGGTGATAAAGCCTCTGTAGGTTCTAAAACACTTCAGAACTTGACCAAAATACAGCCACCTCAAGGTGGAGGCTGAAAAGCTGTTTTCTGTCCTCCTTCGGGCAATGTGGTGGTTTTGCTTATTGGAACGGGGGACCCAATGATCTTGGTTGGAAACACCATATCAACAGGCCTACTGTTTGAACCAAGTTACAGCCTACACTTATAAGGTGGTAAGTATAGTGGTTTAATACACAGGCATTGGAACTGAATGAGTCTGGATACAGAGCCGTCTATCAGGAGGAAATGGCCGAGTAGCCTCAGGCAAGCTGTTTCCTTGCTCAGTGGCTCAGTTTCCTCAGCTATAAAAACGGGGATGATAATAGTATCTATACATCATCAGGATGTCTGAGGCATTCCACCTAGGGATACATCAAAAGCACACAGTTCAGAAACTGACTTGGGATGAGCAAAAGAAACACTGGTTGTGTTTAAAGTGAGCTTGACTCGACCTTTGTATCTAAGGATGACTTAGAGAAGCTTGTTGTAGACAAGAGAAAAGAGGTGAGAGGTTTGGGAGAGGGTGGGAAAACCTATTTTGGGTTTCTAGATCATATTTATCTCCTTCTCTTTAACACGTGAGGCTCCCAAGTCAGAGACTAGGATTCAGGTCATTCCTCACCAGTCTCCCGCCCTAGAAATCCTACCAATTTGCCGACTAACCCACCAGTGTGCAACAGCAGCTCACCAAACAAAATAAGCCAAGGAGATTTAGGAGAAAGCTTAAAGGAGACAATGTAGGCCACTATAATGATAAGAGGGTGTCAGAAGACCCTACATTTCTCTGACAGAGCAGGGTTCATCTTGTCTTACCACCTTAACATACTGCCTTTCTTCACTTGGAAATTAGGACTGTCTCCTTATGGAAGATGACCGGGTAGATTTTTGGGTTTCCTTTTTCAGCAGATTCCCTCCTAAGAGCCAGCCAGATGCCTGTCTGGTGTTCATGAAATACACTGTGTGCTAGGTACATGATGGCTTACCTGTTTGATTCCACAGATGAGATCCTAGAACTCAGGAATATCTGGTGACTCTGTCAGTGAGTGGCATTGCCAGGGTTTGCATCCAAGTTTCCTGACTTTGACCACCTGACCCCAATCTCCACACTCTCCTATAAAGTACAGAGTCAAAAGTTCCCTTAAGGGTGTCTGTCTCTTGACCTACATAAGTTGACTGACCCAATGTCCACAGCAGGTCATTGTGGAGCCAGTTGGTTGAATACAAGAGTTTAGGAACCCACCAGAAATGGACTTGGGTTGTGCAAGAAGGGTGGTGCCTCTCAGACTGCAGAGTGCAGACCAGTCACCTGGGGATCTTGCTAAAGATGCAGATTGAAGGAAGTTGGGGATGGTTGGACATGCAACTTTTGATCAGGCTCTTACGTTGTATACAAGATGCTGGTCCTGGATCATTGCCTGAATGGTGCAAAGCTCTCTCAGGAATCAGTGTGTATGGATTTAACAACTAATTCTTCCTTCTTCTTGCCCTGTAGGCTGGAGTGCACTGATTAAACATGGGTGTGCAAGATTATGGGCACGTTTAAATAAGTTCCCACATAGTAAGTACTTTGTCTAGTGCATATAACAAGAACTCATAAATGCTCCCACCTTCCAACAGATCACAAGATCAAAATGGCTCTGACCATGGTCAGCACAGAATAGAGCACTTTGCAGCCACTGTTGTGAGCAGAGGAAGGCACACCAGGCCATGTCGGCTTACTGTGCCTTCCATCAAATAAATATCCAACTGGCAGTCATTTGGGTACTTTTCCCCTAAAATCTCTCCTGAGATTTGGGAGGAGAGGGGGTCGTTTTGTCTATAATATTCTGAAAAGACAGAACGTATTAAGAATTAATGAAGTAATTGTACTGAGTCCAGCTGATAGCATCAGAAAGAAGGTAAGGACACTTATCGGTGAGTTCACAGAGATAAATGTAAAGCTGCCTGAGGTTATCAGATTGGTAAAATGTTACAGAAAACCCAGACAGGAGCTGGAGGTGTGCTGAGATCCTTTTCTCTGAGGGAATATGTCTCTGTGTCTTCATCACTCTCTCGGTCCTTGTCACTCACCAACTTCCCGACCTCGGCTGGCTACCATTCACAGCAAGGCATGAATGGCTGGCAGCACTTCGATAGAAGTCTGGGGGTTTTTGGTTTTTTCTCCAGAATTCAGGTCTCTGACTGAAAGCAAAACACTCCATGCAAGCATTTTGGACATGGGCCATGGGAAAGGGGAGTCAAAGGGACAGTTTTTGTGGTTTTAAGGTCAAAGGGACCTGAGCTGGGATTCCAACTCTAGGATTCAGCAGCAAGGTGACCTGAAACAAGCCACTGAATTCTCCAGCTGCAAAGTGGGAGTTAATCCCTTGAACACAGGTCAGTTACAAAGTTGGGGATAATAGGGTGGAAGCTTCCAGGCTTGCTTCACACTGGCAAACCCTCCATTAATAACCAGGATTATGAGCTGTGGGCCCCTCTCCTGACCTCTTAGGAGGGACTGGCCACTCCCTTTGACCTCAGCAGGTCTGTGTTCCTACCTTGTTGGCCTAGATACTACACACAGGTGTTCAGTCTGGCTTTCTTTTCAGCATGAACCTGATAAGGGCAGGCAGGTGTCTGATCTATCCAGGGTTTCCATGTCCTGTACAGAGCAGCATGAATAACTGGGCCTATTTGTTCCTCGGGTTGAGTCTTATGAAGGCAAAGGATCTTAGCAGAAGAAGGTCATGGGCTGCCATCAGCCTGTCAGCCAGGGTTCTGCAGCCCCCGGGGACTGGCATGCCTTCTCCCCAGTGAACAACTTCAGTTTGATCTGGGCTTTTCCTGGCATGCCAGGCCCTGGCGTGTGTGGGCAGGGACTCACTAAGCTCTGGGTTGGGCATTTTTCTCAATTGTTTCGTTCTCTTTTTCTTATCTCCAGCTGGTTAGTGATTAACTGGTTTTTGAACGTTTCCCAGCCTCCCTGGAGCTCCCCAGGAGCACAGGTGGCCACTGGGTTAGAGAACCTGACTCAGACACAGTTCCCTCTGCAAGACCAGGAGGATTTCAGGCCCAGCCACGGGGATCACAGCCCTTGACGTCAGGGTGAGGCCCAGAAAGTTTGCACAGTACAGAACGGCAGAGGTTACTGGAAAGGATAGAAAGGATATGGGTCGGCAAGAACTGGCCCCTTGTGTGTTTGGGGGTGGGGAGGGAAGGTTGAAGGACAATAGCCAGGGTGTGGAAGAGACAATCCAACCTCTTGGAGATTTGTGCACAAATCCTGCCTTTGGGTAGCTCCCATCAGGTCGTCACCCCCTCTTGCAGATGGCTCCTGAAGGTGGGGAGCATGCTTTGTAGCAAGGTCCATCTCAGCAAGCCACAAGAGAGGGCCAGGGAAGCACTCTTTTCAAAAACCAGTTTCCTTTCTTTCTGTTTACTCTCTTGCTTCCTAGACAAACCCTCATCAGGACACAGTTGACCCTCTACTACTCTCTCCCTCGGCATTGGCCTGGGTCACAGGGCCCATGCCCACATGGCTCCTTTCCTGCCAGGAGCTTCCCCCTTGCTGTCCTCTTTACCTCTTTGGTCTTGGCTCTGCCTGAGGCCACCCTCTCATGTTCCAGGCATCCATCCTCCCTTGTAGCACCCTCCAGCAGACCTTCCCTGACTTCCCAGGCTGGATGGGCAGTACCTGCCCCCAGCCCCCACTTCCCTGTAGTACCTGAATGAGTGGGCAACTTTCCTTGCATGCTCAAAGGGTTCACTGCAATAAGACCTATAGTTCTAAATCAGAGATCCACAAACCATAGCCCTTTGCCCAAATACAGACTATTGTCTATTTTCTACAGCTGTTGAGCTGAGACTATATTTTACATTTTAAGTGGCTGAAAAAAATTGGAAGAATATTAATAAATGTGAAAAGTATACAAAATTCAAATTCCAGTATCCATACCTGATGTTGTACAGACACAAAAGCACTGTGGGATTGTGGTTCTCTGTGGTCACTTTACACCACAATAGCAGATGTGAGAACAGCCGCTGTCCAGTCTGAGAAGTCAAGACTATTTCCCTTGGCCCTATCCAGCAAATGTTTGCCAAGCCATGCTCTACATAATGCTAACAAAGGAGGCAGAGACGGAATGAGTCCATTTAGATGCGAGTTTGCAATGAGGACAAGCGGAAGAAGATTTCATTGTGCCTCTACTGTGTAGTGTAGACTGGAATCAGTATTTTACCTAGTGTTTCATCTATGGAGAAAACTGTAAGCAGATGCAAAATCTTTAGCCTGGAACTTTCCATTTCTACACTCGGTGCTGCGTGGACAGCCACTGCCTATGGACGCGGTCTCCTGTAGCAACTGTTCTCCTAACTCCAGCATAGCCTGTTCCGTGCAAGTCTGTGTACAGGAAACAGAATTTACTTGTTTATCTTATTCCTTTAAAACCCTGCTTACGTGACAGTAGGAATGAACAGACCTTGCTCTGTGTTGTTCTTACCCCCGACCCACGTGACCCAGCACAGAATCCAGCACTTAAGATGACCTCAATAAATATTTGTTACCGCTGACTTAGACCATCAACCACAAAGAACCTTAGCTCAGTTCAATAATTTCTTAAGACAAAAATTTGAAGGGGGAAGAGGCAAGTGTGGTGGGATTCAGGTGTCAGCTGATAAGGTCAAAGACACTTATCCAGGGTCCTGGGCTCCTGAAGGGGGTGTGGCCAGCCCCATTCAAGAGGGGATGCTGGGATCTTGAGCTCCCCATTTTGTTCCTGCCTTTTTGAGAGATTGGATCAACATCCATCACTTGGACCATCCGATCACTCGAGTATCTTCCTAAGGTGTAACCTGTTTTCGTGAATGTCAAATTGCTTTCTAATAAATATCAATCCTGTATTTGGTATATCACAAGTGAGATTTATTGTGATAGGCAAGAAGATGGAGCAGAGGAAGAAGAAGAGGAGGGGTTAACTGAATGAAGAATATATGGAAAAGTTGCCAGGAAGTCAGATAAGCTAATTTTAAGCAATTCAGAAAGGGGCTCCATAGTGAATGGCGCTTGCTGCTCTTGTAGAGGACCCAAGTTCACACTCATCTCAGGCATCTTGAAACTACTTTAACTACAGTTGCATGGATCCAATACCTTCATTTGGCTCCCCCCCCCCCCCCCACACACACATCCACACACATGCATGCACACACAATAAATATTTTAAATAATAGCTTTTAAAGAACACATGTGAATAGAGGTACTCTATCTAAGTGGATAAAGCTGCCCCCAGAAGTCAGGTAATTTAATGAAGTCTTAGAGCCAGGAGTGCGCCTCCTTTCTGAGAGACTGATCTTCATTGTTAACATACCTGGTGAAAAAGAATCTCGGTTGAAGAATTGTTTCCATCAGATAAGCTTGTGGACGTTTCTGTGGAGCATTTTCTGGATGCTAATTGATACAGGAGGGCCCAGCTCACTGTGGGTGGTTTCATCCTAGGCAGATGAGCCTAGGTTAGGTAAGAAAGCTACCTGAACCTGAGCCTAGGAGCAATGTCCATCAATGGCCTCTACTTCAGTTCCTGCCTCCAGATTCATGCCATGACTTCCTGTTCTGGCTTCCCTCGACGACAGACTATAATTTATAAGCCTGAAATCAACCCTTCCTCCCTAAATTGCTTTTTAGGTGGTGTTTATTACAGCCATCTGTTGTTCAGAGAGGCCTCTGAGCTACTAGAACAGTACTGGCTGTGACTGTGCTCTTAGTTACCCACCAAAACTACAGCAGAGGACCTACTGTTGAAAACACCCCACTCTTTGCTAACAGAATATAGAAATATCAAGCTGGCACTGAGCTTCTTACCTGCTGCCTAGTCTAAATGTAAAAGAAGGTGGATTGCTGGAGAAGAATAAATTATCACCTGTTGGCCTTATCTACGGTCCCTATGTGCTACACTACACCTAAAAGGCAAGATGTGACTACTGGCGCAAGTCTATTGAGTAGTTTCTGGTCAGATATGAAGCCTCCACAGGAAGATATCTATGTCTGGTTACTGTGAACCCAGTCAAAGCCCCGTGGCTGGAGAGGTCACAGCCCCCAATAGGGAAGCTACTGTTACATTTTGCTACATGAACATAATGTGGCCACCAGACTGCCTTCCAAATAGCTGTGTTCATGCCCACAGGTCAGTTCTGCTGCCCACTTTGATGAGAACCTTCTGTTTGCAGCAGGAGAGGTTTCTAGAAAGACTCATAACTGGTCAAATGGTAAGAAGGAGAACTAGTGACTGTTGAATACTCAGCCATAAGTGAGGCGTCTCTCTGACCCTTTCCAAAGCCTGGAGAACTCTGAGGAAGGAGTGGGGAAAATGTAAGAACCACAAGGAGGAGTTCTGGTCTGTCTTCTGATCATGACACAGCCATTGGATGCTTGAACTCAGCACCCGTGACCACCTGCACACAATTGAGCTTCCCACATTCTATCGTGGAGTGAAGAGGGGAATCACAAAGTCTGAGACTTTACTGACAGTTGATGGTGGTTAGTAGGAGAGCTCACAACCTTTCCCAAGATCTACAGGCAGGACACGGTTGCTTGGGAAGGGAGACATCTTTTCTTCAGTGTTGTAACCACTGGTAAAATGTCTGTATATAATTCCATACCCATATGCCTGTAAGCAACTCTAATGACACACACACACACACACAGAGATGAATGTATAAGGAGACTAGGGAATAAGGAAGAGGGGGTGGGATACAAAAGAAGGTACTAGGGGACAAATGTGTGCAAAATACATTATATACGTGTATGGAAATGTCATAATGAAACCGATCATGTATAATTAATGTATGCTAATCAGAAATATTTTTAAAGACCCAATATTGTGAGTGGGTTTCTGTAGGGTAAATTATTGGCCACAGGCTAGTTCTTAATCTTCTTGCCCAAAGCCCGACCCTCGAAACAGAAACCCACTCTTATTCCCAGAAGCCCTTGGTCTCTGCAGCTTGTCCCATCACTGTTCAAGGCTCTTCTGTCTCTACCACTGGCTTTTCCACCTCAATTCTAGCCTTAAGGCAAAGCCAGTCATTGAATAATAGCAGGTGAGAATGGATGCAACAGAAAGGAAAATTGAATTTAAAAACTGCACTGCCTCTAAGATCACACCAAGACCAGATAGGGAAAAAACATTGTTCTACCAACAGCCAACCTCAACTGAGGGGTATACCCTCAGAATATACTACCATACAAGAGGCTCTGTCTTCCATTCCCACCATGGGAGGTGGGGGTGAAGAAGAGAAAGAAAAGAGGAAGGAAGGGAGGGAGGGAGGGAGGGAGGGAGGGAGGGAGGGAGGGAGGGAGGGAGGGAGGGAGGGAGGGAGGGAGGAGCCTTGCTTGGTATTTTCTTTAACTTGTAGTGACCCTGAGCTGATAGGGGAAAAAAGATAAGTTATTTTGTAAAAAGGAAGATAAACATATGAGGATTAGATCAGAAAATTGACAGAAAAGATGGGTGGGGGCAGGAAGCCATTCCCTTAAGAAGTTTGGCCAATACTTCAGTGAAGGCAACCTGGGGAGACAGGCTCGGCCCAGATCCTCTGTTTCATTTGTCTCCAATGACAATGTTGCCTACTGGCTTTGCATCTCTCTGTACCTTCCCCATGTTTGTGTTTCTAATGGCAGGTGCCGATTGCTTCTATGGGAGCTCATGGCTGGAGGTTAGAAAAGATTCTAGTCACAAACCTGGGAAAGAGAGGCTGATGTCAGCTACACAGAAAAAGCAAGTGATCAATCTTCAGAATCCACAATAGGGTAAACAATTAGATTGGATTAATAACCCTGACCCATAGATGTGACTGGCCATTTTGAAGGGTAAAGCAGGGCTTTTCTAAGAACTTGTCACCTGATCATCTGGTTTGCAGATACCCTGTGCCTTCCAAGGCTGAGCAACCATTTTGGAGATGGCCAAAAGCATAAAGTACTAGCATTTAACAACTCACTCTTTTTTTTTTCTCATCCAAATGAAAATTTCTTTATTGAAGTAAGCTTCATATAAAAATGAAAATCATTCTTACAATTGGAAGCATTGCTTTAAATGAAAATTTAAAGATACTTTAGCAGTGAGCATCATAAGCCAGGCATGCAATCCTGCAATCCCAGCATTCAGGAGGTAGAGACAGAAGTCCAAGGACATTTCTACATGCATGTCAAGTTGAAGGCTAGTCTGATATAGATGAAACCCTATCTCAGGAGGAAAAACAATGAGTATCAATAAACAACTTTTTTAAAAAGATACTTTCCCTGATAATCAGAGTAGCATAAAATAATCCAACAGAGACTATGTGTGTCCTTCCAACTGACAAAATTTAAAAATCTGATGATAAAATGGCTATCAGTCAGGACATTCCAACTCTCCTGTAGTTCTGAAAAGCAGATTCTTATAAACAATTTAGAGTTATTTGTTAATGTCTAGTAATGAGAAGGATACATATGCCCATGACCCAGAGAAATCTGCCAACAGATACAAGCCTTGGGAAACTTCATCACAGGTCCACACTGTGACAGTACAGAGGTAGTCGTCACTTCTCAGCTCGGAAAGTGAACTTAGGTTGGAAGAGAATAGACAGGGGGACACGGTGACACTGTTTTCACATTTCTCTTTTACTAAGTTTCCACAAGGCCATATTTATGGGAAAACGGGAAGCAGAATTCCTAAACTCACCTTGAGAGAGTGAGAAGGTGTCCGTGAGCACAGAACCAGATGCCAGAGCTTGTGGTCTTTGAGTCACACACTGTACTCATCCATCTGACCTCAGATTGCAGGCTCGATTACGAAACTAGGCAAGTCTCATATGCTCCCTGGTTACTCACCAATTACTAGATAAAAAGCCCTGAACTGCAAGCTCAGGCATTAAACCCAGAGGAGGGGAGCCGAACTCCATTATCCATGCTGATTTTGGAAGTGATAGAGAATAATTTCTGATTCTCTAACTCTTGAGAGTGTTCAAAGAAAAAGATGATCCATGGAATGAAAGAGTAGGAAGCAGATCTAAGACCAACGAAGTCCACGTCACACACACCTGACCCTCTTCCTGCACATATGCTTGCCTGTAGACTTTGTTAATAGAAATTGGCTTAAACCTGACAAATGTACTACTTACTTCTCTTACTAGTGTGGTAAAAAATACTCTATCAAATAAAATTTAAGTGAAAGAGAAAGTCTTTTTGGCTCAGAGTTCAGAAGTCCATCATGGCACTGAAGGATCGCATGAGGCAGTGAGTCACACGGTAGGGACAATCAGGATGCAGAGGACAAGGAATACCGGGTTCAGCTAGCATTCTCCTTTTTATGCAGTATGCAGTCTGGAACATCAGCCCATGGAATGGCACCAGTTACATTCAAGGTAGATCTTTTCCCCCTCACAGATAATCTGTCATAGATCTGCCTAGAGGCTAACCTAATGCAGACAATTCCTCATAGGCAAATCCCCATAGATGCTGTGGTGTCAACAATATCACCCACCATAGGTGCCACACTCTGTCCTGTATCATACTCACTTAATGAGTCCAAAAATCAAACCGAAACTCTATGGGCTATATTGCAGAGCTCTGGATCCCTATCTCCTGAGCAAAGAATGGCTCCAAATAAAGGTTTCATCTGAACCTTCGGTCTATATTGTTTTTCTTTGTCCTCAGAGGCAAAGGAGTACTTGTAAGGAAATTAGCCAAGTTTTGCCTGAGCCTCACCTGGGCAAATCGCAGCTAAATAATTAATAATATTCTGGGCTTCATAGCTAAGATTTCTACCCTATATGTATTAATTTACTCATGATATTAGAATTCCATGATCTCTATTCAGTTGAGAAGTGGCCTCTAAGCATAACAGTACATACGACAACATAGGACCTGAAGGAGCCAGAAGTGTCAATCAATAGAGAGCTCTAGATAAACCAGTGCTAGTGGCTTCTGAATAGGGAGGTAGTATAGTGAGTGGGCTTAGTATATCCTTTCAGGGAAGTGAGAATGGACACAGCCTCTGTTTGACAGCCATGTGGTCTATAAGGAGACAGTGTCCTATAGAAGTGGTGTGCTCTATGGAGACACCATCTGGAGCCCAGTAGGAAACTGGATGGAGGAAGTAAGAAGCCAGGAGGCTTCTCTGCTCTTGCTCTGACCTGTGCACACCTCCAGCACCCATTACTTTCCCTGCATGGCTCCAGCTTCCTCCAAAACTACCCACCAGGAACACTGGTAACATTTACCACTGGGGTTTTTGTTACCAGCCTGCAAATTCTGCTGACTTTCTACTCTTATCAACCTTTGAGATATCTCATTGCCAATTTGGCTTTTGAAGTCCTTCCCATGTGGCTGTCACTCATTCCTTGGGTTAAATTCCCTCTTGAAAACATTCAGTTCTCTCTTTTCTGCATTCTTGACTAGGTTTTGACTGATACAGGAGGCATCTGGCCTTTACTATCCAGTCCTTTCAATAACTCTCAACCTCTGTTGTCCATCTTATTATCAAGAAGTGTGTCCCTTTTGAAGACTGTTTATTTCATGTAAGCATGGTAGCCCTGATACATGGACAATGCAAGGCATTTTACAGGGGGGGAAAAAAAAGAATAGACCTAGAGATTCAAAATGGCATTCCACAATCGTGTGGCTATGGAGCAGAAGCCAAATGCCAGGTGTCTTGTGGTCGGCTGGATTTTCCTATGACACTCTGGCTCTTCTCTCTTACCACCAGAAGATATTCTTTCTGGGTCACAGTAAAAATTCATTTGGGTCTCATTTGCCCTTGATGAAAAGGTGCTATAACTATGCAAACTGTGCATCCAAAGGAGGCTGAGGTGTATGCATTTCTATTTTTGGTCTTTACAAGAATATTTTGCATTTGAATCAACTAGGCCTGGTGAGAGCCCTAAAAATTTTAGAGCAGAGTTTCTATAGGTCAGAATTGCTTGAGTGGGGGAAAGGGGTGTATTGTGCCTCTCTGTCCATCTGGGCATCTACAAGGAGACATTGCTAATAGGGCTTATAAAAAATAGAAATGTGCTTCCCATGAGTCTGGAAGCCATGAAGTGAGATATAGTGCTAGCAAATTTGGTGTCTGGAAAGGGCTCACTTCTTCATTCATATATATAATATATATTATATTATATATTATATTATATATAATATATATAATCTTTTCATTGTGTCTTCACACAATGGGAGGAGTGAGGAACTCCATGGAAATTCTTGTATAAAGACTGCCAATCAGGTTCATAAAGGTTCTACCCTCACCACATAATTCCTCCCAAAGGCCCCCATCTCCTAATATCATCATCACATTGGTAGTTAGGATTGTAATATATGGATTTTTTTAGCTGCAGACACAGGGTTTGACAATAAGGATATTCTTGGGACAGCAGAACTCACAAGTGTCCAGGCTTTACCACCATCCTCTAAAATTTAAAATCTTGGAAATAGGAGTTGGAAAACTTTTGTTTGTTTTTGTTTTTAATTTTTTGAGATAAGGTTTCTCTGAATAGTCCCGGCTGTCCTAGAACTCACTCTGTAGACCAGGCTGGCCTCTAACTCAAAGAGAACTCAGAGTCTCTGCCTCCCAAGTGCTGGAATTAAGAGCATGGGCCACTACCATCACCAGGTAGAAAGACATGTTTTTAATGAACAACCTGGCTGGTTCTTAGAAGAACAAACTGTGAAATCTCCTTTTCCATAAGACAGAACACAGTTATCCACATTCACAGAAAGGATGAACAAAGAAGGGTTTGTAACCTGTCACATAGATTATGGCTCCTTAAACATTTTCCCCTTGTGGCTCAATTTTATAATTAGCAATAGGTATATAAAATAGCTATCCAAAGCACAAATTACTGGTAAGAAACCACAAAGAAGTTTATTCTAAAAAAAATCTTTGGTTTGCATGTAACTGCCATTACTAAATTAATGGAAATGTACATACTAACGAGAAGCCCATACTTGTTTTATACAAAAATTAAGCTGCAGATGAATATTTGATGCTATAGGATGTAAAGCATCTTTAGCATGTTTTAGGGTTGACCAATATTTTTTGTATTATAATCATTAATGCTGAAAATGTTGTTTTACATAAGTATAGGCTATAAAATGACAAGGGCATGGTCTGGGCCATATCAGAAATAGGTCTTTTGTTTTTTTTTTTTAAATAAAATGAAAGCATGTCAAACAGAAAATTTTAAAATCAATATTCTTACACGATACAATCCAAAGATCAGTTAATTGATATGTGCATGAAACGGAATGACTAGAAAAATATTTAAAAAGTCTTTTTTTATAATTAAAATCATTGTATTCTATAAACCTTTGATGTACAGTAAGAACACTACAATTTGTAATAAATAATGGTCTCAAATCTGAGCTGTAGTATGTCAGACAGCATCAGCTGGCATGGCATGTGATTAATATCAGTTCAAAATGCTCATGTTAGGTTTACAACCAAGACCGCAGCCAAGTCACAAGATGCTGCATAGGTGAGTACTGCAAGAAACACCTCAGATTTGTTACACGTTAAATGCTGAATTAAATTTTGGCCACTGTGTATTCATAAACCTTTTACTGTCACAATTTTTTATGACCTTCGCTTTCAATTACATAATATTATATGGGGCCATGACCCACAAATTAAGAAGCTGTGGCAAAAGGCACAGACCATCTGGCTTCCACACCCAAGAAGAAGTATTCCTGACAGGCTAGCATCCCTTGATGTACCTGCCTTTGTCTCGCTGCTACGTGGCTACACATGCTCTTCACAGCCATCCTGTGGAGTACTTAGTAATTAGCATTTAACATAGAAGAAATCTGAGACTAATTAAATAACTATCACTGGGTCATTCAGCTATGACCCAATTCCACCAACGTCCCACATTCTACTTCACCCCAAAGTTGGGTTCCTCTTTGTTCATCCCATCCAGAAGTAGCCCTCTGTCACCAAATGATCATAGGGACATAAGCTGGCTGTGTGGAGGGGGTCCTGATCCTGCTCCCCAAAAAGTCTCCATTTTCCTCCTGCTGGTTCTTAAGTAAAGAATCCTTAAAGCTTCAGAGAAGGTCAGGAAATAGTATGCTAGCCCCTCCCCCAAACCGCAGGTCAAAGAATGAGATCTTGATTGCCTTTAGTCCTTCCCAGCTGCTCTTGTGAGTTCTGTGGCCCCTGCACTTGGTTCAGAAGCTTCTGCCTTTGCCCAGAGCAATAGAAGTCAGTTAGGAAACCTAAAGAAGCAGATGCCTTATCACTTCTCATAGAAAGGCCCCAAGGGAAGCAAGCTTTCATCTGTTTGGTTTATCAGAAATGTTTAAAAACTGAATAACAAAAATGGGCGGGTATACAAGAGGGTATACAAGCATGCAGTGCCTGACATCTGTGTGGTCTTGCGTCATTTAAGAGCCGCCTTTTCTGTTTGTCTTATACATTGCTTCACATATCTGGTCACCATTCTGCTGACACTGCTGTTTGGATTCACCAAGCTAACAAAAGACCAGAAGGAGACTAAGTCAGGAGCCAGTGGGGACTCTCAGATGGAGCTGACTGTGCAGGGGGTTCAAAGAGCTTTGGACTATAGGAAGGTGCCTGGGCTCATAGTTTCATGATTCACATTTCTTTCCCAACGTCGTTTGGACACCTCTACCTACCTACAACTCTTAATTTTACACGAATATTCCAATAGTCATTTGACATGCCCATAGGGGCAACCTGGATAGCTGCAGAAACATAAGATCTGAGTTCAAATCCCACCACAATCATTTCTGTGTTACCCTAAACATGTTAAATAACTGGGTGAGCCTCATGAAGACAACCATCTATTAAAGTTTTTAAATGTCTAAAGGGAAAAGGTAGTTTAATATAAAGCAACTCTCATAGAATTTGCTTCAGTAGATCTTGGGTGACTGTTTTGTTCTAGGAACTGATCAAAGCACAGAAGACTTTCTGGCGAAAAGAACTGAGGATCCCTGCCCTCCGTGAGGAGATTATGAACAGCAGTAAAGACAGATAATAATTGACGGAAGCACTGACAATGTACTGCCATCTAGTAGCGAGATGGCAGGGAGTGGCAGAGGGGACCTGGCTGTTTCACGGCAGTCAGAGGATTGAAGAAGAGACAGGTGACAGAAGTCAGTGGGCAACTGTGTTGCTCCAGACAGGAGAGCCAACAAGTGCAAAGCCCCTGAGGCTAGCTGTGTTCTATTTTAGGACAGTCTACATTACATAGAGAGTCCCAGGCCGCTTGGGGCTACATAGTGAAACAGAGAATTTATCTTTTTGATGGTGCTGGCCTAACAAAGGAGGAAAAAATATCTAAAAGAAATGTGAATAATCATTACAAAAGTCATACTGCCCCTGAGATCCATTTATGAGACCAGACTCTTACAGTTTTAAGAAAGCGATAGGTCATGAACTGAGGAAACACCTGTAAATTGAAGGAGCCAGAGAGAAGTTGCAGATTCAGAGCCGGGGATACAGCTCCAGGCAGAGCACAGGCCCAGTGTGTGGAAGGCCCCAGCACAAAGCACCAGCAATAATTCTAGAATTCTAACACTTAAAGTCCCAGTAGTCAAAATGAAACACTCAACAGGTTGGTTCAGTAACAAATTCAAAACAGGTAGAAAGAGAGTTAGGGAATCAACGCTTCCTAGAACAAAGCAGAGAGACAGAATGACGGAAAACAGAAAAATGAGAAGCATGCAATGTGCAGACTTAGCATTTCTATATAAAGCTCTAGAATTTAGAAAAAAAACCAGTAAAACAGTCTTGTCCAAATATGAACTAAATTTAAAAGAAAGAAAAAGACATGTTGTTCAGGACTGTTCTCCAGGACAAACTGTCACCACCTTTGTGAACTCAGCTGTGTCTGCTTGCAAATGCTTATTGACTGTGGACGTGCCTTCACAGAAGGAGGGTGGGGAGGGTAATGGGGCCCTCTTCCAAGTATCCAGCCACTCCACGTATACAATTCTGTCCCTACCCGTGGCCTCAGGGAGGGGCTAGTCTAGGAAGGATTTGTTGAGAGGAGGCACGTGAACCACAGCCACGAGGGAGTCATCATCCATTCTGGATGCAGACCTTCCAGGGGCTGCAGGATAGCCACTGTACTCCAGCCTGTACTACCTCAGCCATTCTCTGTGAGGAAGCCTGATGAACTGATTGGCCTCCCTGGATGAACTGGCTAGAATTGTACCTCAGTCAGGGACCTTCAGATCTTCCCTAAGGAAAGAACGTTGGCAACAATACTGAAAGAAAAGAGGCAATAGGATTTTAAAAACAAAATTTAGTTCCTTAAAATAAATGATAAAGGGGTCCCTGGCTGCTCAGTGAGTCAGAGCCCTGCTGCCAACCCTCAGTACCTCAGTGCAACCCCCTGAGCCCACGAGATGCAAATCCTGTGAGATGTGCTCTGACCTCTACATAAGTGCCTGCTGTGCCCCTCATAAATTAGTTAAACAAATTTAATGACCAATAAAAGTTATAAATCAGTTGAGACAGAGCAAGACTGAAAGAGGGAAGGATCTAGTATCATCAGCAGTGGAAGAGAGATGCCATTCCATTTGTCAGACACAATTGAAAAATATGGAGAGGGTATCAGAAAAGACTTTGCCAATAAACTTCAAATGTAGATTTAAAAAAAAAAAAAAAAGCCCTTAAGGATAACATTACTTACCAAGATTAGCACAAGAAAAACTGAAAAACCTAAGTTTAATTTAAAGTAAACTTATCATCATGTTAAGTTTAAACAATTATTATTAAATGTTTAAAGGTCTAATGCCAAATCTTGTATAAAATCTTCCAGAAAATAGAGAAAGTGGATATATGCCCTACTTCTTTGTGAGACTAGTTTAATATCAGTGTTACACTCCAGTAAAAAAAAAAAAAAAAATAGGGTAAGGAAAAAAATCACAGCCAAATTTTTCCTGTGACCATAGATATAAAAAGCTAAGCAAAGTATATAAGCCAACTCCAGCAATATGTAAAGGAAAAAGGCACAAAATGCAAATTTGGCTCATTCCAGGGAGTTAGGATGCATGATCTATACATGTCCTATATTGGGAGTCAGTGACGGTTTCCACAACACCTATCACTGAACTCCTGGTTTTTCAACTTTTTGATGGTGTGAAAGTAAAACATACTTAGTGGAAACTGTACTTTGAATTTTGAGTTTTGACTTTTCCTGGGTCTGTAGTATGCATTAAAATACTCAAGAGTCTGGAGCAGTCACGAGCCTTACTTTCTAGTCACCCCTGGATCACCAGGGAACAGCTAATAACCCTCAGGATACTGTGCTGTTGACCCACAATACTCAGCGGGTTCGGTGTATCAAACATATTTTGGACTTGCATTATTTCCCACTTACAAGGGGTTTATCAGAACATAATCCATTGTGAGTCTAGGAGCATAAGCAGTCAGCTCAATGTATGCAGAAAAAAACACTTGCTAAAATCCAACATCTGTTTATTATGTGAGAATCTTGGAAATTAAAAAAAAAAAAAAAACATTAATAGATCACACTTCAACAACTGGAGACCCCAAAGCCTCACTCCCAGTCCACAGCTGACTGAGAGGTGAGTGGCACCCGGACCTCCAGACCAAGTGGAGACCATGGTCTCCAAATCCCTGGCCAGGGACACAACCCCCAGCACCCCAACCACATCCAGTTTCACTCAAAACTGAAGAAAGTTAGGAGAGTTCACCCAAGGCCAATCCCCGCAAAACATAGCTGGAGGGACATCCCATGGACCAAACCACGTCCAAACTGCAATCTGCATTATCACACACCAGCAACTGGAGACCCAGAAACCTCCTGATCCACAGCTGACTAAGAGCCAACTAAGAGACTAATAATACCTAACTAAGAACGACCCCTGTGACAACTGGAGACACACAGCTCCTTGGTCTGCAGTCAACTAAGAGCTAAATAAGAGCAACCCCTGCAATTACTGGAGACACTTAGCCCCTAGGCTCACAACTGACTAAAAGCTGACCAAGAGCTAAGAGTGAACCAAGGAAGCAATGGGTAGACACTAATGTAAGAATGCATATAACAATATAAAGAACAAGACACCACCAGAAGAAGCTGGTGGTTCTATAACATCAACACCTGAGCATAACAGTGAAGAGGAAACAGAAGGAAATGACCTTAAAAACAACTTTATAAAGATAATAGAAGCTTTAAAAGAAGATATAAAAAACTCTCTTAAATAGAAGAAAATACAAACAAAAAAAATTGGAAGAGATGAACAAATCCCTAAAAGAAAGAAAGAAAACCAAGAAAAAGAAAACAAACAGGTAAAAAAAAAAACATTGCAGAAATTAAAAATTGAAATAGAAGCAATAAAGAAGGCACAAACCAAGGCAAAGTTGGAAATTGAAAATCTGAAGAAATGAACCAGAACTACAGATGCAGCCATAACCAACAGAATGCAAGAGATGGGAAAGAGAATTTCTGGATTGGAAGATTCAGTAGTGGAAATAGTTAAAGAAAACACTAAAACCAAAAAATCATAACACAAAATGCCGAGGAAATCTGGGACACCTTCAAAAGACCAAACGTGAGAATAATTGAAATCAAAGAAGGAGAAGAACACCAGCTCTGAAGGCACAGAAAATATAGTCCACAAAATCAAAGAAGAAAACTTTCCCAATCTAAAGAAGGAAATGCCTATAAAGATACAAGAAGTTTACAGAACACCCAATAATTTAGCCCCCCCCCCAAAGTCTGCTTGCCATATAATAATCAAGCCACTAAACCTACAGAACAAAGAAAAAACACTAAGAGGTGCAAAGGAGAAAGGTTAAATTACCTATAAAGGCAGACCCATCAGAACAGCACTCAATTATTCTAATGGAAACAATGAAAGCTGAAAGGTCTTGATCAGATGTTGTACAGACACTAAAAGAGCATGGCTGCCAACCCAGACTACTATATGTTGCACGAATAAATGAGACTCAGGGATAGATATCTGAGAAAGTTGGAGGTATTAGAGAGAATAAACACCAGTCAGATCTTACCCTGCAGTCTTCCAGCTTCCTCAGCCTGGCTTCCCTTGGCTTCCTCTCCTTTGCTTTCTATCCCCACCTTAAATACTCTTATAGTAAATTAAGGCGTGGTCCCACTACTGCCTGCTTGAGAGCCTGGAATTCCTTCTATAATCTAAAATGACCTCGACTCAGTTGGGATTAAGGGCGTAGGTCACCACTCCCAGGATACTCCCTGTGCTGTGCACCACTCTCTGATTCTCCTAGACTGACTGTGGTTAGATCTCCCGAACTTCTTTTATTAAAACCCCACATAGACTGTGGGTAGATTCCCTCTGATATCTCCAAAACTTCTGAAGCTTTTATTAAATCTCCACAACTATACCCAGAAAAACTATCAATCACTATAGATGGAGTAGACAAGATATTTCACAACAAAATCAGATTTAAACAATCCTTATTCACAAATCCAGCCCTACAGAAAACACTACAGGAAAAACTCCAACCTAAGGGAACCACATACACCCACGAAACCACAAACAATCAATAATCCCACAGAAAATCGAAAAACCCAAAGAAGGGAAATACACACAAGCTACCACCAAATATAACAGGAAATAACAATCATTGGTCATTATTATCCCTTTGATAATAATGGACTCAGTTCACCTACAAAGACACATCTTCACACAATAGAGACAAAACCAGAAGCTGTCCTTCTGCTGCATACAAGAAACACACCTCGACTTCAAAGACAGACACAGGCTCAGAGTAAAGGGTTAGGAAAAGACTTTCCAATCAAAAGGTCCTAAGAAACAAGCTGGTGTAGCCATCCTAATATCTAACAAAATAGACTTCAAACTAAAATCAATCAAAAGAGACCAGGATGGACATTACTTATTCATCTCAGGAAAAATCCACCAAGATGAAGTCTCAATCTTCAATATTTGTGCCCCCAACACAAGGACACCAACATATATAAAAGAAACACTACTAAAGCTTAAACCTCACATCAAATGCCACACACTAATAGTGGGAGACTTCAATACCCCACTCTCACCCTTGGATAGGTAAGCCAGACAGAAGCTCAACTGAGAAATAAGGGATCTAACAGATGTTATGACCCAAACAGACTTAGTAGATACATACAGAACCTTCCACCCAAACACAAAGAAATATACGTATTTCTCAGCACCCCATGGAACTTTCTCTAAAATTGACCACATACTTGGTCATAAAGCAAATATCAATAGATTAAAAAAAAATGGGAGTAACTCCTTGTATCATATCAGACCACTATGAACGCTAAAGCTAGAGCTCAAAAACAACAAAAGTCACAGAAAATCTACAAATTCATGGAAACTGAACATCTCTCAATTGAAACACCTCTGGATTAAGGAAGAAGTTAAGAAAGAAATCAAAGACTTCCTAGAATTTAATGAAAATGAATCCACAACATACCCAAACTTATGGGACACAATGAAAGCAGTGTTAAGAGGAAAACTCACAGTACTAGATGTCTTATTGAAAAACCTAGAGAAATCTCACACAAGACACCTAAAAGCATGGCGGAAGGCTTTAGAACAATTAGAAGCAAACTCACCTAGATGGAGTAGAAGGCAAGAAATAATCTAACACAGGACTAAAATCGATAAAATAAAAACAAAGAGAACAATACAAAGAATCAATGAATCAAAGAATTGGTTCTTTGAGAAAGCCAACAAGTTTTAGCTAAAGCAATAAAAGAACAAACGGAGATTAAGGGGATACAAATTGGAAAGGAAGAAGTCAAACTATCTCTGTTTGCAGATGATATGATAGTATACACAAATGACCCTCAAAATTCTACCAGGGAACTCCTACAGCTGACAAACACCTTCAGCAATGTAGCAGGTATAAGATTAACTCAAAAAAATCAATAGCCCTCCTATATGCTAAGTTTAAAAGGGCTGAAAAAGAAATAAGGGAAACATCACCCTTTATAATAGCTGCAAATAGCATTAAATATCTTTGTATAACTCTAACCAAAGAAGTAGCAGACTGTTTGACAAAAACTTTAAGTCACTGAAGAAAGAAATTAAGGAGGATATCAGAAGATGGAAAGATCTCCCATGCTCCTGGACAGGTAGGATCAACATAGTAAAAATGGCAATTTTATCAAAAGCTATCTACAGATTCAATGCAATCCCCATCAAAATCCCAACACAATTTTCTTACAGACCTTGAAAGAATAACATTCAACTTCATATGGAATAATAAGAAACCCAGGACTGTCAAAACAATCCTGCTCAATAAAAGAACTTCAGGAGGAATCACCACCTCAACTTCAAGTTCTACTATAGAGCTACAGTAATAAAAACAGCCTGGTACAGCACAGAAACCGACTTGTGGGTCAATGGAATTGAATTGAAGACCCCAACATTAACCCACACACCTAGGAACACCTGATTTTTGACAAAGAGACCAAAAATACTCAAAAGAAAAGATAGTACCTTCAACAAATGGTGTTGGCATAACTGGATGGTAGTATGTAGAAGAATGCAATTAGATCCAAACCCATCACTCTGCGCAAAACTCAAATCCAAGTGGATCACAGACCTCAACATAAACACAGCTACACTAAACTTGATAGAAAAGAAAGTAGGAAATACCCTCCAACATATTAGCACAAGTGACCACTTCTTAAATATAACATAAGTAACATAGACACTAAGAACAGCAATCAATAAACAGGGCCTCCTGAAACTGAGTAGCTTCTTTAAGGCAAAGTACACAGACAATAAGACAAAACAACAGCCTACAGAATGGGAAAAGATCTTCACCAGCCCTACATCTGACAAGGACTGATCCTTAAAATATATACAGAACTCAAGAAACTGGAGCCCAAAAACCTAAATAACCCAATTAAAAATGGGGTTCAGAGCTAAAAAGGGAATTCTCAACAGAAGAATTACAAATGGTTGAAAGGCACTTAAAAAATTGCTTAACATCTTTAGCCACCAGAGAAATACAAATCAAAAGAACTTTGAAATACCCCTTATACCTGTCAGAATGGCTAAGATGAATAACACAGAGGATAGCCTATGATGGAAGGGATATGGAGCAAGGGGAACACCCCTCCATTGTTGGTGGGAGTGTAAACTTGTACAGCCACTCTTGAATGCAGTATAGTGTCCTCGGAAAATTGGGAATCAATCTCCCCAAGGATCCAGCAATACCACTATTGGGCATGTACCCCCAAAGGATGCACATTTGTACCCCAATGGCATTAGTTCAACTATGTTCATAGCAGCATTATTCGTAATAGCAAGAACCTGGAAACAACCTAGATTCCCCTCAACTGAAGAATGAATTAGCAAACTGTGGTACATCTACACAATGGAGTACTACTCAGCAGTTAAAAAAAAAAGACATCCTAAAATTTTCAGGCAAATGAATGGATTTGGAGAATATTTTCCTTAGTGAGGTATCACAAGCCCAGAAAGATGGGCATGGGATATACTCACTCATAAGTAGACTTTAGACAAAAAGCAAAGAAGACCCAAGCTGCAAACCACAACCCCTGAACAGCCTGGGATCAGAAGGAACTTAAGAGAGACATCCAGAGGTTCCCTTAGGAAGAGAAAATAGAGATCACCTTAACAAATTGGGATTATAACGGGTAGCAACCAAGAAGAGGTGGTAATAAATCATGAGAGAAGGAGATGGTTGAGTGAGAGAAGCAACAAAGAGGGAGAAAAAAGAGATGGATATCTTGATAGAGGAAGCCAATGCGTGGTTGGAAAGAGATCGGGTACTAGGGAAATGTCCAGGTACTCACAGGATGTCCCTGGCTAGATCTCCAGCCAGTAATGGAGAGGGTGCTTCAATAGGACTTCACCTATAATCAAATGAATAACCACCCTAAGTGTCATCACAGAACCTACATCTAGCAATGAATAGAGTTGGAGGCAGAGATCCATGGCTGAGCACTGGGCCGAGCTCCTAGTCAGCTGAGAGCAGGGGAGGAGAGTCTGTATGAGCAAGGGGATAGGGTTATGAGGAAAATTTCCACAGTGATGGCAATCTGGAGCTCTGGAGAGCTCACTGAATCAAGAACAGTCACTGGGGAACATCTGGAAAAGGAACTAGGCCCTTCAAGGGTAAACAACTGTTGATTGGTTTGAGCAGTATGTGGAGCCTCGAGGGGTGGGATCAGACTGTGTTTCTGTGCATGGGCTGGCACCTTGGAATCTATTCCCTGCATTGGGATGCCTAACCCAGTCTTGATATTGGGATGAGGAAATCGGACTTGTCTGCAGTGGATGTGCCATGCTGAACTGACCCACTTTGAGACTTTTTGTCTTTTGGAGGGCGAGGGGTGAGGCTGAAGGTTGCCTGGGAGGGATTGGGAGGAGGGAAGGGAGGGGCAGTAGGGCGTCGGTACATAGTTAAAAATGGCATTTTTATTTAAAAAATAATAAAATGAACATAAGAAGAAAAAAGATTAATAATGCGCTAAATTCTAAATAATGAATTCAAAGGAGAATCTTGTAAAATGTTCTCTCTGAGACTGTGAACTTAACAAGGAGGCTGATTCCCAAGGTCTACTCAGCAGAAAGACAATAAAGACACAAGGGGAGATGATGCCATTGGAAAGAGCGCTTACTGTACGAGCATCGAGAGCTGAGTTTGAATCCCCACCCCCTGTGTGAAAAAGAAAAAAGGAAAGAGCAGGTCACAGCACAGCACTTGTAACTCCAGCAGTGTGAGAAGGGAAGACAGGAAGTCCGCTGGGCTAGCTGGCTGCCAGCCTAGCTCAGGTTTATTAGGAGACCATGTCTCATGGGCTAAGACAAGGGCCTAACAGGACTCCACAGTCTTCCTGTGTCTCCAAATGTGCACGTGTGTTTGCACCTGCATACACGCGTGCATACACCACACCCACACCTCCACATATACATATACACCAAAAGGAAGAAGAAATGTGGGAGAATTGTTTTTATTTATGAATTATATTTTTATCAATAATTTTTAAATATTTTAAAAATATATCATTTCCCTATGCCCTTTCTCTCTTCCAGCTGCTTCTATGCCCTTCCCTTTTCTCACAATTATGCCCCCTCAAGTGCATCACCTCTTTCCTCTGGTGATTATTATGATGATATATATACACATAAATACATAACTATAACCTGTTGAGTCCATTTAGTCTTATTTGTATGCTTATGATTTCAGAGCTGACCACTTTGTATTGAACAACCATGATAGGGCTCACCCCTGGGAAAGTCCAATTCTCCCTCTGGCAGTTGTCAGTTACCTCCAGCTTGGGGTAGCCCCCTGAGATTTTCCCCTTCCATTTTAGCAGACTTATTCAGGTTGCATTGTTTGTGCCTTGTTTAGGTAGCCATATTGTTGCAGTATCACGGGCGAAGCATTCCTGTCATTTTAAAGAAACTCAGTCTCACAACAGACTTCCTGGTTCTCTGGCTCTTACAATCTTTCTGTCTCATTTCCCCTGATGTTTCAAGACTTGTGTTGTAGATGTATCCTTTGGGACTGAGCAGCCATAATCACTCACAGACAACCAGCTGTGGCTTTCTGTGCTGGCTTCTGTATGCTGAAGAAGGGAGTTTTCTTTGGTGGGTGGTAAGAACTACTTACCAATAAGGAAAAGGGGGCTCTCTAACAAAGCCAGATCATGGGGCCTGGGGCTGGAGCTAAGCCTGTGAGCACAGAGATGTCAGTGGATGGAGGGGTCATACCCTTATCCACATCAAAATTCATGGAAATCTGTAGATAACTTTTATATCTGAAGAAGCTTCACAGGTCAGGCAGGATGGCTAGGCAGGTAAAGGGGTGAACTAACTTTAATCACCAGAGCCCACATGGTTTGAAGAGAGAATCGATGCTTACAGGTTGTTTTCTGACCTCCAAGCATGAGTCATGGCCTGCAGGCAAATTGTGAATACACACTGGTGTATACACTCACTTGTGGGTGCACACACACACACATACTATATATAATGTGTGTATAAAATAGTTTTCACAATGTTCCTAGATGCAAAGTCAATTAAGAAAATTAACTGAATGTCTATATACCAACCACAAAAGTTTATAAAATAGAAAAACATGTAATAATAGCATTTGCTGAAATATTTTTTAATATTGAAAATAGGAAATTTTAAAGAAGATGTATGCAAGTCTCATGTACAAAACATGAGACATTCTTAAGAGGAAGTAAAAAAATAGATCAAAAGATGAAAATTCCCAGAACAGCCAAGGCTACACAGAGAAACCATGTCTCAGAACAAAGAAAAGAAAGGAGGGAGGGAGGGAGGGAGGGAGGGAGGGAGGGAGGGAGGGAGGGAGGGAGGGAGGGAGGGAGGGAGGGAGGGAGAAAATTCATGTTGATGGGCCAGAACACTTCTTATTTTAAATGTTAATTCTCTCTCAGTGGAGCTATGTATCCAATTAAAGTTCCAACATGACATATATTTCCACAATGTGTGTGCATGAGTGTGAACAATGTGTTCATGAGTGTGGAGGCCACGGGTTAATGCTGGGTATCCTTTAGATCACTTCCTACCTTATTACAGTCCTTTATTTTTTTGCTTTTTTGTTTTTTGAGATTATGGTATAATTTTCCTCCCCTTCCCTCCCTCCACGTTTTCCCATATACGCCTCCTCGTTCTCTTTCAAATTTATGACCTCTTTTTTTCTTAATTGTTGTTATATGTGTTGTTCCCAAATATATAAAAACAACCTGCACATTCTGCATAATGTTACTGATATGTATGTATTCTTTTGCGACAATCTCTCACTGAACCAGGAAAGTTCACCAACTGGCCAGACTCGCTGACCAGAAAGCTGCCAGGACCTCCTTGTCTCTTCCTCCCGAGTGCTGAGAAGGCTGTCATGCCCAGATTTTTACATGAGTGCTGGAACTCAGCTCCTGAATGCTTATAAGGCAAGCACTTGACTGACCGAGACTGATTTATTACCCACCTTCTAATAAGATATTGAAAGAATATGACCACTTTTTTACATTTATATAGAATTACCAAGATTCAAGAGAAGCCAGGACCTTCTAGAAGGAGAAGCAGAGCTGGGGGACCTGTTCTACCAGCTATGGAGTCTTGCTATTAAACTGGAGTGATTCAGACTGTCATTTTCATTCAAGGATAGATAAATGGAGGCAGACGTCACTCATGTTTTCCAATAGCTGGGCACCCTCCCCTTCCAGGCACATGGCCGACAGCACATCACTACCCTTGGTAGGTGGAGCTCGCTGACTGGTTGTGACAAATGAACTGTAAGAGGAAGAGAATGATGGATAATATTTTCCCGATGAGTCAATGAAGCCTGTGGACCATTTCCAGTCTGCAGTCTGGATGGGGAACTCTCCCAACAGTGTTGATGCCACCTTGGAAAGGACATGTGACATAATGCATCTCCTGGGACTGCCAAGGGGGAAAGTAATTAGTTTATCCAGGAAATATTGAGGTTCTTTGTTACCTCCCCCAGAAAAGCAACTACTTATAAAACCTGCCCCTTCTATACACCAGAAGTCAGCTCCAAGGAGAATTATTAGTGTACATATTTTTAAAAAGAATATGCGCTAATTCTTCTTGAGTCTGAAAAAATAATCCTCTAGATGAGAAACAAAAATCATTATCCATAAAAAGAGTACCATACGTAATATTTCATTCCACAATAGAAAAACATTTTGATAAAAGGAAAAAAGCAGATGGGAAGACCAGCGTTTAATGGCGATTGTATGTTATGGGTGGGTGATGGGTTACAGGATGAATCGCTCTGTTTTTTCTTTTCTCCTAATCTGCAATGAATGATTCTCTTTTGTAGTAATACAAAGAAGGAAAATGAGTCGCCAGCTTCCATTTGTGTTGATTACATAGAGCAGGCAACCCAAAGTTACAGATGGAGAGGAAGAATGTCCCAAACCCTTCCTACCTGGTGTTAACCACGCTGGAATCCAGACTGTGGCAGAAGCATGGCATCAGACTGAGTTGTCACGGTGACCTTTCCCATGATATGCTTTCTTCCATTCTGGTCCTAGCTTATCACCAAGGCAACACTGCCAAAGCTGTTGGAGAGACATAGTTTTGTTTTTTCTGTGAAGGAGGTGTCATCCTTTATTCTCTTCTATTTCTGGTCCTTTTTAAAACTCTGTGTGTGTGTGTGTGTGCGCGCGCGCGTGCGCATGCACACGTACATGATAGTTTAAGGGTATATGTGCCATGACATAAGTGTGGAGGTATAAGGACATTTGTGTGGGCATTTTTCTGCCATTACATGGATCCTGGGGATTGAATTCAGGTTGAAAAACGAACTTTCAAGGTGGGGGGTGGCTCAAGGAGGGCTGTATGGCAACCATCTTCATCATCACCATTACTGTCTATCAGATACTGTATGCCAGACAGTGTGGCCAACCAGGTACCTTATTTATATCATCCATCTAATACTCTCGGCAACCTTGGGGCAGATGTTGTATTTTCCCTTTTTAAATATGAAGAAATTGAGACTCAGTAGAAATTAGTTTGCCCAAGGGTCATATGTTAAAAGAAGGTGATGAGGATGTGGGAACCTATGTGTCAGACTGGAAGTCTTCATTGCTCCTTCTGTTCCAGTAACTGAAGCACTAGGAACCCATGACTGTTCACATAGAGCTTAAGACGTTTCCATTTCAATTTCATACCCTTTGTGATAAAACAGGAACGTGGATTTTGAAGCCTATTTTCAATCTGGCTTCCGTGCTTCTTATTTCTATTTTTGTTTTGGGCGTCAAGGGATGCCAGATCTTTGCACATGCTAAACAAGAACTCTCCTACTGAGCTATGTCCCTAATCCTCGGCATCTATTTCTGCATTTGGGACACGTCTCCCATAAGCTGGGGATGGAGTAATCAGCCCTTACTGAAACATGCTAAGTCCATTTGTAGCAGGAAGACACATAAAATGCTACCCTCAGAGGCCAGCCCAGAGAGGCCCTTTATACACTGGCTGCCATCTTTACGTTATTGCCCCCTTCCTCCCCAGAGCTATTTATTCCTCCCATGCCTGCCCCCAAGAAGGCACAGACCCAGCAGTGTCTTGTGTGCTGGTGCTGGTTTTTATCAGCAGGAACCTCTCTCATCCCACACACTCTGAGTGCCCAGTAGGTGTGACCTGGATGACACCATCTCCAGGCCCTGATCCTGCACCAACCCTGCACCGTCATGTCACAACAGGCAAATGAAGATGCTGACTAGAGCTCTAGTCCGAAACTCTGACAAATTTCTACATCATATCCTATAGAGAAAGTGTTATAAAAGCCTTTACACTGACCATGCTACAAAATCTGCTCCGAAGCTAGACAAAGCAGCTGTGTGATCTTAGGCAATTGTTTACCTCCCCTGATCTCTGATTTACTTTATTGTATCTGCAAAGCTGATACAGAAATAATTGAACCGGATGTGTCAGGACATACAATACTGAGGCAGGAGGGAGGAAAAAACCTATTTCATAATGCTACTGGGATTACATGATGTTAATTGATTAAAACAGAGATGGTTCATGAGAAATGCTAAATAAGTGCTTAATGTCATTATTGTCATTAACCTCAAAAACACCTACTGTGAGGTTTGTTTGGAAAGTTTAATAAGCAGTTATTTTAAATGACTTTTCTCTTCTGCTGGGTGAGCCGGTTGTTGGGTAGCTTTGAACAGACTGGAGCCTCATCCAATGCAGCATTCTGCTGCCATATGCAGAGACCCCAGGGTCTGGCAGACCAGAGCCAGGAGGTCTGAGAAAGTCTGCTAGCATAGTACACAGCATCAGACACTGGAAAATGGCATTTAAAGCTATTTGAATTGTTTACATGCAAAGAACTTGGCAAAAAGACAGAATCTGGAGAACTACCTTGTTTTGACATCAGTTTCCCCATCTACAAGAGAAGACTTCTGTCACTCTTTCTGTGTCCTTGGCCTGCAAGGGAAGTACTTGATTCTGTCAGGACAGTCTTAGCCAGCCTTGGACATGCATCTGCAAGGCCTACTTGCCCATGGCCAGGAAGCACTTGGCATGGCTTTGAGTTTAGGATGGTTCACACAAGCTTTACTTCTAGGGCATGACGTCATTACTGCAGCTTCCATATCTTCCTGTCGCGATTGTGTGCAGCCACTGAGGACCTTATCTCAAGTGAAAACCCCAGACCTCAGAGACCTTCTTCAAGCGGATTCCCTGCATCAATATGCTCAGAAAGAAACTCCTTTGTTTCTGCCATTCTTTGCACATTGTGTGTGTGTGTGTGTGTGTGTGTGTGTGTGTGTGTGTGTGTGTGTGTGTGTGTGTGTGTGTGTTAAAACTTTGTTTTGCTCCGAAGCAGAAACTTTCTTTAGGACTAGGGAGACATCGCCATCTAGTGGCTACATGTAGAAATAACCGGACTGCAACCCAAGCAAAGTTACAGATCTCCCAAGGATCCCTAAAGCTTGAATGCAATTCACGGACTTTACCAATAGCAGAGATGGCACGGGACTGAAACAGGCAGACCTACTGAGTCTGGCTTGCTTCAGCAGGGCTCTCTGAAGCTCTCCCCATCCCCAGCAGGGGCACCCCATCCTCTAGCCCAGCCAAAAGCACTCCATTGGCTGAGGCTGACAGGACCAGAATTGCTCCCTTGCTTTTTATCAGCTTCACGGGAGGCAGAAGAGAAAGATCAAAGATCTCTCCTGGCAACTGGCTAAAGGCTTTCCCGAGATAAGAAGAAAGCAGATAAGGAACCTTCGGGAGAGGGCAATCATTGATTGGAGAAGTGAAATTGTTTTTTCATGTTCCCAGTCTAAGGATGGTGACCAGTGCTTTACTTCTCAAACAGATAATGGAAGGTATTTTCTGTCTGTAGAAGTTTTTTCCCCCTAAAATACTGATTTTATCTTTTCCCCTTTAGCCTAATTTATTGTACAAAATAATGGGTTTCATTATGACGTTTTCATACTGTGTGTAACGTGACTTGATCATATGCCTCCTCACTACCCTTTCTCGAAACTCCTAACCTGTTTTTCTCCCAATGTGTAGAATTAGAATTATGTTCAGGAAAGAAACCCCCATCATTTATGCAAAGTGTGACAATCCGTTCCATGTAAATGGAGCCAGGGACCAAGGCACAAAAGGTTCCACCTCTTGATTTGCATATCACTCTGCAGTTCACTACATGCTTTAATGTATTTAAAATTCTTTAATCTTTACAAACACCCCATGGTCGCAATTATTACTCATTAGCGATGGGGAAATGGAGGCTGGGAGAAACTGCAATTTTCCTGAAGTCGCATAACTACCAATGGCAGCACCGGTTTCCTTGTGGTTCAGATGATGTGTCAAATGCTTCTGAGGAAACTTGTGGCTTCTTTCCTGGGGGAGCACCCAGAAAGTCACTCATGCCCGGTTACTCCTGCCTGACAAAGCACTCCAGGCTTCCTACAGTCACTCCATCCCACAGCTGTTGGCCTGACTGCATTCAAATACATCGGAATCCTGGCCATCATTTACAATTGGCTGAAGGACATAATTCAAATATTACCATCTATTTCTCTTTTGAGACAGTGGCACCACAGGGCTCCTCTGCAAACAGAGGCCGCCAGCCCAGCTCTGTTGACTGCGGAGAGGGCTTTTTGTGGACTTCATCTCTCCACTCCTTCCTGGCAGAGCTTTGGTAAATGCCCTGATAAGGGGAATTCTGTTCTCTTGTGTCTATACACACTGACTCTCCCCTTCTGAAACCTCCTCTCTCTGTGAAGGGATATTCTCAACTTGCACCTCTAAGTACCATTGATGATTCCCACACTGAGACCCACAGCCAACCTCTCCCAAAGTAAACCATGCTCGTAGGCAGCTTCTCCTCACCACCTGCACCATGACAGCTAGCGTGTTCATATCCAAACTCATGACTACCAACTGTTTCTATTCCCTTCCTTCCACAGACAAAAACTTTGTATTCATCCCTGGGTCCTTCCTTCTTACCATCCAAGGCCAGTCTCTCTGAGAAGCTCACCTGCTTCCAGAGCAGAATGTACTCCTAGCTACCACACTCTTGGCTATTACAGTAATCCCTGACCTGGTCCCCAGTGAGGCAGTCAGAGTCATCCTCCGTGGATATAAGTCAGAGTGAAACATGCCCTTGCTCAAATCTTTCAGGAGCTTCCCATGATGCTCTGTGGTCTGGGTCCCATCATGTTACCCTATTATCTCTATTGTCGCCTTCTGATCCTCTCGCTAGAAATGCCAGGGATTAAGAACATAGATTCTGTTCATTCCATGCAATAACCTAATAATTCGGCAAGTCCTGGAGCACAGGAGGCACGTGGGAGAATCTTCTCAACACCTTCACCTCAGCCTGCTTCATTATCTACAGCACCTGTTCAGAGCCTACCCTGACTGCCTCCTTCTGCCTCTTCAGTCAGATCTTACTCTGCTCCATGAAAAATACGTCCTGTGAGCCCAGAGGCTTCTGACCACCTCTCTCTACTCCCCAGCTCCAGCACAGGCCTATCTAGACATGTGCTCTCCAGCCTTACCTGCTCTCCAATGTGCAATTTCCCAATGACCAGGACATCTTCACAATGGCTGTTCTGCCCTTCCCCACCCTCCACGGTGCCAGGCAGCAGAGCCAACCAGGAACCCGGAACACCAGATCCTGATGAGGCATCAGGTATGCTCAGGTACTAGCCAAGGGAGCTGATGGTTCTAGATTGGTACAGACAGCCAGAGTAATCTTAAATGCTGGCTAACTTCTAAAATGTATTTGTAATTAATCCATCAGAAACTGGGGAAATATTCCCTCCCCTGTATGCCTCCAGCCCCACCTCAGCCAGCACCATGGTCTAAGTGGGTGAGGAGGAAGAAACTAAAACAGCAGAGAAGGGAGAAGCTTTTCAGGAAAAAAGAGGACCATCAGTTACAAGGGTGAGCTGGGGTTTACCTTGGAAAAGTCTTGAGGGAGAGAATAAGAATTCTCAAGACACCAGTACCCCTCTCATCTCATGTTACTGGGTATTCAGTTAGCTTAGCCCCTTTAGGTGGGTGACAATGTTGTATGAAAGCACAAGACTGGCAAATCTTATCAATAAGGGGTTGGGCACTATTTGGGGGTTTGTGCTTAGATGATTGGCTTTCTGACCTCAGTTCTGCCATGGTTAACACAAAAGTAGGTCTTGTCTATATGTAAAACAAACAGGCATGAAATACAACAACAGGTGTTGGGAAGGTCAGACCTGGCCCTCAGACCATAGTTCACTTATCTTTAGTCTAGATTTTTATTTGTATTTACTTTTGCATTTCAAGACAGGGTTTCTCTGTGTCTAACAGTGCTGGCTGTTCTGGAACTTGCTCTATAGACCATACTGGCCTCAAATTTACAGAGGAACACCCCCCCTCCCCCCCCCCCCCCCCCGTCTCCTAAGTGTTGGGATTAACAGCATGTGCCACTACCATTACACCTGGCTAGAATTTTTTTTTAAGTGACTGAGAAATATAAGTAACGCTGGCTAAATTCTAAAATGTATTTGTAGTTAATCCATCAAAACTGGGAAAATATTCTTCCCACCTGTGAAAACTTACCCTGAAGTTGGCAAAGGTGTCACTCACATCATTGACAGCACAGAGCATTGCTGTCACCTGTGGTGAGATTCAAGTGTCAGCTGATTAAGTCTGAAGACACTTATCCAGGGTCCCAGGCTCCTGAAGGGGGAGTGGCCAACCCCATTGAAGAGGGGCTGCTAAGATCTTAAGGGCCCATTTGTTCCTGCCTTCTTGAGAGCCTAGATCAACATCCATCGCTCAATCCATCCGATCGCTCAAATATATTCCTAAGCTATAACCTGTTATCATAAATATTAATTTGTTTTCCAATAAATATTTATCTTATATTAATATATTTTAAATAAAATTTACTGCCACATCTGGCACCCAATGTGGGGCCAGGCTGTGCCCACTGGCAAAGGGGGCTGGGGGTCCATTTATGTTTTAAACACTGTCACAAAACAAAAGACAAAGTGTTCAGTTTAAAAAATAAACTACAGATCCATGCCAGCTAAACTTAAGGTCCCAGGCTGCTGCAGAGATCATGTACCAGGACAGGCTATCCCTGACTTCCCGGTCCTCTTCCCTCCCTCCCTGCTGATCCTGCTCTCTCAGCACCCTCTCTTCCTATTTACTAACAGAAACGAAGATACCGGCCACATTCTTAACAAAAAATGTGTACCCATTCTACAATACCACTGGCTACTCACGGAGCCCAACGGGGCAAAAGTCAACCAAAGCAGTGGGGGTCAGTAACTGTAAAGGAGTGATAGTGAAGAGGGCTGTGCATTTCAGCGTCATCTGTAAACTCTCTTTACTCTTACTTTACTCAGAGATGTGTGGATCAGCAGCCACACATCTCTGAAAAACGCTTTCTTTGTGTAGTTCCAACTACTCTAAGACCCGGGCCAGGTAACAGGCTTTGAGTCTTTAAGAGCAACCACTGTGCCACACCAGACCTCTTTCTTCATTTTTCGACCCTTATCCACTTGATAATTTGGGAGTGGCCCCAAAGGCACACAGCTGGCTTCCTCAGTGTACCCTCAAGGAACTTCCCAGTCAAGAAGCTATGATTGAGATCTGCAGGTCCTGTAATCTCTTTTCAAACCAAAAAAGAGGAGACCTACTTCAGGTCCTTACCCACTGCTTCTGAGAGCCAAGTTCTTTTTCCAATCATGTTCTGACAAATGTGGCATAGGAAATCTAGGCAAGTGACTATGTTCTGACTTCATAAAAGTTTTAGAATATTGACCAGTAAATCCATGAAGTTAAATTATTTGGTGTGATATCCAAACTTAAAAAATAAATCCACTTTCAAATGTCAAAGCAAAATTTCACTCATATTCCTGGAGAATACCATCTCTGACAGAAACAGAGAAAGAGGCCAATCTAAAAGTAGCTTTGCTTCTTTAGAAAAACACACCCTAGTTTGGGGCCATCAAACATCTTGGGCTTTTAGTATGTCTTGTCAACAATAGCCCTGCAACTATGACTGTTAGCCATGTGTAAGACTCTAGAACTTCCTCTTGCTTAGTTTTGTTTGGGGACCCTGCTTACATTGCCACGGAGATTGTTAGGCTATGGGCTATTAAAGGCAGTGACTTTGTTTGGGTTCTTACTCACTTAGTGGGTGACACACTGCACAAAATAATATGGGGACTCTCTCATAGCACAGGAAAGGGACATCTTCCCCATGGCTATTTGGGTATAACTCAGCATCTCCGAACAATACATAGGAAGAGAAACTGCAAGTGCCCTGTCCATTCTGGGTCAGAGAGAGAGGCGTGTAGTAGTTTGAATATGAACAGCACCCCTCAGTTTCATGTTTTGGATGCATACCCCCAGCTAGTGGTACTGCTTTAAGATGTTTTGGAAAGTTTAGGAGATGATCCCTAGCCAGAAGTAGTGACTGGGTACAGGAGTGTGTGTGTGTGTGTGTGTGTGTGTGTGTGTGTGTGTGTGTGTGTGTGTGTTTCTTCTTCCCGTCTGCATGAAGATCTTCTGCCACACATACCTTTTTCCATAGCGCTCTGCCTAAGCACATGGGGCCAAGTGACTGTGGTCTAACAGTAAGCCTTTCACCTCATGAAGTTGTCTCTTGAGTATTTTGGTCACAATGATTAAGACCTTATGAATATAAAGCAGGAAGAATGATGTCCCTGTCTCAACTATATGAAGAGCTATGTTCAGATTCTGGCTCTGAGCTGCATGGCCTTGAGCCTTCCTCTTGCTTAATAGCTCCTGAGTCCCTCCTTGCCCCTTTCCTTCATGTGTACCCATGTTCCACAGTTACCGACTCTGGTGGTGGTTTGGAAAGCCATCTTCTCTAGGCTCTTCCAATGATGTCCCCTCCAACAGAGTCCAAACAACAAAGAGTTCTTGCAAAACGGATCTCACCACACCTCCTTATTGTGTAAGCCCTTCAGCTCCCTGACCAAGACAACCTGTAGGTTCATTCAGAGAGCACAGGAAACTTCACAAACTGCTCCCCAGCTGGTCTCTATACAGGCATGGGTCTACTTTTTGTTAGGGTCACATTGGCCTTTCATTTCCTCCCTTATACAAGTCCCCTCCCTACCTCTGAGCCTTGCCTTCCACTTCATTTCATCTGTCTATCCCTTATTGGATAGACAGAATGCACTACCTCCAGAAAACTGCCCCAGATTCTCCATCCAAGGACCAGTGGCCTCTGTATGAATCCTTACAGTATATTAGATTTCTTAGCGACAGGAATCTCAAATCATGTGTGGAGTTGTGTGCTCAATAATTGTCATCATGAGGTAAATTGAAAGTTCCAAGATGCAAGGGACGCATGCCTGTGCATGCCCTGCCTTCTAGCAGCTGATACATGCGCATACGTGCATTGAGTGGATGCTGCGCTGAAGCTTTGTCTCGGGAAGTTTCCTCATTTACAAAGGTCAAGAACTCCCACTTCACAAGACTGCTGTGAGGACTGTACAGATAACCCGTGAAAGCCCTTGAATTGTGTCTTGCCTACAGTAGACAATAAATGTTTGCTGAATGACTAGAAGCACTACAGCTTCTAAGATGCCACCTTTTGAAATGGCTCTAGCATGAGGGCTGGGTCAGTAATTAGCACTTGTGAAGATTTCTTTATTAGGTGATTAATGCAACATAAACCTCAGGTGTTGAGGCTAAGGTATTATTAAGGCGAGTGTTGATTGGCATCTGCTGGATATAGACAGGTGCCTCATGCCAGACCAGGACACACAGAAGTGTTGTCCTGGGGGATGGGTTCACCCTGATCTTGAGAGGCAAATAAAATGAAACTATCTGGAAAATGCAAGGGGAGTCTGATGTGTCTCCAAGGCCCAGTGGTTTTCTAGGCTATTGAATTATGTTGAATTCGCCTAGGACTCAATAGCTTTACTTTTTATTAGTTTGTTTTACTCTCTCTTAAAAATGCCATAGAAAATAATTCCAAGTTGGGGTGCTGGGTCGGTAGGTAAGAATGCCTGCTGTGCAAGTGTGAGAACCTGAGTTCGAACCCCCCAGCATCCATGTAAAAGGCTGGACGGGGCAGCGTGCCTGCCTGATCACTCTCGTGGCCTGTGGGAAATAGAGACAGGACCATTGCTGGCTACCAGCCTAGCTTGAAGTTCAGTGAGAGAACAAGGCAGAATGACACCAGGCTTTGTTCTCTGGCCTCCATGGACACATGGTATTGTACCACATACATCTTCTATGTGGATGTGATGTATCACAAACACACAATAAATAATGCTCAGTCCAAATCCAGGAATAAACCAAAACATAGGAAGCCATAGTTGAGCCAGTACAGGAAATGGGAGGCTAGAGGTCGTGGGATGGAAAGATGGGAAACTTGAGCAAACAATTCAGCATCTAGCCAGGGTAGACATGAGCCGGGATGGAAGACTTGGGAAAATATGTCAGTGGGAGGAAAACCAAGAGAAAAGTTAGAGAAAGGGCTGGAGATATAAAAGAGAAATCAGAGCAAAGAAGAAGTGAGGCCACTGTGAATTCCTTGATGAGGCTGGAGGCGGAAGTTGAGGAGGACAAGGACGAAGAGTAAAGGAAGTAGGGCATCACCTTAGTGCATTCTGTAAACAGTGCTCACACAGCTGTCAACACTGACTTTGGACATCGTTCAGGGAATGGTAGCACTTTGTAGAGAAGCAGTAGGGTGGGCCTGAGGAAATCCTGTGAGTGAGCGAGCACACCCTTATTTTTAATGGTCGTAGATTCAAGACATAATGGATAAGAAATACAAAATGCCAGAGAAATCATGTAAGCATGTTATGGAGAAGTATAGAGATGACCATAGGAACATCTGGATGATTTTGAGCTAAGGCCGGGGAAGAATTCCATCACATATATTTATCTGATTAAAATATACTGGGGAGATATAAAATATACTGGGTAGGAGCTGGGGAGATATCTCAGTCAGTAGGTGCTTGCCTGGAAAGTGGGAGGGCCTGATTCCCATGCCCAGAATCCATGTTAAAAATCTGTGCATGATCCTGATTCCAGCCCTGGGGAAGTGGAGACAGGCAGATCCCTGATGTTCACTGGCCAGCCAGCCTAGCAATTTAGCAAGGTCCAGGCCAGTGTAAGATCCTGTCTAAAAACTGAAAGGGAAGAAGGAAGAGAAAGTGGAAGGCACCTGAGAAATGATACTTGAGGTTGTCCTCTGACCTCTACATGCATACACATGGACACCAACAGACACATGAACATACATACATGCACGCATACATACACATGCACAAAACAGACCATCATAAAACAGATTTAAGAGAAACCAAAGCAAAGGCATGATGATGTTTTAGCAATTTATTGTTTTTCTCTAGCTAACAAAAAAAAAAACCTTATCTTTATTTTTTCACAATATAGAAAAATAAAATTAGCTTTTCACAACCCAAAAAGGAACAGTAGCTATGAACAGGAAGACAGTTGTAAAGTGTGTTCCAGAAAGAATACACATAAGGAAGGAGGCTTCCTTGGTGGTGGACTAGGTAGGGATGATGAACTATCTTCTGGAATGTCACATGTCATATGGCAATAGCCCAGGAAAATGCCCACTTTCCCCCACCCCCCTGCCAGCAGCACCCCATTAGAGCCTCTATTACTACAGGGCCCCAGTGTCTTTGGCACCATCCCCTGTTGTGGGATATTTTGATTACATTCTCATGCCCCTGAGACTGGCAATAGCGTGTGCTTTCCATCAGAGGGTGGAGCTAGCTACTAGCCGACCAAAATTAGCCATGGGGGTTTTCGGAGGACCAAGGACAGATAGAGAGACACAGAGAGAAGTAGGGCGGGGCTTAGAGAGAGTCTCAGCCTTTTGGGATCCAGGGGAAAAGGGGGAGGGGAGAAAGGGAGGAGAGCCACTGGTTCTGATCATCCAGGTTCTTACACTGATATCTGACTCTTAAGTCTTTATTGATGAGGAATAATTAGATAAATGCTTCAGTCCCCCATATCCCAGCTCAGATTGAGTGTCTTTACATATGTAGTACACACACACACACACACACACACACACACACACACAAAACCTGTAACAACAGTGTTCAGTGTTATTAAATGCATCCATGATGTTGTGGAGTTATTGCCAGCATCCATCCCCAGAACCTTCATCCTACTACTGACCTACTGAGCCTATGAACAATAGCTCCCTGGTGTTCCTCCCTCAACCCGGTGACCATTGCTTCACTTTCTATCTCTACGCTTTTTGACTTCTCTAAGTGCCTCGTAGAAGTATTTTGCCTTTCTACTTTGTGTGTGTGTGTGTGTGTGTGTGTGTGTGTGTGTGACCCAATGTCTTCAAGTGCAGCATGTGTCAAAGGTCCCTTTTCCTTTGGGATAGCAGCCCTCATATCCTATATATCACAATCCATCTGTAGACACTCAGTTTTAGCTGCTGACAATAATGATGTTGTAAAGACAGGCACACAAGCATCCTTCAAGACCTACTTTGTATAGAGGATGGGGTGGTAAGAATATATACCCGGGAGCAGAGCTGCTGATCACACAGCCCTTTCTAACATATTGAGGGACTTCCGTTCTCCTCCCACAGTGGCCATATCATTCTCCTTTCCTTCTAACAGTACACAAGTGCTCTAACTACCCCCAGCCTTGCCAACACCTTCTCTTTTCTGGGGTAGGTGGTTTGACAGCTGTCAGTGTTTTGAGGTGGTATCTCATTGTGCTTTTAATTTGCATGTCCCTGCTGATTGGTGGCATGAGGCCTCATTTCCTGAGCTCATTCACTATTACTTTGGTGTCAACAAGCATCACGGCACACATTACACCTGTATAATCCTCCTTTCCAGCACCCAGCACACATGTGAACAAGTTGATGCTAACAATGCTTAGGAAGGGGAGACAGAGCAGGGTAAGACTTCACAGAAGTGTGTGGGCTTGGGTGGGGGTCTCTTTCGGCCACTTTGACTCATGTTCCTTTAGTACCAGGCTACTCACTGTGACCCTGAGCTCAGATTGCTTTTGTCTTTAGATGGAGAAAGAAATTTCTGTTGCTGTTTTAAGGGTCAGCTGGAAGAAAGCAGAATGGTGCATATTAAATGCCCAGAAAATATCGGCTGTTTTATTATTCGAGCTCATTTGGGATAGGGATACAAGGGAACAACCTCTGCCCTTCACTCTTTGGATGTGCATTATTGATTAGCACTCTACAGATTTTTTTCATTTATAATTAATATTTACTTTTCTGTTGAAAACATATTAATGGAACTGAAAGATTTGCCAAAAGCACCCTCAAAAAAAAAAAAAAAAAAAAAGGCAGTTCCCCGTTACCTTACCATCATATGCCAGATTCGCTTAAAGGGGCTAGCTCTGCCAGCCTGCCAGCTCTTCTGGGCTTCTTTCTGACGTTTGTTGCCACATTTTAAAATCGTGGGTCTTTGCTTTTATCACTTGACATTTCAATGTCAAGCAGCAGAAATAAAGACCTTACCACCCCACTGCCCTCTCCCTCCTGCCAACGATCACAGCTTTGGTTTAATGTGCTAATCAGCCCTTGCATCCAGGACTCTATGTTCAACTTCCAGCCAATTTATCCAGCACAATTGTTTTTCCTGTCCCGAAGGCTGGTGTTCATCTTTCCAAGAATTAGCGACTTCCTTGAATACTGTCAGACTCATTTTTCACTGTGACTTTCATGGTTTTGTTTTTGTTTTTAGAAATGTAAAATTTACCTATTATAGGCATTCTACTACTTTTCCACTATGTCAGCCAATCAGATGTCAGCCAATCAGATTTCCTTTTATTTCATTCTCTTCTATCTCTTCTGGCTCTCTCTCTTGTCTCCCTGGCTATGTATCTCTTGGTGTCCCTCTGGTTGTGTTCCTATATTGTATGTTGTCTGTATTTCCCAATCCCCATTTCTTCTACTTTCTTGATTTATGTCCAGTTTCTGTTGAAGTGTGTTTTTCAATAACTCCTGAGGCTGGGTGCACAGGAAATAAAAATTTTAGTCTTGCTATGCCTAGAAATATTTTAATTCTCATTTCAGTACAAAGTTTCAAGAAAAGTTCAAGACATTATGGGATTTTTGTTTATTATTGTTTGGTTTTTCTTTTTGTTATTCTTTAGCATTCAATGTTGCTGCAGGGAAACCTACTGAGAACCTACTGTTCTCAGATCATTTACATGTGATATTCTCTTTATGAAAGCTTTGGACATCCTAGTTCTAAAGGTTCACAAGAATAATTCTGTGAGTGTGTGTGTGTGGGGGGGTGTATGTCTATCTCCCAGTGTGTGTTTGGTGTTGGCCTCTCTCTGTCTCTCTCTCTCTCTCTCTCTCTCTCTCTGTGTGTGTGTGTGTGTGTGTGTGTGGTGTATGTCTATCTCCCAGTGTGTGTTTGGTGTTGGCCTCTCTCTGTCTCTCTCTCTCTCTCTCTCTCTCTCTCTCTCTCTCTCTCTCTCTCTCTCTGTGTGTGTGTGTGTGTGTGTGTGTGTGTGTGTGTGTGATATTATGAGATTTTTGGACCTGGAAACCAGTTAGTGACGTTCATTCCAAAGCTTCCCTTAGAATTTGCCTTTCCTCCCTCCCGCTGCTTTTCTGAGGTTCTTCCAGCCACCCCTACCTCCTGGGTTGATTCTCCTTGTCTCTGAGACTCCAAGTTTTATTGCTGCAGTGGTCTTCTGACTTTCTGTTCAGTTTTGATTTGGTGCTTTGAATCACCAGTTCTTTCTTCTTACCAGAGGGTACAGTTTCTATGATAACTTACATTTTTTAGGTGTGAAATATCTTTATCTCCCAGAAGGATTATAATTGCATGAATGTTTCTGAATTTTAATTTAACTTTTATTTCCTTTCCACTTTCCTGCTTTCTACATTCTAAGTTTCTTCTTTCTTTTTATTTGATTCTCTTTTGTGGTGGGAGTTTCATCTAAAGAGGTCCTGTGTTTTGATCACTGAGACTGAGATATTAATCAATGGGATGCAGCTCTGAGTTATGGTGAAGTGAACATTGGAAGCCTATGGATGGCAAATGTCTACCCCAGAAGATCCCACAAATAAAGTGCCAACTATTTTCTCTGGCAGAGGTCAATTTATCCAGAAACAACTCTTCCAGACTTCTGCCTGAGGCAGGGTGTAGGGACTGAGGCAAACTCTCTGCCAGCATTCCAGGAAGAGAGCTGGAGTCTGGGCTGTAGCCCTGCCCATCTTCACCTTCTGGATGCCATCTCACCTCACACCCTGCTGCTTCTATATCTCCTTCACCCAAAGGACAAATGAGTGCCCCAGCTATTGGGGATGGGGAAGGGCCCTTAGCATCCAACCTATACATGCTGAATTTGAACACATCTCCAACTCTTGACACCTACACATCCCTTGCCATCTCCTTGCCTTGGCCTTCCTATGTGTCTCCAGTAAACTGACTTGATTTTCATAGGAACCTCCTCTACCCAACTCACAGTTACTGTTTCTGCCACTCCAGATTGTTCCGTCTCCCAAAGTCATTGAAGTTCATTACCTGTGTTATCACCTTTCCCTTTGGTCTTCATTTCTCTTCCTTTGCTTTTAGACTGAAATAAAGTTCACACAGAGTGCACCATAGCAGTAGTTTTATACTGTGAAATCTGTAGCAAATGAGTCCAGTCCCAATACTATACAACTTTCACCTTCATCTAGTTTCAGAATCTGTTGTTGCTACCAAACCTTGTACTTTTTAAGAAACACACACACACACACACACACACACACACACACAAACACACACACCTTCTATCTTCCCTTCAATACTTGGAAAGAACTGGTCTGCTGTCTGTTTCTGGGTATGTGCCTTTTGGAGAAATTTTCAATAAAACAATTTATGGACATTTTATATATGTTCTTTCACTTAGTATAATGTTTTTGAGCCATCTGTGTTAAGTATTTATCATATTTCTTCTGTACTGTAGCTGAAAAACAGTTCATTAAGTTACATGATTTACTTTTCCCATCCGTTCACCAAGGCTGGTATGTCTCTGGTCCTTTATTTGATTCTATCATGAGTGATTGGATGTGGGAGGTAGAAGTAATCAATAATGTAAGCAATCAGTCTGATACTTTGAGCCAAAATAGTGCTGCTAGGTATTGGCATAAATTCTACCATGCCAACTAGACAGAAACTTGAGTTTTGTTTTTACTTCTGCTCAGGAAACAGGCTCTGTGCCTATTGTTCATCAGTCCCTAACAAGAGGATGGAGGCCTCCCCTGGCATGGAAACCAACCAACTAAAGAAACTTTAATTTTTTTTTAAAGTGTTTGGAAGTCAATCCCAAATTGTTTGTAATGGCATACATACTTCATGTTAAATGAGTATGTTTTAATTCCAGGAATATTTATAATTAAGTATGAGCTCCTAACGCTTCTCATATCCATAAACTAAGTTTTATATTAAAGAATAAATCATTAATAGTACTCTAAGACCATAGGACTCATTGCACAAAGTCTCATATTTCATACTCTGAAACTAGATTTTTTTGTAAGACAGGATGACTTTCACTATGTAGATCTGAGTAGTTCAGAACTTGTTGTGTAAACCAGGCTGTTCTCAAACCCAAAGGTGATCCATTTGCCTGCCTCTGCCTCCAGAGCACTGAGATTAAAAGGGTGCTTTACCCAGCAACTTGGAGACAGGAGCAGGGTCCTACATGAGGGACTAGCATGAAGAGATAAGTGCATATTCATGTGCTTATTCTCATACTAGCCTATGTGGATGCACCACAATCTACACAGAAATACATAAAAGGTTGTGAGATGCTATTGTGTTAGAATCACTAAAAAGACCAATTTCCCAAGTACATGCTGCCTAGAATATCAGTGTGTCTCAGACTATAGAATTGATTTAAACTGTAAATTTTAATTGGACCTGGAGAGAGAGGGTGGGAGCTCATTCTGTAAGGTCCTGCCAACAGGGTTATTGGAAAGTTAATGAAACATACAGGCCCTAGGTCCAGCTTTAGGTACATTTGCATTTTAATTCAGTCATGCCTTTCAGCATCCTTGGGCACACTGCTAATTCCCATTGTCCTGATCTTGGAAAAGGGAAAGTCAGAGCTTTCTTGGGATCACTGTGGAGTCTGGATTTCCTCACAGCCAGAGCAGGTGAGAATGCACAGACCAGGTAGGCCAGCCCCATGGGCCAGACTGGATGAACAGATGAGTTTGCTGCCCTCTCTCAAGATAACAAAGACATGAGCCACTTGGTGAATAAAGCCACAAAAGGCTGCACTCTAAGTTTCTTGCACCCTGCCCGTGTTCTTCATGTCCTTGATATCAAATGCTACAGACAGATGAGTACTTAACAGGAACTGCAGCCCATCTCTTGGACCTACTTACAGCTCCTGGCTTCACAGAAATATGAACAAAAACCACACCAACAAAAGAGATCAGCAGTCAGAGGCCAAGGAGGGGGGCAGGGTGCAACAAGTTAGTCGGCATACTTGTCAGATGGCTGAGGGAAGGGTTCTCAGTAAAGTGTTGACAATGTGGCTCAGACAGGAACTGTAAAAGCCTTCCATGTCTTGTCATAGTCATCATCCCCAATGTGATCATCCCTGGAACCACCATCATACCATAACCATCGTCATCAATTAAAATGAACTGAGTGACATGCTATCTGTCACACCCAACCTGACTATTCCTGTAACTATCACACACCCTCACTATCATAATGATCATGAGTTCAGGGAATACCTGAGGAAATGCCAATATGTGCATTTCACTGTGGTCCTCAGTCAGGGGAGAAAAACTCAGACCACTGCCAGCCTGTTAGGAATGTTTGTCATCATCCTTATTATTAGCTTAATTATATTAGTAAATGCTTACTGATCACCAGGCACTGCTTATAGATTGAACCTAACCATATTGGCATGTTATTAACATCCTTATACTACAGATGAAAATGAAAGATTTGAAGAAGAAAGTGAGGAGACCACACAGTTAAGGAGTGGCAGACGTGGCAGCTGAGCCTGAGTCTTCTGGCTTTGTGAGCCACCTCGCACTGTGTTGCAGCCCTGCTTACACAGCTTTTCCCAGATCACTGCAGGAGGATCTGTACAGGGCAAGAAGATAATATTAAAACTGCTAAGTGCTTCTCATCTCCCCATTTTCTATTTCTAGTTTATGTGTATTTTAGAACATATTTACCTGCATAACAGAACATCATATAGTTTATTAGTGTGTTATTGATAGGAACAGCTCACTCATTTTCCAGTAGAAGTGCATAGTCAAAAGGCTAGGAGACCACACTGCCTTTAACAACTGACTAACGCCACAGCTAGGCAAATGGAAGGTTATACAAACTGGGCCTGGGAAGTACATTCATTGGGCACCACCTTGAGTCATGATATTGCATTCCAGAGAATTAAGGTCTTGACTATGTCAAGTGATCGGGAATTACGACGTGTCTTTTGTTAGACCCCTCTTTAAGATGATGTAGAAAAATGAGTCCAGCAGCCTCTGTATGATAGGGTGATGATGACCCATATCAGAATGTTAGTTGTTAGGCTATGTTAGTTGTTATATTTTTAACTAAGGTGATGTAATGTTGTTCTGTTCTTTGATCTCTGTGACAATTTCCCACTTTAAAATGTAGATTCACGGCTGAGGAAAGAGTGCAGCTGATAAGGCACTTGCTGTACAAGCATGAGAACCTGACTCTGGATCCTCACCACAAAGTAAAAAGTCAGGAGTGATGGCAAATGCCTGAAACCCCAGAGCTAGGAGTAAAGACAAGAGGATCCTTGGGGCTCACTGGCCAGACAATATCAACAATCACTGAGCTCCAGTTTCAATGAACAAACCTTTCTCAAAAAGTAAGGTGATTGTGAGTGATTGAGGCAGATGCCCTATGTCAACCTCTGGCCTCCATACATTCTAGTACATTACATGTGAACACATATGCACACATACACCACACACCAATGCCAGTATTTAGTGTTATATCATCTTGACACAAGCTAGAGCCACTGGAGAAGAAGGAGCCTCAATTGAGGAAACGCCTCCATAAAGTCAGGGTATAGGCAGTTCTGTAGGGCATTTTCTTAATTAGTAATTGACGTGGGAGAGCCTAACCTATTGTAGGTGGGGCTACCCCCGGGTTCTGTAAGAAAGCAGGCTGAGCAAGCCATGAGAAACAAGCCAGTAAGCAGCTCCCCTCCATGGCCTCTGCATCAGCTCTTGCCTCCAGGTTCCTACCCTGTTCTGACTTCCGTCAGAGATGAACTACAAGGTTGAAGTATAAGCCAAATAAACATTTTCTTCTCCAAGCTGTTTGTGGTAACATAGTGTTTCATCAGAGCAATAGGAACCCCAACTAAGATAAAATCCACACAGTGCTGAATTTTCTTAAAAGGCTTTTGGAGGTACACACTGAAATATGGCAATGACCTTATGTCAAGAAGTGGAATGGAACACAAGAATCAGAACCAGCCCAAATTGAAACTTGAAGATGGATATTTAGGGTACATAATATTCCAAGCTCTATGTGTTAAGTATTATAACAATTTAATAATGAAAATACTTTTTTTACTTTTGAAATTATAATATAATTAGATTTATCTTTTCCCTGACCTCCCTCCAGACTCTACTATATGCTCTTTCTTCCTCTCTTTCAAATTCATGATCTCTTCATCAATTTTTATCGAATGCATATATATATAGATATAGATATATATGCTATGAATTACACCTGTTCAGTCTGTATTATGTTGCTTATATGTGTGTTCTCAGGGCTTACCATTTGATATTGGATAACCAATTGGTGTACTCTCCCCCACACCCCACCCCCAACCCTCCCACCATATTCATTAGTGTGACAAATTCTTTGTGTTGACTGGGGCCTCTTGGGCTTTGCCTTACCCACATTAGTACATCTTTTGTTGTCTCCCTGGTTGAGAGCGTGTTTAGGCAGTCATCTAACATTACTGCAAACAACATGATCCTCTGGCTTACAGTCTTTCTGTTCCCTCCTCTAAGGTGTTCCCTGACCTTCAGATGCTGGAGTGTTTTGTAGACAAAACAGAATAAGCAATGTTACGACTTCAAGTTTTTCTTGATGAGCACTTCAGAACCTTTAGCTTATTAAAAAAGAAGGAACTAATATGGGTTTACAGACGTTCTTGTGTATCTTTTCTCAGCTACACAAACTGCATATCTGAGTAAACATGCTTATGCTGTTTGGTATCATGTTAGAATTGACTTTTATCTACACAAAGGGACAGGTGCATGTGTGTGTCTGTGTCTGTGTGTGTGTGTGTCTGTGAGTGAGTGCATGTGTGTGTGTGTGTGTGTGTGTGTGTGTGTGTGTAGGAATGACAGGGCTTTCAAAGATGGCTGTTTATAGTCTCTCCCTCTACTGGAGATAGTGACTGCAAATCCATTTGCAATTCAACTGTTATCACTCAGGAAGTTGTAAATCCATTGGAGGGACATAGAGCCTATCTTCAGCATGAGAGACCAGAGTTCCCATGGGGCCAAGCAAAACCACTCCATCATAATTGCTCTGCCTTCATTATTAGATCCCAGGGTAATTCATCTGCTGGCTGCTTGAATAATGCAGAGAGGGCAGGTAAGAGGGAGCAGTTACAATGGCCCATAGCTACTGAAAGTCAGGAACTTGCTCTGCAAAGGAGCACCCACCCATTGGCCATAGCCCTGCTCCAAGAAACCAGAGCCACCTAGCCAAGAGGCCTCAGGGAAGAGTCCTTCCTGGGTGCAGCCTCTGAGCTCCCTCCAACCTTTTGTGCTCTGAGTAAGAATTTCCACACCCAGAACCCAGTTCCAGTTACACCCCAAGATAGCATCAAAATGATAGGTAAATATAGCCCAGCTTTCTGGCCAGGCAGCCAAAGAACACAGTCCTGCAGGGGAGAAAATGGGCTGATTCAGATCTCCATTGACCGTGACGTCTTCTTGGAGGGGAGCTGAAAGTAGCTGGGAGCAGTGCTCAGCACCCATCAGATTAAACTACCAAGAAAGAGCTGGGAGAAGCCTGGGGCTGCTCATTGTACCGCAGCCTCTCCCTGGAAGGAAGAGAATGGGCCACCTCTCCATGACGTTTGAGATGAGCCCAGATGATAGGAAAAACCTAGGATCTCTGAATCTCCACAATGAAAGATCAGTCCTGCAAAAAGTCAGTGATGGGCAAGGTTTAACTAATGTTACCCCTTCCCAGGTAAAGGCACCCAGAGAAGTTTGGGGTAAGGGACAGAACCCATGATCTCCATTATCAAACCTCCAAGTTGGCTCCAAATAAACATGTAATCTCGAAGAAAAGATGGAGTTTAGATAGCATGAATGGAGTTTAGTGAATGCTGAATTTAGCATCCTGGCTTCTTTTCTTCACTTTTGAACATCATAAGCATCCTTTGCTCTCCATGAACATCATTTTAAATGACTGAACATTTATCAGATTGGGTGCTATATCATTTACAGTGTTTTTCCACGGTATTTTCAAATGCTTACAGTTTTTAAATGAGTCTTGGGCTGGGGAGATAGCTTCTGTGTGTTTGTGGGGTGGAATTCAGGTCTTCGCTACAAGGCAAACATTTTGCCAACTGAGCTATCTCCCCAGGCCAAGACTCATTTAAAAAACTTTAGACATTTAAAAATACTGGAAATAATACTATAAATGATACAATTACTCAATGTGATGATGTTCAACCATTTGAAATTATGCTTATGGAGAAAATGCATACAAAAGGTTGCTTATGGTGTCCAAAAGTGAAGAAAATTAACCAGGATTCTAAATTCAACATTCATTAGGCTCAATTCAAATTTCCTTAAAATTTTTATTAGAAGACTTAAATTTATTTGAGCCAATGAAACATAAAATGCATCAATTTGAAGTACAAATATGGACGTCATCCCACTCAGAACAGACACCTAGACGGCCTATTGGGTAAAAGCAATTGCCACCAAGCCCGATGATCTGAGTCTGATCACTATAACCTACATAGTCAGAAGAGAAAAACTAATTCCTACAAACTGTCCTCTGACTTACTCATGAACACCATGGCATGCACACACCTACACACAAACACAAATAAATAATGTAATTAAGAAAAACAGACACCTGGAAATAAAAGTTTATAATCATAAAGTGAAATAAAACTTACTAGGGGGTAGTGGGGAATGGGGCAAAGTTTCTTAATGGGTACAGAATTTTAGTTTGGAATATTGTAAATGTCTAGAGATGGTTGGTGGTGTTAATTGCACAAACATACTCAAAAATGGTTAAAATGTTATGCATATTTTACCACAAAAAGGATACACTATAAAAATAGAAAGAAATAACAAATTCAAAAGTTAAGGCTACTGTGTTTGGAGAACAAACTCTGTGTGTGTGTGTGTGTGTGTGTGTGTGTGTGTGTGTGTGTGTGTGTGTGTGTCTGTCTGTCTGTCTGTCTGTCTGTCTGTCTGTCTCTATGTGTATATGCCTGTGTGTGTGTGTGCCTGTGTCTGTGTATGTATGTGGGTTTGTGTGTGTGCTTGTGTTTGTGTGTGTGTTTGTGTGTGTGTTATTGTTGTTTACCAGGCCTTACTATGCAGCCCAGGCTGGCCTCAACTCCCCATGCTCCTGGCTCAGCCCTTTGAGTGCTCTGATCACAGGACTGCACCTCCATGCCCAGCCTGTATGACTTTTTTCCCTCCCTATAGTTTTCTGTATATTCTAGAATGTATACAATAAATGTAATTAACTGATCATCAAAATTCAATAAATGATAATGTCTTTCTAGATGTTTCTCGGCACATTACTAAGACATTTTCTTACTTACATGTTTTTCTTGTCCCTGTTGCCTGTCCCAGTTACCCTCCTCGTTGTTCAGAAGAGAAAGTCTGGAAAGCTCACAGATACAAGCTTTCTTCCCAGACCAGAGTGTGGCGGTCAGGATAGCCTTGATGGTGATGACTATGGAAACCTCAGGCCATTTTTTCAGAGCTTGGCCACTACAGACCACCAAGGCCATGCATTCGACTCCTGACAGACAGATTTCTCCAAGATATAACATGTACATCCATTAGCAGACATTCCATCTAGCCCTAACCTTCCCTTAATATGCTTGGCATTCATAAAAAAATACAATTGATTTTTTTTATTATTTTAAATTAAATGTTTCAAAACACCTCCCAGTTCTAGGGAGATGGCTCAGTTTGGATCCTCAGCACCCACCCAAGCAGATCCCTCATGCGGATTGGCCAGCCTATCTAGCCAATTGGTGATCTCTGTGTTCAGTGAAGAGATCTTGTCTCAAAAAAAATATGGTGGTGAGTGATAAAAGGAGACATCTGTTACAAGCTTCTGAAGTCTATATGTACCCCAATTCACATGCATGCACCCACACAAACACACATACACTCATGCACCCACACAAACACACATACGCTCATGCACCCACACAAACACACATGCACTCATACATACACAACTACAAAATTTCCAAGGAATCCTACAGCCAGGCACCAAACTTCCCTCACTTTCCTGCCTCTCAATATGTGACACTGGGACCCTGAAATTAGAAAGTGTCAAGGACTTGCTTAGACTCAGGAGATGGGACGTCCTTAGGTAGAAAACTTAGACTTGTCCAATTTGAAATTTTCTTAAGCAATAACTATTAATGAACTAGTATTACTTCTGTTCATTTTCACCATTTACAGAACTAAATTGCTTAATCCACCCATTTCTCCGGCACTCCAGTTGTTTTCTATACTGAATGAGACCATAGAGTATGCAGAGGACTGCGTGGGACTTCTGGGGACAGCCCATCTGGGGTATTACATGCAGCCTTCCAGTCTTCCTCCATCCCAATACTCAGCTCACTTGGACTTGCCCTGATTCTGAGCTTAGTGACCTTTGTACTCCTGAAGAATGGGAGAATGCTGCGGTGAATATCATCCTCAAGAAATCTTCATAAGCCCTTTGCTAAGTCCTCTGAGACAAAGGAAAGCCCTTCTGGTATCCAGTACCTCGTAATTAAGGAACAACGCCTCATTAGTAATAAAGAGGATGTGGAGAACTGTGAGGGCTCAGCTGGGCTCTGGCGGAGACCAGGGAACCAGCTTGGTCAGTGGAGGAGACAATAGATACCATGAGTCAGTCCAGTCTAGTGTACCCTGAAAGCTTTCAGATCTAGAGTGCCTTCAGAGAACCCACACAGCTGCCATCCAGGCTTGCTCTGTGACGTCTCACCCCAACAGGGCTCCTTAGAAAGAAGCAACTTCAGGGATGCTGAGGTAAGGCAGATAGTAAAATGTTTTCCATACAAGCATGGGAACCTAAATTCAATCCCCAGAATCCATATTAAGAGCCAGGTGTGGTGTCATGCACTCTGGAGCTCAGTGGCCAGTCTGCCTAGCTTACTTGGCAAGATGCAGGCCAGTGAGAGACCCGAAGTCAGAAGACAGATAATGCTGAGGTCAAATGGACCTCTGTCATACATATACTCACACACAATACACACACACGTATTACATACACACTCGTACACACACAAACACAACACACACATTTGCACCACACACACTCACACAGAGACAGGGACAGAGAGAAAGAGAGAGAGAAAGAGAGAGAGATTGGGGGAGGGAAAGAAGGAAGGAAGGAAGGGAGGGAGGGAGGGAGGGAGGAAGGAAGGAAGGAAGGAAGGAAGGAAGGAAGGAAGGAAGGAAAGGAAGGAAGGAAGGAAGGAGTAACAGCAGAGAATTCACAGCCAAAGCTCTTACAGTGGTGGAGCTCAGGTACATTGTATTGAGAAGGATCAGAGTTCACAACAATGAGAAGAGAAAATGGCCTCCACCTTATTACAAGGTATAGGGAGAGCTTGTGGTAGTGTCTGGGCCAAGCATGTATTTGTCACACCTAGACCAAAGTGCCATCAATGTTTCTTTCCAAAAACGTCAGTCTAGGAAAAGTACACAGGAAGATAAGGGCTATGCTGAGCAAACCTAGCTCCCGCCCCCCATCCCCAGACCTCCCTTCCAGCCCTGCTCTCCTCTCTCTCCAGGGAGCTTATGGCAAACAATAATCCAAAGGATGTACATTTTAACAAGACTAAGTGTCCATGTAATCAGATGAGCAGGAACGGGGCCTGCTTATGCTGAAAAAGAGGTCCACTCCCAAACCCACAGTAGTAGTAGAAGGTAATCCCCAAATCTGATGACGTAGGGTATCACTGTTCCTACTGCCAGTCCCAGCAGTTAAGACTCCGGGCCACCCTCAAAAGCCTAACTAGAAACATCAGACATAGACCAAGGAGAAGACATATACTCTTTTTTTTCTGGACTTGCCATCATTCTCCAAGTACCTACAAATAACAGTCTTTGTCCCCATACCTCCACCCTTGCCACCTCAAACTGGGCTCCAGAATGAAAGAACAGAAATGTAGATACCAAAACAATGGGAAAAAATAGATGTTGTGATATTGTTTTCCAATACCCCGATTTTATTCTGTCCTATACAGAGAGAAAGCCCTCAGATCATGAAAAGGCAGAAATATGGTCTCTGGGGGCCCCTTCCAGGTTCCATAAGCCTAGTATACATGTACATACATCTGGGATGAGGAAGGAAGATAATCAGGGGGCATCCTTCTTCCCCATCAAGAAAGAACTTTGGGCACACAGAGAAGTCCAGGGCTATCAAATGACTCTTGGTAGCTGCTATGTAAGCATGAGCCTATGAGTCCAGGAACTACAGACCCTAATTCTGGAGTAGGTAGAGATAAGTGGACCCTCCTAGCTCATTTCCCAGTCAGCCTAACCAATCAGTCATTGCTGGATTCAGTGACAAACCCTGTTTCAAAAAATAAGGTGAACCCTGATAGAAGAGAATATCTCATGTGAGCTTCTGTAATCTACACACATGTGCATTTACATTTGCACAAAACATACATACATGCATGTGTACACACAAACAGAAAACATACACACCTGCTTCTCAGCACATACACACACGGGGGGAAGGCAGAGGCAGAGAAAAAGAGATACACAGCAAAATTCAGACTAAGTTCCCATTCCATGTCTAAGATCACATTGGACCTGACCCAAAGGCAAAACTCAAGCTCACCGCTGGACCAAGTCTTGACCCTGAATCTAGAACAGTGACTGTTCTGTTGCATGTGTTCAAATTATTTTGAGAACATAATCTGACATGTCAACTGTTTCTTCTCTGTCTTAAACTAAATGTGTTCAGCAGCTATGAATTCAAAGCTCCAACACTCCCTACACCTATGATTCTGCCCCAAACATGATGAAGACGTTTAATAAACTATAGGTAAATATGTAGAACAGGAGCTGACTCTGAGGCCTGAAGATCACGAGGCCTACCTAGAGATCTCTTTGTATAATAAATCCAGGTACAGTTAATAAGGTAAAAAGGCCATCTCCCCAACTCTAAACAAAGGCGGCTGCTTCCATCAAGCTTGTCATAGCTAAGAGGGATCCTGGTATGGACCAATTTACCCAGTAAAGATGTAGTCCCGTCCCGTCCCCCCCCAGCTCCCACTTTGCCAGTCTAACCATTCCCTCCTCCTCTACCCATCAAGAAGAGAATGGCATGGACGTAGAACAACTGACCACAAAGTGTTAAGTCAACCTAATTGAGGGCTACATCACAGTGGTCACTCTTGCCTTGTCAATATTCTACCTTTCCTAGAATGTGAGCACCACAGAAAGTGCTGTTAGGTGCTTGCCAGCATGTCACTGCATTCATGGTGGTCTCCTTATACAGCAGTTTAGGTATAAGATGCCCCCTAGAGTTGTGGGGCAGTAATTGCATGTAACAGCCCTCCCATGAGAACAGAGTTTTGTTGGGTTATTTTTTAATATATAACGGATATACTACCCAAATATATATCTGTTCACCCTGTGTGTGCCTGCTCCCAGCAGAGGCCAAAAAAGGCATCATGTCAACTAGAACTGAAGTTATAGATGGTTGTGAACCATTATATGAGTTCTGAGCAAAGAATCCTAGTCCTTTGTAAGGACAGTAAGTATTCTTAACTGCTGAGCCATCTCTCCACTCCTGAGAACAGGGTTTTTCTGTGGCCTGTTCCTTGAGCTACCTAAGTACTTACAATAGTACATGATCATAGTAGAAACTCAATAAATATAGTTGGGGACTAAATATGTTTTCCTAAAGAACTGACTAAATTATTTGTGCAATGGATCAATGCTGAACAGTCATGATTGCCACTGATATTCCAATGATAATAGGAAAGGCCTTTGCCTCTGCCTGTCATTCATAAGTCTATGAGTTGTGGATTTGACCGAGGCTCCAGCCTCAGATCAGCATGGCTTTTATCATATCCTAAAGCCTGCCCTGGCCTGGTCTAACCCCCTGTTCCTCAGAGCACTATGACCTCAGTCTGACCCCCAAACTTCAGAACACTAAATCATCACCCAGCTGCCACCAGGGTGACTTGCCTTCACATCAGGGTCAGGACTTTCCTGGTCCTGCCTGTTGTTGGCTCTGTCATTTGGCATAGAGTTCCCTATTCAGTAGCCTAGTTCTTCAAAAAGGCCATGGTCCTTCTTGGAAATGTCAGGGGCCTGGAGACAAGGGGCTCCAGCACCTTTGCCAACAGGGACATTGCGTAATGACAGTGTCGTGTTCCAGGTGAAGGAACAGAGCTTCAGAGAAGAAAGTAGTAATTCTTTCCCTACACTCAGAGAGTCTGAGAGGATTGTCAAACTGCTTCTCTTTTGAACCAACAGATTAGGTTTTGAAAAATCAGACAGGTCTGGCCTCAGCCAGGAGGTGCCTCCCCACCATTACCACACCCACAGGTACAACCTCCTTTGGGGGACAATAGGTGGCTGGCACTTTTGTGTAATACGAACAGTGTCAGGAAGGAACCCACCCTAGAAATATGGCCTCCTGAAATGCCTGGGATTCCACCATCACTGATTCACTCCTTGGGTTCAGCACCACCCACTCTTGCTGCCTTGAAAAACATAGACTCTTCTGGGAGGGGCGTAGGGTAAGCTGTTATTGCCCGCAGTGAAGAAAATTCACCAGCACTTCTATTGCATCCTGATAGGAGAACTATCTGGATGCTTGGAACCAGAGAAGAGGAAAGGCTTTGAAGTAAAGCTTTGTTAGCGTCAGGACGTTCGTTACAGCCAGCACTGTCTACACCCTCCAAAGACTGCTGGCTCTGGAACTGTTTATTTCCATGTGTTAATCACCAAGGCATTAAAAAGAGGCAGCATACACAGGGCCTGCCTCATGCCCCATATGCAATTGACTCTCAAAGGCCCTCTCTCCCTTCCACAGATAGAAAAAAAAAAAAAAATGAGCTTGGCTATTAGGGGAAGGTCTGGCCCCTCATCCTTGTGGGAAGAAAGTCAAAGGATTGAGAGTGTCATCTCCTCCTCGGTAGATCATGGGTATTTTTCCTCAAAACCAACCTTTTGGTTCATGCTTCCTTCATTAATAACCAAGGATACAGTAAGAAAGGGTCAAGTATATACACACACAGCTTAAGTAACTACTCACTGGGGATCGGTTCTGGAGTTCCCCAGGGTCTGAGGTGATTATGAGAATCCAGTGAGACTCTCCCTTACCATTGATGCCTCTCTGTTCACTATCTCTGCAAACTCCCTCCAGGAGACCAGTCCCGCTGTGTACTCTGTGCTTTAAGAATCTGACACCTAGTTCTGCATGGCTAGCCTCTTTGGTCCTCTGACTTCCAGTTAGAACCAGACACTAGAGGGTCATAGCAGAGAGCTGAGGGCGGGGAGGGGGGCAGATATGCATTTTTAAAAATGGAGAAACACCAGGACTCATTCTTTTCTTTACCCCCCTCCCCTGAGCCATGCTTAGCAGTGGCTGTATGCCCTCAGCTCAAGCACAGCTCCCACAGATGACTTCTGCTGACTTCTGCCCATGTTTCTGTGCCTCTTACCAATCAATCACCCTCTTCATGCCTCCCCCAGATAGATCTCTCAGGGATCAAATAAGATCACAGTAGTTTGATCGCAAATACCTACCACTCATCATCATAACACTTTTGGGGAGATGCTGCCTTAAAGAAACTGTTACATCAGCACCAAACTGGGCCAGAGTCATCATTACCTGTCTACAGCCTGTCTCTTGGCCTCTGAGCCTCTCTGGGCATCCAGATCTGCTCTCGGCATCCATAGCTGTATATCTTCCACCTGTGCCTAGAGGATCTAAAGAATAATTTCTTTTCTATTTAGACTCTTGGGGTAATGGACAATGAGATCTTTTGCTGCAATTTCTCTAACTTGACTGAGTCAAGGAGTGTTTTTATCAAAGATGGTAAAAGCACCCCAAAGATGAGTGAAAAATAAGCAGAAACAAGCTTGTCACCATTTCTGATTCAAATGTAAAATGATCCAATTCACACTTTAAATCAAAACATTTTGTGCCCTTCTGGGTTCTCTGCATGAGCCCCCCCCCCCCAAAAAAGATAAACTAGCCCATAGGATACAATTCACTATGAAAACCTCCTATTTCCATATGAAGAAATAGAGGCCCAAGAGTCAGCAGCAACCTGCCCAAACCCAAACTCAGGTCTCAAGCCATTTGTTTTAGGAATATTCACATCACTCTGAGGATCTGGACTGACAGATGTCCTTTTACCTGGTCAGGGCCCTGTTTACCCAGTAGACTATCAGCTCTATAAGGGCAGGAACCTCACTTCCACTCCTGTGCTTGGAATAAATTGTGTGTTTACGTCTGCATTCTCAGACATAATATGTCCAAAGTGCACTTGGCTCAGCCAGTGTTCTGCATCACTGATTTGAAGACATTCAAAATCACAAGTACTTAGAGAAAAAAAACCCTGAAGGCTGTTCTTGTGAAAATCCTGTGGGAACACAGGTGGGGCAGCATTGGATAAAAATTACTCCTGAAATTGTATACAGGAGAAATCTGGTCAAATGAATGGAGATAAAAAGACTCCTAGAGAAAGGTCTCCCAGAGATCCTGGGTTGGCCTGACTTCCTGGAAGACCAACTACTACTCAGAGAAGACTAGTTACTTTTGCCTGACTCCACAGTTGAGGTATATCGTCCTACCTACATAGTCTTGGTTGATCGGTATGGCCCTTGTACAAGAAATGAACTGTACTCCCAGCTCTGAGTTGGAATGAAGGGGAGGAGAGGGTGGAAAATGCTGGGCTCAAGACCAATTTGCCCTGAGATGTGATTCTGAGATGAAGGGAGAACTGGCGTTCAGGGAATGGGATGGACCTAGTCTTTGGGGTCCTCCTTTTACCAGTGTCCATTTTCTTGATCACAAAACACTGCCTGCACTCCCATAGTAGATCACACAGAAGGCTTTCGGGTCATTCTATCATTTGAGCTGCTCAAGGACCCCAAGGTAAAAGAAAGATTGTGATCACCATTTTTGGATGGCGAAACAACTCTGCCACGGAGTCACTTGTCTAGGGTCACACAGCTAGGAAAGTAGAGAGAGGCCCGTACCCAAGTCTTCTGGGCTCAGTTCTCATTCACCTATACTAGGCCTTGGGCAGAGACCTGGCAGGGGTGTGGACTGGATGAAGCCAAACAGCCTTGGCATTGACCCAGCCTGCTCTGAACCACAACCTCAGCCTCTACCACTGAGTTTTATGAGATGACTTAATTACTCTTTGTTAACACCAGGCAAGATGGCTGTCAGGCTCAGAACTCACCTGGTAGTTCTGCACCTCTGGCTGCCCAAGGACATTCTGGGAATAGCAGGCTGCCCTTGTCCTCAGAGGATGAATGTAAGCCTCTTCTGGCAATTGAAAGTTGTAAGGCATGTGAACAGATCATTGAGCAGAGTTGGGGCAAACCTATACTAACTTGGAGAGCTGGAAAGTAGGTGTGCATCTGGTTCCCTACGACACTGAGACCAACACTGTAAAACCCTCTTGGTTTTAGAACTGTAGAGGACACGGGGAAGGGAAATAGACAAAGGACAAAGTTCTCAACTCCTGAGGTACTCATCCTGGGTAAGAGGAGAAAGGGTGTTGTTTGCGTTCAGATCCCAGCAACATCATTTTCTGACCCTGCCCTGTCTGAGCCTGCTCATCTTCATAGAGGTGCTGGGCAGATCCAAAACTGTATGCAAACATAGCTTTGAGCCCTTACTATATTCCAAATACTCAGTGCTGAGTATTGCTCAGCTTCTTTCATCTTGAGAACTCTGTGAGGTAGAAGCTCTTTTATCTCTATTTTATGATGAGGAAACAGTCTCAGAGAAGGTGAGTAACTTGCCCAGGGCACACACAGCCAAGAAGCAGAAGCGCTGGTGTTGGGTTAATGGCCAGAAGCTATCAGGAACCCTAGCTCTGGCCTGAGAGCATACTCATGGCAGATGGGAGGGCTCGCAGCTTGTTTAAATTTCGAGAGATTTCAAACATACAAACGTAGTTCATGGCAAAAGTGCCTGTGTGATACTCAGCCTGGGGAGTAAACAGAAATTTGAAGTCTGCATTCCTTCCCTACCTCTCTAGAGAGATCCCATCATGCATTTGTCCAGCTTCGTTCCTGGATCACACCACTCCAACATGCACACATGTATTGGGAGTGGTTTACAGGCTGGTTCTAAGTATTTTCCTGAATTGGAGTCTATCATTTCTGTGTCTGTGTTTTATACTACAGTCGGTTACCTATTGGCAATGTTGGTTGTTTGTCACCTGATCTGAAATTTTACATAAATGATAAGTCATTTACAAAGACTTTAAGAGCATCTTTCCGTCCTCTTTGTTAGAGAACATTCCAGTATCCTCTTCATAGTAAGAGCCACGAATGTACAGAATTGATTTGTAATCAGGATTCATCCTGAAAAACAGCTGATGGGAATTTCTCCCTTGCCTTGAAGAAGCTCGTTGTGAATGAGTTCCTCAGACGTTGGGGAGCTATTGGGGAAAACTGTCTGTGGAGGCCAACACCGAGGCCTGTTCCAGCTAAAGATCAGGCTAGAGTCACAACAATAACAGATAATAGTGCTAATTATAAAGCTTTATATTTGTATATGCACTGATATTTTAAGCCATTATTCTAAACATAACCATTTTGGGGGATTGTGATATTCGTGGGAAGATATTCTGAGGGCCACACAATCCATAAGGTTTCTGAGTATATTTCAGAAACAAAACACATGTTTTCCAGACTTAATCTTATGAAGAATAGCTCTGCTTGTAAACCAGAGGACCATTTCCAGGTACTTTTCCAGTATAGCCCCCCTAGTCTCCTTCTCTGACCTTTGAGAACCAGTGAAAGCTTAGGACTCCAAAGATAGATCAAGTCCACACATTCCTGAAGAGGAAGTAAGCAAGGGGCAGGAGTGAGGAGTAGAACTCAGACCTGAGTCCCTACATGCATGCATTTTCTCTTTTGATACTATTAAGAGACAAGCAAAATTATTATGCAATGTGCTCAAGCTGTGTTTTACAAGTCCATAGGAGTTCAGTGAGTAGGTGGCAGAGTCAGGATTTAAGGTTACCTTCCAAGTCCAAGTCCAGAGCAGCTGGCCTTTAGCCAGGAAGAATAGTCTGACACTGCTTTTAAAGGCTCTCCTCTCTTCACTGTCTATGGGACGGATCTTTCCACATGAGTCTTCCAAAAGCCAGTTCAATCCAAGAAGATCTTGTAACAACATTGCATGTGGCTGTGTGAGATATATCTTTCCAGAGACCTCCAGTAGGTTGGGCCTTGGAAAGAACATGATTTGGAGAAGCTGCCTGAAGCCTTCACAAATTCCCTTAGGATGCTTCTTCTGTGCCTTTCCAGCCCCTGACTTACATTCTCAGGACCCCATTCCCATCCAAAGAAGCCAGTGATATATTTTTTTTCCTTTCCCCATCCCCAAACACACACCTTCACCTCACTGACCACTCTTGCTAGCCCATGAAAATTCTCCAGTACAATCCAGCATAATTTATAGTTTAAGGAACAAAATATCCTTAAAGTAGCTCATAAAGAGTGATTAATGTTAACAATGGGAACTTCAGGTGCAGGAGTGTTCTTGGGGAGAGTGATTTATAAAGAAGGAACTCTTTGTTGATTCCCCAAGGATACAACACTGATAATCTCTGTTAAGGCTGTAAAGCTGGGAATATACAATGTGTTTAGATTGGCATTCAAGGAGCCCTGAGATCCATGTCCTCTTGGGCTTGTGAAGACATGAAAGAAGAGTGAATAGCAGCATGATCTTCTGTAGGACTAAAGTACCACCTCTTTGACCACGAGTGACAGAATACATCCCCTTTATTTCCCAGCCTGCCTTTCGTTAGGTTAGATAATGATGTGCCTCTTTCATCTTCTTCTTCCTCTCAATGTTTTATTCAATTGACCTGTACCTACGACAAGGAAGAAGGTCACCCAGTCTGCATCAACTATTTGTTGACTAAGAAATCAATATTGCCTATATTAAGCCATCAGCATTTTAGGGTTGCTTCCTAGCAGAGTACATCCTGACTAATCCACCATGGAAGGTGACATCTATACGGTGTGTGCTCTGCATGGGACTGTTGGAAGAAATTTTCTATTTCTGTAAATCAGTATCCAGAAAAACCAACCAACATTTTCCAGACACCCTGACTAGAAACAAATTAGGTTTTCCTAGTAATGCCCATAAATGAATCAGCAATGTCATAGAGATGTGGGTGTTGAGAGATTTATCAACAAGACTCTCTAGTCAGCCAGTTGTCAGCTTCATGGCTATCAAACGAACTTGTGGCAAAGGAGTCAAGTCAGCAACTTTATGGGGTCCAGATCTCAGCGATGGAGGGGTTGTGTGGCTTGAAAATAACACAATGACCTCGGGGTCTCCATTTCTTCAATCTTTCCAACAGTTCTGTGAGCTCCCACTGCCCTGGGTCCCTCCCTATCTGAAACACCTCTAGGGGTGCCTGCGTACTTCCAAAGTTCACACCCTTCTCAAGGGAACATGGGAAAAATGCTAAGATAGTGCAGAGCCTTACAAACACTCAAAGCTGACACAAGACCGCATCTCCAAAACCTTCTCTCTCTCTCTCTCCTCTCTCTCTCTCTCTCTCTCTCTCTCTCTCTCTCTCTCTCTCTCTCTCTCTCTCTCTCTCTGTGTGTGTGTGTGTGTGTGTGTGTGTGTGTGTGTGTGTGTGTGTGTTAGGGGTGGTCAGATGAATTTTTAAACTATACCTTGTCTTTAAAACCATAACAATGATTTCATGCCAATTGCTCTCATTATAATTAAAGGCATGGAGGAGACAAAATGGTTTCTTCTCCAAGGTGGTCCTGCCAGGAAAGACAGTATTGGTTCATGTGGAGATTCCCTAAGATCAGGGACCAATCATTTAATGCCAGCTGTGAGCCTGGGCATAAAAGGTTAGAGTCTCTTGCTGAACCACTGGGTACCTATCTGAGTACTACAGAAGAACATGTGTGAGTGCATCTGGCTACTCAGGAGAGTGTCTGCCACATCCTCACAGCATTTAAGATCGTGAAAGATGTGCTTGAAATAAAATCTAATGATCAGTATTCACTTTTATGGCATGATTTATAAAAAATATATGTCCTCATAAAGAGCAGCCATAGCCAACCAACAGCCTGTTAAGTGCCTAGAGCTTTTTTATTCCAGAGCTAACAATCAAGTTCCTCACATGGCCCCATTAATGATTCCCCACATGACCTTGAACCCCTAGCTTAAACATCTTGTGCCTCATTTTCTCCATCTGTAAAAGGGAGATAATAACACTATCCACTGGACCACATTGACAGCCTGCTTGGAGATCTGCAGATCAAAGGTCCTCTTCCCAGACCACGCTTACCATCATTAGTGTTGTTATTATTGTTGTTATTTAGAGAGACCATGTCGCATCCCAGGAAGTAGATGTGACTCCTAGGACTGACTCAGTACTAGGGATGAATGAAGAGGCAAATTTTGTCCTGCAGAAGCTGTTGATGTAGATGCCACCCCCTTTCATCGACATCACAAGGTAGCACATTCCTGTGGACTCCCCATGTGGCATGAGGCATCCACCTCCATGAAGACTGGTCACTCCTCAAGCACAGTCAATATGTAAATACCTGTCTTTGGGAGAAGGAGGCCAGTAAGGAAGACCCAAGTTTTTGTTGGCAATGTGGTTCCCATGGTCACAGAACTAATCATCATGCCCTGGGATTATAGCCAGGAAACTTTAGTTTCAAGCCCCAGCTCTCCACCTTGTGACCTTAAGCACCAGTACTCATTTTTCAGGTTCATTATTTCCTGACTATAAACTAAGGATATTATTTTAGGGACCATAAAGTAGTGATCTCTGAGGCCAACCCCAAGTCTTCTATTCCTGGTATTACACCTGCTGGCATTTATAATTACCCTACCAAAAAAAAAAAATCACAACAGAGGTCAGACATAGTGGCAAAAATGTGGGCAATAACTGCACTCAAGAACCAGAAGCAGGCGGATCACAAGATTTAGGATAATTAAACTACATAGTATGATCTTGCCTTAAAAAAAAAAAAAAAGTAGATGCACTAGAGAGATGGCCTGGAATCTCAAAGCAAGCTGGCCAGGCAGACAAGCCTAATTGGAGACTCTACCTCAATGAATACACTAGGGCTTGACTCAGGAAGACTTCCACTTTGCTCCTTTACATGTACTCATACACAAATGCATACGCAACCACACATTTGTACACCGCATACCTGCAAGCACACATACACATTACACACACACACATTTCTAAACAAAAGGCATCTTTTGTAAGGATCTTGCCTAGACCAAGTCTTGGATGACACATTTCTTCACATTTAATGACAGCATCAGTCGCTGCTCTCCCAACAGGCTGTTGGCTCCTAGCCACACTCAAGCAGTAATGTTCTAAGTCTGGGACAAGGAAACGTACTGAACTTGTTTTGGAATTTGCCGGCAAACTGAGGACTCAAAATAGAAACCTAGATTCTATGTACAGGTAAACACTCACTTTGCTTTTCAAAGTGTACTCACTCACGTGGGACCTTTGCCTCCCTTTGTGTGGCCTATATAGGAAAGGTCACTTATCTGGGTGGATGAATTTCAAAAAACAGAAATCTCTACTGTGTGCTTGCTGCTGCATGGGCTCATGGCTTATAAACAGATTGTTCTCAAAGATGGGGATAGCAGTCTGCTGGAGGCCCGGCTTTGACTTAAAAAAAAAAAAAAAAAAAAGGTCATTGCCTGGATTTCAGCTTCCAGGGGGAACAACACAGTGCAGAGCCCCCATGTATACCTCCATATCTTTATCAGCTGGTTTTTGCTTGCTTTATAAGATGTTGGCTCTCCTTGGAAATGTTTGTTTAAACAAAACAAGACATTAAAATGCTTGAGAACCTCTGAACATCTGTAATAGCAAAGAAGTGAATTTTAAAAAGCGCTTCTTTGGAGATATGTAAAATTTCACTTGGCCCCTGTGTTGGTAAAGTTGCATCTTGTCATGAGTGGAGAAAGGCCCTCGGGATGGAAAGATGCAAGATAGGTGAAGTGTGACAATGTGGGTATTTATATGTCATTTGTTATCCTGCCATCAGCTAACATCATGGTTAGAGAGGAATAGAAGGGGCATGGGAAGAAAGATCCATTAGGACTCTGCCAGTCAGCTCACCCTAAAGAAAGAAGAGCATCATCCAATGGAAGACCAGACTTAGAGGGAGCAGACTACGAAAAGATACGTATCAAAGCCTTCGCCCCCATTAAAAATGTGTGTTCCCTACAGCCCAGCAATTCCATTTCTTGAGGGTTATCTTGAGATAATCAAACAAGTAAACAAAGGATATCTACAAAGAAGTCTGTGCAGAGTTGTTTAAGGTAAAAATAATTAGAAATAATCTCCAGGTTCCACCATAGGTTACAGATATGAAAAAAATTATGTTCTCACAATGAATATTATGTAACCATTAAGTATTGCTGTAGAACAATATCGAGATATCTAGCTAAATAAAAAAGCAAGTTACTAACCAACAAAGGGCATCATATAATCTCGCATTGTGGCATACATATAAAATATATACTTATATTCTATGTGTTTACATGTTGCTAAACCACAGAATCTATGGAGCATTGGTTCCAAAACCACCTTACACACCAGCATTCATGGCTGCTGCAGTCCCCTCTATAAAATAGCAGATTTGTACATATCCTAGGTTACTGACAAAGCATAATATAAAAAATATTAAATGAGAAGTTATTACATTGTGTTGCTTATGGACTAGTAACAAGGAAATTCTGTATGTATTTAGTATAGACCTTTTTTTCTAACATTTTTTTATCCATGGTCAATTAAATCCACAGAACCTTCAAATAAAGAGCTGTCTAAGGCATTATTTAAACACATACTTAGTATATAAGTATTGATGTGCGTCTACTATTTCAATGTGGAATGCTAGCTGTTTTCTCTATACGTGCTACATTTTCTACAAAATAATAAATGGAAACTGCAGAAATTGTTCAATAGTTGAGAGTATTTGCTGTAATCATGAGGACTAAATTTGGGATCTCATCGCCCACATGGCAAGCCGGCCATCCCAAGCCAGCCTTAACCTTAGCTCTAGAAGATCACTGGTGTTTGTCAGCCTCCAGTCTAGTTAAGGAAACAAGCCCCGGGTTCAAGGAGAAACCCTGCCTCAAAGGAATAGATGATAAAGGAGGACACGAGATATTCCCTTCTAGCCTCTGCACATGCACTCACTGTACACATGTAAGTGCATGTATAAATAAATAAATAAATAAATAAATAAATAAATAAATAAATTAATTAAAAAATAAATAAATAAATAAATAATATTTTTTAAAAAAACAATTATTACTTTTGTGATTTAAAAAAAGGTAATGCAAAACATTGTGTGTGGGTTTGCTGGAAATAGAAGAAAAGTATGCTTTAGACAAGACCCATGGACCGGCCTCGGGGGACAACTCTTGTTAGCCCCTGCCCTTCTCAGAGTGCCTGGGCACGAGTCGGCCTGCTAAGTAGCACACAGTCCTTTCAGCAGAGTAGAAATGTGCTTAAGGATTCAGGACTTTTGTTTCTGGGAAGAAGCAGGTGGACTTCTTGGCCTCTGTCCACTAAGAACATCTAAACTCCACAGGCACTGGACACAGAGTGGTCATCAGAAGACTCTGCTGGAGAGCAATGCACAGTGGGTAAGTGCTGGGCCTCAGCAGTGCTGGCACAGTCTCTTGTTCATTTAATATACTCCAGACTAGCGTGGAGATTGTGTTCCTAACCAAGAAACACAAATTAGCACAAGCAATGAAAACTGGATCCCTTTGGCCCAGGACCAGAAAAGAGACTTGGTAGAAAAGGAGAAAAATTAGGCCATCACTGACCAACTCCAGCCAAACATTACAGGGGAGAAAAATCAAAACTTTCAAAATAAAAACTGTTCCTTACCCTGACCAGTAAAGATAAAATGGAGACAAGCTATACTGCAGCTATACCAGGCTAGAGGAGGCTTCTAACAACACCCTTGCCAGTTTGGAGTCAGAGAGGACCAATGATTGAGCAAGGAGGTCCTTCAGTTCCCCTGAGCGTCCTCCACACATACACTGTGACTCTCCTTCCAACAGGATCAGGGTGCTAGTCACCCTCCATACCAGGTATCAGAAGAGGCCCTCGGGAAAGCAGGATGAGGCCACATTGCGTTCCTTCAGTATCAGTAAAGGGCCCAGGACCAGCAGTCACAGATGCTCCATGCTCCCAGCCAGGGCCATAGCAGAAAAGATCCTTCACTTCTCCCACAGACCCACCCCCACCAGGCATCAGGAGGCACCAATCAGAGAACTAAGGTTCATACCCCAACCCCAGCAGTGACAAGGAAACACACATCCCTTTCCCATGTGAAGCCAGTGTCCAAAGAAACTGGCTCTCACAGAAGGCTTAAAGAAGACCCAGAGTAAGTACCCTGAACTGGCTGTCTACTGTGACCAGATTGGTGCCTGGCCCAATTGTCATCAGAGAGGCGTCATCCAGCAACTGATGAAGACAGATGCAGAGACCCACAGCCAAACACTAGGTAGAGTTTATGGATCCTTTGGACGAGGAGGAGAAAGGAGTGTAGGAGTCAAAGGGGTCAAGGACACAATGGGAAGTCTCACAGGATCTCACAGAACCTGAGCACTGACCTAGGCCCTCTGCGTATGTTACAGTTATGTAGGTTGGTCCTCTTGTGAGAGTCCTAGAAGCAGGAACAGGGGCTGTCTTTGATTCTTTTGCTGGATTTTGGGACCCTATTTCCCATACTAGGTCACCTCACCCAGCCTTAATACATGGTGAGGTGCTTAGACTTACCGCAACTTGATATGCCATGTTTTGTTGATACCCATGGGAGACCTGCCCTTTCCTGGACGGAGACTGAAAAAGAGGGGATTGGGGGAATGGAGGGAGAATTTGGGAGAGGGAGAGACTGTTGGGGAGGCTGTGGCCAGTATGTAAAAAACTCCTTAAAATTAAAAAAAAAAAAAAAAAAAAGATTCAGCGTGTCCTAACATTAGCAAGATACCTAGTGTTTCCATGCAAAATAACTAACTATACAAAGAATCAAGAAAAATTTGACTTTAGTGCCACAAATGTTACAATTTTCAAAGTAGAGATAACTAAAACACATTGGTAAATACTTATGAACATATTTATACAAATGAAAAGCAAAAAAGTCTTAAGGAAATGCAATGTCTCCACAAATAAGTACAAAATACAACAGAGATTCAAATGGAATTTTAGAAATAAAAATACAATTGTCATTTTTAAAACTTAGTAAATGAGCATAGGAAAGGGAAGTGCTCATTGTAAAAACCTCCCAAAAGTGGGAAAGAATGCCGGAGTCCTGACAGAGCTCAGATTGGCACTCCCCTTGGCCTCCATTGGATAAGGATTCTCTGGCAGTGAGCAGTGACGAATGCAAAGATTCAGGTCTAGTCAACATGTTCATCCCTAACTAGGACATCTAGATCATCCCCTCCAAGGCTCAGAGGGTATTGCAGAAGAGGAGATGTAAAGAATGCAAAAGCCAGAAGATTGAGGTGCACTGGGATATGTCTTCTAGTATGACATGGCTGTTGCACGCATGAACTCACATTAGTGGTGGCTGCCTGCACAAGACTGGACTTGCTGACATTCCATTATGAATGGAGATGAGTTCATCTGTCCCCATTCCCACCTGAGGAGCAGTAATAGTTAATGATTAGTAAGGGATGAGAATTCATGGTCCTGGGTGGTATACCCACTAGTACATTGCCCTTGTTTAAGTAAATAGTCTCCACACCATTCTCATACAGACAGCACTAGTCAAATGCATGAATACACACACACACACACACACACACACACACACACACACACACACACACACATGACATGAGGATCTAAGGATCTAAGGACTGGGCTCAGTAGGCAAAAAATAGTTGCTGGGAAAGTCAGAGGTTCTGAGCTTAAGTCTCTTGGACAAATGCAGAACCCAGGCCTCCACCAGCATTAGAGTGTATAGACAGCCAATCCCCAGAACTCGCTGGCCACTCAGCTGAAGAAGCACACATGCACTCACTCAAAACAACTGCAACAAAACACCACCATGATAGCACAGTCTGGAGAGATTCAGCTTACACTTCCACAGCACTGTTCATCCTGAAGGAAGCCAGGACAGGAGCTCAAACAGGGCAGGATCCTCTAGGCACAAAAGCTGATGCAGAGGCCATGGTGCTGCTTACTGATGCGCTCCCCCTGGCTTGCTCAACCTGCTTTCCTATAGAATCCAGGACCATCAGAGATGGCACTTACAAAAGGCTGGACCCTCCTCCATCAATCACTCATTAGAAAATGTCCTATAGGCTTGCCTACAGAAGTACTTTCTTAATTGAGGCTCCCTCCTCTCAGATGATGTCAGCTTGTGTTTGGTTGACATGACACAAGCATCACAAAAGCTGAGCAAGATAAACCTGAAGAAATCAGTTCCAGGACAAAAGAACCAAACCTCAATAAACTACGGACGAGGACGTTAACCACACCTATGGAAGCGGCCTCAGCTGGACTTGGTGGAGGAGAAGCACATTAAGAACAGAACCCTGAGTTTTTGTTAATTGCTCTTCTTTCCCACTCATCTCAAGGTGACAGCAGACACAAAAAAAGACAGCAGGTCTCACATGATTCTAAATGTGTTTAGAGGATAATTTTAAGGAAATTGTGTTACAAAGGAAGGAGGTAAACATCCATAAAGGGAAATAAGTTTCTATATACTCTGCTTGAGCTAGTCACTGTAAATATAAAAAGACTGTGAAAAGTATATATTAGATAACATCTATGGCAACTAAGAGCTCTAGAGAACAGATTCAAACAAAACCGGATAAGCCAATGTTATGCTAAACATGTTCTGGTAGCTCACAGGAAGACAAATAAAATAAAGAAAGAATTTAAAATACAAAATAGAGCTGGGATGTAGCTCAGTTGATAGAGCCCTTGCTTAGCATGCCCAGCAATGTAAAAGAGGGTGGTAATTTATGCCTGGAAACTCAGCACTTACGAAGAAGACACAGAAGGAGTACAAGTTCAAGGTTGCTCTCAGCCACAAAGCAAGTTCAAGATTATCCTGGGGATACATGATATCCTATCTCAAAAATACATAAATAAAATGCAAAAATAAAATGATATATTTAAGGCCTAGCATACCATTGTTTGCATTGTATGTAAATGGAGTACATGCAGAGAGTAGCAGAGACTCTGAGTGGTTTTAAAGAGTATGACTCCACTATGTGATGTCTTAGCTCTTATATCCTGATATAATAATCTAGATAGATTATAAATAAAAGGAATGAGAAATATATGTCATATAAACTTCAGTCAAAATAAAACAGAGAGGCATATGAGTGCCTAATAAAGTACATTTCAGAGCAAAGGACAGGCTTCACAAAAAACATGCACAGTGAGTAAAGTGTGACTTCACCAGGAAGATATAGCAACTTTGAACCATCATGCACCAAAAAACTAAGCTGTCAAATACCGGACTCAAACCCAATAGAACTTACAAGTAGGGAAATCCACATTTACATTTATGGCAGGAAGCTTTAATAGCCCTCCCTCAACAAATGATAGGACAACCAGAAAGAATATTAATAAGAATATAGATACCATGTATAGACTCCTCTACCCAGACATGACCAAATATATGTTACGGAACAAATATCAAGATTGACTAGGCCATTAAGCAAAAATCAGAAATCTCCAGGAGGGTCAGAATGCACGCATGACACTGCCCTGCTGTGGTTTAGATGTGGTTTTCTCCTCCTGCTCCATCCACCCTTACCTCCACCTCTGGCTCCATGTGCAGAGAGGGTTTTCAGGGTGACAGTATAGAGTATGTGGGCCTTTAAATAGAGGAGCCTAATTGAAGGTGATTTAGCCATTAAGGATACTTCCTACGAAAGATATTATTATAGGTTCTTTCTCTAGAGAGTGTCACTATTTAAAAGAATAGAATTGGTGGTCTCACTCTGAATTCCTGTCTTCATCTGTGGATCCTTTCATGGGTGTTCCTGCCATGAGCCTGTCTTCCATGACATCCCATAGTCATGACACTGAAGGCTTTATGTCTTCAAAACTGAGCTAGATAAGTGAGCCGCTTTAAGCCTCAGTACTTCATTAAAACATCAAGAAACTGATGAAGGAAGTCACTAAGAATAACATTCAGTCCTTGTCTACTCTTTCAAAGATATTACTGCCCACTACTAGGCATAAACACAACATCATGACTCTGTGGCTCCCAGATCCTCCCAGAACCCTGACTACCGCATTGAATGCCTCATAGTATCGACGTCTTTATAGTCTCCTCTTGGAAATCAGAGTGTGCTTTGGAGAGGCCTTAGTTTCTCTTTCATCCCTCTCACTGATAAGGGGCTGTGTCTCCCATATTAGGAAATTAAGACTCAGAATGTGGAAGCAGCAGCTCTAAAGACAACATCGAAAACAGCTAACCTTCTGCCTACTAGAAAGCCCATAGTAGCTCTCCACACACACAACTAACCCACTCACTGACCTCCTAAGCATTTTCAGTGTGAGTCCTCAGCCACCCTTAAGAAACAGGCCTGGTTTTCCATCTTGCTCACATGAGAACTCTTGAGCGGAATAAGTCGCCATTTAACGCAAACTCTGGGAGTTCCACATTATCACACCCCCTGATCTTGCTGGAGTGAGTTCTTATCTTCAGGTTGGGTTGTTTTTCACTAGAGATAAATCAAAGTTGGGCACAGGACCAGCTATCTCTCAGGAGGAGCAGGTAAGGACAGGTGGAACACACACGTGCATGCCCTCACGTGATAGCTGCTCCCGCCAAGCTGGTATGAAGAGACAAGTGAATTATTTGCACACTGTCCAGCATCCCCAGCTCCAGACTTGAGGAGTTTCAGAATACCCAAGTGGCCCAACACTTGGCACTTCAGAAGGAAGGAAAAGGGGAGGAAAACTGAGATGTCACATAGGAAGACAAGCCAGCTTCAGTACCCAGATGACCTGGCTGGGATCCAAGCCCAGCCACTTACACTGCGGACCTTTGTGAGAGCTCTCCTTTCCATATTTAGTCTGTTTTTAAAGCGTCAGAATGAAACAACAAAGCCAGAGTCATCAAGGTTCTCCAACTCCAGGATTTGAATGTTACTCTCAGAGCAAAAGTCTGGGGACACAGAAGTAGCCTACAGGGTACAAAATGAGAACTCAATGCAAAGAGAGACCCTTCCTTAAATAAGGACAGGAGCACTGCCCCGGATTCTCAGAGGAGGGGAAGGCATTAGAATCCCAAGAGTCCAGCTGAGCAAGCAGGTCAGAGCCAAGTTTAACAAAGACAAAGGCCATGATCATCTGAAGACAGAAAGCCAGGCTCATTTTAAAACCAGCTCCACAAAGAACAAAAATAAAGTAGCAAGAGAGCCATTCTCAGAATAACCCATCATGGAGCATCTCCATGGAGAAGCTACCAACAGGACACCAGGTCAAAAGCATGGGACCACAGCACTAACATCCCTCAGGTTTACCAGGTCACATGGTGGTTGACATCCAAGTTTGCCCATGACTAGCTATGTGACCTAGACAAGTTACTTCACTGGTCTGTGTCAAGGTTACCTACCTGAGAAATGGGGAGAGTCTGAGCTTGACTGAATAGGAGCATTGTAGGAATTAAATGAGATAGTATCTCTGGAGTTCTTGCAACACTATTCAGAACACATGGGACATAAGAACGCACTGTTCGCTGAACATTAGCTACAATCACTGTTATTGCAAATATTAACACTAGTGCCATTTTCCTCCCAATGTAGCTGCCAGGGAAACTGACTAAGAGATGGCCCTTTCTAATTTCAGTGTGACACAGGGTGTAAGAACAAAATGCATTAGAACATAAAAAAAAGTGAGCCAAACATAAAGTGTTCCTCAGAGTCAATGGGGCACTCATGGTTACCAACATCAGAACAAACAGATGCAGGCTTGAAGGCCAGTATCTATACTGCTCCATGATTTGCATTCTCATTTCCAATGGACAGGGACAATGAATCCTAATATTTCAGAGTTTTTCCCCCCATACACATAAAATGTGCTCTCAACCCTAGCACATAGTTGGCCCCTAGCAATTACTGGGATGGTTTCTTTCTCATATGCTGCCTACAAAATTCATTTCTAGCTTTGATATTGTATGTGTGCTTCCAAAGTAATAAAAATCTCCTCTAGTAGCTATAAGCACTTTTTGACTACTCCAGACTGAATTCTAACCAGCATTCAATGTAAGTAACAGCTAACACAATGTTACCTCTCACTACAGGAAGCCTGAACCCAGAGTCTGGCTCCTACCATGGCCATCTGCCTGCTTTCTCTACTTTTTAGTTCTAGCACGTATGAGGGATAATCATATACATCTATTTTTCTATTTTAGATCTAAGGATTGAATTACACAAAACCCAGCCTCAGCTTAGCATGCAGGACACAGTGAATGGGTCCTGTATTGCTGCTGTTGTATCATTGAAGGGTCACAGCAAACCTACACCCTAAGTCTTTCAAGGCTAAAACAGAAGCCCAGTAAAGTCACTCCACCAACTCAAAATCTCCCAGATATACCCGCTGGTTCCCTTTTCCTCACGAATGGGAGTCAGCCTCCTGGAGAAAAAGCTTTGACAGCCTCTTGGGGAGAGGAACGCCAGCAAGCCTCAACCCTGTCTGCAGTTCTCTCTCCAAGGAGTCTGAAGAGTCTAGCTCTTCGGAAGCCCTGCACACAATGAGGGGTCACTTCTGCTGAAGGTGTCAGTACTCTGGTTCTCTTTCAGGTACTGGACTGTGCCAGTTTCACAAGCAGATTGTTGGCAGGCCTCACGGTCTCTGTTTCTAGAGAATGAATGGCCAGTGAAAGGGACCCATTGTCTGGCCTCTGAATGAAGAATACCCCATTTAGAGAAAGAATTTGCCTGGTTTCTCACAGAGAAAGAAGACAGCTGCAGTGGAGAGAGAACAATGGTGACCATTCACTAGATTTTTACTTAACATCAAAGTCCAATGACCAACCAGGTTAAGGGCCACACAACACCGAGCAAGCCAAGGCCACATTGGCCACTCTATTCAGCTGCTATCATTCCCCTTGCAAACTCAACCATTCCCCCAGGTTCCTGATGCTTTTTATTAGCTAGCAGTTTCCAAGTCGGTCTGTCTATTGTGTTCCCTATCCATATTCCACTGAAGGGGCCCTTCAGAGGAAGAGTTGTAGTTCTAGTCTCAATCCTGCCACAGTCCACCTCAGCCAATTTAACATCTGGAAATCGGAGGAGGCAAGCTCAAGATTCTACCATGAGGCTCAGTAGAACTATGTCGGGTCCTCGGGTCTTCTGTTAGCTGGCTCCTAAGACGTGCCTGTGCATGGATAAGCACCTGACAACACTGTGGTCTTGTCGCCAGGATTCTGATTTCATGGGAACGGCCCACAGTTCAGACACTGAAACTGTTTCAAAATTTGTCAGGTGATTTTTAGGTGCAGCCAAGGCAGAGAGGCATTGAGCCCAGTGGCAAGACCTGTGCTTTGTCCACAGCTACATCCAGAACAGAATGCTAAGTAAGGCTGGCATATATTTGACACCAATAAATAATGGAGTCAAGGAGTTTATGCACTGCTCCAAGAAAGCCCATCAGTCCCAGATCATCCCCCCCCCCCCATGGCAGTTATTTATCCTCTTATTAACTATTGGAACTGGGCAAAGGGGTTCAGGGTTCTGTTGTTGCTGGACGATTTTCCTTTGTTTTGCTTTATTTTTGTTTTGTTTTGCATTAAGAGGTGTCTCCTTTAAAAAAATTTTTTTCAAAAACCACTGAACCATGAGCCTTCTAAAATTCTTTCCAACTTTAAAGCACTGATTCCAAGATCATAAATCCCTTCTGGCTCTTTGAGAGCCATGGTGTTTCTCTGATAGCTAATCAGGACCAGCAAGTTCTGGGAAGGGCACTCTGAAGATTACTCACAAGCCAAAGGCTTTGCTCATAGGCTTAGATCCTCCCAGGGTCCCAAGCTGAGGCCTTTACTTAGCTATTCATGCTCCCAGAATGCTACCCATATGCCACTTTCTCTATTCAGCTGCTAACCTTCCCCTTGCAAACTCAACTATTCCCCCAGGTTCCTTAGGCTTTTTATTAACTAGTAGTTTTCAAGTCAGTCTGTCTATTGTGTTCCGAATCCATATTCCATACTCTGCCATCTAACTGCCTGCTGGGTAGCTGCACCTCCATTTCCCTTAGGCACCTCAAATTCAAACTGTCCTAAAAATGAACTCATTACCTCTCCACACCCAAACCTGCTCCTCCTCCCTCCCTCTCCTCTCCTCCCTATCTGGATGAGTAGCATCACAGCCACCCAGTTGCCCAAGCTAGGAAACTCCAGAAGCATGCTTGCCCTCTCCCTTGCCTCATGCCCCACCCTCCAGGAGCCTTGGGAGCACCCTTGGTTTCATCTTTCCCTTTTCCTTTCTGGTTTCTCTACCAGAGAATCTAAAAATTAGGTCTGAAAATGTCACAGGGAAGCAAGTCTATGTCCTTTAACAAGACAATAAGATAGTTTACTAGGTCACACACACACACACACACACACACACACACACACACACACACACACACACACACACACACACATGACCCTACTTCAAGTTATTCTCTGAACCTCTCTCTCATCCTTATTCAGAGGGCACTGGCAATGGAGCATGTCCTATTTTTGACAGCTCCTAACCCAATGCCTAAACATACAAGTTCTTTGTTTTGTTTTGGGGTTTTGTTTTGTTTTGCCTTTTGCCTTTTGTGTCCTGCTATCCCACCTAAAATATCTTTCTGGTCTCTACGTGGCTGCCATCTGCTTATTTTTCACATTCAGACAACCCAAGGTCTCAGCTCTTAGCCTCACTCCTCATAGCGAATGCTTGATCACAGAGTTTCTCACACAATGAATAGCATCTGTTATATGCTGGACACTTTCCTATGCATCTATTATCTTGTCACTTATTTGCTGCCCCCTAGAAGCATGTATTTGGATCCCTTGTCATCTTAAACAAGAACCTTATAACCATATTTTTTAACTGAGGACTCTTCAAACAAAAACTTACCCCCAAACTATTGTACCAAAAACACAAGTCTGGGGGCATGAGAGGTTACTCAGTGGTTACATCTCTTGTAGAAGACCAAAATTCAGTTCTCAACACATGCGTGAGGAGGATTTCACAACTGCCTATAACTCCTATGCAGAAGATCAAGCACTTTCTTCTGGCCCCTTCGGCCACTGCACCTACATATGCCTATACACTAACACATATATACACATAATTGAACTTACATTTTTAATATATATATATATATATATATATATATAAATTGATGACAGAAGTTGGAGGAAACGGATGTCTTATGCCAATGGTTCTCAAGCATTGCCTTCAGGTTAAGAAGGGTTCCTCAGTACTCCAAAGGGATGATGTTACTGAGCAGTGTCCAGATACCCTTAGCTGTCTGTTGTTGTTTCACTGGCAATGTGGCTTTCCTACCCAACGCATGAGGAAAAGCCAGAACCGTGTCCAGCAGATTTGGTGAATGAAGAGTGTCGTGTCCCTTCCAGATGACTGCGGGTTATTCAGTGAAAAACCCTATTAGGGTCAATGCCTTAAGCAGAGTTTGCGAAGTGTAATGTTGCCTTTCAGTACCAGGCTTTCCTCTAGCCAAAGCCACACTGAGCATTCATCCTTTGCTTTGTGACAGTTCTGTTCCCAGCACCATGAGAGAGTCAGATGACATTTCTGCTCTGGATGTTCTCATTGCCAACACCTTCTCTCCTGCCTCATCTACCTGTTCTTTCAAATTAACCATGTCTTAAAGGGGTGGGGGAACATGCTAACATTGTACCTAATGTTAAACAAATAAACTGGGCAGACCTCCCAGCTACTAAGGAGGCTAAGGAAGGAAGACCAAAACCTGGAGGTCTGCCTGAGCTATATATTGTCCAATATCAACCTGCCTGGGCATCTTAGTGAGACCATGTTTCAAAGTAGAAAAAAAAAGACAAGGGATATTGCTCAGAGGCAGAGATCTTGCTTTACATGCACAAAGCCTTCACTTGGGGGGGGGGGCACTTTCATCTTAATGAAATGACTATTCTATATGCCATGGCTGTCTGTGGCTCTTAGAAAGTCTCTTCACATTTTCTTCATTTATTTAATATGTAATAAGCTCTTGTTATATTGAGAAAAAAAAAATCTGTGCTGGCTGCTAAGACCAAAAGATGGAGAAACATGGTCCACATCCTCAAGGCACTGATAAAACTCTCATCTGATGATGGTATCTACCAAATGAACATACTGCTATGGTTTAAACTTTAGATGTCTGCCTAATGCAGTATTCCTAACTCAAGGAGATGCCTACACACATTTACTCCCTGCCACACACTCCATCCCAACATTTGGAACTATAGAGAAACATGGAAGTGTTCTAATTCCTCCCACACTTATGGGGAGGGGATGGATAGGAGTGGTTAAGTTCTGGGGAATGAACAGTGAGCCAGCTGTTTGCATTTTATCACAGCACTGGAAACATGACTAACACACAAAGAATTTGACTCTGCCTTCAGGAGAAGCAATGGTGGCATGGCAGTCAATTACCTAAGCATCGATTAAAGGAGGTCCCTGTCCCTATCACCGTAACTAAGAGGGTGGACTGAACAAAGGCATGCCGGGAGACAGAAGAATGCAGAGCGTCTGGACCTGCGGACCTTCTGTAAGGCTGCAATATTTGTGTGTTTGGAAAGAATGGGATGGCAGCTGAATCTGAAAAGGAAGTTTAACACAGAAATGACTTCAAATGCTTATCTTGGTTTGCTTTCTATTGCTGTGATAAAACACCATGACCCAAGGCACATTGAGAAAGAAAGAATTTAGTTGGCTTACACATTCTGGTCACCAACCACCATGAAGAAAAGTTAAGGCAGGAATCTTGAGGCAGAAACTAGCAGAGGCCGTAGGAGAATACTGCTTAATTGGCTTCTTTCTCCTGATTTGCTCAGCCCAGGACCACTTGCCCAAGAATGGCACTGCCCACAGAGTACTGGGCTGTTCTACATTAATCAAGAAAATGCCTTCTCAGGCTTGCCTATCGGCCAATATGATAGGGGCATTTTTAAACTGATGTCCCATCTTCTCAGATGACTCCAAATATGTCAAGTCGACCCCAGCCACTGCCCCTCTTCCCCCAAAAAACTAACCAGAACAATGCTTGAATATGATAGTAAAAATTTCTGGTTAGGCTTACTAACATACTTTACCACACCTATTTGCAGCAATGAGCCAAGTCAACCTCCTGCACAGGGAAAGAAACAGGAACATTGAACAATTTCCTTTTGCCAGACATTACTGGAAGTGCTTCACGTAGAGAAGACCATTTAGTGTCTCATCAGCTCATATATCTGAGGAAACTGAGGCAAGAAGAAAGCAAGTAACTTTCCAAAGGACCTGCTATGAGGTTTACAACCATCAGAATAGCTAGACCCTACCCACAGTACCTCGGGAACTATGCCTTCTATGCCGGAACTGTTGTGGGACATTTAGGACAGATCCACACTGTGATGTTAATGAACAAAGATAAAAAGGGATGGTTCCAGCTAGGGAGAGGCTAGGGACCCTGTAGTAGCCTGGTTATCTGGCCTATTATTCTTTTCATTGCTGTGACAAAATTCCTAACAAGAGCAACTTAAGGGTAAAAAGGTTTGGGTTTTTTTTGCCTCAAAGTTTGAGGTAAACTGTCTATTGAGGCAAGGAAGTCATAACAAGAGGAACTTGAGGCAGCTGGTCACAGGGCTTCTACAAACAAAGCAGAGAGAGGTGACAGAGACAGCTCAGCTCCCTTTCTCTTGTCATTCCCAGAGGATAGACTCACAATGCGGGGTGGGGAGGGCGGTCTTCTCCATTCAGTGAAACACCATTACAGATACATTTGGAAGTGTTTTGCATGCTTATTCATTATTTAATATTATTATTAAATGTCAGGAAATTAGGGATCAAGATTAACTGTTATAGCTAGCATGTGAGAGACTGTGTTTAGGTCCTAGTACCAAGACAGACAAACATCAGTGACAGACTACTTCTTAGCTCTGTGGTATCCTTGGAGTGGAAGACGGTGAGCTAGTAAGGACATGGAAATGGGAGGGGGAGATCCAGAGTCAGTGAAAAGAGAAAGTCCAGAGGGGAAGTCAAGGGCGAAAGGCAGAGCCACTGCTTTGGTTCCTATGGATGACTTCCTATGCTGAAGTCCAAGGCCCCGTTTCACACACACACACACACACACACACACACACACACACACACACACACACACACACACACACACACAACTTTGACTGAAGCCAGAGGCAAGTGGACAAGCCCAGGAGTCTATGAGAGAAAATGAGATGCAAACATGCCAGTCAGAGAGGGGTATGGAGCTGACCAGAAGCCGGAATTAAGAACAAGCAGCCCCTCTACCCCAGCCAGAGATGACAGCGAGGAAACAGGACCAGGGAGCTCTAGGCAGGAAGAGCTCTGAGAGCAACCCATGTTGATCATTGAAGGGCTAACGCAATTAGAGGATGCTACCTGAGTTTGTTTAGATGACCATTTTCCCAATGCATCTCGAAGCTTTCTGCATTCTAAAGAACAGTCACTCTAACATCGAGAAACATGTCCAGAGTTGCCTTCGTGGTTGTTGAATTTTTGTACACGGGGGTCAGTGAGATGGTTCAGTAAGTCAAGGCATCTGCTGCAATGCCTGATATAGGTTCAATCTCCAGGACTCAAACAGTAGAAGACAGCCTCTACACTGGCATGGTGAGATGTGGATACCCCACACATAAAATAAATAAAGTCCCAAAAACTTGACTGTTGATAAATAAATGTTCTTTCTTGGCTCTCTGACACCCATTCCTGGAGTGCCCTAGGCTTCCCATAAGCCAGCAATTAAATGTTGATGTTCAAGCAGGAAAAGTTCCTGAATCCCCAGGGTAAGTTCTGATTGCTCAATGTTTCACAGGTAGTGTTTATTAAATATTTTAGATATCATTCCTGCCTGCAAAAATAATTCTGCAGTTGGGTTTGACACCATGTGAAATTAATGTTATAATTACTATATTATCTTTCCATCCACCCAGTGCAGTGAAAATATCTATAGAGAGGCCACCAAGTCCATACTGTGTCCCAAGAGCCAAAACCTAACAGAACAAAATCTTTAGCACAGATCTTTGCAGAGTTCATGGCTTTTAGCCTCATGGGAGAAAGTCCCATGCTCTACACAACACCATATAACACAAAGACTGACTAAGGCTAATGTGTTGAGCCACTGCCTTCCTGGGTTTTAAACTATGCTCAGAGTTAAACAGTTGGTCAGAATCTATTGGGGGAAAAGCTAAGAAACTAAGCAAAAAGGAGTTTGTGAATAGTACGTTTTGCTTATAGATTCTACTTTACTGTCCAAATGTAGCACAAAGCTGGGGCTTCTACAACTGGAGTTGAGCAAATGGGTTCTACATTCCAAATGCAACACCTGTAAGAGTCCACCAAACTGAGCACTACAGTAATGGCAGGCAGATGCTGCAGATCATGAAGGCTGACCTGGTATATAAGGAGTTAAGTGTGTTACTTGCTCTTATTTTGTTTTTTCAATGTGCAATGTACCTCCTAATCCTCCCGGTTTCATTCCTTACCAGCCAGCAAGCATTGTCGTCTGAGCCCACACACTCCTCTCTTAAGCTTTCTTTACAGTCCCTCAGTTTCAGAAATAGCAGACTAGAGTATTATGTTCACCCTCAGCATTCCCTAAAGTGAAGCACAGGATCGCTTGTCCCTGACAAGCTGAGAGCTGACAAAGTAAATTCACAGTCTAGAATGCTAATCCATCATTCAGCCAAAACTATAAAATATTTCCCAGCATTAATCCGGATTCTCACAGTAGGACTGTGGAAGCTGGGGCGGCTAAAATCCTGTAGACAAACGGCAGACGGGAGCTGCCTAACTGTTGAGTGAAAGAAAAGATGATGGATCAACGTACATCAGATAGAGGTGGTGTCTGGAGGCTGCCTCGAGTCGCCGAGGGGTCAAATCCATGTGGCGCTCAGAGTCTGGAACCTCACTCGGCAGTGTCTCCTTTTAAATGCTTAATTTTTACTGATTTATATAAAGCCACCACAGCCAGCTCCGTTTTCCTCGTGCACCAGCACCTGACTGGTTTTCTTTATCTTCACCAAAGTGGGGTTTGTCATCACCCGTACAGCGCCGATAAGGAAAGTGAGGTAATAATAGGAAGTTCATCTGCAGTCCGAGACCTCACTGCTAGAAAGAGATGGAACAGGTTTCCAGCTCTAACCTCTCCTCCACAGAGATTAGCCCTCTGCCCTCTGGGAAGGAAGGTGAATTCCTGACTCCCCACTAGTTAAATAAAGCCCCGGAGTCCACAGTGGCCCAGTCTGTGGTTTTTAGAAGCTGTCCCAGAGACACGGCCGTTAAAAAAGCTACTCGTGGATCACGAAGCACCGTGCACTTAAAGTTCACTGTGCCCCCAAATCAATAGGTGAAGGATAAAGTGTTCCAATTCAAAGGTGGGGAGAACTGATGTGGAAGAAGGGGTGCTTTCTCAGAAAGGGGGTCTGTTGGCAGCTGGATAGGGAGAGTGGATTTTGGAGAAAAAGAGACAAACAGAAGAACGTTGCAAACCAAAAGCCTAGCCTTCCACATCACCCACCTCCTTACAGGAAGGAGAGGAATCAGTCTCCTTCCTCCGTGTACCTACTGAAGACCTAAGGGCCAGGTCTCAACATATAAGGCTGTCCACAGTCCACAGCAAATCTCCAGAGGAATTCTTATGTAGCCAGGATGATATGTAAAGAGCCTGGGGTTGACCACCACAGTGTAAAGAATTTGGCTCAGGCCAGGATCCCAAAAGAGCAGGGTGGATGTGCACAGGTGTTCAGATCAAAAGAAGCCCTCTGCACCTTTGAATCTAGGTTGTTATACAATAGAAACATACACAGCTCTGTGAGGGTTCAGCTTTCACTGGATCCTTTAATCACTCCAAGCTGGCACTCAAACCCAATCCACTTATTCATTTGAATTCTAGAATTTCTCCCACGAGAGTGCTACCTCAGAAATCTCTAGACAAATCCTAGACTCTGTTTAAATTAAGTCACTGAGATGTTCCAAGGAGCTCTTTTGGATTGGGCCAGGCCTGTCCTCAGCTAGGAATGTTGGGAACAGGTACAGAGTGACTGTTCTGGAGCTAAAGCAAACGAAGAAATGGAAAGGGTCAGGAAGAAGAGGGTGGAAGTACCTGCTGAGGTTGCCTGGAGCATCAAAGGATGGGGCTTCAGGGGTGCTCATTAATAATAATTAGTGGACAAGACTCCTAAAGAAGTAGGATTGACAAGATCCCTGTTACTTCATATTCTTGAATAGTTTCAAATACATTTCTAGACACTAAGCTGCCAAGATTGCTATCCATTATCTTGGTCATGGCTCTTCTGACACAGTGACAGAGATCCAACTCAAACAAACTAGGTAAAACTGTGAGTAGGGGGATTATTGGCTCAACTCACTGAAGACTCAAGAGAATTCAGGCATAGCTGGGTTGACATCTCAAATGATCAACAGAACTTGGTTTCACTTCTAAGAAGTCTTCGACCACATGAGGCAACCCCAGCAAGCTGTCCAATCTTTGACATGTGGCACAGCATTGACATCTATAAAGTTCATACTCAAGAAGCATGCAAATGAGCTATCCTCCCCCCAAAAAAGTCACATTTTAAGTAAGTTTCCAATGTTTTATTGAGCTGTGTCCATAGCTTCTCCTTGACCTCATATGGCCTATCGGCTGGGGTTGGACATAGCTATCCTACCTTCCCAGTTTCAACTCCAGAAGAAGAGAAAATCTTTATAATTGCTTACAAAAACAACAACAACTCAATATTGTTCTCATAATCTGGTAGCTAAATTTTAACCACCTCAAAAAGTCACCGTTGTCATGATGTTACCATAGTTCTAGGGGAGGGAGAAGAGCCACGCAGATCTCAATAGGGCATGTGTCATATTACATTGGAAGAAGAGTGGGATAATATTTGCTGTAGCTCGGAAGAAGTACAACCTCTAGGTGACCGGCAACCATCATCCAGTCTGAGAATCCCTACATTATCACAATCTAGTCTTGCTACTTACTTGTTTGCTTCCTACTAGGTAGAGTGACCAAAGGCACCACATATAGCACTTCTATTATGAAAGCCTCCTCTGCCTGCACATATTAAAAAATAAAAGCTATGTTCTAAGTATTGTTATTTCAGTCACTATTTGCAGGGTGGCAAATGAACAGAGAAGCATAGTCTCCAAGACGGAAATAGAGGAACAAACCAGAGGACATGGACTCAGTGTGCTGAAGCTTTGGTCCAACAGGGTAGAATAATTTCAGGGAGCAACTGTATCTGTGTGTGCAGTGACAGAGTAAAGAAAGAAGCCATAAGAAAAGCAGGGACTTGGAGGAGTCTTGAAGATCCACTGTCACTTTCCCATTAAAATTTGCAGCAGCAGACCCCACCTACCCACATATCCTACCCCACTTCCTGGCCTTACGTTTCTCCATAGTTTTTCTCCACTTTCTATAACATGCTTTATGAACTTATGCCTCCTCATTGTTCATTTTTCCCTTCAGAATCTTAGTCCATGGGCACAGGAATGTGTACCATGTGTTTACCATATGCCCTATCAGCTAGACAAATGTCTATCACAATTAGCACCCAAAAAATACTTGTTGGGTGGGGTTGGGTGTCCCAAGTGGGGGATACCATGAGCAAAGAAACTAAGGGGACAAAGTGTGAAGCCCAGTGGTGTTGGAACACAGAGGGCAGATAGAAAGGGACAATTCCTTCCACAATCCATATTACAGCATCCTAGACATAAAACACATTTATTCTGAAAACTCAAAGGTTAGAATTTATCGATAGTCTTCGATCAGTGACAACTTTGTATAAAAATGTAATCAAATATACTTACGTGAAGTCATAAGGATGAGGCCTTCACAATGGTGTCAGTGCCCTTGTAAACAGATCAATGTTCTCATCCCTACAGATCAATGTTCTCATCCCTCCATCCTTCACTCATCCACTAGTCCCCCTTATAATCCAGTGCTCTCCAACTTACCTCTCTTTGCACATTAGCCTTCTACTTACATTCAACAAATTGTTTCCTAAAGAAAAATATCTCCCAAGAATCACCAGGGCCAATCCCAGACGTTATTTCTAAGGAGATGTCCTTCTCATCTCAGAATCCATAGTGAAAGCTCTCGTGGTCTCTGTTTGAGGTATGTGCCCCTCCAGGACACCTCCAATCTAGAAGGCCACAGAATCTTGCTTCCTTAGCCCAGAGAGTAACTAGAGCAGCACAGGAAAGAGTCTCTCTCTCTCTCTCTCTCTCTCTCTCTCTCTCTCTCTCTCTCTCTCTCTCTCTCTCTGTGTGTGTGTGTGTGTGTGTGTGTGTGTGTGTGTGTGTGTGTGTGTGTGTGTACACCTGTACCTATGGAGGTCAGCTGGTATGTGGCAATCAATGATATTCAGTTCTCTCTTTCTACCATGTGGATCTCAAGGGTCAAACTAAAATTGTCAAGCTTGGAAACAAATGGCTTTAACTACTAAGCCATCAGGCTGCCCCAGTGGTGATTTTATAAAGGGAAAATGAGTGGTTCTTATCAGAGGAAGACAAAGTGCTGGACTCCTCTTTATCAAGGACTACTTGTCTCTGGGTCAAAAGAGAACTTAGGAACAAGCTTAAGATCAAGTCCTTATTTTTGCAAAAGATGATTCCATGGGCACAGTTTCCTGTTCCCTGTGAAACCTGTATGCTCCCCAGCTTTCAAGCCTCAGTACACATACTACTGTCACCGTGAGACGTGTCTGACTCCCCAGGTCAGAAGTAGTGAGGTCACTATTAAACACTTACTATAGAATAAGAGTGTAGTAAATATATCATCTTACATCACCTGCTTATATCTCATCTATCCTCGGATCTGGAAGAAATGACTACTATTATTACCTCTTACACGAATTTGCTAAGGCAGCTGTAACCAATAGCCACAAGCCTGGTGTCTTAAATTGTAGTGACTTACTCTTTCACAGTATGAAGACCAAGAGTTCAAAATCAATGTGCCAACTGATTGGTTCCTTCCAGGGGTTGTGGTGGAGAATTTGTGCATCTCCAGGTATCTGTGGCTCATGAATGTCCATCTCCCTTGTCTCCACATCATCTGTCCTCTGTCAGTGCTGTTCTCTTTGTCTGTTTTATGAAGACACCAGTCCTTTTGGCTTAGGACTTTCTGTGTTAATTTTAACTCAGTCATCGGCAAAGACCCTGTATTAGTCTCTTTTCTTGTTGCTACCCTCAAGTGTTTGTCAAGAAACAACTGAAAACAGGGTTTATTCTGCCTTCCAGTCCCAGGGCGACAGTCGATCGTGGAGAGGAAGACATATAGAGCATGAGCCAGCTATTCACACTGTGTCAACAGTCAAAGCACAGGAAGGACAGGAAGTAGAGCATGGTGATTAGATACTCAGGCTCATGTCTGGTGCCTCATTTCCTTTTGCAAGGCTCCTTCTAAGTTCCACAATATTCCAAACAAGCATGTCCAAGTGGGGTGAAGGGTTTAAATACATGAGCCTGTGGAGGACGTTTCACATTCAAACTACAACAGGCTCTATTTCCAAATAATGTTACACTTCTAGGTAGTGAAATCTAGAATTTCAGCAACTTCTGTCAGTGGTTCTCAACATTCCTAATTGCTGTGATTATTTAATCCAGTTCCTCATGTGTGATGATCCCCAACCATAAAGTTATTTTTGTTGCTATTTCATAACTGAGATTTTGCTAGTGTTATGAATCATAACATAAATATCTGATATGTAGGATATCTGATATATGACATGACCCATAGGTTGAGAACCATTGTTCTAGGGGACATACTCAACCTATAACATTTCCATTTATCTTCTCACAAGAGTTGACTGAGTCTCAAAGAATTCCTATAACCTGTGACACGGCCAATATTCAGCCTAGATGCTAAAGTCTGGTCTTCAATTTCTCTGCTTCTTATTGTCCTTTAGGAAACTCATTCCTCTTTAGGACACTAAAGATTTTGTTCATGGAGTTTGAGTATAATTTTACAGCATTATTCTAGACCACAGCATCCTCAACAATAGATGTGGATCTTATGTATTTTTCTTTTCCTGGGCCACCCAGCAGGGGTTCAGTATGAGCATAGTTCTCAGGTAGAGAGAGAGGAACCAAAGTCAGTCCAGAGCTAACCACTGTTCTCTATAGATGATATCATCTGTGAACCCAAAAAAAGCTCACCCTAAAGAGTTCATAGAAACATTCTCTTTGCTTCTCTGGTTTATTCACACATTCTTTCTCTATATGTAATGAGTTCTTCCTAGGAGTGGAGCACAATGCTAAGCAGTAAGTATTCAGAGATAACTCAGAGCCCACACCCTCCCCTTTGAGCACTTACAACCTGGTCAACAAGACAGATGAGTCAATAAATTGTGATACAGTATGATAGGGTGCATTTATTTCTCAGGTAAACTTGTTCTGATATTGAGTCCTCAAGAAAAATAGTGAAATGGGGCATTCTAAGATTTGTATAACCTCTTGAGGTGAAGAGATGCTTCCAGGGTACATCTTAAAACAATAATTGTACTGTATGATACCACTCACTACCAGCGAATGCTTCCTCCTGATGGAATACTCTGTGTGTGTGTGTGTGTGTGTGTGTGTGTGTGTGTGTGTGTGTGTGTGTACACTCAGGCCTTTAGGAAACTATCCCTGGAGCTTAGGCTAAACCCTAAAACCTCAATGGGTATTAAATCCAGGTAGACTTAGATTGGTACAGACTGTGCCACTCATTTAGCTGCATTAAGTTAGGTAGGCATCTTAGCCTGTGAGTCTTGAATGGGATAATCATCTATTGAAGCAGCTGATAAGTGAACTAAGTATTGTACAAACGCAGAGAAAAGGTAACCAGGAAATATCACTAATGGAGACCCTGGGTCTTGAATTCCAGCTCTATGTTACAGACATCCTAGGAAGAACCTACATATCACTAAGCCTCAGTTCTTTCCTTGTCCAGTGGGGACATAATCATAGAGACAAGACAGATTTTCAGCTACCTAACCCAGTCCCTAGCGCATGAGTTCATTGTTCTATCTCCTGTCTACATGAGCTCTGTTTCTCCCTCTGTACTCCACCCATCTTCTTGCCTAGAATTCCTAGGATAGCTCTGACCATTTCTTTATCTTTTTAACTGAGTAAAATATGCATACAAAATTTACAGTTTATAGGTATGCAAGTCAATGACGTGAAGTGTATTCACAATGCAGGGCATCTCACCATCTAGAGGTAAATGAAATAACCCCTTGCTGCCCAAGTTCAGCAATCAGTTACTGTTCTGCCTTCTGTTTCTGTGAACCTGTCCAGTCAGTATCTTGGCTCAGGGGGGGAAACGCATCTCATTTGGTTTTTGTTTTGTTTTGGTGTTTTTCACTTAGCATGATGTCCTCAAGGCGTACCCCCTGATATAGCAGGCATCTTCAAAGTTCACTATCTGACTGTCTTTTTAAGCTCAACTCCATTCTTCCCTCCTTCTGCCACCTCAGGTTACCTTCCCACAAATGAAAACATGGAGACACCATAAAAGAACAGCCAGTGACTGCACAGAAAAGGAACACAGATTGTCATTCCTTCCTACGGGGCATTTGGTAACATCACAAAATCCCTCTGAGGTCCCACATGGTCACCCAAGGAAAAAGATGCATTTCATTCAGGAAATAACTTTTTTGGTGCTTCAGCCCATGGAGAAGGGCAGGGCTGAAGTAATACGCAGCTCCTAACCAGTACTCTCAGCAACACCACCACTGCATACCCATAAATCTACATTGCCCATTGTCTTCTACTTGTCTCTGGATCCACAGTTGAAAACACCCTACTTCTCTCTCACTGGAACATAAATCTTTCCTTAATCCTATTCATTTAAAAAAAAAAAAGGTGTTGTGTGTTTTAAAGCCGCTCCCTCAAGCTCCAAAGCTTGGCCCGCCCCCCCACCCCCCACCCCACACCCCACCCCACACCCCTCAGACTCTTGCCCGTCACAAGTGAGCTGGCTCAGCTTCTGAAGCTCACTCTGTACTCTGCAGTGATGGGGTGCCCTACCCTGCTGTAACACAGCAGCTACTATTAAAAAGACCATGCAGCAGCAATATTCATAATAGCAGAGAACAAAACAAACAAGAAAACCAAAAAAAACCCAAAAAAACATCTGATACAAAGAAAGCACTCGAATGGAAGCACACACAGAGAAGACTGAACAAGTTAGTAAAATTAGAGTTGGAGACGAAAGGCATAGAAAGGTGTTCAGAATGTGTGGGGGGGGGGCATGTATATGTGTGTGTGTTCATGTATGTATGCATGTGTGCATACGCGTGTGTGCATGGAGCGGCCCAAGGTTGGTGTCAAGTGTCTTCCTCAATCCCTCCTCACTTTATTTCCTTATTTACATTTTTAAACAGGACTCATCGTGTGGCCTTAGCTGACTGGCTCGGAACTAGCTATAGAGACACAGGCTGACCTTGAGCTCACAGAGATCAGCCTGTCACTGCTTTCCTAGTGCTGGTATTGAAGGCGTTCACCACCACCGCTAGGCTCACTTTATTTATTTCTTTATTTTTAGCTGGAGGTTACTAATTCGGTAAGATCTGCTGGCCAGGAGCTGCAGCCTCCCTTCTCTTCCTGTTTAGTGCTAGGATTACAGAACAACCCCTTTAATCCCAGCGCACAAGAGGCGGAGGCAGGAGGATCTGTGTGAGTATGAGACCAGTCTGCCCTACACAGTGAACTCCAGGACAGTCAGGACTATTTAGAAAGATCCTGTCTCAAAAACCAAACAAATAAATAAACAAAAACAAATGTACTTTGGGACTGCAGATATCAGTGGCCTCAGCTAGTTTTTGGTCTGCATTATCTACACTGAATAAGTATCTATGTATATACTAAGTCCTAACAGTGCCATAACAATTATCACAGATTCTTTGGCTTACAGTAGATATTTATTGTCTCATAGTCTGGATGCCGGAGATTTCTGTGTGGCCGGCCCCTCTCAGAGGACCTGAGGGAGAGTCTATTCACGACCTCTTAATGGGAGGCTTTGCACCACCCATTTTTCTCACTTCACCTTCTCTTTTGCACATCTCTAAATTCCTTCTACTCTCCTGCCCCCACCCACCACCACCAGGTGAGTCACCAGGCAAGTCAGATGCTTTCTCATGATCCTTTCAAAGCATCCCCCACTGTGAACCAGCAATGACCACAGGCTTTGCAGAATCAGAACTCAGACCTCTTTTTAGGGGAGCAGCTTTTAGCCTACCACACTCAGTAGGTCAACAATGACAACAAAAGCCTTACATTTTCCTCATTAACATAGCGTTGTCCATTACTTTAGCTCCAGTGCCCAGTGCCTGGCTCCTGTCAGACCCAAAGTAGATATCTGTTAGAGAAATAGACAAACTTCCCAGAAAAAGCATGTGTTCATGCAAGGAAATTACGGCGACTTCTCTTCCTTTCTATTTTTAATTTGCTGATTTTGTCGATGATTTCAGATGTTATTAAAAGGCATTTCCTTCTTGCCTCCCCCCCCCACTCAAATAGCCATCTCCAACAGTGAGGAAGCTAAAACCTTCCCAGAGTTCAATGCTGTCAAGTGGAAATAATTCCCAGTTGTCTGTGTCCACCTGAGGCTGAATGAGAAAATAATTGCCACACCTGCCCTCTGTTCTAGTCTGTAGCCCCTGTGCTCACCCCAAAAGCAATGTGAAGCCCATGGCTTGAAGAAGAGCTCTCTCTATCATTCCATCCTCCCTCTTCTGGCGTGTGAAGCATAGATGCAGCCACACCCAGAGGCCGGGCATTCAAGTGTGAGCTGCATTACCTGGACTCCTGCTTAAAAGTCCTTGCATTTGGGTTAACAACATTCAACCTCCCCAGTGGCCAGTTTAGAGCCGCAAAGAGATGCACCTGTTCCTTAGCTGATACATGCACACACATATAAATGCACGCACAGAAACATTGCTGGTTGACTGTTGCCTCCCGACCCTTCTCAACACAAGTATCTGTGGTGCTCAGTCCAATTAGGCCTGGAGAGAATACCTCTTTTTCTGTTCTTCAGTTAGCCCATGGTGGGGTTATCAACCAACAGAAATGCATGGCACTCCGAGTGTATATAGCAGGTTATAATCCAGGCATGGATTCAAGAAAGGTGTAAGAAAGATTCAAGATAAAGCCAGGAAGCCTGGGCAAGGGCTTCAAACAGTGGTGCAATCAGTATAATGATTTATCACCCAGTTCCTGAAGCTCACCTTCTATGGATAAGTCTATGAAGCTACCCCACTGGGTAGCTTGTACACAGGTACCTTAGACAGAGTTTCTTGTCAGTGAGAATACCAGTAAATACAGAGTTGAACTAGTCAATAACTCCCTTGTGTACACTGAATAAAGGCAACATTTCGTGAGTTGTATTCTGCCTCCTAAGATACTCAGCTTGGAAGGCAGAGCTCAAGTTAGATTTTTGCCTTTACTCCGACCTGTGGCTAGAGATTTGCAACCCAGGTCTGGATCCACGCAGGAAGCAAACAGACAGGGGACCAAGCTTAGACCTTTCCAGCCGTGAATAGTCCACATTTCAATTCACCAAGGGCCAGGAGATGATCAATATGCAAAGAAATATATAAGCAGATAAATGTCCAGGAGTGGAAAACACTGTGGGAAAACTAAGTAAAATGAGAAAGCTGAACGCGAAGGAGGCAGCCATACTGTGTGCCTCCCAGGAGAACTGTATGCATGGGGTTGAGCAACATGGTCAACTTGACAGGAGGGTGACAAGGAAAGGCCACCCTGTGAAAGGAAATACAGGAGGAATAGATATGAGATACGCATCACAAATATAGGTGGCCTCACACAAGTGCTTTGGGGAACACAGATGAAAGCTGGCTTTTTAATGCCATGCCTGAGAAACTGGGGATGAGAGAATGTGATGAATTCTGCTCAACATACTAAATCTACCGTGAGCAGCTGGGGGGGGGGGGCTCTCACTGGGGAGAGAGGCATGGCCCCTGGTCTTGAGGACAGTCTCTCATGAGATTTCCCAATGCAGATCTGGTGAAAGTCCCTGCTGGGTGGTCTATGCTCCAGACACCAGAAAAAGTTGCCCAGAGAAATGGAGGAAGAACCAACTGGGCTGAACAAAATGAAACAGGTTCCTTCTCTGGAAGACTTTGGAGTTTTAATAAGCAAATATCCTTTGTTAGTACCAAGTAGAAAACATGGATGGCAGCTTCTACTCACTCAGTTGCCCAAAGAAAGTTTGCTTTGAACAGTAGCTCCCTAAGTGGGGAGCAAGTGAGTAATATAGGTGAATACCCAAACAACCAGAACAAAACACAGATAAAGACAAGAAAGGGGCAGAGCTGGCTAAGAAAGAGAGCCTCATGAGGCATTCCAAAGGAAAGCAGATGTCCACAACCGCCCAAGCCTCAGCTGCCATAGAGCAGACCTGCCTATGGTTGTCCCCACAGGCCTGGCTTCACCCAAGCTCCAGTGGCACCCAATGAGTCAGCCTCCCTCAGGGCCAAGTTTAGCTCTGACTGTCTGGTTAAAGTGGTTGTCTGACCTCCCTAAGCCTCCACTTACCCTTCTATAAAATGGGGATGAAAATATTGCCCTCCCTCTCTAGGTGGCACGAGGCTGGATAATTACTATTTGGCAGGGTGCTGAGGTGCTGACAAGCGCTGTCTGACACATTTCTCCTCTGCTCCTCAGGACGCGGAGCCTCACCTCCCTAGGAGACCACAGGCCTGTCACAGGCAGCACACTCAGGCCTCAGCAACGTGCACCAGGAGCAGGCATCTGTCTGGGGTGCTCTGTCTCCCCCTCTCTTATGAAGCTCCAGTGAGAGCCGGAGTCTTGCCTAACCCTCTTGCTGACAGCTGGCCATTGTGGAGGTGGAAGAGCCAGCTGCAGGCTGCCATTCCAGGACCCTGCCACACCTGGGAGGCTGCTTAGTGCCAGGACACCCAGAGGAGGTGCCACCTGGCTGGAAGCAGTCATGCAGTGTCCTTCTCACTGAGGAGGAGGGGCCCATGCCCATCCAGCCAGGGCCTTCAGAGGGCAAAGAGATGACATCAGAGGACCTGAGTACAGTCCAGCCTGGCGGGACAAATGAACTGAGGTAAGTGCTGTGTGTCTGAATGTGTTGAGAGAAGAGGAACCTTGAGAGACTGTCACTTAGCACAGCTAAATTTGTTCCATCCCTTCTCTAGGGAGGAAAAGGGTTCCCCCAGCAAATGCTGAGGAAACTCAATGGCTCTTACAGCTTAGAACTGAGTCCATCAGTCCATGCCCATCCCTAAAACTTGGTCTCTCAGACAGTATGCATAATTATCTTTTCTGGGGACTTTTCTCCATCCATCCTAATTAGCAAGGTTCATTTTGAGTGACCTCACCAGTTGGGGACCATTAAGAGGTTAGCAAAGTTGTACAATACAGGGCATGCTTATGACCAGGCTAGGGTCCCTTGGAGACAGCTCTGCAAGTGGTTCAAAAATAGAAGGGTGGAAAAAGAATCTCTGTTGGGACCCATGTGATCTTGAAATGTGGATACATTCAGGTGCAGAATGAGTGCGGTGTTCTGCTATGGGCAGGTAGCAGCAGCTCGTTCCCACGTGGTTAGCTTTTTGCTGTGATCCAGTGTGTCTGAGGATGAACACTTTTGCACACACATCTTTGCATAGATGTACCTTCTGTTTGGCCCCAAAGTGTCCACTAAAAGAGTGAGCTTTCATTTCCTTCCTTAGCTTAGTTCATGCTGTAAAATGCATATAGATAGCTGGGACCTAAAAAGATGTCAACCCAAACATCTAGACACTTGCTTTGGAGGTCATTTTAAAACCAAGACCTCTTCATTCCTGGAAACGTTAGGGACAGGGGAGGGATTCGGTGAGAGAAAGGCACAGGACTTGTATAAAACCAGTGGCTGTCTTTGGCCCAGTATGCTACCAAGTGACTTGTCACTGTCAGAGGAGCCATGTGAAGAATCTCCGGCATGTCGTTAACCTCGTTCCAACATGTAATTAGTTCAAAAGGCCTCCTCACTGCCTCCATTCAGCGTTACATCATAAAGAATTAGATATTTTACTGTTTCGAGGACATCGTGAAGACTTGAAAGAGTTAATTATGGCTCACTGGAGTCTGTCCCCAAGATCCCAAGACCCAGACATTAAACTGTTTATTTCCAAATGTCAATCGTCAAACCAACATGCGAGGCAGCTTCCTCCATAGTATATCTGAGGTTGGCACTGGACTCTAGGAGTGGGCTAGAGGAGTGACTTGACTGACCCTCCTTTTGGTGGGGGCTGTGATCTTTTCAGTGATTTTAACTGGACAGCTCTGAAAGAAACAAAAGAAAAAAAAGGTGGAATTCTATTTGTCCTCTTGGTTCCGTGGAGTGAATCCACCTAGAGTAACTCATAATCTCTGAGCTAGTGAGCCGGCGGTGTGTCCAGAGTTCAAAGTGAGTTCAGCTGTAATCTGGATGTGACCATCTGAGCCAATCTAACCATGCAGGCTCTGAGGACATTATCATCACTCAGGTGTAATTACAGATAAAATAGTTTTATTAATCAGCTTCCTAAGGAGACTGCATTTATCTGATGGCTGGTGTGTGTAATGTAAGCGCAGGGAGGGGCAGGAGTCTGTGCTGGAATGGTTGCCTATGTGTGGAGGATGCAAGGTGTCTGGGATCAGACACAGGAGAGAGTGTGGCTGGAGCTGTATCTAGTCACACATAGGCCTAGAGGAATCGGTGTATGGGTGGCAGCATAGAGGTGAATGTATGTGATTGTTCAGGCCCGGCGCACCTGGGTGTGAGATCGTGTGCTTTTCCGCTATGCCTTGTACTGCTTACAACACTTCATCCCAACCAAAGAAGGCATCCATATTTGTATATAGCTAGAGTTACAGGGGCTCCAATTTGTAAATTGCACCTACAGGTGACTTCTTTGGTCACAAACTGTCAGCCAACTTTTCAAATCTTATCTCCACACCTATCTTGGCTTGTCTTAAATGTCCATCACCTTAAACCAATTCCAAAGGATCCCTCAAAGCTGGAGCTCCTCTCAAGTATCTTCTGACCATTGTTGGGCTTCACCTAAAGTCAACCCTGCTCTACTCTGAGCAGAAGGGGAGAGATGTCAACTTTTGGGCCCAGGTTCTATAGCTATCAGCTTCCCAGAGACTCTGGTATATGAGCCAGCCTAGTCAACTCTGCCCTTCCTTCCCTATCTACTAAAAACACTGGGTGCCTGGACCAGCTTTCTCAACTCAGCCGGTGTCTTCTGGCCGACTGTACAAGGCATCACTCAATTTGGCTTGAATGCTTGCCTTCAATTATCTCCCCACACACCCAACTCAGAGGTCCTTGTGCAAAATCTGCCCTCTGGCTTGCAAATTGCCCAAAATGATAGCTGCAACCTGAGGTGGACACAGCCCGAGAACCAGAAGCCAAATGACTATTTCCTGTAGAGACAGGTGGCTTCCATACTCCCTGGGCAGGTGCAGGAAGGCAAGCTCTCAGAAGTCCCACTGATGGGACTGCCAGAAAAATGTAAGTGGTGACATCTGGGACCCATGTGGCCAAGTGGCAAATCTTCTAGATACTCTGTAGAGACCTGTTGGGATTATGGACTTGCTGTGTTCCCAAAAGAGCATATTAGAGACCAGAAGGTGGAAAAAGTGTAGGTGGAAAAACAAATATTTTATGAAACTCTGCTCTGGTTTAGTTAAATAAGAACCATGGACCAAATGCTATGACCTTCTCTAACAATGACTCATGGATGGGTGAATATCTACCCACATTCAAAATGCACATATATGTGCTATTGCACCCAACCTAGTGGACAACCTAGTGTTTTCATTGTGCTGATTACCAAACCCAAGGCTGGATAAGTTTAAAAATAACCTTGTTGTAATAACAATCTCTTGAATATTTAGTATGTGTCAGGTACTATGCTAAGTACTTCTTACACTATAAAATTTGATTCAATTGTAATTTTTTAAATTAATTTTATCTAAATGAGTGTTATGCCTGCACATATGTATGTATATCACATGTGTGACTAGTGCCATGGAGGTCAGCAGAGGGCATCAGATCCTCTGGATCTGAAGTTACAAACAGTTGTGAGCCACTGTGTAGGTGCTGGGAACTGAACCCAAGTCCTCTGCAAAAGCAGTAAGCTCTACATAGCCATCTCTCCAGCATTCATTTTGTTCAATTATCATTAAAAACTCTATGAAATAGTAATTTCTTTTCAGATGAGAAAACTGAGGTTCAAAGAGATACAAAAATGTAGTTAAGCTGAGATCTGAACCCACAGCTCTTAGACTCAGAGCCCAGGGTTCCTTCTGTTCCTGATCTTCACTGTCTCTCATTTGTCTTCTGCTCTTAGCTGGGGCCATGGCTACCTGTTTAACTTCTCCTGAGTATGACCAGCCTGTCTTTATCTCACTGGTTCCCAGGAGTAACAATTGTCACTCAAAATGGAACCAAAACCTACCCACTTGCTTTCACTCATTGAGAAGGAATTAAAATGTGGTTCTTAAGAAGGGATGCAGGTGAGAGAAACGTGGGACTCTGGAGCGTCTGTCTTCACTTAACTCTAGTTTCTCAGAGATAGCATCCAAAGATGTGGCCATCTTACTTGGGGCTAGCCACACTCCTAACGAGGTCTCCTAGGTTTATGAGTTCAAAATACAAATGTGTCCACGTTGATGGGAACTTGTCTGGTGAAGCCAACTGGCTCTCAGAGTTAAGGGCCTCCAGGTTTGTCTGTAGCAGGAACCCTCAGCTCCCACTTAGAACATCAAGACAAACGGATAGCAAGATGCCAGAAAACGTGAGAATAGCTTTGCAGAACAGCACGATGCCTGCTTTCTTGCACAAGTCGTTCAAGAAAGGTTCTCCCTGCTCAGTCCCTAAACAGAACCAACCTTAGGAAACTTCAGGGTTATAATTCAGATCTTTGAACTTTACCTGTCATTCATTGGAGACAGTGTCTTACTATGTAAGCCAGGCTGGTCTCAAACTGGTGCTCCTCTGGCCTTAGCCTTCCGAGTGCTGGGATTACAGGCTTGTGCCATTGTGTCTGACATGACCTTTGAACATTTTAATGGCAAATATTTACAAGTGTGAAAAAGAATAAGAGATTGGTAGAGGAAAAAAAATATTATTTCAAAATTGGTCAAAGAAATAATTGAATAAATAACCTTCAACAAGTACTCGCTGATTTGTGGAGAAACCACGGGGGTAAGAACAGAACAGTGCACAAAGTACATACTCAGTTTTAATGATTTCTTTATAAAAAAAATAATTATCCAGACTGTGTTTGTTATAATAATATTGGAAAAGTCCCAAAGACTGGCTTTTAAACAGCTTCTCCAGTACTGACAAGGTGATGACCTGAATGATTGCTCTCTGTACGGACCAAAATGTCCGGTTTCATTGCAGGGGAAAGATGAAGTATGAAAACTTAGTGTCCAGTTATCATTCATAGGATCCTCATCTACAACATGGCTGTTAATGTTCTTTTCAGATAAGACATACCAAATGCCACACTTAAAGTGATAGTCTTCGGAAGTGGGATGCTCTCGTGGGAATTGCAACTCCTGCTTCCAATATTTATAAAATACCATTTGGTAGAACGCTCATTCTTCAACTAAAATAAATTTGAAAAGAGAAGGAAAAAAAAAGAAAAACCAGAACAGAACCCAGTATTCTGGGACATTGTGACCTACTATCAGCCTGCTGCCTTGCAGATGTTTGTCCCTAGAGTGACAAAATCTGAGGTTCTTCAATGCTGAGGTCACCATAAACTGGAAAGAGCAACCTCACGTTTCACTCACCCCGTTTTGTTCATAGAGGTGTAGAGGTGTAGGGCTGTCTGTGATAGTGAGCATGCACTGTTAGCCACACCCCCTTCCTTCTTTGCTTTTCCCACTGCCTCTGAGGCAGAGAGCCCCTGTTGTGCCAATGCTCAGCAGCCTGGGCTCTCACTTCTTTCAGAGGAAACTCTGGCTCTGCTGCTTAAGTCAGTGACCTTACACAAATCACCAACTGTAAACCTTAGTTTCTTCTTCTATAAAATCAGTATAATAACAGCCCCACTCCTACGGTGGTTAAGTCTGGGGCATAATAAGCATCCATTTTTAGTAAGTCACTGCAGTGGTTTATTGTCCAGTTGGAATATCAGATCCCACTGGGCACCCCCCCCCATTCTCTCACATTTTACAAACTCCCAGTTCAGAATTAACTGTAGAATTACACAGCACCCTCAACTGTTTCCCCTTCATGATCATAGACAGTGTCTTTTTCCCTGAAGCCATAACTAGATCATACTCATTTTTATATTCACTTTTTATAATCATATGCTGATTCATTATACTTGAGTTTTTATAATTAATATAACTACCAAATTCAAGCAGTATTGATTCTGAGGTCTAGATAAGCTTTGTAACTTAGCTGCATATTTAAGTGTTCAAATCCCGAGATTATTATTTAAATTGATAAGCAAGATAAAACACATACGCAGTAACATCTTTTTAAAGGGTTATTTTATCCTTTTAAGTTAACAAACAGGATTTAGCAAGTCACCTTGTTACATTTTTATTCATGCTCATAGTTGGCTGCTCCAACCCTGACTCTGTTCCCCTTCCCCCATTTCCCTGGTCCTCATCCCCACCCCACCCCCCATCCCTCTCCCTTAAAGCCTCTTTTTTTTCCCTCCTCTCATAAACCCCTTTCTGTTTCCTGGCCTCTACTTGTACTCACTCAAGTATCCACACACGTAAAAACTAAAAGCCAAGGAACTGAAGAGAAGTCTCAGCAGTTAAGAAGACTAGAGGGTCTTCAAAAGGACCCAGGATCATTCCTAGCACCCATACTGTGGCCCACAACTATCTGTAACTCCAATTCCAGGGGTCCCGACATCCTCTTCTGACCTCTGAGGGCACAAGGAAGTCATGCAGGTGATACACGGCCATACATTCGAACAAAATAGCCATGCACATAAAATTAATAAATAAATTAAAATCTTTTTATTGAAAGCTAAGATCCACACATGAGAGGGAATTTACATTCAGTATTTGTCTTTCTGATCCTGATTTCTTACCTCAATAGAATATTTTCCTGCAAATTTTATAATTTATTTTTCTTCACAGTAAATGAAATTCTATTTATACAACTTTCATTATCTATTTGTTGATGGACAGCTAGACTGTATGTACTGTTTCCTTCTCAGTACCATCTTTGAAAAAGAAAAAACAACAGAATTGACAAAATTGGCTAGTTAATAGAGATCTACACAGATGCAATCACTAATTTCCCCCAGAAGCTCCCTCCCCTATTCCCACTCCTTCCCTCCTCTTGACCACAGACACGCTTTGCATGATGGCTGCATGAGCAGACAGTTCAACGTAGAATCTAGAAGCCACTGTCTCCACATACCTCACCCAGCTGCACGTGTGGCCCTTCCCCATTCCCCAAGGAGGAAGCAGGTCCAGGAGGGGAAGTGCTTTCAGGAAGCCCAGTATCAGTGTCCCTGGGCAAGATGAATCTAATGAAGGTGATTTCTACTGATAACCTTTGTCAGGATCCTTTCCAGATCATTGAGCTCATTGGCAATGGCTAGAAGGACAAGCCCACTGGCCATCAGGATACCAGTAGCAGTATCCAGTTGGCAACAGCATGGACTGGCCACAGGGTTACCTCTGACAACACTCACAGAAAGCAAGCCTCATGCCCGCCAAGATGTTGATGTTTAATAAGAAAAGAACTAGGAAAAATTCTGTCCCCAAGAATCCTTCCCTAGAGAAGGGTTTCCTGGATGAACTTCTCAGATCTATGTGTTTGCACAGCCATATGGCTCAGATTTTACCAGCCTGATCCTGAGCAAGAAATCTACAGGGGGCTCCTTCTAATACCTCTCCAGACAAAGGGAAAAGACAGTCTTGCAGTGTGGCAGCTGCTTCATGGACATCGATGTAATTAACCCTTGTAAATAGGAGATGAGTATTGCCATGGTTTTAATAGAATCCAGTTCTATTGTGGATGTAGCCCAGTTGGTAGAGTGTTCATTTAGCATGCATGAAGCCCTGAGTTTCATCCTTAGCACTGAATAAATAAATCAGAGTGGCGCAATCCTATGATCCCAGCACTTGGAAGGTAGAGGAGTTTGTGTCCATGGTCATCTTTAGCTACAGATTGAGTTTGAAACTATCCTTGCTTGCATGGATCCTTCTTCAAAAAAACATAAGAAAAAAAAATCAAATTCAAGTCATGCCTAGTAACACATACCTCTAATCCTAATACTTGGGAGGCAGATGTAGGTGGGTCTCTGTGAGTTCAAAACCAGCCTGGTCTACATAGAAAGTTCCAGGACAGTCAGGGCTATACAGCAAAACTCTGTCTCAAAACAAAACTCAAATTCTGTAATATTTACTGCAGTATTGTTCATCTCTATAACACTGCGTCCAATCATTGTCTTTGCCAGTGTTTGAGCTCCATGATGTCTTCAGTGCTGAAAATATGCAAAGACCCATCACTTCCAAGGCACAGCCAAGAAAGAGTATGTGTGGATAGGGAGGCCACCTCAATGACGGCTCTCAACGGAATTGGGATTCTTGATCAGAAAGGACACATGAGTGGCTAAAGATGGGAGAAGATACCCAAAGAGGAATTAAAGGGAAAAAGAAATCTCAGACTATACAATCAATATGAAAATCGTTTAAATGCCTATATGTACTTAAGGCCATGCTCTGAATTTTAGAGGCCACTGGATTTTTGGCCTTTATACTTGCTTTCAAACACCATATCAAAAAGTTGGTACATCTCAACTCAGAGTCATCTCCCTCAGGATTGCCATGACATCATAAGCCATGGAATCTGGCTCAATGCTTCCTGAGTTCAAAATCTGAGAAGTATTCTACCAGCTGTGCAGTATTAGGCAAGTTACTTGACCTCTCTATACCTGTTTCCCCATCAGTAAATTCTAGATAATGATAATGGCACATCCCTCACATGAATTGTGTAATAATCAAATGACTTAATACACACAGCATGCTTAGTCTGTTCCTAGCACCTAGAAACTGCACCCAGGAAAAGCCAGTTTAGGACTACTCAATGATCCTTCTTGGCATAGTAGACTCAAAGATCAGGGGTCTCAATTAAGAACTGTATTTCACTCAATCCTAATGAAACCTACCATGTATCAGCAATCACAGTAAATGCCTCACAGATGAAGAAATATATCCATGAATTGGATGTCTCATCAAATGGCTCCCAGGTGTCAGGTGCCAGGAATTTGTTGCCAGAAACATCCACTGACACCCCCCCCCCAATCCACCAAAATATATTCTGACATTAACTAGTTGACACAATAGAGCAGAGATAGACATCATCCCCAGAGTCTGTCCTGAAAATAGAGCCAGAGTAATGGACTCCACATCCTGAGCATTCACCTGCCCAGTACAGGTCTCTCCTAATGGTCCACAACCTGCCACCACTTTTTCTTCTCAGTTCCATTTTGTTTTCAGCTTGTGCTTCCTGGTTGGGATTGGGGCAAGGATCTTGGCAGGTTTGGGGAAGGTGGGGGCTAGGAAGTTCTAGGAAAAGCAACAGACACAAGGCAGTGTCTGCCTGGGTGAGACCAGTGAAGGCTTGAATGGGACCTTCCTGCTTCATGTCAGTAGTTCAGCCTTTAACACACTTGATTCTGTGTGTCTGTGTCTGTGTGTGTGTGTGTGTGTGTGTGTGTGTGTGAGAGAGAGAGAGAGAGAGAGAGAGAGAGAGAGAGAGAGAGAGAGAGAGAGCATACTAGCTGTCTTCTTTACCCAAGGCCCACCCCTAGAGCTCCACATTCAGTGAAGTACACAAGAGTTACTCTGCACTAAGAGGGCCTGCACTGGCAATGGCCAGGGAACATGAAGACCCTGGGCCTGGAGAGAAAGGCATCCAAAGGGGCCAGTGGTGAGGCCAGATAAGGCCCTGTTTCTCTGGAGTGGTTTTACATTGGGTAGGCTGCAGTTCAACCCAGAATCATCCCCAGCCCAGCTGGATGAACCCCAGCAAGCACCAGCACCTGTTTCCTTATCTTAAAAATAATAAAATGGTAATCATCTCCTAGGGTTACTATAAAAAAAAAAAATAACCAAGGTGAGACAGGTGAACCATCCCAGTACAACACTTGTCATATAAAAGATGTTATATATGAATGTAATTTGTTCCTCCCCTACCCAAAAAAAAAAATGACTTCAGGAGCACCCAGAACTGTCAGAACCTCAGAGGCTGGACTCTGGAACCCAAGAGCTGGGACTGCATGGTGCTTTCTCTGCCTCTTCCACTGTTAACCTTATGGCCACAGGCTTCGTCTTCATCATCTGAAAAGGGGAGATGATAAGGAGCTCCCTGGTTGGAGGTCAGCACAAAATTTAACTAATGAAATACAGCAGATTGTACTCACTAGAATGCAAAGTTGTTTGCAGGGAAGAGGGCTTCTGAGACTCACAGAGCCAGACAATGGCCGAGCAGGTATTACAGCCTGAGAGGTCTCTCTCCTGGGCCACCTCTCTTAGCTACTCTGCTGCAATGATACAATGACTCATCCCATGCATGTCACTTTTAGGACCTGGAAGGAAAATAGTGAGAATTCTAGATAACTTCAGCTCTTCCTCTACCACCTGGCCCCTACCCTAGCTCTTTGCCTTTCCTCCTTCCACACCCGTCTTCCCTGATGGTCATCATGCAGCTTTTTGAGATCATCCAAACATCCATTCTAATCGAATTGAGATAGAATGTGATGCTCATACTTACAGTGAAAATTTCTGTTCTGTTTATTATACTGACCTTCCCTTTCATCTGTTGATCCAAAAGCCTATTATTTCCCACACAGTCATCCAGACATGCTACATTGTACACCTAGGACCACAGGACAAACCAGGGTTAATGTCATACACGGCTGCTGCTCGATTACTTCCCACTCTCAATCGACTGGGGTCATAGAAAAAAGTGCAAATTTCCCCAGATAATAATAACATATCACATTTTGCTTGGATATTTTTCCTGGAGAAGGCTGTATATGTGTGGCTCACAAACAGGGAGCAAAATGGGACAAAATTCAGCATTGAGAGAAAATAGCAAGTAGGATTATAGAAGTCCCCCCAGAAACCAGGCTTAAAGGAGACAGTTCAGGGATATTAAAACTTGAAGGAATCCCAGGGGACATCTGAACTCATATACTTGCAAATCCTGCTCATGTGCTGATTCTTTTGTTCAGATGAAATCTTACCCAGATTTAGAGAAAGTCTTTGAGACTCTTCTTGAATCCCAGAAGGAAGTATTAGACCACCACGCTCTTGCCCTTCAAACTGGACAGTTTCTAAACTTCTGCCTTAAGGGTGAGGGAGATGGCTCTATGGATAAAGAACTTGCCTCCCAAGCATGGAACTTGAGCTCAATGGATTTCTAGAACCCATACTTAAAAAACAAAAAGCCAGGTGCACAGCACATGCCTATGGTCCCAACACTGGAGGAGCAGAGACAGGAAGATCCTTGGAGCTTTTGACCCAGCTAGTGCGGCTGAGTCAGTGAAGTCTAGGTTCAGTAACAGACTGTCTCAAAAGTAACTGGAAAGATGGCTCAAAGCTAAGAGTATTTGCTGTTTGTTAATATTACATGAACCCCAATTGGTCTTTTAATAAAAATCCAGAGTCAGTTATTGGGGAACTGAAAAATCAAAGAGACAGAGAGACAAGCCACAACCACTTCTTACCACTATTGAATCCTCAGCCAAAAAGGAGTAGATCCTGTCTCCACAAATCCTCAGACTGAATAGGGGAAGCAAAGAGAACCACAAGGCAAAATGGAAGGGTCCGAACTCCTGTCTCCTCCAGACTTCTATTCCTTTCTCTGCCCAGCCATATCACTTCCTGTCTCAACCTTCCTAGTGCTGGGATTAGAGGCATGTGCCACCATTGCCTGACTCTGTTTCTCTTTTGGACTGAATTAATCTCGTGTAGCCCAGTGTGACCTTGAACTCACAGAGATCCAGACAGATCTCTGCCTCCTGAATGCCAGGATTATAAGTGTGTGATCTTCCCAAGCATTGGAAGCAGAGGCATGGGATTCCAAATGTTGGGACTAGAGGCGTGTGCCACCACTGCCTGGCTGCTTCTCATTTGGACTGGATTAATCTCATGTAGCCCAGTGTGGCTTTGAACTCATAGAGATCCAGACAGATCTTTGCCTCTGCCTCCTAGGATTAAAGGTGTGTGCCTGACCTTTATGGCTAACTCTGTGGATAGCTCTGTCCTCTGACCTTCAGGAAAGCTTTATTTGATACACAATATATCACCACAGGTTAGATTCCCAGCACCCACATGACAGCTCACAATATGTGTAACTCCAGTTCAGTTCCAAGAGATCTGACACCTTCTTCTGGCTTCCAAGGGTAGCAAACACACATGCAGTAACACATACATACATACACACACACACACACACACACACACACACACACATACATACATACATACATACATACATACATGCAGGCGGGCAAAACATTCATATACACAAAATAAAAATAAATTTTAAAAATAGTAATATAAAATAAGATTGAGGGTGATTAAGAAAGACACCTGCTGTTGACCTCTGGTCTGCACAGGCACACACACACAGACACACAAACTTATACACACAGACATAAAGAAATTAAAACACTTTTTGACACAGAGTTTCACTGCGTGTGGACCCCTGGCTGGCCTAAAATTCACTCTGTAGACCAGCCTGCCCTCCAACTCACGGAGATCCGACAGTTTCTGCCTCCTGAGTGCTGGTGTTAAGGGCTTTGCCACCCAGCAGAATGATGTTTTAAATAACTATCTTAATTATATTTTCTCCTTTACTCTTGGGAGACTTGGGACTCAGAAACGCTGGCTCTCTTGTCTACGATCACACAACTGAGTCGGCGTACTCAGCAGTCCACTTATCTTTCTCCAACGATTTTTTTTCCATGATGACATGTGACTTCTCAAATGAACTGCCTTTTGTTTCTTCACCCCATTCGTGTGTTTGGATCTGAGTGTTTGTGCCCATGCCCAGTGTTCCCAAGAAAACCTAACCAACCAGTCCCTGCTTTCACCTTCAAGCTCCCAGGCTGCACTTTAGGCCTGTTGGTGTCGCAGCTGCCAGAGATTGAGGGAAGAACTGGTGTGAATGACTAGGTTAAAAATACCCCTCCCAGACGACCTCGTGTGTTGCTCAGATTAGAGAGATGTCCTTAAAATGGCAAGTTCTCAAGATAGTCGAGAGTTTGCAAGCAAAGGTAAGACCCCTAGTGCGGGTTCTGGACACTTGCTGAGCTACAAGGTCCCTTCAAATCGACTGAGAAACGGAGAAAGTTACCGTGTATTCAAAGATGATGCCCTCTGCGTGCCAGCAGTAGTGCTGCCCACTGGCTCTCCCCTTCCCTCCTGGTTGGAAGGTTACCACCAGGATCAGAGAAAGAAAAGAAAATTCTGACTAATGTGCTTTATAAAGGAAACATGTAGTACTGAAGGACAGGCTTCCAGGTGATTTGCTGGCATTCCCAAGTACGGCCTTTGCAGCAGCCCCAAGGAATGACTTCCATTATTGCATTAATCTGATGAATCCCAGATACGCTCATTAACTTATTCACAGTAACACAGGCGGAAAATGATGGGTGCAGAACTGGATCCCTGCAGTAGCTTTATTCTTTACCACCGCACACTGTCCTTTCCTCACACACACATACAGAGATAAAGGGGATAACACCGTACACAAAGGTTCGGGATTTGACTAGCTTCGGTGAAGATGGCAATAGACAGACACCAGGCCTGAATTTCCCTCCAGCTTGCTCAACGGAGAATGCTCCACATGTATCTCCCATGGGCAGGAATTCTCTGCTTGTTTTCTGGGTCTCCTCACTGGGTGGTGGGAGGTGGGAGCGGGGCACAAAAGCAGAAGAAAGGTAAACTTTCTGCATGTGAGAACCACCCCCCCCCCCCAACCAAGGAGCCGTGTCACACTGTATGTCACCGTCATCAAAGGGGCTGTGCATAAACCTGAAAAACCAAACGGACCTGTCTGTAGGTGTCACTTATATCACAGGGCTACAGGTGCCTTTATTTCTACCGTCCGCTGGTGCTGGGAGCACGCCTGCCTTCTCTTGCCTGAAAGCCTTCTGTCTGGACCTAGCCGCCACCTGTCTTCACGTAAGCAGCTTTTCTTTGCTCTTTTGAATGAATTGAAAGGGGTGTCGGGGCTCAGCGACTCAGCTGGGGCCTGGGACTGAGTCTCTATGTCCAGCTCCCACACCAGCCCCTCCACGAGGCAGTCGAGTGCCTCCTCCCGGGGTGTTTGACTCAGCCTTGACTGCTTGCCGGAGAGATTTTTGTCTCCTCAGGCAAAGTGGCCACCCACCCTCTTCACCGTCCCCCACTTCCTCTGGATCCACTAAACCAAAGGCAGCTGAGAGAATGTGTACAGACAGCTCAAATCTCTATCCCTCCTTCAAACTGTCTTTAGGAGGGAAGCCGGATTCTGCACAGACAGCCAGCTCAAGGAAAACCCACCACCTCCCCCAACCCTGACCTCACCCTCAAATCCCACCACACACACACACACACACACACACACACACACACACACACACACACACACACACACACACACACACATCATGCTGCCTGTGTTGATGCAGAGAATGGTATTATTACAGTTTGGGGAATTTTTCAGGAGTTTGTACTAAACAGCTTAAAAGAAAATCCCATTCAGCTCTCTCACAGCCCCTTAGAGCAAAATGCTTCCAGTAAAACAGTGGCCAGGGTTTTTTTCCACTGTATTCGCAAACCTTATCAGTCTCTGCGTGAGTGCTGGGTTCATGTGCATTCGCCCCCTACTGGCCACAACGGAAAACGCATGCTCTCCCGCATCTGCGAGAATCCTAGATCATTGAGAACTTACAGAAGGGACAAATGAGGCACGATAATTTATGGAGGTATCTTTGTGGTGTAGTCCAAAATTCCAGACCCAGGCTGTTGTGCCTATCCACATGAAAGTTAAATTCTTCTACTTCTGTGTTCTCCGCAAGTCGTGTCTGCCCCCCATCCCCCCGTGATTCAACATATTTGGGACAGCGGCTTTTACAGCTTGGTTGTCCCTCCTTCTCAAAATTCTCCAGAGTGAAACTTTTTTGTTACTCTATCCTAACTGGTTTCACTAAATCCTCAAGACATTCTGAGGATTGATTGTGTGTGAAAATGTTCATTTAAGAATGAGGAAGTGGGTTAGCTGCGATGGTCATAAGTACTTAAATAGCAGACTATAAGAAAAAAAAAACTTTTAGTATGCGTGTAAGAAAGTCAGAAATTGCAGCAGGCTCGGTAGTTAGGAACTATGCCCCACATCGCTTGCTTTGGGAACACCACAAGCAATATTCCCTCGTGTCTTTAACCTAAAATTTGTGCTCCTTGCATCAAAACTCACAGCTTTCTCCTATGAGCCTCTAGAAAAATAGCTAAAAACAAACTAATGGTGTCTTAAGTAAGCTAACGAAAAAATGAAGAGTTACTTGATAAGCCATCAACAAGTTGGTTCCCACAATGCTGTGGTTGCGTCCAGAACAAATACTCAAGTACCCAACCCACAAGCCTTCCTTTATTGCAAGTGTTGAAATACCCTCTGCACCCTGCCCTTCTTAAAGAGCTCCAAAGGGTGAGAAATGGACATTCCTTGCCTGTAGGGCTCTGGACTCAGTGGACATTCAGGTGTTTCATAGAGCTTTAGAAAAGAAAGAACATTTCTCTACTCAACGGCACTGGACAGATGGTAGAACTGTGGACAACCTTTCTCAGTTCTTTTCCTTTTGAACTGGTGTGGCTTTGTTCAGAGATGCTTTGACAAAGAAATAGCCAATGCCTGTATGCTGACATTCAGGAGCTAGAAGCAGGATTGAGTTTGAGGCTAACCTGATCTGCATAGCAAGTCCACACACCAGAAATGGAGAGGGGGGGAAAGAATGGATGGAAAGGAGAGAAATAGCCAGTGTATAGATGCTTAATTGGATAGATTTTTGGTCGCATGCCCAAAATGAACTTGATGATCCTGTCCAGGGTCAAGGAGGAATTTTCCTCTTCTGGCAAATTGGCCAAGGTTGGGTGGTTTGCGCCTTCACCTCTCTCTAGTGGTTCAGACCATGGGTACTATATCTGTTCTTTCTGCCATTGGCTTGTAAGTAGGACGGAAGCCCATGAGGCTGATTCTTTAGCTGGGTGGACCCTGCGTGCACACATAGTGTATGAGCTTGCTCCAAAAGGGGACAGGAAGTCGCTGGAGGCTCTCAGCTCCAGACCAGCCCTGACTCACTCCGAAGGTACCTACAATCAACCGTCTCAACAGTAGAAAGGAGCTTACCTGACTTCACCACCTTGGGGTTGGTCATACCAATCCTTCCCTACTCATGAGGCAGCTAGAGCGGTAACTAACATAGAGAAACTGCTTCCATCTGCTCTTCAAAAGTCAGGGGATGGGGGTCCAGGACATCTAAGGTATCTATCTGACTGCGTTCTCCAGATGAGCCTAAGCGGGAAGGAGGGGGCGACGGAAGGGGGGGACGGTCTGAGGGGCTGCAGGTTAATCTGTGTCCGTACCAGTTGTGTTCTGCTTTTGGTGACTTCACCTGACTAAAATGCCAATGTTATCAAAGTGGCTGTGTGTGTGTGTGTGTGTGTGTGTGTGTGTGTGTGTGTGTGTGTGTGTGTGTGCAGATTTCAAAGTGTCTGACTGCTTATATGGAAACCAGAAAAAAAAATCACAGAGCCAGGGCTGACCTTGAGTCTGTCTCTTAGTGTCCCCCTGCCATAGGTGAAGAACTAAGGTCTGGAGAGGTGAAAAAGGCAGGATCATGACTCCCGGTTCAGGGATCTTTCATAATGACAACTTAGAGTGTGGATAATAGACCAGCTGGCCCAGGGGGACCTTCTGGTGTCCCCTTCTCATCTTGTGCAATTCTAGGCCTATCTAACCCTGTTCTTTTCAACCTTGGTTCTTTTGTTTGTTTGTTTGTTTGTTTGTTTTTATCACTCACCCCTCAGAGCCTTTTCCACCGCCATACCCACTAAGAATGGCTGGGAAAAACCAGACCTGGCCTTACATATTGCTGGTCCAAAATCCTCACTGAGAAAAGGGTACCACCATGCTGGTGATCTACCTACATTAAAGAAACAGTCAAAATGTCCAATTACTGAAAGCCACCTTCAAGGCCTAAAGAAAAGGTCCTGCTGTACACAAAGCAGCCTTTATTCCTGAACTCGCACACCTAGTGCATGCTGGCTGGCTAAGTAGCTGTGGCCTTCTGTGGTGAGCTTAGACTTAATAACGCCTCTTCTTACAACAATAGCCAAACAATGAAAGAAAGAAGAAATGTTCATTGCTTTCATAAAAGACCTCTTCTCCCCACCCCACCCCTGCCCCCAAAGAAGCAAGAAATAATTGTGGAAGGAAAACAGCATGGCATATACCAGCAAAGCCCCCTAAGCAAATCTAATGGGTATAATTTGCCATAGAAGAAATTACCGAAGGGAACCAAATCCATCATTGTGTGCCGCCCTGGAGAGATTACAGATTGAGGGGGTAGGCTGGTGTGCAGGGGGGCGGGGGAAATCCTTAAAGAGGGTAAACACCCTACTGATCAAAAGGAGCCCTGAGCTTAGAAGATCCAGCTTAATTTACCAAATGGCTTTCTTGTTAAATACTAAATGCCTTCTATATGTCAGGTGGGGGTGAAGAAGGGCCAAGTCAAGGTCGAGTTTAATCTTTGGAGGATGCCCTACTGACTTTGAAGACCTGGAGACTATCTTTTGTTGTCTTCCATTTGGGGCCCACCTCTCATTTCTCCCAATTCAGTGAAAGTCATGTCAGAGGTGTCCTGAGTGTGCCATGCTCTAAAAGGGTGAAGCTCTTTTCTGTTCTTCGCTCACATTTACTAATTTTCCAGAAGTTGAGTTCAGGTTAAGTGTGATGTTCAGCCTTAATCCTGCTCCTTGGCATCCCTACCCCAACCTTGTACAGACTCAAAATAGAAAGCTGGGCAATCCATGGGAAAAATCAGAACCGAACCCAGGAATCTTTGGCTTCTGGTTGTCAGCTCCCACAGGAGATCCATGGCTATGATAACTGTCGGACCATTAACCCTGTTCCAAGTATCAAGAAAAGTTTGGGACCTGGGAAATAGATAGGTGCCAGCCCAGAGAGGATATCCAAGATGAAGAACTCAAACTCTTGTTTTTATTTACCAGCATACAGTTCTTCTGCACACTAAATGGTAATCGTGATGCATCTCAAAAGACCCCTGTGACTCTCAGCAATCATTATATAAGTGTACCTGGGAAAAAAACTGTGCCTTTAGATGCAGGAAAGCTTACATGGAAAGTTTAGTGCTCTCTCAAACTTAACTCTGCTGTCTATTGGATGTGTGACCTTGAGCAAGTGACACAGATTCCCTGGACCTCCACTTCCTTCCCTAGCAAATGGCAGAGTGGGTTTTCCAGGCCCCATGCTACGACACTGGGAAGCAGGAGGTAATTCTGCCCAGAGGTTGGCAAATCCCTCAAAGGCCAGGCAGTAAATATTTTACGATTCGCTGGCCAAAAGACAAAAATCAAGAATGCTAAGTAAACATGCATTTCAAAATCTAAATGGACTTTTGGCTTCAGGATAAATAAAAAAAGGAGATGTGGGCTGGATTGGCTTCAGGTTGTAGATAACTAAGTCCTGATTTAGGTGGTACATGAATGAGTTATTTCAACTTGCAACTACATTTATTTTATGAACATTAAGAAATACTTCCTTTTTGTTTATAATGATGGTGTAAAGTTTCCCCTTTAGAGACACATTTACTTGAAAAGAAAAAAGATGTGTGTTCAAAAATTTAATTTATTACATTCAGAGAAACAAGTGGATTCAGTAAAATTATCATGGTGACAGGTAAAATGACACAGTTTGAATGACACTGGACTAAATGATGGAGAAGTGTTCATATCTTCTGATTCTATCTTATGATGTTCCTGGACAAGGAATCTCACTTTTGCCCTGGCTTTGCCAGTACTATGATTTTGAGCTACTGTGACTTCCCTGGGAATAGATTTTGAACCAGCTCATTTCATTAATTCTATTTCAAGACTTAAAGATAATGAAATTAAATGAACAGATAAAGATAAAATCTTCCAAACATGATCCCAAAACACACACACACATAGACACACACACACACACACACACACACACACACACACACACACACACTCACTGTAGAAATACAGAATGCAGCACAGAAGCAGCATTTGGGCCTAGGGAATAAAGCAGCAAAGATGTGGTTGTCAGGACAGAAACACATGGTCTCCTGTCTCAGCCAGACACCTTTGCATGAGATCCTTCCAACCACTATAAAGTGCTCAGAACAATGAGTATGGTAGATAAGACTAGGGACTTTCCAAGCAGGCCCACCCCAGCTATCACTCAGATTCCATCTCTTGTCAGCTGGGGAAGCTTGTACTTGCTACCTGGAATCCCAGAGCCGCTATCCTTCATCCATAAAACAGAACTTTTCCCAGAACCCAGAGTGGTTGCTCTGACACTCTCCACACACCTGAAGCAGAATGAACTGAAGCATTCAGAATTCTCCAGTGTCAGGAATGTGATACGGTATACATCCTGTAGAAACAGAGTTCCTAGGAGGATCCAAGATTGCTCCAGTGCATTAATATTGCTTCAGGGTAACATACAGATATTTACTAACAGGAATAAATTAACTATAGTTATAACATAGTATGATGTATGTGCTCCTGTGCATGTGTCTAATGAGCAAAAAAATTTACAACATCAGTTCAGGACTCTTTTGCTGGGAAAAAAAGACTGTGGTTGACACATGCACATACTAACACATAGAAACTTCCTGCTGTCTGATTTCAGATTCAGCATTCTAGACAGAATCACACAGGCCAATGTTTGACCCATTTTCCAAAGTGCACTTTTATATATTATATATAATGTATGCACAAAGTATAAATATATATTATAGAGAGAGGGAAGTCAGGCATGAGCAAAGACAAAAATATCAATAAAGAGTCAGGATTGCACAATATGAGCCTCCGTCCTTATATCCTAGGTCTGAAACTTTCTTATGTTACTTGGGCAACCGTCTCAACTCCTCTAGCTCAGTTTTCTCATAGGTCCAATGGAAACAGGCAAGTTGTGGTGAGGATCAAAATTCCCTCTCTGTGGAAAACTCTTAATGAGAGTGTCTGGATGTTGCCCTTGTAAAAGCTACGGGCCATTCTATTAGGAGTTTTCTACACCACGTGGCTTGTGGAAGCCCATATCCCACACATCCTCACAGCCTCTCTGATATTCCAGGGTGATGTTGGACTCCGTAACCCACAGCACATTTCTGCCCAACACATCGTTCTGTGACCCCCTGATGTCTTGGACTGATTTGTTCAGCAATGAAGAATATTACCCTGCCTTTGAACATCAAACAGGTACGTACATCTGGGGGTTCCCATTCAAGAGCAATGGGATTGGGATCATGCAGGGTTTCTAGGACTCCCTAGAAATGTCTGCGTTCAGAGCAGACACTGGTGGAAAGCCCTGGGGAAGGAAGCCTTGTCGGGGAAGAAAAGGACTAGACTCCTCATTCCTACTTCTTCTTAGTTTTGTGTAAACTGTGCAGCTTGCCTCAAAGTAAACTAGAGTCCCCTGCCAGTCCCAAGTCCCTCCTCTTCAGCTTTTCTCAGTTCTCCTCCTCCCTCCCAACCCCCAGCTCAGTTTTCTGAACCTAAGAAGGAAGCTTGAGACCTTATGAAAATCTCACTGAAGAGGGAGGCCAGCCGAGCTTTGCCTGAGAAACCCTCTGTGGCCTCCATGCCTGAGTAAGCACTTGGATGGATGCACATCCCAGCAAACCCAGCTGGCTGTTGGCACAGTAGGTGCATATCCCACAGGTGACACAGTGTCAATAAAGCTGTCAGTCTTCATGGAGACCTAACCCAGAGCACATCAGCTTGGCCAGGTCTGAGTCTAGTGTCTAGAGTCAGGGAGTGATGAGGAAGCGCTCACGTCATCACCACCACAAGGGAGCCTTGTCTTTAGTTAGAGCTGCACACCCAGAATTAAAGTGAGTCCTAAATCCCTCAGTAATATACATACTCCTGCCCCCACACCCTCCCACACACTCAGGCATACATAAAATCTCTCACTCTCAGCTGAAAGACCTATCAGGTCTATCCATCCATGGTCTGTAGTCCACATGCACTGAAGGATAGCTGTAAGTGGGGCCCAACACAAAACCATACACTTTCCTAAAATGTTCTGAGCAACTTCTTTTGCAATATTTTTTGGAAAGCAATAGCACAGTTATCAAAGTGAACTTTGCAGATGATAATTTCATGTCACAATGTTGAAATATCACTGCATTGGGACTTGACTCATTTGAGTACATAATACAATTCTCCTTCGATCATGAGAAGTATCTGGATCCCCTGGAAATGGTGAACAGTGTAATTCACCACTTACCTCAAAAGGAGGTTAACTTGAAAAGAAGGAAACGATGGCTTTGGGGCATTTGCTCTTTCATGTTGTTGGTGCCTGGTCTCCCAGATGACATTTGGGTGGCAGTAGGGACATAGCCTCAACTCTCTGCCCACAAGGTGCCCTGATGACAGAGCAGTAGCTTCTGTTATTGACCAGATTCTAGGCTGGGTTTCATGTGACCTTAAAGTGAAGAGTGACTTTGACACCATCTGCTCCAGTTTAACCTCTCAGGATCCAGTGTCCTCTAGAATGAGGATGATGATGGTGGTATAGACAGGCTGGCACCAACAAAACTCAGGACTATTTCTAGCTGGGGGGACGGGGAAAGTTCTAGATCTGACAGTTGTGCTAATATTTGCATAACAATGTGAACATACTCCATGTCACTTAACTTTATACTTTTAGAGGGTAAAATACCCAGGTGTGGTGGTGCACGCCTTTAATCCTAGCACCCAGGAGGCAGAGGTAGGTGGATCTCTGAGTTTGAGACTAGCCTGGTCTACAGAGTGAGTTCCAGGACAGCCAGGGCTACACAGAGGAACTCTGTCTTGAAAATAGTTTAAAATAATTTTATGTCTGATATATTCACTACAACAAAGCAGTATAATCCATTAACAGGTTAATCTGTTATCAGATATCACCTATAGAATTTAATTTAATAAAATGTAATTTAATTCTGTATACTCTTCGATTCTTGGGGGCAGCCCTCCTCAAATTGAAACTTTGGTAGTTCCATTAGTGTGATGAAAGGTGAGACAAGGTCATTGCTAAGATCCTTCCAGAAGTGTCTCTGAATCCCACATCAGGAGACAACAGGTGCCTGTCTCCCTGCTACCCACAAATCTCCGTCTTGAGACTAAGCCTTCTACTCACCAGCATTGTGACATCAAGCTTTTGGGTGTGTTTTCCTTTACCAAGATAGTACCCACTCCCTAAAACTGGGCGTGTAAACTGAGAGTTACTACTATTATCAGGTGTTTAGACACATGCCTGGTACTTGCTCATCTCATCCAGAGCCACCTCACAACTCCTAGACAGCCATAAAACAACCATGGCCTTCCCCTCTCCGCTCTCCAGCCCAATCTGGGATTAGGACCAAAGGTGAAGGAAGTGATGTGCCTGTGGACAATGGTGTCTAGGAGAGGGCGGGTGCAGTGCTCAGCTTCTTGAGGATGACTTCAGCAGAGAGCTGCTGAGCCTGTGTCCTCAGCTTACCACAAAGGATTTGGCCCTTTTTTGAAGCAGGACTTTTGGTTGACTGCACTAAAGGCTGGAAAGGGCACAGTCACAGATTGCAAAATACTCTCGAACCTCATGAATTCATCTCAGCTTTGACTTCAGCTTTTTCAAAATAGAGAACTGTCAGTATTAGAAGATTTATTTAGGTAGGAACTCTGTACTCTATATTCATATATAACATATGAAATACATATATGTTTCATATATATACACACATATGTTTTTTATTGTTATTGTTTGATTTGGTTTTATTTTGGTCTTTTGAGACAGGGTTTCTCTGTATAACAGCTCCGACTCTCTTGGAACCTACTATGTAGACCAGCCTGGCCTCAAACTCACAGAGATCTGCCTGCTTCTGCTACCTGAGTACTTGGAATAAAGGCATGTGCTGGGCCACTGTGGTTTTTGGAGACAGGGTCTCAGTATGTAGTGCTGGCTGTCCTGGAACAGGACAGGTTGGTCTCCAGTTCCAACAGCCTGCCTTAGTACTGGGATTAAGAGCACATGCCACCATGACAGGCTTCACATGTGTATATTTTTAAAAGATCTCATATACAATTAAGTTCTAACAGGGCACCTTCTAAAAAGTTCTGGTCTCTCCCCTACTTCCCATACACCTCTTCCCTGGCCTTCAAAATGGCCGTGCCAATATGTGGTACCTTCTTCATTTTGGAATTTCACACGTACTCTTTCCACAGCAGAACTTTCTAGCCTGGGGAAGCAGAGAGAGTAAGTTCCAAGTGGCCCCTCAATCCCAGCATAGTACAGAGCCTGGTTGGCGGTGGAGAAGACTAGATGCTGGCTCTCCCCGCTCTGCACCACACCTGCAAGCAGATCCCTCCACCTTCATTCTGCATAGCTGTTATCAGGGTTCAGCCACAGGAGCAGGTGACACCCATATCACCCAATTCTAGCTCTGTCTCTTACCCATTGTGTGACTTTTAAGAGGACTGTCTCCTGGGGCATTCTTTTCTCTATTTGTAAAATGGGTGCTGTGATCTAAGACCTCACAGAACACATTGAAGATGGCATGAAAACAGCAGTGTATAGCAGGGTGACTAGTACATACAAGCACTCAAGGATCACAAGAGCCGCTGGGCCAGGTATGGTGACACAGGCCTTAATCCCAGTACTGGGAAGACAGAGGCTGGTTGATCTCTGTGAGTTCGAAACCATCCTGGCACAGGACATCAGAGCTACATAGTGAGACCTTGTCTCTGAAAAGAAAGAAATAGAACAAATCTGATTAAACAATTTTAAGGAAAGCTTTTTAAAAGAATAGTGCAAAAAAATCTTAAGCATTAAACTCAAAGGGGAAAGGATTTAAATTATACTTGGGCTTTTCTAAGTAAGAGTCATGTGCTGGGTATAGAAATTCAAGAGTACATCCATAAGCACAGGCCTAAGAATTTCTAAATCCAAATCAAAGAACAAACACAAAAATCATTCAAAAGTCTAAATTGAGCCCTTGTAGCAGAGTCACACCCAGAGAAGTCACTCCTGGCTACCTCTGGTTTGACTACAGGTGAGGCCTTCCGAGAAGCCACACCCAGCACTACTCAGGCCTGGCTCTTTCAGCCTCTGCCTAACTCTCTAGGTCATGGCTCTCTATGGACACCCATCCAGCTCTCCTCTTTTTCCATCCAATTTCTTACACTGTTCATGGTCTAAGTCATTCCAAGGTTAAGATGAAAGCCAAGAGAGGTTATGGGATGGGGCCAGCCCAGCTCTGACAGGAAGCCTGGAAGAGGCTATTTATCACCACAAGACTTCCCTCATAAAGCCCTTCCTTTCTGAGACAAAGCTACACTTGATGGCGCCCTATTCTACCCAGTTCACTCACAACCTCTCTTCAATGTTGCCTTGGGCGAAAAACTTTCCCAATTCCCTATGCTAATAAATCATTCTAATTACGGTCCCAAGTTGTCTAACTCAGGCCTCCACTAAGGTAGACTGTCTGCCTCCCCCACGCTGGCAGTACATTTGCTTTATTCTAGTTGTTCCTTACTTTCAGAATGAACATGGGCCTGCTCTGAGAGATGGGCAGCTACCTTATAAACTTTCTAATCTCCAGGACCTTACCTGGAGATATTTCAGGCTTGGGTGTCACCTCCCTACCCTGAGGGCCCTGGAGCAAATCAGCCAGCTGTGAAAGCTGAAGTCCCAGTGAAGTTAAATTTATCCAACTTGATGGCTTCATTTGAGAGAACTCCCCCCAAATCAATATCAACTCTCTCAGGCTTCTCAGTTTTTATTCCCAAGACAACTGACCCTCAAGTGCCCTGACCCACTTCAGACTTCAAAGGAGCTGGCAAAGGCTGCTGTTTAATAGTGGCCTCTGGACTTCTACATCAAGACATCAAGCTTTCTGAGAACAGGATACTGCTGGCTGGCCTCAACTAGTAACCTAGGCAAATGGACCTCAGAGCACAGCTTTTACAAAGAGTTCAGTGGGTTTTGTAAATGAGAAAGACATTAAGGAAAACATTATACCTTTCTAGACAATATGATCCAGTAAGAGAATATATTCTTATATAAATAGTCCCTTCTTTTATTTGCCCTAAATTCATTTCTTCCAAACACTAGAAAGTTCTTTTTCTGTAATTTCCTGGGATTGGAAGCACAGCATCATTACCTCTCCATCTTCTCTTTGACTTTTCATACCTAAATTTTAGATAGGTAGGTAGGTAGGTAGGTAGGTAGGTAGATAGATAGATAGATAGATAGATAGATAGATAGATAGATAGATAGATAGATAGACTTACTGACTTATAATTGTGTGGTGAATATGTATCTATCTGCTTGCCTACCTGCCTTCACCAAAATCTTGTGTTTGATACGTGCACCAACTTGGTTCTCCAGGACCAGGAAATGTGGCATGATGCAAGATGTCCACATGGTGCCTAACTACCTTACTAATGACCACTGTGACCCTGGAGGGGAAACCATGTAACCTCCCAGAACCTGTTTCCTTACCTTAAGGTAAGGATCATAATCACTGGGTCCAGTAACACTAACTGAGGACCTACGGTAGGGAGGCGGATGGGAAGGAGCTCTTAGCACTCCTGACTCAGAGTGACCTGGGGAGGGAGGTGCTGTGAATCCTTCTAGAACCTTCTGAGAAAGGCACCTGAGGGGAAGATTCTTTGAGAGAATAAGTGAGCAGCTGTGGCTCAGGGAAAGCAGGAACCACTCAGGAGTCTGCAGAATGGGGGAAAAGGCACCTTCAGGCAGAGAGCAGGGAGTGGCAGAAGGGCAGGAAACGAGGCCCTGGGGCAGACTTCCTCCTTTCCTCAATGGCCACACTGAGGCCTCCACCTCATCTCAGAAGGCTGAGACTCTGAGACTATGGAATCAATCTACCGCCAAAATGTCTCTGTGGATGCTGGCTCTCCAGACCTGCCACCACATCACTGAGAACAGCCACTTCTTCCCAGCTCTAGAGACTGTGGGAAGAGCTTTTACAGACAGAAAAGCCAGCCATCATGTAGCTGGGCCCCTGGCCCCTGCTGCACACAAAGCCGGCTCTGTAAGTGAGCTCCCTAGGAGCTGAAAGTGGAGGGCCAGACCAGAAAACACCTTCCTGATGTCAGGACTTCTCTAGATTCTGAAGGCTCTCTTGGCTTCCAGATACAACTGTCTGTGGTCTTCCTTCAGAAGCCAAATTAAATAACCTTGCAGTGGAAATGGAGAGAGGAAGGGAGCAGAGACACAGCAAAACCTTTCCATGAAGAGAAACGTGCTCTGTGCTACACAGCAGTGCACAGATAGCAATCTCAGTCAGGGCCCAGTGCAGGACCAGCAGCCAAAGAATGTCAAGGATCATAAACATCTCTCATCAGAATACCAGGAACGTCTAAAAGGCCTCTTAGGTTTACTCAAGCCAGAAATCAGTAGATGAAACAGGGCAGACAGAACTCAGGAAGCGTCTGTTTTCTCAAAAGACCCTGCTCTCTGCCAGGAACCAGCCATAATCCTGATCAGCCAGCTCCAGCCAGCAGTGGGGGAATCAAGGAAAATGTAGCTGGGTCAAACCATCTCCTCAATTTAAACTGCCAGGCACCAGGACACACCAGCCTTTCGCGTATGTGAATGTAAAATTCTGGTTAAGGAACTGGTGATTTGAAGAAATTACTTGCTACACCCTGAGCTCAATTTCAAGCAAAGAAGAAAAAAGAAAAGAAAAGAAAAATTGGTTAAAATTTTAAAATAAAACCAGTCTAGGGTTTGGGTTTGCTAAGAGACTCAACCGTAGGAAAAAAGATTTCTAGAAGGAGTCTGCACTTTAGAGGAGAAGTCAGTTTCTATCTTTATGAAATAGCTCTGTCCTACCTGTGAGGTAGGATCACCGGAGAAATTTGAAAAACCAGATGACACCAATCAGGACTTGGCACCTCGAAGGTAATAGGGAAGAGGTAGCCGGGCAGAGCTGTCTCCTAGCTGGGCTCATCTAGGGACAGCAGTAGTGAGTGTAAGACTTCAGAGACAGGGGGATGGCAGCAATTGCAACAATGCCAGTCACTGTGGAGTGTCACTGCAGGATGTCCTTTTCTGTTACCCACACAGCCTGAGCCAGTAAGTGCAGCCATGCTCTGCTGACTTTCCTCTCTTCTTTAGCTCTCTGCCTATCTCTCTCTTCATGTACCGTCTCTTTTATGTGCCAGTTCTCCAAGGATGAATACTTGGAGAGAGGGCATGAGAAGAGCGAGGCATGTAGACTGTAGCTCACACCCTAGCTTTGCCACCCCTAGCAGTTGGAGCTAAGGAAAATGTGTCTCCACTGATCCTCAGGTTCCTCGTCTACCAGGGCACAAGAGCTAAACATGTCTATCCGCCATGAATTCCTACCGTGCAGTTTGTGACATCACACAAAGTAGGTGAACAGTGATAGCATTAATAGCATTAAAACATATGTGAGCTCATTTGAGCTGTAGAACAACCCTATGATACAGGTGCTATCTTTGTCTATGTCATGAACAGGCAAAGTGAAGGTGGGCGGAGTGATAGCTGAATATGTGAATAAATATTGTGGTGATTATAGTAATTATTTACATTAGAGCTGAGGGTGTAGCTCAGTGATAGGGTTTGCCTAGCCTGCACAGTTAGTTGTCTGTGGCCATCAAGGAATCTAAGTGCCTTGTACCTCCCCTGGTCTTTTCTTATATCTGCCATTCTATCTGTTTCTGCTGAAAACACTGAGACAAGATTGTAGAGCACCTGAACAAGGTGTTGCTGCATATATCCCAGCCTCCAAGCCAGGAAGGCATCTGTCTGAGTATCTACACAGATCCTTTGAAGGAGTAGGTAGACTGACCACAGGAAATAATAAATCTTAAACCACCACCAGGAACACAGGAATATTGGTACAGCCAACTCCACCATGATCTTCCTCCACAGACATCTGTTATGGTGGTTCAAGGTCTGCCACCCTAGGGACAACATCTAACTAGCCTAAGACCCTTGTAAAAGATGATCAGAGGCTATGCACACACAGGTAGCCAGCATAGACCTCTTTCCATTACACACAGAGATTCCAATCAGTTTCCCATAGAGTCTGGCACACTGAAGATATCTAATGACTATTGGATTGATTGGGTAACTCCTTAGACACTAGCTTCCAAACTCTATAACTCCAAATTCTATAACAACCTGTAGGTCGAACATATTATTGACATTTTCAACTGTGGAATTAGAGGCTTGAATATTTATGGCTTATCGAAAGGCAAGCAGCTAAATCAGGATTTAAACCCAGGCCTTCAGAGCTCTTGAGTTCTTAACCTTGATACCATGTTACCTGAAGAATATTTTGCTTTTCTTCTCTATCGGGTACCTTCCTCTTAAGCACCAGAAAGAAATATAGTAATTTCCCCCCTGCCTCATACTCTCTCTGGCCCTAACAACCATCGGCAGAATCCTATCTCTCTGGTAATCTTTGCAGAGAAGATGGCCTGGACCCTTGCAACTGCATACTACAACTAGAGCCCTTTCTGCCCACTAGGTAAAAGAAAAAGGATGCTAACATACATTACTGGAGTATTCCTTGGAGCCCCCTCAAGACTGTCATTCCTTAATTCTCTGTGCTCTGCTGCAGCCTGTGACTCCTACTGGACATCGGTGCACCCTGAATACTGGACCAAGCGCCATGTCTGGGAATGGCTCCAGTTCTGCTGTGATCAGTACAAACTGGATGCCAACTGCATCTCCTTCTGTCACTTCAACATCAGCGGCCTGCAGCTGTGCAGCATGACACAGGAGGAGTTCATTGAGGCAGCCGGCATCTGTGGGGAGTACCTGTACTTCATCCTCCAGAACATTCGCTCACAAGGTCAGTGCCAGCGATCCTCGGGAAGAGGGCCTGAGTCTAGGACCAGATCCCCGCTAGGAACTTGTCTTCCCCTGACTCTCATAACCCAATATTACCAGTGCTCAGTCAAAAGCTCTCAGTAATCAGAAATTCTACTGTCCCCGTGTTGAAAGTTAAGTCAAAAAAAAAAAAAAAAAAAAAAAAAAAAAAAAAAAAGCAAGAGCCAAGAGAGAAAGAAGGGTAGGTTTTGCCTTAAAGAAAAATAAAACTCAAGTGTGAATCAGGAAGTCCAAAGCCAGGCTGACAGCCTTGAAACCATGAAAGGTGAGTAAAGAGCACATTCTGCTTCATCCCTGACTAAGCAGAAAGGGAGACAACGAAAAAGACCTCTCCGCTTCCTATTTCCAGAGTCCAAAGAACTGCCTCTTAGTACATTCCTTTTGGTCAAGGATCCAGTGACCAGAAGGTGGCACCAGTAGCCTGGGCCTACTATGAGCATGCGCTGGGTTTTTTTGTTTTTTGTTTTTTGTTTTTTGTTTTTTGTTTGTTTGGTTTTGTTTTTTTGTTTTTCAAACTAGTAGGCTCCTAGTACAATATCTGATTCTGTATCCTAGTGATACAGTGGCTGGTGTGAGAAGTTCTGTCCCTTTGGGGCCAGACGCTTGGACAGGGCTGCTTCACAGGTAGTCAAGACAAAGTGAGAGCTGGGAAATTGTGTTATTAATGCAGGCGCGGCTCTTATACAAGGAAGCCATAAGATGCAGGAAGCATCCCGGACTCTGGGAGGGAGGACAGTCGACCCTCCCTGAGTTTCTTCGGAGGATTTGGTGATCAATTACTAGGTAGCAGTTGTTTCTATCACTAATACAAGTAAGAGGCTGAGGGTGGGGTGGGGGGACATTAAAGCAGACACATATGTGTTTCATTCTAAGGAATCTTCAAAGTTGTCAGTTTCTTTTGAAAAGGCTACTTTAGAAGACACCCGAAGGGGGAAGGTTCCTGCCACTGGGGAGCCAAACTGTCCACTTGTCCCTCCTTGACAGGGACACTATGTGCAAAGCAGAGATTCTCATCTGGGCCGAGAAACCCTCAGAGCACCTTCCAGCTCTGGGCATCTGGGGCCTCCATTTGCTCCTGACCCCATCAGGAGGGCCTAAGGGCAAGAAAGTAGAGTAGTGACCCCGGACTAGCCTATCCTTAGGGTGTGCACTCCCTAAATGAGGACAGGTCTGAGTGTGTCACAGCCACCTTGGATGGAGGAGCCTGGAACGCCATTCAAAAATCTCCCAAGAGCCACTGTGGTTGCCAACATCTTTAATCCCACAAACCTGCTCCATTCTGAAGTTGTACTTTTAAGGTTCCTCAGGAAAGTCTGTGTACACATACCTGGTGACCAGAGCTTACATGCCAGCAGTTTACCCAGAGCACAGTGGACTCACTGCTCACCATGGAATAATCACCATTAGAATTATCTTTCATTCTGAGGTTTATCAATTTGGACAAAAATTATATTCTGGGTAACTATCCAGCTTGTGCCTTGTGTACCCCAAGGTCTAGGGTTCTTTAAGAACAGGACTCTGAACAAGAAGCTTCAACCAGGGGAGGCTCAAGAGGGGCCTCCAGAGCCCAGAGGGCTAGCTGGATCAGTAGATATTGCAGTATGATTTGAAGGTCTAGAAGCATGAAAGCACTGGTCACCAGAGGGAGAGAAGCCCAGGGAAGGCCTGGGATTACAAAATGGCTTTTACAATGTAGGACAAGAAATATCTCTCATCAGCCCCCAACTCTGTTCTTGTTGGCCTGTTGATCAGAGTGCTCCAATTGTGTCAGTAAAGCCACCTTCACATTGGACACCAAGTTAGGAAATAGGTGTTTGTTGACCTGATCTGCTTCCTGGAAACATGATCTTAAACTCCAGCCCAGATCACCACCATTCTCCAGAGTAAGGAACCAACATGGTCTTCTAATGAACTGAGCATTGACGTAGAGTTAGGTCTTTCTTTGAGCTTATTAGTATTCTCTTCCCTCCCTTTGGTTATCACATCACAGTCATTCTGGCCTCTGAGGATTACAGTCCCATGTCAGACATCCTAGGCCCTGGACTGGAGGGGGTAGAGTGGATGTTTCACCTCATACTCCATTTAGACTACAATGAGCCCAAAGAGCCTGTGACTGGCAAAGCCACATGGGCAACAGTGGTCCAACTCAGTTCAGAGCCCACATTTCCTGGATCCTAGACATGGTCTAGATTACTGACAGCTTAGAGCAGGTCCACAGAACTGTCTGGAATCCCTGGCATCAGTTGTTCTTCTTAGCTAACCTTTGAAAAGTATGATGTCATTTGGCTTCACGACGACTTTATAATGGCCAGATCATGTGCAAGTTTCCCTCTGGCAAACATCACCCCTCCAAGGGGACAATCACTTCCCTTCTTCCAAAGCTTCCCCTCCTCACCTGGCCAGGCCCCTGGATTGCATGAATAGTTTGTGAATCTCTATTTCACTTTCTCTCCCAGGTTATTCCTTTTTCAATGATGCTGAAGAGACTAAGACCGCCATCAAAGACTGTAAGTATGATACTCAAACTGCCCAGAGCTGTGTCCAAGCTATAGCTGGCCACTTGGATTTGATCCTGCTTTAAAAAGCACACGAGAAGGTTGATGAACCAAAACAAGCCAAGACTTGAAGAGTAGAGAGAAATGAGCTACAAGAGTGTAACTGTAAGGGGTGAGGGTCTGTGGGGCAATAGCTCATGTCCACGGAGTTCTTGTCCTTCCCAAGACTCCATTTCTTTGTCTATAATATCAGGATCCTTCTGGATTGTGGTTAGTTTAAGAACCAGTGGCATCTGTGCCTGGTAAAGGGCACGCCTAGTACCTGAAGTGTGGACACTATAGAACCAATGCCTGTTAGCCATAATACTACCGACTTCCCGCCATTAGGGGCCTTATGGTTACTGAATAATCTGAACCTAGTAGGTCAAATTGATAATTAGAAGATGATGGGGAGGTCTCAAGTGGCCCACGATCCCATGATTAGTCTTATTTCATTTCTGCAGATGGAGGCCGGGAAAGCAAAAGCCCATTTTGGAGTTCCCATTCTAAAGACATTTTTATTTATTCTTTGAGAGTTTCAAACATCTATGCAATATATTTTGGTCATATCTACCTCTTACTCTTCCCAACATGTTCCCCTCACAACTTCTTTTTTCTTCCTTTTTAAAAAATAATACATGACTCTAGTCAGTGCTGCCAAAACACGTGCAAGGGTGTGGTGCCATCCATTGGAGTATGGGCAGCCTTCACATGGCTATAGTCAGCCACCCTTGAAAATGACCCCTCCCAACAGCCTTTAATTACCAACAGCTGGAGCTACCTTTTTAAAAAATGATTATTGTATTAATTATTGAGTCCTGTGCAAAGACCTCGAACCAAGGGCTGAAAAAAAAAAAAAAGATAGGACACTTTCCCATGGATTCTTGCTTAGCCACCTACAAAAAGTAGGCAGGTCACAGGGAGTTTTCCAAGGCCCTTCTGAAAGATAAATCCTAAGGGACAGACAATGGGGATTAGTTATAAGTTGTTAGTATTTTTGAGCTCTGTGTTAATGCGTGTGTGGTTTGGGTGTGCATGTGTGTGTGTGTGTGCATGTGTGTGCATGCACACAGTGCAAATATTGAGATCAGAGAATAACTCCTAGAAGGTAATTTTTCCTTCCACTCTGGGCTTCAGGGTTCAAACTCAGTTCCCTAGGTTCACACCGCCAGCACTTTTACCTACTGAACCATCTTGCTGGCCCAGAAAGTTTTTTCTCTTTCCAAAATCCCAATCAACTGAGGATTTAAATTCTTAGACTTCTGATTAATTAAAGCTTTATGATTTCTGTTTGTTGGTTTATGAACATATTAGCACAAGAATAGTAACTTCAATTGTCACCCCATCCAGCCCCTAGGACCCTGGCTGCTCTTACCAGAGAGATGGAAGAACAGCTTCCAGGGGACAAAGGCAAATGATGGGCCCACTCGGTCCTTGAAAAAGAGTTAGAAGGTGTGTCATTGGGTTGTCTAAAGCAGCACACCTAGCCATAAGTGGTACTTACTTAAAATTAAATAATGTTAAAATACAAGTCCTCAGGAGCACTAGTCATGTTTTAAATGCACAGTCACAGCTAGCCAGGAGCCGCCATATTGGATTGCTGGCATTCCCCATCACAGAAAGTTCCCTTGGGCATTATCAGTGGAGAATCAGGAGGGGTAGGAGCTGAGTCTGAGAACTGGGCAAGGGAAGATTTAAGAGTAGTGGAGTTTGGGTTTCATGCTGAGCAAGCTGAGTAGTCACTGAAAGGATTGTTAAGTATGGAAATGGGAAAGATCATAACTAGATTTGAAGATCTCTTAGGCTGTTGTCTGGGTCAGAAGGGAGTCTAGCTAAGGGCCTACTATCTAGGAAGGTGATGCTGGTGGCTCAACCAGTGATGCAGAAGAAATGAAAACTTACAAAAGCTTCTAGAAGTGTGGGTGATGGGTGAAAGGCTTTGGGTAAATGTGTTTAGGACTTATAGAGATAACCCCTTCACCCATGGCTGCTGTTAAGGCTCTGATCCATCTGCCCCAACCCAAAGAGGTACAACTTCTAGACTGAGCCTAGACTTAAGGCCTCTGTTGAGACTCCTCAAGCAACAGCCCCGCAGTTCTTACTATCCCAGCCCCAGGTCTATGGCCATGACACCATGACTTTCTCCACCCTCCTGAGGCCTGGCTCTGGCTTTTCTGAAGCCTTTAGGACCGTGCTTCCCCAAGCAGAAAATCTAATGTCAAACTTGATGAATATGGAGGTAGGCATAAAGTCAACAATATGATAGCTAATATAGTAAGCCTGTTATAGGACCATATGGCCTCAGAGTCTGTGACTCAGCAATGGTTCATGGCCCCAGATATCGGGAAACTAGAGCCTGATTTTCAATGCTGATGCCAACCAGACAGCACAGCATGGCTAAGGAGGGTAAAGTAGTATACTGAAGGCTTCAGTGAAATTGCTCCTATCATTGCTTTTTAAGCATTTAAATTGTGGCAGATGTAGAGTCAGACAGAAATCTAGACATGTCAACTCCTATGTACTCCCCCATCTCCATTTGCATCTGAAGAAAACTGGGGGATAGCAACTTGAGAGGAAACACAAGCCTGAGACTGATTCCAACTTGTCCCCTCAGTGGCTCAGTGCTTATACATTCAGCTACACACATACACACACACACACACACACACACACACACACACACACACATACATGTACATACACACATGTACGACTGTTTACAGCCTTTCTGTTTATTCTCCTGCCCACTTAGTTGAGACATAAGGTCCCTAGGATGTGTCTACCTCTGAATCTAGCTTGACTATGATCCATAGCAGAGGATCATCAACTTACTTCCTACCAAGAGTCCAGCAAGCCATGGAACCCTCAAAATTGCCCAAGGAGAAGCAGTCCAGCCAGCTCTTTTCACTTTTCCTTTCTTCTCTATGTGTTCCCATCCTCCTCCAGTACAGGAATGTCAGTAGAGGCCACCCCATACCTAAGATAGAGCTTACACTCTTGGGTTCATGGCTAACAACCCCTGCTTCTGAACCCTGGAGTATCCCTGCACTTTGCTAGTGTGGGACAGACTTTTAGAATAGACTGACAGTGTCATGGGCTACAATGAGCTTGGTTTTGAAAGCCTATCCCCAGCCTCCCATCCTAGCTTCTAGAGGACACCCAACTATGATATCAATCAACAAATGTAAGCCCTTGGCTCTATTTTAAGTTTCCAGTCTCAACTAGGCCTGCCCAAGCATCACAGTCAGTAGTATGGCTATGCTTCCCCTCAGGTTACATGAACCACCCCAACTGAATAGATACAGGAGAGAGAGAGAGAGAGAGAGAGAGAGAGAGAGAGAGAGAGAGAGAGAGAGAGAGAGAGAGAGAGAGAGAGAGAGAGAGAGAGAGAGAGCACTGTTTGCAGAGAAACAGAGTTCTTTCTTGGTACCACAGCAGACCAACAGCTCATCTTGGTGAGGGGTTTAATTAAGCACCTGCCTCGGTTGACTCAGCAGTAATTATTCCATCTCCTCTGCCTCAGCCTCTACCGAATCACTAGATTAAAAAAAGAGATTTGGGAACTCCTCAACCCATGAGGGACTTTAAAGGCACCTGGACTTAGGACAATTAGAGCAGAGTGATGTGACCAGATGAGCTGTCACATCTCCTGTGATGCCTCCTGCTCTGTGCTCCCCATCACATCAAACAGCCTCCATCCCAAGCTAAAGGGGCACAGAAACAGAAGATACACTCTTCCTTGACCCTTACAGTTCAATGAGGCTTCTTATCTGCTCACGGTCATTGACTCCCCCTGGTTATTGTCATGATTCCATTTGCTTTTTCCCTAAAAGATTCAGACACAATGGAGAAGTCTAGAGGTGAGGACAGCCACCCAGCACAAAAGAGGCAGTGGCAACTGTTCAGCCCATATGAGTTAAATCCTCACCAGTGTTGGGAGGACATGATGGTATTGTGGTTGTGAGTGTTCGCTCTGTGACAAAAACTCTGGATTCAAGGCCCAACTTCACACCTGGACAAAAGTCTTAAACTCTGGGCTTCAAACTCCTCCTAAATAAAATGACAATCGTGTCATCTAGAGTTGTTTCAGGACTACAAGTGTTGTATGTGAGGCTTCCATCTAGTAAGCCCTCAGCATTTATTAAAGGCTCTGTAAAACATCAGCTTTAGTAGAGAAAAGGCAAGGTGGATTTTTAAAGGAAGAAGAAACACACTGTGAATTCAAGAAACACATGGGTGCCATTAGATCTCAGGTGGGCGGCTAGGGGCTCTAGCCCAGGAGGTGGCATCAGGAAAGGGTTCTGAAGAGGTTCTGTGTGAGTGAGAGTCAGTTGGCTAGAAGTGGTGGGTGAGAAAAGTATGGAAAACTCCTGGGGCACTGGAAAGTGACACCCATTGAAACCAACTAACCTCAGAGATGAGAGAAAGTTGGGGTGCAGGAAAAGATAAGGTTAGACGACTGTGTATGGCCTAGTATATGAAAGGCCTGCCTAATGTAATAGCCTTCATCCTGGTAGCAAAAGGGGACAACTTGGGGGGTGATATGACCCAGTGACCCAGTAGCACAGGTCACAAAACCTGGGCAAGAGTTCATATAGGACACTCTTTCCTCCCAAGATGACATGTCTATTCCTTTGTCCCATAATATACAAACTAGACTACACATCAGTGTGATTAGTGTAGCGTGGTATAATGGCTGGGAATATCACTTATTTAATACCTGCTGCCTACACGAGGTACTGAGGGAATACATAGGCAAAGATAAATCCTGCCCTCTAGTGGACACAGACTACAAACCACACAGATTGTCATGAAGGGACTCAAAGTCAATAAAGAGAGGGAAGTGATTATAATGTTCATAGTTGGAGAAGGCCACCCCTGGAAGGTGAATTTGAGTCTATACTGAATGAGGATGTGAAACCCAGACAGTGAAGGAAAGAGCATCTGGGCCAAGTGCAACTATAAAGCCCCAGATGGAATGTGCCTGCAAGGTGAGAAGAGCCTGTAGCTGAGGCAAAGTGAGCACAGAGCTGGGGAAACAGACAGAGATTTAAGGCAGTAGGGGGTAGGTCTGGTTCTGATATCCTATTAAAAATTCATATACTTTGGGACAATGCATGTGTGGGTTTCTCACATTATCAATTACAGCACAATAATATGTAATCCAATTCAATATTGAGTTAACATCTTGCTTCCTTCACAAATTCTAATAGTTTTGTTTTTCTCATGTCCCTTCTGATCTGTTCTCCATACAGTCATGAGAGGGGTCTTCCTAAAATGTGGGTTTTTGAGCTAGGGATGTAGCCCAGTTAAGTAGTTTGTGCAGCACGCATGAAGCCTTGGGGTCCATCCCCAGCGTGGCATGAATTGAAAAGGGCAGCATATGCCTGTATTCCCAGCACTTACTCAAGAGTTCAGGGTCACAGGGTCATCCAAAACACAGTGGGCTCAATGCCGCGTGAGCTATGTTAAATATATATATAGCAGTGTGGGAGAGGGGTGGGGAGACTCTCCGCTTTCAGTTTAATATAAAATCCCAAACCACCATCCAGCCTCCAAAACCATGACCCGCTACTACCTGCAACCTACATGGATGCCAACCTCTTCCTAGGTGCTCTACCATGGAAAACAGAGTGCACACTGCTCCCCCCACCTAAAACTCTCCCCCTTTTCCCGTCCCCCTCCCCCATCTCCTCCCCTCTTCCTCCTCCTCCCACTGGTTCATAATGTGACTGTCTCCCCTTGTGAGATCCTTTCTCATAAAACAGCCACTTCTTTACCTCATTCTCTATACAGTCTCATGTATCAATCACGTTTGAAACAGCAGACAATTTGTCTGGAACACCTGGGGTTCACCTGGGCACATGAGCAGGGACTCCATCTGTGTGTTTTCTCTTGTATTCCAGAAGGAGCCCTGCATGCACTTACAGCAGATCCCATCCCTCCATCTACCAACCACCCCAGAGTGTCTCCTACCACAAAGGCTGGCACTTAACTTCTGCTCTTTGGGGTGCAGTTTGAGACTCCCCCACTCCCATGGCTCCTTCTGTTTCAGATGCTGATTCCAGTTGCTTGAAAACAGGTGGCGTCAGGAGTCAAGACTGTCACAGTCGCACAAGTAAGGGCTGTTCATCTTTGGAACTGCTTAATTGGGACCACTTTCCCAGGGAGGTGGTGGAGAAATCAATAATTGCATTCATAAATGTGATCAAAACCATTATTTTCGCTTGGGTATCACATTTTAAAAACTGAAGAAATGTTCTGACTGGGTTCTATTAACTGAAGGAGAGTTTTCTGTTTCCTGGTCCACTGTGTGGTCTTCTCACTGAAGTACTTAGGGGAAGGGAATTAAAGGCAGCGTTGGGAATTAGCCAGTCCATGAGCCTTCTCCAGCATGGAGATCTGCCCTGCAAGCAATTACCCCGTGCTAGGCCTGAGTCTAGCCACTTGTCATGCATTAAACCATTAAATCCTCAAGCCCACAATATGGCCTACGTGCCTTATTACCCCCTTTGACACTGCCTTTCCAAAACCAGAAGGGACAGATTCCCGACCCAAACCCAGGCTGTCATAGCCCAGATCAGTCTTACCCATGCCTAAAGTCACAGGAGAAACACCAGATCCTTGTGATAAACAGATCTGCAAAATGGCCATGGGAACAAGATATTTTTTAAATAAATTATTTATTTTACATGCTGGCCAAAATTGCCCCCCTTTTGTCTCCTCCCAGTCTCTCTGTTCCCGACCTAATCCACTCCTCCTCCATTTCTGTTTAGGAAGGGCAGGTCTCCCATCTTACCACAAGAGTGAGCTCATGAGGAGCCATAGTGCTCTTTGGATAAGTCTCACGTCTCTGCATGGGGATTTTGTTTATAGTTTATTAGAAAACAGACATTTTCCAGCTCAGTAAGGCTCCAAACAGAGCACTCAAAATGAGCTGTCCAGCCCAACAAACAGTTCTCGCAGGTTAATCAGAAGTTACCTTCTCTCTCTCTCTCTCTCTCTCTCTCTCTCTCTCTCTCTCTCTCTCTCTCTCTCTCTCTCTCTCTCTCTCTCTCTCTCTCTCCTTCCCACCCTTTTAACATCTCTCATATTTTTAATTATTTGAGATTATAATATCATTCTCTTTCCCTTTCCTTCCTCCAAACCCTCCCATACACCCTTCCCCACCCTCCTTCATGACCCCTCTTTTTCACTAACTGTTCCAGCATGCAAATATGTAGATCCATCTATATTCCTAAATATAATCTCTCTTGTCCATGTAACCTTACTTGTATATATGTTTTCAGCACTGACCATTTGGCACTGAACAACCAATTGGCTTGCTCTCCCTGGGGAAGGCCACTTCTCCTGCTCCCAACCTTCCTCAGTTGCCTGTAGTTCTTTGTGAGGGATTGAGGCCTCATGGGCTTTTCTCAGTCCAGTTTGTATGTCCATTGGTGTCTTCCTTGTTCAACTCCTGACTGAGCAGTCATATTGGTCAGACTTTATGGGTATCACTTATGATGTTTCTAGGAGAGACAATCTTTCTTTTTTCTTTCTTTCCTTTTTTTTCTTTTTTAAAAAAACAGTTTAAAAAGATAGAAGCTAACTTTATTCTGCTTCTTTTCCAAAGGCCTCCAAAGCTCTCACCTGTGGGAATTTGTCAGAGATTTGCTTCTGTCTCCTGAAGAAAACTGTGGCATCCTGGAATGGGAAGACAGGGAGCAGGGTATTTTCCGAGTGGTTAAATCAGAAGCTCTGGCCAAGATGTGGGGACAAAGGAAGAAAAATGACAGGATGACATATGAAAAGTTGAGCAGAGCCCTGAGGTAAGTGAATAGCACCAGATACCATGAGCCTGCAAAAATGAGTTATATAAAGTAGCTGGCTGGAGAAAATTACATTGTTTTCACAACCCCCCCCACACACACACACATGAAAGCATCATGAGCTAAACCTCTTCTTAGTTTCAGGTAGGATTATGGCTTGTAAAGTGACCCACCACCCCTTTCAGTTTGAACAGCATTCCTTGGGGGGGGGGGACCCTGAACCCAAGCCACCATGCACACATGCACACAAACACATGCTGAACTGGCTGTGGTGAGGTTCGGTCTTCAAGGTGTCTGGGAAGGGTTTAAGTGTAAGTTAATAACAGGGTGTGGAAATACCAGGGTCGGTAAAGCCCTGTCACCCGAGAAGAGCGAGAAATGTTTACATGCTGTTGATTTCTTGGGGTGCAAACCTTCCCTGGATTTCTCTCTTCTCCTTGCTTTCACAGATACTACTATAAAACGGGAATTTTGGAGCGGGTTGACCGGAGGTTAGTGTACAAATTTGGAAAAAATGCACATGGGTGGCAGGAAGACAAACTATGATCAACGCCAGTGCCAAGCTCTTTGGTGGATTTCTGTTGTGTGAAACAATCAGATCAAAATAGACACTTGAAGGTCTTCTTCCTCCTCCCCCTCATCCTCTTCAAAACCTGCAAACACAATGATAAAATTTCTACACGTCTCAGATTACACTGGATTCCGTTGTTGTCTATTGGGGCGACGGTAGTCATCTTCATCCCAAGGGGGAGGAAGGGATGGTCTTTTGTGGCAACTTAGTGAGACATTACTTCCCTAATGAAGTATTTGAAGCCAAGGTACTCAGTGTTATGGGTGCTGCTTCAAAAAAAAATGGCCCCATTGCACCATTAAGGACACATGATCTTCCCATTCCAGAGTGGTCAGCTTACCTGGGATTAATTTTTAGGAGAGGCTGAGATGTAAGATGTGCTTATTTAAGGTTTGAAATTATTAGTCATATTCCATAGAAGAATGTCATAATAAAAAAGCTAAGCCACTAAACTGGGACCTAATTAGATATAGCCTAAGTTAATAAATTTCTTAACCAGATCATCATTATTGACCAGTTAGCCGCAGCCATTTGAACCACAGCCGATCCTTCTGAAATTACATACTTGTAATTAGTCACATTGGAAATTACTACTGAGATCACTGGCTCCTTTCTCCTCACTGGTGGCTAGCATCATTTCTACAGAAACCTAGTCAACAGACATGTGCATTAATTTCCAAATCACTGTTGTTTCTGTGATTCAAACTGTCAAGATGATCCAATCAGAATCCACTGATTCCCTCTGGGGCTAAGATGTTAAACCCTTATAGATCAGAAAATGTCCTAATAGCCCACAACAGCCGAACACATTATCAGTCTCTCTTCTTTTCCTACCTGATGAGTACGAAAACTCTACAACAGATTCTCTTGACAAAAATAATAATAGTAAATTGATATCAATAAACGTTCATGGGCTGAAGTCTGCACTGACATCCCCTCATCTGCCATTGGCATGCAAGGTGTTAACGACCTGTAACAAGGTGGATTGCCCATGAACCTGAACTTTTCCAGAGCTGGGACTGTCAAGTGACAAGGCACTGAATAGCTTTGCAGGCTCAAGACCTATATGTTTAGAGTTTAACCTCAAAAGCAACTTGTTTTGAAAAAAAAATGTGAATTACTGTAAAATAATCTATTTTTGGATTCATGTGTTTTCCAGGTGGATATAGTTTATAAACAATGTGAATAAAATATTTAACATGTTCATATGTCTGTGTATTATTCAATTCAGTAACCTGAAAACCTTGGAAGACTCATTTTCTAGAAGCTGGGAAGTGAGTTGTTTTTTTTAAGGCCCTCCAAAATCTAAGAGCTGTGTGAAGAATTCCTGCCCACTACCTTCAGATACTCTAAAAGTTTCTGCTATCAAATGGATAGAATAGTATGACCAAAATAGTCTTTAAAAAAAAAAAAACTATGTTATTTAGTGTGTTTAAGAGTGTCTTGCCTGCATGAATGTATGTGTACCAAGTACCCAGAGGTCAGAATGCCCTGGATCCCTGAACTAGAGTTGTGGATGGTTATGATGGCTCTTAATTGCTGAGCCATCTCTCCAGCCCCCAACAAAGTACATTATTGTCTGGTGTTGTGTTTGTTCTGTACTTTTCTTCTTTTGAGGTTGTATTTTCTTTCTTTCTGGGAACTGTCTTATTTAGAAATCAGACTTAAAAACAATCATCAAAAAAAATTTACAAATCTGAGCTCTAGTTTGTCAGTTGTTTTGGCTTTAAATTTCTGAAACTGAGCTGAAGCTGGGAAGCACCTCCTCCTGCTTCTTAAACACAAGGTGATCAGCTACTATTCATGTTTGTTTGTTCTTGGTTTGGGCTTTTGGTTTTTCCAACATTTTAAATTTTGGGCCTGTGCCCTGGAAGTTAAATAGTGGGTAAAAGGCCAGGAACAGAGACCCAAACCAACGGAAAGGAGCAATTTCCCAAAAAGGTGTCATGCTAAATGAGGGCTTACAGACCTCACAACTCACAGCAGAACCAACTAGAAAGAGTCTAGGGCCTGAGGTAGATAGAACGGGCCAATGTGAGTACCACATGGCTAAGAGATGCTGCTCTGTCAACACAAGCCAGCTCACCAGAAAACCCAGAGACCAAAATAACAAAAGTAATGCCTCCTGACAGTGCCAGGATCTGGAAGCAGGACGTCAGGGCATCTCCACAGCTATCCTGAACACATAGGCTCTAAGAGCAGAACCACCCTTGTTTTTCCAGCTCCTGGTGACTTCGGTTGCACCATGGCCCGGCGCTGCAGGGGTCTGAGCTTTCTCCCTCTGCAGAGCCCACTGCTCCTCTGCCCTTTGTGCTCACCTGGGATGTAGTGGATTTATAATGTTACATTGAAAATATTTGTCCTACCTACGAGTTTAATAAAAAGCACTGATTGGCCCAAGGCAGGGCTACCAGACTGAGAAAACTCTGGGAACAGGAAGAACAGAGCAAAATGCCACAGAGAAAGCAGCTGATGCAGAGGTCAACTATGCTGCTCTGAGAAAGGTACTGAGCTGTATGGCTGAACAGGATAAGAATCATGGGTTAGATTAAAAGCAAGAGCTAGCAAGTTAGATGCCTGGGCCCAGGTCAATCAGCATACAATTAATGTAAGTATCTGTGGGACTGTGGGACTCTGTGGGTCTGCAGGACTGAGGGTCTGCAGGTCTGGCTGGTCTGTGGATCCAAACTTTGAGGCTAGGCCTGAAAGTCTGGGCCAGAAACCTCATACTACAAATGACAGCCCAACGTGGGTGATATACACCCACATAAAGCTGGAGAAAGATTTAAAAGGTTTCTAGAGCACAGAATCAGAGCCAGAAACAACTTCTGAGTTGTGTCTCTCACATGAGCCTTGGTACAGAGACTGATATATGTGTTTGAATTAAAAATGGTGGCCTTTAGAATGCAGCTTAAGCTCCAAAATGGCTGTTTTCTGAAGTCTCACAGGAACCTAGATTTAAGCAACAGGTTGTAAATGATGTATTTAAGCATCTGTTTATACAGACAAAAAGGAAACTGAGTCGAAGATTGCTTCTTAGTAGCAGCAGCATTTTCTTGGGTGAGCTCTTGTTTGCTGGAGGCAAGCAGAGGCACATCTTTTTTTAAGAAAGCCTTCCTGATTCCACCTTAGAGGCAAAGCACTTGTCTTTTAAGAGGCCCTGCTGCCAAATACTTAAATGGAATTAATGAGCAGCAGATGGCAGTGATTTACTTGGTGATTAGATGAACCCTAAAATTTCCCAGAGTGGTAACTGTGGGTTCTATCAGTACCTCTGCTAAAAAGATAAACTCTATGAAGCTAGACTAGGAGCTGGGTGGAGCCAGTCAGCCACTATGGGACTGCACATCTGTGGGTCTGTGGATTCAAACCTTGAGGCTAGGCCCAAAAATCCAAGCCACAAGGCTAGGCCGGGAAGTCCAGGCCAGAAACCTCATACTGCACTGGGATGCCCACCTGGATTAGCAGGAGGTGCCCATCTTGCAATCCTTAACCTAATCTGCAAAGATTCTTTCTTTCTTTCTTTCTTCCTTTCTTTCTTTCTTTCTTTCTTTCTTTCTTTATTTATTTATTTATTTACTTACTTACTTGTTTGTTTGTTCGTTCGTTCGTTCGTTCATTCATTCATTCATTCATTCATTCATTCATTCATTCATTTATTTATTTATTTATTTATTTATTTATTTATTTATTTATTTATTTATTTTGACAAGTAAGGTCACAATTACAGTTTCCAGGATATGTTTGGGGGTTCCAGCATTTAACCCACCACACTCCCCAAAGTATGAAGCCTGTAAAAACAGATATCCCTATAGTACAGTTCATCCAAGGACAGATAATACAGAGGCGTTGCAGAATATTTAACTATGCAAAGATATATTGTATTTGTTGATTATGTAATGATGTGTTGCTGTTTTACCTTGCCTGCCTAAGGCATCTGATTGGTCTAATAAAAATGCAAGGGGGAAGAGTAATTTCTGGGCAGGGAGAGTAAGTAGGAGGAGGATTTTAGTCTTGAGAAAGAAAGGGAGACATCAGTAACCAGCCAGTCAGACATGGAAGAAGTAGGAAAGTAGGACATATCGAATAAAAGAAAGGTTAAAAGCTTTGAGGCAAAATATAGGTAAATAGAAACACATTAAATTAAGTTAAAAGAGCTAGTAGAACAAGCCTATGCTAAGGCTGAGCATTCATAATTAATAATAAGTCTCCATGTCTTCTTTTGGGAGCTGGTTGTCAGCCCAAAGAAAATTCCAACTACAATTGCACCAAATGTGAGACCTAAATTTCCACACAGGTTCCAAGAAAGCTGAAAAAAATGGATACAGGTCCTATAAGAGGCACTGCTGTACACCACTATCAGGCATATGCCCAAAGGATGCACATTCTTAACCCGAGCGTTAGCTCAATTATGTTCATAGCAGCATTAATTCACAATAGCCAAAACCTGGAAACAACCTAGGTGCCCCTCAACTAAAGAATGGATTTTTAAAAATTGTGGTATATTTATACAATGGAGTATTACTCAGCAGAAAAAAATAATGACATCCAAAAATTTGTGGGCAAATGGATGGATCTGAAGAGTATCATCCTGAGTGAGGTAACACAGAACCAGAAAGATAGACTTGGTATGTGCTCACTCATAAGAGGACTTTACACATAAGGCAAAGGATAACCAGGCTATAATCCACAAACTCAGTGCAACTAGGTAACAGGAGGTACTTAAGAGAGACATCCATGGATCCTCTTGGGAAGGAAAAATAGAGATCTCCTGAGTAAATTTGGATCATATTGGGGAGAACGCAAGGGGAGGTGGGAAGAAATTATGAGAAAATATGATGGTCGAGTGGGGAGAGCAACAGAGAGGGAGAACATAGAAATAGATATCTTGATAGAGGAGGCCACTGGGGGTTAGAGAAAAAACTGGTGCTAGGGAAACATCCAAGAACCCACAAGATGTTCCCAGCTAGGATTCCAGGCAATAGTGGAGAGGGTGCCTAAATAGGACTTCCCCTATAATCAAATGAATGACCACCCTAACTGTTATTATAGATCCATCATCCAACAACTGATGAAGGCAAGAGCAGAGATCTATAGCTAAGCACCAGGTCAAGCTCACAGTCTAGCTGGAGAGGGAGGAGAGAGTATATGAGCAAAGGGATCAAGAGGAGACCCACAGAGTGGGCTGACCCGAGCTATTGGGAGCTCACTGACTCTGAAATGACAGCTGAGGAGACTTCATGGAAAGGAACTGAACCCTCCAAATATAGATGACAGTCAGACAGTGTGGGCAGTTTGTGGAGTCGCTTGAAGTTTGACCAGAGTGTATTCCTGGTGCATGAACTGGCTTCTTGGGTCCCATTCTCTACAGGGGAGCACCTACTCAGCCTTAATACTGGGGAGATGGACTTGGACCTACATCAACTGGATATGCCAGACAGAACTGACTTACCTTGGGAGTCCTTGCCCTCCCTGGGGAATGGACGAGGGGATGGGGTGGGGGAGGCTGAAGGAAGACAGAGAGGAGTGGAGGGAGAGGGTGCAGTGGTGGGTATGGGAAAATATATATATGGGTTATTTCCAGTTTTTACTTATCATATATATATATACATGTATGGGAATTTATGTCATTTAGTGTCTCTGTGATAAGTGTCTAAGAGTACAATTTCTAGAACATCTGATAGTTGAACGTTTACTTTTTCAAGAAGCTAGTAAACTTCTTTTCTGTAAGACAATACCTGCTGTAGTTTTACTAGCAATTGTATGAGTGATGTGTTTTTCACAGGCATATTATTTGTTAGGATACCACCCATGAGTGGTGTATTTTTATCTACATCATAACCAGCATTTGTCATTTTTATTGCTTCTTCATTTCAGTTATCCACATGGACATGTAAAGTGTGGCCATCTCATTGAGATTTGAATTTGTATTTGCTTGACAGCTAGTAATGCTGGACACCTTTTTATGTGTTTTATTTATCTTATGTATACCTTCATCAACAAAATGTCTACCCATGTCCTTTGCTTATTAAAAAAAAAAAAAAAAAAAAAAAGAGGTGCTGCTGTGCAACAGAGCACTAGAACAGCCAGCATGCTAAGTAAAAACAAGAAGCTAGGTAAAAACGCCTACCATTGTGCAGGCACCAGCTTCCTGGAGCTGGGATGCTTAGTTAAACACAGTTCTCAGCTAGGCCTGGAGACTTAAGGCTCTGCTCTCATGGACTTGAGGAAGAGGATGAGCCAACCCCCAGAGCACAGTATAAGGAGGCCCTAGATGCTGCTTAACAGTTTAAGGTTTAGCTCATGAGGTCAGAGAATGCTACAGTTGTATAGTAAAACAGGTCCATATCAAAAAAAAAAAAAATCTTTAAACAGGTTACAGTGTGCATAGGTGCTTAAGAAAAAAGGGTATAAACAGTCATAGAAAAATAGTTTAAAAATGATTAAGTATTTAAAGAAAGAGTAAGGTAACATAAAAAAATAAGTTATGTAAACATGAGAAATATGCAGGGAGTCTGGATCTGGTTGACTTTGAATTTTTTGAATGTTGATGAGTGAATGACAGCTGCTGAGAGACATGGGGTTGTAAAGGAATTTCTGAATTAAATCAGACTAGATATTTTATGGATGTCTTAACTTTAAAATGAAATTTAGAAAATGTATTGCATTGGAGGAGAGGTTATTCTTTTGTTTCCACAGAAAATGAAAGACCATAAATTCCTTCAAAATTAATAGAGAGCATATTTGATTGGGGGAGGACACCTGAAAATCTTGGCTACAAACATAAATAAATAAACCTGGAAAAATTGCAAGGCAGGTGATATACATGCTGATCCTTTGACATGGGAACAGCTCTGAGACTGGATGAAACAAGATAAATATTGTTGGTTACAGATTCCTTATGATTTATTAATACATGCCATTCTTTCATATGGCATGGATACAGGTGTGGTTATATAGTCCAAACAAATTTATAAAATTTACAGATGTCTTTTACTACCTCAAACATAAAACAAAAAAGTCATCTTTGGCTAGCTTGTGTATAATGCACAGTCCATCCTGTGTTAACGCAAATATGTATGGTACCTTTGTGCTTTCAGAGCAAGGGAACTAGACACCATTGAAAATGGGTGGCCAGGTGATCCAACATTTTGGAGTGCCTCAGTTACAATCTCCTTAGACTTCTGCATTCAGAATAACCTCAAGGCTTCTAGCTGAGGTGGTCCAGCCTCACAGACTATTCTAGCTAGTATTTCAGATAAGCCTTGAATCTTTCCATTACACAGGGACTGGACAACAAAAGTTATAGCTAGTTTTCTTATAACTTGACCATTATCTCAATATTCTTAAGGTCCCCCAGGAATGCCATCAACCCCAGACAGCAGGAAGCAATCTAGAGAACACAACACCCACATTCCCAGGAGATGGGATGGGTAGTTTTGAGTCATTTGGTGGGTTATGAATGTCTGTCATCATTTAGTGGGGATATAGGAACATTGGATAAAAAGACAACTATTCATATAAAATATTTTACATTGGTTTGGATTTTTGTATAGTGATACAAATTTAAGGTTATTTTTGTTATACTGTATATGTTTTGACTCTTGTTTAAGGAATTATACTTACACAACTCATTTTAAAATGTAATATAAAGTTCTAGTCCTCGAAAGATATTATTACAAACTGTTTAGGATAATTTTAAAATGCAAGTTAATAGTCATCTACACCAATCAAAATTTTAGTCATGTTAGATATGTTTTCAATGTTAAAGAGATATATTTTAGATAGATAGGTGATCTTCAAATGCTACAGAGACCTACAAAATACTATTTAAGATGTTTAATAAGGTTTTTTATGTTAGTTAGACACATCTGCTTCTGACAGCACCAATCTACTTCATAAAAGAGCATCAAAGAGCCTCTAGATGGGAGTTTGATTCAAATGCATCAAAGCTAACTACTTGGCAAGAAACTTTCCTTGCCTCTACTGTTGACAGCATACTGTACAAACTGAACAGCTGGACACAAAGTAAAAGTAATGAAATTTTCCAAGACAAGATGGGACAGTCCTTAAAAATTCCTGCTTCATAGAAAAGTCTATCAGATATTGTAGGCATGTATGTTGAAGGTAGATGCCCTAATGGTGCAGAGGAACCTTGGCAGCCAGCTGCTTCTGTCATTTCTATAGTTTTGGAAGCTGCATGCTCTGCACTGCCTGTCTACTCAGGTAATAATATTATATCCTTTCTGGGTCTCTGATGGAGTTGAATATGAGATAATTATAATTATACTTTTCTTTGTTACCAAATTCAGAAAAGAAAGGTGTAAAAAAAGAAAGGTGTAAAGTTTATAAGGTTGAGAAACATAAATGCTTAAATTGTTTATCATAGAAAATGTTTTGAAGTCTAAAAAGATAATTTGTGGTTGGTCATATAAGTTAGGATAGAAAATAAATTAGGTAGACAGTTTAGGACTCACCAAGATAGGATTGATAATGGAGTATTTTCTCTGCATTTGCCAGATGCAAAGGAACTGAATATTGCAAATGTAATTCTTACTTGATAATTCTTTTTTATTGTATATAGTCTTTCAATGTTGAAGCTAAAATCTGTCTTTTTATTTAGACAAAAGGGAGGAAATGTTGTGGAATATTTAACTATGCAAAAATGTGTTTCATTAATTTATGTTGCAAAATATTTGTTTAAACATGTAAAGATGTGTTACATTTGTTTAATTATATAAAGATGTGTTACTGTTTACCTTGCTTGCCTAGTTGTTATAATAAAAAGCTAGATGGCCAATAGGAAGGGAGGAAATATAGATGGAACTTCCAGGAAGGGAAAATAAGTAGAAGGAGGCTTGAGGAAGAAAATAAAAAAGGAGATGACAGGAAGACACCAGAGGCCAGACAGACATGGAAGAAGCATACAGAATGAAAGGCAAAAAACAAAACATAGGTGAATATAAACAGGTTAGATTAAGTTAGAAGAGCTAATAGGACAAGCTAAGGCTGAGCATTCACTATTAATTATATGTTTCTGTGTCTTTGTTTAGAAGCATGTTGGTGGCTCAAAGAAAATTCCAATTACACAAGGAATTTATCATTTAGAGCACTACTCTAAGCAAACAATACTAAAGAGAAATTCAAAAAAAAATCAAAATAATAGACTATGTTGAATTTATACTTTCACTAAAAAGGATCTTCAATACAACTTTCCACAGTAAACTGTCAGGATGCTGTTATGTGATGCCTTAAATTCACTTAAAATTCAAAGTATAACTTTTTAAACTTGTTATATAAATCTTGCACATCTTTCAAAGCTCAGAGAAGATTTTTCACCTTCCCCTTATCCCTCAATTTAAAGTAGAATTTGGTCTTTTGCCCTTTGATCAATTCATAAACTAAGAAGTCAAAAAACAGCCAAACCAGCTTATGGCAAAAAGTAATTAAAACTCATTTCCAGACCAGCTCAATGGCTCAGTGGGTAAATACACATGCCACAAGCCTGAAAATCTGATTTCTTTGGCTGGGTCTCATGTACTAGAAAAAGGACCAACTCCCAAAAACTTTCCTTTGACCTTCACATGTGCATTACAGCATGCACACACACACACACACACACACACACACACACACACACACACACACACACACACACACACACACATACACACGCGCGCGCGCAGTGGCCATGACAAGACCATGTGTCCAGGCACTGATATCTACACTGCCTCTCACTCACATCCTCCGTAGGCATTTAACTCTGTAAATCTAAGACGCAGCCTTAGTACTCCTTAAGTGGAACATAATTTGACAGGAAATATGACCTAATGAGAGAAGTAAACCTCATCAGTGTCTCTGTCACTGAAAGTCACAAGAGGTCTCCAGAGAAAAACTGAAGATGCTCCTAAGTGTCAGATGTCAAAAACATGATATAGTACGTGGTTGGACCTAAACTTTCTAACTATACATGTATAATCCACATACAAAATAACCTCTTTCCTATTGGTTCATCTTATAGACAGGACTCAGCATCAGGTATAAACAGGTATCCTCACTTTCTGTGTCTTAGATAGACTAGTTTTGAATATGCTCAGATAGAGGAGAAATTCAGGGTAAAGAAACTGGTGGAGAAAGAGACAGGGTTCCTATCTCTCAGCCAGGGGCCCCAGAGTTCTCCAACGCTACAGGCAGTAGTGACTTAACCAATGTGGGCACTAGAAACCAAAGCCACATCCTCTGGGAGAGTTTTACATGATGTTTTTAACCCCTGAGCAACCGCTCCAGCCCACAAGGGCTTATTTTTAAAACTCCCAGAAAGTAAGGTAATGGGTAGGAGATATAAGACTTTCAAAGTCAGGACATTGACTATTTTTTTTTTCAATGTGATAGAAAGTCATTCAAAGACAAACAGCACAGAGTCCTCTGACCACTGGAACTTCCACTGTTAAGGCAGACACTGCTTGTATTATCTAGTGGTACATTCCACATTATACAGAATTGAAAAAAATCAAACACCATTATGGTAATTTGAATATAACCGATCCCCATAATCTCATAAGAAGTGACATTATTAAGAGGTATGGCTTTGTTGGAGTGGGTATGACCTTTTTGGAGGAAGTGTGTCACTGTCGGGGCGGGCGTTGAGGTTTCCTATGCTCGGGACACTGCCCAGTCTCTCAGTTCACTTCCTTTTGTCTGCAAGATGTAGGACTCTCAGCTCCAACACTACGTCTGCCTACACATTGCCATGCTCCCTGTCATAATGGACTGAACTTCTGAAACTGTAAGCTACCCCAATTAAATGTTTTCTTTATAAGAGTTTCCATGGGCATGGTGTCCCCAGCAATAAAAACACTAAGAGGTTGCTACCAGGGTTGGGGTGTTGCTGTGTAGACCTAGCCATGTGTTTGGAGGAGTTTAGACTTTTACTTTGGATTAGGAAAGCAGCTTTAAGCACTGCTTAATGGGCCATTCTAGAAGGCGGATGGAAGACAGTGGTGCCAAGAATTATTTGAACTATGAGGGGCTCACTCAAGAGGTTTTGTTAGGATTCTCTCCTAACTCCTAAAACCGCAGCTGGCCAGTGGCAATTACCCCACTCAGAGTTCTGACATCAAGCTCCATATGTAAGGATTCCCTCCTTTGACCTCCCTCTTCTTCTTCCCTCTCCCACCCTGCCAGGTCTCTGGTCTCTGCCCCATGTTAAAATAAGGTTTCTGGCCCTGGGCTGCCAGAGGTCCTGACCCACAGACCTGCCGTGCCAGACTCCTTAACTGCCCACAGCTGCTTAGCCCCCCCCCCCCAAATGATTCAGATACTTATGTTAAGTTCATACTGTTTGGCCTATGGCTCAGGCACATTGCTAGCTAGCTCCTTCATCTTAATTCAACCCATTCGCATTAATCTGTCTGCCACGTGGCCCATGCTCACCTGTGTTCCTTACATGTTTTTACTTTTGCGGCTGGCTTGATCTGTCCTTGACTCTGCCCTTCCTTTCCTAACTATTCTGATTCCTTACCTACTTTTTCTATGATGCCTGTCATGGGCCAAAAGAGCTCCTTTATTTAAAGATTGATATTCACAGCATATAGAAAGATATTCCCACATCATCTCCCCCTTTATGTCTAGTCAAAAAGGAAGGTTTCAATTTTAACATGGCAAAATTACATATGACAAAATAGCTATCAAGCAAGAATTACAGTTACAGCATCTAGTCTATTTGTATTTAACAAAAAAGACCTTATCCTTGTGAATCTAAAGTTTAATATCCAATATACCTTAAAATAACCAAGAAAAACTATACCTATAACTATCTCATCTTCAACTACATCGAAGACCACAGAAGGATATATTTACCCAAGTAAACCGACCAACAAGATATCACCCATGTATTGATAAATTATAGATTGTGGGAATTTGTTATGTATTTGTTCTATTGGCTTTTATACAAAATACTGGCACAGAGTAGGGCTATTCAGCATTCCTTGAAGGAGGAACCTCCACTGGAATCTCTTTATAGGCTGAGAATTATTATAAGTGGGCACTGTAAAAGCGAATTTTTCTTTGTCTTGTTCTTGTAAAGGTATTATAAAGAAACAGTCTTTTAAATAAATAACTACAATAGGCCATTCTTTAGGTAACAAAGAAGGTAAAGGAATCCCAGACTGTAGAGAGCCCATTGACTGTATTACCTTGTTTATCACCCTTAGGCCTGTTACCATTCACCACTTTCCAGATTTCTTTTTAGTAACAAATACAGGAGAATTCCAAGGGCTGGTTGATTTTTCTATATGCTGAGCATTGAACTGCTCCTGTACCAGCTGCTCTAAGGCCCGCAATTTATCTTTTATTAGAGGTCATTGATGAACCCATATAGGATTCTCTGTTAGCCATTTTAGAGGTAGTGCTATTTTGCCTTGTTTCTCTATAATCTGAATGTTTCTCATAATACCTTCTAATGTTTTTTTCCAGAACCATGTGCTAGTTTTGGGCTTATTTCTGTGTTTGAAGGAATATTAATCTGTGTGTTCCACTGTTGTAGTAAATCTCTTTCCCATAAATTTATAGTAATGTCAGCCACATATGGCTTCAATATTCCTCTCTGTCCTTCTGGTCCTATACACTCAAGCCATCTTACAGTCTGTTTTACCTGGGATATTGACCCAATACCCCAAAAATGAACATTTACCTCCTGAAGGGGGCAACTTGGATGCCATGACACTAGTGAAATTATTGATACATCTGCGCCTGTGTCCAATAAGCCTTCAATAATATTATTTATTTGTACTTTTAATTTTGGTCTTTGTTCATCGAAGCTTGCCAAAATATTTGCTTTATAATTTTTCCTGAATTTTTTTTTCTGTAGATTTTCTATCATTCCAAGTAGTATTTAAAAATAGTATTTAAAAATAGGTTTTAATCTTTTTAATTGTTCTAGGAAGGTGTTTTCTCCACAATGGCAGGGTAAGACTGGATTGGATTTGATATGGGGGCTTTTGAAAGCCCCCTTGGGGCATTTCCCAAGGGCAGAAAGTTACCTTGTCTGTCCCTTGTTGATCTGCATTCATTAGTCCAATGTCTTCCTTTTCTACACCTTCTGGATACTCCAGAAGGGTGGAGTATTCTCTTGGGATTATTCCTATCAAAAGCATTGTTTCTGGGAAAGCCTTCTTTACAATATCTTTTTATTTGACCTTGCCTTCCACAATTATAACATTTAACATTTTTATTTTTTTCTTACATCTCTTGAAATAAGCTCTCCTACCCAGTTATCATCACTGTCATAAGACTCTAGATTGTCTCACAAATCCAATCCTCCAAAGGTGTTGACCTTGCTTTAAAGGTCTAAGTATTTTTTCTACATTGTGCTTTAGCATTCTCAAAAGCCAGTGATTCAACTATTATTCACCTGGCTTCTGAGTCCAGTACCATTCTGTTTACTGCTGCAGTTAATCTGTGCAAAAAGTCTGTAAACGTTTCTTTGGGGCTTTGATTTACTTTAGTGAATGATTCAGTTTTTTTTTCCTATTTCTTCAATCCAGTCCCAGGCATTTAAAGCTGCCATGTGACATAAATCCAGAGTATGTTCATTGTATAAAAACTGCCTTTTAATATCAGCATAATCTCCCTCCCTAAGAAGTTGGTCTTGAGAGACGTCTATGCCTCTGACCCTGCTTCTTTATTCTATTGTTTTAGCCTCCTCCTTCTACCATGATTTCCATTGTATAAGCGGTTCTGCCTCTAGCACAGCTGCAACCATATCTAACCAATCTTTGGGAGGTCCCTGGTTACAGCGTGACCAGGAGTTCAACATTTGTTTTACAAATGGTGAATTTTACAATTGCTTCTTTTACTCTCTGTAATTCTAACATTTGTACTGGAGCCCAGCTAGCTTCTGTATCATCTCTATCATTCATCATCTTTTTAAAGGTTACTGGGTATATTAATATTGCCTGTTTTTGTCTAATTTTAGAATATCTTGCTGAAATTGATTCTTCATATTCCTGTTTGACTTTGAGCATCTTTGTGTTCTCTTTCGACAGCTTTTTAAAGACCTTTTTCTTTGGATTTATATTGATCAACTTTTTAAGTGATAACATAGAAATCAAATAAAAATATTCATAGTAAACAGTATGATAAATGTTATGATAGTTCCATCTACCTTATTTATGTTTTCCTTCACTGGTTTTAATACCAAATCATCAATAAGAGGTTACAGTATGACCAAGCACCCTCCATTGCTTTAAACAAATTCCCTCTTTATTTAAAAAAAAATGATTTACTCACTGATTGTTGTCTGTTGATGATTCAATTGATTGTGAAGTGGGGCAGCTACCTAGTGTGATAGCAACCCAAGGAGGGGTCCAAAAGGAAAAGGAAGCAACCCACCAGGAGAAAGAGGCCACTGTCTGACTTACTCAGATGAAAGTGAAATGGAAACACGAGTGGCCATTCTGCCTAAGGCTGGAGGCTAACTCAGAACAGAAAGCCTAGCCCACCAATAATTACTCCTCCAGCCACATGTTGTTCTGGATGGCAAGTGAGGTTTTTTTGGGTAGGGAGGGGAAGAATTCTTGCCCCAAAGTTGGACGCCAATTGTTATAATAAGGTTTCTGGCCCCAGGTTGCCAGAGGTTCTGACCCACGGACCTGCTGTGCCAGACCCCTTAGCTGCCCGCAGTTGCTTAGGCCCCCAAAAATGATTCAGACACTTAATATTAAGTTCATGCTGTTTGGCTTATGGCTCAGGCACATTGCTAGCTAGCTCTTACATCTTAAATCAACCCATTTGTATTAATCTATCCTGCGACATGGCCAATGGCTCACCTGTGTTCCTTACATGCTTCCTCTTTTGCAGCTGGATCAATCTGATCTGACTCTGCCCTTCCTTTCCTATTCTGATTCCCCACCTACTTTTTCTATGGTGCCTGTCATGGGCCAAAAGAGCTCATTTATTTAAAGATTGATATTCACAGCATACAGAAAGACATTGCCACATCAGCATCCCTTCCCTCCCTCCCCCCCTTCCTCTCTCTTCTTCTATCTCTTCTTCCTCTCTCCATAATAAAGTCTCTCTCCATGTGGGTCCAGTCTAAGTGTCTCTCATGGAGCCACCTTCCACACACTGAATGGGGCAAGGGAGATGGACATCCATCGCTATCCATTGGCCATAAGGTATATGTGTTATCATAACATAACAAATTTCAAGAGAATTTTAGTATGTTGCGTAGAGATCATTCTTGTGATGTTTTGGTGGAGGTTGTAGTAGATTTATGATGTTACATTGTAAATAATTGTCCCACCTTTGAGTTTAATAAAAAGGCTGACTGGTTAAAGGCAGACAGGAAGTGTGGACAGGGCTACCAGACTAAGAAAACTCTGGGAACAGGAAAAACAGAACAGAAATGCCACAGAGACTCTAGACTTGGCAGACAAGCCAGAAGATTCAGAGGATAACTATACTGCTCTGAGAAAAGGTACCGAGCCCCGTGGCTGAACAGGATAAGAATCATGGGTTAGTTTAAGGGTAAAGAGTTAGCAAGTTATATGCCTGGGCCTTAGGCTGATCAGCCTAAAATTAATGTAAGCATCTGTGTGTCTCTGTGGGTCTACAGGCCTAAACCTTAAGGATAGGCCCTAAAGTCCGAGCCAGAAACCTCTTACTACAAATGGCAGCCCAACGTTGGTAAAATATGCCCACATAAAGCCATAGAAAGCTTTAAAATTGTCTAGAGCACAGAAATGAAGCCAAAAGCAGCTTTCGAGTTGTGTCTCTCACATGAGCCATGGTGCAGAGATGCCCTGGTGAGTCGTGTAGGCTTGGGCTACAATGGCAGGCTTTTGGAGTGCAGCTTAAGGTGTAAAACGGCTGGTTCCTGTGAAGTCTCACAGGACTCTCAATATAAGCAAAAAGTTGTACATGATGTATTTAAGGTTTCTGTTCATAAGGACAAAAAGGGAACAGAGTCAAAGATGTCTTCCTAGTGGCAGTGTTTTCTTGGATCAGCTGTTTGCTGGAGGCAAACTGAGGCTTGACTTTTTTAAGAGAAGCTCCTGATTCAGCCTTAGAGGCAAAACACTTGTGAGTCTTTTAAGAAACCCTGCTGCCTAATACCTAAATGGAGTTAATGATGGCAAAGCTTTACTTGGTGATTATATAGACCCTAAAATTCCCCAGAGTACCTGGGCTAAAAAGCTAAATTCTATGAAATTAGACTAGGAGCTGGATGGAACCATCACCCATCCTACCAACCTTGAATCCTGGCAGATTAAAGGTGTGTTCAGAAACAGAAACAAATAGAAGAATCTGGGTGGAGTCAATCACCCTAGCCAAGCAAAGGTGTGGTCAGAGACAGAAAAGGTTGAGAAATAAATATACAGTAAAGACAGTTTTTTTAAAAAAGTCTAAATGGTTTAGAGTGTGTTGAAAATATATATACATAGGCTTAGAGGGAGAAAAGAAAAAAAGTAGAGAAAGTCCTTAAAAATATGAAATAAAGTAAAAAAAAAAAAAGCAACGTAAAGATGGAAAATACAAAGAATGACTGGATACTGTATGTTATTGTCTTATCTTTAAGCTTCTTGACTGAAAATCAAGTAGTAAAAGCTGCTAAAAGGCAGTTGATATAAATGCTGTTGGATTAATTCAACCTATATATTTTGCAAATGAGGTGACTTTAAAATTGAAATCCAAAGATATGCTACTTTAGAGATGTTTTCTTTTTATTTCCACAGAAAATGAGAGGCTGTGGATTTATTCCTGGATAAAGAACATAAAGTTTGATAGAGGAAGACACCCTGAAAAATCTCCAATGGAAATGGATGGCCCAGATGATTCAGCAGTTCAAAGCACCTCTGTTGAAGTTTCCCAAGCTCTGTATCCAGAACAATTTCAAGGAGACTGGATGAGATGACCCAGCCTTAGACTCCTATGGGATTGCCAATGCCCCCATTCAGCAGGAAGTAGCCTAGAGAATGATTATATAAAGGAAATTAGATTTGGGGTTCTTGTTTTAAAAAGAGAAAAGGGGATATGTAGTGAATTTATGATGTTACATTGTAAGTAATTGTCCCGCCTATGAGTTTAATAAAAAGGCTGATTGGCTAAAGGCAGACAGGAAGTGTGGACAGGGCTACCAGACTAAGAAAACTCTGGGAACAGGAAAAACAGAGCAGAAATGCCATAGAGACTAGAGAGTTGCCAGACAAGCCAGAAGAGCAGAGGACAACTATGCTGCTCTGAGAAAAGGTACCGAGCCCCATGGCTGAACAGGATAAGAGTCATGGGTTAGATTAAGGGCAAAGAGTTAGCAAGTAATATGTCTGGGCCTTAGGCTGATCAGCCTAAAATTAATGTAAGCATCTGTGTGTCTCTGTGGGACTGCAGGTCTGCGGGTCTAAACCTGGAGGCTAGGCCCAAAAGTCCGGGCTGGAAACCTACTACAGAAGGTGGTTGCTTTTTGCCCTTGTCCAAAGAGTCTGCCTGAGGCTAAAGTGAAGAGCTTTAGATTAATTTCACTGGTAGAGGAAATCTCAAAACAGCATAGTACAGATTTTGTCATGTGGTTACCAGTGTTCATTCTTTTAAAGATCTATAATGAAAAGGAATAAACTGAACACAAAATGTATATTTTTAGGAGAGAAAGAGCACCAGGAAGTGGAATGGAACTAAATCCTGTGTTCAAGGAGATAAACAGATTAAGAAATGGAATAAAGGGAGCAGTGGCCTCAGAGCAAGATCCCACCCAGCTAAGTTTCCAACCTGTGGAAACTAAAGTAAAGCTTAAACCCAGATGTGGTGGGGGCATACTTTTAATCCCAACACTGGGAAGTCAGAGGCTGGCTGATCTCTGAGTTTGAGGCTAGCCTGGTCTACAAGGATAGTAAGGACAGCCAAGCTTGGGTAGTGAAGAAAAGCTGGTGGAGATATAATTGAACAAGGGGGCCAAGTTCCAGCCCCAGTAAGCAGCTTTGGCCATGTGGTTCTGGCTTTAGAGTTAAGGATAAAAGAAACAGGTTATGGAATTTTCCTCTGAGCCTGAAGAAAGCCATTGAGGCCAGGCCTGTGTCCCGGTGTCTGAATGGAGGCCTAGTAGAGGCCGTTACATGAAGCTGTGAAGTTGAAGCCAGGACTGACTTGGAGATCCCAATCTTCGGATACCTGCTGAGAATAGCTGCTAACAGGGAGTTGAACCAGCCCAAGAGAGAGGAGTATGTTACAGTCAACAAAGCTGAGAGTTGGAGATCTGAAGAGCATGTCCACATCAGACATGAAGATGCAGAGTTTAGTTTGCTCAGCTGGTTTTCAGTCTTGCTTTGGTCCAGCATTTCCTCACTGTGCACCCTTCCCTATATTTTGGAATGGTGATGTATATCCTGTGCCATTATATGTTGGAAATGTGGAAGTGTGTGATCTGTTTTTATTTTTATTTTAATTTTACAAAAAAATGTAAATTGCAGTTAAGAGATTATATAAATCTCTGAAAAGCCTTTGAACTCTGGACTTGTAAACACTGTTGAGACTGTTATAGACTATGTGGATTTTTGAAATTGAACTAAATGCATTTTGCACTATGATATTGTTACAGCTTATGGGGGTCATGGAGTGGAATGTAATTGAATGTAATTGGCTCTCATAAGCACAAAAGGATTGATGCTATTAGGATGTATGGCTTTGTTGGAAAGTGTATGCTCAGGATACTGCGCATTGCCTGCAAGATGTAGCATTCTCAGGACTATGTGTGCCTGTACGCTGTCAGATCCCCACCTTGATGACAATGGATTGAACCTCTGAAACTATAAGCAAGCCATTCCAATTAAATGTTTTCTTTATAAGAGGTGCGGGGTCATGGTGTCTCTACATAGCAATAAAAACCCTAAGACACATGTAGATCACTTTATTGTAAAATGTAAGCAAGTACAAATTGGCCTATGTAAAATCACTATGTATTAGCACAAACATCATTTCAACTGAAAAAAAAAAAAGAATCTGATCAGGAGTAAACAGGAATAAATATTAAGTTTCAACAGTGCTCAAGTTATTTTTGGGAGACACTGAAATATGGTTTTGCTTATAAGAACCTTAGAAAAATAAAACAAATTCTGAGTGGGCCATTTTTATCTTCTTCATATGTGTGTGGGTGAGAGACAGTGAGTGTGAGAGAGAGAAAGAGATGTGTATATATCAGGCCATGAGGTAACATGAGAAAACACCAATCGCACCAAGATTTTTATCTTATCTAATCAAATCATGTTTCTGGCTAGAAAACCTTTCTTGTAATCATTTTAAATGTAGTCATTTTAAATGAATAATCCAAACAGAAGTCCTATGTAGATCCATGTTTCTGTTAAATTATGCTAAGCCCTAACCTTTAATTTTCCCCTTGGGAAAGAGCATCAAAAACACTGCTATTATTCACTTCAGAAGCCCCGATTATCACTTTAAAGACATCAGCTTGAGCTTGTGCTTCAGCAGGGGAGAGCTCAGCCAGCCAGCGGTGACTACAGGGGAGCCCGGGCTCTGCTTCAGGAGAGATCTTGATGGAGGGCAAGGCTGAGCACCTGGGCCTCACAGGTTAGCTTTCTCCTTTGCAGCCAAGTGTGAGCCGGCCTGCATGTAGGTGTGAATCGCATTCTGTGTGAAGGAAGAAAAAAAATAGCATGTTAGCTGACTCACAGGCACCAGGGATTTCTTTAATGATAACTCAGAAATTCATTCACCGCGTATTGTGTGGAGCAAAAATGAAGCATATGCGCTATGCAGACCAGTTGTTTATATCTCCAAGAAAATGCCTAATGGCTGATGAACTGGCATAATAATGCCAGTGGAAACCCAACTGTCTCTGACGCAGCCCAGCACACGCTCCTTTGTTGGTTACACCACCCACTCTTGGGCTCACCTTAGGCTTCTCGGCATTGAATTTGTCCAGAAGAGCCTGGATTCGGGCCCCATAGTCAGGGTGGACGTCAGTGAAATTCTTGACCTGGAGCCAAAGAAAGACACATATATGCAACCCCTCGCCCATACATAAGGACTCCTGACCCCCAGGGTCTGTTCGACTGTGCTTACTCAGGAGGTGAGGGAGGAACATCAACAGGAAGTTGAGTCATTCTACAGGTTCTGGAGGAAGACTTGTGTGGGCAGGACAGTGTTAGTTCTTCAGTCTATGGGCCAAGCTGCCATGGCCAAGTCAACTTCACCTACCAAGCTTCAATGCCCCCTATCTAAATGAGCAAGATAAGTACACTTATGTGGTACCACAGAAACACGTTTGGTCTTTATTCTATGTTCCTGGCACATGGATCCTGAAGCCCTTGGAATTTACTGTCTTTAGTGTGCCATCTGACAAGCTTCAGGACACAGCAGAGGATTCCAATCCCACCCCTGAGCATCCAGAGAGCACAGAGGACCTGCAGGTGGTGTCCAGTTAGCTCATAGCTGATGACCTCATCAGCCATGCCTACGCCTTGTGGAGCCTCTGTTGGGTGAATGCATGAGGTCTTGGGAGGGTGATGCAGCGTAGAGGCATGGAAACTGCCAGCCCTTCCCACACATTAGCTTACGTATCTCTTGGACATAACGAGTACTGAGGTATCCTTTATGGTGAACAGGTAATCCTAGATAAGATGTTTTCCTGAGTTCTGTGAGCCAACCTATCCAGTTATCAGACTTGGCAGATGATCCTGGGAACCCTGAGACAATAGTCAGAACTTATAGATAGGCCAGGTCTCTCAATGGCATCTAAAGTAGAAGGGGGCTTACAGGGCTAATCCCCTAAATCTGTGGTGATGACACTAATTCCAGAGACTCCTCTCACAACTGAATTGAGCTGTAGGACAATTAAACACCACCAGAAAATTCTAGAACTGCTTTTTGTTGAGGGAGAAATCATACGACCAACCTCCTAGGCTATCGTGGGGAAAACACACCTGAATAACTTGTAGCTGCCATCTGCAAACAGCTGACCTCACATTGGGTATTTCACAAGTTCATGATCTGTACCAAGGAACAGACTTGGCACTGCCTCATTTTAGAATGAGACACAACCCTGGCACCTGCCAGGAAACTCTATAAAGAAATACCCAAACAGTAGTTAACCCCAAGAAACAGTGAAAGGAGGGAGGGCTCCCGGAATGAAGGGAAGGCCTTAGATATTCAGTGCATGTGACAGGTGACTGCCAAGGATGCAAGGCTAATTCTGCCCACTCCGAGGCTGCACTACTTAGTCTCAACAGGACCAAGAGAGAAAACCTGCCCTGCCTATCCCCCAGAGCAACCAGCAGGTTCTTTGCTGGTTCTTGATCTGGGTTCCAGAACATTCCAGCTACTGGTCCTATAATCACAGAAAAGTTGCAACTAACATGAGAAACTCTATGTTTATAATATATATTGTGGTATACAGAGCCAAGCCACAAAGGTCAGTGAGTGGTGACCCACATCTTTAATCTTAGCTTTAGGAATATTGGAAGAATAAATTAAGAGAGCTGGAGTCACAGACTCCTGACACTGAGCCTTGACACAGGTTTCAAACCCCAAAACTGACAATACTCTAATCCCCTGAAAATCTTAAGGGACACTAAAGCATAAAGAGCCACATCTGCCCATCATAAACCATTGAGCATAGAACTAATTGCCAATGAATTAAACAGCATACACATGAATTCACTTTAAACTCAACTAAATTTCTACACACTGGAAAAACATGTAAAGATGAGAATATTATCACACAAGACAAAGCATCAAGAAAAGATAATTGTAGTTTGACCAGTAACTGCTACACGGTTTAAAAAGTCATCTTAGCTTAGGTAAACTGTAAACTATGCTTTTCCTTGTAAGAGGCTCCCACACGGCTGCACTATCTCCATGAGCCAGTAGGTGTCACCCTTAAGCAACTAAAGACAGACTCACCGCTTTCTTCTGAATGAAGAGCTGAGCATCTTTGAGGTGGCCTGCAATGTTCTCACACAGGCGTTTCCTCTCCTCCTCATTCAGCACCTTCGTATAGAATGTCCGCACCTGCTCAAGCAACAAGAGGGGGAAAAACAGAACAGCCATTTCATCATCAACAAAATTCACCCAAGAGTCTACATTTGAAAGACACAATAAAAAAATAAATAAATCACTGAAAAATTATAACTAAAACTGCCATCTGTGTTGAATTAATTTGTCTTTACATTCATTTGTTGACAATAGCTCTTACCTAGTTTTCTTCTCTGTGTCTCTGTGCAGGTATGCGTGTGTGCATGCATGCCTACAGGCGTGTGTGCATACATCTAACTTTCTCAGGATTGGTTACACCCACTTAAGAGGCAGACTCAGTCCGTTCGGTAGGCAGTATCTCCACAGTAGTGCTCTTTCCTGGTCCTTGGCATTATGCTCAGACCAGCTCTAGATTTTTGCAACCCACAAAAACTTTCAAGTCCTTTAACTCCTTGAAGACATAACACCTTCACAAGAAGAAAATCAGTCACAAATAACACCAGATATAGACCTCCAGTACACCTCCAATTGCTATGTGACTCTTTTATTACTGGAACTTAAAGATAATGTGTTTAACTGAGCTGTAACAACTTCTCAGAGCATTTAATAGTCTGTCTATGGAAGAACGGAGGAAAGGAAAGAGGGAAGAGGAAGGGAAACAGGCCATCTCTGCACCATAATCTATCATCTTGAACCAAAAGGATCTTTTAGCTCTATCCATCCATCCATCCATCCATCCATCCATCCATCCATCCATCCATCCATCCATCTATATATCTATCCATCCATCCATCTATCTATCTATCTATCTATCTATCTATCTATCTATCTATCTATCATCTATCTATCGTGCCTATGTTTGCACACACATGTGCATGCCATGGAGGACCACTTGTGGACGTCAGTTCTTTCTTACACATGTGTTCTAGAGATCAGACTCTGGTTGTCAGACTTGGCTGCATGCATCTTTACTCATTGAAGCCATCTCACCGCCCCAAAAAGAATTTCTGGAAGCATCTCCAGTTGTGCACCACAAAAAAAGCCAGCTTGTCATGGGAGTTCACTGTCAATTTTTCAAGAATTCTGTAAACTACACACACACACACACCATTTTTTTTCCGCGGCTTTTCTGAGCTCCTGGTCATTAAATTTTTGCTTTGTTAGTTCCCTAAAGCTTTTCTTTTCTTTTAATGTTTATTTCATTTTTAAACAGATTTATTTAATTTTATGTGTATGAATGTTTTGCCTCCATGTTATTATAATGTGTATCACATGTTGGCCTGGTACTCAGGGAGGTTAGACAGTGGGCCCCCTGGAACTGGAGTTTGGGGTGGTTGGGAGCCACATGAGGGAGCTGGGAATTGAACCCTGGTCCTCTGCAAGAACAGCAAGTACTCTTAACCACTGAGCCATTTCTCCAGGCCCTCTCCACAGTGTTTAATCTGTCTTTCCAATGTTCCTCATGATATGAGCAAGTCTGCTAACGTAGACGTAGAAAACCACACGAATAATTTTTAAGACTATAAACATAAAGATTTTTAGGTATTTCTCACAGGACTTTTCTTATTGTGCCATTATGCTCTGGACCCATAGTATCAGAGCTGGTTAAAAATGAGTCACATGTAGTGGCAAGAGAACCTCTCACTAATATAAGAAGGATTCTAAGAAAGCTCATATAGCAAACCTTAATGGGCAAATGGCATCTCATTAACTGGTTTCCACAGAAGTTGTGGGCTTTCTTCTTGTCTTTACCTCACACAAGCAAATTCCTTGAGCAGCAGAGACTATACTATACACTGATGTCACCCATATCTCTTAAAAAAAAAAAAAAAAAACCATTCACTTATAAAATGCTTTTCAAGCTATATTAGGCTTACCTAAATATGCTTTATATCCCACAATGAAATAGTACATACACACATTTCAAACAAAGGCCCATTTATGTATTTATAAATATTTCATTTGAAATCTAAATTTTCAAACTGATAAAATAAAAATAGTTCAAATTGAATTTAAATATTAATCTACAGAATACTCCCACAGAGGACTGTGGAGCAACTACACTCTCATTCTTTGGCTGGGTGTGGTAGGAGTCGTACTGAGCCCATCCTAGCCCACACACGGGCTCCCACAGCTGCCACTGAGAAAGCCCACAGGGCAGCCACACGTGACTGGAAACAGGATGAGTACCTGGCCTAGGGCAGCTAGCAACAGGCTGATCCAAGGCCAAGGCCACAACCTGGTGAAAAGATCAGCCAAAACCATCTGATTATTGAGGAAAAGAGAGAAAGGTGCTCAAAAAGAGAAGAGATGGAAATACCAACAGCCATAAAGGCGAGTCAGCCACGGGCATGACAGAGCAGCAGAACCTGAGAGGCAGAGAAAAAAGTGGAGGGGGGGCCGCAGTGGGAACAAGCAAACTTCAGTGGAAAGCACAAGTAAACCCTGAGCCACATGCCCAGGAGCCCTGAGGGGACCCCACACACTCTTGTTGCCACTTTCGGTAGGTACCAGGATGCAAATCCAAGGTCCTGCCCATGCGAGGCAAGGCAAACACTGTCCTTTATTCCCAGCCCTTGACAGCTGTCTTGGATCTCTGGGTCTAACGTCTGGAAACTGGCCTGTTCTACCAGGATGCTTATAAGGTCTTACTTGCCCATTTCTTAGATGCTCAGGAGATCATTTTTCCCAGCATTGCCCAACTGTATCCCTTCAACAAAAAGCTAGGGAAACTAAAAAAGAGTCCCCAAATCTGGAATGGAAAGAATAGTATGGCACACTCTTTGGCTCCCAACAGTAAAGAGCCTGTTAGAGCTAAGTCTCCTCTGGCTTCAGTTACATGCCGTTAGCCCCAGCACTTGAGAGGCAGAAGTAGAGATCTACGGGGCAAAGACTGGTCTGGCCCAGAACAGCAAGTTCTGGGCCAAGAGGGCTACGGAATGAAGCTGACAAGACTACAGAATGAGGCCCTGAAAGGAAAACCAGCCAATGCCCACCAAGGAGTCAAGGAAGCCATTACCTGAGTGACATTGTCTTCATTGGCACTGTTGAAACGCTGAACATCTGTGGAGCAATGGGACCTGTGCTCCAGGGCTGAGCGCTGCTGCTCCGGTGCACTGAAGCTGTTGGGGTAGTAGTTTGGAGCACCACCTTCAAAGTGAAGCAGAGATGTCTTAGGGAAATGGCAAATGTCCACCAGCCACCAGTGTGGGAAGGAGCCGGTGCCATCAGGAATCAAATACACATACATTAGGCGCAGATGTATACACACCACATACAGGGAAAGAGTTGCTCATGTCCCATGCTAGCTTCAGGCTCAGGGGACGCTACCCTTTCTAAAAGCTCCTGTAGGCTGTCTGACTCTAAGTCTGAATAAAGAAATCTCAAAGGCTGTGCCAACACTTCAAAGGTTCTTGGCTTATTTGCACCAGGAAGAATCTTCAAAGATCTGAGATCTATCCAGAGATCTGACAGTTTCATTTGGATATAAGCTCCATGCAAACACTGACTCTCAATCGTGCAGCTGACCCAGGGGCTAGTGGAGACTGGGATTAAAACCTGTACTTCTGCCTCATACACATTTTAGAACTTTTCTCCTTAGCAAGTTCAAACACTCTCCTCAACTCTACTTTTATATCCCCCCGTTTAAAAAAAAAAAAAAAAGTTTTTAAAAGGGGAGGGGTGTTTTTAATTTGTATTTATATATAATTACACACCCTTTATGAGTCTGAGCTAAACGATAAAACTTTTCTTTTTCTTGCCTTGTTGTAGGGGATTGTGTTGTTTCATGGTAAATAATTGTCCCACCCACTGGTTTAATAAAAAGCGCTGATGGGCCAAAAGGCAGGCAGGAAGTGTGTGTGTGTGGGGGGGGGTTACCAGACTAAAAACTCTGAGAACAGGCAGAACAGAGCAGAATGCCAGGAAGAAGCCAGAAGAAGCAGAGGACAACTATGCTGCTCTAAGAAAAGGTACTGAGCCCCATGGCTGAACAAGATAAGAGACATGGGATAGAATAAGGGTAGAGAGCTAGCAAGTGATATGCCTGGGCCCTAGGCCAATCAGCCAAAAACTATTGAAAGCGTCTGTGTGTCGCTGTGGGACTGTGGGACTGCGGGTCTGCGGGTCCTAAACCTTGAGGTTAGGCCCGAAAGTCCAAGCCAGAAACCTCGTACTACACCTTGTCATTTTTTTTATTAATTTATATTTACTCTGTCTGTGCTTACACCACAGAACATGTGTGGAGTTCAGAGGACTGCTTTGAGTCCTACCAAGTGGGTCCCAAGAACGGAACTCAGGTCTTCAGGCTTACAGCAGATGCCCTCATCCTGAGTCACCTCAGGGGCCCCTAGTCTTGGGATATTTACTTTCTAAACTGCACTCTGCTTGGGCTGACATGAGCAGGATATTGCCTATCAGAGCCCACACTGCCTGAACTGGAACACTGCTTAGGAACTTTACATAAGTGGCTTACAGGAAGAAGCCTGTGATTGGAACACCTCACACCTCTCTGCCAAGACAGATTATCCATTACGGATACTTAGGAGATGCTTCCTATCAGAGTGATCAAGACACCAAGGGTGTGTGGAGTTCCAGGGGGAGGGAATGGCCCTACACTATTAGGGTAATCAGTTACTCACTTTAAAAAGCAGCCCTGGAGCCGCTTCGTCAGTATGAACAGCGGAGGGTTCAACAGCCAACCACAACATTTCTTCACTAAGAATTTAAACTCTAATTCCAAATACATTCTGACCTTTACTCAAAAGTGGGAGTTCTCTTGGAGGTATTGGCAACTGGGAACAATTAGGTTCTTTCATGAGAATTTCCAGAGCGTGGCCCAAATGCACTCTAAAATCAAGCAGAGGACTTCAGCATCTACTCCAAAGCAGCTTTCTCACAGGAGTGCCCATGGGATGCAAACATGAAACAACTAACTACAAATGAAGCTGAAGATGTATGTGCCATGCACAGCTGTAATAACAAAAGGACCACAAAAGCGGAGAAAAGTCTGGAAGAATGGAAAGGCAGGGTCCAGGCGCAGGGAGTATCTACTCCTTCAGGCCAGACCACTGGAGCCCTACGAGAGCAGAAATCCTATACCCACTCGGTGCAGTGTGGCAGAAAGAATTACTAACTCAGTAAATACCAGGGAGGCCTGGGAATAACGAAAGGAGGCCGAGCACAAAATGCAAATACAAAAACGACCAAATGTGTGAAAATAGTCACTAAACAGAATGGCAAGAAATACATGAAAATGTCATTGTGGCCTCTGGGTGTTAGAACCAGATCATCTATTTTCCAAGTCTCCTTTAGGGCACACATATTCCTCTTATCGGAGGTGGACCCTACAATATATAATACCTTTAATTTTCATATGCTACACATAAGCATCACTGGTCAGACTTATGCAGAGAGCTATTTCCACAGCCTATTTCTGAAACACAGGCACCAGGAAATTAAAAAACTAAGATATTTATTAAACTGGAATATTAAAAGAAAACACATCTGATGTGGGATGTCTTTCGGTATGCTGTGAATATCATTGATTAATAAAGGAACTGTTTTGGCCTATGGCAAAGCATCTTAGAAGCTAGCAATAAGCCTGAGACATAGGCCAAGCAGCATGTGATTAATAATAAGCATCTGAATCATTTTGGGGGGCTAAGCAGCAGTGGGCAGGTCCAGACCTCAGAGCTAGGCCAGGACAGAAACTTCTACTACAAATGGTGTTTCAGCTGGGACCTTGATCCAGACAGACCTGAGAAAGCTTTAAAAAGATTCTAAATGCACAGAAAGGAAGCCATACTGGGCTTCCTACTTAGTCTCAGAGATTCATCTCCCAGCAGCTGCCTGTGAGATCTTGCCAGAAGCTAACACCATGAGCTGAGCTGAGTGGTATGGTCGATTTCCGCAGCCCCTCTCACCAGATGTGGTACAAAGAGCTGCTTTTGAGTTTAGAAACACAGTTGTGGGCTTAAAAACACAGCTCCACAATATTTAATACTGCTTCCCAGAATTGGGAAGGTAAATGTGGCTCTGGTACCTCTGCCATACTGAAAGCTGAGCAGGGTGCTTTACAGTCTAGCATTTTAAAAGTTCGTCTGACTAGAAAATGGTTAAGGATATGCAATAAAACAGATTCAGATTGAGGAAACCTCTAAATGGGTTACAATGTGTATGAAAAAGAATATGCAGGCTTGGAAGAAAAAGGGTAGAGAAAGATCCTTAAAAAAAGAGAAATAGAGTAATAAAAACATAATAAGCCATGTAAAGATGGAAAATGCACAAAGAGTTTGGATTATGGCTATTATTGTGTTTTCTTTTAATTTTGCAACTGTTAATGATCTAACTGCAAAAAGACATTTGATGCAAAGGCTGCTAAGTTAAATAAACATATATATTTTAAAAGTATCTTGACTTTGAAATTTGGGTTTAAGGATATGTTGGTTTGGAAAAGAAGTTTTGGGAGGGCTTCAAGGCTAATATGGTTTGATCAAGGAAGACCCCCTGAAACATCTCTGATGGGCAGAGATGGCCACATCAGCTTCAAGGCTGCTGACTAAGATGATCCATTCTCAAAATCCCTTAAGATTGCCAGTGTCCCCAAACAGCAGGAAGTCATAATGGAAAGCTACACCCAAATTCCCAAAATAATGTTTACAAATGTTTGTTTTCATTATAAATGGTTAATGGCCGTAATCAGTCTCTTTCTAAAAAAAAAAAAAAAAAGGAGGGGGTATGACATAGAAATCATTTTGAAAGATAGATTATTGAATCTAATCCAAAAAAAAAAAAAAAAAGCTGTTAATCTCCAAATATTTTACATTGGTATGAATTTTGGCTTACTGATACAAATTTAAGGTCAATTTTGTTATACTGTATGTATATTTCTACTCTTGTTTAAGATATTATATTTATGTAACTCATTTAAAATTATAATAATTAAATGCAGATTAATAGTCATCTATGATAACCAAACTTATAGTCATATTAATTAGGATTTTTAGTTATACAAAGATATATTTCAATTAGATAGGTAACCTTCAACACTTCAAAGACCTACAAAATATGGCATTTAAAATATTTTAAGAACAGATTTTTCTGGACAGTGAGACAGGTCTGCTCCTGGCACCACAAGTCTATTCCAAGATTTGTGGCACTCAATGGGCATCAGAGAAACTCCATGTGGAATCTACTTTATTTGTGGCAAAGGTTAGCCACTGGACAAGAAACTGTTCTTGCCTCAACTGCCTGACAGTATGCTGTATAAGTTTGACAGCATGAACCCATAGGAAAGTGACCTCTGAACTTTGGCAGAAAAAGCCAAGATGGTTCCTTGGGTTCCTACTTCAAAGAGACTGCCAGACATTCTTCAGGACACAAGGAGGAGCAACTGATGAACTACGCCAGGATGAGCAGAGCATAATTTCCTGCTTCACTGAAAGTTATGCGGAGACTCTAGGCCTGTAAGCTAAAAATGGATGCTCCAACACATCCAACTTTGGGTGACTGTCCAGGCACCCAGATGTCATTTAGATTTGGAAGTTGTTTGCACTTCCTGTTTACTTGGGTAATATTATATCCTTCTGTGGTCTTTGAACCACAGAAGATAGAAGTTAAAGTTGAAGATTAGATAGTTATAATTATAGTTTTCCTTAGTTATAATAAGAGGTAAACTAGATGTGAAACTCTGGACTCAAAAGGATAAGGTAAGTGATAGAATATTTTCTTTAATTTTGCTAAATGTAAAGTCTAGATATTGTAACTGTAACTCTTGATTGGCAGCTGTTTTGTTATATGTAATTTTGCTATGTTGATTTGAAACTTTCCTTTGATTAGACATAAAAGGGAAAGTGATGTGGGATGTCTCTTTGTGTGTAGTGAATATCACTGGTTAATAAAGGGACTGTTTTGGCCTATGGCAAAGCATCTTAGAAGCAGGCGGAAAATCTGAGCATAGATAAAGGGAAAGGAGGATGGAGTCAGAAGAGATGTTAGACAGCTGCCCAAGAATCAGCATGTAAAAGAAACACAGGTAAGCCACTGTCAAGACAAATTAATAAAAATGGGTTAAGATGCAAGGGCTAGCTAGCAATATGCCTGAGCCATATGCCAAGCAGCATGTAATTAATATAAGCATCTGAGTCATTGGGGGGGGGGGGGGGGTTTAAGCAGCAGTGGGCAGGTCCAAGCCTCAGAGCTAGACCGAGCCAGAAACTTTACTACACACATCAACCAAGCATTCTGATTGGCTAATCAGATTCCAAATTAGAAGATGTCTAGGCAAAGGCATAAAAAAAAAAAAAAGCAGTCAAAAGGAAAAAGCCAGGCACTTAACAAATGAGGCCCAAAATACCCAAATGCAGGAGAATGTCATCTCAATTGATGATTTACATAAATTCAACTTGGGAGACGAACATGGAAAAGGCAGACTTCCCTTATATTCTCTCACCCTCCCTTCCCTCCTAATTTAAAGCAGACCTGGTCTCCAGCTTTATGGCTTCACCGCAACTGCAGGAAGAAGCATGAACGTTGTGCCTTCACATTTCCAAGGTCTTAGTCCCAGCAAGAGTGACTTGGGGAATGTGCATTTGTAACCTAGTTTGGATACATTCTACTATAGCCCTGTCTAAGCCCTTCTTCCCAGCCTTCCACTGTAGGACAGACACCAGGGGCAAGCAGAGGAGAGACATCTCAAGACTGTACATAAAACAGAAGAAGCCAGAAGAAAACACAGGCAGCTCAAAACTTCCCTACTGAGCTGGGTGGTTGACAGCACCTGCAGGGCATGTTCCAGTGCAAGAGCTCTCACTGAGCCTGGTTTGAGAACCACCAGCCTGACATCCCAGCCCACCCACTCCCCATGCTCTCTACCACCATAGGGAGTCAAACATCTCAGGCCTACCCTGGTTGTCATGCATGCACATGGGGCCATCCCGCTGGTAGTTGGCCACTCGGGCGCGATAGGGACAGTTCACAGGTATCTGGAGATAGTTGGGTCCCAGACGGTGGCGGTGAGTGTCCGGATAGGCAAAAAGGCGGCCCTATGGTAATACACACAGTAGAAATTAGTAACAATTGCTTATAAAATAGGAAATGCACAACAAGCATCATTCTAAAATTCAAAGTACATGACTACTGCAGAACCCTACCTAGTTCTGCTAGAAATGGCCCTCTTCCCACTAGAAAGTGTGTTCTTTGTTTGTTTCAAGACAGGGTTTCTCTGTGTAGCTTTGGAGCCTACAACTTACTCTGTAGACCAGGCTGGCCTCAAACTCAGGGACCCATCTGCCTCTGCCTCCCAAGTGCTGGGATAAAGGTGTGTACCACCAGAATAGTGTATTCTTCCTAAAGAAACCATCCCTAATCTCACATGCCATCTGGTCAACTAATAACTTCACAACTGTCAACAATGATGCCTACCCACTCCCCAGGATGAGATAGCACCTCAACATGATATTTAACATTCCACCTCCCAAGAATCCTGAATTAATTCTCCATCTCCCCATCCCTCTACTCCAAGGGAAGAACTAAACCTTTGCTCATAAAACACAGCACAATTCTAGAAAGCCAGAGCCATGTGGAAATTGTTCAAAGAAGCACTTCCCATGCTGCATATATATGATATGCACTCTGTATTCTGAGACTTACAAACAAACAGAGAGAAAGCCGGGGTTGGGACTACTGGCCCTCCACAGTCACAGACAATGATTCTAAAGCAAACCTGAATATGCACATTAAGCTTTATATTTCCTAAGGCAGGATGAGAAGCATCTTTACAGTGGCAAAAAGTTTTTTGATTTGCTCTGAATTGATCTTAACATCCAATCCCTGCAGTGTTCTCACTGCTCAAGGCTTTACTCTATGCCTTGGTCACTACCTGAGTTTTCGACGGTATTCTTTTGTTCCTAACTATGCAAGACAAAATAAAAACCAGGTTAAAAAAAAACAAACAAACAAAAAAACAAACAAAAAAAAAAACAGAAAGGAGACCACGAGAGGAGATGAGATGGGAAAGGAGGGGGTTAAAGAATGTTACATAAGCGCTGAAGGGATTTGGGGAGGAAGCAGTATGGAGAAGGAGGAGGAAGGTGGGAGAGTGCAGAGAGGCAAAGAAAAATATAAAAACAAAATACAATAGCTATACATATATGTCCTAGGAAAACTAACTGATGTATATGCTAACTTAAAATTGATTTAAATTTTTAAGCTGAACTACATTTTTAGATGAGCATTAGAAAATGAAAATTAAACCCCAAGATAAAGAAAAGAAATACAGCAGTTATTCTGTACCAAATCACTCATATTACCATGCTTAATGAGGTCCCACTGATTCTGCCAACATGATGGTTAAGTAAGCCTGCTTCCCATAATCACTCCACATCACCCAGGTAGCGTTTAGATGGCTGGCCATGCAGGTGGTACCAGACCCCAGCCACAGAAAGAAGCTGGTTGTCTCCACTGACTCCAGAAGCTGTGCCCCAACTCCATTAGATAGAATGGTGTCATGGGTAGCTCCTGGACGGAGCCTCTAGCATGCCACTCTGGCCTGATCACCTTATGCTTAGCAGGCAACACATACAGATTGAGAAATGGGCACAGGGAGCAGTGATGTGACTTGCATGGGGGCCTTAACTCGGGCTCTGTCCTTTATACCATTGCTCTAGCTGACCAAATAGTTGTTCCCCACTCAAGCAGCCAACATGACTTCTTTCCAGATTCCAGCTATAAATGGCCTTGTGTGGGACAAAGAAAGGCCACACAGTTGCATAGTCAAACATTCAGTACAGTCTCTCTGCTTCCCACTTATCTAGTCTGGCCGGTTTGTGATGCTTTGGTTTACTGCTGTGGATTAAGTTTAACATGACTGTCCATCAACACAGCAAGCCGACTGCCCAGCCCCGGTGCTCCTTCTCTTCAGGGGAAAGGCAGCCCTCTTAACTTGCTTTCTGCCCAGATAGTCCCATAAAAAATTTTCCCAGGGGCTTTTCAGATCACAGTCCTTACCCACCCTGGTCACCAAATGGCTAAAAGAGCCCAAGAGTCCTTCCCCAGTGGGTGTCTCTTTCCATGGCCTGTAGAATTAGCATGTGTGGTTAAATAATGCCAAGCCTGGCCTACATTTGTTTTCTTTTGCTGGGGCGGTTCACCCTGGGCCAAGTACTCCATTCCAATCTTCTTTGGTGTTCTGAGTTGTGTGACTGAGCTAACTGACTCTAGGTGTCGCTGTGGTCGCAAAGAACACTGGTGAACTGGACTCCTGTGAAGACTTGGGCCACCTTTCATTTTTCAATCAATTTTTCTCAGAATTATACAGTCTGAGCCCTTTCCATGACAATTTCCTACCCCGTGCACCCTGCTAGCTCCTAAATCACACAGTTCTGTTCCCTTCTGCCCACTAAGCAGGAAAGGCGGTGGGCAGGGCCATACTTCCTCTACTCTCCAGTGCCAACCAAGGCCTATAGCTGTATTCTACTTCCGTTCCCTTTCTGCTCCTAAGGCCAGCTCCTTCCTTTACTATTCATCACTGAGAGGAGTTATTCTGCTTAACAGCTACCAGGACTTGTTTCTCAAAACTGAATAATCCTTCTGACTCCCAGAATGGAGAGTTGTATGAATGTCCAGCATTTAAAGACTCCTCTGACACAGGCTTGGTGAACCTGTACATGCTCAGTTTCTCTCAATTAAGACAGAGTAGTTAAAAGACTTAAATACAGCCCATGTCTGTGCCTGCCCTCCACTGCTTTGTGTCATTTGCTAAAATCAGGATCCTGCTCAGCCTTCAAACTCCATCTCAAATTCTATCTTGTTCCTAGAACTTTGTTACTGGCCTCCTATCTCACATATTTCAACCTCAGATCCACAATTGCACTCTGCCTTATACGACAGTTGTCCAGCCCTTCACAGTAACACACCCAGCAAGGCGATGCTCAGTTTGTGTAATGAAAAATTTATCAGATATTCTCAGTATCATAGCAAAGGGAACCCACAGACACACAGAGAATCTCAGCTTGCTCTCCAAGGAACCTGACGCTTGCCCAAATCAGCAACAACCTTCAACCTCTGTGATCTGATCAAAGATCTAATCTTTAACCTCTGTTTTGTGTTCAGAATCTAAAATCACAAGATTGGTTTGCACAGAAATTATTAAGCCAATTATTTTCCTATTGATTCCTGGTCCAAAGTAGAATTTCCACTCTTTGAACTCTTGGCAAAACACCCTAGAGAGTGGTTTAAAGGGTGCTGAATGCCGGGCAGATCACATGATTAAACTATTCCACTGCCATTAATCACAAAATCAGGATAATAAAAATCATCTATGCAGCTGTTTTTTCACAGACAGAAAACTGGCAAATATCATCCTGAAATAGAAATGGATAAAATTATGCTGCCAGTGATTCTTATAAGATATAATGACTGAGCTAATCATGTTATTTTTCTAAAATATGGAGACATTTCTATTATATCTTTTCTCCAAGATCAAGTGTTCACATCTTCAAATATTAGGTGCTTTATCATAGATGTGGATTAAAATTGGTTCAATTAAAGAATGGCCACCTAAGGATGTATCATCCCAGTGATCTCACAGGAATTAGCACTTCAATTAAAATTCAAGTGAAAAGTCTAGCAATCCTCCATGCCAAGTTATACACTATGTGCACAAGTATCTGTACAGAGACAGACATCCGCCTAAGAACATCTTAGCTCTCTTGAGCTTACCTGGAGCATTTTGTCAGGGCTGGGCTCAATGCCAGGAGGCATGTTGCTTGGGTCAAAAGCCATCTGCTCAACTTCAGCAAAGTAATTAACTGGGTTTCTGTTTAAGACCAGCTTGCCAACTGGTATAAGAGGATAGTCCTGGTGAGGCCAAACCTGAAAATAATGTTGTATTTATTATTAGCACATAACCAACTGATGGTTATTAAAGGCATCCATGAAACACCAACTTTCAAATATAATCAAGCCAGTGAAAATAATTTGTAACCCAATAGAAACATAAGAATTTCAGGTAACTGCATCATCATATTTCGACAATAAATGGTAAATATTGACAGCTGTGCAGAACCAGAGTATATTAGCTTTTCAAAACTTTTCCCTTGCTAATAACACAGGAAACCTCCGAAGTGACCTCGGTAAACTTCCCACATGGGAGTGGAAATGAGGCATTGGCAGGTACCCACTCACAGGCATGAGAACCCTGCAAAGCTACCACCTCATATCCAGCCTGCCCCACCACTGTGAATGTTTAGCTGGGATTTACTTGTTATTATATTAACTATAAATAATATAAAATATATTATTATAAATAAGATATTTATAAAAAATATAGTTGCTGCTGACTTACCTTGGTAAGATCAAATGGATTAAATGGGAAAGTTTCTGCCTCCTTAAAAGTCATGACCTGGATGTAAAAAGTCCAGGATGGATAGTTGCCCTTGGCAATGGCATTGAAAAGATCTCGGAGGCCATAATCAGGATCTTCCTGGCTAAGTCTTGCCGCCTCTCCAACAGGCAAGTTTTTGATGCCCTGGTCAGTCTGCAAAGTGAAAGAAGGAAGCCCAAACCAAGTTTAGGGAAGAGCTGATGAAAAATAACCAGATGGCACTTTCTCTAAATCACACTTCTGTTGCTCTTACCATACTTACTTATCCCCATTCTCCTCAATGTTAAGGGAATTTCTTCCACACTTCACATTTAAAATCATTCCTTTCTCTTTATGTATTCTACATCATTTGTATTTTTATGTTTATATTACTTTTTAATCAGAAAAATACTTTCTTAATACTAAAAAACTCATCAGTTAAAATAAGCAAGGGATAATAAAAATTGAAGGGTTTTTAAAAAGGATTTTTAAAAGTCATTTTTAAGTTTAATTTATCTTAATTGATGAATTAAAACACCAAAATTATGCATATTAATAGAGTATTTATCATTTACTTGAAGCAAAACACTCAAATCCTTTCTTCCAGGTTTTTAGGAGCTTATAGTGCGGTCACTTTCCTGTACAATAGCTCATTAAAACTTGGTCCTCCCCAAATGTGACTCAGTACCATCAGCTAGCCTTTCCCGTCCTTCCAGTCCCTTCTCCCGCCTCTGATGATCACCATTCCTATTTCATCCTCTAATTCTCAAATTCCACCTATGAGACAGAGCGGCATCTGACTTCCTAGGCCTGGCTCATTTCACTTAGCGCAGTGGTCTACAGTTCCACTCAACGTCACTATGACAGGGTTTCTCTCTGTGTCTCTGGCTCCCCCACCTCTGTGTGTGTGTGTGTGTGTGTGTGTGTGTGTGTGTGTGTGCGCGCGTGTGCGCGCGTGCATATGTGTGTGTGTGAGAGAGAGACAGAGAGAGACTAAACAGCAGTCCACTGTATCACATCTTAATCTATTCCCCATTTTACGGACAATGCTTCAGAAGCCATGAGTGTTTGCAGATGCCTCTTGGACATGCTATATGGTAGCATTTGCCTGAGATATACACCACAGAATTCTAAGGCAGCTCAGGAAAATTGCTGAAATGTGATCAGCATACCCTCCATCCCTGTGGTTTTCCTTTTGTGTTCACGGAGCTACCATGAGCTCATTGCAGCCACTCTATAACCAATTGTCTATGAGCGCAAACTCAGCATGCTGCCTTTTCAAACATCACATCTTTCAGTTTATGTCACTTTCCCAGTATTCCCGTCACTATAGCCCACTAAGACTCCAGAAGCCACGTCATGGAAACACTCAGCAAAATTAGCTCTAGAAGAGATCAAAGGAGAAGGTAACTTCACGATTTAAAAATGAAGGCCACCATTGTCAGGTCACCCAATGATCCAGTATGTCATAACGGTGCAATGCTGTTCTGATTTTAACTGGATCCCTTGGGTTTAAAAGAGAGTAACTATAAGTCAGAATAAGCTCTATTAGTGAATAAATGCACAAATGAATCCAAATACATCTCAGTCTGTCTCTGGATCCTCTACTGAACAAACCTATAAGCAATCTATTCAGGCCTGTGGGCAGCTGTAGGTGCATCCCAAATTTACAGTGAAATGAACTTTCAACAATATGCCCAATGTCACAGTTATCTGAGACAGTGAAGGTCTCAGTTAAGGCTGGCTTAATTAACTCCAGGGCTACCAACTAGGCTCCATATCCCCCACAGTCACTGAGTCCTGCTCTAAGTGACCTTACACAGCTCCCTTTGGCATCTATAAATCCAGGAACCAACTGTTCTCTTAATATTGATCTAAGATGTAAAGAAAACAGTTTCCCACTTAATGCGCCTAAATAGCTTGTTCAAATAAGTATTAAAATATAACATAAGAAAGAAGACCTTTCAGATGGTGTTAAAAGGGGAAGATGTGCTGAGCCTGGTTGTGTGGGCCTGAAAGCCCCGCTTCTCGGGAGGCTGGGGGAGAAGGACTGCAGGTTCAAGGCTCAACTGAGCAACTTAATGAGATTCTGTTTCAAAACACAAGAGGTACTGAAGGTATAGCAGTTCGGTGACAGGGTATTTGCCCAGCACATGTGAGGGCCTCGGTAAGTTCCAGTACCACATCCATGATAAGAAGATAAGAAGACAGGGTTCATCTGTCATGAGCTCCCTTCCTTCTGGTTTAGCACTTAGAAACAGAAGTCTTTAACCTTCTGAGGTGCTCAGAGAACAGTGCTAACCCTCTTCAGTTCACTGGTGGTATTAGTATTCATTGTAATAAAGCCAAGATTCTACCAAAGACAATACCTCAAACCATGTGCCCAACCCCTAACTACATGTAAGGAGGAATCCATGGACCAACTGTATACAGTTCTAATTTGAGTGGCCTGAAATTGTCCTGGAATTGGTTGCCAACAAAATATTCATGGTTCTATTGAACTGTATCAATCCTTTGTACCCTTAGGTGGACATCAGAGAAAGGTGGGAGAATTCTCAATCCCTGCTAAGTCCTTTAGGAGAAGTAAAAGAGCTGGGTAGGAGGAGCCTTGTGCCCTCTGCCCAGGCTTGTACCTTGTAATGGAACTTGCAATAGACTGCTTCTCCGTTTGCATTAACCAGCTTGAATGTGTGTGATCCGTAGCCATTCATGTGCCGATGTCCATCTGGAATTCCTCGGTCACTGAACAAGAAAGAAACCTAAGAACAGAAATGGAGATCCTCCCATTTAAAATGAAGCATCCCAAGTTTTTACATTTACATTCCATGCCTTTCCAGAAAATTCCTCAGGACATGGAACACACCCACTAACTAAATAGTAGCATTATTTAGGCTACAAAAAAATGACAGAAGTCATAAAGCATGACAGGGCACGAACCAATAATATCATAAAATTCTACGAAGGAATGCTAAGGCAAGCCTGGAACCTAGACTCACATATTGTTCAAACTTAAATTTAATCTCACCTCCCTAATACTCAGCTTCACCTAAGTGAAGATTTTATTCCTAGTTTTCTATATATTAACTGACAGTGTTTCCAACTGTCTAAGCGCCATGCCATTGTAAAGTTTGTGTCCATGAAATCTGAAGAAGCACCCCAAAAAGAAAGAGACACCCCTGAGAGAATAACAGGGAAGCAAGGATGCACTGCAAAGCCTGAGCAACAACGCCTTCCCAGGCGGTACCACAGAACAGAGTGAAAATGGGGGAGGCCTCACCTGATGGAGGGACTCCGGACGGAGGCTCCAGAAGTCCCAGACCATGTCAGGGTCCTTCAGGTGAGTCTGTGGGTTTCTCTTCTGGCTATGGATGAAGGATGGAAACTAAATGGGAGAAGAGAAAGAAGAAAATGAAAATCCCAAAGCTAAGTTTATAAGAATTACAGTGTCTTACATGACATATTATCTATGGCTCCTTTATGGATTATAATTCTGATCAGCCCAATTCCAGAAACTTAAGATTGCTAAACTTTCAAATGAAATTTGGTCAGTATATACAACCAATTCTTTGGATAGTCTAGGATCAAATGCTCCTGAAGCTAAATTTTAAACACCAGCATCAGCAAACACACACTAACAGGCACACATCATACACAAACACACACATAAACAAAAAATAAAACAAATCTACATTCTCTTCTTTCTGCAGGGCTTATTCTCAAACGCCAACCCCTAAAGAGAACTAGAAGACAATACAAATCAACAGCCCTGTAGAAAGCAAAACAGTCCATCACCTACCAGTATGGCATCCCTGATGAAGAAAATAGGGGTGTTGTTTCCTACAAGATCCCAGTTACCATCTTCAGTGTAGAACTTCACTGCGAACCCACGAGGGTCACGAACTGTGTCAGCTGAGCCTGACTCTCCAGCTGGAAGATTCAAATGGAAGAAAGGAAGAAGCACAGCCAAGTTCACTACAGCCAGGACACTATAAATTACAGAGAAACAGAGCGTGGACCATCTTCCATCCACTTCCTGGAATCTGATTAGGTATTTAAATGGCTGCAGTGTTTTTACTAGAACCTGCCTGCTAATTGAGTCTAGACAAAAGAATAAAGGGGAAGTGATAAGAGATCATATATATACCAACAGCTGACAAGATCATCCATTTAAACAGGTAATTAAAGTAAGAAAATAATTAGGAAGATTAGAGTAATAAACAGAGTGAGTTGTCTGGGGCTACGGAGATGACTCAGCAGTTAAGAGCACTGGCCACCTTAAATCTGAGTTAAGACTCAGATTCAGTGCCCAGCACCCACACAGCAGCTGCCAGTTCCTGCGTGGCTTCTGAGGACACTAGGCATGCACACGGTACACCGATATGCATACAGGCATTAAATAAAAATTAAATAAAAATTTTTAAGAAAGAGTGAGTTGTGGGAAAGCTGATATTAAGAGATACAGGTTTATTCTTTAACTCATTCATTTTTGCATGCCATGGGGTTTTGTTTGTTTTTAAGCACAGAACCTAACAGAGAAGGCTAGCTAATTAGGCACTGTGATATGTTAGGACATATATGATAATGTTAGGTACAAATACTAATTTTGTAACCCAATAATAAAATTTCTTAATTATTCTGGAACAGATTAACCCCACCCATACTGCAAAGTAGATCTACAGATAGGTATAAATAAATCACCTATACTACTGTTGCTAAATACTGACTTAATTCTCAGTAAAGAGCAGGTGTTACACTAGTTATTAAAGATCTCCATTCCATACTTCCTTTTGAGGCAACCCTTGTAGAAAGCCAATTCAAAATGTCACGGAATTGCAGTGGCATCCCCTTCATGGTTCAACTAAGGGAATGGTAACTTCCTGTACATCTTCAGATAGTTTCTACATAGTAAGATGGATAAAATGTACAGAAATACTTGTTTCCTAGTTCTTCACATGTTTTTCTTAAGGTTATGGTATAAATGCCCCCAGATACAATGCAGCCTGAAGGAACTGAAGGAGGTGTGCAGAACAGAATGACTTACCCACTGTGGAGAAGCGAACAGCAATGGGGGTCCGCTTTCCAATATGCTCAAACACCTTGGCCTTAGAGTATCTGGTAATATCATGAGTGACCTCAAAGTATCCAAAGGCACCTAACGAGAAAGACAGAAATTCTCAGCACAAGACCATCACCTGGATCAGACCCTCAGCAGGCACCTGTGACAGGAAAAACTGAACACCCAGCACAGGCATTCCGGGACTTCCAACACGATGGGGAGAAGGAAGTGAACACAGAATGTTAAGAGCCAAATGCAAAGCCCTATTGTCACTCAGTGACACACAGCTGGAGCCAGGAGGCGACAGTAGGTGCTAGGAGTCTTCAGTCGGTCAGGGCTGACCAACGCAGAGGACTTCAGAGATCTTGAGGTAGAGGCCAAGGAAAGACAGGGCAGAAAGAACAGCTGCCAAAGACAAATGCAAGAGCAGCCCCAGTGACAACAAAGGAGACATAAATGACGGGAGGGAACGACGAGAGGGAGAGATCAGGAAGGCTGACTTGGAGCCCACAGAAGCTGGCTGAGAAGAAATGCATCATCCTTCCTATGTGCCACCCCCCCTTTGTGTCTTCTTTGTTGTTTTTTGTTTGGTTGGGTGGGTTTGGTTTGGTTTTGTTTTGAAAGCCTGTGGAGCCCTGGCTATCCTGGAACTCCTCTGTAGACCAGGCTGGCCCCAAACTCAAAGATCCGCCTGCCTCAACCTGTGCTGGATTAGAGGCGTGTGCCACCAGCTACTCTTTTTCATACTGGGCTTCTCTTCTAAACACCACTCTCATCCTTTACAGACACCATAAAAAGAGCAAAGCTCCACAGAAGTTAGAAAAAGAGAAGAAGAAAAAATCACACAAATTCACCATTCCCACAGAACTGTGTTCTATTTTGTGGTTCATTTCAGCATTTATCCTTAGGAGCATATTTTAACTAAGCTGCCACTGTGGTGTGTGTTTCTCCATCTTTGTTTTTTGGAAAAAAATAATGAAGGTTACTGTTTAGTATGTGTGGTGCTGGAGACTGAACCCCAGGTTTACTAATTAAGCACCCGTGTGTGTGTGTGTGTGTGTGTGTGTGTATGAGTGTGGAGGTCAGAGGAGAAACTGACCTCCATCAATTTGGCAAGGCTGGCCAGCTGAGAGCTTCCACCCATTCCCCCTCCTCCCTCACATACCCTCCCACCAGCACTGAGTGACCTCATGCACTATAACATACCTGCATTTTTTCACACATGGATGCTGACTATCTAAATCCAGGTCCTCACAGTGGCATAGGAGGTACTTTAGCAAAGCTGAGCTATCATATATAATCTATCCTAGGCTACTCTTCTCTTAATGTAAAGATTTCCTTTCTTTCAAAATAGAGATTGGGGTTTTACTGAAGGAAGGCTACGTCTGATAACTACAAGGTTCCTTCTACTTCAGGCTGTCAAATGCTTTGGGAAATCCTTTGAGCCAAGTTAGGAGTGAAGAACACAGACAGCTCTCACCTGCTCCTTTTGCGTGCACCACTCTCTCAGGAATTCGCTCTCTGTCAAAATGCGCCATCTCATCAGTGAAAACTACATCTTGAACGAGAAGGGGCCCTCGGGACCCAGCAGTCATGACATTAAGTTTATCTCCTATTGGGTTCCCACCTCCAGTGGTCAGGACGTCAGGTTTCTATGCGAACACAAAAGGAAAGGAGTCCAGAAGTCAGTACAGTTGAACCTTTAACTTACGCTGTCATACCTTGCAATTGTTATACCTTCTTCCCGTTCTTAAGTTTCCTGTGAGCTAAATACTACAGGTCACTCTCAGAAATCCTTGCCACACCTCAACATAAGTTCCTGAGATACGAGTTCTGGCTCAGCTGCTACTAGAGATTCTACGTACGGGTCCCCAGATAAGCAAAGAATCCATGACAGCTGAACTTTGTCATGCCGTGAAGCATGCAAGCACAATCCACCATGGGGATGTTCAGAAGTAATGTTATGGATAAGCACGCATTTCCCTAAAGCTGTGTATGTTGGCTCTGTGTGGTATCATTTCTCAGTTAAACAAACAAACAAAAAACTTGTGCCCTTTGGCTAAAAGTAATCGTTTCTGATATGATGGTCACTGTGCTGGTTTGATTAAAAAAAAAAAAAATAGGGAATGGCACTGTATAGTGAGTTGTGTAAGGAGAACAGTGAAACTCATAAACAAGACTCTATAAGTACTCTACCACTTGATCAAATTTCCTAAATCATTTACAGATTTCCTCATGTGGCTCCAAAATAAACAAGACAGGAAAGGCTTTAATAAGCAGATGTTCAGAGAAAAGCCAGAGATTGCCCAGCTTCAGGGGGTATTCAGGGGAGCACTAGACAGAACGCTGATGCAGGATTCATTAGCAACGAATACACTGCTAGGATTCTTAGATGAACACACTGTGGTGGAAGCAGGTCTCGCTCAATGGCCAAGCACTTTTCTCAAGTGAGGCTCTGGGTTGGATACCCAGCTCTGAAAATATTCATAATGAACACTACAATACCGCCATGAGATAAAGATTTACTAACTACAGTGAGCTGGTGGGGCTGGAGAAGAGACCACACAGGTTATTTCACTTAAATGTCCCAGTAGTCTCATGAGAAAAATGTTGGGAAAACTGGTCTTACCATTTTTTTTTTTTTTTTGAGGAAAATGGTAAATGTCAGGTTCCACACTCACTGAATATAGTCACATCATTATACATATGAGAAATGTTTTGTCAAGCAAAGCTATGCTGTCTTATTTGTAAGTTATGTGAGTGAACAGGTCACAGGAGTCACTAATATATCTCAAGTACTCACTTTACAGCTTCATAGCCAAAGCACTACTATTAGTTTTCAATAATTAGAAACCTTTTAGAATAGTCCTATATAAAGATCGAACTTTCCAAGTACACAAAATAGTGACTGCAAGAGGGGTTTTCTCTGTCTTGAAACTAGATCTAAAATCTCTTAACACCATGACTGACCTCATCTACTTTAATTATTCAAAGGTCAGAGAACAGAGGGAGAATTTGGAGAAAAAGGCTTAAGAATTGAAGGATAATTTATCTACAAACTAAAAATATACCTTTTCTTTTTTTATTAGAAGTGGCAGCATTGACATACTTTAAAAGGGAAGCAAACAATAAAAACAATAACCATGAATTACTATTTTCTGACTTATACTTTACAGTCAGCTCCTGCTTTCTAAGCTGAAGAGAACACACAAATAGCCTAGACCTTGGCTAAGACAGACTTAAAAAAAAAATGTGATTCCCTCCACCATGTCTCCCCTGCTGACACACCATGACTTAGCAATTCTGCTTCTCTTTACATGAGGCATGGAAGCTTATTCGCACAGAGTTAAGTCGGCTACTCCCTCTCTATTCCTCTCTCATCTCTTATATTGGCAGTGTGCCCTCAACACGCTTATTATCAGGATTAACCCTCAAAAACAAATTATCTTACAGAAAACTCACTGACAGGAAGGGCAGGCTAAGACCCAGACTCTCCCCGATAACAAGGGAACAGGACAGAGTCTGGGCTCTGATCTTCAGGTTCTCTAGTGGTCAGAGGTGACTGACGAAACCTGGAGAGCCCAAAGGAAGAACCCATGTGATCTGAGCAGCGGCCAACAAAATTCCTATTTCAGTTCCCTGAAAACTTCTGTGGATACCTGTAGAACGGTCTCTTCATGTATTTCGAGAGGAGAAAGAGAAGTCTTTTAGATGGCCTAGATCACGCCTGTGAAAACACTGGATTCAATGCTCGATGATCAATGTTCACAAAGCCCCAATTAACTTGTCAGCAACATCTGCCCACAAGAAGACTCCCATTTTCTAAACTGCTTTCATAGTGATCCACACTCTCTAGTTCCAAAGAGGGAACCAACCAACTTGGTCCTGGTTCTTGACAAAGGAGATAGCAGAATGCTGACAGTCCCAAAGTTTACATCTATGGTTCCAGTGAAAGTTTTTTGGTTTTTGTTTTTAAAAAAGCATTTTAATGTTAGAAACAAAATTAATGCAACAGGAGACTGAGTCTGCTAACCCATAGTCACATTACAAAAAAATACATGGATAGATTTCCAGGAACTATGAAGTGTGTGTGTTAGACAACGTATAGTGGCTTCCTAGACAGAGAGGTAGCCCACACTTCCCAGCTCCCCTTATACTTAGCCCATAACAGAGTTCTAGCTAAGGCAATTAGAAGAGATGTGAACCTGATCCCAAATATCCACACCACACACTTAACCTTTCTGTTGCTAAGAGTGATCCCTCCAGTACTTACCAGGTGGGGGTTGCTATTGCTTTTAAAAATACATATTTAATATGGGTGTGAATGTTTTGTCTGCATCTATGTATGTTCACTATGTGGGTACAGTGTCTGTGAAGGCCACAGAATGTCAGATCCCCTGCAACTAAAGATAAAGACCATTGTGAGTCACACGTGGGTCCCGTGCCAGGAAGAGCAAGTGCTCTTAACTACTGAGCCATCTCTCCAGCCCCTGGTCAAGTACTTCAAACCATGTGCCAATCAATGGGAAGCCTCCTTCAGCGGAGGCCTTCAATATCTAAATATCCCTCAATAACAAACACCCCTAACTCTTTTCAACCCCAAAGCACCCTGAATCATCATGAAAGAAATTTCTGGTGTGTTTATGCCATTGTGCATGTTGGACGCCATTATTATAACATTTTGCCCATACAGGACTGAACTTAAAATGAGGGCCATGAATTAATGGTGAAAAAACAAAAATGCAAATTTTAAAAGGACAAAAGAGATACCAACAGACTGATCAGCAGGCCTCTAAAAGGATGCTCAGCATCTCTGATCCATCAGAGCAAAGCAAATTAAAACCTCGGAGAGCAATGACTAATTAAAAGTCAGACAACAACAAGAGTAGGCAGGAAGTAAGGCACCCAGCACTCTCACGTTGTTGATGGAAGTGTATAATAGGACAACTACTTTAGAAGATGACTGGCAGTTTGCTCCCAAAACCACACTGGCCCTACAGCCCAGTAAATCTAAGTAGTTCGGGATTTTGCCTTACTTATTACGACAAGATTTTGCCATATAACAGCAGGATGGCTTCAAACTGGTGATCCACTTTCCTCTACTTCCTCACTGCTGGGATCACAGGTGTATGCCAGCACATCCAACTAGGTATTTTCTAGAAAAACTCAAAGTTAAGGTGCATAAAATGACTGTCATAAGAATGGAAACAACCCAGCTTTGTTGGACAAACAAATAATAAATAAACAGTAATAGTGGTCTGGTCACATAACAAAGCACCACATAGTATGCGAAGTTAAAGTTCTAACTGCTGATACAGGCACAACATGAGTAACTGGAAAGCATTTCTGCTAAACAAAGAAAAAGAGCCTTATATAAAACCCATAAATCAATAGTTTAAATCATTCAGCAATGACTCTCTAGGGCAGGCAGGGTGATAGTAGCCTTTATATATAATTTTTTTCAAAGGCAGCCCCTTTATTTGGTTTTTTAAATCTGTGTGTGTGTGAGAGAGAGAGAGAGAGCCTATGCACAGGCATTCATGTGTGTGTGGAAGTCGGAGGACAACCTCTGGAGTCACTGTTCACCTTCTGCTCATTTATGTTGTTTTCTACTGTGCATGCCAGCTTGGCCGGCCTGCGTTCTGTCTCTGGGCCCCGCTCCACACAGGAATGCTGGGACTACAAGGTACGCACTGCCACCGAGGTTCACATGAATTCTGGGGATTCAAACTCATATCCTCCCACTTGCACAGAAAGCACTTTACCCAGTAAGGCATCCCTCAGTCCAGCCTTGATCTCTTGACAAGGGCTTGGGATGCAATGGTATGTGCATGCATTAAACCTGGCTGGATAGAACACATAAATCTACAGGCATGCAAATATCACCCTAAAACTGCATCTTTACACTACACTCTCCAATTACATCCCTGTAGTGTTCAGGTATAAAGTATATTGGTGATGAGATATGCTTAAAAAAAAAACACTAATTTCATGGATGAGTGAAGGTATAAGGAGATGGATAATCTTATATAAAAAGTAATTGTATAATCCAGCAGGTGAACAGTTAAGTATGACTACAATTCTTTTCAGCTTTTCTGAATTAACTCTTTTCATAATCAAGCACTTCAACTTATCCAGGCTGTACAGAATACACGTATTTCCTTCCAGAAGGTAGAGGAGGGCTCCCCCTAGAAATAAACATTTATTCAGGGCAGCACAAACTGAGGAAGAAAATGTCAATCTTACCATCATAGGTAATAGGGCACAGGGCAAGGAAATGTCGTGGAAAGAGGAGAGAGTAGCATTTCAACTGAGCCTCCCAGTTTTACCTTGTGTTTGTTCACCAGCTGTGTTTCACCTAAAAAGTCAACGGCTAAAACTTAATGATTACCCTAAATAGGTAACAGGCAAACTGGCATCACCACCATCCCTCCCCTCGGGATGACCACCTCCCCATTGGCCTCAGAATAAACAGGACACGTTTAAGGAAAGGTGTATTTTCCTTTCTAAAACTCTCACCTCACGGACCAAGTGTTTCTCAATTCACCAAGTATTCATAACAGTGTGAATCAGGCTTCAGCAGGCACTGGATACCCAACAGGTCCTGGCTCTAAGGAGCCCCATTCTAATCTTGACCCCACTAGCTACCTGCCCTTGATTATAACTGTCTCTCTGGTTCACTTGAAGAACTCAGGAAAAAACTGAATGGACCTAGTTGTAAATAATGAATAAGGATAGGACCAAGAGCTTAGAGAATATCAACATTTCCCCACAGTTAGTCCAGGAACACTTGGCATTGATCCCCCAATTCACCAACAAGAGCATAGTTTTGAAAAAGAGCAAAGGGGCAAGGCACCCCCATACTGACCAGAAGCCATGGGACAATGTAGTATCTTCTGCTTCAACCTCTCAAAGATGGCCAGGCCAGGAATGCCCCTACTAAGTCTATTGAAATCCCTGTTATTTGTGAAGACATAATTACGCTGTCTTCTGCCTTGGGAAGCCTTGCAGCCAACTGCGGCGTTCACTGTACACCCCACAGTTAGTCTGCAATGGGAACTAGATGGTAACCATCCGTTTACACATCTTGTTTCTCGGTCTTGACTCTAAACTTCTCCAGGGTGTGGTCTTACGGCACGAGAATACGTACATCTTGCCTGTCGTTGTGGTGCTTAACTGGCACATACAGGCACTCAAAGTTCTGTGAATCAAAACAACTACTGCCTACCATCATTGCCAGTTCCAAAACACCAGGTCTGAGGCTCCTAAGTGCCAATGAAACAATGGATGTGAAAAGTCTCTTAACTTAATTGTTGAATATGCTATCTGCTGCATGTCACCATGAATGGCTGCTTGGGGCATAAGCCCGGGTACCTCCCAAACACCAATATGTGCAGATGTAAGATTTCATAAACATAAAGCCAGAGCTAGATCTGGCTCCCACTTCCTGGCTCACAGTTACAGCTCTCTGCCTCTTCCGCGACTCTATGTCTCCCTCAAGCTGTGACCTCTGTCCCAGCTGGCACAACCGCCAAACTCTGAGCCGAGCACCAGGTCTTTGCTGCTAGGGAAAAGTCCCGCAGGCCTGCAGCACCGATCCCCTGCTCCGCTTAACGGATCGGTCCGTGGGACAGACAGCAGGCACGAGCGCGCGGCCAGTGATGCAGCCCCTGGGCAGGCCACCCAGGGGGAGCCCGTGCCGCCGTTACTCGCTGCCACCCACGCTCTCAAGGGGCTCTGGGGAATATAGGGTACCTGCGAGGACCGCTGCTCCTTCCACTGCTTCATCTGGTCGCTGGCTGGGTCCCGGCTGTCCGCCATGGTGTCGGATTGCGAAGCTGCAGAGCGTGCTAGGAAGATCTGCTGGGCGCGCTCGACTTCTCCACCCGGGGAAAGCAATCGCGTCAGCCAGGCCCGAGGGAGAGGTGACTTAAGGCTCCGCCAATCAACATCACCACCACCCCACCCCTCGGGATGACCGCCTCCCCATTGGCCGTCAGTACTCTAGAAAGGACAGGATTGGAAGGAGGGTGGGGCGAGAATGGGGGCTCCTGGAGGTGGGCCCCCGGATGGGGAGAGGGAGGGGACCAAAGGGCGATGCTGGGCTCTTGTTGGTGCTCCCTGAGCTCTGAGGGTCACAAGTCCAGGGTTCAATTCCTCTGTGCAAAGTTTGTTTTTTGTTTTTTGGGTTTTTTTATTGGAATAAGCTTTATTTGCTACTAAAGGGTAGGTGGTTCCTTTATTTCCTTCTCTTACCCACGGATTATCACTTATCACGCTGTATACCAATAATTTATTTTTAAAACACTCAGAAATAGTTTAATTTTACAACAGATCAGTGGGGATCTCCTGCTCCATAAAAAGGAAATAGTTGCCTTGTGACTTGGCCCACTGTGTCAAAGTGGCCTCTACTGACTGCAATAACAGGCTCTTCCTTTTCTCCGCTAACAAGGAAGAATTGTGAAAAGCTTTGGGGGGAGGGGGATCTGCGTTGGGTCTGGGCACATGGCTCAGAAGGTAGAGTGTGTCTAGCATGCACAAAGCCCTGTGTTTAGTCTCCAGAATCATACAAACTGTGTGGTGGTGCGGACCTGTAGTCCTCGAACTCGGGAATGTGGAAGCAGAGCATCAGAAGTTTAAGGTCATCTTCAACTACATAATACATTTGAGACCAGACTGGACCCTGTCTCCAAAAGTCATTTTTTTCCTAACCTAGAAAATAAAACATTTACTGTGTGTAAATATTTACTGAGCTTACAACTTATTTTTATTTTAATCAATAGATTGGATATTTTCTCTCAGCTGCTAGGGTTTATCTTTAAATATCTTGATACACATGTGTAGATGCCATCATTTTTAAATTACACCATCTCATCTTTCACCTTAATTAAGAACTGAGGACATGTGATTGAGGAAAATTCAAATCTTATTCTTTGTTTTATAAAAATGTGATAACAGAAATCTCAGTGGTGGAAGTTTTCTACTCCCTTGGGGAAACAGTCACAAATTCATCTTATTTTATTCCTATATTTGTACTTAACATAATTGCAAAAATGTCATCCACTGTGCAATTTGTTTGGGGTCTTTTGTTATATCTAGAGTCACACTGTCCCTAGTATGTGAAGCCCATGAAGGCAGTGACAGTCACATCTAAAATTCCATGGGGCAGACAAAATAGTTCAGTGTAAAAGTCATTTCCTGTCAAACCTAGCATCAAAGTTCAACCCCCAAGACCCACTAGGTAGAAAGAAAGAACCATCTGCCAAGTGTACATACACACACACTCACACACACACATGCACACACACATACACACACACACTCACACACTTATGCACACAGGGCTGGGGATATATAGCTCGGCAATAGAGTACTCACCTAGCATATGTGAATCCCTGCCACAAAAATAAAAACTAATAAAAGTAAGAAAATATGAAGCTGGCAAGATATCTCAGTGGGTAAAGGAGGTCACTGCCAGGCCTGACCATGTGAACTTGACACCCAGGCCCCACATGATAGAAGGCAAGAACTCACTCCCAAAAGTTGTCTCTGGCTACTGTATTTGTACACACACACACACACACAGGGGAGAGGAGAAGAAAATTAATTAAATGTACTGTGAGTTTTAAACAAGAACTCCTTGGGCGTTTGCTATGTCAGGGATTTCTGACCAGTTTTTTGATATATTCACTTCGTTGACACAACAGTGCTGTAATTTACACACTAATATTGTCCCTATTATATGGCCTGAGAAGCTGAAGTATAGGGAGGTTAAATAAACAATTTGCCCAAAGTTATACAATTATTGACAGATACAATCAAAATTCCAGTCTTGTCCACTCATCTCCAGAGCCTCGGCTTGTTAGGTTAAATCGGTGTTGAGGAAGCCACATCCTTTTGTCTGGGACTGGAATACACCAGCCCAGAATAAATAAGAGAGGCCTGAGTCATGCGTTCACCTTCATTCTTGGTAAGGACATGTCTTGTCTGGTTTGGGTTCTTTCTTCCTTCCTTCTCTTTCTTCCCTCTCTGTTCCTGCTGTCTTAGATCTCTAAGAATTGGAGAAACAAGGTAGGTTCTGTCTTGTCATGTCTTGCATTTTAAAACAAGGTGTGTGCTTCCAACAGTGGCGATGAATTTATACTGGCTAGGTAAGCAGAATCCTAACTATCATTTTTAGGATAGCAATTTAATCACACAGTTCAGGTGGAGACACCTCAGAAAGGGCTCTCATAGCTTCAAGTGCTTGAACCCTGGTCTCTGGTCCCTCAAGGTAATTCCAAGCACTGAATTGAACAGATCAGAACTTGTTCCATTTTATTCATATAAACACAATTATTTTGTTGGTGTTGAATAAGGTTGCTATTTAGGAAACACTGTTCTCTGAATGTTGATTCTGATAGAGAATACACAGCACAAGCCATGGTGTTGTTAATCCTGGTATCAGGACATCTAAAGCCTAAATATCAAGAGATGAGCTTGGATACTCAGTTAGGGATCTCTGTGGATAAAATCATTCTCCTCAAGAGGAAGAAGGGAGAGAATGTATGTCATGGATGATGGTAGCGACAAGCCCCAGGAACATCACACCAAGCAAAGTAGTCATTTGCTTAGCTCTTGAGTCCATCCACTCTCCAAAAAAGAGAATCTTCTACACATCTTGATCTACTTCTCTTTACTGTGGCGTTAAGAGGTAGACACAGGTAAGCGGGAGGGGCAATTAAAAAGAGATCTATTTCATTTTATAATGAGCCTCGGTTGTCAGGGTAGGACACAGATGCTTCCACCCCTCCCCAAGTGCATCCTCAGTTTACCATGGGCCTGGTCTCAGCTCGAGAGAAGACAAAAGTCTAGTGCTAAAGAAACTTCTTTTCTAGATGACTGTGGCACGTGGCCCAACTGTTCCATCCCACCCTCCCCGCCTTGGTGCTTCTGAAAGGAGCAGCCCAGTTTTGCCCTGGTGTCTGCTTATGGTCATAGATCCCAAGAGAGGAAAAAATCCATGTGCCCATACTCTCCGTTCCTCATGAACCATGCATGACACTCACCTAGTGCTGGAGAAAAGGGAAACACAGAAACCAGAGTGGGTTTTTTGTTTGTTTGTTTTGTTTTTTTTTATTTTGCTGCTTTTTAAAAAACATGTAATGCATACATGCACGGCTTGGAAACTGCAGAGTAATATTCCAATCTTTCACAGATTGCATTAAATGTTCTTTTTGCCAATGTTTTATCTCTTACATAAGGGTAAGAGAGGCGGCTTAAAGTGGATAGCGTGGAATATGTAACTGTGTCATGCTTTTCTTAGCTTTTTATTTATTTATTTACTTATTTTGAGACAAGTGCTCATGCATTCTGAGCTGGCCTCCAACTCTCTGTATAGTTGAAGATGACCTTGAACCTCTGACCTTCAATCCTCTAGTCTTAGTTACTTTTCTATGGCTGTGATAAAATGCCATGACCAAAAGCAATTTATGGAAGAAATCTTTTATTTTGACTCATGTTTCCAGAGAAATAAGAGTCCATGATGCGAGGGGGTGGATACACTGACAAGCAGCAGGCATTCTGTGGCAGGAGCCGAAAGCTGAGAGACCATCAGGAAGCAGAGAGAGGAAAGGAGAAGTAGGGTCTGTGACATACTCTAGGCCCAGGCCCAGTGACAGACATACTTCCTCCCCCTCCCCCTCCCCCTCCCCCCAGACAGCACCACCTACTGGGGACCAAGTATTCAAATACACGAGCTCATAGGGGGCATTCCTTATTCAAATCACCATACTCCACCTCTCCAGTACTGGGGACTATAGGTGCATGCTGAGATTTTAGTTTATGGTTTTTTGGTTTGTACTTTGGTTTGGTTTATGTGGTGCTGGGATGATTTTGTGCATGCTGCACTAGCATTCTGCCAACTGAACTATGTCCTGCTTTTCTCATTTAGCATTTCAGAAGGAAGATGTCCCCAGCCCATTTCTATATCCACCTTTAAAAAGTGTTACTTTTTTCCTTCCCAGTAGCTGAACAATTTGCAAAGCAGGTTTCTTTAAGTTTCTTTGCTTACTCATTCCCTTTCTCTGAACATAATTATTTTTCTACTATAATAGTGTGGCTGTTTCCTTTCTCCTTATTTGCATTTATTTCTTTAAGTTTCATTTGCAGAAGTCACCTTTGGTTCAAATCACATGAGCATGTTAAGGCTCCTTCGACACTTATCTGATATTCTTTGTAACTGAACCAGTTTACACTCACTGACTCTCAGAGTGTGGTTTGGTAATAAGATTTAATAGGTGAGTGGTTGTATTCTAGATATTTCTAAGTTACGCATTTTATTAGATACTTCAGAGTCTAGCCAGGTATGGCACATGACTGCAGTCTTGTCACTAGGAGGTAGAGAATCTGGAGATCAAAGCTACATAAATTCCAGGTCAGCCTGGGCTGCTTGAGACCTAGTTTCAATAAAACAGTTAGACTCTAATACAGTTGTATATATGCCTCTCACGCTACATTCAGTCACCGCCGTAATTACACAGAATTCACACACCCTGCCGACTGCCATATTCTAGGCTTTTGTGGGTGAGTGAGACTGCTGGTTTATCTACACAGTACTGACAGCAATAAAGTGGGCCCATAGCAAGGCACTAAGAGTGTGATGGGTACCAAGAAGGGGCTGCAGCAGCTGTAGGAAGCCCCCCCCCCCCCCCCGCCTGAGCACAAGAGGCAATAGGAAGAAGCAGTCAGTTAAATCCCAAAGAATAATCAGGTGTGAAGTACTGCACCAAGAGTAGGGACTGTGGCAGGGATCTGAAACTGACTTCGTTAATGGTGGTATTATGGTATCTCGGGACTGGGAGAGCAAGCAAACATCTAGAACCGAGGTTCCACCTGGTCAGACTTGCCAGGACGCTGACCTCTGTTTAACTTTGTCTTTGCCTCCTGCTACTTAGTCACTGTCCCTCCTGTCAGCTGCCTGAAAGGCTGTGTGAAGCAGCCATATTTAATGGTGGAAATGGTGTGCCTGGCCTACAGGGTTTTTTCTAGTGTCTGGGTGTTTTGATTGACTCACCTTTGTGCTGTAAAGCGGAGTCCCCAGGCTTGGCCCTGAAACCAGACAAACCCTACAGAAGTTCACTGTCAAGTCAACATAGTCCAAAGCATATGTCAGGCATAAGTACTAGACTCAAACACCAGTGCTGGCTGAGGTGGAGTATTCAACAAGACTGGGATGTCTATGGACACAGAAACAGTTATAAAAACACAGATCCTGAGGGAAACCATAGGTCATGGCTGGCATGGTCATCTGTGAGGAGAACAGGTATCCCTGTCCTTTATTTCCATAAACTCAGACTAGCAGAACTTTGAGAACAAAATATGAAGAAACCTGGCTAAGCATCCCCCTTTAGCATCAGAGCACTTGGTGTGGCATCTGACCATGGCTACTTACAAATTTCATAATCGCAGACAAGTCACTTAGTCTTATGTGCGTGTGTGTGGCATATGTGGGTGGATTTGCATGCACTTGTAGCTATGCATGTGCACACAAGAAGCAACTTTTTTGTTTTGTGTATAATGTGTTTGCATGTGAATGTAAGTCTGTGTGTGTGTTGCATTTATATTGACATATGTATTCATGCCTGTCCATGTGGAGCTGGAGGCAGATATTTTGTCCTATGTTTTGTTCTCACTTTATTCCTTCTAAAACATAGTCTTTAACAGGCCCCAAAACTCGCTGCTTTCCTAGGGTAGTTGACCAACAAGCTCCCAGAATTCTCCTAGTTCTGCCTCCCAAGGCTGATATTACAGGCAAGAACAGCCATGCCTTACTTTCACACAGATGCTGGGGATTTTAACTTAGATCCTTATGCTTGAACAAGCCTTGTTATGTACTGAGCCAACTCTCCAGCTTAGTTTTTCAAGATGAAGTCTCTCATTGGCCACAAACTCTTTAAATCTCAGGGATTTCTCAGCCTCCCCAGCACTGGGATTACAGACATGTACCACCACACTTGCCTTTGTTTGTTGTTATTTTTCAAGACAGAGTTTCTATATGTAGCTTTGGAGCCTGTCCTGGAACTCACCATATAGTCCAGGCTGGCTGGCCTCAATCTCACAGAGATCTGCCTGCCTCTGCCTCCCAAGTGCTGAATTAAAGATGTGCATCATCACCACCATCTGGCTCGACACACTTGGCTTTTAAAAACATGGGTTCTGGGGATTCAGGTTCTAATGTTTCTGAGGCAAGCACTTTACTGACTGAGCTATATTGCCTCAGCCAAGGTACTTAGTCCAAACTTCCATCTCTCCTTTATAAAGTGAAGTTCAAATGCCTTCTATTTTAGTTGTAACTTAAGATACTATAACAAAAAGAACAACACAATAAAATTGCTTAAACATTTGTCAGTCTTTATTTCTCTCACATAAACTGTCTCAGACCCAGAAGGTTCCAGGGTAGTTAGGCAACACTGCCATCCTTAACTCAAGACTTCCATCTCTGAGTACAAAGTCCAGACTGCAATGCCAACCACTGGGAACAGGGTGAAAGGTACAAATGCCCAGTCATATGCAGAGTCCAACCTGGAAATGGCACACTTCATGTCTGCTCACATCCCTTCCCACTTGCCAGAATTTAGTCACATGGTCATGCCCTGCTATATGGGAAACTGGGACATGTACTTATTGGCTGATTCTGTGTTCAGCAAAACTGAAGCATTTTATGGTAAAAGATATTGGCAGTCAGCTGGCAACATCAACCCCATTGACCTACTGGAACCACCATAAGCACAAATGGAGAAAATAGAGAATCAGTTATGAATATTCTCAATTACAAGAATTTCCATTGCTCTTCATCCTCTGTGGGTCTTTTATAGACTGTTTCCATTCTTTGGAAAGTCTAGCCAATTTTATGTTAGGATATTATATTGCATTTATCTCTGTAGGGTGCACTCTAGTTAAGAGACTGTCTCTGGCCACTGCATGCATTGCTACAGTAAGTCACATTGTAATGAACTATTTGCCACCCCAAACTTTCCCATAGCACACATTATCTTTTTAAAGCAGTTTGTAACAAAACTTATATTTCAAAACTATGACCAGGCTCCAGGGTTTTTCCAGTATTAACCTACTTAATTATGAACCTGATGATCTTCACCTCCCAAAGTCACATAGCTAATTAGTGATGAGGTCAGAATTTAGACAAGTCAGAGGCTCTAGAGATAAAAATCTCAACTCCTACATTTCTCTGCCTATAACAGAGTAGACAGGAAGATCTAAGGTGGGTGCCCCATATGCTTAGACTATGCCTAATGCACTGAGCCATCTCCTGCCCACCTAGGACCTGGCTTTGTATTCACATCATTAAGAAAGATCATAGAATAATGCCATAGAAAGAAAGCATAGAACATGGTAGTAAATTTGTGTGAAGCCACCAGGACTGAGGAACAGCCAAGAAAGACATAAGAGGACCAGAAAAGGCAGCTGGAGATGAGGAGCCTCACTGAGCAGCAGGGATGAATGACAAGGATCCTCAGCTGACCTTCCTCCCTACAGCAAAGGACATGTGATGACCTGGACTTCTAAGCTAGGATAATGACTTTTTCCTGAGAAAACATGTCCATTAAAAGACTCCATTTCCACCAGGCAAGAGGATCCACTGACATACTTCTCTGATGCCCCTGTTCCAGGATAAGTGAACGTACACAAATTCAGTTCTGAGACTTTGTGACATGAAGCAATGAGGTAGAATACTATTTTAAGATGTGTTTCATTTGTTTATGCTGTGAAACATTCCTTTAATGATACAAAGATGTGCTGCATCCTTTTATGTTGCATTTGTTTAACTCTGTGAAGCTGTGTTGTTTTGCCTGCCTAAAACACCTGATGGTATAACAAAGAGGCAAGAGAAAGGAAAGGTGGGGCTGACAGGCAGAGAGAATAAACAGAAGGGGAAATCTGGGAGAAGAAAACAGATCAAGGTAACAAGGAGAGGAAGACCTCGGGAGCAGCCACCCAGTTACACAGCCAGACACAGAGTAGGACTGAAGGAAGTAAGATCTACAAAACCAAGAAAAGGCCCAGAGGCAAGAGACAGATGGGGTAATTTAAGTTTAGAAAAGCTGATAAGAAACAAGCCAAGCTAAGACCAGACATTTGTAATTAAGAATAAGCCTCCATGTGTGATTTATGAGGGAGCTGGGTGGTGAGTCCCCCAAAAGAGCCAAAACAGCAAAGAATAAAACAACCAGCAACATTTTGGTGTCCAGTGTGGGGCTAGAGTAAAAGAAAATCTAACAGCAAAGCAATCATCCTGTAATTGTGCCATATGTCAAAAGCGATTGCCTCATGAAAACAAAGGTCAATTATGGTGGTTTAAAAAAAGGCATGATCTCTGCACACTCAAATGGGTCAGAGATAATATGTATGTGTATGACTGGACACATACAAAGGCAGCAAGCAAACATTTATCCAAAGATCTGGATCAAAGGTGTCAGGAGCTTACCTTTTTTGTCCTACTTTTGTTACTTTTTGCAATTTTAGTTTTATACCAATGTAAAGCCCCAAAATGTAAATATATTTCCTGAAGAGTTCATACGGCAGCATTTTTCCCAGACAATACCCTAACAATAAAGTATTTGGCAATGGACTGAGAAGCAGAATGGGACCCAGAGGACATCATATGTAGAGTTTCTAGATGAAATGAGAGTGAGGAACATGACCTCCAGCATCACATCTGACCTTGGTGCTAAAGCGTTTCACAGAAAATTGAGACACCAAGAACGAGCCTTAAAAAACGAGAAGAGGTGAACACAGGAAGTAGTGTGAACTATATTGAGAAATGGCTGGAGGGTTCCCTTAAACTATTTATGAAATGTCATGTCTTCCTACTTACAAAACTTCCCTGACAATAGGTACTCTAAGATTATTCTGCATCGTTGTCCCCAGGAAAGGAATTATGTGACCATGAACATAGGTTTCTGACCTTTTCATTACTGTATAATCAGTTGTGTGTTTAGTAAATATCAGCTATTATCACCCTGAAAGGGCCTGACTTTAGAGCCTCCTTGGTGGTGTTGAGAATATGTCCGTCTTGCTGTAGGCTCACACAGTCACACAGTATTTTGTTCTGTGGACAGAGGCCCTAAGAACAAAGTCTTGACACCTGAGTTGATATGTACAGGAAAGGGACTCTGCCTTGTTACTTGAATTCCCAGATGTGCTCCTGTTAGCCAAGTGTCCACAGCAGCAGTTCTCAACCTTCCTAATGCTGCCACCCTTTAATACAGTTCCTCATGCTGTGGTGATCCCTAACCATTAAATTATTTCTGTTGCTAGTTCATAACTGTAATTCTGTTACTGTTATGAATCATAATGTAAACATTTGTGTTTTCTGATGGTCTTAGGGGTCAAAACCTACAGGTTGAGAGACACTGCCTTATTGTAATAATCAATCTTGGAGTAAACCTTGAACAAAGGTATGATGTTAGAAAGAGAATGGGACCTCTTATGTCAAAAGGTGTCCAAAATACCAGTCACCAATACTCCTACTGCCACACTGAATCCCCCAGAAAGCATCATGGTAGGAAGCATGACTCAGCAGTGTGAATTGCAGGGTGTAGGAACTGGGGGTCAATAAGATGTGATGTGGGATGTCTTCCTATATATTTGTTTTATTACCATGTGTTAATAAAGAAGCAGTTTTGGCCTATGGCAAGGTAGCTTAGAGGCAGTTGGGAAATCCGAGCAGAGATAAAGATGAAGAAGGGCAGAGTCAGGGAGAGAAGCTACAAGTTGTCTCTCAGAAAGCAAGATGTAATAAAACACACGTAAAGCCAAGGAACATGTGGCAATACAGTAGATTAATAGAAATGGGTTAAGCTGTAAGAACTAGTTGGGAATGAGCCCCAGCCATGGGCCAAACAGTTGGTAATTAATATAAGCCTCTGAGTAATTATTTTATAAGCAGCTGTGGGACCGAGGGTAGGAGAGCTTTGTCCAGATAGACAAACTTCTGGCTACAAAGATGCGTGGTCAAAAACCTTGCATCAGGCAGGCAAGGGGAAAGTGTGTGTTGGTTCCAGCAAAAGCACATGCTTTTCTTCTACTGTACTCTTGGTGCTATTTCTTTGTCTCCCTCCAGCATGACAGTCCCGTGACCTAAAGATCAAAAAATACATTATATATAACCATCAGAAATGTCATATCTTGAAAAAATTATAAGACTAAAGCCAGGTTATTCTCTTTTTTCCTCTTTCAAGATGCATATTTTAAAATACAGAAACAGGAAAGGGAAGAGGAGGAGAGAAAATTAAGAGTACAAACATTATGGAGAGCCCTAGCCTCACCATGCCCGATGGCCCAAACCCTCCACTCCCAGCCATTTTAGTCACCCTTTGCACCTGTGAAAGACTATAGCTAGCAAATGACAGGCAGAAACAGTGTCACTGCAGCCAAACGTATTTGCACACTTCTTTCCTCCAGAGCACTAGAAGCTTATGACACAGATCAAGGCAGATTGAATCATAATTAAATGCAGACTTTAGAGAAAACAGAAATATTGGTAGAGACTAGATCTCAACTGTATGGCGCTGAAGCAAGCATTTGGAGTCGGGATGCAGGAGGAACATGATGTGGAGGAGCAAAGGATCTGGCTTCAAGAGCCCACACTGTTCCACTGGAAAGTGGCTTTTGTCTGTGATGAGGCATAAAGCGACAACACCCTACTAGAGTAGCAGTGGTCTAGGAAACAGAACAGCCAAACACATATGGCATTTCACCATGACCGCTTCTGAGGAGTTTCAGCTGGTTGGAACCATGGACTTGGGGTGACCCCTGTTTGCCAAAACCTCAAATCTAACTGAAACCTGTTGCCTGTCTAATGAATCACTATACCTGTTTTGACTAACATAACAGCCGTGTGAATACTTCCCTTCCTATTCAAAGCGCTAGGGTTTTGTTTTATTTTGCTTTGCTTTGTCTTGAGGTACTGGGGATAGAACCCAGTCTTGTGAATCTAAGCGAGCACTCTGTCACTAAACTGTATCCCAAGCCCTCACAGGGCTAGTTTTTAAATTCTTAATTTATGACAACTAAACCTTGATTCTTCTCCTTCAACAAGACCCTCGAGTTTTTATTAAGTATTAAGGGATGTCATGAAAAGGAACTAAAGGCCACTCCAGCCCCAGAAAGCCTATGGAACCAAGAAGAGTCTGGAGGGATCAGCTAGCACTTCCTGGTGTCCAATGGGGAGCAAAGACAAGTTCAGGGAGGTAGATAAACAGCTAGGTTGTGTCAGAATCTCAGCTGCTAGGCCTGGGAGCTCCACATACCAGTGCCCATGACAACAGCATTGTTAAGATAGGAAAGCCCTGCTTGCTAAAGCCATCAGCATGGCTCTTCCCAGGGAGCCCAGGCCAACCTGCCAGTGGCATTGCTGGGCCCTTCATCTTTTCTAACAGACTGTACCACTGTTGTCATGGTAACTGCCACCTCATTTCATTTAGTTGCCCATTGTATCCACAATCTTTTGCTGCCCACCTCAAGCTCATCTTCTGGTTACTGTTCATATGCCCACCACCATTTAGAAAATTAACCATCCCAATTTGCCTGGAACAGATGATTTCTTGAGACATGGGACTTTCATGGCTAAAATGGGAAGATCTGAGAAAAATGGGATATTTGGTCAGCCTAGCATCATAGCTGCTACACCTGAGTGCCACTAGCCTGTGTCTTAGACTACAGGATGGGAACAGCACCTGGGGCGGTGGTAGCTCATGCCTGCGATCTCAGCATTCAGGAAACAGAACAAGGGAATAATGAGTTCAAGGTTACATAGAAAGAGATTGTCTTTTAAAAGTGGGAGGAGCAGAGTACCCTTCTATCCCCCAAAAGAGTGCTGCATCATGTTTGTCCTTTGCCTTCAGTGTTCTGCTAAGCCTGGGGAAATACTTTCATCTCCCTGTCTGGAACAATGTGACCTACAAGGTGACAGTGCTTTGCCTAGGTCTGTTCACTACTTCCCACAGATATGTTGTCTTCGTGCCAAATCTGACCATGTCAGTAACCCCCTTATCTTCGGGGAGGACCCTCTCTTCATATCCTAAATGGTGTGTAGAGCTAACTGACAATTTTCCAACACAAATTTATCAATATAGCATGCACAATACTCACCTTTTTTCCCTTAAAAATGTGCTAGTATATCTTGTTAACTGCTAAGGGGGGGCATATGTTCAAATAATTTTTTAAAGAAAGGGGAAAAATATTTAGAAGATAAGTATCTTAATCTCACTAAAAAATATATTTATTTTGAAAATCAAAAGGGAGCCATGCATGGTGGTACACACCTGTAATCCCAGCACTCAGGAGGCAGACACAGGCAGATCTCTGTAAGTTCAAGGCCAGCCTGGTCTATAGAGTGAGTTCCAGGATAGCCAGAGCTACATAGTGAGACCCTGTTTCAAAGAGAGAGAAAGAAGGTAATGGGAGGGAGACAGAGAGTCTTGAAAAGAAAACCCAAACAGTAGTCCATCCCAAGGCTTAGCTGCTAAAGCAAGGGCACTTTCCCTGACTTAGCCTGACATCCCTGGGACCCAGGAGGAGAGGACCAATTCCCACAGGCTGCCCTCTGACCTCCACTCATGCATCATGGCACATGCACCACCCCTGTGCCGGAAAAGAAAACACATAGTGTAATTTAAAAGATTTAATTAAAACGTAGGGCCTGGGGCTTTAGCTCTGTGGTAGACTGGTTTGCTCATTTCAAGTGCCTTAGAAAATAGAAAAAAAACATACAGTGACATCCAAAATCAACCCAGATCCTACCATCTTAAGACAAAGAAGAAAATGTAACCATTTGTAGCACTTTGCTCTATATCTCTCTATTTTTATGTATGCCTATATTTTCACTAGATGTAGGAGACTTTAAATAAATTGAGATGATATATAAAGATTATGTACATGTATATGTTAACAACTTACTCTTTTAACTTTTTCACTTATCATGAATATCTTCCCACTGTGATAAATAATCTATATCATCATGTTTGGGGGTGGATTGATCTCCCATGATTCCATGGTAGTCCATGGATCTTTAAGTTAGATGTTTAGCTTGATAGGTAACCAAAGAAATCCCCCACATGAAATCTGTTAAGAAAGTGTGTGTGTGTGTGTGTGTGTGTGTGTGTGTTGTTGTTGTTGTTGTTGTTGTTTTGAAGGTTACCTTCAATTCATTGCATTGACCCCACCTCCCCAAAATCTTTCATCATTTCAGTTTTCCATAATACTTTTATTCCATAAAATATATAGAAATGGGCTGTTGTTTGTTTTTGCTCTTTTGGGGCACCCAGCTCCCAAATACATCACTTGAGGCTTACTAATTATAAATGTCTGGCCTTTGCTTGGCTTGTTTCTCACCAGCTTTTCTTAACTTATCCTGTCTATCTCTTGCCTCTGAGCTTTTACCTCTCTCATACTTCTGTTAATCTTACTTACTCCATGGCTGACTGTGTGGCCGTGTAGCTGTGTGGCTGTGTGTCTGGGTGGCTGTGTGTCTGGGTGGCTGTGTGTCTGGGTGGCTGGCTCCTAGTGTCCTAATCCTTGATCCCTCTTGCTCTTCTTTTCCCATTCTATTTATTCTCTCTGCCCACCAGCATCACCTATTCTTTTCCTGCCTTGCTATTGGTCATTTAGTTCTTTGTTAGACCACCAGGTGTGTTAGACAGGCACAGTAACACAGCTTCACAGAGTTAAACAAATGCAACATAAAAATGAAAACACATCTTTGGCATCATTAAACAAATGTTCATCAGCACAAACAAGCATAACATATCTTAAAATAATATTCTACAACAATGAGCCTCTATTAAATATCACGCAAAAGAGGATATGGAAAACCCAGAAGCACTCTAGTTTGTTAGGCGGTGATTCATATGCTGTAGACAGGAAATGGTTCCTGGAAGCAAGGACAGTGAGGAGAAAGTCAGCCACATGCCACACACTAGCAATGTCATTTAACACATATGACTTCTATTAGCTAATACCTTTTACTTCAATAAATCAATTTTCACCACTCAGACTGCACAAATCTTAATCAGTACAGAATTACTCCAAAGCTGGGCACTTTACACAATAGATGTGGAATTTCAAATGTGGAATAAGTTGATGTAATAAGATAGAATACATTATGCTTGTCTGAAATCCAACAGGACTTCTCTAGATAGGAACTGTGCAAGATATTAGAATCCCCAAATCTTCTGTGAAACTTCACTAGGAAGAGAAATGGGCTCCTGTGAATGTGAAGATTGAAGAAGACATGGCTACGACTTGGGAAATCCTTTAACTCATTCGGCACAGAGCAGAACATAATAAACAAAAGCTGAGATACAAGCAAAGCTCTATCCTATTCTTTAGAAAGAAAAATTCTCAGAGTTGATCATAGAGCTGATAGCTTTCTAGACATTAATTACTTGACCTTGAAGTTAAGGATAAATAGATTGAAACATTTTTTTAAAGTTAGGCATTTCCAAATTCAAGAAGATATTAAAAAAAAAATCATCCACCATGATCAAGTAGGCTTCATCCCAGAGAATCAGGGATAGTTCAACATACAAAAAACTGGGAATGTCATCCATCATATAAACAAACTGAAAGAAAAAAAAAACACATGATCATCTCATTAGATGCTGAAAAAAGCCTTTGACAAATTCAACACTCCTTCATGATAAAAGTCGTGAAGAGATCAGGAATACAGGGAAAATACCTAAATATAATAAAGGCGATATACAGCTAGCCAACAGCCAACATCAAACCAAGGGGAGAAACACTCAAAGCAATCCCACTAAAATCAGGAACAAGACAAGGCTGTCCTCTCTCTCATTATCTATTCAATATAGTTCTCGAAGTTTTGGCTAAAGCAATAAGAAAACAAAAGGAGATTAAGGGGATATAAATTGGAAAAAAGAAGTCAAACTATATTTGCAGATGATATGACCATATACATGAATGACCCCCAAAATTATACCTGAGAACTACTACAGCTGATAAACACCTTCAGCAATGTAGCAGGGTACAAGATTAACAAAAAAAAAAAAAAAAAAAAAAAAAAAACCAATAGCCTTCCTATATGCTAAGAGGGATGAAAAATAAATAAGGGAAACATCACCCTTTATAATAGATGCAAATAGCATTAAATATCTTGGCATAACTCCAACCAAAGAAGTAACAGACGTGTTTGACAAAAACTTTAAGTCACTGAATAACTTGAAAAAGATATCAGAAAATGGAAAGATCTCCCATGCTCCTGGATAGGTAGGATCAACATAGTAAAAATGGCAATTTTACCGAAAGCAATCTACAGATTCAATGCAATCCACATCAAAATCCCACACAACTGGATGGTAGTATGTAGGAGAATGCAAATAGATCCAAACTTATCACCCTGCACAAACCTCAAATCCAAGTGGATCAAAGACCTCAACATAAACCCAATTACACTGAACTTGATAGAAAACAGAGTAGGAAATACACTTCAACACATTGGCATAGGTGACCACTTCCTAAATATAACACCAGCAGCACAGACACTAAGAACAACAATCAGTAAGTGGTACCCCCTGAACCTGAGAAGCTTCTGTAAAGCAAAGGACACAGTCAATAAGACAAAATGACAGCCTACAGAATGGGAAAAGATCTTCACCAACCCTACATCTGATAGAGGACTGATCTCTAAAATATATAGAGAACTCAAGAAACTAGAGCCCCAAAACATAAATAACCCAATTAAAAAATGGAGTTCAGTGCTAAAAATGGAATTCTCAACAGAAGGATTACAAATGACTGAAAGGCACTTAAAAACTGCTCAACATCTTTAGCCATCAGAGAAATGCAAGTCAAAACAACTCTGAGATTCCACCTTACACCTGTCACAATGACTAAGATCAAAAACAAAGATGACAGTCTATGCTGGAGGGGATGCGGAACAAGAGAAACACTCCTCCATTGTTGGTGGGAGTGTGGACTTGTACAGCCACTCTGAAATACAGTATGGCTATTCCTTGGAAAGCTGGAAATCAATCTCCCCAAGGATCCAGCAATACTATTGGGCATATACCCAAAAGATACACATTCATACCCCAAAGACACTAGTTCAACTATGTTCATATCAGCATTATTCATAATAGCAAGAACCTGGAAACAACCTAGATGCCCCTCAAATAAAGAATGGATTAACAAACTGTGGTACATTTATACAATGGAGTACTGCTCAGTAGAAAAAAAAATGACATCCTAAAATTTGCAGGCAAATGGATGGATTTGGAGAATATCCTCCTTAGCGAGGTATCACAATCCCAGAAAGATAGGCATAGGATGTACTCACTCATAAGTGGATTTTAGACAAGAAGCAAAGAATAGCCATGTTGCAAACTGCAACCCCTGAACATCTTGGGATCAGAAGGAACTTGAGACATCCAGAGATTCCCCTAGAAAGAGAAAATAGAGAAGATCACCTTAGCAAATTGGGATCATAACGGGTTGCAACCAAGAAGAGGTGGAAACAAATCATGAGAGAAGGAGATGGTTGAGTAAGAGGAGCAACAAATAGGGAGAAAAAAAGAGATGGATATCTTGATAGAGGAAGCCAATGTGGGGTTAGAAAGAGACCGGGTACTAGGGAAATGTCCAGGAACTCACAGGATGTTCCTGGCTAGGTCTCCAACCAATAATGGAGAGGGTGCCTAAATAGGACTTCACCTATAATCAAATGAGTAACCACCCTAAGTATCATCACAGAACCTACATCTAACAATGAATAGAGGTGGAGGCAGAGATCCATCGCTGAGCACGAGACTGAGCTCCTGGTCCAGCTAAGAGCAGGGGAGGAGAGTCTATATGAGCAAGGGGATAGGGATTATGAGTGATGGCTATCTGGAGCTCTGGGGAGTTCACTGAATCAAGAACAGCCACTGGGGAACCATTGGGAAAAGGAGCTAGGCCCTCCAAGGGTAGGCAACTGTCAATTGGCATGGGCAGTATGTGGAGCCTCAAGGGGTGGGATCAGACTGTGTTCCTGTGTATGAGCTGGCACCTTGGAGCCCATTCCCTGCAGAGGAACACCAAACCCAGTCTTGACTTTGGGATGAGGAAATCAGACTTGCCTGGAGTGGATGTGCCACGCTGAGCTGATCCACCTGGAACTTCTTGTCCTTTGCAGGAGAGGGTGGGAAGATGGGGAGGGGGAAGGCTGAAGGCTGACTGGGAGGGATAGGGAGGGGTGCAGGGGGATACATGGATAAAGAAGAATTTTTATTAAAAAAATATAATGAACATACAGAAATAAAATAAATGAGAAGTTAGGAGAAATAAAGATTAATGTGTGGGGGAGTAAATATATTCAGGGCTCCAGAAAAATATAATGACATAGAGAGATCTTATAGATTATAAATTATATATTAGCTAAATAGAAGGATATACAAATGTAGTAAAAGTTTCTAATCTGTCCTAGCCTGTAGGCCCAGACCCACTCACAACTGCTTAGCCCCCCAAAATGACTCAGACACTCGTATATTTACACACTGTCCAGCCTATGGCTCAGGCTCATTACCTGCTAGCTCTTTCAGCTTCACCATTTTTATTAATCTGTGTTTGCCACATGGGTCATGGCTCACCTATACTTTTACATCTTGCTCTCTTGGTGGCAGCTTGTAGTGTCTCCCTGTGACTCTGCCTTTCTTCCCCTTTATCTATGCTTGGATTTCCCACCTGTCTATAAGCTAGCTTGCCATAGGCCAAAACAATCCCTTTATTATCCAATAGTAAGTCATCACACATCATAATAAAAATAAGATAAATTTTGACACAGTGTAGCAAAGTTGTAGAACAAGTGGATATATCATTTTTAAAAGAAAAATGTAAAAACTAACAAAATTCAAAGAGAATAGTGACACAATTTTAAAATATCCTAATGACAGATTCTTCTCAAAGACCATAGGCTAAGGTCTTCCAGTGCTAAAATGAGAGAGCAATACAAATTTTTATATCCAGATAAAGAATACTGACATAATAAAAACATTTAAAACTTGATGGATGCTTAATGAGACAATAATTTGGGGATATTCTTTAGCAAAAGAATGGGGTTGGGAGAAAGAATAATAAAGAAGAATGCAATAAACAGCAGATTAGACCTATGATGAAGACTTCAGCAGTACTACTCACACAGTTTGACATGTATCCCTTAATAATTGAGTACATGCTAAATTATTTTTTGAAAATCATAACACAAAATGTATGGGAAATCTGGGACACCATGAAAAAAAGACCAAACCTAAGAATAATAGGAATAGAAGGAGAAGAATACCAGCTCAAAGACACAGAAAATATAGTCAACAAAATCATAGAAGAAAACTTTCCCAAACTAAAAAAGGAAAAGCCTATGAAGATACAAGAAACTTATAGACCACCAAATACACTAGACCCCCCTCCCAAAAGTCTGCTTGTCACATAATAATCAAAACACTAAGCATACAGAATAAAGAAAGAATTTTAAGAGCTACAAAGGAAAAAGACCAAGTAACTTAAAAAGGCAGACCAATCAGAATAACACCAGACTTCTCAATGAAAACTATGAAAGATCTGGACAGATGTTACACAGACACTAAGATACCACAGATTCCAACCCAGACTAGTATACCCAGAAAGACTCTCAATTACCATAGATGGAGTAAACAAGATATTCCATCACAAAACCAGATTTTAAAAATATCTATCCACAAATTCAGCCCTACAGAAAGCACCAGAATGAAAATTCCAACCTAAAGAAACTAGATACACCCATGAAGCCACAAGCAATAGATAATTCCACAGAAAGAAACCCCAAAGAATGGAAACACACACACTACCACCAAAAAGAACATAATTAACAATCACTGATCATTAATATCCCTTAATATCAACGGGCTCAATTCACCTATAAAAATACATAGGCTAATACAATGGATACAAAAACAGGATCCAATCTTCTGCTGCATATAAGAAACACACCTCAATTTCAAAGTCAGACACTGCCTCAGAGTAAAGGCTTCGGACAAGACTTTCCAATCAAATGGACTTAAGAAATAACTATCCTAATACTTAACAAAATAGATTTCACACTAAATTCAGCCAAAAGAGTTCAGGGAGAACATTGCTTACTCATCTCACGAAAAATCCATCAAGATGAAATCTCAATCCTGAACATTATGACCCAAATACAAGTGCACCCACATATGTAAAAATAATATTAATAAAACCTAAACTTCACATCAAACTCCACACACTAATTGTGAGAGATTTCAATATGCCACTCTCGCCAATCAATAGGTTTACCAAACAGAGACTTAATGGAGAAATAAGAGAACTAACAGTTATTATGACTAACATGTACTTAACAGATATATACAGAACATTCCACCCAAACACGAAATAATATACCTTCTCAGGTCTCTATGGAATTTTTTCTAAAATTAATCACACACTCTCTCATAAAACAAATATAAATAGATATGCTGTGAATAGCAATCTTTAAATAAAGGAACTGTTTTGGCCCATGACAGGCACCATAGAAAAAGTAGGAGGAGAAATCAGAGCATAGGTAGAAGGAGCAGGGCAGAGTCAGACAGAAGAAGCCAGAAGCCCAAAGGAGCAACATGTAAGAAACACAGGTAAGCCACAGGCTACGTGGCAAGAAAGATGAATAGAAATGGGTTGATTTAAGATGTAAGAGCAAGCTAGCAATGTGCCTGAGCCATAGGCCAAACAGCATAAAGTTAATATAAGTGTCTGAGTTATTTCTGGGGGCCTGAGCAGGAGCATTGGGTGGCTAAGGGGTCTGGGGCTACAGGTCTGTGTGTCTGGGCCTCTGGCTGCCTGGGACCAAGAAACCACATTGTAACATAGATGCAAAAAATGGGAATAACCCCGTGCATCCTATCAGATCACCATGGACTAAAGTTAGAGTTCAGCAACAACATAAGCTACAGAAAGCCTACAAGCTCACAGAAACTGAACATGTCTCAGTTGAGCCACCCCTGGGTCGAGGAAGAAGCAAAGAAAGAAATGAAAGTCTTCCTAGAACTCAATGAAAATTAGTCCACAACATATTCAATGGGCTCGCAATGAAAGCAGAGCTGAGAGAAAAGTTCATAGCACTAGATGCCCACATAAAAAATTTGGAGAAATCTCACACAAGGGACTTAATTGCACAGCTGAAGGCTTTAGAACAAAAGGAAGCAAACTCACCCAGAAGAAGTAGACGGCAGGAAATAATCAAACTCAGGGCTGAGATCAATACAATTGAAACAAAGAGAACAGTACAAAGAATTAGTCAATCAAAAAGTTGGTTCTTTGAGAAAGTCAACAAGAAGGTAAATCCAAACTAACCACTGGCAGAAAGAGAACACTCAAACAAAATCAGAAATAAAAAGGGGACATAACAACAGACACCCAGAAAATCCAGAGAATCATTAAGTCATACTTCAAAAACCTGTTCTTCACAAATCTAAAAGCAATGGACAGCTTTCTGGACAGGTACCACTTACCAAAATTAAATCAAGACTAGATAAATGACCTAAATAAGCCTACAATCCCTAAGGAAATAAAAGCAGTTTAGTCTCCAAAGCAAAAAAAAAAAAAAAAAAAAAAACCAAAGCCTGGGGCCAGATGGTTTCAGCACAGAATTCTACCAGAATTTTCTAAGGAGAACTATAGCAGTACTCAGGCTAGAGAGATGGCTCAGTGATTAAGAACACGGCTGCACTTCCAGAGGACCTAGGTTCAATTCCCAGCACCCACCTGGCATCTCATAACTGTCTGTAACTCCTGCTCCAAGAGATCAGATGCCTCATCTAGACAGACAGACATGTAGGCAAAACACCAGTTTACATGAAATAAAAATAAACACATTATATTTTTAAAAAGTAATACTCGTTCCATGTCATTAAAACAGAAAAAGCATTGCTAAACTCTTTCTATGAGGCTACAGTCACCCTGATACCCAAACCACACAATGATGCAACAGAGAATTACAGACCAGTCTCCCTCACGAATATTGATACAAAAATACTCAATAAAATTCTGGCAAACAGAATCCAAGAACACATCAAAAAAAAAAAAAAAAATCATCCATCATGATCAAGTAGGCTTCATCCCAGAGATGCAGAGATGGCTTAACATATGAAAAGCTGTCAATGTCATCCATCATATAAACAACCAAGAAGAAAAAAAATCACACAATTACCTCATTGGATGTTGAAAAAGCCTTTGACAAAATCCAACATTCCTTTATGATAAAGGTCCTGGAGAGATCAGGGATACGGGGAAAATATCTAAACTATATGATAAAGACAATGTGCAGCAAGCCAATAGCCAACATCAAACTAAATGGAGAGAAAATCAAAGCAATCCCACTAAAATCAGGAACAAGACAACCTGTCCACTCTCCCTATGTCTATTCATTATAGCGCTCAAAGTTTTAGCTCGAGCAATAAGACAACAAAAGATTAAGTAGGATACAAATTGGAAAGAAAGAAAGCAAACTATCTCTATTTGCAGATGATATGATCGTACACATAAGTGACCCCAAAATTCTACCAGGGGAACTCCTACAGCTGATAAACACCTTCAGCAATGTAGTAGGGTACTGGATTAACTCAAAAAAAAAAATCAATAGCCCTCCTATATACAAATCCTAAAAGAGCTAAAAAATAAAACATTGCCCTTTACAATTTCTGCAAATAACATCAAATATTGGGGTAATTCTAACCAAAGAAGTGAAAAATCTATATGACATGACTCTAAGTCACTGAAGAAAAAAATTGAAGAAGATATCAGAAAATGAAAAACAATCTTTCACGCTCATAGTAAAAATGACAATTTTACCAAAAGCAATCTACAGATTCAATGCAATCCCTATCAAAATCCCAACACAATTCTTTATAGACCTCAAAAAAACCAACACTCAACTTCATATGAAAACAAAAATCCCAGGATTGAAAAGGAAAAAAAAAACTGTTCAATAAATCAACTTCAGGAGATATTACCATCCCTGACTTCAAGATATACTATAGTGTTATATTAATAAAAACAGATTGGTACTGACATAAAAACAAATTTTTGGGTCAATAGAATCAAATTGAAGACCCTGACACAAATCCACTCGCCTATGAACACCTGATTTTTGACAAAGAGGCCAAAAATATACAATGAAAAAAGGATGGCATCTTCAACAAATGGTGTTGTCATAACTAGACGGTGGTTTTAGAAGAATGCAAATAGATCCATATCTAGCACCCTGCACAAAACTCAAGTCCAAGTGGATCAAAGACCTCAACATAAACCCAGTTGCACTGCACCTGATAGAAAAGAAAGTGGGAAATAGCCTTGAACACATTGGCTCAGGAGACAGCTCCACTTCCTAAATATAATGCACAGACACTAAGGACAACAATTAATGAATGAGACCTCTTGAAACTGAGAAGCTTCTGTAAGGCAAAGGACGTGGTAATAAGACAAAATGACAGCCTACAGAATGGGAAAAGATCTTCACCAACCCTACTGCTAAGGGACTGATCTCTAAAATATATAAAGAACTCAAGAAACTAAAGGCCAAAAATCCAAATAATTCAGTTTTAAAATAGGGTTTAGACTAAGAAGGGAATTCTCAACAAAAAAAATTTTAATGTCTGAAAGACACTTAAAGACTGGCTCAACATCCTTAGCCATCAGAGAAATGCAAATCAAAACAACTCTGAGATACCACCTTACACCTGTCAGAATGACTACAATCAAAAACAAAGATGACAGCCTATACTGGAGGGGATGTAGAGCAAGGGGAACACTCCTCCATTAGTAGTGAGAATGTAAACTTGTACAGCCATTTTGGAAATCAGTATGGCAGTTCCTCAGAAAACAGAATGAATCTCCCTGATGATCCAATGATCCAGCAATACCACTATTGGGCATATACCTAAAGGATGCACATTCTTACCCTAAGGGCATTAGCTCAAGTATGTTCATAGCAGCATTATTCATAATAGCCAGAACATGGAAAAAATCTAGATGCCCCTCAAATGAAGAATAGATTTGAAAAATTGTGGTATATTTGCATAATGGAGTACTACTCAGCAGAAAAAAAAATGACATCCTGAAATTTGGAGGCAAATGGATGGATCTGGAGAGTATCATCTTGAGTAGGCTAACAAAGACCCAGGAAGATGGGCTTGGTATGTACTCACTCATAAGTGGATTTTAGTAAAGCAAAGGATATCCAGGTTTAATCCCCAAACCCCAAACAGCTAAGTAACAGGAGGAACATAAGAGAGACATGCAAGGATCCCCTTAGGAAGGGGAAATAGAAAGATCTAAAACTTTTACCCAGCAACTGATGAGGACAGGAGCAGAGATCCATAGCTAAGCACCAGGTCAAGCTCCCAGTCTAGCTGGAGAGGGAGGAGAGAGTATATGAGCAAAGGGATCAAGAGGAGACCCACAGAGAGGGCTGACCCAAGCTTTTGGAAGCTCACTGACTCTGAAATAATGGCTGAGGAACCTTCATGGAAAGGAACTGAACCCTCCAAATGTATATGACAGTGGGCAGTTTGTGAGGACTCTTGCAGTAGGAACCAGAGATTACACCTGGAGCATGAACTGGCTTCCTGGGGCCCATTCCCTACAAAGGAGCACCTTACTCAGCCTGGATACTGGGGAAATGGACTTGGCCCTACTTCAACCGGATATTCCAGACCAAACTGACTCACCTTGGGATTCCTTGCCCTCCCTGGAGAGTGGATTCGGGGATTGGGTGAGGGGAGGCTGAGGGAGAATTGGGAGGAGGAAGGGGAGGAGAAGCAGTGGTAAGTATGGGAGGAAAACTTTAAATAAAAGAAAAAAACAAAAACAAACAAAAGACAACTGAGAACACAAAGCAAAAGATGTCTGACTTTCAGGAGGCTGTGATGCAGCTTAGTGCAACGTAGTAGAGTCTGTATCTGGGACCCAACACACTCACCTTCCCCACAGAAATGAAGAGCATTGGCCCTAGCAATTCTAGAGTAAATGGAAGTGATACCAAGGGAGCAAGATGGCAGGAATCCAGCAGGGATTCTTAATGACCCCATGAGAGGGCTAGTGAGCAAGATTTGTACAAAGAATCTGGAATAATCTTATAGGGCTGGTCAGGTAAGAACTTTTCTAACCCCATTTCCTCTCCTCCCTCTTTTTGCTTCAAAGCAGAAGGTTCAATAAAGAGCAGCTGCTGAGCACAGAGGAGGATTTCAGCAGACAGAGATGTAGCTGACTATGTATTCTCTCCCTGGAAAACACATCAGCCTACAGAAGGCCCTAAGTGGAAGAAGAGAGAAAACACAAAAACATCATAGAGCCTGAACTTAGAATTTCATGTGATTGTTGCTTATTCTATTATTTGTCACATTTGACAAATGTAGGGAAGGGGCCATCTCCCTTGAGATTTAATGAGAGATAAAAATGAAGTTGCTTCTGAATTTCAAATCATGCCCAGAAGTTGTGACTAGAGGTCTAGAATAGACCAGTAGGCTCCATCCTCACTTATGGAAGCCATGCATGTAGCTATGAAACTTGCCCAACCTACACCAGATGAATTTCTCTCTTCCTCTTCACATCTCAGTTCTCCCAAAGAGGAGGAAATCTCTTTTTCCTACAGTCCACACCCAGCTTTCTTCTCCAGGATCAATAATGACGTTCAAAACCATCTTCACCTCCCCCATGAGGAGTTTAATCTGCCCAGTGAGCCAAACAAGCAAGTGATGCTCACAATGAATTTTCTCAGTTGGCTAATGAGACCTCTGGTCTTCATGGAGAACATCCTTATGTCTGTACAGGTTGAGCTTGAAAGCACTCCCAGATTTTTGTCACAGTCTTTTCTCTGGTACAAAGAGTCTTGTGACAATCCTTCCTCCTCACAGGACTTCATCCCACATCCTAATCTGGGTCTTGATTAGTCTTTTGTCAGTTTCAACAAGAAGATATTAGTTATCTTCTGATAGCAAAAAAATTTTAAGCATACAGTATTCACATTCAAGATTTAGGGCAAATAATATGGCTACTCAAGGTATGAAATATTTCAAGAATTTCTCTCAGTCACACATTTCCGATACCAGCTGTGTGAGAAGGTTTTTCTCCACAGATCAAGAAGTTCTTCAGAAGACACCCACTTAGATGTTTTATAATCTAAGTCACTTTGGCACCGTGTACCTGCAGATACACTCAGGCACCATGGGGAAGGAGCTCCATCCTTCAACGCCACCCTCTCTCCATGTACTGACTCTGAGACACAGGCTGCTTTAACCTGTGTTTCTACCCATCTGGATATGAGTTGACGCTGCCTTTTTGGGTCTGACTCTTCAGGTCTTACCTGCTCACATAACTCAGGGAACCCCTCACCATGCTAACTGGTTAAAAGGAATGCCGAAGAGACCAGTGAAGAACCAGATGGAGGCGTTGAAAGCATCGAGTTTTGCTCTGCCCCTGGAGTAATAGCTATCCTGTAGACAATGTAAAGGGGTAGAATTCAATCACAAAGGGACAATTTCTATTTAAAGTGGTCCTTCATAATGCCAAGATGTCATTGCTTCCTCACCATCTAAGTGCAGCCCACTTATGAGAACATGGGACTCTCCAGAATCTCTTCCATGATGGCTCCTGATTGTTACCTGTCTCCCTTTTCTACCTTTCTCTGCCTCCCTTTGTGTCTCTTTCTTAATTCTCATTTCTCTGGGGTTTCTTGAATGCTTTTCAACATTTGCTTAAAACAGTCACATAACCAAATGTCAAAGAATCTCCACCATTTCAGGGCTGGCAGGATAAGAAGAGCAAACAGAAGAGACATGAGCTGGTGGAGCCTGCAGGGATTTTTGTCAAGTCATGGTGACTCTAAACCTGAGCTACAAGCTTTCCCTTTCTCTCTCAAATGCTCCTTGCTCTACATCTTAGCTAACTGTAGATTGGGTAAAACACACTGACTCTATCCCTTCACACTCCCTATCCTCTGATACTGCGGAAGGTCTTAATTAAAATGTAGGTGTAAAATGTGTATTTCATCTGGGCATGGCGAGACACGGTAATGTGAAATACACCTACAATCTGAGGCAGGAGGGCAGTGAGTCTGAGGTCATTCCTTCATACAGCCCTTGTTTCTTTCAAAACAAGCAACACAGCAGCGCAGAGCAGTGACTGCTTGACTGCCTGTTCTGGAGGAAGCTCTACCCAAGCCCCCACCTCATCTCTCTCTCTCTCTCTCTCTCTCTCTCTCTCTCTCTCTCTCTCTCTCTCTCTCTCTCTCTCTCTCTCTCTCTCTCTCTCTCTCTCTCTCTCTCTCTCTCCAAGCCTGCCTCATCTCAGAAAGCCCACTGAAAACAACAACTTCTTTCCCAGAGATGCTCAAGACCATTCCCCACAGGATATTTAAACTGCACCCCCCCCCAAAAAAAAACACTCTCTTCTCTGTCTCCTCTCTGGGGACCTGAAAATCATCTATGAGTATTTTACTCATTAGACCTGGGCTTTTTCTTAATTAGGTTTGATTTGGTGTGAGTTGTATTACTACACTGGTGGAGAGGCTTTTCACTGCCCACGATAGGAATGAGAGGCACCAGCTTTCAAAGGACAAACATCTTATCATTAGCATTTCTTTGGACTCTTGAATACAAGCTGGACTCACCAACCAAGAGACTGAAATTTGACACTCACAAAATCATATTCCAGGACCAGCCATTGCTTTAAATGAAGTACCCACCACCCACCTGCCTGAGACTGAGACAATATGCTCCCCAAAGATGTTGTATAAACTCTCAGGGTCATGGGGGTGTTTGGCCTGGACTTGCCCGCCACTGCTTATCTGGACCAGCAACCTTAGAGTCTCAAAGAAACCACACAGATGTTTATATTAATTTTGTGCTGTTTGGCCTAAGGCTCCATCAGGTAGTTAGCCAGCTCTCTTATCTCAATTTAACCCATTTTTATTAATCTTTTTTGCCACATGGCCCATGGCTTATCTATTTTATTTATATTTTGCTCCGGGCGGCTGGATGGATGTCTCTTCTGACTCCACCCTTCTTATCTTACTTATGCTCCGATTTCCCCTACTACTCCTAAGGTGCCTGCCGTGGCCAAAACAGTCCTTTATTTATAGCATATAGACATCCCACAACAGGTCATGGGCAAGGTGGAGCTTGTTAGGAGCCATGCAGCCTAGTTTGAGATTAGCATGTGACTACCTGTCCACTGGGCTTCTTCAGAGGCAAGATACCCATGGAAACAGACTCACTTGGCAAGGACCAGTAGACCCGGGACAGCATTGGAATTTGCAAAATTCTTGCAGCTCCGGGCTCTTTTCTCTCTCATCATATCACTGATTGCTTGGAGCAGTTGTTAGTTTTACTTTGTCAGTCACGCATGGAACAACTCTAATTTTTCCTGGAAATTCTGTTCTTTCTCTAATATTTTTTTCCTTAGATTCACTGGTGGGCTACTACTTCTCAAATCTCTTATCTGAAATTACTAACCACAATGCCTAACCCCGGGGACTTTTCTGACTCAATAGAGACAGTTATGTACATATGATAACACAACACTTGGAATATTAACCATGTCTCACAGTTCTGGAAAGGGTGGGGGGAACCCAGGAATACACATAGAGCCAACTATTGAGAGTAAGTTCCCTCTACACCAAGCATATAGAATCAATGACAGGATCATAGTATGATCCAATGGGGGAATTGCAATGTAAAATATGGTATGTATAGATCCATCTTTACCACACACAGGAGCTCATGTTGGTAGAAGAAGTATGGTATAGAGGGATAGGAAAAGAGTCCCTTATCAAAGTCTGCCTTTTAGGGAGAGATTGAGACATGGAACCCTCTTGTAGAAAGGGTAAATGTAGCCAGACTGTGGTGGCATACATGTTTAATCCCAGAACTTGGGAATCAGGGGCAGGTGGATCTCTGTGAGTTCAAGTCCAGTCTGGTCTACAGAGTGAGCTCCACAACAGCTAGGGATACACAGAAGAAACTCTGTCTCAAAAAACCCAAATAAACAAAGAAAGGAAGGAAAAGAGGGAAGGAGGGAGGGGAAAGGGGAAGAGGAGGGAGAGAGAAAGACAGACAGAAAGAAAAAAAAGATAAGACCAAAAAAAAAAGACAGAAAGAAAGAAAAGGAAACTGTGAAAGCATATTTTGTAGACATGAGAGGATTGTTTGGGTTGAATATTGTTGTCCTTAAAGCTTTGCACCCACATCTATTACTTTTTAACTTGTAACCTCAAGTAGCTTCCAGCTGGCCTACTTGAGGTTACAAGTTAAAAAGTAATTGTCAGGATATGTCAAGTATAAAGCAGGATGTGTCTGGCTTGATATTTAGTTAAGCCTGAAAAAAATGCTGAACTCTTCAGAATAAGGTTATATATTGGGCAGAAAAGCATATTTGGGGAGGCATAAAGAGGACCAGTTGAGGCTTTCGTAATGATTATGATGTATTTCTTAAAATGTGTGTTTCCTAAAAGTAAAAATTAGGAACCAATGAGAAAGATGTTCATGTAATGTTGGTGGGGGGAACCTGTGTTTTAAAGTATAAATGAAGACAAGCCGAGCTGCTGGGCCACCTGACTGAAATCCACCTGGTGGTCAGAACTTTTCCTTGTGTCTACGCCCCTTCTCAGTCTCAGGACCTGAACCCAAGCCAAGGCTGGACCACGGCAGAAGCTGTTGTTTATTCTCCAAGACCCGAGACTTGTTTTCTAGCTGGTTAGTTTTAATTGTCAACTTGGCACAAGCTAGACTCACCGAGTAAGGGAGCCTTAGTGAGGAACTGTCTGGACCAGCTTGGTCTGTGGGCATGTCTGTAGAAATTATCTTGATTACATTAATTGGTGGGGAGGGAGTTCAACCCACTTCAAGTGTCACCATTTCCTAGGCAAGGGGTCCTGGACAGTATAAGAGTGGGAAAAGCAAATATGAGCACATTCACCTTCTCTCTGCTCTTGCTGTGGGTGTGACCAGCTGTGTCAAGTTCCAAACAGTAGAAATGATGAACTATTCTTTACCTAGAACTGTGAACCAAATAAATTGTTTCTCCCTTAAGTTGCTGCTGTCAGCATGCGGTCTGTGTATGAACAGATGAACTGCAGTACAACCCCGGATCAGAGCTTAGCTTATGTTGCTCATAACAGCTAGATGTTTTCTGCTTCTTCCTGATCCAGTCCAATCTCTACCTTTCTCTATGCGGAAAATGGGCTCTGGGAGTCTTTTTAAAATTATATATTTATAATTAAAACATAATCTTTTTGAAATTTAAGTTACCAAATGGCTACATTGTAGTTTAGATGTTTTCTCACTGATGCAGCAGGATGCTGGGAACTCACATTAAGGAACAGGAATATGGCAGAAGGTTTTTAATCTGGAGCTCACCTCTGGTGACATACTTCTTGCAGCAAAGCCATCTGGGACTTTATGGAAACACCAGGGCTGATAGAGTAAGGATCCAAGTGAGGCAAGAAGAAAATCAACACAACTCAGTAGCGGGTATTGGTTCAAACTTTGAGAGTCTGACGCCGTTTATTTGGACATATAAGTACAGCACAATATTGGAAAAAGTTTCTGGTAAAAAAAATTATCTCAACCCTGAATGGAAAAGAAAAATGAAATAAGTCAGAGGACATGACTACTCCTAAAGTAAGGAGAAGATTTTTTATTGTAACTTTAAGAGAGAAAGCAGGCAGAGGGACGAGGCCATGCTGAACATGATCAGGAGAGTAAACTGGACCATGGGAGTGCAAGAGAAGTGCCACCACCAAGGCAGACTGAGCCAAGAGGTCGAGAGACTGGATTTGTAGCCAAAATGGCAAAGTTATTTAGGGATCAGGCTGAGGGAAGCCCCTGAGAGGAAGAAGTTTAGAGCAGAGGGCAAGGCAAGAAGTACTGGAGAGAGCCACAGGCTCTGGGAGAGAGCTACAGGCTCTGAGTGCTGACTGGGAGAGCTGGCCAATGTCTGCTTTGCTATGTTAAAAGACATCTCTGTCTTTAGTCCTGGGTTTCTAACAAATCTCACATCCATAATAAAGCTTAAAGTTTGGTGGTATTTGCCTTTAATCCTAGCACTCAAGGAGGCAGAGGCAGATCTCCGAGAGTTCAAGGCCAGCATAGACTACAGAATGAGTTCCAGGACACGACACGGAGAAATGGAGAAACCCTTTTTTGGGGATGAGGGGTTAAGAAGGGGGTCTGTAGCTTAAGTGCCTAGGGAAGATTCTGGTGTGATCTCAGTCATACAGATAGCATAGAGGTCACCAAGCTCTAAAGTACATATGGAGTCTCCCCTAAGGATGGGTTTTATTGATTGAGAAACAAAGCTAAAGACAAAGGTATGGGGAGGAAGAGTCTCAAATAAGTCCAGTTGCGGGTGGGGGAAATTCAGATATAGCTTAGACCTATAGCTAGTATAGATCACCAGGTTATATTAAATTCATCTACTCCCAGCCTTCTAGGTAGAAAACAGGTATACATGTATGCATGTCCTCCACTGAAGAGACATCTGTGCACATTTAATATTCCTGGTTTTCCTAGTGTTTATCTGTTAGCAAGTGACCTTGTCCCCTCTACAGGTCATACTTCCTAAACCTTCCTAGAAAGCACTAGCCATTGGGGACTAAGAAAGAAATAAAAAAAAACCCCATGCTGCCTGTAGGTGCATGTGGCCACTCAAGCCCCAGCCCAAGCAGCAGTGATTAAGCTGGCTGGGAGGTTCAAATATATAAGCCTGTAGGGATATTCTCCTTCAAACCATCAGAGTCCCTTACCTCTGCTCATATATTATATCTTGTTCCTTCATGACAGTTCTCTCAATGATCTCTTAAATGTTTTCTGTTAGGGTCCCGATTGATATGAATTGAATATATCAAAATGATGAAGTCCATTTTGATGGAATATGGCCCTGTCTTACAGAATTTATGGCTAGGATAGCAATTTCCAAACTTTAGACTTTAGAACTTATTTAGAGTTGTTTAGTTTTTAATTATGGAAGTCACAAAGGGCTTTCTTTGGCTAATGTTGGATATTGAATATATTTTTTATCCATCCATGTAGAATGTATATATAATATAATTAGAAATGACAACTGAAAAATTTTATGTAATTATTTGTTTCATAGTAAGACTCATTGTTAATATAAATAACATATTGTTATAAAAAACAACTTTCCTTTTTAATGTTTCAGAGAATAAGGTCCTTGCTTTGCATATTTGCAAGGGCCTCATTATCTGATGGAACAGAAGACAATGAGTCTCATATCAGCCTTTACATTCCTACTTGCAGTATTATGCCCTGTAACTCTGGAGAGCTCCGCACATGGGTGAGGGGGTGAGAATAAAAAGGTGGATGACAGCTGGCTACTGGGAGAGTTTTTACCTTGTTGAGTCTTTAAAAGAGCCGTAGGAACCAACAGAAATTTCCAAACCACACCTTGAAGATCAAATCCCTGTAATAGACTAATGGGCACTGGCTTAGACAATATGATCCTTGGATTTTAACTAACAGCAATGTGATCTTATGGAAGTTATTTGACTTTTTTTTTTTTTAATAGTTTCAGTGTTACTAAGTGAAAGGTCTCAACAGAAGAGCCAAAGAATTGAGGAATACTGCTCATACTAAATCTTTTAAATCCGTAAGCTGGTGCTAAGAGAAATGACAGCTGCCTTTGAGTCATATGGAAGTTAGTTCACGGTATGTCAAGATGATCCACCTGAATGTGAACTTGTAAAGGTGGGTATTAGAAAAATTAAAGAAAAATGCAGTGTCATTAACTATGACTCATGTTGTGAAGTTAACATGCGTATTGGATCGCTCAACCTCTACCTTGTCAAACAATGTCCAAAGATGGGATGTGGTCTTGATGAGGCATTTTAAGGCTTCCAAAGATAATTACAACAGTGATTCCACCTTTTCATTAGATAGGAATGTAAGGAGTAACATGGCCAACCTGAAGAATACTGGGTGGAACTGTTTTGAGCTCAAGACAAGAAAAGCAATGGTAGTCAAAACAATATTATTAAATACTGAATCTATTTCACATATTTTAAAAACTAAGTTTAGTTTTTTGGTTTTTTGTTTTTTTAAAAATCCATTTTTGTTCACTGTCTGGTTTTGATGGAGGGCAGGAAAAGCTTTTGTAACTCTCCCCACCCTTCCTGGGATGGGTCCAGTCCATTGAGTAGCTTTGTTCCGGAACATCCAGTTAAACTGGATCTCTGGGGATGAATTTTGCCAACCTGAGAGCAGTTTGTATCTACTACACAAACCTTCATCTTCGTTGGTGTAGGGGATTGATACTGTGTCTGGACCTACCAAAATAACTGTCCCTGGCACGTGGTGAGGGTGATGGTGGGAGATACCAAGAATACAGGAAATGAGAGAGTCAGGAACCTCTAGAAAAGTCAACTACACAACAGACATGTGTTCCATTTAGGAAAAGTCTCTGATTAGTTTATGGAGCTTGCAGAGGGTACACTTTGGCATATTACAAAGTGATCTAACCTATGTAGGAAACTGGAGTGTCAGAGTCTTCACCCCACACCAACTATGGATTTTTGCAGAGATTACCTCCCTTTCTGCTTTCCGCAAATATGTGTTGGTTCTTAAATTTTAGATACACAGCTTAAGATTTCTAGGCGGAGATAGCTCTGAATGGGAAGAAATCAAATCCTGTCAATCCTGTATGTTCTACGTTCCACTTTTACTGAGTATCCACACAAATAGGTGCCTGATGTCCAACAGGACAGTCACGATACCTGCTCCATGAACCTTACGTTCTCATCTTCCCCCAGTTTGTCATTTGACTGTTTCAGGAACTGGTCAATCAACTGTTCTCAAGGATAACTCACTTGCCTCGAGGGAACCATCCAACCCCCTCCATGTTATCAATTTTTAAATAATTGCAGACTGGGATGTAGCTCTATGATAGAACTCATGATTCATTTTTATGAAGTTCCAAGTTCAATCCTCAGCACCAAAAATAAAAATAGCTCTGAAGAGACTATTTGTGTGTCTGGGTTCGAGGATTGTTAGAGAGCTAGGTCTCAGGCTCTGCTCACCACCCTCTCAAACCTTCCCTCTCTGATGACACCCTGGGCCCCTACTATCTCCTCCCCCACAAAACCCAATTTCACATTTAGGGTGCTTACATCTGCTGACACACACAGGAATAATGATGATTGGCAATATAAAAGAAATACTTTGTTTATCTGTAATTCTAGCCAACTGGAAGAGAGTTGTGACATAAATCTGTTTTTCATGAAACTTTATTTTTAAAACCAGAGTCCAACAGAAAGCTGCACACATGGGGAGTATTACACATATAATTTTGATTAATGGATAAGTTTAAAAGGTAAATATTAAATAATAATATCAGTCAACAGAAGGAAACGGTCATGAAAGTTTACCTTTCTTAATTATAAAATATTATTTTCTATTAGCTTACTGAACTAATAAAAGAACTTTATATGACCTATGGACTAGAGACTTAAAAAAACATTCTAAACTGATAACATTGTGAAATATATTTGAGAGTCCAAAGAGAAAGTGAACTTGGCTTGATTTCCCTCTTTCCCTCAGGGACCCAGTAGGTTTTAATAACCTTTAACTTAGTGTACCAAGAGAGCACATCAATTTATAAGACAATTATATAATACCCACCATACTGGTTATCTAAAAATGATTTCTTTTTTTGTTTTTATTATTTATTTATTTATTTATTTATTTATTTATTTACTTTTTTTTTTTTTCAGATAGGGTCCTCTTGTATGGCTCTGGCAGTCCTGGAACTCAGTATGTCAACCAGGTTGACCTCAAACTCACAGCCAGCCACCTGACTCTGCCTCTGTGTGCTGGGATTAAAGGTGTGCAGCACCAAGCCTGACACAAGGTTCCTTTTCTCTAAAAACTCAGGAAAAAAGATTCAGTGCAAAGTGTGAGTGATCAGGAGGAATTCAGGTGACATCAGGAAAGGGGTTCCCCCATCACCCCAGTGGTGAGGAGAGGGGAGGGGAACGGAAGGAAGGTTAGGAAAGAAAAGCCTGTAATACATTTCTTCTCATCCCAGTTGGAGGACCCTGGCGCCATTTCTATATCATAGGTGAAAAAACTGAAGTTCAGATGTGTCACTTGCCCAAGATCACATGACCAGGACTGTAAAGACAGCTCTTTCTATCTCTTGATTCGCAATACTGCGTGCTGTCCGCTCCAGGCATGACTACTCTATGGATTGTACCAGGTGTGGCATATGAAGCATTTTGTCCAATTCTCGCAGCAGCCATGACATGAATGCAAGTCCCAACCTCAACCGTAGAAAGCTGCCCCAGAGCTGGGCATGGTGGCACATGTCTGTGATGCCAGCATTTAGGAGGGAGGCCCAGGTAGATCAGGAGTTCACAGCTGGTTTAGGCTACAAAGTCAGATCAAAGTCAGCGAGTTTGGACTATGTGAGACTCTACCCGAATGGAAGCAGGGAGGGAAGGAAGGAAGAAGGAAAATAGAAGGAAAGAGGAGGATGGGACCAGGAGTAGGGAGAACCATGGAGGAGGGAGGAAAGAAACAAGGAAAGACGGAGAGAGAGAAGAGGGGAGGGGATGCAGAGACGTGCCCTCATTTTGTCCAGGGCTGCAGCTAGCACTGAGCGCACAGCCCACTCTTCCCATCGCCCCCACCATCTCAGAGCAGCTCAGACAAGCTCTGCTCTCAGGTGCTGGCACATCTTCTCAAAGACTTTTAAATCTTGTACTTTTATTATTTTTAAGGAAATACTCAGAACTCTGTAAAACATATTGGGTAGCCAAGTAATGGCCTGATGTTTCAGGGCAGACATTATTACTTCTGTTTCTATGCATGACAGAACTGTTTGTTTGGCCCGCGATGTATTGGCAAACCTGTTTGTCTGCCATGGGGTTGGCAAGCCCTTCCATCAATTCGACAGCCACTCTCCCACATTGGTACCCAGAGAACTTTCATTTGGCTGTTGGTACTGTTTGCTCATTGCCATTCAGAAAACCATACTCCCCCATTGTCATGATCATAACCAAAAGATTATCAGAATATTAAACATATTAAGACACCAGTAACTATGAGACATCTACATAAAAGAGATTTCAATGGCTTTCTTGTCTAGGAATGAGGAATTTTCCTGACTCTTCATTAACAGAACAGATAAAATATTAATATTATTTATATGTTAATTTGGGGTGGCTGAGCTAAGTACAAATTATGCTAATGCTCGAAACTTGTAAGTCACCTTTGGCAATACCACTGAATACTTTTGCTTGACGTGAAAATGTCATGAACACGAAGAGAAGCCATTTTGTTATGGCAGTTTAATCTTATGAGAATTGGCAGCTTCATACCTGTTATGTTTGCAGCAAATAAAGCTGACATCTGGTACAAAGGAAATGTCACCATCGCTTAGACAGAGATAACTTCTGAGTAGTCACATGATTTATATTAGTAAGATGACCTAAACTCAGATGATACAATTACCCAATATGTATGCAGGTTCTCACCAAAAATGCAGAGGTGACTCACAACAATGTCTAAAAAATGCAGAAACATAAATTCTACTAAAGCTTGTCTGCTTCATTTTATAAAAGTCACCAAATTTTGTTCGATAGACTAAAAATTTTACTATATTTTATAATATTGCTTTATTACATGAAATGAGTTTTATAGTGAATATCGTTACTTTTGCCTAAGCATTCAGGATGCTGATAGACATATCCTAGTTTTTACTTGAATGCCACCCCTCCACTGTGCAGCCCATGTAACTTGAGTGGCCTTTTAGGTAGAATAGAACATTCTCGTCATTATAGAAAGTTCTTTTGGATATCAGTGATCCAAAATGATATAACATAATATTCATTAATGTATTTTATAAAGTTTAAATCACTTCTTGTTTATGTGTGGTTTGCGTGTATGTGTGTATTCACATTCACACACAGAAGAACTGAAGTTATCACTGGGCATGGTCCTCAATTATTCTCCTCTTCACTTACTGAACCCAGAGCTCACTGATCAGTTAAACTGGGTAGACAGCATGTAAGTGCCTGCTGCCAGCTTGTAGTTGGCTGCCATGTTTCCCACCTTTCACATGTTCTAAGGATCCAATACCCAAGTCTTCCATTTGCATGGCAAGTACTTTACTGAGCTAACTCCCCAAATTTTCAAAGCACTCTAAAGAAACCCTGGATGGCTGATCTCCATTTTCAAGTTGACAGGATTTATAAACAGAAAAGGCACACCTCTGGGTGTGCTTTGAGGTTCTTTCCAGAAGGGTTTAACTGAGGAAGGAAGACACACCCTGAATGTGTGTGGTATCACCACCTAGACTGGGGTCCTGGACTGAAAGATCACATTCTTCTGCTTCCTGACTGTGGAAACAACGTGAGCAGCCACCTCAGTCTTCTTCCACCACGCTCTCTGTACCAGCATGCACTGTGTATATGTGTGCACTGCCTTCTCAGACTAAACCTTTCTTGGCTGGGAAGATGACTCCATCAATAAAATGGTTACATTGTAAGCAGGAAAATCTTAATTCAATCTCCAGAATCCACATTAGTGCACACTTATAATCTCAGCACTGGGAAGGCAGAGACAGAGGAATCCCTGGGGCCCATTGTCCAGCCAGCTTAGCCTAATTTCTAAGTCTCAGGCTAGAGAGAGAGAGAGAAACCCAAACCAAAAACAAAACAAAACAAACAAAAACAAAGGGGAGAACCAGATGCTGCAGCTGTGCCTATAATCTCAGTGCTAGGGCCATGAGAAAGGAGGAGATCTGTGTCAGTGTAGCCAAACACTGAAGGAGATACCACCCAAAATAATGAGGTGGGCGGTAACTGAGAAACACACCTGGTATTGACCTGTAGCCTTCACACACACACACACACACACACACACACACACACACACACACGCACTCACATACACACACACACACACACACACACACACACACACACACACACGCACTCACATACACACACACACCAAGGAACAATACCCAAGGCTCACCTCTGTCCTTCATATACACACACATGCACATACTCATAAAAAATAAATAAAGCCTTCCTCCTGCAGATTGTGTGTGCATATATATAAATATACATATATATTAATGAACTTCTATATGAAGATGCTTCTTGCTAGGTATTTAGTCACAGAAACAACAAAATTAATATACCCTCACATTTGCAGTTATTAATAAGGAGCAATTTTCTAGAAATAACTTGGGTTCTCACAGACAATAACAAACTTTGAAAAAATATTAGTATTTTAATGAAATGATCATTATTTAATTATTACTTAATCTCTCCCACTCTTTAAAAAAAAAGTTACAGGCTTGTTTAAAATAAACAGGCCATTATGTAATCACTCTAATCTAGTGGCTTTGAGCCTTTCCAGGTCGCTCAACAGGAATACAGAAAACTCTCAGCATACTTAACTGGAGGATGAGGCTGTGACTGTGCTAGCCCTTTGCCCTCAGGAGTGACATAGGGTTGAATTTGGATTGCCAAATGGATTAGGAGGATTAGAGATGTTAATGGTTAAAGTTGCAGTGTTCTGTTCTAAAGCTTCTGACTCTAAAGTTCTGGTAGCGGCTTTCCTGACTCTCCCACACTGACTGCTGAACTCAAGAACAGAAATCACTGCAGAGCAAGGAAAAGCTGTATAAGGAATAAAGGGACCCCTAAAAGCTGTTTGTCCTTCGAGTCTCTCCCATAGAGCCAAGAAACATCACTCCATACTACTGACATTCATTCCCTAAGAACACAGAGGTTAGCACTTCTCCCGTGGACCTTGCTGGTGCTCATTGACATATCTTAAAGCCTGAGAAGCATTTGGTTCTATAATATACAGAGAAGCTATTGATGCCAAAGGTGTTTTAAAATAGTATGTGTAGAAAAACAACTATAAATGACTATGAGAGGAAACTATAGACATTGGAAATTCAGAAGATGAATAATATAAATATACAGGTATGAGGTTTTAACAATAAGATGTGTTTCAAATCATAACTAGTTGTAAGAACCATGTCCTGGCCAGTTTTGTGTCAACTTGGCAAAATCAAAAGTAATCAAAGAGAAGGAGCCTCAGTAGAGAAAATACTTCATAAACTTGGACTGCAGGCTACTCTGTTGGGCATTTTGATGTAAGAGGATCACTGTAGGTGTAGCCACCCCTGGGATGTGGTCCTGGCTTCTATAAGAAAGCAGACTGAGCAGCCCTCCTCCAGGGCCTTCTTCTGCTCCTGCCTCCAGGTCCCTGCCCTGTTGTGAGTTCCTGTCCTGACTTTCTTCTACAATCAATAGTAATGTGCCAAGTTAACTCTCTCCTCCCCAAGTTGCTTTTTGTCATGGTGTCTTATCACAGAAATATTAACCCCAACTAAGATAACCCAGAAGTTTAAGAATTCTACATTTCAGCCTGGCCTTTTGGGTGTTGATAAAGATATATTTGCCAAGGTATGAGAAAAGAACGTATTCTCTTTAGCGGTTGGTTATAGTCTGAGTAAGTTTGTGAGCCCCTTTCTCACACTGAACTAACCTTCCCAGGCCCGTCTGTACAAAATGACAGCAGATAAGAGCCTATGGGAGCTGGAACAAAATCTCACTGAGGCTATGCGGAAATCCTGTCAAGGTGTTCAACAGAGGAGGAACATCTAGGTTACAAATTTCAGTGCTGGGAAAGGTTCAAAATATGAAAAGACTGTCGTCAATAAGATGATGGCCTTGTTCCCAGAAAGCTTACAATCAAAATAGAGAATGTGGAAACAGAATTGAAGAAGACATTCACCACAGCTTGCTTCGTATTTTGAATCATGAACCTATTATAGGCTCAAGGAAATATAGTATGTAAAACATTAAGAATATTTTAGTAACATAAAAACTGATCTCACTTCAGTTCACCAGCCAAGAAAGAAAAGAGAAAGACCAGAGAAGGCTGCCAGATGCTTTGAACTTGAAGTTTGAACCTGAAGGGTTCGGTTAAGGTGCCAAAACAAGCCGCACCTCTGGGTGCACAGAAACCGCCTTGCTGAGTGTTTTCCTCACAGAGTTGGTAAGGAAGTCCTGACCAGTCACATCTAGAACATATTTGCTTTAATTAAAATACACATTTTATTTGTTTGCTTCTTGATGCTGTTTTAGTTCCCGCCTAGCCCCAGAGGATCTTAAAGGCCAAGGTTAAGCTGGTTGATTGGGAGCAGTGTAATATGTAAAGGATTTTGTGGCAAAGAAAAAATGTGTTTTCCTGGTGAAAACACATTTTAGAACACCAATAATATTCTAGTATGTTATTTTTACATTATATTTTTAAATATATTGTTTGATTATAAAATTAGATCAGGCTTCAGCAGCTAAAGGCATTAACAGCCAAGCCTGATAACCTGAGGTGGATCCCTGAGACACACATAGTGGAGGAAGCAAAGAACGGACCCTTCAGGTTGTCCTAGGATCTCCCACTTTCACTGTAGCACACGATCTCTGGCTGAGTGCACACTAAGTAAATAAATATGCTAAGAGCTGTAGAGTGGGAGCTCAAGGGTTAGCTCAGTGGGGAAGGGCACTCACTTGCTATTCTTGCAGAGGTCCTGACTCAGGTTCCCAGAACTCACAAGGTGGCTTAGCTATCTGGAACTCCAGTTTCAGAGAATCTAACACCCTCTTCCATGAGCACCGGCTATGCACATGATGCATAGACATACACGCATAAAATGAAATTAAATTTAAAGTGAAACACTAAGAGGTAACTTTTTTTTCAAGTTCATAGCTTAGAACATATTATTATACCTTTCAGAATACGTTCAGTTCAGATGCAAATAACAAAATCCAAGTTAACTAGCTTAAGTAATAAAGGAAAATTGTCCATTACACAAATAGCAAAAGGGTCTAGAAACAGGCTAGTGAGATGGCTCGGGGGTAGTAAGCTGCTCTTACAGAGGAGCTGGGTTTGGTTCCCAGGACCCACATAGTGCCTCACAACCATCTATAGCTCCAGTTCTAGAGAGCTGATGTCCTCTTCGGATCTCTGCAGGCAGTGCACACATGTGGTTCACAATACAGTCAGGTAAAACACTCATACACAGAAAATAAAAAGAAATAAAGTTTTTAAAAAGATTACCGGCCATATGACTTAATTCAAGGACAGTTTGACTCGGCATCTCAGTGACATCACTGCCTGCTCTATCTGCCTTCACCAGTGGCTTTCAACTGATATACAACTTCCCTCATGAATGCAAAATAGGCCACAGCTTTTCAAAACTTACAGGCACTCAGAAAGAGAGTTTTGAAATGCCAATATTCTAGGTCAGAACCCGGCATTCACCCTGACTGAACTAGTTTGGGTTATTTGTTAACCTCTGAGCCAATGCCCCTAAGAATTAAATATGCTCTTTGGGAATGTTCTTTAAGTTGTATGCACTCTCCAAAGCACCCTTGCTGTCTATACATGGAGTAGAAAATGAAAATCTGTGTTCATTAGGACAGAAGAGCAAATGAGCCCTTGGTAGGAAAACAACAAATGTTCCGTAGGTAACCTGGGTCAGTCCCTTAAATTTAACCAGTGACTTCAATGTCAGTGATGTGTAAGAGCCATCACTAAAAATTGTCAATTTTAAAGCCCACAATGACAAGTTGCCTTTTTATAAATAAGTACTACAGGTAGCTCTGCCATAAGTCGTCTGTGGGACATTCAAATACTGGACATGTTTGGGACTTCTCAAAATGAGGCCAAGGACACTGCTGCTCATGAACTGCTTATTACTGCTCTGAGCTGAGGTAAGAGACTTGCTCTGGAACACAAGCCAGCTGTGACTCTGAGCACAATAATGCAGCTAATTATCTTTATGCAAGGCATTCTTGGTAAAAGGCATGGGGCACTGACAAGTGGGTGGTGGAGGAGTTTTGTTTTATGACAGCTACTGAAGACAATTTTTTTATCACCAGACACTGGCAAGGGTGGGTCACAATGAGACACACAGGAATCTGACCTACAGAGTCTACAAGACACTTCTAAGTGTCTTAAATGGCCCCGAGAGTCTTTCACTCTGACGATTCATTCCGGTTATCAACCAAATAATGGGCCACTTGCTTAAGGTGAGGCCTTGTGGCTAGGCAGCTATTTACAACAGTGTTCAATTCAGAAACGGCTCCTTGGCACTGCAGGTGGAGGCACCAGAAGTTGATTTGATACGAATTCTTGTTTTTGCTAGCTCTCCCACTGACAAATACGTAACAAACTATATTTCATTCTATTTGTACATTCCCTTGGGTTACATCAAAGGACCAAAGCATTATTCAGGGGTAAGAGTTCCAAAATTCCATTGAAATAAAATAAAGGGACTTGAATAACGGGAATTAGAGCACTGATCTCAGTAGTCTTGTATTTTAGGGTTAGGTAGTAAAAAAGGTGGATAATGTAAAGATCCCAGACTCTAACATGAATGGATTTGAGTTCTGGATCTTTCTGTCACTGGTATCACTTGAGCATTATCTGACAAATCTTGATCATAGTTGTTCCTACTCTTTTAGGGTTTTTATTAGAACTACAGTGTAGACTATCTGAAATGCTGGAATGCCTAACTGTCAGGCCCTAACATTTCATAAGTCAAGTAAAGTCTGAACAATAATATCGGCCTGAGGCCAGGCATGGTGGTACACACCAATAATTCAAACATCAGTGAGGCTGAGACAGGAGGGTTGTTGCAAATTTAAGACCAGTTTGAAGTATACAATGAGTTCAAGGTTGACTGTTCTACACTACACAGAGAGACCATGACAAAAGTAGGTGAGGAAAGAGAGGAGAAACAGAGACAGAGATATTGGGGGTGAAGAGTCCAGCTAGTCAGTGCAAGGAAGACAACTTTTTATTCTCCATTGGAAACCAAACTTTAGTTTTTCTCTGAACCTCCCATACCCTCTGCCGCTCTTCACACAGGTACCCTAGGGTGAGTAGGCGCTACTAACCCCACTCCAATAGTGGAGCCACGACTAAATCCTGTCCAGTTAGAGCATGGTGTTTTCTTGACCTGGTTTTCAGAACGGAAATAGGGCTGAACACCAGGCCTTAAATTTCCTGGGAAAGCTGACTTTAAAAAAAAAAAAAAAAAAAAAAAAAAAAAAAAAAAAAAAAAAAAAAAAAAAAAAAAAAACTAACTTTACACTGTTATATTTAAAGCTTGAGGAAGGTGCTCTGTGATTCTGGGAAGTCATCTTGCCCCATGTAAGAAAACAGGGAAGCAGAGCACAAGGTTAAAAGGATGCATTCTTAAGGACACAATTCAATGACTAAATTCACGTACACTGAGTTATAGCTCAATGAGACACTAAGTTCGTTTTTTTGTTGTTGTTGTTATCAAAGCAGGCTGAACTGATATTACCCAGACGTGTGTTTTTAAACCACTGATATTGGGGATAGCCTAGAAACTCACCTTATGTCTTGAGGGTGGTATGTAAACTCCTTTCAGTAGGTGCAAGAAAGAGACTCGGAGTTGATATGCATTCATTTCTTTTAAGAAGAAATTATTGCAAACTAAGAGAAGAAGAAATCTCCCATAATCTGATGAAGGGTATCTGGAAAAATAAAACCATGGTGAATTGTTGGCTTGATCCTTGAAATCCTCCATCTCTGAGTAGAGCAGCACAAAAACGACTCTGAAAACAACCTTTGCTTAATACTGTTGCCTAAAGTGGAACTTCTAAATAGTTCAGAGAGAATTGTGTAGGCATTGGAAAAAGCATAAAAAATGTCATTTATCAATTGTGTAGTTATATACACAGTAAATTTAAAAGTCTGTCCATATCTGGGTAAAAAGAGATTTTAGCAATGCTGTTGGATATAAATGCAATATGCAGACATTAACAGCCTTGTCATATTGTCATAACAAAAACACTTATTAAGTGAGGAATTGAAACTGAAACTACAAACAGTAGCATTAGTAACGTTATGGCCCAAGAAATAAATTTCATTAAGAGATTGAAGTCTGGTGAGGCATGGTACACACCTTTGATCCAGGATGCAGAAGGAAGCAGATCTTGGGAGAGTTCAGAGACAGTCTGATTTTCAGAGAAAGTGCCAGGACAGCCAGCGCTATAAATATATATTTTTAGGTGAAATTAAAGTCTTGTATAGGGAATGTTATATAACTAAGATTGTTTACAAATATTAAATGGGGCAACATGTAATATTCATTGACTAAGAGATCCAGTAGGACTTATATTCAATATAATTTTGTCTTGTTTTGATTTAGAACTTGTTAAGCTGTCTTTGAAATACATATGGTGATACAAAGAGTTAAAATATCCAACCCAATACTTTTTATTTGGTTGGTTATTTGCTTTTGTTTTTGTTGGGGTTTGTTTGTTTGTTTGTTTTGAGACAAAGGCTTGCTCAATAGTCCAGGGTAGCCTGGAACACACCCATCTACCCACGTGTACTCAAGCTCATGGCAGGCCTTCTGTGTTAGAATTATAGGTGCACACCACAATGCCCAGCTCATGATAATCTTGAAGGATTTGTTCTGGGAGAGCTCAGCATATGTAAATATCATAACTACCGTAGCTAAAACTAGAAGATTGATACAAAGAAATAAATACATACCAGAGAGACCCTGAAACTATCCTTGCAAATGTGTGGGTCCTTATTTAAACAGAAATGGCTCACAGGATGTGAGGAAAGAATGTTGTGTTTAGTAAAGATGTTGAGACACTTGATAATAGACATTGGACTTGAAAAGGTAGTAACTTTATCAGTAAGTAGCAAAGTACAATTTTAAAAACCACGATGAGCTACCAGCACACGATCCTTGGGCTAAGACAACATCTGAAATAATGAGTATTGCTGAAGCAACCGACAGTATTCTCAGATACTGTGGAGAGGAGTGACCTTGAGTGTTGACAGCACTGTAAACTAGTCCAGTCACTCCAGAACACTAATTATACAACCTATTAAAGAGTAAGAAATGCACATGAGCCAGCACCTGAGTTTCACTCCAGGTACATAACTGCCGGAATGTCTGTCTGTGTGCACAAGAATACACAAAGAAGTAGACACAATCCAACTGGTTTGTGTACATGTGCAAACAACACATCAGCAACAGCCATGGAAATGAAGAAACAATGTATATGCAAATATTTGAAACAGCCGAGAAACAAGATAATAAAATATGTAATGTAGGGCTACAGTTTAGCTGGTGCACACCTATAATCTCAGCACTTGGGAGGCCAAAGAAAGGACTGCTGTGAGCTGTGAATTTGAGGTCAGCCTGTTTCAACAAAACAAAGCTACATTTTAGAACTGAAAACAGACAAAATTTAAATTGTATTAGCTAGGATATTTACCCAGATGGCAAAATGATAAAGAAAAGCAAGGATGCCATTGGTTACTGTAAGAAAATAAGTATGGTGTGCTAACTCCAGCTATTGGGAAGACTGAGGCGGGAAGATTGTGAGTTCAAGGCTAGCCTTCAGTATATCTCAAGACCCCATCTTAGGTGGGGAAAAGTAAGGAAGACAGAGCCCGAAGAAGAAAGGGTGACAATGGCAGGCGGTAGGGATCTTAGGAGTTTGGGACAGGTTGTGGTGATGGTAACACCCTAGATCTAGCCTGTCACATCTTAGGGCCACTTATCCCACATGACTATTGAACACTTGAAATGCAACCAATGGCACTTAATTTTAATTTTATTTCATGTAAGTTCATTGGAGTTTAAATTTAAGTAGCCACATGGGACCAGTGGCTACTGTTTTTGCACAGTGCAGTATCTGGTTTATATCAAGCAATATTTCAACAAAAAGAATCTCACTCCAACAATAATTTGAGGAAGAATCATAGAAAAGACAGTTAATCAACATACTGTACAGAAGGCGGGGCCAGGAAGCACCCTGAGGCTAACCAATATCAGCTGCAGTTTTTCCAGCCCCACACCAGAAGAGATAAGGAGGCAGCATGGTCCTGGGACTGGAAAGAGAAAGAGTAAAAGAGATTCTCCTGTGTTCAAGATGCATAGCGAGTCTGAGATGCCTTCTAACAGGAACCACTAAAATGCCCACCTTATAATACTTTCCTTCCCCTCTGGTCTCTCACCAGGGGACCCCACAGTCACATCCAAGAGAGAATTAGACAAGGTGGCTCACAGGTGCTCACTGATCCACACAGGCTAGGCTTCCTGAGGAAAGGCAGGAGGGAGTGGTCTGACAGGGAAGATATCCAGCACACTTCTCATTTGGGTCTCTGCACTTATCATTTTTGGTTACACTGGCTGTAGCAGTTTGAATGAAAACGTCCCCGCAGGCTTATAGGGACTAGCACTATTGTTGGAGGAAGTGTGTCCCTGGGGGCAGCTTTGAAGTCTCAGAAGCTCAAGGAAGGCCTAGTATATCTTGTTCTCTTCCCACTGCCTGCAGATCCAATGCAGAACTCTCAGCTATCTGTTCAGCACCAGTCTGCCGCATGCCGCTATTCTTCCTGCCATAGCAATAATGGACTAAGCCTCCAAACTGTAAGCCAGTCCCAATTAAATGTTTTCCTTTATAAGAGTTGTTGTAGTTATGGTGTCTCTTCACAATAATAGAGAGCCTAAGACAGTGGCCATTTCTTTTTTATAAAATTGTAGTTTATACTTTCAAAACTGAGAGTTGAGTGTGCAAGGCTTTGGTTGCCTCTCTGCTGTACTGAACTCTGAAATGGCCCCACAGACTCATGTGTTTGAGTTCCCAGTTCCTAGCTCATGCTGTTATATGGAGAGGATGCACAACCTTTGGAATACGGGATACAACTAGGTTACTGGGGTTCTGCCCTTGAGGCTTATACCCATGGTGCTGGCCGCCTGTGCTCTGCTTCCTGCCAGCCACAAATGTGAACCTGTTACTATGCCACACTCCTGCTGCTGTGAATAGAAATATTTCAGCTGCCATGCCTTCTCCTCCTTGATGGGAACTAGAAATTAAAGCAAACATCGCCTCGTACAAGTTATTCTGTTAGATTTTTTAGCACAACGTTAAGAAAAGTAACTAACATAATCTCCAAGAGGCATATATATACATCCCACACACAACCTACATACTCAATACCACATACCACACACACACACACACACACACACACACACACACACACACACACACACACACACACGGTATTTATTTACTCAGAGTGAGCTTTGGTAGCCTCATTTTTTTTTTTAAAGCATTTTTCTTTTTAAAGTAATCAGAGGGAACTCAGTGCTCAGAAATGTTGTAACCAAACACAGTGGTGTGGGCTTTTGATTTTGTTTGCCATCTTGTGTTGTTAAAACTACGATTCAGCCTCTGGGTAGAACCAGAGCCAGCTGTGGTTTGTTTTGAAAAGTGTGTATATTGGTTAGGAATGTTTCAGCTGAGGTTGTAAAACAATCTAGCTTAACACAGAGATTATGTTTCACATTGAAAAAAGAAAAAGGAAGAAGATTCTGGAAGCTGCTTATATTGATTTAATGACTCCACAATTTAAGGGCTGGCATCTCTGAGATCCTTCTGACCAAATTCTCCACTCACAAATGACCAAGACAGAACCCGGCTATCAAGTTGAAGTCATCTCAGGGAGAAGGGAAGAGATTACAGGACAAAAAGCATCAGTGTTGCTTTTAGCAGAAAAACAAAGCCTTTCTTCCCACACCAAGAGACTTGGGCTGTACTACATGGCCTCCCCTTGCTGCCAGGGGACTGTGCCTGTCAATGTGTAGCTTTCTCAGCCTTCCTAAGTCAGCACAGAATGAGGAATGGGCACTGTTGTCAACTAAGCCAGCTGAGTTTGTTCTAATACATAAATTACTTCCCCTATAGTGCTCAAAATCTCTGCCACAAGAGTGAATTCTTTTAATTTAGAAATCATTTTCTAGAAGGCCTCCATTTACATATTGGTGCTGCTCAAAAGGGTGACAAAACAACCCCTTATGTGTTAACTTGTTTTTGAAGATTTTTGAACAGTTGCCTAGAAAAAAACCAAATGTTAAGAGAACATATTTTACCATAGGATAAACATGTTGGGAAAACTCCAGACACAAACAGTGAGCCTTTTGTATCAGCAAGCAGGTGAAGGGCCCAAGTTAGAAAGTAGGCAAGGAAGAAGATGCTCAGAGATACCGACTTAATGTACTTTGCCTGGGATCAATTGCAAAGCCACACAGATAGCAGATTTTCTATAGGTGCCATTAAAACTGGCCTGATTACCACTCCTCCAGCATATCCAGAATTCAGAAGCTGTAGGCATCAGAGAGAAAGAGTGACAGGCATGTGTAACCTTACACCCTTTTGAAGCTACTGACTCTTATGGCCCAAATCCAGGCTCTACTCAGTTTTTGTTCTGACTCAATTCTGGAACTTTCTTGTGCCCCAATTTCCTCTCAGTGAGAAAGATCCTTGAGATGGTAATGAGCATAGAGCAAGTTAACAAAAGTAGCTTACTTGAAACCATGCCTACTGTGCACATAGTAGGTGCTACATTAGAGCTGGCTTCAAAGACAAAGACTTTCTTCTATGACTATATTAGTTTTACTGTGTGTGTGTGTTTTATAAACACTCTGCTTAAAATTTTTTTATTCTAATAGAAAATACTTGCCAACTGCTTAGCTGAGTAACAGTTAACATACAAAATACATAAGCAGCTCAAAACATTTAACAAAAAAGCATTTCCAGGTTAGGTGAATAGTCCATCCTTAGCTTTGCCAATTCTTGGCTACTGCATGGTGATACTGTTTTGTGTGGTTTTTATTTGTTTTTGGTACTAGAGGCAACGCTGTGATAAACATTTTTGGAGCTAATTTCTTTTGCACATCCATGATTCCCTTAGTATAAATTCTCAATGTAAAACTGCTAGGTCAAAAACCATGCACAAGACGTTATAGTGTTGGCTCAATAGTTAAGAGTAACTGCTGCTCCTTCAGAGGACCGGGGTTTGATTCCCAGCACCCGCATGGCAGCTCACATCCCTCTGTAACTCCAATCCCTGAAGATCTGACACCCTCTTCTTGGCCTCCACAGGCACCAGGCACTCAAGAGGTGCATATATATATATGCAAAACATTTATATACAAAAAATAAAAATAAATATTTAAAAATAGAAAAGCATACATAAAAATATGAATAAATCTAACCAGCTGGTAGTTGTAGACACCAGAGAAAGGAATGAGCGAGAGCAAAGTATGACACAAGTGTAGTCAGAAAAGCCCAGCTTGTCCTAAATAATCACACAAAGTCTTATATTAATTACAAACTGTTTGGCCTATGGCTCAGGCTTATTACTTGCTAACTTTTACTCTTAAACAAACCCATAATCCTCTTTATATTTAGTCATGCGGTTTGGAGTCGTTTCTCAGAGCAACATTCTCATCCTCCTCCCTCTGAATCTGACTGGTGTCTGCTGCTCTGATCTTCTGCTTCCCAGAATTCTTTTGTTTACCACTCCAACTCTGGGGAATTTTAGGGTCCACACTGCCACCCACTGCCCATAAGCCTCATTTAAGTGTTTCAAAGCAGGGCCTCTTAAAAGCCTCAAGGTTTTTGCCATAAAGCTAAGTAAGGAACTCTCTCTTAAAGGCGCTGCACCCCTGCTTGCTGCAAGCAAACAGAGCCCTCCTGAGAAAATGCTGCTACCAAGAAGCTATATTGACTCTGTTCCCTTTTTGTTTGTATAAAGTGAAACCTTATGCTTTGTATTGAGGCTTCTGTGAGACTGCAGGAACCTGAAATGTCACACCTCAAGCCTGCATGGCATGCCATGGTGTCTCTGCACCATGACCCACTTAAGAGACACAACTAGGAAGCTGTTTTTGGCTCCATTTCTGTGTTCTAAAATCTTTTTTTAGGCTTTATGTGGATGTGCATGTCCCACATCATTTGTTGTCAGAAGTTTCTGTGTCCCACCCAGCTGGTCATGCAGCCACTTAGTCCCAAATAACCACACAGAGGCTTATATTAATTACAAACTGTTAGGGCTATGGATCAGGTTTATTACTTGCTAACTTTTACTCTCAAACTAACCCAAGACTCAATTTACGTTTAGCCACGTGGCTTGGTACATTTTCTCATTATAGCATTCTCATCCTGCTTCCTCTGCATTTGGCTGGTATCTGCTGCTTTGCTCTTCTGCCTCTCAGAATTCTCCTAGCCTGGTTGCCCTACTTCTAATTCCTGTCTAGCTTCTGGCTAATGAGCATTTTATTAAACCAATATTTACAGTGCACAAGGGCATGGACCCACAACAGAAAGCAATGGTTATTTTTGTTCCTTTAATTTCTTCACAGTACTTCCCAAACCTCTCAAACATGAGCCTCTGTTAACAGAATCCCCCGCATGTGTGCCCGCCATTGCTGTGAATTGTTTGTCTTCCTTCGGGAACTTCTGACCTTTCACCTCAATGATGTTGTCATATGCATTGGACTTTCACCATGGTGTTTTTATGGCTAGAGATTCTTTATCTCAGATTCTGAAGTGGTTGATTTGGAATAGAGGCTGCAGATAGTACTGATCATGAGCAAAGTTGAGAACCTTTGTTTTATTTGTTCCAAGTCTGAGTTTGTTTTAAAAGAAAGGATGCCTCATGACATCCCTAGGTTAGGACACAACGAGTCATTACTGTCACCACATTCCCTGAAATAAAAACCCGAAGTCTTTCAGCTCTCCCCTGTGAGCTGTTTACTTAGTAGTTTAACATTTACCCATCACCTACTGGATTGTGAACTCTGCTCAGAAGATAAAGAGGAATATTAATGCTCTCTGATATGAACGGGCTTGTGATTGGGGGAGGCAGACAGATAAACAAATAACATACATAAATGCTAAATATTCTGTAGAACATTTTGTCCTCTGACCTCCTCACATGTGCCATAACATGATTTTACACACACGCACACACGCGCGCACACACACATACACACACACACAGAGAGAGAGAGAGAGAGAGAGAGAGAGAGAGAGAGTAAAATTAAATAAAATTGTACGCCATTTGAAATGTGTTACCTATAGTCACACTGGAAGACAATGGTTGGTTATAAGGGATATTCTTGGCTCAATTAACTTTCGTGTTCTGAGATTTTTAAACCTGCTTATTAAATTTGATCAAAAGCTTGTGATATGGCTTAGAAGGTGAAAGTGCTTGGTACACAAGCCTGACGGCCTGAGCACGCCCCAGCCAGCTAGTTTTCTCACAGGCATCTGCAGAAGAAGGCCCTATGCCATTTGGAAGAAGTGACTCCTTCCTCAAGTACAGAGACATCATTACAAAACAGTAAGAATAGAAAAAGTCAGGGAAACACGACACCAAAGAAACACAAATTCCCAGTAACCAAAGAAACGGAGATATCTTCACTGCCTGATGAAAAATTTAAGAAAAATGCTTCAGTACTGGGTGTGTTGGAACAGCCTATGGCAGGAAGATGGAGAGTTTGAGGACAACCCTGATTAGACAGTCAGTTCTCAGTCAATCTGGGCTGCACAGAAATATCCTGAATCAAAACAAAACCAAACAACAACAACAAGAGAGGTCTGGTAAGCTACTCGAAAACAGACAACTCACTGTAATCAGGAAAACAAAAGAATTTCATGCAGGGCTGAGGATTCTACAAGCATAACGTTCTGAGTTCAAATCCCCAGCACTTTAGTTAAAAGACAAGCGTGGCTGCATTGGAGGAGTGGAGACACATAGGTCCCAAGAGCTTGCTGGAAAGCTAGCCTAATCAAAACAGCAAGCTTCCAATTTGGTCTCAAGACAATTAGGCAGAGAATGATACAGGAATACAACAATATCCTGCTCTGGCCTCCCTATGTTTACACGTGAATACATGCGTTGGCACACTAAGCACATACACCACACACAGAACAGAATTTCCTTACAAGAAGTATGCTCAACAAAAAGAAAAATAATTCACTAAAATGCATAACCACAAACAAACTTAGTACCTGAAGAATACAGTGAGTGAAATGAAAAATTTCCCACGCACACTGTTGAATGGAGAATCTGTAAGCTAAAGAAGGGATAGTTTAAAGTGGTCCAGGCAGTAGAGAAAAAGAGTGAAAGACAAGGGAACACTTTTCAGTGTCTGTGGAGTAAATAGAGTCCCCTCCCCTAATCCTTCCCTACTTACATCCTCTAGGCCGTCCCAGGACCCAGGGCCATATGTGTAATTAGGGCAGAGTTACATACAAGTGCTTGAGAGAGGACATTCCAGGACCCTCCCTGACCCCTTCTTCAACAGTAAACAAACCCAGCTGTGATGGATTCTGGTGAGCAAGCCCAGCTGAATTTCTGAAGAGGGCAGGTCTGGCTGGGAGAATAATCATCTATAATGCTCACCAAAATCATGAGCATGTTTCCTCCAGTAAACATGTGCTTAGTTAGCCCAAGCTAACTTAGGTCCAAGGTGGCTGTTAGCATGTTCCAACAAAGAGGAGATTTATTACTCTCAAATACCTAGATTCTTCTCCAAAGAAAATGAAAAACTGTAAAATAAAACAGTAGATTCCTTCCGTAACCACTGGCTGAACCAGGGCCTCCAGGGCTGAGCCTGCTACACATACAGGTACAATGACTTCAACACAACTTGCCTATTCCTAGTTTTCAGGATGCCTAGGGTATTACTAGACATACCCTCAATATCCCAGTTACCAACTTTCAGAAACAACCCTGCAGCTGTGTATCAGAGAACCAAAAGAGAAGACCCCCAAACCCCCTGCTGGAACAGATTTGTCACGAGTTTTCTGCCAAGTCTGAGCAAGAGCCAACTTTGTCTTCCATAGTTTGAAAAGGCAGAAGACGGGGAGGGGGTGGTGTTAATTATCATTACTACTCAATGGCCCCTCAAGAATTTCAGAAGTGAGCCCTAATGCCATGTGACTTCAGATGAGTCAAAGTATTTATTTTTGTTGTGGAGATGCCAGATAATCACTGTTACAGCCCCTGGCTGAGTCACCACTTTGCATAATATGACACTAGCCATTAGCAATAATAAGTACCAGAGACTCCATGCTTTGTGCTTCTTGAAAAATACAGTATCTTGGTGAGGTTATAAGGCACACGGGAGAAGCCATTTTATTAATTTATTTTTCAAGTGTAGAGTAAATGTTTTAGGTTCCTTTTCCCTGTTGCTGGTCTAAGTCATTGAATATCACAATTTTGATTTATGGGTTCTTTTTAACTAGTCTACCAGATCCTGATTTTTTGCTTGTTTTGAAAAAAGGAAGAATACACAAAATAGTACAGAGATTTATATTTACAGATTCCTTGCCTTACAATTTTCATAAGCAAAATACGCAAACCTACAAGAAAGCTAGGTTTTACTTTTAATCAATGAGTGCCGCATAATCCTATGGAATCTAGTATTTATGGGAATGCTTATTGAGTGCCTGTGATGGTGAGTTTTAATTGTCAATTCAACACACCTAGAATCCTCTGAGGAGAGAGTCTCAGTGATGGACTGCCTAGACCAAGTTGGTCTGTGGTCATGTCTGTGGAGGACTGTCTTGATTGTGTTAATTGATGTGGAAAGAGCAGGTCCAGTGTGGGTAGCACTATTCCCTAGGTTTGTGTCCTCAAAAGTATAAAAGCAGAGAAAGTAATTAAGCAAGCTTAACAGTAAGCAGACACATGTTCATTTTCTCTTTGCTGTTGACTGTTGACATGACTAGTTTCTTCAAGTTCTTTTCCTGATGACCATGCAGTGATGGACTGTAATCCAGAACTGTGACCTAAAACAAACCTTTCTCCACTAAATGACTTTTTATTGTGTATTTTTCATATAAAATATACCCTGATTATCATTTCTGCTCCTCCAACTCCTCCTCCCAGGTCCTCCTACTTCTATACTTATGCAAATAACAAATTCCCCACCCTGCATACACACACACACACAATCACCTAAAATAAAATAAGCCAAACCAGAATGGGACAAGACAAAAAAAACAGAAACAAAAAAAGAAAAAAGCACAAGAAACACATACAGATGCAGATACACCCCCACGTCTACTCACAGAGAAAACCCATAAAAACAAAATCAGAAACCATAATATATAAACAAAAAAACCTGAAAAGTTTTTTTTTAAATGCCCAAACAAAGCATCACAGGACAAAAACATCCAAATATACCAGTGAACTCTTCTTGTGCTGACCATTCACTGTTGGGCATGGGGCCTGCCCTTAAGTGTGGTTTGTATACTCAGTGATTCTCCATTAAAGAAAACTCCGTTTTCCTTTGTGGGTGGTTATTGGTTGGAGGCAGCTTCTGGGTAGAGGGTGGGCATTGTGTCCCCTTCCCCTCTCTCCTTGGGACCCTGTCTTACTTAGGGTTACTACTGTCATCATAAAACACCAGGGCGAAGGTAACTTGAGGAGGAAAGTTCTTTTGTTCATACGTCCATATGGCAGTTCCTCATCAAAAGTAGTCAGGTTAGAAACTCACACAGGACAGGAGCCTGGAGACAGGAGCTGATGCAGGGGCCATGGAGGGGAGCTGCTTACTGGCTTTCTCAACCTGCTTTCCTCTAGAACCCAGGGCCACCGGCCCACAGGCTGCAAAGCTAACTATGACCAACAGAGACCACAAGTGAACAAGGAAAGCTACTAAAGTGTAGACCGCAAAGGCGGGGGACACTTGTCCAATGCTGACCCCAACACCCGCATAAACCACAGAAAGACAAGCGCCCCCACTTCAGCTTCTCCCTCAATCCCATATGACTACCCGACCAGCTCTGTTTTCTGAGGACCCAGAAAAAGCTACAACCAGATTTCATCTTTTCTCTTTCTGCTTTTCCCCTTATTTTTCCATTTTGCTACACTTATAGCAATTTTTTTTTACTAGTTTCATGGCATTTTAGAAATTATGGTCTTCTTTTTCATTTCTCTTTGGGGTTATGTGTCTAATTTGTTTATTCTTTTTACTTGACTTTTAAAGATATTTTTAACATTTAAAAATTTTATGTGTTAATTTATGTACCTGAGTACTCTGTATGCATATAGGACTTTATGCCAGAAGAGGGCATCAGATCCCCCTAGAGCTAGCTGGAAACTACAGTATGGATCCTTGAAATTGAACTTAGAAAGAGCCCTTAACCACTGAGCCATCTTTCCAGCCCATTTAAACCTCTATGTTTACACCCTTTTTTACATCCTCCTATACAATTATTCATTCATTCATTCATTCATTCATTCATTCATTCATTTATTTGGAGACAAGATCTCACTAGGTAGCTCTGGCTGGCCCGAAACTCTCCAATTAGATTAGACTGGCCTTGAACTCATAGAGATCTACTTGCTTCTGCCTCTTGAGCCTTGAGAGTAAAGGCTGTGTTCTGCCTTTCTTCTATCCTTTTATAGTATTTGGATTTTACTTAATTTTTAAAAACAGCTCACATCTGTGTTTTTTTATTTCTCTCCTTTACACTTATTGGCATATTTTGTTTCTGAACTCATCGATCCCTCTGTCACTCCCTCAGACTTGTGTCTAATCTCCAGCTCTGGTCTACATTGCTTTCCCTCTTTCTGTTCCTTTGCTCAGCTTCCTTCTTCCCTTCTCCCCTCTCTATGCCTCTCCCCTCCCCTCGCTTGCTCATTTACTCTTTCTCTGTTTACCCTAAATGTGTTTAACTTTACAGCACATTCTACATTGGACTTTTCATTGTCTATCTTATGGTTATTGGTGATATAGTAACAGGCTTTACTGTTTTAAACTCTATTTCTACATCTTGTGTGGTTTGATGCTGTTGCTGTGTGTAGAAAGTATATACCTTTCTTGTGGGGAATCACTTCACATATTAAAGATGAAGGAATAACTTTCATAATTTTTGTTCAGCTTTTGGCTAATGTCCAAGGAAGAGCCAGCATTCAACAGAAGATTTTATTAACTTATGTATGCCTTGGGCTTATGGGTTTTATTTACATTGCTATCCTTAAATCTCTTTTGGGTCCAGGCCCCAGGTTACACTTCGAACACTTTAAACAAAGGTAGGAGACAGGGAGTCTGGCAACTTAATCAGAGAGGAGATTTACACAGCAAAGATATACATGTTGCCAGACCTGTTTTAAGCTTACCAAAGTTGTGCTTTTTGAAATAGTTGTTACCCAGGGTCATTCTGCCCACCTGGAAGAATTATGTTTTTTTCCTGATAAGAACACAGGGCACTTAAAGACAGACCTGGACTCAGGGATGATTGAGACCTCTCTAAGCTGCCCAGTTAGAGGCATGTCTTCAGGTAGAATCAGGGCCAGATGGCTGGTAGTAAGTCAACTCTGTCTCCTTTGTCATGTGAATGGGGCCTAGAGGCTGACAAACTCCAGTGAACAAACATTTACATCCTAACATCCTAAATTTGGCTTACCTCTAACAGACCTGGTTAGCATATTGCTTATTTTGGGGATATTTTGGAGGGAATGCTCCTATACCCAAATTCCACTAATGTGACTTAATATATCCCAAGCAGACCTAAGCAGTAAATCATTCATAACATCAGTTTTATTATTTTGTGTTTCCTCAACACCAACAGCAGCTTGCTTTTTCCTCTGTGAGTGGTACTGAGATTAAGCCGTCAAGAGCAGGCTGCTTAATACGGAGATGTCCAAATAGTTAAGGTTTTAAGTGCCTATGTGTTTGAACGTCTGTTTCTTCCTCTAGTTTGGGAACTTTTCTGGTATAACTTCATTGAATAGATGGATACCCAAGCACAAGAGGCATCTAGAAGTCCAATGCACCAAGTCTGAGAAGAACCTCTCCATGGCATATAGTCATGATGTCAAAATTACAAAGAAATTAAACAATATTTAAAACTGTAAGGGAAAAACATCAACTCACTCCGAAAGCAGAACACATCAGAAAAATACCAGATCTCCTGCCAGAAACCTTAAAAGCCAAGAAAGCACAGAACAATGCAATTCAAGCCAACCAAGACCATTATATCCAGGCAAAGTTCATTTTAGGGGGTTTGGGTTTTTCCATCTAGGGTTTCTGTGTGGCTCTGGCTGTAGACCAGGCTGGCCTCGGACTCAGATATCTGTCTGCCTCTGCCTTAAAGAGCTGGGATTAAAGGCACAGACCACCACTGCCTAGAGAGCAAAGTTATCTTTTAAAACTCTCAGAGACATAAGGCCATTTCAAGACAAGCATAAACCAAGGCAAATCACAAGCACTGAGTTAGTGCTGCAGAGGACACCAGATGGGATCACGAGGAGGGTGGCTGTGGGTCTCCATCATAGGGCCGTGGGAGAAAACAGGTTTCCTGAGAGGTACAGATGAACAACTGCCAATAAGAAAGAATCCATCATGTCCATGTCCGATACTAAAACCTTACTACTAATTGGAGGGAAAGAGAAACCAAATAATAGTAACATTTCATTCATAACATCAACTGTAAATAGTTTCACTCACCAACAAAGAGGCACAGACTGGCTGACAGGAATTTACAAACTAGGGCCCAATTATCTGTTGTCTTCAAAAAAACACACCTCACTGGTAAAGACATCCACAGACCTAGAGCCAGAGAATAGAAGTCAGTTTATCAAGCAATGGAAGCCAAAAATAAGCTCATGTAACTAGCTGTTCTGGTTTGAACACAGTCAGTTTTAAACCAAAAGTAGCCAGAAGGGACTTTTAAAAAAAGATACTACTATATAAAGAGAATAATTCATTAAAAATAATGGAACAATTATAAACATACATGCACTTACTATGGGGTCTCTCTATTTCACAAAACAAACACTAATGGACATAAAAGGTCAGATTAATTCTTACATAATAATAATGGGTCCTTTTACTAACTCACTCTCATCTTTCCATAGCTCAACCAAACTAAAGATAAACTTCAGAATTAAACTATCCAGTTGATTCAATGGACCAAACAGATACATAGAGACTATTCTATCCAACAGAAGTGGGATATACATTCTTCTCAGCATCTCATGGGACGCTCTTTAAAATAGATCACATTCTAAAATATAAAGCAACCCTTAAAAAATAGAAAAGTGTAGGGATTGGAAGAAGCCTGCAGTGAATAAGTCCTGAGTGAATGTGCTGTTGGTTTGGACATGGTCATGTTAAGAACCAATGCCTCAACCCCATGAGAATGGTGAAGACATCTCTGGGTGAAACTCAGAGGGATGGCAAAGTTGAAGAGTGAATGTTGATCGTGTGTGCAGAAAATGTTCACCGTAGCTTCCTCCACCACTAACTAAGCATAACTTACTGCTCCCCTACAGAGACTGCTCCTACTAACATCAACCAAACTTGCCCCCTTGTTCGGCTGTATGCGATCATCCTGCCTTCATGTTCAGCTGTAAGTAATAAAGACGTGGAGCTTCCAGAGGGGTGTGGGCTGTTCACCTGAGAGCCCAGACCACTTGCTCCCAGCTTCTCTGTATATTTGTATCTGTCTGTGTCTTCTGTGACTGTCCTTTTGTAATTTCCTTACCGCTCCACTTAGGTCAGTTCCCAGAGCTGTATAGAGGGCAGCATTAAAGAAATAGAATCCATTCTTCTATCAGATCATACTGAAGTAAAATTCAAAATCAACAGTAAGATGAACCATACCAATACTTGAAGACTGAATGATCCACTCTTACATAACCAGTTTCTGCATTGGAAAAAAATATGGAAGAACATTTTAAAATCCTAAAACCAATCCAGGTGTGGTGGTGCATACAATGATCTCAGCATTTAGGAGGTAGAAGCAGGAGGATCAGAAGTTCAAGTTCTTCTTCAGGTACCAGGACAGGACTGGTGATCCATAGACACCTTGATGCACATACCTACATAAACACATCACACATACATGCATACAAATAATAAAGAAATAAATTGGGTAAGCTAAACAAAGTTCCTACAGTCAAGTAAAAGTGAACGCACAACTTACTAGAACTTTTGTGACATGGCTAAGGCAGTTTCTAAGAGGAAGTTTATGGCAATATATCTACATTTGAAAATTACAGAGAGCTGGGAATGGTGGTACATGCCTTTAGTCCTGCTACTTGGGGAGGGGGGCAGAAGCAGGTGGATCTCTGAGTTTGAGGCCAGCTTACAGGTCCTGATTCAGAGAAAGTTCCAGGACAGCTAGGGCAACACAGAGAAACCCTGACTCAAAACAAACAAACAAAATATTAAGAGAGAGCACAGCATCCTAGCCACCCACCAACCTGGAAGATCACCTACACTGGCATCTGCCAACTGGTGTACAGTGGTGCCTGGTGGGTAAGATCATCAATTGCTTAGAGTAGAAAGGGCGCCACCTGGTGGCCAAGAAGAGCATCTGAAGCAGTATGAAATACTGACCTGGAAGGCTCCTTTCTTCCAGGGTTGGTGGAGTACATGAACACAGGGCCAGTCATAGCCATGGACTAAGAGGGCCTCCATGGAGCGAAGACAGGCTGAATGGTACTTGGGGACACCAGCCCAGCTGTTTCTAAGGCAGGATCTCTGCATTCAAGTAGACAGGAGCATCATTCGTGACAATGATTTAGTACAACATGCCTGAAGTTTGAGCTGGAAGAAGTAATTGACTACAAGTCTCATGCCCCATGCCCGTAACTGGAATAGAAGTGTGAATAGAGGTGGACAAATCAGAGTCCTTATCAAAAGTGCCAGATGGATCCTTGAACATAGCTTTTCATTCCACTGACCAGAAGTAATGAGATAGGTCATGTTTTCTAAAGTATACTTACAAATGAAGCTATATCTTATGGGAACAGCAAAAGTCATAAAGCCAGCACAGCTGCCTGACAAAGATCCAGCAAAGCTGAGCCACATGATGGCCACTGTGCCTCCTTTGGTTTTCATCTCCAAGTATGCAGCAGCATACTTGGGGCACTTTTAATTTTTGTACAATTTAAGGATATTGGATTGTTGAAAATTTTCTATGAATCATTTATGCCATCTCCCAGGAATGCTGCTTTTACAATTCCCCAGGACAGTCCTGAACATATTACCCCTCCTGCTTTTAGGGAGATAGCCTCATCTACTTGAAGATCTTCCTTACCCACACATAAAGAAGCCAGGGGTCTCTATATGAGGCTATGAGACATTCTTGAAACACCTGTCCTGTACTGATGCAGGAATAAGATATGCAAAACAAAGTAAACTTGAAAAGGTCCATATGATTTGGTGGGCCAGAGGAGTTAGTCATAGTTCTGATTGCAAGCCCCTTCCCATCATACACCCAGACAATTACATAGCACACACAGCAACAAAGTTAGATTAACTGAAATTTTCTCTGCCCTACACAGAGTTATACTAATGAGCAAAATATGGATTGAAAGTATGAGACACCAAGACCCCCCCCCCTTCTTAGAAAAGTTAGCGTATGCAGAGCCACTATGGTGGCATATGACCAAGGAACAACAGAATGTCAGAATTAGACTTATAAATAAATTTTATTAAGATACAAATGTATACATTGTATTATGCCAGAATTTGAATATTAACTGCAGCAGCTTTGTCCTGAGGATTTCTCTTAGGCATTCTGAATATTAAGAGTTAATAATAGACTGCTTGGGACATGGCACTATGCTTGGGCTGGCTTGAAAATTTTGTTTTGGTCTAGTGTCCTTGTAACCACCAAACTACCAGCCTGAGAACAGGCTGTCATATGCCTCTAGTGTAAGGATTCCTGGCAGGTAGCAACTACTTGGTAAACACGTGCTAGTCTGATAACCCAACATGGCAATGGGTGAGAGATAAGAGTTCCTGGCATGTAGTGGCCACTTGGTAAACCCAACATGACACCTGTAGAACACGCCACATATGGAGGGCACACCCCTAGGCATGGCTATGTAAGTCCCTGTCCTCCCGCGCTCTTAAAAGGAGCCCTTTCGTGAAAGTCTATCTCTCTTTCTCTTCTGCTTCTCTCGCTCATAATTGCTCAGCAACTTCCCTAAATAAACTCTAGTCTGGCATCTGGTAGTGTGTGTCTGATCTCACGGGTAAAACCAATATCTAGATTTTTAAAAATTGGGTTACGGGAGTAAAATGACAACTTTGTTTACTAATGAGGTTAAAGCCTGAGGAAAAATGATTGGAAATGATAACCCTGTTCTGCCATAGTTTATTGCTGATGACTAAACTATGAGCAAGAGGAAATGGAACACATGTCCAAAACCAAAATAATACGATCCATGTTTTGTAACAACATGAATGTATTCCTGCATAGTGAATTCTGTATAAATAAAGAAGCACTCTGGTTACAAATCTGTCAGACTGCAAGAGTCTCCTGACTATCACTCTTGCCTCACCTCCATTGGCTGCCAACTTACATTCTCTGCTGGGACCTTTCTGCCAGGGGTGGCCCCCATCAGCACAGGACCAGCCATACTGATGTCTCCTAAAGTGAAACTAAGTGTCCCTGTCTGATTCCTCCTGCCGCTGCCTTTGCTCCGCTCATCTTCAGATCCTGCCCTTATCTTGAGTCCTCAAATATATAATTTACTGATGGAACTTAAGGTCTTAGAAAAACAAAAACTCACCAAATCTAAAAGCAGTAGATGAAGGGGATTCTCCCACAGTGGGGGCTCCCTCCCAGACCTCAGTTAGGCACAAACCACACCTGTCCTGGTTAGGGCACTATTGCTGTGAAGAGATACCATGATCATGGCAACTCTTATAAAGAAAACATTTAATCGGGGTGGCTTGCTCACATTTTCAGAGGTTCAGTCCATTATTATCATGAAGGGAACATGGCAGTATATAGGCAGATGTGGTGCAGATACATAGGTAGCTGAAAGTGCAACATCTTGCAGGCAACAGGAAGTCAACTGAGTGTCACACTGAGTGGAGCTTGAGAAAAAGACCTCAAAACCCGCCCCCACGGTGACACACTTCCTCCATCAAGGCCACACCTCCTAAAGTGCCACTCCCTTTGGGGGCCATTTTTCTTCAAACCACCACAACACTGAAACATCAGTTTTTATAGAGATATCCTTTATTAAACAGAAAAGTTAAAGTAGGGGCTAGAGAGATGGCTTGGTGGTTAAGAGCACTGACTGCTCTCCCAGGGGACCCGGGTTCAATTCCCATCACCCACATGGCAGCTCACAACTGTCTGTAACTCCAAGATCTGATGCCCCCACACAGACATACACACATAGTCAAAAACACCAACGCACAGAAAATAAAAATAAAAAACACCAACACACAGAAAAAATAAATAAAAATACATTTTTTAAAAAGTTAAAGTAACTGGCTTTTGACTCGGGCGAAAAACAACAGCAAATGACCTTGCAGCTTTAATTTTTAGGAGAAGAAGAAAGGGTAGGTCTGTGTTAGAATGGGGAGGATGCTGTGGTAAATTTTGATTAAGCATATTATTTAGGTGGCCCAAAGGCAGCAATTGATGGACTTTGGTACTCATTCTTAGGAATGAATCTGGCATAGGAAAGTATCAAAATAAGGGAATAGACCTTGATGGCTAGATTTAGGGATGTGATCCTATGATTTTTAGCAAGGTACAGAGGATGGGGGGGGGCAAGGCCTGTCAGAGCCACATGCCTGAGTGGGCTAATGTCCTTTCAGTAGGTAAGAAATACTAAGGATTAAGGATGTCTGGCAGTGGTGGCCCACACCTTTAATTCCAGCACTCAGGAGGCAGAGGCAGGTGGATCTCTGTGAGTTCAAGGCCAGCCAAGGCTACATAGAGAAACCCAGTCTTAAGAAGAGGAGGAGGAGGAGGGAGAGGAGGAGAGGGAGGGGGAGGAGGAGGGGTAGATCACCAAATTGTGTTTTTTATTCTTAAACCAAATCTGCATTATCAGCCTAAAGCAACTGGTGTCTGAACTAAAGGCCATTTCTTCTGTCTGATCCCATCTGCAATCCCTCCATTCCTATCCTGAGTCCGTATGTAATCATTCTAGATGCTAAACGTCCTTACTCAAGGGCAAAACTACCCTCAGACACAGCGAAGAATTCTTTAATAGGAAGAGTATTTGACTCCAGATCTTGAAAATGGTTGTATTTCCCAAATAGTTGCAAAGAATTTGACTTTTCAGGTGAGAGTTTGCAGCGCCATCTGTTGGTGAACATCTAACATGCCTGAACTTACATGTTAATAAGCAAGCAGCCTGGACCAGAGGGGTAAGATTTGCTGATTGAAAGGATTCATAAGAGTCTTTTAGGAGGCTTGGTAACCGAAGCTCTTCAAGTTGGGCCTTAGGACTAACATGCTAGGATTTCTGGCGCTCTGCAACGTGGGGAACTAAGGCCTTTCTCAAGCTTGTCTAATGAGAATCACTTGGGAGTTCTGATCACACTTACTTGGTTCACATTCCAGACTTACTGAAACAAGATGAGAGTGTAGGACCTAAGGTCTGTCGTTAGAGTGAAGCTGAGTTTCCAAAGATGAACATTTGGCAAATCCTACGGAGCCGGATGAATGCCATTCTTTACTCCAGAGACTCCATAGATGAGGATAATGACGCACGTTTGAAGGACACCGAACATGATAACAACTATCCATGAAAGATCTATACATTGTGGGATTGGGCCACAATACCACTGCCAGGAGGTCCCAGTGCTTCTGCCCAGTCTAGTGCTTTGGTACTACGATCCAGTTTATTTCCTAAACCCCAAGCTCCAGTGGACTGATGAAGCTGTAATGTGAACTTCCTATGGGGAGAATGCCCTTTGGGGCAACCCAAGGTCCTATTTGCTTTGTGAATCTTTGTATGCCCTATGCAGGCTCCCACCCCCAACCAACCTCCTTTCCTTCTAGGGGTGGAAGTATCTTCAGAATCTTAGTATATGCAGCACATAATAAAACCAGTGTTGTCAGCGGTCAGCCTAACCTGTTCTAAGACCAATCTGAATTTCTGCCACAATTACCTCAGCAGACACTTGGGGGAGAGGGGCTATCTTCTCTCCTAAAAGTTAATTTAGAGGTCTCAATTATTTTAAAGCAGCCATATAGGGCTTGAAAAGAGTTCTTAGGCTGGGGAGAGGCTTCAACTGGTAGAGTTTTTTTGTTTACCCATTGCCAGCATGAGAACTAAAAGCTGAACCCCAAAAACATCACTAAAAAGTCAGATGGACGTATCCGCCTACTGCCTACTGTAATTCCAGCGTGGGAAAGGTGGAGATAACACCTACTGCCGCTGGCTGGCTAGACTAGCCAAAACAAACAAACAAACAAACAAACACATAAAACAAAAACAAACAAACAAAAAACCATAAGTTATGCAATAGAAAATGATGGGTGGGGACAAAATAAAACCAAAAAAAAAAAAAAGCAGTAAAAGTAACACCCAATTTCAACTTCAAGCCTCTGTTGTATAACAGACTGAAACATTCCATCCTATAGAAGGCTGCTCAAACAGGAACTCAACAAGTCAGAAGAGCTTCAGGAAGTTCCTGAAATTGATCAGATTGTCTGCACTCCTCCCTGTCAGAGTAAATAATACAGTGAGAGCGCTTCCCAGATGAGGGAGTGAAGCCACAAAGAAGGCTCTCAGAGAATCAAAGCTGCCTGGAAGAAACAGAAACCAGCAGAGCTGCCTAGGAGAGGTTTAGACTAACTGAAGCACCTGGATAGGACACTCTTCAACCTGTTGAGCTTCCTGCAGGCTATGCAGTGAGCTCCATGTTCTCGTTTTTTACTGGGATGAACTTTGGTGATGCAGCTTTTTGTGAATCAGTTCTGTTCCTGCTAGCAACCCCTCAGCTATATTCCTGTAAGTCACCCCAGTAAATCTCACTGGTTCACCAAGCTGGACTTCGGTGGTATCCGTACTTTTGTCTGTCACCCTTACCTGGGGTTAGGAGATGCTAACATTTGTTTATCAGGAAACAGGAAACATCTTGTCACACAACAGCATCCCATCACACACCCATACACACACTCAAGTAGAGAGAAAAGACTCTCTCCACCTAAACCCAGTGTTGAGTAAGTTAGATATAAGCAAATCTTAAATGAAACATTATTCACCAAGAACATACTAGAAGGATAAAAAGAATGCAAAATTTCCCAAACCTATAACTCTTTTTTTACATGGGGTCATGAGTATCAGCACTCTGCAGAACATGCATTGGGAAAATGAAATTTTCCTTCCCCATAATCACCATGGAGGCTCTTTATTTCAAATTATATTCATCATATCTAAGAAATTGGTTCGGGACACTTTTCTGTGGTGATATTTTGTGTATGGTCTAACAAATAAAGCTTTCCTGAAGATCAGAGGGTAGAGCCACTCATTAGTTAGCCACAGAGGTCAGGCAATGGTGGCACACACCTTCAACTCTAGCACTTGGGATCTCATGTCTTTGATCCCAGTTCTTGGGAGGCACATGCCTTTAATCCTAACACTAAGGATGTTGAGACAGGAAAAAATAAGGCTGGGCAGAGAGAAGAATATAATGCAGAATGAGAGAGAGCATAGTCTTTTTAGTCTGAGGACTCAGTAGAGATAAGAAGTCTTTCTAGTGGTTGGCCCCTTTGTCTCTCCAATCTTCAGGATTTACCCTGATACATGGCTTGGGTTTTTATTAAGACCAATTAGGATTTGTGTTACACTTTTCTACTCCCAAAATTCTTATAGTTAATAACAAGGCCAACGGTCTGAAGGTGTTCAGATTATGTGCAATCTTGGGTGGGTGTGTGCACTTGACTAATTGATATGTTCATACATACATGGTCATGTGTATGTGCAGGTGTCTGCATTTATGTGGGGGTCAAAAATCAACAGTGTCTTTCTCATATACCTTTTTTAGACAGACTCTCCTCACTGGATCTGGAGCTCACTGATTCAGTTATTTTAGTTGGTTAGCAAGAACCAGAGGTCCTTTTGTCTCTATTCCCCCAGTGCAGAGATTATATGCAAGCTCCTCAATGCCTGGCAATTTTTTATGTAGGTTCTGGGGATTGAACTCAGAACTTAGGTCTTTGTGCTTATAAGTGCTTTCCTGACCAAGTTATCTTCCTAGACCCCAAAAGAATTTTTTTCTATATGCAGTTGATTGGACCCAAGATTTAGAACCCATGAATGTATTTTGGCTTTCTTGTTGAACTTTCTTTGGACTGCCAGCCCCAAATAGTGACACAGAGACTTTTTTTTAATAATTATGAAAGCTTGGCTTGAAATTAGACTTGTTTTCAACTAGATCTTAAAACTTCAATTAACCTGTTTCTATTCATCTATGATTTGTCATGTGGCTCTTTATGGCTTCTCAGTACCCTGTGCTCAATGTGCTCTGAGTCTCGCTGGTGAAATCCTGTACACCTCAGATTCTTCCCTAGTTCCTCTCTCTCTCCCAGATGTCCTGCCGATTCCCCCGTCTAGCTATTGGCCATTCAGCTCTTTATTAAATCAATTGAAGTGACACATCTTTACACATTGTACAAAAAGATTACCCCACAACATGTGACTACAGAGAGTTGCTGTTTTTCTTTGTAAAGATGGGGGGGGGGGTGTCTGTATCAAGAGTAGGCTTATCTGGGCCTTGTAGTATGTGGTTTCTGGCCCAGACTTTTAGGCCTTGCCTCAAGGTTTAGACCCACAGACCCGCAGACCCACAGACCCACAGAGACACACAGATGCTTACTATACTTTTAGGCTGATCAACCTAAGGCCCAGGCATATAACTTGCTAACTCTTTACCCTTAAACTAACCCATGACTTTTAACCTGTTCAGCCATGCGGCTCGGTACCTTTTCTCACAGCAGCATGGTTGTCCTCTGCTTCCTCAGGCTTCTCTCTGGCTCTCTGCTCTGTGCTTCCTGTTCTCAGAGTTTTCTTAGTCTGGTAGCCCCACCCACACTTCCTGCTTACCTTTGGCCAATCAGCGCTTTTTATTAAACCAGTGGGTGGGACAATTATTTACAATGTAACAACATAATCTCCCGCAGGGCCTCCTAGGATAAAAACAGTTTCCACATCCCTGATCCCTCTTTGAACAACAAAACTTCTCTGCTAATCCCTGTTGTGGGATTCAGGTGTCAGCTGACAAGGTCAAGGGACATTTATACACAGCACCGGGCCCCCCGACCTGAAGGGGGCGGGGAAAAAGCCCCATTGAAAAGGGTCTGCGGGATACAACACGCTCTCTTCCTGGTTCCTGGCTGCTGGAGGGAGGCTCACGTCGTCCGTCCGTCTGCAGACTTCGGTCCCTGTTCAGGTGCTATTGTACTCTGTTGCCTGTACCGTGAGTGTTGGTTTATATTCTAATAAATATCTATCTGGTATTGGTGTCCTTGTGGGTAAGCTCCGCCTACATCTGGCGCCCAACTTCCCGGCGGACCCGCGGGCGGGCGGGTCGGGGCTGCTTCAGAGGCCTCTCATCCAGCGCACCCGGGCTGTCTGCGTCTGCTGCGCACGAGATCGGTAACTTCACCCCTCCCCCAGCGCGCGGCTCGCTGCCTAGCTAAACGGCTGACCCGGGCTGCTTGCTTCTGCTGCGCGCTCAGTCGGTAACTCCGCCCCTAGCTGTACCGCTGCTCAGTTCATTTTAACTGAGTTTGAACTGCGGCTGCACGCGCGCCCTTCCCCCAACCTGGCTGGCTGGGTTTGACCCAAAAACTGCAGATTCAAGCAGCAGCTCCGCCCCTAACCCCTGTAACCTGGGACAATTGTGAATTACTCCTGTAGGTGAACAAAGATAACTAAAACCATTCTATCTTGTAATTAACATCCTGTCTTGACTTGTGAGAATTTGTTTTTTCCAAAGATTCTATTCTGTCTGCTGAGACCCTTTAACACCTAGGATCTGTGAATAGCGTGCTGAGTGTTTCTACATCGGCCATACAGCAGGGCACTAAACGTTATTGTGACACCTTCTGACCACACAGCATCATTGCACCTGGATTGAGGTAATGGCTGACAACTATTCTTTTGAGGAATTCGGTATATATTTTTCCACGATGGTTGACAAGTTTTTAAATGAGTATCTTGAGGTATTCAATACCCCAGTTTTACTACTTTTTGGTCTGTTTCTGTATGTTGTGTTCCACAATAGACGGGTGATGACTGAGGTCACGAATTCAAACCTTCAATTACAGTCCAAACTTGGTATTATAGAATTATCAAACACTACACTGTCAGATGACGTTAAGCAGATGCAAAACTTAAATCGGCAGCTGTTGTCCAACGTATGTGAATTACAGCTCTCAAACTCTGCTATGTCAAAGACGATAGATACTCTACAAATTGATTACAACAAGCTTTCTCATTATGACAGCACTATACGAGAACAATATAAACTCTACGTAACTGATGAGAACAAGAAACTTGTTGACCACATTAATAAAGTGGACGAGAAAATCATAAATTATGTTAATGATGTAGATCTCAAAATTGCTAACTCGGCGAGGTCTTTAGAAGGATCACTTCATCAAGAAAGTCAAGCTTTGAGACAGATGGTATCCGAAATACAAGAATTTGTACCTGCAATGTCCAAATTCCAGGAATGGGAATCCGTAGTGTCCAAAATCCAAGAATGGGAACCCATTATATCCAAAATGGAAGAATGTGGGGACCATATTGCAACACTACAAAAGGGCAATGATACATCTTATGCTCAGAACAGTTCAGGTCAACCCCCAATGGGGTGTTATGGTACTGGAAATACTTTACATAAAGTTGTAAACATCACGGGGATACCTCCTTCACCACCACTATTGTTCCCAGCTACTATTCAGACCAAGATGGCACCAGGGGGTTCCTCGGAATATGTAGAGTATAGTTATGAGCCACTACATATGAAAGACATCAAAGATTTTAAAGAGGCAATATCCATGTATGGTATTCACTCTACTTATGTAAAGCAGCTCCTGAATTCATGGTCTGCAAAAAACCGAATCCTCCCCCTCGATTGGATGCAGCTAACGGCTGCTGTCTTGGACCAAAGTCAAAATTTGCAGTGGAGAAGCTGGTTTAGAGAAGAAGCCAGGACCTTAGAACACCAAGGAAGAATTAGGGGTTTCTTTGCTTCTCAGGACCAAATCCTTGGTGAAGGAATGTTTGCTGACGTGAAGACTCAGACTACTTATGACGAACATACTTTATTGCTATGCCGTATGGCCGCACTTAATGCATGGGAAAAGATTTTAGACTCAGGTCAAAAAGTTGAGCATTATGCTAAGGTCAAACAAGGTTTAAAAGAGCCTTATACTGACTTTCTACACAGGCTTACCACGGCTGTAAATAGAGCAATATCAGATCCAGAAGCTAGAAAGCAAATAATACTTTCTCTGGCCTTTGATCATGCTAATCCAGAATGTAGAAGAATGCTTCTGCCTTTAAAAATCAGAGCCGCACCTCTAGAAGAATGGATTCAATATACAATCAATGCTGAACCTCTCCATAGTAATGAAGACAATTGGGTAGACCAAACCATTGATAAGGTAAGGAAGAGGAACCAAGGAATCACTTGTTTCAACTGTGGTAGACAAGGCCATGTAAGACGAAACTGTACACAAAGTACTTTTAGAAACGATGCCCGATCTAGGTTTAATTCGAACAGAAGGCCATTGCCTTCTGGATTATGCAGAAGATGTGGCAAGGGACGGCATTGGACCAATGAATGTAGATCTACCAGAGATAAAGAAGGCAACCCTCTGCCATCGGGAAACGCCTTTCGGGGCTTCCCCCGGGAAGCCCCCCAAAATCAGACTCCAAATTCGAGGATGGTGAGATCATATCCGGTCGTAGTAGAAGACCAGCATCCTCAAGACGAATAGAACACCCAATACCTGATCTTGAAAAACATACGATATCAGATGATAACATAAATTCAAAAGAAGATTCAGAAACTCCAAAGAAAATTACGAAACGGATATTTTGGCAGACTTCGATAAATGAACAAAGACCAAAATTGGGTGTACTGATAGACAATATTTATATCCAGGGTTTAGTCGACACGGGGGCTGATGTTTCGATCATAACCCCACGGTCCTGGCATCCGAGATGGCCTTTACAGACAGTAGATATCCAATTTCTGGGTATTGGAACAATATCTCAGGTGAAACAGAGTGTGAGGTGGCTTGAATGCATAGGACCAGAAGGTCAGAAAGGACGGTTAAAGCCATATATGGCTGATATAGCAGTGAATCTGTGGGGTCGCGACCTCCTAATGCAATGGAATACCCAGATTAAAATCCCTCCTGGTTATGATGTCAGCCGGAGGCTCAACTATGTTTCCAAAAATGACAAAAATTCACCAGCCATTCAAGTTGTACAAAAGAATCGCCCTCTTAATAAGACACTCACAGCACTGCCTTTGAAATGGTTAACGGAAAAGCCTATTTGGGTTCATCAATGGCCTTTGACAAAAGAAAAACTTCAGGCGTTGGAACAGTTGGTACAGGAGCAGTTACAGGCTCAGCATATTGAAGAATCAACCAGTCCGTGGAATTCTCCTGTTTTTGTTGTCAAGAAGAAATCTGGAAAATGGAGGATGGTGACAGATTTAAGAGCAATTAATAAGGTGATTCAACCTATGGGCTCCTTACAATCTGGTATTCCCCTGCCTTCTCTGCTACCTAAAGGATGGCCTATTACAGTTATTGACTTGAAAGATTGCTTTTTTACCATACCTTTACAGGAACAAGACAAAGAGAAATTTGCTTTTACAGTGCCTACTCTTAATAATTCAGGGCCAGCTAAGAGGTACCAATGGAGAGTCCTGCCCCAAGGAATGTTAAATATTCCCACTTTATGCCAATATTTTGTACAACAACCACTAGAAATACTACGCAAGCGCTTCCCACAATCTATCATTTACCATTATATGGATGATATTTTGTTGGCAGACCCAAACCCACAGACATTAGAAACATTGTTTGAAGAACTACAGAAAGTATTGCCTAATTGGGGACTGCAAATTGCTCCAGAAAAAGTACAGAGGGGAGATTCTATCAATTATTTAGGATATAAGATAGGTTTACAAAAAATTAGACCACAAAAGGTAAAATTAAATAGAGATAAATTGAAGACTCTTAACGATTTTCAAAAGCTACTAGGAGATATTGCTCATATACGGCCCATGCTTGGTATAAAAAACTATGAACTAGTTAATTTATTCAAGACTTTAGAAGGTGACAAGGGTTTAAATAGTCCAAGAAAACTATCTGATGAGGCTGAGAAAGAATTAGAGTTGGTAGAAAGAAAACTTCAAGAAACACATGTGGATCGTGTGGATCCAGACTTGGAATGCATACTTGTTATTTTACCCTCAAGACAATCTCCAACAGTAATCTTAATGCAAAGAGAGAGCATCATATTAGAATGGATATTTCTGCCACATAGGCCAAGCAAAAAGATGAAGACATATATCGAAAAAATTGCTGATCTGATTTTTAAAGGTAAATTGAGACTCCGCCAATTGACTGGAAAGGACCCTGCAGAAATTGTTGTGCCTCTGACTAATGAAGAAATTGAACGATTATGGGCAGACAGTGAACCTTGGCAAAAGGCTTGCAGTGACTTTTTAGGAGAAATTAATAATAAATATCCCCAAAACAAGAGAATTCAATTTATAAAGGAAACTAATTGGATCTTTCCTCGTGTAGTACAAGATGAACCAATTTCTGGAGCCCCTATATTTTATACAGATGCAAACAATTTAGGGAAGGCTGGCTACAAGTCTGAAAACCTAACTAAAGTGGCTCAGAGCCCTTATAACTCTGTTCAAAAGTCAGAACTATATGCGATTATTATGGTGTTGTTGGATTTCACAGAACCTCTTAACTTAATTACTGACTCTCAATACGCAGAAAGAGTTGTTTCACATATTGAAACTGCTGACTTCATTCACGATGATACAGACTTGACCTTACTATTCATACAACTACAAGATATCATCAGAGGTAGGATACATCCTATGTACATAACACATATCAGGGCACATACGGGCCTCCCAGGCCCTCTAGCGCAGGGTAATGAGGAAATAGATCGGTTGCTAATAGGGAGCGTGCTAAAGGCCACAGAATTTCATTAAAAGCATCATGTTAACAGCAAAGGGCTGAAGAAGAGTTTTCCCATCACTTGGATTGAAGCAAAGGAAATAGTAAAAAAATGTGACACTTGCTCTTTCTATAACCAACCATCTTTACCTGCAGGAACTAATCCTAAGGGTACACACGGAAATGAGATATGGCAAATGGATGTGTTTCACTTTCCAGAATTCGGAAAGATGAAATATGTACATCATACTATTGACACCTATTCTGGAATGCAATGGGCGACTGCCCTGAGTTCTGAAAATGCTGATGCTGTACTTACTCACCTTTTGGAAGCCATGGCCATATTGGGAATTCCCACTCAGATTAAGACTGACAATGCTCCAGCTTACGTCTCCCGAAAAATGAAGATAATTTTTGCATACTATGATATAAAGCATATTACAGGGATACCACACAATCCTACAGGACAGGCAGTCGTGGAGAGATCTCACCGCACATTAAAAGAGATGCTTTATAAACAAAAGAAAGAAATGAAAAAACCCAGAGAGAGGTTGCATAGTGCCTTATTGACTTTAAATTTTCTTAATGCTGATGAAAAGGGAACTTCAGCTGCTGAGAGACATTGGGTAGTAGAAAAATCTTCTGAGTTAAATCAACCCATTTACTTCAAAGATGTGTTGACTTCCGAATGGAAGCCAGGGTATGTGCTTCGATGGGGTAGGGGTTTTGCTCTTGTTTCAACAGGGACAGAAAAGATATGGGTACCTACAAAACTAATAAAAGCCCGCTTCGAAAAGGAGGCTCTTCCTGAACAAGAAAAGTAACTGCTCATCCCTGACATGACAAACGGATTCGTGGTAAGGAAAACACACTTAACAAACCTGGGGCAGGGTCTCTCAGTTTTGTCTTTACAGGAAAATGGATACAACTATTTTTACGGCATTGTCTAAACATTGAATAATTACTCACCTGCAATAGAAGACAGACTGATGATTAAAGAATGTACAAGACGGACTACGAGACCAACTGATACACACGTGCACTACTGGGTAATTTATCAATTTTTACTGCTTTACATCTTGCATCTACATCTCAAAAAAAAAATGGTCCTGATTTGACTATTAATGAGGCTGGATTTGGATTGGGAACTTGTGGCTTTCTCCCTCTCTAAACCCAAGCATATTGGTAAAGAAATATGAAAAATTCTGTCTCACATCATAAAAGCCACCTGGTGTGAGACAGAAGGCATAATATTTAGGGACCAATATTACTGTGACTTCATCTTAAACCTTGTTCCTCCCTGTTTCTGTACCTCTCAAACATCTCATTCTGTCTGCTTCCAGTCTCCTAAAGTCATGAAAGATATAAATATCTTTTGAATATCGACAATGCTTAAGTTTTCCACTGTAAATAACATTCCCTCCTATCAGCTATCTACAAAGAATCTGGAACCGAGATGGGGCCTCCACCGGAACAACTCCTGCTAGAAAAACAAAAATAAAAGAAAGAGTATGAGAGAGAGAGAATAAGAGACAGATAGACAGACAGCAGAGACAAAAATAGAAAAATCAAGAACCTGGTGCGCACCAACCAATAATTGCCTTCAAGAAATAGATTATTCAAAAACAGCTGCAAGATAGCTCCTTATGATTATCCTTCAGATCACACTGCTAATTAAGTTTCCAGATGGAGTTAACCACTATCCTAAAATTGGTTATAGATGTATGTGGTCAGTCCATTAAGAACTAATCATTGTTTTAGCTTTTACAGGATCCCAAAGAGATGCCATCGCCCTTAAGTCAGCAGGAAGCAACCTTATAAACGACTACGCCCCCTTTCCCAATAAGTCTTATGCTCCAAAGGTTGTGGGAAAAACTGGGTAAAAGACAAAACTATAATATAGCATCAGAGATCTTTTTTTTTGTAGAAGAGAAGGGGAATAGATAGGATAGATAAAGGTAGACTGTTCTACCTACCTATACTTCATTTTAGCTGAATGTACGGGCTAAGCTAAAGACAATTTGCACTGTCATAGATATCTGTATATTGATACTAATGCAAAATCATTTTATATGTTTAATTGTGATAATTTGTACATTGGTACAAAGTTTAATCTGAGATTGTTTTATGTAACCAAAGCAACTTGTACTTCGATATAAATCTGAATCTGTAACTATTATGTAAAGCTGAATCTGAAATTGCTATATTTTATGTATGCTTCTACCTTTGTTTAAAATATTTGCACATCATTGTCATGTATACTATGCAATTACTACCTTCATCTAACTATACTAGAGATAATGTATGATTGCACTAGTTATGATATATGCACAAGATGTTTTATATACCTCTGTTTAGATGATATATATGTATTTACATGTCTAAAATGCTGTGGACACTTTACCTGGTAAAATACCCCTGGCTAATGCTCGATAGTTCTACTAAGGGTCATTGTTCAGAGATTGAACATCCCTTATATAGGTATTCTAATTTTTAGTACAGGGTTTATTCCTTAAGACGATAAGATCTGCAGTCAACACTATTTAAGGTATCATATCCCAGTCATTTCAGATACAGGTTAGAATATCATAGATGGACAAGAATATTCAACCGTTTCATAGACCCAGAGAATATGGCATTTAACATTTAAAATTTGGCCACGAGAGACACGACGACTCCTGGTGTCACTGCTCCCTTCACGAGATGGTGTTGAGCATCAAGGATACTCCATTGGAGTTGGTCCTTTTGGCAAAAAATGGCCGGTTGAGTAAGGAACTGTCCTTACCTTGATTGCTGACAGTACACACATGATGTCAAGCTGGATGAACAAGTTGATAGATGGAGACTGACGAAACCTGCCTAGACAGGATAAGACAGTCCCTTCAAAATTGTTCTGCTTGTGAAAAGATCTGTCAGATGCCATAGGCCTATAGCCAATCCGATAGATGCTCTAACGGTGCACAAATCCAGAGGTGATTGTCCAGGTAGCTGTGTTGCTGTCCTCTCCCAAATTTTGGAAGTAGCTGCTTCCATGTACTTCTGTCTTTCAGACAAATTCACCTTCCTTCTCAGGTCTTGAAGAGGTTGAAGAATAGATGTTTAAGGTTTACACCCTAGTATCCCTTAGATAAGAACACTCAGGTGTTAGATTCTCACTTTCCCAGATTAACCCTTTAAAATAATCTATACACCCTACTATCTACCAATATTCTAAAACTATTAGATATACCTTATATAAGTTAGGCTTTGATTAGCAATTATACTTTGACCTCTCCTAGATACTACCTCATAATAATTCCTACTGTACATAATCTTAGTTTAGAACCTTCTTAGTTAGACAAAGGGGGGAGATGTTGTGGGATTCAGGTGTCAGCTGACAAGGTCAAGGGACATTTATACAGAGCACCGGGCCCCCCGACCTGAAGGGGGCGGGGAAAAAGCCCCATTGAAAAGGGTCTGCGGGATACGACACGCTCTCTTCCTGGTTCCTGGCTGCTGGAGGGAGGCTCACGTCGTCCGTCCGTCTGCAGACTTCGGTCCCTGTTCAGGTGCTATTGTACTCTGTTGCCTGTACCGTGAGTGTTGGTTTATATTCTAATAAATATCTATCTGGTATTGGTGTCCTTGTGGGTAAGCTCCGCCTACAAATCCCCATCACGTACCCTTTCCCACCTACTGCCCTTTCCTTGTTGCTTTACTTCTGCAGATGTTTCTCTCTGTTCACGATCTCTCCCTAAATGTACTACGCAGGGTAGAGAATCAGAGCAGAGACAGCGACCCTATGTTAGTCACTTTCTCTAAGCATGCAAAGCTCCAACAAGGTTCCTCAAAGGCTGTCTAAAAATGGAGGGGTTGGGAGTGAGAATGGCTGTACATTCCCCATTCACTCCTTTACCTCAACCCCACAACAAACCCTCTGCTTTTTTGTTACCCACATTATGTTCTGTGTAAGGCTGGGAAAATAATTTCTCAGTTAAGCAGTTTGAAAAGCATGCAGTTAAATGATCATCCTTTTTTCAGGCATGTAGTGGGAGACAGCCATGGAATGAGGGCAGAGTCCCTCACACTGTGTCTCTAACCACAGCAACTAGTGAATCAAATTCCAGGAATAAACCTGCCCCGGTCAAAAGATAGCCAGGGAGACTCATTTCTGTAGTAAGAGTTCCTGGCCCGACCTAGCCCCAAGATCCCAATCAGCAGCCCCAAATAATCACACAAAGTCTTATATTAATTATGTGTTTGGCCTATGGTTCAGGCATATTACTTGCTAGCTCTTACTCTTAAACTAACCCATGATTAGCAAAGTGACTTAGTACCATTTCTCAGAGTATTTTCATCTTTTTTTTTTCTGTGTCTGCCTGGCATCTCTGCTCTGCTTCCTCTTCCTAGAGTTTTCTTAGTCTGGTAGCCCTGCACACATTTCCTGTCTGCCTTCTGGCCAATCAGTGTTTTATTAAACCAATAGGAGGGACAAACATTCACAGTGTCCAGTGTATAACCCCATAGCGCGTCTCTGTTGCTCTGAGATGTGAGGCCACATTGCTTGGTACACTTGTCCTTGCTCTAAAAACTAGTGTCCAGCTCTGTCACGGACTCCATAGTAACCATAACTAGATCCCTGCTTTGCCTTTGCAATGCCCCCACTTCTTCCCCTCACCCCAGGGTTTTTATAACATTTTGTAATCATTTGGAAAGTGACTTGCTTTAGCAGTTGTCTGGTTATAGCACTGCCAAGCTTGATTTCTGGAATCTGAGCTGTTTGTCATAATATGGTCACTTTCTCTACCTTTCCTGAGCCCTATGCGGGAGCTGCTTCTCTATCTCAAGGTCTCACGGAGTCTTTAACTTTAACTGATTTACGTTTTACCTCAAGTTCAGCTGAGAGCATAGGTCCTTTTATGAAATCTCAAAAGGTCTAATGGCCCTAAGACATAAGCTAAATTAATTAAAGTTAAATTAATGTGGTTAGTGGCTGTTAGCACTGGACAGGGCAGACAGAACATTTTCATTATCACAAAGTTCTATTGGACAGCACTATATCTTCCTAGTTTACCCAGAACAATTTCAACTGGTACTCACTTAAAATGTTTTAGGCAATATTAGGTGATTTGCAAACCCTCCCCTTTGAGATACTCTCTATAAATCCCAAGTCATTCGTTAGGAATCCCTTTCTAATACAGGCCGAGATCGTGGAGCTATCCTAAGCTCAGTAGAGGGAAAGGGGCGGGAGCAGACAAACCTCAGTTCAGATATCAGCACACTTTCCTTGACACAAATTCTTAAGTGCAGGGAGAGGTCAAGAAGTTTCCTGTGAGCGCAAACGGCCTGGCTTTGTGGTAAATTGTCCCACTCATTCCATACTATTCATTAACTTGATGCTTATTGGATTCCAACTTTACACTCACACTTACCCAGTCAAGAGGACACAGACATTATAACTGCTAATGTGCCACTCTCCAATGCTCAGGCCATAACCTACCTTTCTCATAAGACCATTAGACTTGTAATTAGATAGCTCAGATTATAATCCTCTCACTTTCAAGATAAACTTCAGGGTATTTTTAAATCTAATCCCCAGATTGTTTTCTATTCACAGTTTAGATAACAAAATATAAAACTTCCCCCTGGGCAAAATTTCCAAAGATTACTTAACGTTACTTTCCTTGAATGACTATGGGCAAGGGCAATCCTAGATCTAGTTGGTGTGTGTGTGTGTGTGTGTGTGTGTGTGTGTGTGTGTGTGTGTGTGTGTGTGTGTGTGTGTGTGTACAGGTGATCATAAGGTCAGAGGCAGTGGAGTTATAGGCTATCTAATGTGTGTGCTGGCACTTGAACTTAGGCCCTCTACAACAGTAGTATGGACTCTTAGGTGCGGAGCTACTTCTCTGGTCCAGTGCTTATTAATTTTTAAGTCAAAACCTAGGTAAGTTCTATAGCTGGTGATTGTTGATGTCACTTCTAAGTATCCTTTAATGCACAGGGTTTCCACTTCCTTTTCTTGATTTCCTTACTATTAAAGAAATCCAGTTACTTCTTTAGAATCCTTGTGGGGAAGTTTAATCCATGAGACTCCAGAATTTTGCTTTAAGAATGTTTATCTCTTTTTCCTCTTCTGGTTTTCTTGCTTTGCAGTTTGAGCTGACTCCAGACTCGTGGAGGCCCTCCTGCCTCATTGGCCCAGACCTGAGGCATCCCAAACACACCTGTGTCTGAACTGGTAATGTTTATCTTTACATTTTAAGTTATCAAGCTATTTAAATATTTAATACAGATCTTGCATGTTTTATGTAAGAAACACTCCAAATCACCCTCTTAGCTAATGTACCTTTCCAGTCAAGTACTTGCCTTTATGTTTTAAGAAAATGAACAAAGGAAAAAAAATTTAAACTTTATTTCCCCTATATATCCACTAGAGGGCCATATATCCTTTACTATATTTCTCCTACTGAGCATTGAATCCATCAAATGTTTTCTGTTCAGTTGAAGCTCTAATTTGACTTATGACCCCCGCCTCTAGAAAATGTGACTCTGTTAACTTGATGGCTTCTTGTGCCTTGCACAGCACTTCCAACACTGACTCTGTTTTGAATTCTAACCATCAGTTAAGCGACGTCTCATACTCCGAGAAAGGAAAAAATGAGTAAACCTGCCAAGTAAAAAGTTTCATGGGGAAAGGGATCATTAATTTAAGGAAAGAGACAACCCAGACTTTTCTAGTTCGTATTCAACTCACGGCCCAAGGTCAGAACTGTAAAATAAAACACAAAGGAAGCATTCAGGAGCTGGCGAGGCAGACTTGGTACGAACGTGTGTACAACGCACGGTTTGATTTTGCAGTTCTGGAGGGGGATGATGCACGTTTATGTGAATTGTTTCGGATCAGCAGCTCGACGTATGTGAGCTGGGCGTGGATCTGTGCAATCAGTAGCTCTCTAGCGAACTGCAAAATCAGACACAGCAGATGTGAAGGTCAGCAATTCACTTTACCCAGGAGGCAGAGTCCGGAGGGGTAGATACCCCGCCTACCTGTACATCAGTCCAGCAAGTCCTTAAAAGGGAACGCCTGCATCCAGTGAGGTGTTCAAGCGGCGGTCTCACCTTATACCTCCCACCTGGGACATCTGTGCACTGTGCCCCGCAGGACACAGATAAAAGGGAAGTTTTGCATTCTTTAGATTAGGATTCCTCTTCCACACTACTTCTAGGAAAACGGTGTAAACCTACACAGGGGTGTGTGATCACAGACCTCCGGGTGCCCGGCCATTTTCAGATCCCAGTTTAAGAAATTCTTTTCCCACTCGAGTCTAAAGTCAAAACCAGACAGATCTGAGAAGAGAGGCAGCGGCGTCCCTCCTCCCTTCAAGCATAAATAACTTTTCATTTCGGAAAAGAGGAGGAGCTTGGTAGAAAGTAGACAAGAAAGGTGGATCGGGTCTCTTTCCTGTTTCCGGAGGCTCGGTTTCATACAGCTTCACAAGGAGCTGCCGGCCGGCCTACGTCCCAAGCCTGCCTATGTCCCAAGCCTAGAAAGCGATTAAAGGGCAGCGCACAGAGGCTTTTCCATCTTGCTTTTCGTTCGGTTTTCAGTTCTGGGGCCTGCTATCTGAGTTGCCTCTGCTTTCTGGGTCTCTGGGCCCCACCTCCTTGCCCATCCGCCCGCTCGCTTGTCCCTCCCCCTCCTCAATTGCAACCCACCCGCTACACCCGGTCTTCGGTTTCCCAGCCCAGGGGTTTCACTCGAAGCGGAGTGAAATTTGCATAGTTCCCGTCCCTCCCGGAAACCATTGGTGCAGCCCTTGTCCGGCGCGGCTGATGATTGGCTGATTCCAGGGAGTATTTGCATGCGGACCGCCCCCTAGGACCCATCTGTGTGGGTAGCCGGCCCTGAGAAGTTTGTGGGGCGCTTTCGCACCGGCTGGTCCGGGACGGACCTCGGGCGCCTCGCTCTTCGGTGGCCGCCTTGTTCTCTCGGGATTCTTTCTCTGTAGTTACGGACGAGTTACGGACGCTCGGTAAGGGAAACCTTGGGGTGGCGGAGACGGAGCAGAGGAGCGCGGGCGAGCCCGCTCGCTGACAGCAGGCGCGGCTGGACGCGGACGGCGTTGGGCTCCGGCTCGCTCAGAGCTTCGCCTACCTTCCCGCGGCCCGTGAGCGGGCGATGCTGCGACCCCGAGGCTTGGTACGGAGGGCGCCTCCCAGAGCCTAGAGCTGGTTTTCGACACCCTCGCTCCGGGGCAAGTGAGCATGGACCAGTGAGAGCCCCTCGCTGGGCGAGGCCGCGCGCGGAGGCTCCCCATGGCCGGGACCTACAGCTCCACACTGAAGACACTGGAGGACTTGACCTTGGACTCCGGGTATGGGGCCGGCGACTCCTGCCGCTCGCTTAGCCTCTCCTCTTCCAAGTCCAACTCGCAGGCGCTCAACTCTTCGGCGCAGCAGCACCGCGGGGCGGCCTGGTGGTGCTACTCGGGCTCCATGAACAGCCGCCACAACAGCTGGGACACGGTAAACACGGTGCTGCCCGAAGATCCCGAAGTGGCCGACCTCTTCTCGCGCTGCCCGCGGCTCCCGGAGCTGGAGGAGTTCCCCTGGACCGAGGGAGACGTGGCCCGGGTGCTCCGCAAAAACATCGGCTGCCGGCGGCCGCCCGCCTTCTCCGCCGAGGCGGTGAGGCGCTTGGCCGGGCTGCTCCGCCGGGCGCTCATCCGCGTGGCCCGGGAGGCGCAGCGCCTGAGCGTGCTGCACGCTAAGTGCACCCGCTTCGAGGTGCAGAGCGCTGTGCGCCTGGTGCACAGCTGGGCGCTGGCCGAGAGCTGCGCACTGGCGGCCGTCAAGGCGTTGTCCCTCTATAGCATGAGCGCTGGCGATGGGTTACGCCGCGGCAAGTCGGCGCGCTGCGGCCTCACTTTCTCCGTGGGCCGCTTCTTCCGTTGGATGGTGGATACTCGCATCTCCGTGCGCATCCATGAATACGCGGCCATCTCTCTCACCGCCTGCATGGAGAACCTGGTTGAGGAGATCCGAGCTAGGGTGCTGGCGAGCCAGAGCCCGGATGGCGGAGGGGCAGGAGTCGGAGAGGTGTCTGCCGAAGTCTTGGAGATGGTCATCAACAACGACGCCGAGCTCTGGGGCGTTCTTCAACCCTATGAGCATCTCATTTGTGGCAAAAACGCCAATGGTAAGTACGGGGGATGGGACGCTCGTCATAGGAACTGGTCCGGGCCACCCCAGGAGTGGATCTAGGATCAAGCTGCAAAGTGTACCAGGTCTCTGAGAGAAATGGAATGCTGGGAGAATTCTTAAGTGCTCTTGCCAAAGATTGTTTTAGGTATTTAACTTTTGGAGGATAAAGTCGTGATTGCTGTTCTGTTGGCTGTTCATTGATTGGATGAGACTGGGTGTCTGGACCAAACTACTCCTGAATCACTCTCTATGTGAAGCTTGCTGCCCTGCTATGTGTTGGGATCTCTAAGAGTCTATTTTTCATCCAACAGTAGGTCAGGTCTACTGTGGGTTTTCCCTGGTGTTTTCTTCAGTCTAGGAGCAGCCAAGGGTTTGTACTCCTAACACCTGAGCCTTTGACAGATGGGGTGGGTAGAGCAGAGTGCAGAGCCTAGGATCTGTGCTGAACCCTTGGCTTAATGATGCCCAGAGCCAGGCCTCTTAATAGGAGGTGGAAGGAGAGCTGCCCAGGGAAACCAAGGACTCCTGGATCTCCTTCCCAGAAAGACAGCCACATTCTGGCTTCTGGGGCCCGATTTTCCAGCTGTCGTTAACCAAGTAAGCATTTGATTAAAACCTCATGTTGAATTAAAAGCACAACCTTTTAGGCTTTCCTGAAAGGAAAGATAACTGGCCCAGTAAACCACATTATGGGAATGGAGTTTGGGGGATGGGCAGCTGCGTGGCTTAGAGTCTGGAAAATAAAGCATTGAGTAGCTGCACCCCACTGAAGGCATGGCCTCAGTGAAAAGATGAAAGCAAAGCCCGTGCCCTTCTCTGGGGTAATTTGGGATGTGAGATGTGTTTAACAGCAAACTACCATCTAACTCCACTTTTAGTAATTGGCATCATATATTATTTAAGATGGACCAACCTCATAGTCTAATTGGAAGGGTCACTTGGGATGAATTTGCTTTTAGTGGCAAATAAGCAGATAGTGAAAGAGACCAGGTAGATTCTTGAAACATGATGAGGTTTAACATACTTGTGATAGCTAAAAGAATTATAATGCTCCAATCACTGTAGCGTTGCGTTAGATGACCATTTTTACAAATTAGCCAATGTGTACTTGTACTGTGATACAGTGGACTGTGTATTTGGTTTTTGTTCCTATTTTCTGCATACAACTCCTAAAATTTCTGGAAATCTCCAATATGAAAGTATGTTCTTGTATGGTCATGACTAAGAGCTTGCCACCTGTAGGTAGTTTCAAGATGGGGATTAGTCACCAGAAAGACTAAAGCAGGCTTTAAAGAGTTAATGCCTACAGACTCCTCCTACCCCAGCCTTCCAGGAGAGAGGGAGGCATGAGGTTAACTCCATCATCAATGGCCAAGATTTTAATCAATCACGCATGTATAATAAAGTCTTCATTAAAAAAAAAAATTCAAGAGGGCAAATTTCCTAGTGCTTCCAGATAGCTGAACATTAGAGCAGCAGGTGACTCACTTTTCTCCATATGTTATTCTATGGATGTCTTCATGGATAGCCTTGTAACCTTTGTAAACAAGCCAGGGAATTAGTAAGTGCCTTCCTAAATCCTGGGAACCACTCTAGCAAATTAAATCAGAAGAGGGCATTGTGGAAACCCTGCTTTATAGCCAGTGGTCAGAGCATGAGTAAAAACTACCTATTGCACTCCCAGAGATCAAGACCTGCTGTTATCTCTTGGCAGTGTCAGGGGTTAACTGGGTTGAATTAGAGGATACCCAGCTGTATGTGCTTTAGACTTGTTTACTTGTCCCCACACTTTAGGAGATATAGAAAGAAGATGTGTTCTGTATTGATTTTGGTGTGAGAACAAGGAAATGTTTTTTTCCCAACAGATAAGTACCTTTAGTGTTACCCCATTATACAGAGGGGAAGCTAAAGGACTCAACATTTCAGTCCCTAGATGAGATTACACAGATACTAAGTAACAAAACTGCAATTTGAACGTGGGCATTCCTACATAGAACTGTTTTATCAGCCTAACTTCAAGGACACCAATTGGCCTGCTAGGCCCAATCTGGAAGACACCGTATTTACTCAGTGTGCTTATTTTGATATTCCTTGCTTTGGGTTTCATTTCTGGCACAACCATGAGACATTCTTGGAATCAAGAATATTTGCCTTTTAATTTTTCTGCTCTTAGGTCAGAGTTGAGGTCAATCCAAGAGTTGATGATGTCGCTGCTGATAATCATGCTTCACACGTTTAAGTTTGTGGCTTCAGAACTGGGAACACCAGTTCCAAGAGAGGAAGTGGAGGGCAAGGGGATTTCCATCTAGTTGTTGTAGCCCAGGGGAAGAGTTCTGTACCGAGGGAAACCCTCACAGAACAGTGGGGCCAGGACCAAACCTACAAAGTAAAGTCTCTTGGTGGAAAGCACTTAAACCCTAACCCCATAAGTCAAACTGGACTAACTGTGGGTCCAAAATGAAACCCATGCATGTCCTCATGCCCAGCCAGAGCCCAGTCTGCTGAAAGTCTCTTTCTGACTGAAAGGAAGACTTGGAAGAGCAGCAGCCTCTTGGAGTACCTGCATGTGCGAAGTGGTCAGAACACCAGAAAACAAGTGTTTCATCTAAGGGCTCACTGCCAAAGAGCATTCCTTATGAAAATCTTTGAGATTTTCTTAACTGGGTGGGTTTTTTGCCCCCTGTGATTTGCTCTTCACCTCCCACCTTCAACACCTCTTCAGCCTAGGTGAGGAAGGCAGGAAGGCTCCTTTTGCTAGGATGCTCAGCCCAAAGGGTCCCCCTCTGAGTCCTCTGATCTCTAAGGCTTTCTTCCAGGAGAGGCAACTGTTGTCTCCCCATCATAACATGGATGCCCACTTCTCATACTTACAAACTAGGGGGTGGCCTCGCTAAACAGCAACTTGGCTGATTTATTAAATCCCCTTAGACAGGGAAATGAATGTTTACTAGAGAAGCAATGGATTGCATATGTTGGAAAACTGTCTTCAGAGGGAAGCCTAAACCACTCAGGGAAAAAAAAAAAGAGCTCCAAACCTTTTTTATATTAGCGTGGCCCCAGAGTCAGCAAGGTTGGGGGGGGGGGTACCTACATATGGGGAGGGAGAGTTGCTGCTTGCTGCTTGGTATTCTTGCCCTGCTGGTCCTCCCTTTAAATTATATATGTATTGTTGTTGTGCTTGCTAATTACACAGCATGGGCTCGTGTATTTGACTCAGCTATATAGAGGCTCTTAAACTTTTAACGTCTCTCAACAAGGAATTTAAGAGCTTTAATCCATCTATTCTTGTCCATTACTCAGAATGCCAGACAAATATGGTTTTGCTCAGCCTGAGATGGATGATAAAAGTTCTATAGTGTTTATAAAACAGGATCCCAGCTCCACAGAGCAGCAGGAGTTATACATTGTTGATCATTTGGTACTGATGTCTTGGAACCCAGGACAGAGTTACTGAAGCCTGAGATCTTCATGACTTCCTTCTGGGAAAGAGGGAGACCTCTTTAATAGAGTGGTATTTATAAACAGGGAGCTGGCAGGAAATAGAAACATCTCTCTTTCACCCAGTCTCCTGCTCCTCTTCACTTTTTTTCAGGGAACTCTGTGTGCAGGTTTGATACAGTACAGCCCTTCTTGGTTTCATCCTGGCCATTTTTCTTACTAAGATTTCATGAGTGATCATGGCCTTTGAAAGAACTCGGTTTCTTATTCAACTAAATGATAGGATAGCAATGAGAACATTCTCATTCCAGAGCTGTATATGGAGTGTGTACATGATCTGTCACAGTGGCAAATTAAGAGTTTGAAACGTGCCTGTACCATGGACCTGGGGCAAAGTTTTTAATAATTCTAGGCCTCTGTTTTGTTATCTGTGCAATGGAGGGTAATAATACCTAGCTCATAAGGTTGGCATGAGGAAGAAATCATAAAGATCTTAGCATGTAGTAGAGGCTCAATAAATAGTAGCAATGCATTCAGCAGATACCGACTCAGCGCTGACTGTGCCCACTGTGAACGCTGCAGTGGAGTGAGTGCTGGTGTGGAGACCCTCCTCTCGAAGTTTGTAACCCACTGTGGGACAAGAAAAGGGATGCAAAGATTTACTCAATAATGGTTGGTGGTGTTCCGGTTTAGGGGTTTTTTTAAATTTATTTTTATTTTATTGCAGGAGCATATGCGTACTCTGACACATGTAGATTTCAGAGGACACCTTGTGGGAAGGAGTTCTCTCCATTGTATGGGTTCCTGGGATTGAACTCAGATTATTAGGCAGCAGATGCCGATACCGACTGAGCCATTCTGCCACTTTGCTTATTTGTTTGTATTGTATTGTGTGTGTGTGTATGTGTGTGTGTGTGTGTGTGTGTGTGTGTGTTGGTCTTTTTACACAGGATCTTATTTTGGAGCCCAGGCTGGCCTTAACTCATGGTTTTTCTTCCTCCCTCTTTCAAGTGTTAGGATCACAGATACATTACACCATGTGAGGGTATTTGTAGTTCTTTGCTTAGGATCCATAACGGGATAGGTGGGGACAGTTTGAGTGGTCAGTAAGGAAGGCCTCAAGAACATTTCAGTAGTAGTCAATAATGTGAACACTACGGTCTTAGGAGCTTTTGGCTGCAAACAGCGACTAAAGGTGTTTTCTGAATTATTCACTTATTTACCAGCTGAGGCAAGTGTCAACATCTCATTTACAGCCAAGAAATAAAGAGGCTGCGTCTAAAGCAGGGATGGAAATTCTGACTGAAGTATTCATTTGTCAAAGAGATTGTAGGATGGATTTCCACTGAGATAATTAGCCAAAGGAGCAAGGGTTAATTGAGCGGTGAGTTGCTGTTTAATCAGTTTTAACACCTGGGTAGACTGAGGGAGGAGGGCACCTCCCTTCTTTCTGACTGTTGTATTAAAGCCAAGGAAGCTTGAAGGTACTGAAACAAAGCAAGCTTTGGAAATGAAAACTAATTTATCCTCCCCCACCCCGTGCTTACCTGAGAAATGCAGCCCCTGACTTAGGTAGTATGAGAAACAAGCTGGAATTGTTAGCCTCCTCCAGAAAACCTTACCTGACTTCTCCACCCCACCCCCCCACCCCCCGCTGGGAGAAGCCGATCTCCTTGAAGTTTCTACAGTACCCAAGGAGTGTTCTTGAATCATTTCCTGCTCCGTCCATCAAATTGTGACCTTATGGATGTCACTATCTCCCCTAAGCCTGCACAATGTCTAACTTGTAGGAAGTCTGTGAGCGTAAGGAAGCCAATAGATCTTACCACACAGCTTTCTTCATTATAGAGTTTGCATTAGAATCCATTTTACATTTTAGAAGAATCCTTTCACTGATGAAAGCAGAGAATTTCAAGTTCTTGATAAATAGAAGCGTCATTTGGGGGGTGACCATATCATTTCATTAGTGGGTATCTTAATTCCTAGCATGCTCCCCCAAATCATCTGTGATGAGATGAGTGAGATGTGATGGTTCAGGTTAGAGAGATGCCTTTAATGAGGGAGGGTACCTAGTGTAGAGGAGGTTTATACAGACGTCCAGGAGGCAAGCAGAGGAATCAGGGGGAGGACTAAGGTGAAACTTTTCCTGATCTGTACTCATCAAATTGCTGTGAATAGGATGGTCTCCACAGAGGGGTCCTCAGCAGCCCCCGAGTCACTGCGCCAAGACTAAGTCCTATTTCTACAAAGAATCACAGAATCAGAGACAGCAAGAACAGGCCAGTATTTGACCCCTCTTCGGATAATCAGATTGGGTCAATTGCATAGTAGTGCTGTTACTATGTCTAGGCACTTTAAACTCCTCAGACCAGCCAGTGCTTTCCAGACCAAAGAGTATACCCTGGAGGTGCCATTGATTTGAAGGCACCACTGTTCTGCTTTTGAAGGGGCAGGGAGATTGGCTGTTCCGCGGAATATCTTGCCAAGTTACAGCTGTAAGGTGATCAATAAATTCATCTGAATGGAAAAGCTGAACTTTTGCCAGAGTGATGCTTTTTGATTAAGAAGGGTGACCAGCAAGGACATGCAAGGGAGAGAAAGTTGTAAAAGCTACTCCAAATTTTGGCATCTGGTCTTCTGTGGGTGCTTAGCTCACTTGCCTGGAGTTAGCAGAGGAATCAACAATCCTCTGTCCTTTCTTTCTGCAAGTGCATATATCTCTATGTATATGTAGGTAAGTGTACATATGTGTGCACATGAAGGCCAGAAGTCAACATCAGATGTCATTCTTCAATGTGATGCCCACCTTGTCTTTTTTGAGACAATCTTTCTATAGCTAGACTGGCTTTAGTGAGCCCAGTGATCCAGCTCTCTCTACCTGAGTCGTTGTCCATGCCCAGAAGAGTACTTCTTGGGGGTGGGGAGGGGTTACACATTGATATCTTTAGAGTGTACCACTGTGTCCAACTGCCAACTGCATCTTAATACTAGGAGAGTACAGGACAAAACCCAGTCAGCACAGCACTGTGCCAAAGCACTCTGGCTTTAAGAGCCCAGTGGGCCTTCCAAACTATTAGTGGACCTATTATTTGCCTATTAGTGGACCCATGTCCTTAAGCAAGGCACTCCAAGTTTCTTTCCTCTGTTACCCGATGAGGAGCCCATTTTTCTGCTCAGGGTGGATGTGCCTGGTGAAGATTCAGTGTCCCAAGGCGCTTAGGGATGCTGAGAGTTTAGTGATAGAGCACAGCCTGGGTGGGACAGAGCTGCTGAGTGTGAGTCCCCTCCCAACCTCACTGTGAACTGTGGGGTGGGGACTTCAGTACCTTAGTTTCTTTCTCTGTAACAAAGCTGACACTATTGTCATTTGGGACTGAATCCTGTTTTGTCACTGTACACACACCACCCTCTCCCCACCAGCTACTGTGACAATCCAAAATGTTTCCCAACATTTCCAGATGCTCCATGGGGAACAAATTCTCCCTTGATTGGAAAACACTGTTCCATAAGATAGAACTGCAATAGCCAACTCATAAGATGATTGTGAATATTTAATAAGCATCTCTGTAAGGAACAGATCTTCCTTCCTTCCTTCCTTTCCAAACTTCTATTGAATGCACTAATTTTCTTCCCTTTTTCTAAAGACTCAAACTACACGAATCCTTCATATAGGGGTGGAGCATGACCCAGATTCTAGGTGGCAAGTGTTAGTCACACGACTCTCCTTGATGACTAATACTTGGTTTCTGGAGGTAGGAAGAAGTTATGGAGCCTGGGAAAAGCATCTGCAGTGAGTGGAATTGCTCAGTAATCTATGGACTGTCACTGGGACGATGCAGTCTGGCAGTGAGGTTAGCTCTCCCTCTCTGTGTTCATACCACCTCTCAGGGTAACAACACCATATTCAAGGCTCCAGACTCCATGGGGCAGTTTTCTTGTGGGTATTGAATCTGGCTTGGTGAATCCAATTCCTGAGCCATGGGAATGGCAGGTGATTTCTATTTTGCTCATTTGTGATGTGGACACATTAGCTGATTGTGTTTGTTTTGAGGCAGGTTCTTAGTAAACTGGGCTGGGCTAGTCCCTACTGTGTCACTGAGGATGACTTCAAGATACTGACCCTCCTCCTCCTACCTCTCTGAGTACGGGGCTAGAGACTATAGCACCAGGCCTGGCTTTGCCTGTGTTTAAAAACACCTAAATGAGGTTTCAGCTTTGGCTTTTTGGAGCTGCATGTTGAGTTGGGCAGAGATGGTAGAGAAACGTTGCCCAAGTTAGCCTGGGAAATGCCCCCAGCACCCTCATTGATATCCTTTGCTGGGCAGTGGCCATGTGCAAGGCAAGCTGGAGTTCTGAGAGGATAGAAAGCCTTGTTCCAAGGAGTTTATGGTCTAAGAGGGACAGCACAGCATGCATATGGATAGCTGCAGGAAAGTTTGTCATCCTGCCTAAATGTTGGTCACAGTGCTGATAGCTCTTGATGTCACCCGTCTTGGGACTTCTCATGAGCTAATTCCATTCAGCTACCCAGCCTCTCTGCAAAGCAGGTATGGTTTCCAGTCCATAGATGAAGATCTTGAAGCTTTACAAAGATGGTAGGGTGGGCACCCCAGTAAGCAAGGGAGAAGGGTTTTTTGTAGGAGACATAGCCTATGAGCCAATGCAGATTGAGCAGCAGAGCTTTGACCAAGAAAGAGAAAGAAGGAACAGTGCGGGGAATACCTAGAAGCTGGTTTGTACATTTTGGGTGACAGCAAGTGACCTTTCTTGGCTGGGAGGCTCAGCTACATAACAAGGAAGAGCAGAGGAGATAGCACAGGAAAAAGGGAAAAATTCCCACATCTTTTATCCAGATGTGAAGAAGGCTGCCAGAGGGCTGGGAGAGAGTTTTCCAAAACTTTATTTTTATAATTCAGAAATGGAGTGTGTCTGCTGTGCTGCTCATCTTAACCACAGCCCAGACCTCCCGTTACCCCTCCTGTTGATTGAAAACTTGACCTCAAAAATGCACTCATCTGTCGCTGTAGTAGTGGAAGTAATACAAGACTTGAAATGAGCAGACTGGAGCTGAGGGGACACAAAAACCTTCTGAGCAGCCTCATTCTCTTGTTGAACTTGGCTTCTGACTTGATTAGTCTTTTAGGCCAAAGTGATCCCTGTACATAATGAAGGCTGGGAGTGGTAAACTTGTCAGAGGAAACCATTGAGTTCACTCTTGCAGAATCCACCACAGTGGAAGCAGGCAAGCATAAAACAAGAGCTAAAAGGGGCCTAGACCTCTAGATTGGCTCGAAGTCTAACTTGATGTTCCTAGCTGGCAGCTCACTTTTGATGTGAGTTCTTTTCTAGGTCTTGAAGTGTTTCTGGAATACTGAAAATGATTTTGTGTTTCAGCCAAGCTTGGGCTGAGCTCTGGGAGTCCTGTTGATGAACAGGGGTGGGGGGTGTCAACGTTATGACAGGAAACTCACAGAGACAGCTGACCTGAGCTAGTGGGAGCTCAAGAAATCTAAACCAACAGCTAGGGAGTCTGCATGGCCTGTATAGCTTGGTCTGTGTGTGGCACCTAGCAGTGGGACCAAGATCTGTCCCTGGCACATGAGCTGGTTTTTTGGAACCTATTCCCTGTGGTGGGATGCCTCAGTAGGCCTTGCTGCAGGGGGAGGAGCTTGCTCCTGCCTCAACTTGATATGCCATGCTTTGTTGACTCCCAAGGGAGGCCTGCTCGTTTCTGAAGAATGGATGGAGGGGGATGGGGGAAGGAACAGGAGGAGAGGAGGGAGGGAAAACTGTGGTTGGTATATAAAATAAATAATAAAAAAGATTTTGTGTTAAATGCCTAAGATTATAGAGGCACTTTATAGATCATCTTCATGTGTTTGGACTCCTAGAGTTTAGTTAAAGCCCTCACAGCAAAATGTGGAGAGCATACTGGCCTCACTAACACCTTAGGTGTGAGCCCTTCTCCTGAACCCAGTATGATGAAAGGATTTTCTTGTTCCTTGAAAAAGACAAATTTCATGAGGATATTGTAAATATACATATAGAATTATTTGTAGTTAATGATTTGAAGGTCTTTCTTTCTAAATGTGAGCTAAGAAAAGTTTCATGAGGAAAAAATTTAAATAGAGAAACTGAACTTGGAGGTCCTGGCCATAGAAACTGACTCTCTAAGAGTGTGAGACAGGAAAACCATCCCAACAAAAGCTTGTGTTGAAAGCTTTTTTTTTTTTTCAAGTGCTGGGGATCCAGTGCAGGGCCTTGTGCATGCTGAGCAAGTGCTTTTCCACTTTTTACTCCTAGCCCAACCTGTGGAAAACTTATTGGTTTATACCTCTTAAAGTATGAGATCAGTATTTTTGTGTGGAAAGACATAATACAAGTTGATATTCGTAAGCAGTGTCTAGAACAATCCAGCACAGCGAACTATGGACTTGGGTCAAGAAAGTTCTGGACAGGAGCTTGCCCTCTTTGTGACTAGAATGAATCATTCTGGTTTTTAAGATATGAAAAGGTTGCACTAGATTCTCTGGGGGCCCTTTTGTTTCTGGAAATTTTCTGGACCCCACAAGAACTCTGTGAAATCATTCCCCCCAGGGTCAATTCTTGTAATTAGTATCCCGAGGAAAGAAAAGGCCCTGGCTGAAGCAGGCTGTGCTCTGAGACCCAGCTGGCTTGTGAGACTGAACGACGACATCTTTTTAACATTAGCATTATCTGTGATTTTTGTACTTAGATTTTGCTTTGCCTTCTCTCAGAAGGATGAGTTCTGTGTACTTCTGGTTGACACAAAGTGCTTGGCAGCTGCGTCCAGGCCCTGGCAGGCCAGCATTGTGGTGAGGTCCAGCCCCAAGGTGACTTCATACAGCTGGTGTTTGAAGCCTGCCTACCCAGACTAGAGTATTTATAGCAAGGGAGAAGCCAGAGGAAAAAAATAAATACTCTACACTCTTCTCTACCTTACACAGGACACAGACAAGCACTGTTAGGAATGTAGAAGGCAATGCTGTATAATCCACCAGGATATTTTTAAATGCTGTTTGTTGGAGTTGGCAGGCCTGGTTTTCCAAAGAGAGGGAGAGTGAGAGTCACTGAGGATGACTGAGGCCAGTTCTAGAGGCCAAGATGCAGAGCTTGATGCCCTGAGGTGTGCAGGCTTGTCCCAACATTTGAGCAGGCCTTGGAAAGATGAGGATGAGAGCTGGGATTAAATGAGGCTGTTTATGTGCCTCCCTTTCCCCATTCACTTCTCAAATCCTAAGGTGAAAACCAGCGAACTGTTCAGGTAAGGCAAGACAGGGCTGCCTGTGAGAACTTGGGGCTGGTGGTTTCTTCTCTCGGAGCTGGGGAGATCAAGTTATACATGGAGACAAAATTGGAAAACAAATTGCTCGCAGCTGTTCTTTTGGATGTAATCCTCCCAGGGCAGGCAGGACAAGCCAGAACTGTGCTGGGATTCAGTGCTGTAGTGCAGGACAAGGCCCCATGGGCAGAGCTGTCTCCAAACCTCATCAGAATGACCTGATCCACTGGACCTTTGTAAAGTCTCACAGATAATATCTTCTACCTAGCTAGACTCAGAGGAGAAACATGGCTACAATGGGAAGGACTCCAAGTTAGGAGCTGGGAGGAAAGTTCAGCTTGGGGTGCATCATTTGTTCAGCCAATATTTGTTGAAGACTTTTTGTGTACTGGGCAGTGTTCCAGGGATCAGTGACAGACCAAATGAATAGTCGTGAAAGGGAGGTGCTGGTCCTGCTAAAAGTGAGGGCAGTAGGTACAGTGGAGCAGCCACAGTGAGGTTCTCGTGGCTGGAGAAAGCAGCTCCCAGTACAGACACTAGCAAGTGTTCCTGGTTTCTTTGCAGAGCAGAGAGGAGATCAGTGTGGTTAGGTTGACCACAGAGCAGGAGGTATAGAAGAGGAAATAACACACAGTACTGTTGCATAATAGTGTCTTGGCTTTAGAGCTGAGCATGCTCTGATTAACTTGAGAAGATTGGCACAATTTGATTTGCATTTTAATAAGGTTATTCCCTCTACTCTGTTGGAAGTGGACTTTAGTATTAAGTGTAGAAACAAAATGACCAGGTAAGAGGGTTTTGCAATAATTGAAGTGAAAGAGGGTGGAACTTGGACCAGGTGGTCATAGATGTGTTTTAAAGTCAGAGCCAACAGTATCTACCTACAGTCTGATGTGTGAGTTATGAGAGAAAAGCTGAATGAGACAGTAAGGTCCATGGGCCACGCATTTACTGAAGTATTGAAGAGACAGGATTAAGCCAGAGGCTGGAGTGGAGATTTGGTTGTTTGTTCCAAACTTAACCGACAGAGATAACAAGTAGCAGACAAGGCCACTTCATACTGTCTAAAGTATGTAATAATTTGAATCACTGCCCTCCATTGTCCTTGGACAAGAGAGGGTTAATTTCCAGTATTAACATCATTAGTTGATGACCTGAAGAAGCTCTTTTGTAGGTGGCCAGCAGCTTTCATGAAGGTTATCAGCTCTGATGTTTCCAGTCATTATTATGTGATCTGTTTAATTAGGTCCACTCATTTTGTGGATCACTTCACAGCACATCCTCCACTACTGAGAAGACTAGACCGCATATTCAGACATCTTTGGGTTCTTATAAGTCAGTCATGAGTGAGTCAGGAATTGATACAGAAAGAATATTCTTAGGACACTGGATGTGTCCAAGGGCCTGTTTCTCAGAAGGGGTAGGGGGCATGGGGTAGCTATGGGTGAAATCTTATGGTTGCTGCTGGTACCCCAATTTTCCTCTGCTGTTAAATGGGGATGACACAGTTCTAATTAAGCTGCTGTTTCACTAATTCTCAACCAGAGATTCATGTTGTCATCACTTGGAGAGCTTAAAAAAAATTGTATGTGTGACTAATGTAAGGACCATCCTTCAGAAACTCTGAAGGAAATGGTGTGGAAAGGGGCCCAGGTGGTGTGGGTAGAATTCTTGGGAACGTCTGGTACTGTGCAAGCACTCAGACATTAGCTGTTATTAGTGGGCAGAGCATCATTGTTCTGGAGTGCTTGTTTCTGCCCCGCCCAGGCTGATGGCTTTCCTTCACTTCTTAGCTATGCTGCTCTGCTGACTCCTCATCTCTCCCCAGAGAGCTCCAAGAGGAGCCTGGAGTGCTGGGCTTACCTGGGAAGGGCAGAGGTAGATTTGGGGTGGCAGCTGCCACATAGTTGTGATATAATCTACTGGTGAAGCTCTGTTAATCATATCTCTAGGAGGAAGAAACTGTGAAGAAGCTAAGTAACCAGCTCAGGTCTCAGAGGCAGCCTTCCTCCAGACTGTCCAGTTCCCACAGGCCACACGTGGCTTCCTCACCAGAGGAGCCAGAAGACTGTCACCTCAACTCATATCTCTAGCACATAAACTGTTAAGTGCTGAGCCTTACAGTGTCCCAGGGCTGTGTGCTTCACATGCGTTAGGTCACGTGCTTCTTGCCATTGTATGTATTCATTTCTTATTGTATGTAGCAAAGAAATCCATTGATATCCTTGATAAAAACAGGACGACCTCACTTGAGTCCTCCTTTGCCCGGCTGCCTCCTGTCTCCTGTCCTCAGAAGTGCCTGGGTGGAGGGAAACAGAGGAACTATGGCAAACCCTCTGCCTAGAACTGGGAGCCATTTAAATAACCTCCTGTGGCAGGGCAGCCTGCCGCACAGGCTGTGCTGGAGATGTCCTCTGCCTGTGTAATGCCGGATCATTCTTTCGGGTGAAGTGAATGAAATAACCTCTGAGAATCTGAGTGGATCGGCTGCTTCAAATAGTTCTGAGGAAGAATGTTTGGAAGCTTCGCTCCTTGAGTTGTTTCCTCTGGATTTATGTCACCTCAGAGGGCCTGGCCTCCTCTTGTTTACTCTTCTGGCTCTTCCCTTTCTACCATACTTGAGTCCTATGTCATCCTAAGCCAAAGGCATTTGTCCTCACAAAAAGTGGCTGCCTTTCCTAAGTAACTAAGTCAGGACCTTTTGTGCGTTTGGTTTTTTCTCTTATGGGGATGGGGTGGTGAGAGGCCGTTTGTTTAGGAATTGGCTGTTTCTCTCCTCCAGCTGCAGTGGAGTGAGCTTTGCTTTTCTTTATTCACTCACATAAGGGCTGCCCCAGGCAAGTCAGGGGTTTCTCACAATTTTCCTTTTGTGGTGCCTAGGAACATGTATGAAAAGCTTTAGAGTCACTGTTCAATAATGTGGTCATAGCCACATGTGGCTCATTAAGTTTCAACATAGTAAGATTTGATACACTTAGACATCTTTATACAAACCTCCATTCCAGTGCTCTGTCGGCATGCAATGCCCAGTGGCTGCCATCCTGGACAAGGCAGATATAGAACACATTGATCATCACAGACAGTTCTATGAGACAAGATACCATTAGACAATAGGTCAGCAGCTGGTCACTGGGGCCAGCTTTCTAGGTCTTTATGAGTCTAAACATTTTAACTACTCCCCAGATTCTCAGAAGCCCTGTGCAGAAATAGGAAGATTCATGGGGATTAAGGTCATTGATTTTTTTTTTTTTGTGGCTCTAACCTTTGGACCCTTCACAGGAGGTTGTATTTTATGGTTTCCAAGTTGTGTGGCCTAGGGAAAGTCACTTAGCTTCTCTGAAAGAGTTCCCTTGTCAGTAAAATGGTTTTAGAAACACCTCAGGGGGATTCCACCAGGGTTAAACAAAGTGGCAGCATGTCCATGAAATAGTGTTTGAAAACTTACTGCACATCCCTGAATGGAGGCCACAGTATCCTGTAGAAGAACTTGATGTTGCCCACCATTAGCCATTTGCAAGTGACCCACAACACTCTATAAGTGGCAAATTGCTACTGTTGCTACTTTACTAGGACTGTGTCCTCCAGCTTTGGGTTTGCTTCTTCCAGGCTGTGGGCCCTCTTCCCCGGCTTATTGAATGGCCCCTGGTCACATGAGACGGTGTTTTCTCTTTAGAACTAGGAACTCCTCTGAGGAACTGTCTGTTGGTCCGTTGCATGCTCTGGGTGTGCTCTTTAAGAGCCTTTTGTCCAAAGTCAGCCTGCCAGTACTACTTGGGGTGCTATCACCAAGACCATGGGTGACCACCAGGAACTTTTGAAACTGTTGTAGAGTTTCAGGTTTTGAGTGTCTCATGTTATGAGAACCGAGACAAATGGAACCTGAATTGAGGTCTTGGTAGAAGGGAACTTCGAAAGGAGCATCTTGGGGACCAGGAGAGGCTTCTTTTGAGCTGTAGAGAGAGCAGAGGAGGAGAGTATCTGTTCACATTTGCCTAGATTACAATGGCTAATGATTTACCCTTCTGTACTTCCGTTCTCCCAGCTGTTAAAAGGCAGTAATGATAGAGAACCTACCTGGTAGTGTGTGGGGATTCAATGAGATGGTACACAGTAAAGTCTCTAGCTCCAGTGCAACATCCTCTGATGGAACTGACATTCAGTACTCACGAGTGAGCTGCTGTCCCCATCCTCATCCTTTGGGGTTCTTTACTCTGCCAAGAGCTGTTTGCATTTTCTATTTGATAATCTATTGTTTGTTTAAGTCAGAGAAAGTGATGGGGGGGGGGGGGGCTAGCACTTAAAGCCAATGTGTAAATTACGTGTGTGTGGCAGGAACTCCATGTGGTCTCTTTTCTTTTCTCTCTTCTGTCCCTGGATGGCAGAGATAAAAAGTACTCCACAGCTGTCATTTCAGAAGCTCACCAGTGACCACCAGCCTGCTTTCTGCCGGCTGTTTTAGGTTGTGTTAGCAGTGCTGCCCAGTCGTACAGTGGAATCAGAGCTGAGTTCTTTCTACAGGATTCATTTGCGCTGTGAAGTACCCACGTGTTCATGCAGTTGCCACTCATTTGCCCACAGTTAGCTGTGCCAAATCTGATGCTTGAGAGGAACTCCAAATAGCTTGGAACTATGTGTGGGATATACAGGGATCTTCATCACAGTTGTTACAAGGCATATGTCTAAACTGAAGAATCCAACTGCCCTTCCTTCCCCCTCCCCCCTCCTTCTGTGCCTGGAAGAAGAGGAAGGACACAAGGCCAGGCTATTGCATCACTATGTTGTCACCATTTGGGAAACTCAGGCCCCATGCGGGGGAAGTGGGGGGGGAGGAGGGGGGAGGGGAGGGGCGGTCTCCCAGGATGACCAGGCTGCCTTGTCGCTTTCTTAGCACTGTCAAATCACTCCTGCATGAAGGTATCACTGACTCTTCTTGCCAGACAGTTGTTTTGGCTGTTATTAGTGCTGAGGTCCACTGTCAGCACAGCCCCCACTTTCCAAAGGACCCAGGGAGTAGGTGTGTGCGTAAGTGTAAAAGAGAGTGTGTGTGAGCTAGTGTGAGTATATGTGTGACAGAGAAAGTGTGTAAGAGAGAGATGTGTGTGTGTGTGTGTGTGTGTGTGTGTAGAGAATGAGAGAGAGAGAGCACATGTGTGTTGATTTGAGCTCACACCTACCTTCCTCCATCCAAAAATACAAGAGGCTTTAACTTGACCATTTTCAGGACTGGCTAATGCCTGGAACATCTTGAGACACTTAAAAAAAATGGCAGTTACTTAACTGTATTAATTTTAAACCTCTAAAATTGGATCTAGAATGTCTGGGTGATACTTATTTTTCTTCTGTCTCAAAAATTATTTTTTTCTAATGTCCATGCGTGACTAATTCTGTTTACATTTTCGGTGTGCAGCATTTCTACAAAGCACTGGGTTTCATCATCATATCTTCACATTTTCAGTATAATTTGCCATAAATAATGTTTACCCTTTTACCATTTCTCGTCCTCCTCCTTGCCCCATTGGCCCCTCCAAAAGCCCCCTTCTATTTTCATGCATTTTTAAATATCTAGATATAGGCAGTCTTCCTCGGTGCCCTCGGGTGATTGGGTAGGCAAATGGGAGGCTACTTGGCTCCATTGGTGACGAGTGGGGCTCCGTGCCAGGAACCTCTGAGTGTGTATTCATCTGGCAAAGTCCAGGCCAAGAGAAGCTGGTCAGAGGTGTGCCTTCTCTGAGTGATGGATAGAGGCCATGGTCCCAACTACTCAGGGAGGGAGGGGCTTAGGGTGGGAGCTGACCCTTGGAGAAGAGAATAGTAGCCCAATCCTGTCCAGTTCTCTCAGCCACACCCAATGAGTAGTCGTGTTTTCTCAGTACCTTTGCTTCTCATCCTCGTTATAACTTTGAGCTGAAGATCCTGTCATCGTTCCCATTTCATAGAAAGAAATACTGAGGACTAGAGACAGTTAAGATGACTGGTCTAGTGTCACTCCTAAGCAGGTGAAAGAATTAACATTTGAGTTTATTGGCACCAGGCTTCAAGCTCTACTTCCCATGCTGACTGTTTGAATGAGATGGCTCAGCATGTAAAGATGCCTGCTGCTAAGCCTAGTGACCTAAGTTCAGTCCCTCAGACCCACATGCTAAAAGCAGAGAACGAATGCAGTTGCTCCCTGACCTACACATGCATGACACACAGCGTGCAGACACAGACACACAGACACATAGTAAATGGAATGCAAGAAAAACTCACCATTTTTTTTTTAAATCACCAGACTATTAAGAATAGGTCAAATAATTCCTGTCCTGTAGAAGGAGTGTTGGAGATTTCCACAAAGGATGTTTTGTGTTCTCTCTCCTCAAGGCATTGGCACTTCCCTTCTCGTCTCCTATTTTGGATTCTTTCATTTCCCTCCAGACCCAGCTGAGTTTGCTTTGCTCTTTTTCAGTGAGCTGTCCATGTTCTGATCTGCCCTTTCCCTCTTCCCCTGTTCCCTCCACTACTCAGACCCTACACACAGTCATACTTGCTGGATGGGGCCTAGTGTGTGAGTCAGGTTCTGGGAATGCGTCCGTCATCACCTGGAGTACAAACACAGGCCTGCCTTTAGTTGTCATGTGGCTCAGTCTGATCACTGACATGCAGAGGAACATCCCCTAAAGGGCTGAAGGGTGGGTCTGTGCAAGCTGAATGTGAGCATTCAGATTCTGAGTCCACTTCTTGCTTGATTAGGACTTCTTAACTCTGTCCCAGTATACATATAAGACGGAGCCGTTGCTGCCGACTTCCTAGGATAGTTGAAGGAATTGAACAATACTTTCTAAAATATCTGATATAGTCCTGGCCTACGAGTACCCAGTATATTAGCTATTATGGGGACAGGATCAGGTCTTTGGAATGCAGAGTACTGATGTATGTCCATGTGCATCTCATATATATCCTGAGCATTAAGGGAGAGGTCTTGGCTTTGCTAGTCCTGCTTAGGCTCCTTACTGTAATTCTGGACAGTTTTCTCTGTCTGTCTTGTTTCTATTTTCTTCTGGGCCTTGGGATTGAATTGGGCTTTTGTACATGATTTGCAAGCACTTTACTACCTAGCCTGTGCTGTGATACCCCAGCTCTGTTGTCTTTTAATCTTTAACGTTAGGACAAAAGCTATATTGCCTCGTGTGTTGTGAAGCTCAAATTTGGAGCTATAGGTACAGTTCAGTAGTAGAACCCACACCTATCTTGTGCTGGGTACATGATTGCGTCCCTGTGCCACAGACAGGCAAAATACAAAAGCAGTGCTTTGATGAGATGTATGGGCTCACTTGGCAGTAAATGCCTATATGGACAAACATCAATGGAATGAACCGTAGCAAAATTATAGTGAGAAACATAAGCTCCGTGTTTATAAAGTCAAAACCTGAAGGTACTAAAGGAAGATATTGCAGGTCAGATCAATAGAGCATAAAAGGTAAGATGGAGGCCAATACAGAACACAGCTGTCTGTATCTTGTGGGGAGGGCAGAGGAGGAGCTGGGAGGGAGCTCATGTGGTTAGGTGGCTGTGCTTGCCACAGCTCTAGCCTGTTTTGGAGGTGATTTCACATTATTATAACTAATTAAAAGTGGTCACGAATGAAGGAGTATAATAAATCAAATCAATGCACCTGAGGTTACAAAATTAGTGGGTTCTCAATTGGTTGTGGCTACTTATTATTAGCATGCTGTGGACCACCTGGGCCATGCCATGAGATACCATTCATACTCTCTGGGATTGCCTGTGATTTTGTGTAAAAACCTGAGAACCAAAGTTTTCCTCCCCCAGCCACAGAGGCTTCCTTATAGGTAACCCAGAACAGTTAGGATATTCAGGTTGCCTTGCTTCTCGGGTTTGGGGCAACACGTGGGCATAAGCGCCTGTGTGGGTCTAACTTACTGAACAAAGACGGGGTTGTTTTGTCCCTTACTGTGCCAGATGGAAGGCTTTCATTAGTCACTTTGGGAGCATTCATATTAGCTGGGAGATTTTCTTTCTAAGGGTTGGAGCGAGCCATGTTTGCCTTGGGATGGTCTTAGTCCTCTCTGCTTCCATTACCACTGCCAAGTATCACAGCCTTTGCCTATGGCTTTGCTCTACCCATGGTTCCTTTTCCTTAACATGGGGAAGCATAGAGGATATTGGAGATGGCCCAATCACATGCTCCCAGGTCAATGGCACCGGGGTACAGTAATTCTCAGGCCTGCCTCCTCTTCTCTGACTACAACGAAGTGACAGAGACAAGAGCACTGGCTTTGGAGTTAGAGAAACTTGAATTTCTGGCTCTCAGCTGTGTCATCTGAAGTAGCAGCATTACTTTTTCCTGTATGTCAAGCTGAGACTCATAAGAGGCCAGTGACTTGTAGGTAGCTATACATGTAGCGACCTAGCTAGGTCATGATCAGAGTCTACAGAGGGGCTGGGAGGTAACTCAGTTGGTAGAGCACCTGCCTAGCACACATCAGCCCCTGGACTCAATATCCAGCACTTGGGAGACAAAGGCAGGAGGATGAGAAATTCAAGCTCATCCCCTACTGTATCACAAGTTCGAGGTCAGCCTGGGATACATGAGGCCTCGATACCCAAAACAAACAATAACAACAACAAAATAAACAACAAAAACAAAAGGCTCTTAGGTGTCCCAGTGGCCCTTCCTGCCAGCTGCCCTCCCACCACATATACCCCACGTACCCCAGAGATCTCGTTTTGTTTCCATAAACGATTCTGAACTTTGAGGGTTGGGTCATTATTAAACTCTCTGAGCTTCAGTTTCCTTGTGTGGAAAGGAAAAATGGAGGTGGTATTTGGAAAATCTGATGGGACAGGGTGCATGAAGTCCACAGTTAAAGATCCATCCAGCAGGTATCACCACATTAGGTAACACTTGCAGTGCTGTCTCCAAGGGAGACTCGGGCTCCTGCTGACTGTATAGCATTTGTTTCTTGTGCTCTCTGTGCCCTTCATGTTCTACGGCCATCTCAAACATGCTTCACATTGTTCCTACAGTGTCTCACAGGACTTCCAGAAACCAGTTTGTCATGCTTAAGACACAGGAAAGAGCAAGCAAGCAAGCGTTCTGCAGGCCCCTCCCCAAACCTGTATTTCAGAGAGTGTCTGTTTGCTACAGTAGCAAAATCAGCAGCTGTATTTCAGGGTAAAGGCCTGGGCTGGACCTGTTTCACCAACTCTCTAGAATTGAGACTTGGTGTTGTGGGGTGCCATGTTTGTTGAAGTGACAAGGATGCTAACGTTTTTGTTCTAAAACTAAACAAAGACCACTCCATATGATTGCTCAAAATTCCACAGTTATAAATATCTCCCTGAGTCAAGAGGAAGGTGGACTACCCAAGTTGAAGTATTTTCTGTTTTGTTTTCTGGATAAGAGTTTCTGATACATGTTCTATGTTGGGGTTTAATTAGAGTGTTATTTGTGGCCTTCATGAGGAAAGTGGGACTATACAGGTGATAGGCATCCAAGGAACTTGTCAAAGCAAATTCCCTGAATCAGTGATGGAGTCTGAGGCTGTATCCATCCACAGAACATCCTCCCTATACTCACAGAACACTTAAAATATGTCAAGTTCTGTGTGAAGAGAGCAGTGTCTTGTGAGCAGCTTTGAACCAAAGGTGCACATTCAGCAGGTGGTTGTGGTGCAGACTGTACTGCATTTGGAAGATGGTGGCTGGTAAGCCAGCTTGGGACCAGGGGATGGCATGGTCCTGGAGGCTGTATCATTTGGGTCAAAATCTGAAAAAACTACAGGTGTAGGTATCGGACATCTGAAGTGTCACTTGTAGTGATGTGTCCCTGAGACTCCTCACACAAGAAAGCATTTCCCAGGATAACTTCTATCTACCCTAAGTGAAATTGTGCTTTTGCAAACTGCTGGATATATCTGCTTACTGGCATGCCCCGATGTGTTTCTGGCAGCCTTGTGGTGTTCCTGCCCCATGTAATGATGTTTTTAAAGTCAAGATCTTCCTACTCTGCAAAAGGCTTTCACTTCCTTCCCAGGTAAGTAAGAGAGGTTAGGTGGGAGATTTACAAGATGAGTTTCTATTAGTAAGAGTCTGTGAGAAAGAACTTCATTCTAGTACAGTGCTGGAAGACAGAAACAGTGTTTGCTGTGGAGAAGATACTCGCTTGGCATCCCATGTGGCCAGCCATTGCATAGGGAACCAGCACGCCAAATTTCTCCAGTTACCATGGGACCCAGACTTTGACAGGAAATCATGGTAGGGTGGGAAGGAGTCCAAAATACACACGGCTGGCATACAGACTGCAGTTAGGAAAGAGAACAGTCCATCTATTTTCCTGAGCTGAGTTCTCCAGCTTTAAATGGGGCTGTTTTCTAAGCCTCCCTCTGAAGTAGGTCCATTTTATGGACCTGATTTTCAAGCATGACTTTTTCCACATTAAGCAATACTTGTGTGAATTAAAGTGGTCCCTTTATATGTTTGTGGAGGGCACCTCTTAGCTGTGTGTGTGTGTGTGTGTGTGTGTGTGTGTGTGTGTGTGTGTGTGTGTGTGTGTGTGTGTGTGTGTGTGTATGTGTGTTTAAGTCTACAAACTAAAAAGAAATCAAAGTCTCTTCAGTCAGGGAAACACTTTTCTCTATTTTGGTTTTCCCACAACTGTCTCTCTGTTGTAAGCAGCCTGCTGGGAACCCAGCACCTCTGTTTGCTGAGGCGCCAGTGGGAACAGGAGGACTTGCTGTAAGGCACTTCGTGGCTGGGGTTTCCTGGACGCTTCAGCCACCATGTCAAGAAAGTGAAATTTCTCATCCAGAAAGAAGCGTGTTTGCATCCTGTCAGTGAGGTCTGCTAAACTGAAAAGCTAGCAAAGGAATCTTGCTTGGTTTTTGCAAATGGAACTCTGGAAAAGTTCAGCAGGGCCTGACTGTGCATAGCCTGGGACCATTCCAGGCTTTCAGAACATTTAACAGGTTGCTATTGATAGCTTTTTCCATGAACCACTCAATTCAGCAGTGTCTTTGAAACCCTCCCATATTTCTTGTGAAATGTGCTCAGCTATTGGTAGAAATGCCTGCTGTGCCTTGGGGTACCCTGTGCCTCCTTGGCACCTCTCCCTCTCTCCTCCTCCCCTCTCCCTTTCTCTCCACCCTCCTTTTCTCCGTTTTCTCCCTCTCACCCTTTCCTTCTAGACAGAGTGCCGTAATTTCATCAAGTTTCTTGCTCTTACGCCTTGTGAAGACTCTACTGGAGTTAGCTAAGGAGAGGTGCCCAGCCCAGCCCCATAGCATAGAATACTGCATGGTTTTACAGATGACTTTGATATCCTTTCTCCTTTGATAAAATAATTACTATAGTTCACCATTTAATTATGAGTTTATGTAAAGTCCCATGACAAATATTGTACAAACTACCTTATCTGATCCTAAAAAAACACTTTGTGCCGTATTGCTATGATCTTCCAGTTTACAGATCAACTATGGCTCAGAAGAGCTCATTGCTAGTTGAGGGTAAGGATAAACTGGGGATGTGCCATCCAGCCTGACTCAGAAACCATATTCCTGAGCATCACACAGTACTGCCTCCTCTACACCTTGTGCTCCTTCTCAAGAAGAAGACAAAACCACAGACCACTTTTTTGAGGTCTCATGGCCAAGGGCTGACCTGGCCAGGACAAACAGTACCAAAGTTTCTTTCTTACCCAGAACCTCCTTACCTGAGCAGTAGTCCCCAAAAGAGGTTTTCAAGGCAGCAGTCAGTAGGTGCTCAGAAACCATCAGTCTTAGGCTCATATCAAGGCAGGTGAGAAGGTGTTCTGGGAATCCAGCACACCATCCTTATATTTCAGGTAATTTGTCTGAAACTGAGAAGCCATAAAGTTTCAGCTTACTAAGTGCACTTCTGTTTAAAGTTTATGTGTCAGGACCCTGCGGGCCACAGACACAGTTCAAACCAATTTAAGCAAAGTGGATTTACTACCGTTGGGTTCTGAGTGGGGCTGGCTTCCAATATGCTTTGATTCAGGGGTTCATACACCCTTTATTGCTATCTCCTCTGGATTTTGTTCTAGTTATGGTTATAAATTGGCTGCATCAAACTTAGCTTTGAAGAAGAAAAGGCCTTCCCAGGCAGCTCAAACAAAAATTCTATCCATGAGTCTGCTTAGCTGTGACTGGCCTGGTGAGAGTCAGTGTCCACTGCTCAACCAATTATTTTAGTCTAGGGACACATACTGTATCACGTGCCCCACAGAGAGGGTGAGGGACCCTCCCCAGTGGTCTGAGAGCAGTAGGTAGGCTATGGAAAGATGAAATGTGATGCTAGTTGAGCAAGATAGAAAAATAGAATGAAAAAAAAAAATCATAGGGAAGTGCATCACCCACATTAGGCCAGGCAGGGGCAATTTCTTTATCTGGAGGGTTTCTACCAACCATTAATGAGAGTCTTCTTGTAGTTTGAATAATTATTTTGTGCATATGTGAAGGAGCCTGTGTTTTTATGGGTACACATGCACATGTATGCACTTGTACATGGAAGCCAGAAGACAACTTCAGGTGGTTTTTAGGAGCTGTTGACCCTTGTATTTTGATTGGGACCCAGAGCTCACCCATTAGGCCAGGTGGATGGCTATCAAGTTTTATGTTTCCACCCTTCTCTGCCTCCCCAGCTCTGGAATTGCTAGTGCATGCCACCACACCCAGCTTTTTATTGGGCACTGGGGATTGAACTCAGGACTTCATGCTCGGGCAGCAAGCACTTTACTAGCTGAGCCATCTCCTTATTCCCAAGTCAGAGAGCAATTTACTTACTTACTTATTTATTTATTTAAATCTCACTGGCTTCAGTGTGCATTTGTTCTAATGGAAATTTCTCCACTGGAAGAAAAGCACTTCTTTAGAGTACCACTTAAATATTCAGATTGCAGGTTTAGTGAGAGCCATTTAGATCCTCAATGGCTCAAAGACTGGCTTATTTCTGGCTTAATGGCATCTTAAATTATGTCAGATGAACTAAAATGCCACTTCTTCTCTCTTCCACTCTATCTCCAAGCCATTGCCATTTTGATACACTTGAAGTTGGAGTGAGACTGCTGCCTGGTGTTACAGAGATGTCTGTCTCACAGATTTTCATGTTTAATCAGTTACAGATGCAAGTGGAAGGTGAGACAGTCTTAGGGACCATGTGTTTTCAGGGTCCTGGATGGCTACGTGGCTAATTTGCTTTCCATTGCAGAACTAAACCAGACAAGGAAGGGTGTTATTAAATGTTCCTTTTGAAGTACCTACAGCTAAGTAAATCCAGATAGTAGGACTGTTGAGCCAACAAGGGCACCATGAGTGGTGGGTGCCCTGTGGCAGCATCATGGAGATTATAAAGGAGTAGTTTCTGCTGGGGAAATGAATGATCGATTCCTAGTTGCTGTGTGTACTATGGTGCTAAAGGCCCCACATACATACACTGTCTCATGTAATCCTCACACTAATAGGAGGAGGGCGGTCACTAGAATCCTCCTTTTGTAGAGGAAATAACAGAGGCTTAAAGAGGCCAGTCTCCAGTCACCAAGGGGATGTCACATCCACCTTGCATCTCATTGCCTCCAGCTGCAGAGCCCCTGTTGCACAGTCCCAGTCCCTCACCACAGTGCTGAGGATGGAGACTGTCATTGCAAGATTTCTCACAGGCACCAAAACACATTCTCCCCTGATAACAGATTTCATCACTCTTGAAACCGGAGGCCTGGGAAGAAAGAAGGTTGCTGACTGCTGAAGCCTGCCTTTCCAGAAGGAGGCTAGTTGGGGGGAGAGGAGGGATTGCCAGCCTCTTTGACTCACGTGATCTTACCATCTGTCTAACTTCTGACTCTCAGTAACCATTCAGTCTGTCTGCAGCCCGGACAGCAAGACTGGCCAAGAAGAAGCTAAACTGATTCTGGAGTTGGGTAGGTGTGAAGCCGCCTAGGGCTGCTGAGGTCATCTCCTATTTGGGAAGGTAGGCTGGGAGGAGTCAGGTCTGGGTCTAGGTGGTAAGAGAGCAGACAATCTACGCCACCATGCATGTACCACTGCTGCAGTCATTAAACCAGACCTGGCCACTATGAGGGAAAGTAAAAAACCGTAAGTCAGGTCTTTATTCTGGACATTTTCCACACATAATTTCTCCTGGAAGAAATCTATCTGGGTAAAAGGAAGAGTAACAGTGTGGACTTTTAAATACCTTTAGAAGCAAGAGAGGAGAATCTCCAGGAGCCCAGAGGCAATCTAGACAGAGGCACACAGAGCAGCAGAGAACAAAGAGACCCTGCCTCAAACAAGGTAGAAAGTGAGCATTGACAGCCTTGGCTGGCCTCTGACCCCTCCTCCCCCCTCCCACCATGTGCTGCGGCATGGGAGTGCCTATACTCCTAATGTGAACACATACAATCGCACACAGAGAAAGATTTTTAAAGAAATATAGATGTAGATAGAGTTATGTACAGCATGAGACTGAGCAATTGAGCATTTGCCCCCCAAAGGCTGCATGCTCAGTGCTGGGCTGAAGATTCCTTTTCAGCAAGGTTCCTGATTCCTGTCACTTTGGGGGTCCTCCCATTTATAAGCTAATTAAAATTGGAAAGGAAAGGGGTTGGGGAAGATAACTGATACCAAAGGCCTAGGAATGCACCCCCTAGGAAGCAGGGAGCAGACCGATGAAGTGGGGTACAGAGCAGATCTCCCTGAATTGCTCCACCTGTCCCACTGGAAGCATCCCCTTAGACGATGCATCGTATGAAAGCGGGCGGGTAATGTCCTCTTTATCCCTCGTAACGTTCTTTGCATTCAAGTCTGCTCTATCTGATGTTAACTATAGCCACTCTAGCTTTCTAGCTTTCTTTTGATATGTGCCTGCACAGGTATTTTCCCTACGTTTAGTTTTAACTGCTCTGCATCGTATTTTAGTGAGTTGCTGGTAGCCAGCATATAGTTGCATCTTGTTTATCTGATCTCGCTGTGTTCTAGCGGGCGTAACTACTTGGGCTTAGCTTCCCTCCCATTTGAAGCCGCTTCTCATTTACTGTTATTGTTTGTTATGTTTTTCTTTTCTCTTTCTCCTTCCTTCTAGGTTATTTGGATATTTTAAAGTTAATATTTATTTTTATGAGATTATGTGTGAGTGTTTTGCCTGCATGTATATCTATGCACCAGGTGTGTGATTAGTGATCTTGGAGGTCAGAAAGGGCCACTAGATCCCCTGGAACTGGAGTTATGGATGGTTGTAAACCACCACATGGGTGCTGAGAGTAAACCTGGGTTCTCTGTAAGAGCAAGAAGTTCTGTTAACCACTTAGTTAAGTCCCTATTTGAATATTTTAAATGTTCCATTTAATTTTATCTATTGTGTTTTGGTCCTATAGTTTGAATTTTTTTTTAAATGGATTTCCTAAGGATTAAACATGTGCATGTGTGTGCGTGGGCGCACATGCATGTACATGTGTGTGTGTGTGTGCATTTTCTTAGTAAACTTTGATTTTAAAATGTTTCTACTAGAAGTAGACTGTTTAAGAATTTCACCATCCCTTACCATCTGTATAAAATCTAACTTTGAAGGATGCTAGTCTAGCCTGCCAATCAAAATGCAGAAAGAGGAACTAGATGAAGAAGGAAAGAAGAGTTGGGTTCATCTCATTCATTCACTTAGTAAGCATTCGTCCAACATTTTACCTGGCAGCAGAGTCCCCTTCATTTTGAGGCATATAGTCTGAAATCCAATGATAGTAATAGCTGACTTTATGGAGCATTTGCTGTCTGCATGCCCTCTTCTTTGCAGGTGTTGTTATTAATCCTGTAATTATTGACCCTATAAGTAAAGAAATGCAGGCACAGTTAGGTTAATTTACCAAGATTTAAAAAAAAAAAAGTTAGCTTAGTTAGAAAGGAGCAGAACATTGAGTGCATTGCTACCCACCCCTAGAGTCTGTCTACTTCGGGGGCCTTTTCCCCTCTGTCTGATCCACTTTCCTGTCTTCCTGTAAACATAGGAGACCTTGTCTGTGCCAGAGATTACACACACAGCACCAAAGCAGACCTTGAACCTGAGGTCAGAACAGGAAGGCTCTTGCTGAGCTGTCAGAGGAGCACTTTTCAGATAGGGAAGCAAGGTGAGCGAGAGGGAAGTGGCCTGTCCAAGGGCACACAATGATGGCAGGGCCTGAGCTGCAAAGGCCCCAATTCCAGCTTGATGCCTGTGCTTGTTAGACAATTTTGGCCAAAGGGTGTGGGAGGCCAAGGAGTAGCAGAGCTGGAAATTCTGATCTGTAGCAGAACAGAGACAGCCAATGAGCCCACAAGGGGGAGGGCCACCCCCCCCCCCAAACCTCAGAAGATGCTGGCAACAGGCAGTGCTATTTAATAACCGTGGTCTGGCAATACTGTTCACAATAGCTGAAGTTTATTTGTGCCATTAGGCTTTGCATTTTCCTAAAGAAGCAGAAGTAAGCCCTGTGAAGGACTACTGACTGGATAACAGTTAAAACTGATACCTAACTCCTAGTAGGAATGTCACTAAGCCATCATGAATAGACCAGATCTAATCAAGTGATAGTTGTCTGGAGCAGGGTACTGAATACTGGCTCAGGAGGAAAAATTCAGAGATCCATTGGTTATGCTTGCCGTGGGCCCAGGACTAGTGACTAGAAGTGCGTCTGTTGGGTATTTACCATTAGCAAAAGGTTACAGTAAGCCTTGGGTTTTAATTATAGTGCAGTGGTAATAACCTGTTGTCATAAGATTGTTGTGAGGATTAAGTAAGAACTACGTCACGTGCTCATTAACTGCCAGTCATTCTTAGAGCTGGGAAGAGATTTTAAAAAGGAAAAAAATCCTAATTATTCATTGAAACATTTGAGTGCATTATTGATTCCTGGTGCTGATTTGCCATTGGAGAAAGATTGCAATATACTGGGTCCTCTTCTGTGGGTATTGCTTCACATGGAGGGAAATGGGCAGAAACTAGTAAAATAGTGAGGTCATTTCCAGTTGTGGTAAGAGTACTGAGTACACACAGACTAAAGAGAAGGACGGACTTGAGGAAGAGGACTGCCCCTTCCAGAAGGCAACACAAACATCTGGGAGAGCACCCACTTTTTATGTAAGACACTTTAGGGTGGGGGTTACACCTATAAACATCCTGATGTACACACACTAATTTACACACATCTTTCTGGATAAATCAGCATAGGTTTTTTGTTTTTGTTTTTTTTTTTTTTTTTAGAAAGAATAAAAACAAAAGCTTATCCCCATCTTGATGGAATTTGCTGTGTTTTTCTAACTGGTGGATTATTGCTTCTGCTTTTCCTATTGAGATTCCCCTGCACCTGGCACACTGCTACAATTCACCCAGAAACATCTGGGAGGCTTGACTTCTGTGAAGTGAGAAGTAGGAAGTTGTTCCTTTCCTTCCTGCAAAGATGAAACCCAGGGTAAGACATTTCCAAACAGTGGCACTCTCTGAAGACCTTGGTACCTGTGCCTGGAAGAAAGATACAAGCGCTGTTAGGGAAGCTTGGGGGCTTGCATTTAAGGCTGGTGAGTAGGAGTGCTGTGTTCTCAGAGTCGGGGAGAGCAAACTGGGCTTGCTTGGGAGAGATAGTCCTGAATTTTTTGGAGAACTCTGAAATCCCCTCATGTGGACCCACATTATCTGTCTACACCCCCAAGGAGTTAGCATTCAGTGATGTCTGAGTGGGAGAATAAAAGAGGCATTCAGTTCAACCTATTCTGTAGTCCCTTGAGATTCCGATACTTCTTTTCTTTGGAGGGAAAGAAATCTGCTATAATGAGGCATATCCATTAAAGTGACTTCATAGTTCTCTGTACACCTGTAGAGCTGAGGTTGAAGTGGCCTATGGTATTTCATGTTGAAGATGATCCAGGAACATGTGCAGGATAAAGAAATACATTCCTCAAATAAAAGCCCCAGTGCCTCATAGAGCCAGAATGGAATTCCTATTTGGGTCTCCCATGCACATGTTGAGGGAGACAGACATAGACCATGTCCTGCTCTACTAGTAGGGAACTCGGGGCATAAGCTGTGTAGTGGGAATGAAAGTAAAATTAGATGACGTGGATTAGGGGATCAGTGTGTTCCCAATAGTAGTCTAACTGTTTTATATCCATCTGTTCTGGTAGCCCGGAAATGGTACCATCTATCTTCCAGATGGCACACCGAGGCTGAGAGGGGCTAATTAATGATAGCACTGCTCCGTGTTGGCCAATCCCTCCTTGCCCTCAGCCCATCCTTGATTTGGAGCTATTCTGAACCTAAGTCTCCTCTCCCCTGCCACCTGGACACTAGGCAGCCCCAGCTGGCCTTGGAAGGACCCATCCTTCCATGACATTCAGAAAAAAGCCATAATGACCTTGCTGCGGGCTCCATGACCTCCAGCTGGCTCTGTATGACACACACACTGAGTGGGAATGTGGGAAAGAGGTGGGGCTAAGACTGCTTTGTGAGCCAGATCTATAGCTGAGCCTTGCAGTTCACTGCCTTGTCCCATCTCTCCTGAAGTCTGGGGATAGTCCCCACCCTGGTGTTGTTCCTGTGACTCCGTGGGACTGATAAGATGCTGTTTCTTAACTGTTGGACCCTATGCTGTGAGCCTTGCTAAGATAAGGTTGGCCACTCACCAACATTTGAGGCTAGAAAGAAGTAAGTGCCTTTGGTAAAGGTGCTGGTTGAAGCTACTGAGCCATTTCTTAGAAGGTATACAAACTTTCTTCCTTAGGTGTGGGATGGCACTTAATATTTCTCCATCAAAACGCCTTGTGGATCTAAACCGTGGCGTTTACAGATTACCTTTGACTGCTAGTTAAGCTAACTGTCAAGTTAAATGAAGATCTGAGAACAAGTCGATTCTTCACATCATGGGTCACCTGCCAACTCTGAACCCTGAGCTCTGACTTTCCAGCTGGAACTGAATAAACTGACAATAATCCCCTGGGACTTTGGACTCTGTCCTTAATGAGTGATTCACAACTTAGCAAAATTACCTTTTCTGGGACAGAAATCTATATTGGAATCTTGATGACTACACCATTGTGTATTTAGTAGCTGAAACTTAAGAGTTATTTCCCAGCTCTGTCACCAGCTCCCAAAGACTTTATGCTAGTCCCTTGGCCCTTGAGAGCCCAGGTTTCATCTTTGGGGAAATGTGGAGACATGTTTTTCATGTGGTCTCTGGATTCAAATGGGTGACCTTTAACTTCACTGACCAGCAGCAGCTTCAGTTTTTTTAAATATTGTGACTGGATTCTAAGGATTGGATAATTTATAATTCTTATAGAGGTTTATTTAGCTTTTGGTTCTAGAGGCTAAGATGTCCAAGAGCATGGACAATTGCATCTGCTCAATGTCTGGTAAAGGCCTTTTTTGTTGCTTTATATAACTTGGTAGAAGGTATCACATGGCAAGGCAGACCAAGAGTGCTAGAGAGCTTGATGAGACTCTGAAGGGAGGGCAGGGTACCTTAGCCAGGCTTTCTCTATCAAATATGGAGTATTAAGGATGGTGTGAGTGACAGGATGAATCCACTCAAGAAAAGGACTGTATGTGTATTCAACCATCTGGAAGTGGGTGCTGGGAAATTCTGGTGGTTCTGCATGCATTTCAGATAGGTGTTGCTCCGGCTTGGTGTTCTGTACTTTCATACTGGTAGGGAGAATCCAACAACCCTTGAGTCTCTTCCATCCTGAATCTCTCATGCATAGGAACTTAGAAATCGAGACTAGTGGGGCCCGAGTATTTGCCAACCTTTACATTCTGCCCTGTGTGTGGTCTGGGCTCCCCCAATGAGGTCATTAGCATGGAAGGCCAAGACCTGTACCCTAAACTCCCCAGGCATCCCCAGTGTGCACAGACTTTGTAGAACCCAGATAGATGAGTAGTATACATGCCTAGGTAAGCTCTGCCTACTCTCAGATACTTTGGGACAGCATTTTATCTACAGCTTTATCACATTTGGGTTTCATGAGTATTTTTAAAATATATTTCTGGCACTTAAAGAATAGCTGTAAAATTTTGGCCCCAGAAAGACCAACAGAAACAGTATCTTGGCATTGGTATCTTCACAGTTCAGTCTGAGACGTGGTGATAAAATATTTAGGGCAAACATGTTTGTACTCTGTCACTCACTGGCTTAGGCTGGTGGATTAGGGTGAGGAACATAAGTGAGGAACATAATCCCAAGAGGGCTAGAAGACCCAAAGTGGAGTCTAAAATGAAATTGTTTCTGGAAAGCGAGAGCCACTTGCTGTGGGGAGTTCTTGCCTTTCTAGAAAGCTCACAATTTTCTGATATTTGAGACAAAAGATGAAAAGGGAGCTGTCTGTAACTTTTCCAATACCTGTGTCATAGGTGCTGATATGGTAAAGCAGAAGCACAGATGCTGCCTAAGGTTGGGGGCCCTCAGCTGAGAGCTGTCTCCCCTGCTGTGGCCCCTCCCCCACCATCCCTAGACAAGGAGAAACTAGAGGCTAAGGTTCCCTCCTACCATGTGCCTGAAGCAGAGGCTGCTGGAGTTTCTTTAGCTTTGGTCTGACTCCTGAACACTTGGTTCCAAAGTTGATTCTTGTCACGTCAGGTGTTGGGGCGAAAAGTAACTTTTTGTTCTTCCCTCTGAACTTTAATTGCAGACATGTAATAAGCAGCTTGATGCTGTTATTTGGCCTTGCTGTGCAAGCTTGCTGAGATAAATTATCCTAAGCCACCGTGAATCCTTCTCCAGGAAGGAAAGGCTCTTGCCACCTCACTGGTCCTTGGGGTTATCAAGTTCTGTCAGTATGTCAAAAGCACTAGGAAGTGCCAGCAAAGACCCTGGAAAGCACAGAGGGTGTGGCAACTTCTTTCATTCCTGGTAGGAAGCTGGGTTGGAGGAAAAAGCCTCAGGGCTGAGCCAACCAGAATGAAGGTTTGGGGAAAGCTGTAGGAAGAGAGGAGGAATGAAAATGGGAGCCCGGAACACATCTCAGAGTCCATCGCATTGTTTCCAGTTCCCCCTCTAAAGGCCTGTGTTCCCCAAAGCTTTCTGGACTCCCAAATATAGCATCTCAGGATGCTCCTCAAAATGGTTTTTAAATTTCTAGAGAGCCAGACTCCAGTTCCAGCCTCTCAGAGCTCAGGCCAGGATGCCCCTGGGCACAGGTGACTTTGGAGACTCATCCTTCCTTTGGCAGGATCCAGTCAGCCTGAACTGGGCATGTACCCAGTGAAACCCGGGAAGCTCAGCATGCTGGTTTTAATCAAGAGGCTGCTCCAGCAGGGATCTGGTCTCACTTAGGTTCCAAATGCCAGGCATGCTTGTTTCCACAGATAGAGTGTCTGCAGCTCACGTGTCTGCATGCAAATGCAGACTGTCCAGAAGGCAGTCCCACTCACTCCCTGGTGAGCAGGCTTTTCTTTAATGTGGAATTTTGAGCTCCTCTGGAAGGGATTTTTCCAGTCTTTGTATTTTGCAAGGAGTGTAAGATAATACGTGGCGGTCTTTCTGGAGAAGTCATTTGGAGATGGACTGAACTTGCAAAATGAAAACTTCTGGACCATCATGTGGCTACGCACCCTATAAACTAGGTGTCTCTTTCAGCTTCTCAAGGCAGGGCAGGCCTTGAGACCAGGCAACCTGTGCAGTTATGTAGAGCCTCAGAATGAATGATCTGCTGTTATGTCATGGCTATTGAAATTCTCAATAGTTTCTAAACAAGGAAATGATATTTTTCCTGGGGCCTTAAAAATCTTGTTGCCAAAAAAGACTCAGGTACCAATAATGGATACCAGGGGTGACAGACTCTGCCACTTATCAGCCTAGGGCTGATAGGACACTAAGGGATACTCAAAGGAGACATATCTGACCCAAAGCTGTGGTGCAGAAAAGATCAGTCCCCCAAAGCACTGTGTGTAATTTGTGCCACACAGCAGGCCCTTAAAATATACCTCCGACTAGCCTTGCGTTCACTTCTCTTTCATGCAACAAACGTTGAAAGCCTGCCGCCATTGCCAGCAGCCTTCTGCATGCCCTGAGGGTTTGGGGACACGGGATATTGAAGAGGGTGTCAGGTGTATCTCTCGCTGCTGTCTTGCGCAAGCTCCTCCCCTTTGCTTTTGTAAATGGGGCCTTGAACTCTCAGCCTCTAGAGCATGTTTATCTGTTTACCTTAGGCAGTACTCTCATCCTAGTGCCAAGCACCAACTAGGTCATGCCCTGGTGACCTGTCCCTAAGATCCAGGTATTGTTCTGAGCATTACCATATGCTGACTCATTTCTCCATAAAGTTTCAAAGACCAATTGTTAAGTCTGTTTAACAGATGAAGAAACTGAGGTAGGTGAGCCCTCACAGTAGCATCTCTCTTGGTCACATGAATTGGCTGGATACCATCTTTGTACGGCGTGATCTACTGAGTTGTTTTCAGTTTCTGTTCTCAAGATATCCGCCTGTCAGATGCCCTAGATTACCATGACTGGGTTTGCTTATGGTGGAAAGGCCTTAACTTCACTAGACAACCAGTGACAAGGAGGTCTGACTTCCCTGGGAAGGGGGACACAGACAGTGCTGCAAACTGCTGTTCCTCCAGGAGCAGCTCACCTTCTGAGCCAGGTGGCCTGCGAGAAGCTTCCAGACACTTCAGAGAATGTGGTCAGACCACATCCTACCCAAGAGACCACGGGAGTGCACAACAACTAGCCAACTGGAGATTTGAGGTGTCTGATCATCCTTTTACTATCTTTCCACTGCCAACTGCTCTCCAGCTACTGACCTCATTGTAGAGAAGGTTCCAGAACCCTTTAAGCAAGAAAATTTACACAAGCTCTTTTATTAATTGTTACGCTGACAATAAGTTATCATTAACGCTTTCAGTCCCTGACTCATTTCCAAATCAAGAATCAAGTCTCCATTTTAGTGTGTATAGTTTTACTGGCTGAGGAATGGCCTTTTTTGTTTTTAAGAACATGGGCTTAGCAATGCTTAGTTCTATATTAGAATCCCAGCTCTGTTAGCTTTAGAAACTACTGCAAGTTTTCCTAAGGCCGTTTCCCCTCAGATAACTAAGAATGGAAATGTAAAATGAGAATGGTGGACCCTATTATATAGGGTCCATGGCAGGACTGAATGTTAGATCACATGGACTAGCTCGGAATAGATTGTAAATGCCCATTAAGCCTAGTTGCTGCCAGACATCCTGAGATACTGCAGTCACCTTGACGGCACGATTGTCTTTAAATGGGAATGGTGAGAACAACAAACTGAGTTGACAGTAGACTATTATTTTAGATAACCAGCTCTCTGCCTCAGCCTTCCTTCCAAGTGCCGGTGTTACTTTGCTAGGCTAGAGCATAGACATAGAGATGGTAAAGAACCAAACTCCCTCCCCAGGGGAGAAAGGCCCCTATCTAGTAGCTCTAGAGTTCCCCTCTGTCCTCTAGGCAAACCCTGAAGCAGTCATCATCCTGATTGCCACACAGAACATTCCGGCCCAGATCTTCTACCACAAGCCCAGTGTCCCTTACTTTTTGAAGACATGCTAAAAATGAGCAGACAGCACAGGGTTTTCTCTGTAATTCCAGTGTAATGGAATCAAACAGGGACCACTCTGTGGTTTGTGGACCTGTGCAACCAATTTGGGACCGACTTTATAGGCAAAGCCACCTTCCATTTGTAGAATTATTATGAGCCTCCTTCTCTGAATGGAGGGACCTTCCAAGTCCCACCCCAGCACAGCAGCTAGTTGACTTCTTTTTGTTGTACTTGCTCGCTGCTTTATAGTCTGACTCCTTCTCAAAAGAGAAATGTGTAATAATTACTCTAATCTGGACTGTAAGGAAACAGAGCTGCATTTGAATAATTGCCTCTTATTGAAGGTGGACACTGCGTTCACACACCACACAAATTGCTTTTTTGTTGTTGGCTTTGAAGAACACCGTCAGTTGCTGTTCCTCAAGTGTTTCCCCCTTAGTTACTGAGGACAGCAGCTGTTGTCTGCTCAGGTGAGCTGCTTTGCTTTGATCTGGCTTTGGGGTGGCTGAGGGTTAAAGACCAGTGAATTCCAGAATAAGCTTTTCTTTCTGGGGAAATCTGTTTGGATTGGTTTGGAGAGTCCTCTGAGGGTAACTTTAAGGAGAGCAGAGGCCTTGTTCTGGCCACTGTGCTGTCCTAGGGAGTGAACTCCACCTTCAGAACTTTTAGACTTCTTGGCAACAGATAAATATAGAAACACTTACAATGTGCCTTTCTGGGTTTATAGCATGGAAGGTTTCTTTCACAGGTCAAGTCCCTGCAGTCTTCCGGGGCCTGACAAGCTGGGGTGTGTGTGAGACCTGCCAGAGTCTCCCAGGATAAGAGCTGGGGGAAGAAAGCTCAGCGAGGTGGAGATAGAACCAAAAGACAGTGAAAAGGCTCTAGAGGCAGACTGGGCTCTTGGAGAAGTGGCCACTCCTGCATTTTACTCAGACTGTCATTGTAAGACCGCCTGGTACCCTCTTTTGGGACCTTGGACTAAGAGTCAATTGCTTCTCGTCTAGAAATACTACTCAGTGGATGTGTTTGTTCCATTTCTGTTTTTGAGGTGGGGAAAGATCTGTAGGCCAATGAGTAGTCACCAGTAAGGCAAGACAAGCCCAGGGAAAGTCCCAGTACTGGAACAAAGCAATGTAACAGATTTGGAAGTTGTCTTGAGATTGGAGGAGTAGCCCTGGGTTCTCATGTCTATACGCTCACCAAAGTACATGCTGAGGTTTTCCAAGGGAGGCAGGGAGGAATGGGGGGGGGGAGGGGGCGGGGTTGCACAGAAGGGAGACCAGATTTGGGAGGAAAGACTGAGTGGCATATCCAGTGAAGTGGATCTAAAGGGGAAGGCCCGGAAGTCATCCACTTGTCCACGAGTAATACCCACTTTTCAGCCTTATCTCAGAGATGAACACAGCTTGATGCCCTGTATTTAGCCCCCTTTTAGAAACAAGATCCAGGCTTCATGGGTTACTGTACCTGATGGGGTACTGCAGGAAAGTACCTCCCCTATGCTAGTTCTCAGTCTCAAAGTCAGGCTCCAGTGGTCAGTTCACAGGATACCACAGTCAGGGAAAGTTTAGTAGGTCTGTTAAGTTCTGAAGGTCCTACATTTGAGAATAATCTAAAACTATGAATGCAGTTTGAATAAAGGTGAATATGTAAATAAAGAGAAAATACCACCAAACATTTGTAAAAGTCAACACAGATCACAGATTCCAAACAGATCATTAGCACACAGCAAACTTTAACAATACTTTTTTGACTGGAGAGATGTCTCACAACCAGAAATATAATGGTGCTTTTCTCATGCTTTCATTGCCTCAGATCACATCTTCAAATGGTCCCCCTCTCCCTCCTCCCTTTCTCCCCCTTTTCACCTTCCCTCCCTCCCTTCCTTTGTGCATGCACAGGAATGTGCAGGGCTCATGCTCCATGCATGAACATGCAGAGGCTAGAGCATGGTGTTGGGTATCATCTACCACTCTGCGTTATTTCCAGAGCCTCGGTCAACTCAAAGCTCACCGCACTAGGCTGGCCGTCCAGCAAGCACCTGGGATCCACCTGTCTCATGTACCCACCCATTTAGACATCTCTCCAGCCCATTTTGTGTGCTTAGGAATAATCTGGTCTTTTATAATAAGTAACCACAGTTTTTAGTTTTTCTCTTGTCACTGATTGTTTGAAAATTTTTATTTTTACCTTCATTATGGATGATTTTTTTTTTAAGAGTTGTAAAGTTTTGGGAAACCCTATCACCTTTTCACTGATGAGCTGCAAAATTTGGAAGACTCTCCCAGAGATTAGCCTCTGTCTCCATACATTTGTTTCTTTTCACTCCACCTGCTTCTGAGGTTGAGCCTGAAGTACACATTGTGACATGAGCTCTGGTGTTGTGCGCATGTGTGGCGACACATTGGGCAGTTGGAGTTCTGGATGTCACTGGTGCATCGGGAGGCTTTGTGGCATTAACTCTATTTGGAAGTGACCTTCTGCCAGCAAATACAGCTGACTGCATTCTCAGTTCAATATTCCTTCCCTGTAGGTCCCAGAATTGCCTGACTCATGGGTGCAAGTAGTTGTGGAAAGGGACAGTGGTCTTAACTGACTACAGTTGAGGCTTAACCTGTATCCAGTGTGAACACGTGGCTCAGTGACCTCAGGGTTTGGAAAGATCCTGTGCAAGACAGAATTGACTGGAGTTCAAGCTTCCTTAACTTCCTTAACTACAGTCTCAAATCATCAGACTACAGGGACAGTTTCCAGGGTTCTGGAAGTGCCCATCTGTGCGTACGACACACTTTTAACTCTTTGGGACCGAGACATTTTGAAGCATAATGCAGACTTTCCTGTTTTCACACAAATGTGTGTCTGTTGACTCAAGATTGTACTGTGAGTGTTCCTACAATGCTGTGTGGTCAGGGAGTAATTAACCAGATGTTGACCCTTATACTTAATGGTCCCACATTCTAGTCTTAAGTCTTAATGCCTATTTTCTATGTTTGGCAAAAAGTTTTAATCTCCTCTAACGCTGGTAGCTCTCATGTTTTGCTATTTAGAACAAGCTGTGGTCTAAGAAACAGAAACCAGCCAGCTTTCTTCCTGCTACTAGTATCTGGTAAGTGCATAGTGAAGTTCCATGAGATGTAATTAGGGGCTCTGGGCTTATCACATGCATCCACTGAAGACACATGCAGTAACCTATGAGGTAGACACTAGTGTTATTTTCCCCGTCCTGCAGGTGAGAAGGACAAGGAAGAAAAGCTAAATAGGTCTGGAGATGGCAAGCAAGGATTCTGTTATAGGCAAGATCCAAAGCCATAGTCTTACCCACAATGCTCCATGTTTTTTTTCCAGTGTGTAATTTTTTATTTCACAATATTTTCAGAGGAAGTGTAGACAGAGCCGTATTTAACAATGAGGAAGTTAAGGCTCAGAGAGATGTTCTGCCTGAGAATTGATTCTAAGCCCTATCTTCTTAATCCCCATTTTAGTCTTAGAGACTCATCCAATTGAGGGACCAGGCCATAAATGCCACTAAGAAGATAATCGGGCCAACAGAGCACAGTCTGTGTCCCCAAGACACTGCTGTATGAGATGAACAGAGCTTCCCCCGAGACAGTGGTGATTGATGCCGTGGCATTCCTGTTCAGTACTCACTCTTTCTTCATTTCCTGGCTGGTGGCTGAGTTATGGGCAAATGCTACTTAAGAGCGGGGTACTGGGATGTGACTTTACATTATTCAAAATGTTAAGTAAGCAGTGGTAACCAAGGCTGTGCGCATAAGGAGATGGGAAAGGACTGTGGATAAATATGAATCTAATTGAGACAACCGAATGATCATTTCTCAGCTCTGATCTTATTAATCTTTTTAAAAAGGGACCTAGGTCTTGGTGACTTTGGTTTATAACCCAGTCACATGTTGCCATCCCCAGACCCCATGAACAGTGAACGATATTAAGTAACTCAGTCTTCCAAGGAAGGGCTTGCAATAGAGAGCAGCATACCCTGGAGACTCCAGACATCTTTCTGACTGACTCTTAGAACACCAGATTCTGAGGAATCCACCCATGGATTCCTGAAGGGAAGTCTGTTCCACACTTCCCAGCCTCACATGGTCTTCTTGAAAACTCTTCTGTCTTCCTCTTCCCTTTGCTTTGCTCTTTTGAAGCCCCTCCTATGCTTCTAGCTGTCAGTTTCTTATTTGTGGCTGGAAAATGAAGTAACCAAGTATCGATTCATCCATAAACACTTTAACAACTATATATTGGACTCATCAGAACTCTATGTAATTTTCTTTGAAAACCTCTTTGAAAAATTACAAAAGGTAACAATTCCTTATATAAGGTAAAGGACTCTAATGACTAAGAAAATGGCCCAGCCTTCAGCCTTTCTTTTCCTAAACCACGGATATCTATATAGGGTAAGAAGCAAGAACACAGCCCATGGCATCTTGATTTCTCAAAGGCCACGTCTCTAGCTTTCAGTGGGCTCTGTGTGCTTTGAGCATTAATGGTCCTGTTGAGTCTTCAGTGTTATATCCTGGGACTGTAGTTTAAGGTCAAAGTTCAGACACTCTGGAAATACTTCATTGCTGTATGAACTGTAAGTTCCATTTGCTGCACGGTTCTCAGTCTCTGTGTAGTAGAGTTTTGCCCTCCTTGTAAATTAGTTGCATCAGCCTATCTCACTGAGATTTCGCTGGCTTTTGGTATTATTGAAAATAGAATGGTTTGAGTTGATATTAGACAGCTTTGCTCTGTCAGTCTTTCCATCGCTACCCGTGAGAACTGGAAACGCTCTATGACAAGCATTGCCTTTTGTTCTAGGTGAGGCCACATGTCTCTAGCTTTCATATGGCACAGCAAAAAGAAAGACAAATGTGGTAAAAATGGTTGTCTTGTGTTCTTGAGGCAGGGTCTTGCTGTGTTGTCCAAGGCTAGCCCAGACTCAATACCCGCTTGCCTCAGCCCTCTGATTCCAGGCGCCAGCCTTTTACACCAGGCTGAGGCTGAGTATCTTCAAAGGAAGCAGCATAAGGGAAGGAGTAAACTCCCCCTTTCCTCTTGTATCTGTCTCTGAAGATAGAAACCATCTTGAACACAATTCACGGACCCATTAGCTCTTCTGCCTCCTATCCCCTTAATCCCTGTGTGTCTAGGCCTGAGCCGCCAGTGGAGGACCCTTACCAGATGAAAGATGATTTTCCACCAGAAAGATAAGACTACACACACTGGATTTTTTGTTGACCAGAAAAGAGGTCCTTAGGGTATCACTGCCACTCTGATGGTGCTTTCAGGGACATGGACTGTTTCCAGCTCTAAGAGCTTTCTGTGGAGAGGTGGTGTAGTGTGATTGTGTGTACTGTAGAAGGAAGCCTGTCTGGTAAGGCTTCACCATCCACACAATCAGGAAGACATTGCCAGAGATACCATGTGGTCATGCACCACTGTCTCTTGGGCATGTTAGTGTGTGCAGTATGGAGTCCCAGATGAGTGTTTTGATTTCCTGCCAGAGAATTCAAGGGCCTCTTGCAACTCAAGTGCACCTGTGGGCCACTCTTCTTCATCCTGAGCTGTGTGCCCTGATAAGGAAGGCTGTTGTCTGAATTGACACACACTTCTAAACTGACACTGTTCCAGGTGCTTCTCTAATGGGACCTCTCTCAAGTGCGAGGCCTGATGTCAGCACATATAACAGAAGTTGTACATGGCCAAATGCCTTCTGAAATCCTCTTAAAGGCTTTGAGAACTGAGGCTGGCAGAACAAGCAGATCTCACTCCCTTCCTACCATTTGGGGCTTTCTACCTTTGAGGTGGTGGCTGAGACCCCTGAACTGTGCCACTCAGGCTGTGTGGTATTTAGAAACCCTCTGCAACCGGACCTCCTGACTCGAATCCTGGTTTGTCATTGCCACCTTTATCCGCAGATAGGTACCTTGACCTTTCAGAGTCTGCCTTTTGATGTGTGGAAGAAGAGTGACATGTCATATGTTACCAGTGGCGTCTCTATAGAAAGTGCTTGCTTCTAGACTCATGTGAATGTACTGCTCTTCCCACCTAAGTTCAATGCAGTTAAACCGCGCCACTATAGTTAAATACAAATATATATGACAGCAGAGGCAGCTCACACCTTCAGTCCCAGCACTCGGGAGGCAGAGGCAGGAGGATCTCTGTGAGTTTGAGGCCAGCCTGGTCTACAGAGTGAGTTCTAGGACAGCCAGGGCCACATAGAGAAACCCTGTCTTGAAAAACAAACAAAAGATCATTTTAGACGTGGGGAAGCTGTTTCTGACTTTAGTACCAGAATATATCAAACAAAGTGAAAACATGCTTGACTGGTTAATAAAAGTAGGGTTGAGTTAGGAAACATTGAGCTCTAAGATGGGGTTGCCTAGAGCAGCAGCTATTGGTAAACTGGCCAATTATAGGTGCTACTCCTGGGAAGTACTTAGGCAGCAATAGACCTTTATAAATTTCTGGGCTTTCCTATGATTCTCTGTCCTGAGGTGAGATCACCATAGCCCCCCCCCCAAAAAAAAAAAACCCACCATGGAAAGGAAAGTTGTTAATGGTACCAACCTAAGGCACCCATTGGCTTCCATTGGAGTCACCAGGAATGTAGAAAATGAAACACACCAGGAAAAAATCAACCAGGGCCAGGAAGTTGAGTTTGATATCTCTTTTCAAGGTCTGATCTTAACTCTGCCCTCCCAGGGAGGCACAAACAAATGGAGATATAGATATGGCTGCTATTTAGGACCAGAATCCAAGATGCTTAAATCATAAAACAGGAATTTCCCAGCTGTCTATCTGACTGGATCTTTGGGCATGTCAATAAAGTTTAAATAACTCCTCACAAGGGTAAAGAGGCCATTCCTCTGAGGATGTAGGCTCTGTGCATCAGCTGGACACAGCCATCATGCTTTGCCTGCTGTTCTGATATATTTCCACCAGCACAGAATCACCCAAGGGCCCCAGGCTCAATGGCCACCTCAAACTGGCAGCAGAAATAGCAGGTCCAGGCCAACCTGGCAACCTTTCTGCTTGTGATCTGAACCCTTCTGGCTTCTTAGCCTGGGGATGAGTGGGCTTTCCAATGCCAGAGTTCTTCACAGCAGGAATTCCTGCTCTCAGGTTTCCTAAAGAACGTATTCCTCGATGGATCTGCACCTGCTGATCCTGGGTTTCAGATAGGCAGCCAAGAGTTTAATTTTAGTAAAGATGCCAGGGAGAGAATAAAATTCTGTCTCCATGTCATCTGAGAAGGTTTAAATAAATCATAGGCCTATTAAAAGCTATATCTTTGAACAGGATAAAATACCATGGAAAATGGCTGTCCATTTATATGTATGTGTATACACATAGGTTATACACACACATACATATACATACACAAGTGTATATAGTCTAATTCTCTAAAAACATGCTGGTGAATGCATCACATCAATCTATTTAACTCCAGGGTTTATGCTGTCTTTGTTAAGGAAATAAATGTACACATTCATTGATTAGTTTTTGTTTTTATTAATGTTACTATAGTTAAGTGACCACCTGGAAGATGTATGTGGTTCTGAGTCCCAAACCTTTCTCTACAGTCCCAATTCCTGTAGACAGTTTGCTCTCCGTCCCGTTCTTTTGACGCTGGAGGTATATCCTTTGAGCAGCACTAAGTGCCACTAAGAAAGGAGAGCTCTATAGGAACAAGAGGCTGCTCTCTGACCCAGGGTAGCAACGATCATGCCAGAGTCTTTCAGGGGTGTGAGTCTGTTCTCAGTACCAGCTTTGGAGGCTGAAAGACCTCTGAGCCATAAAAGATGTCCAACAACTGGTCAAAAAAAAAAAAAAAAAAAACAAAAAACTTGAGAGCACAAAAATACCAGACAGGCGTTTCCAGCCTCTTCCGCCCCATACTCCCTTATTGGCAAGGGCACAGGGATTAAGTAAATTCTCCCACTCTGTGTCCCAATAAATTGGATGGATGGGTATCTCAAGTTAACCCAACTGGAAAGGAGTTTATGATTCATACTCGTTAAAGCAATCACAAAAGAGGCAGAACAAAGGAAGGAAAGTGAAAAGATAGAAGTAGGTACCCCAACTTAAAACCTTTAAAATCCCTTTCTTTTTTGTATGGTGTTGGGGTTCAAACCCAGGGCCTTGTTTATGTCAGGCAAGTGCTTGGACACAGAGCTGCATGCCCCGGTCTCCTGACTCTCCTCTCACTGGCTGTCTTTTTTGAGTGTCAAGACTCTGGGCTCATACTCACCCACCCCACCCCCAGTTTTTTCCCTTAAGCATAGAAGATGAAGAAGCTACAAGGAGATGTATGGATTCTGATTATGCCCAATTACATCTGGCAAGCCCAAGACAAAAACTCATGAGACCAGATTACTCTTCTGCAGGAGATGCAGCCTTGCTCAGCCTATTTTAGCACTCGCCATGCAGAAGATCGTCGAACAAATTAATAGCACAGTAATGGGTGCCTTTCAGGTTTCTCGTTTGTATTAATGAATTCTGCTTCATCTGATAACCAATGATTTATAGCACTGGAACTCATGGCTCGGCTGTAAAAATTATCTTTTGTCACTTTCTTGGGTGGAACAGGCTGCCTAACAAGCTAAATGGCAGGGTTTTATAATTGAATTCTAAAATGTGAAGCGCCTGGTGTGAGAACATTTCATTCTGATCATGGCTTTGGAAACTGAAAGGCCTTCAGTATGTCTCCCACTACCCAAGGCTGAATGCAGTCTGATTTGGGTTTTCATGACTTCTTGCTAAGGAAGGGTGTGACATGATTCTTAATGGGGAGTATTCATGCTGAGCTAGCATGGCAGTTAGATTCAGCAGGCTGTAAAATAGCTCCTCCAAAAAGAAAACAGTCTATTTTAAGAAGCATAAGAGATTCCTTCCTTACCTTGAAGTATGCTTGCCCTTCATTCGCACCAACCACGTCATGTGTAGGAGGCAGAGAGCGCTGAGTGTCAGCTGCCATGCTATATGACATATTCTTGTCTTGCTCATTCTTCCTGGTGGCTGTAGTAGGTAGCAACACCATTCCCATTGTACAGATACAAAACTGGAGCACAAAGAGGATGCGAGTGATGACCATCCTCAAAGTCAGGATGCACCCCCAGACACCTCATGTTGTCTTCCACATCACTTCCCTCCCCGGGGTTTGTAACTATGTTATTTCAAGTACAAGGACAATGCAGAATGGGAGCCCCAGGTGTACAAACTTCAAATGCCCTTTGATATCAGGACCTTAAGTATAATTCTTGTCAGTTTGAAATTAGAAAAAGAAAAGCTAGTTAACACACGAGGTTCATTCCTTTATAAGATATCACTCAGACTTCATTTTCTGGCTTAAATTGCTCATTGGGAGTGATAGGATAGCCTGACTTCTGATGTAGCAAGATGATCTGAACTGGCCTGCAAAGCCTGGCTAAGCTAACAACTGCCTTCATTGTTTTCCATGAGGAGTAAGCATCCTGCAGGAATTCTGAAGCACTCCCTCTAAACAAGGCAATCTGATACCCTTGGAGATCTTGGCTTGAACATCAGAGAAATGTCTTGTTTAAATGATATTTTTTAACATCAATTTAGGTTCATTTTCTCTGGTCCATGACCACCAGGCATAGCTGTATCCCAGAAACCATCCGAAGACAGTTTATTTTTCATAAGCAACAGTCTGGAAATTTAATTGTTATGCTATTCTGACCTCCAGTCCAAACCCCTGCCCAATCCATTCTAAAAAAAAAAAAAAAAAAAAAAAAAAAATTCTTTTAGTTTTTCCTATTTTATACCAGCCATTCCAGAAAAACATCTGTTAGAAAGATCCATCCCCTGTAGTGGGAATTAAGTACATATTTTAACTTCAGACAATCTTGCCTAATGTTTTCTACATTGCATGAAGCAGAGGATTAATGCAGACGTCCCTGAAAAGCTCCTATGAAACTTTAAGCTGTGTCTTCAATCACTCAAACATTCAAGAGCCAGAATTTGAAAGAGGCCGAGGAATTACCAGGGATAAAATGAAAACAGGAATCTTTATTAATTTAAGCATCCATGCCAGCCAGGTTGTACATAGGAAGCACTAACTTCATTGCTTTGCTCTTTCCCAAGCCTGACAGTGCCTCCTTTTTATCTTCTCCCAAAGGAGAAGAACAGAAAACAAATGAAGAACAGAGAAGAAGTAATCCCCAACCCATTGTCTTTCTGTAATCCCTTATGCTAATTTAAAAGTAGAAATGCAGGCCCGAGTTTTAATCACCTTGTGTCCTAGTCACCTCCAAAGACAAACCTCTCTTCTTACCATCATATCTGCAACACCTGAAGATAGAGAAATGTTGTAGAACATAGCATGGAGTCCAAAGACGGCCATGAGAACAGATACATTGTTCATTCGTACTCACCTTGAAGACTGTCTCACATTGCATGCTTTCATTTTGGGATATTCTACTTCAAAGTACTTCAGAGAACATTAGCTGGGATTTGGTTGGTATCCTTCAGGCTCTAACCACTTGAAAACACATAGTTGAAGACACTGGAAAGAACAGCCCCAGGTGCAAGGGCAGAAGTGAAGCAAGGGACCTGTGAGGAGAAGACTGATCCATAAACCCATGGAATGACTGCCATGTTCCAGGCAGGAGCCAGGAAGTGGAGATATAAAATGAACTTGTGTATGAAGGACCAAAAATCCACTTCCCATTGCTGCTGTGAGGACCAACCTTCAGCAGCTCAAGGATTGAGGGAGATACACGAAATTGGTGAACTAATCACTCAACTTGACTTTTCCATCTGAGATAGTAAAACTTAGTTGTCTGGGGATGGTGAGGGGACAAAACTTAGCTCATACACATGCCTTCAGGGTCTCTTATCATTTTCTCTCACCTTTTGATTTCTTTTCCACCTCTATCCAAACGCATCCCCTCTGTCTCTGTTGATGTCTTCCTTCTAACTTTGTTTTTTCCCTTATAGCTTATATACCTCAGCAAAATCTTTCTTTAAGATAAAAATAACAGTATGGTTACATTATATTTTTTAAGTGGATGATTGCTGTGAATACAAAAAAAAAAACCAGCATGTTTTTCATATCCCTTACATGATTAAACATTTTACATATTATAGGTTAAAAACAAGTTGTCCCAAGAACACACATACATTCATGTCTAAGCAATTTGTTTTAGATTAACAGAGTGTTAGTGAACAAGGTATTTCTCAGCCAGTTCTTTTGCTGGCAGGCTGCATTTTGTGGTTACAAATACAAGGTCAATTACTTGATTATTTAATTCAAAGGGTAATCTTAATAATTTTATTCACAAATCTAGACTTTTATGTATGAAAAACAATCAGTCAGCTCTACTTTAAACCCTCAAGGTGCACACCCACTCATCAACAGTGTTTTATGTCAGGAAGCTAGGGCAGAAATGGGTACAAGGAATTCATCATCACCTTTGATCACCAACCCGTTCTATCAAGACAGGTACATCAGCCAGCAATAGCCAGGCTGCCACTGTTTTGTTCCCTGACCTCAATGAGTCTCTTGTTCACTACTAAATGTGTGTTTTTATAAACTTGAGATTGTTCCCAAGATTTTCTACCTCAAAGCCATTAACAAAAATATCTTAACCTAATGTTACTAACAATTCTATATGTCTAAATTCTTTCTAAGGGTGATGGTTGAATCATTAATCTCCAGCAGCAATGCTTGGAAAAAGTCAGTCACTATTATTTTAAGTACCAGTAACATGGCCAGTGAGGGACTAGAAACCTTCAAGAGTTTCCGTACAATCCATAGATTATGGGGGATGTGGTGACTACAAAGGCAACCATCAGAGCTAAGCTTAATAACAGCATAGTCCTCAGGGTTTTGCCTCTCCAAGGTTCACTTAGGCATGGCTTTACCAACCACCCAGCTATATTCCATGAGTTCAAATGCAGCCTGTTGGTCCCTCACATGGCCCCCAACAACTTTCCTTAGTGAATTATGTTTTGAAGATGGTTTAGGGGCTGTGGATGTGTGTGATAGTGTACATGCTTAGTATGCATGAAGCCCTGTGTTCACCTCTAGCATGTGAGGGAGTGTGGGCCAGAAACTTCTTACTACAAATGGCAGCCCAACGTGGGTAAAATATACCTACATAAAGTCATAGAAAGCTTAAAAATGGTCTAGAACCCAAAGCAGCCTCTGAATTGTGTCTCCCACATCAGCCGTGGTACAGAGACGCCCTGGTGAGGCACATGGGCTTGAGCTACAATGGCAGGCTTTTGGAGTGCAGCTTAAGGTATAAAATGGCTGGTTCCTGAAGTCTCACAGGACCCTCAATATAAGCAAAAAGTTGTAAATGATGTATTTAAGGTTTCTGTTCATAAGGACAAAAAAAGGAACAGAATCAAAGCTGGCTTTCTAGTGTCGATGTTTTCTTGGATTAGCTCTGTTTGCCAGATGCAAACTGAGGTTTGGCTTTTTTAAGAGAAACTTCCTGATTCAGCCTTAGAGGCAAAACACTTGTGAGTCTTTTTAGAGGCCCTGCTGCCTAATACTTAAATGGAGTTAATGAGCAGCAGATGGCAATGCTTTAGTTGGTGATTATGTGGACCCTAAAATTCCCAGAGTACCTGAGTTAAAAAGCTAAATTCTATGAAGTTAGACTAGGAGCTGGGTGGAGCCATCCACCCATCCTACAAACCTTGAACTTTGGCAGATTAAAGGTGTGTTCAGAAACTGAAAGAAATAGAAGAATCCTTGGCAGATTAAAGGTGTGGTCAGAAACAGAAAGAAATAGAAGAATCTGGGTGGAGTCAATCACCCTAACCAAGCAAAGGTGTGATCAGAGACAGAAAAAGTTAAGAAATACATATACAGTAAAGACAGTTTTTTTTAAAGAAGTCTAAATGGTTTAGAGTGTGTTGAAAATATATATACATAGGCTTAGAGAAAGAAAAGAAAAGGTATAGAAAGCCTTTAAAAAAGAAATAAAGTAAAATAAATAAGCCACATAAAGATGGAAAATACAAAGAATGCCTGGATACTGTATATTATTGTCTTATCTTTAAGCTTCTTGACTAAAAATGACTTAGTAAAAGCTGCTAAAAGACAGTTGATTATAAATGCTGTTGGATTAATTCAACCTATATATCTTGTAAATGAGTTGACTTTAAAACTGAAATCCAAAGATATGTTACTTTGGAGAAGAGGTTTTCCTTTTATTTTCACAGAAAATGAGAAGCTGTGGATTTATTTCTGGATAAAGAACATAAAGTTTGATAGAGGAAGACCACCTGAAATATCTCCAATGGAAATGGATGAACCAGATGATTCGACATTTCAGAGCACTTCTGTTGAAGTTTCCCGAGCTCTGTATCCAGAACAATTTCAAGGAGACTGGCTGTGATAACCCAGCCTTACAGATTACTCCACTAAAGACTTGTCCATAATCCTACATTTTTCTTTGGATTCCTATGGGATTGCCAGCACCCCCATTCAGCAGGAAGTAGCCTAGAGAATGAAGCCCACATTCCCAAAACATGGATTATGGATGTTTGTGTTTATTTACAGTGTTGTTTATAAGTTGCTATAGATAAGGGGGGAAAAGAATATTAGATTTGGAGTTCTTTTTGTTTTAAAAAGAGAAAAAGGGATATGTAGGGGATTGGGTTGTTTCATGGTAAATAATTGTCCCACCCACTGATTTAATAAAAAGCGCTGATTGGCCAAAGGCAAGCAGGAAGTGTGGGTGGGACTAACAGACTAAGAAAACTCTGAGAACAGGAAGCACAGAGCAGAAGGCCAGAGAGAAGCCAGAAGAAGCAGAGGACAACCATGCTGCTCTAAAGAAAAGTACTGAGCCGCATGGCAGAACAGGTTAAGAACCATGGGTTAGATTAAGAGCAAGAGCTAGCAAGTTATATGCCCGGGCCTTAAGTCGATCAGCCTAAAACTATCGTATGCATCTGTGTGTCTCTGCGGGTCTGTGGGTCTGCGGGTCTGTGGGCCTAAACCTTGAGGTTAGACCCAAAAGTGTGGGCCAGAAACTTCCTACTACAAGGGAGTCATGTTAAAATTAATGACTAGGGTCTTGTGGCTAGAGGTTAGCTCTTCTTTGGTGATCTTCGAGTTGGCCTTTTTATTTTTATTTACTCTATTTTGTCATACCTGAACCTAGCTCTTTTCTCTGTAGGGCATTGGTGTGCCTATGACGTTCTCAAGCAATACTCATTTCTTCAGGCGTGAGTATGAGTCAGGACATTCCTTATTTTCATTTCCTCATCTTTCCCCCTATTATACTATTTTTAGATACAGTATTTCCTCTGAAATAAAATGCTTCAGATTGTACCACCTGCTGTCCTTCCTTATCCTAGTAATACCGTGTGCAGATCTTAGCTTCCAAAGCTTGCATCTTTCCTTGAAGATGCTGGTCCTGCCTTCACTACCATAACTTCTCACTTGTTATCCAACATCAGCATCCATGGGATTCCTCAGCCCTTTTATGCTTTGGCCTGTGTCTGACCTTGGCCACCTGCTTTCAGGTCATTCCTGGACTGTATCATGACCAGTAGCTGCACCATCTCTGGAATAACCTAAAGCTCACCTCCTTTTGACCACCACCTCCCATCTCTCCAGCTCACTTCATTCACTACTGACACTCTAAGGGTTTTTCCCACTAGAGTGTGACATCCTCATTCCCTTCCTGCTTCCCTCCTCACTTAGGAGATCTTAGCCCATCATTAGGCCTCACTTTTCACTGTGTTCTTTTCTTGAAAATCTTAGCCTCAGCTTATCCCACCCTTACTGGTCTTTGGCTGGCACTTATAAACCTCGGCATGACTAGATAGGAGCATGCACATAACTTTCTGATTGGATTCCCTTTGCAAGAATGGCCTGTTGTGGATTGAATGTCTGTGGCCCCTTAAGAGTCATAGGCTTAAATCTTGCTTCCATCCCAGTGTGATGGTGTTCATAGGTGAGACCTTTGGCAAGTGATGTGATCATAAATATGGAGGTCCTTAAAGCCTTGGTGCCCTTATAAAAGAGACCCCTTGAAGCTCTTTATACTTATTTCAACAATATGGAAGGGAGTCCTCCCCAGACCCCAATCAAGCTGGCTTTGTAATGTCAAACCTCCAAGGCTCCAGAACTGCTAGACATGAACTTCTGTTATTTATAAACTACCCAGTCTTTATTATAGTAGCCTGGGATCCACATGTTTTGAAGGAACTTTCTGGTTTTCCCAATAATCCTGTTCATTCCATAGCTACTTGGTTTGTTTTCCTGTACCTCTTCCCCTCTCTGAACCCTTAACCACACCTCTCATCCCCCTTTGAATTCCCCTGTTTTATCTGTCACAGGGAAAGGTCATCAGAAGGAAAGCTCCTTGGGTTTCCTTTAGTGAATGGAATGACATCCTTGCACTGCATCCTTGTGCTCTGCCACCCTGCCTAGGACCACCTGTTCCAGCCCCTATCTGTAGTCAACCCCACATTGGTAGGACCCCACCTCTAGCCTAAGGGAGGTCTCTGCCCCTCTGATCCTCTCTTCTCCGAATGTTCTGCTATCTGACATAAGCAGCACCTGAAATTCTTCCTGATGCTACCAGGTACATGATGTCATCACATCTCAGTGTGCCAGCTCATAGGGAAGCATTGTCAGTAGTTAGTAACATTATTTTCTCACATTTCCTTCATGGCTAGAGCAGTTGATTCTGTCTTTGCTACCCCACTAATGGTTCCCTGGTGAAGGTGCAGGTTAAGTATGATTTTAGTCCGAGATGCTTGGGATCAGAAATATGCATATTTTAGATTGTTTGCGAACTTTAAAATATGTTGTATATTCCCAATGATGTATCTTAAGAGAGGGGATCCAAGTCTAAACATGAACTCCACTTGTCTCTCATACTCGTAGCCTGAAGGCAATTCTATACACTGTTCTCAGGCCTGCACTTGGGCTGTCTCATGTCTGATGACATCATGTGTCACTCAAGGTGGGATTTTGGAGTATCTCAGGTTTCTGTGTTGGATTCGAGATGTTCACCTGTGTCAACAAGTTCTGTTATATCCCTTCTCAGTTATTTATGCTTGGACACCCCCCAAAAGTATTTCTTTTAACATTTCATTTGACACAATTTCAGATGTAGAGAAAGTTGCAAAAATGGAAAAAAGACAAATAATTTCCATATGTCCTTCATACAGATCTCCAAACATTGACCTTGCCTCTGCTCTGGCTTCTCCCTCCATGTTGGTTTACACCTGAACATTCCTTTCTGAGACTTGTGAGGCGTCTCCTCCTCCTCCTCCTCAATCCTCTTTGCAAGTTCTTCCTTCTCTCCTAAGGGCTGGTGGGACCTTCCAGGCAGGATGGCTCTTTGAAGGGCCTCCTCTTTGTCTTGGTCTAGCCCTGCATGCTTCCCTTGATTCTGAGATTCCAGTGTCACTGGTCCAAAGCTCGATTGCTCGGTTTGCTTCCCCGAGCCTCTCATTGTTTCCCATGTCCCCATGTCCATAAACAGCACCACCACACACCTAGTCCTTACCCCCGCCCTTCTCTCCTCTGCCCCACACCTACCCTGGCCAGCCAGGAGACCCTGCCCTAAAACTTCGCTATTGCCCCTGCTGTTTCTCTGATCTGAGTCACTTACTTTATCCTCTGTCCACTGCTGCCTCTTAGCCTGTATACCTGTTCTGGCTCTCTGGAAACCAGAGGCAGGTGGTTTTTGTTTTGTTTTGGAATGAGAGTTTTACCATACTCTGGCCAAAGACCTCTAGTCTCACTTAGCATAGAACCCCAGCCCCTTTGTGATCTGACCCTGAATCTTTATTAACACCCTTGGGAAAGCTCCCTCACTGTAACTTCCACCCAGTGGCTCACAGACGCCTCCTTCCCATAGTCAGGGGCCACCTTCTCTTCTACCTCTGTTTTACAGACCTGCTATCTTTCCTTGCTCTCATTTCTTAATATTCCTTTCTACCAGCAACTAACTACTTTGTTGCACACAGGTACACATATGCATGAAAGTGTGTGTGTGTGTGTGTGTGTGTGTGTGTGTGTGTGTGTGTGTATGTTATAGTAAGACCTTTTTAAGCAAGGTTTTGTTTGTTTTGAATCACGTCTTGGCACTAAGAAGTATTTCTTAAGGACTTATTGAATAGACAGTTTGGTGAGCAAAGGCAAAAGAATTAATTTCTGCCCAGTGTAGAAACTAGAGGCCCTGACAGGGCGACCATCTTCATAGACTCTAGCTCAAAGAATTTCCTAGAGTTGTTTGGATGTTTCACCAACTTGCAAAGGAAAAAAATCATCATTGTGTCACAAAACATATAGGTCTAAAGCTGCTGTAGAAATTCCCAAGTAAGTCCCTGTTAAATTATTCCCAATCCTCCCAGAAAACATGGTGGCTTTCCTTCGTTTGTTAAGAAGGAGGGGAAGGGATGCAGCTTTCCATCCATTGACTCAGGCCAGGGGCATGAGCAGAATGAAATATCTATCTCTTTAGGTTTTAGCAGTGGATACAGAAACTATATTGAGCTAGTCTAGGACTGGGCCAAGTTAGTATATAGGTGTATATGCAAATCAGCTGAGTTCCAATTACTTGTGTGTTTATTTAAATGGTATTTTTGTATCATTTGTGTAAGCTACTGTAAAGCCTTGAACAAGCAAAACCTCTCGTTAGCCATAAACAGACTTTGCTTTGGGGACTATTTCACTCAACCCAAAGCGACCCATTTGTGTTAATAATAAGAATACTTCAAAAAATAAACATGAGTGAGATCATGGCTGGAGGAAGCATGCCATAGACCTGTCCTTGCCCACTCTGTGATATTGCAGAAATGAGCTTTCCCGCTTGACCACGTAGGTGCTCTGCTGACAAAGAGCCTCCAGCTGCCTCCTTCCAGGCTGGGAGCATGTTTACCCCAGTGTGAGGTTGGCCAGGATGCAGAGCTGGTTCACATGGAATAAAGACATCAAAGCCGATTCTGATCCAATTAGAAGAAGATACTATTGTCCTCTAATTCCCAAAGTTCTTAGGCTGTTACAAACACTTAGCATATTTCCTTGGGGATAGCTGTGGCATCGCCTCAGATCTGAGACTCACTTATATATACACATAATGACCAGACTCCAGTCTCTCATAACACTCAGAGCCAGGGAAACTTGGGAACCACTAACTACATTTCCACTCAGCAGATGAAGTTTTTCAGGATTTACACAGTGGCTGTAAATGCTATTTTTTTCCTCAGTTGGTCTTAAATGACTGTTAGTCTCTTGTGTCTTAGAAAGAAGAATGTGAACACTTTATTGGGAAAAAAATTTATAACTGTTTCCATTTATAGTTCTTCAGAGAGTGAGCATGGGAAATAGTTTAAGCTGGTAATTTTAGCTATTAGTCCTGGCTGAGAAATTCCCAGAGACACTTCTCTGTCTTTGTTCAAGTCAAATTATTCTGTCCTTTCCAGCACACACTTCTTTTGTTCTATGGTGTTTCTTCATCTGAAGTTGTTCCTGAAGGCCACCTGCTCTTGATGTATGAAGACAATTGTCATATCTGCCATATGTGGCTAATGAGTTTCTTATATTATCTCCTAGCTTTCACTTCTGTCTCCTATGAGAGAGAAGAACCCCATTTTTAAGTTTTAAGAAGTCTTTTAGTCTTTTTTGTTGTAATGTAACCGGGCATAGTCCAGGAAGAATTAGATATTATCGTGGCGGCAAACACATTTGCCTTCATGACTCCGTGGCCACAGGGTAAATGATAGGTCCAGCTGCCATCTTGAAAATGGAAATTATTTATGGAATTGTGAGAGGAAGGGGAACCTCTTGATCCAGGCCCAGTCCCAATCTAGAAGGACACATGCCCCTACTCATTGTCTTTTACACTTTAATTATTTGCTGACTTGAGTTCTTAAGTATAACTGTTTGTGGGAGGTTGTGTTGTTTCATTTTAAATAATTGTCCCACCCACTGGTTTAATAAAAAGAGCTGATTGGCCAAAGGCAGGCAGGAAGTGTAGGCAGGACTAGCAGACTAAGAAAATCTCTGAGAGCAGAATGCCAGAGAGAGCACCAGAGAGAAGCCACAGGAAGCAGAGGACAACCATGCTGCTCTAAAGAAAGGTACCGAGCCACATGGCTGAACAAGAGACATGGGTTAGATGAAGGGTAGAGACCTAGCAAATGATATGCCTGAGCCTGAGGCTGATCAGCCAAAAACTATTGGAAGCATCTGTGTGTCTCTGTGGGACTGGGGGATTGCGGGTCTGCGGGTCTGCGGGTCTGTGGGACTGCGGACCTAAACTTTGAGGTTAGGCCCGGAAAATCCAGGCCAGAAACCTCGAACTACAACTGTGTGTTTCTCAATATTTCTCTTTAACCCAGTTTTTAAAATTCATTCTTGCTCTTAGTAATATCATCCATAGAATTATGATTTTGTAGGCTTATATTTTATTAGTATTTAAAACATGAAAGTGTTTTCAAAGTACATGTAAGTTTCTAGGCACTGTACATAGTCATATTTCTTCAGTAATTAATCTAAGTGCTGTTTTAAGAAAAACAAGTTCAAAATAACTTTGAAGGACTAAGGTCTTCATTTAGTATAATCATAAACGCTAAGCCCCATTCTGATTTCAAAAGTGCAGAAATATGCACGAGTCTCTTGGGATAGAGAAATATGACACTTAGAAGCATGTTTGAGGATAGAGCTAAATAAAGGCTAGAATGGAATTGTTAGACTATTGATACTGAGGACTGAGAATGGAGGGATAGTTCATTGATGAAGAGCACTGGCTGCTCTTCTAGAAGACATAGGTTCTGTTTCCAGAACTCACAGTCTATAGCTCCAGGTCCAGGGGACCAGACACTGTCTTCTGGCCTCCATGGGCACTACATGCATAGTGCTGTACATACATATATGCAGACAAAATACCCACACACATAAAATAAAAATAAATAAACCTTTAAAAGAATATTCATATTACTTAAGGCACTTGGATTGGGTGGAAAATAATTTTGTCTTCTGGTAGTGCAGGGGATGGAACCCAGGCTAGACAAACCCTCTACCACTGAGCTACCCATCCAGCTCAGATTTTAACCTGCTACCTCAAGCAGAGAGTAGCACTGACCTTGGCCATTGGTGTAAATGTATAACTCTGCATCCTATTTTTAGACTCATATTAAACATGACTTCTTTATCTAGTGAGTAATGTCTCTGATGATTTTTGTGATAATATTAAATCAATATAAAACATTACAACAACATGAGAGAAAATATGAGCCTACCATGATAGAGACACCCAATTTTTAGCAGTATTTGGCCTTCCTCTCTTTAAAATAATTTAAGATTATAATTTTTTAAATTGCATGACCTAACATTTATCAGTGTGACTACTCTTAAGGGAGAAGTTTGGTAGTGGTTAACATACCCTATATTGTTATGAAGCAGACCTCCAGACTTGTCTTCCACATCTTAACTTCTGCCCATTAGCAGATCAACACCCCCGCCCCCTTACGTCATGGCGATATCGTGACTCCACTCTCTGATGCTCTGTGCTTTGCTCTTCTGGACAATTCCTAGAAGTGAAGTCACATTGAATTCATCTTTTGTGCCTAGCTGATTTTACTCAACATAATGACTCAAGGTTCATTTATGCTGTAACATGTAATGGGATTTCCTTCCTTTCTGAAGCTGAGCAATATTGCATTGCATGTCAGTATCATTTTATCTGTTCTTGCATTGGTGGGCATTAGGATTACTTCTACATCTTGGCTATCGAGAATAATCCTAAATGTGTATACAACACCTGTACTTTCAGATCTTTGGATATATACCCAGGAAAGGGGTTGCTGAATCATGTTATTTATATTTTTAATATCTTAAGGAACTGCCATCCTATTTCTCATGGCAGTTACATCATTTTACAGTCCCAGTAAAGTCACCAACTTTTCCACCTCTCTTTTAACATTTGTTAGTTCCCGTTTGGTTTGTATAGTAGTCATCCTAATGATGTTGACCATCTCATCTAACCATGTATAGATACTTTTAACCTATGATGACTCCTAAAAAAACACTGTAAGTTCAAATACAAGCTGAAAAATACAGGGGTTGCACCTGATCTAGTTATCATCCTGGGTTAGCATAGTGAGTTGAAGGGTCTCAGTTCATCTTTGTGTTGTGTGGTTGGCTGGGAGCTGTGGCTTGCTGACACTGTATCATAAGATAGTCTGGTTAGCGCTGGAGAACACAAAAGGCAGTGTCTGTCAATATGTATTGCTTTGTGCTATTGTAAAGTCCAGCGTGGTAAGTTAAGATGTTTTAGGTCAGAGACCTTCTGAATAAGGATAGAAAAGGAAAGGTCACCTCTGTCCTTGGTTCCCAATCCTTAACTGGTTCTAGGAAATTGGCACAAGACAGAGTAACAGGAAAAACCATTCAAGTGTTATTTTTTTTCATGGTGATGGAGTCCTTCATAATAGAGTGAAAACCCCAAGAAGCAGAGTACGAAGTTTCTATACCTTTTGGACAAGGAATGATAAACTTGTGAAGAAATGTTGAGCCCTGTGATCTGGACAAAGGACGGACGACTGTAGAAAGAGAAGAGATTAGAAGGATATGAGCTGTTAAAAGAAAGTTATTTTAGAAAGATTGTTTATGTGGCACCATCATACACCAATCCACTGGTGGTAAGAATTGCTTTTTCATATGGGTTCAAGAGAGGTCGTTTTCTCCTGGGAATCTTTGCAGTTTGGGACAGGGGCAATTCTGAGGTCTCTTTTCAACACCTGCTCTTCCCCAGCACCTTCAGCTCAGACTGATCCATCTGCCACATTCATCACATTTTAGGTAAAGTGGCCTGATTCCACTTCTTCCCTGTACAAGCACACACCTTTAAAACACAAGTGCATGCCATCTCGTGGACTTTCTTTGTAGAAAATGGCCTTTCTCCACTCTTTGTTTCATAAAAAGCTGATAGTTTTATAGATACTTAACTCAGAATAAGTAACATAGGTTATAGCAGATTGATAAAATTTGTTTGCTTACTAGATCAAAACCCAGTGTTTTTAAACCACTTTTTATCATGACTTCATATGGAATTATCTTTTAAACTTCTCTTGTTTTGATAATGAAAAATTTTCATAGCCCCAGTTATTTACTCCCCCCCCCCAACTTAGATAAAAACAGATTAACATCCAAGTGCTAATTTGGGAATTCTTTTTGGTATATTTAGTGTTAGCTTGCCTAACAAGGAAATAGTCAGTGGTAGAAAAATTTAGAGTTTATGATGTTCACGACAGCAGAGAGGTCGCCTGGAATTCAGAATCAGCACCCAGTGTATATTGTGTAGGACTCCCTCCCTATAGTTGGGGAGTTCAGGGCTAGGCTGTTTATCCATTAATTTGTTCTGAGGAAGCTGTTCCATGTAAAATAATCGGGATTAGTGTAAGACACCTGGGAATAGTGGGGCCTATGGTCAACTGTAGGCACCACCTAAAGCTTTTCAGATTTAAAGATAAGGATGGGGCAAGGGAGCTGTTGTGTTGTGTTCCATGCCATCTACCCAACTTCTGGACTGAGGCAGGGCTTTATGCAGCAGCACAGAAGCCTGCCTGGTATGGGAGGGGCTTCAGAAATGTGGCAGAGGGTCATTCTTTATTGCCCTCTCCCTGTGGGCCTGTGAGCATCCCGACCACCCCTACCCCTAGGCAGAAGACATGACTATGAAGACTAATGTGCCTCAGGAAGAACAGCAAGCTGGTTGGGCTCTGTGTGTTCTTCTGCAGCAGTTCATTCAGGTCTGCCTTCAAGTATTCACAAAACATGGAAGGGTCACAGCTATTGGAAATCTTTGATTATTATTGCATGGAAGGAAATCTTGAAGAGTGTCCCTACCGCTGGCTTAGTCTCTTGAAGTAAAGGGGTACTTTTAGGTGATGAAATTGATATTGATAGAGAAAAAGACAGAGGGGAGGAGAGGCAGGAAAATGAAGCATGGATAATAAAATAATAGCAAAATGAAAAGGACTCTGTCTAGATGATGGCTGTACAGGTGTCTACAGTAAAATAAATGTTGTTTGTTTGAAAACTGTAATAATACAATGTTAGCAAAAATGAGTTGAAATACTTGTATGAAAAGTTTTTGCAAGTTAGGAAAATACTTGTGATGGATTTGGAGTTGCATACACCAGTCTTCACCCCATAGTGTCTTCATTTCATTCAAGCTCTGACTTCTGCATGGCTTATTCATTCCATTTTGTGCAACTCTGGAGACATGTGTCATGTGGTACAGATATATTGATGAACAAGGAGATCCTCTGTAGAATGCACATCCATCCATTCTTCTAGGGAATGGAAGGACAGACAAAGGACAGTGAGATGCTCCACAAAAGGAAAGGAAATATAGATGCAAAGAACATTGTATATGGAGGACAAGCAGAGTTCTCTCTAAGAAGCCAAGATTTGCATAAGCAGAGGAATCAGCCATGCATACATGTAAAGAGGAATGTTACAGGGATGACAGCTGGTATGTTTGAGGAAGGGAAGAAGGTTGGATGAGAGAAAGAGAGAGGGAGGGAGAGAGAGAGAGAGAAGAAGGAGGAGGAGGAAGAGGAGGAAGAAGAAGCAGAAGGGAAGTAACCTGGTGCATGCATGGTGGCCCCTAGAAAGTCCCTGTAGTTGCGAGAGACTCCATGGGCCAGATCTATTGAGTTTCATTCACATTGCATGTGATGGAGAAAGGTCCCAATTTGTCAGGTAGTGTATGGAAGCTCTGGCTTACAAAGAGAAGCTGCATACATTGTATAGAAAGCCATCCCCAAAGAATTTCAAGGAAGGACTCTGTTGGTTGATGAGGATCAGTTAATCATTGCTAGTTAAAGAATTTCCTCACTTCCATGGTGTTGGTGTATAAATTTTTTAAATTGCCCTTTGTTACAACTGATTGTTGGATGGTGTGTATACAATTAGTTGTATGAAACTTAACATATGTGTGTATTTGTGCACCTACTATACTTAACAGAAAACAGAACAATGCTGCCCTTCCAAGGAGCTCCCTCACACCATACTTTCTAGACATACTCTCCCCTAACCCTTGGGTACCACGGATCTGTTCTCTATTCTGATAGCTGTGCCTTTTGAAAACATCATATAAATGGAATCAAGCCACATTTAAGCTTTTGAGCCTGACTTTCACTCAGAATAATGTCTATACATATGGTTTTTGGACTCCAAGGGACATGCTGGGAATAATAATTACATGCTTTTGTTTGCTGGGAGTGAGTGGAGAGGGATCAGTAGTGTCCAAAAACGGCAAGGGATGGTGAGAACCAAGAATAGGCAGAGAGGGTCTAGACGTGGGCACTGGAAGGAGCGTGGGTGTGTGAAGCAGGGTGAAGCCCTGTTAACATTTGCTACCTAGAAGGGTGGAGTCCAGTGCTGAAGCTACTACCATTGGCCCACGCACAAAAGCAAACCGCAGGGAGGTGACTTTTAGCTTAGTAAAGGACAAAACAGTGAAAGCCTAGATGCCACCTGTGTCCCTGACAAGTGACAAAAGGTACAGGACCAGAGAGATGAAAGTCCATCCCTGTGCTAGGACAAAGCTGAGCACTCAGAAATGGAGGAACCCTTGGAAGCCTGACATTTTGTGCACGTGTGACAGGACCAGAGAGCGAGGCAGAAGCCTCTACCAGCCCTCACCTGCTTTCCTGTGATCAAATGTGCATGCGGCTCTGTAACCTCTAAGCATGATGTGGTCTTTCTTTTGTAATAACTGCCCGTTCCTGCACCTGCAAGAGAGACTGAGACAGGAGAGGGGAAGGGCCACCTTGTCTTCCTGCCAGCAAGGATGCATTGCCGTGTTGCTCTGCCACAGAAGCAAAGCACACACCAGGGCCTGCTGCATAATTATGAATCCCCAGAGACCACAGATAGTGATCGATAGTGACGCCCAGCTCAGGATCAGGCATAATGAGCCGCTCAGTCCTTCTAGAATCACCAGCCAGCCTCTGGGAAAGCTCCCCTCCCCCACTGTCCACTCACAACAGACACTCCCCTCCCCAGCCGCCCCCTCAGTTGGGTTTCTCTTTGATTGGCAGAGGCCCTGTTATTTCTGCCTGGATTGCCTGACAACCCCCCTCCTCCTGGCCTAATTATGCTGGGTCTATTCTAGGTCCACTATGACCCCAGGAAGGCTTTATCAGATTGTCCAACTGACCGTGACCAGATCTCCAGCACCTGCCTCCCTCGCTGATTGAGAGTGGAAGGTGTTTATACACAGCAGAACTGGTATCTGATTGACTGGCCTGGGTCCTGGGCTGAGGACGACCCTATCTGAGTGTCAGTGATGAAAAATGGAGTGTGCCTCTCCACCGAGCCTCATTAACACCCCTCTGGGTTCAGACAGTATCAAGTGGGGTGTGCACAAACACAGAGCCTGCTGCCATTGTTCCAGGTCCCTGGGGACAGGCCTCCAGCTGCAGCAGTGTGGCCTGAGTCCTTCACACCCTTTCCATTGTCTTCCCTCTGCTTTCTCACCTTTGTTTATTGCCCTTGTCCCTTACCTAAACGGGACTCCTACCTGTTCTCCACTCTTACACTTTGTCCCATTGTCTCCTTTCTGGGAAGCAAATCAATATCTGTCATTTGGGGGTGGCTTATGAATGTCTTCAGAATTCTGTTTCTGGGTAGAATCTTTGGTATTGCCTACCTCTTCTGGGCACCTAGCGGTGGTTCTGGTTAAGTATCCAAGTGTTTTATAAGGCAGCTCAGGTGTTGGAGCCAGTCCTTTCGACACTGTCAAATGGCTGGTTTTGATAGGAGCATTAAACCATCCAGGTCTTTATAGGCGCTGTTTGGATCACTTGCTCATTGATCACTAGGGGCCCGAGAAGCTAAGGGTTTCTCAAATGTGGAGCAATAATGACAGAGTCTTACTTTTTGATTTAAAAAGCTCGGCATTCCTGCGCTGAACCCCAGTGTCCTGTCTGAGAAAGTGTGGCTTAGGTCTGCCAGCTCAGAACAGGGAGTCTGTTCGGAAGCCTCAGCGTCAGCTGGGAACTTGTTGGAACTACAGACCTTAAGCCCTCCCTCCCGTCCCTCCCCCCAGCAGAACCTGCCCTCAGAGGACAGCACAGGGACTCAGTGTGTGGTCCTGTTTGAGAGGTGTGTGAGACTAAATCCAGCAAGGAAAGGTCCTTTAGAGCCTGAGAAGGAGAACTGGCTTGCAGCTTAGTTGCATCTGGTCAGTGAAGGGTTCTCCCTTCTGACTTCTGAGGAGACCACGGGAGACAAAGAAACCAGTTGGTAATGGGGCTGTGGAGGAGCTAGGTGTGATCTCGAGCCTTTAAAGCGCTCTTTCCCCGTGGCTGCTTCTCATTCACAGGAGGGGTTTTGGTTTTGTTTGTTTTTCTGTTGAAAAACTGCCTGGTAGGGAAAAGAAAGATTGTATCCTCAAGTGGGTTAGCCGCCTTTGGTTACAATTTTCTGTTTTGACCTGTGTTGGATATTACTTCTACCTGCCTTTAAAGCTTTCCTTATGGGATGGTGCTTGTTCTTTGGTTTTTGGTTTTTTGTTGTTTTTTTTTTAAGTATGGTTTTATATTTGTTAAGTGTGCATATGCTCTACTTTAATCAAATGAACATCTGGTGGCTGGAGAGATGGCCCAGTGGTTAAGAACACTGGCTGCTCTCCCAGAGGACCCAAGTTCGAATCCTAGCACCCACCTGGAGCTCACAATGGCTTCTTGTGCATAGCTTGTCTTTCACATGTGCTGCACACACATGGCGCACAGACACACAGGTAGGCAGAATGCCCACTCACATAAAATATAAAAAGTCTAAAAGTAGGGAAAATAAAAAAAGGAAAGTCAGCGGAAATGGTGCCTCCCACCTCCCTTTCCCCAAAGAAATCCCATTCAGATATATATTTTATTACATGTCTAATATTTCCAATGCAGACAAACTTTAAAACTGGATCTTAACAGAAATGTTAGTATCATCTGTAATCCCATTGCTTAATGTTTGTGTCTTCAAGATGTGGGGATTTTCTTTACAAAAATGTGAAACTTTGAATACTGTTTTCATTGAACATGTCTTTCTAAGCAAACAAATACGGTTTTCCCCAACCATTAAAAGGTTTTACAATTAAGTGTGTATGTGTTTGTGTATGTTTATGTGCATATGCACATGTGCCATGGCACATGTGATGAGGTCAGAGTTCAGTTTTCTACTTTCATTGTGAGTTCTCGGTATTGAACTCGGGTTGTTTGGCTTGGCAGCAAGCACGCTTAACTTCTGAACCATTTTTCCCATCATTTCATATTTGGTTTTTAATGGCTTATAAGGTGATTCATTACACAAGATGTTCTATATTGCTCCCAAAATTCATTTGCTAAAACTTAATCATTCCAGATAACTCCACTGTGGTAGTTCATATCTGTAATCCAGTACCTAGGAAACTGAGGCAGGTGATTAATATAAATTTTGGGCAAGCCTGGTTCACATAATGAGTTTCAGCCCAGCCCAGAATAAAAAGTGAGACCCTGTCTCAAAGACAAAGAAAACTGAAGCTGGGCAGTGGTGGCCCACGCCTTTAATCTCAGCACTCGGTAGGCAGAAGCAGGTGGATCTCTGAGTTCCTGGCCAGTTTGGTCTACAGACTGAGTTCCAGGATAGCCAGGGCTACATAGAAAACCCCTGTCTTGAAAGAGAAAGAACAAAATGAAAAACCTAACCACCAGCTAGACATTGTAGAGCAATCTTGTCATCCCAGCACTTGAGAGGCTGAGGCAGGAGCATTACAAGTTCAAGTTTTGTTGCCTCCTCCCTTCCCTGCTAAAAATAAGCCACTAATTTCTAACCTGCTACCATTGGGAACTACTGGTCTTAGAAGCACAGTCATCCATGTGTTAGTCTCAGAAGCTTTGGGGGTGATGGGGTCCCAAGGTAAGTCCTAGTGAGGGATGGTGTTAGAGACCCAATTGCTAGTGACATCACTTTTCACCATGTAGGGTCACAGCTGCAAAGTACAGCCTGATGCTCACTGGATACCAAGTCTGCCTTGGTCTTGTACTTCCAGATTGCAGAACAGCGAGAAAAAAAATTCCTGTCACCTATAAGTCATTCACGCTTTATTTTGTGATAGCAGCTCCAAGATACAGAAAATAAATTTATGTAAGCATTTTTTTCTCGGGAGCTGCAGTTTACAGTCTGTTTTCTCTGTCGTTACTGCTGTAAACTAAGCATTTGCACAGGATCTAATGGATTTACTGAGGATGCCTTTTCCACCACGTAGTTTAAAATGCGCCGTTCAAACAGAGAAGAGAAGAGATGTTCCAAGAGCTAGGGAAAGACTTGGCTCCCTCCTGGGGTGTAGTTCTGTGTCTTCTCTGTCATCTTCAAATGAATAAGCCGACAACAACCTGGAGTTCATTGCTGTAGCTTCATTTTGGCAAATAGCTCTTGGAAATCATTAGTTTTTCTGAAGGAAGCAAATGATTTGGATTTTGGACCACATTGACCTCTAAGCCCACCAGAAGGCCACAAAAGGCTCTTCAGAGACCATTGATGACAGCTTAGGTCCAGAGGCTCATTACAGTGGGTGGTAAGCATGGTGCTGGGAGCCTTGATTGGGGCAGAGTTCTGGGGCATGGGCTTTGTGCTGACCAGAGAAGGCAGAGAGTTCCTTGGCACTGCTCTGGTGGGAGAAAATATGAGAGAATAGAGCAGCCTCCACACCCCCAGAATGCATTGAGTGAGAGGGTTTCAGAGGATGTTCCAAGTGCTTGCCACAGGCATCTGAACCTGCTCTTGAAGGGGGTGTGTTCTGAACTGGCAGAAAGAGTGAAGCAGGGACCTTAGGCAGCTGGGAAGACACTCTGGGGCTGTGGGTTTCAGGAAAGGCCATTCTGAACAAGAACTGTGTGATGTCCTTCCTGTTGGAGCTAGCCCAGAATAGCACCCCAGTTACCCTGTCCTCTCTAATGTGCACAGTCTGATGTGAAGCCCACAGATACTGCTCCCTTCATCCAGCCTGTGTGATTCGTATGTCCTCTGCTCAAAGAGAACAGAGGCACTTCTTACACAGGAATTCCCTCAGTTACACAAAGCTTTCAGAATACTGACTAACTTTAAGCTTGCACCTTCTGGCATTTAGATCTCAATGTCCCAAACCCTGCATCTTATCTTCTTTCTTCCTGAGAGCAGTATCTATGTTCTATTCATTGACCCTTCCTCACTGCACATAGTAGGGTAAAACTTCACAGACATTTGTTGGATGGAGAGGTGAGGAAGGAAGGCTATGATGACAGATCTAGATTCAACTGGCTTTGCCTCTGTCTTCAGCCCTCGTTTCCTCCTCTGTGAAGGGAAATGAATATTGAACTTCTCATGGAGTTAAAGGGAGAATTCAAGGTTGCATTGCAAGGCGTGTGGCATCTGCCAACGCCCAGGAAACCACAGTGCTGACTCTGGTGAGTGTCTCAGTTACGCTCATTCAGCCGCATTAAACAGGGACTTCATGCATCTGTCTGGGTTTCATTTCACAGGAAGACAATGGTTTCTGGTTTCTGTTTAGCTCTCCTTGGTGACTGTTAGAATATGAAGGAGAAAGCAGGCTGCCTGTGCATCCATGTCCTGCTGCAGAGCTGTGTCCCTGTGAGCTTTTCACAAGCCATTAGACATTAGACCACCTGGGGGTTAATCATGGTCTGCCGCCACTGTGCCTCTATAGCGTCTTTGGGCATCTTCCCAGCCTGCTTGATGACCACCTGACTTGGACCATGTTTCCCAGTGTTTCAACTTGGCATTGCATTTCCGGCTTGGAAATGCCAGGACACAGCATTGCATGTACATTTACTTACCTTTTATTCCTGCACAGCAGTGCTGCTGACAAGCTCAGACGCTGTTGAACCTGTCGGGAATCAATGTAACCTCAGGCAGGCTTTTGTGCATCAAAGTAGAGCCCTGTCAATGGGCTGGGAATGTCGATTATTTACTGAGAACTTAAGCATCAATTAATCCCTAAAGTATTCTCAGAGCACACCACAAGTGAGAGGACACCATAGAAGGTTCCATAACTAAATGTGTTTAGAAAATATGTGATGTTACCTTTTGAACATTTTATGGTACATCTGCATATTCAAGGACCCGAGACGTCTGATAATAAGGAAATAGATAGCGTTGTTTAACTCAGTAGCATTCAAGTCATTTGCCATAGACTTTTATTTCACATAACATTTGTCAGCAGCTCAGGAGCTTGGTTAACAAACACTGGGGAGTTTCTGGGCTACTTGGTTGCTTCCAGTGTTTATAACCATTATGTGACTATTAACAAAAGATAAGGGTTTTTGTTTTGTTTTGTTTACAGGACAGAAAGTGGAATTCAGAGTACATTTTATTTTTCTTTTTGCAGATACTCACTTTTAGATTTGATCATAAAGCACTCCAAGTATCCTTACAAACCCACTGCCCTCTTGAAACCCCCAGGGTCATGACATGCTGTAAAGCTGGATCAACTGGGCTAAGACATAAACTTGACTAATAAAGTAAACATTAAACTTTCAAAAATGCTCTGTGGGCTGTAGGGTCGCCAGTGTTTTACCCAAGTAGATTAAATTTAACCTTTAAATGTACTCTTCTCAGCAGCGGGCATCTGCTGAGCTGGCTCCTCACCCAGTTGCTGCAGCTTTCACATTGTATCTGGCAAGCAGCACAAAGGCCTGGGGTGATGGATTTACCCTAGGAACTATCTTTCATATTCTTTATGTCTTTGGGAGTGGCACTCATCCGAGAAGCTGCCTTGAAAGTGGAATTGCTTTGATGAGACTCATTTAAGAATGAGGCATCTTTGTCAGGCCATGCTGTCCGTGGGAATCAGGATGCATTAGCAGACCCTGGAAAGCCACATCACTTACCTCCTCACACTGTCTGGGAAGGGCTGGAGACACGAGCCTATAGGTCAACACTGTTTTGAACCAGAGAGTCCATTAGGTCACCTCTGAGCCTCTATGCAGTTAAGCAAGAGTGGACGGGTCAGTTGCAAGCTCTTGTTTATTATTGTAGTCTCCATGTATATCCCTCCCAACCCTTCCTCATCTGTGACTGGTCAGGTTGATTTGATCTGACATCCTAGCATTTGAGATTTGTCAAGTATTGTAACCCTAAGCAGTACTAATATTGAAAACTATACTTGAGATTTATGTGATCCAGATGTGCATGCCAGTAAAGCCAAGATGAAATGGCAGGCTTGTGGCATGGGAGGGGCTGAGTTGGGGGAGTGTGTACAGAAGGATCTGTATGGTATGTATAGCCAAGTAGAATTTTAGGTATTAATATTTTCCCTTAGGATAGTAACCAGATTATGAAGTATAGCTTCAAGTAAGGACCAGCACTGGTTTTATATGCAGCCAAAAACAACTGATTAAATTCAGGGGAGAAGAAAGACCATCTATTTTATATGTTTTTGAAAACTTTTAAATTGGTCAGGACTCTTCAACAGTGTGGTCTTGGGTCATTAGTCACCCTCAGTCAGGTTCGATGCAGACCTCCAATGTTGAACTTTTCCTGTCTGAAAGTGACATTTCTAGTTGGTGCCATTCAAGAGCCTCCCATAAGAGGTAAGATTCCACCTCCCAGTCACCAGGGCAACCTCTTCCACACTGGTGATACCCGGGTGCTATTTCTAGAAGTTGGTGAGTAGATGAATTGAAGGTGCAAAGATCTCTCTTCAGACATTAGATGTTAGCTTTGCTCAGAGGGGTGGGCAATGCCTCTTCTGTTATTACCTCCAGTAGACCATTGCCTTCTTGAGCCAAGGCCTCTCCTACCCCAGATGCCAAGGCTGTGCCCAGCTGGTCACTGTCTAATAGGGAGTTTGGAGCCAGAAGTTTAGAGATGTGCTTGACATGAAAGGGAGGCACAGTGTCTGATTATCCCTTAGCATACAGTACACAATTAACTATGCTTAGCTGTTCCAGGGAAACTGGTCATACCACTGCAAAGCAGATGAAAGGGAGTTATGGAACTAGAGTCCACCTAAGTGGAAGGGACTTGGGGTAGACAGGGTGTTGATGGTAGCTATGATTGTGGTGAATAGCGTTTCATCTGTGACTGGTTCTAGGCAGGAAATTGAAGATCAGGTTGCTATAACAGCCCCTCTTAGGACAGAATAAAAGGAAATAACACTGTGTGCAAGGGGAGCATGGGGTAGCTCTATCCCCACATCTGTCTCTGGAGAAAATCTAGTTTGCAGTGTGTTTCCACAAAGAGAATGATGTGTTATATGTTGAGGCAGGAGAGATTTTAGTAGCTTTTCTTCATTTTTATTTACAGTCCCAAGTCCAAGAGGTGAGGACAATGATGGTAACTCATACTCTCCTCCATACAGTTTTAGTCCTTGGGTAATTACAACTCCATCCTGAGTCAGTTCTTAAGTAAGAATGCTGCCTCAGACCCAAGCCAAATAGATTCCAAATGGTGGAATCTGATTTTTCCTGTTGGGTTTTGAGTCAAGAGAGTTAGGGTGGTGTGTGATTGGGCCCCATGGTTTACCACACAGAAAGCCAAGGTGCAATCAGGTAAGGGGATTTGCCAAGGCTTTGCCTAGAACCCAGGTGAGTCATTACCACCTGGGAAGCTTCCTGACCCTGTGCAAGGTGGGGAGGGGCCTAGGTAGGAGTCAGCAGTCAGGGCAGCCTGTCCAGTTCTGCATTGCTGTCATCACCTTTAGCAGGCAGGAATGGCGGGCAACTTGTGCCTGAGGAGGTGAGCTGGCTGGAAGCAGGAAAGTAAAAAACATTTCCAGGCTAAGAGCTCACTGTGGACTTGTAAGGCTCATTAGAGTTAGCACGTTACTGTGCTGAGCCAATTCTGTTTAATTCATTTTCATATCACATAGGATCCCAGGACTGGAAGGGATTCTTCAGTTCTGCTGTCTGACTTCAAAAATACAGTGGGACCTGCCTGGCCCCATAGTGATTTTCATTTATACTACCCTTCTTCATGTGGTGCTGGGAGTCAGGCTCAGAGCTTTGGAGCACTTTTGTGTATGCTAGACAAGCCCTACCACCAAGTCACGTCCCAGATTGTTTTCTCTTAATGTTATGCAGCTGAGGTGCTTTTAAAAAATAAAGAATATGTGTAGAACCCATTGCAATTCACCACTGCATATGTGGATACATAAGGACTTACTAGAAAAGGGATAAACAGAACAAGTCAGCTGAGTGGAGTGCAGCGTTATCAATAAAGGGCAGAGAAAGAGTCTGGGTGAGAGGCATGCAGGTATTAGAGGAGGAGAGTAGCCTAGTTGTTAGGAGTCCAGTGAGCTGAGTTTGAATCCCAGCTCTGTGGCTTACTAGCTGGGACCTTCACTCCGACTTTCTCTTTTCTTACTGTAAGATGAGGTAATACTACCACATCATAAATTAGTCTGAGAATTGAGTGCATTTTGAACAAAGTACTGAGCAAGAGGAGGCTGTTAGCATAATTATTACCCATAGCAACTGACTTGAGTGATGCCCTTCATAGCACTCAAAATGTCAGACTGCCTTCCTTTTTCTGTATTGTTAGTCCAATACTAGTGCAGAACGACATGGAACTTCTTAGGAAATTTGACCTTGAAGCCAGACATGGAAACAGTTCTCTTCTGAAGGGGCCCAGTGTCAGGAGGGGTCTTGTTTCTTCCATCTCCTCTGACAATGTTGTTCAGATGTGAAAACCATCAAGGAGCTCATCATTTGGATAGATGGGAGAAAGAGAGAGGGAGAGGGAGGCAGACCATATCTAGAGCCAGGAATAAGCTTTTATATGATATGGAGAGGCCAGTAGAGCCAGCATGTGAGTGCATGCACACGCATGTACACACACACACACACACACACACACACACACACACACACGCACGCACGCACGCACGCACGCACGCACGCACGCACATACTCACACCCACATCCATGTCTCTTGCTGTCTTATTCTCCAAAGCAGCAAGCAAGCAAGAGGTTGCAGACTCTTTAGCAGAGATTCCAGGCTTTCTAAGGACAGACTCCAACTGGGTAGCCTCACCATGCTTTCCAAATTGCAATAAGGGCATATTTGAAAATAAAACAATCAAAGCAGACCCCTGGTGTTTCCCTGGCCAGTTTCCATAGAACATCAGTCATTAATGAAGGGAATATAAGGGTCCAAGCCCTATGACAAAATCCAGGTCAAGATTCTTCTTGTCCCTCTTTCCTGGGACTCAGAAATAATAACAATGGTAAGTATAATAAAAGTTAAAATCATGGAATGTTTACAAAGTAGCAGTACTATTTAAACACTCTGACTGTGAGTTACTTAATCCCCCTAAGCAGTCTTTGAAGGAAATTCTATTGCTGTATTCTTCTTTTACAGAGGAGAGAGCCAGGGCAGAGAAGTATAGCAACCTGTTAAAGGTCACACAGCTAGGCTGGGATGGCCAGGTCAGTTTGAAAACCCAGACGATCTGGAATTTAAGGCTATATTCTTAACCACAGTCTTGCACTGCCTCTCACGGTAGTTAGAAATTATTAAAAAAATAGCTATAAGAATAAGCCCTACATATCTATGATAAAGTAGCATAGAACAATACACACACACACACACACACACACACACACACACACACACACACACACACACCAATGTTATTGTTCTGCTCCTATAAGTAAACTAAGATGTAAATGTCTGGAGAAAACTGGAAAACCCACACAGAACATTTTGTATTTTTTAAAGACCAATTTTCTGTGACTATAGTTATTTAAAAATATGTCCAAACAGAAAAACAATGGCAACAGTGTGTTCTTCAGACTTCTTGTTCTCTTGACATTCATTACATAGTCAGGGCTCCATGCATGGGTGTCACTGCTCCCTCCAGTTACAGATTTGAATCCTAGGTTCTACCCAGTTAAGATAGTTAATATCAAGAAGTAGCAAGGCCTATGGGTAGAACCCACCTCCTTGTTTCCTCATAAATATCAAATGGAAGAAGATATGATACATGATGCTCTATCAGTACCCATTCTCTTGTGATTCTGCTCAACAGCAGTTCAGCTTCATGAGGGGTGTGTTAGGTTTTGAACTTGCTAGTCGAAGTTTGTTTTATGGGATATCAGAGATATGAGGACAAATACAGCATGGTGCTCCACCAAGGAGCATGCAATGGAGGGAAGATGGCATAAAATCTGAGCACTGTGCCTGTTAGATTTCATCTATGACATATGAACATCAAAGCATACTTGCTTAAACTAAGATGCTGCACTGTCACCAGGAGATGGAATCTTAACACACGATTATTGTATATGTGGTTCATGGTTGACCACAAGGCTGTTCGTGGCTCATGGCTGTATTTAGAATCTTAACATAGAGGAAGTAGTTGCCTGTTTCTGAGCTCTTTCCCTGGGCACCAGTCTGTATGCCTGGCTCCAAGCCAGGCACCTTGCTGGTATTCAAGGACACAGTCAAGGTTTGGGAGAAGGGATATTATCAATCACCATGTTGGATGACATCTGCAATTATCATCTTCATTTCCATCAAAGGTATCTTGTGACAAGGTGTCGTCAAGCTCAATCTAGTCAGAATCAGGACACAGCAAGGACTTATTTTCTATTTCTGCCCTGGGCTGAACCCATCTTGAATAATTCATTGTTCATCTACTCTTCCAACACCGTGCTTTATCCCCCGCCCCTGTGGCTCTATTCGGGATTACACGATTGCCTGTTTCTCCCTATCACCACTCCATCAAAAACTTTCCAATCTTCACCTCTGGTTACCTGTAATGAGAGTTTTTAGGAAAAGGCAGACACTTTTGTGTATCAGGCAGTATCAGCTAAGGACAGAGGCCATGAACAGTGTATTGTGGACAGCTCTTGACCTTTAACACCCTACTCTTTAAAACTTGCCACAGTTCTAGATCTGCCAGCAGTTGTCTGAAGCTGAGTCCCCAGTCTACCACAGATGACCTTGTTCCTAAACTTTCCTCATCTTACATTCCCAGCCTCCACATCATGTAGGGGTTACCCTGATAAAGATGAAGGAATGTTATGTGCAAGGTGGAACAAAATGGATTGCTCATGAACTTTCTGGGCCTAATTGACCCACAATCCCTGCTGCTTTCTCACAGTGGAAGGTACAGAGCACCAGAAAGCTTCTCTTAGGCTGCAATTATAGCTGGGTTTTTTTTTTTTTGGGGGGGGGGGTGGGACTCAGGGGTTCTCAGGAGAGAATTCTCAGCTCTGCACCTATATTCCAATTGCATCAGGATTCCTGGGAAAGTCACTGGGGCAATGAGTGACAAAGAGTGATGGGATAGATATGTGGCTATGTCTGAGAAGGAGTTAGTTTGGATATATCTGACAATATAGCCTCTTAGCTGGTTTACTAGATAAGAAGCCAGAAGATATATGTCAGTCTGGCTAGACAATGTATTACATGAGAAATTGGTTTTTGAGTCTTTGTTTTTTTTAGTTTTCTCATCTTCAAAATGGAGGCGTATTATCCTGCTGTGACTAAAAAGAGGTTCATAAGAGGACTGGCACATGTATGAAAGTGTGTTTCCAGCTGTAAAGTTGTAGAGGGAAATTCATTGCTATAACAGCAATGCTATGCTATAGAAGAACATCTCTGATGTTAGTAGTGTGCTGGTCAGGGGTCTGCTAGAAGTAGGAAGCCTGTGAGCTACATCCTGCTTACTAAGAATGGCCTTTACATTTTGACATAATTGAAAAACAATCCAAAGACAGCTGATGTCTCATGGACATAGAATTCATGTGAAGTTCACTTTTAGCACCCACCAGAAGAGGTCCATCATGTGCCTGTGGCTGCTTGTGTAAACCACTGTGGACGTGGCTCCTTGAGACAAGGACCTTAAGGTACACGAAGTCTAAAGTTTCTCTCCTTGGAATTTCATTCATATCATGCACACACACACACACACACACACACACACACACACACACACACACACACGCTGCTGGCTTGAGGATATTTCCAAATGCAATGCAGGCAAATGTACCTTTTGCAGCAAAGCCAGTAATTCTCCACTTACCTCTTGTTGAACAGAGTTCTCCTGTTTTGGGCTCTGGCTGGGGGCACTTCCTAATAAAAACCACAATACTTTTTGTAAAACCAATGTCCCTTTTAGCTCCAACCGCAAAAAGAGAAGAGGCTGTTCCTGTTACAGTGGGCATTTCTCCAGTGGATGAGCCACCCAGCAGGCTTGGACTCAGTGCCTTTCCCAGCTGGAAATGCATAGCTGCTGATGTAATCAGCCTGGGAGTAGGGTGAAGGCAGGAGACTTGTTTCTGAACCCTGCATACTTCAGAATATACCTCTATTTGGAGACAGGGTCCTTGGGAAGGGTTAGTTGAGTGAAGACAGGTGATATGGGTGTACCATGAGCCTCTCACTCAACATGACTGGTGTTAAAGTAAGACTGAAGGCTAGTGAGATAAAGTTCTTGCCATCACCACGCCTAACTAGCTGAGTTCAGTCCCCAGAAACCATGTCAAAGTTGAAGGGGAGAATTGACACCACACAGCTGTCCTCTGACCTCCACACACATCATACACATACAGTGAAGTTCAAGGAAAAAGCAGGAAGGGAACAGAGATATCGGAAAACAGTGTGACAATGCAGACAGGCGTGAATGAGGGATCTAAAAGCTAGGGATTGATGGCTATGGCCAGGCTGGGAAGGCTTCCTTTTACTATCTCTCTCTCTCTCTCTCTCTCTCTCTCTCTCTCTCTCTCTCTCTCTCTCTCTCTCTCTCTCTCTCACACACACACACACACACACACACACACACACAAAGAGGGCCTTGCTGACACCTTGACTCGGGATAGCCTCTGGAATGTAAGAGGCTAAATCTGTTGTGTAAAGTCCCCCACGAACCAGATGGGGCTCCAACCTCTAATCCCAGCACTGGGGAAACTGAGGGACAAAGGGTTGCAGGCTAACCTGGGATAAAGTATGAGACCCTGTCTCAAAACAACAACAAAGATCCACATTAAATTATTTATGAATCAAAATTTTTAAATAATATGAATAAAGCCTCCCGTTTGTGCGGCTTTCTTACTGCAGTCCCTGGTACCTCATATAGCAGCTTGCTCTCCCATCAGGGGAGTGTTTAAATGCTTTTCAAAACACTTGGCATGGTCCATCCTTCTGCAAATGGGACAACAGAGGCATCGCCAGTTCCAGGGACGTGCATGGGGTTGGCTGATGGCAGCCAGGATTCTTTTGTGACTTTCTACAATTAATTGTCTGGGGATCAGCATCGTTCTTCTAGCTGATCCCAGCATCCTCTAGGAGGGAAGGGAGTAGGGATCCCAGTGAGAGGGACTTCCGTCTCATCTCTCATTCCAGCAGCTCCAGTGAATACATCTTCCATCTTCCTTCCTTCCCTTTTTGCAGTTATTTTTAAGTTATTATATAAAATAATGATTTATTATTTTCATATATTATGCTTTTTTAAATTCAACCCCTTCCCCTTGTCGCATTCTACTTACAGTCAAAACTGAAACAAGGGAAGTGTCATTTTCTTAGCCACTTGCCACACATCAGAGGATTGCAGCTAAGATCCTTGAAGAGAGACTCCAAATGAAACCCATCATGGAAAATGATCTGTAAAATCTGTCTCTAGTGGTTTCCTGGATAGCCTGCGTCACTGGTGAAGAAATCATCCATTTCCTCCTCAGGAGCACTGACACAAGCTCTTCTACAACAAACAGCACAGAAATTAGCACAGAGAACAGAGGCTGCTAGACTCTTTTCACACTCCCACTTCTGCACTGGTTGGAGGCAGAGTCTTACCATGGAGAGTCTAGGACTGTCTTTCAAATTGTCTTTTTCTGTATCACAAAACTTCCTTCTTTCTTTCCTTCCTTCCTTCCTTCCTTCCTTCCTTCCTTCCTTCCTTCCTTCCTTCCTTCCTTCCTTCCTTCCTTCCTTCCTTCCTTCCTTCCTTCCTTCCTTCCTTCCTTCCTTCCTTCCTTCCTTCCTTCCTTCCTTCCTTCCTTTCCTGTCTGTCTCTCTGTCTTTTTTTGTTGTTAATTTTTGTTTTCCAAGACAGGGTTTTTCTGTGTTACAGCTCTGGCTGGCCTCAGACTCACAGAGACCCACCTGCCTCCGCTGCCTGAGTGCTGGGATTAAAGGCGTGTGCCACCACCGCTTGACTACAAATATTTTCAGACATTCAGACAAGTATAGGAGTGTCTGGAGTATTCCAAAATAGTCACCTGTGGGGGTATTGTGTTGTTTCGTGGTAAATAATTGTCCCACCCACTGGTTTAATAAAAAGAGCTGATTGGCCAAAGGCAGGCAGGAAGTGTAGGCGGGGTTAGCAGACTAGGAAAATCTCTGAGAGCAGAGCACCAGAGAGACAACCAGAGAGAAGCTGCAGGATGCAGAGGACAACCAAGCAGCTTTAAAGAAAGGTACCGAGCCGCATGGCTGAACAAGAGACATGGGATAGCTTAAGGGTAGAGAGTTAGGAAGCTATATGCCTGGGCCTAAGGCTGATCGGCCTAAAACTATTGGAAGCATCTGTGTGCCTCTGTGGGACTGCAGGACTGCGGGTCTGTGGGCCTAGACCTTGAGGTTAGGCCGGAAAGTCCGGGCCAGAAACCTCTTACTACAGTCACCCCTCAGACTTGTCTCACATTACCTGTCACTTGGTTGTTGTAGCTGAACCATTTGGAAATGTGTTCCCTATTTCATGTCATTTTCTTCCTATGATGTATCACACTATGTATCTTTTTAAAGATGTCAGTATCCTGATGGAGGTGCAGCTCAGAGAATAGCATTGTCTAGCATAAGGTAGGCCCTGGGTTCAGCCTCCCAAATCTCCAGGACAAAGTGTCATTATCACGCCTAAGAACATTGTAATTCTTTGATGTCACTCTACCCAATTGTATTCAGGACTCAAGGTTAGGGTGTTTAAACTACTTGGGTAGAAATGTAAAATAGGGGTCAGGTAATGATCACACTACCGTGGGAGAGTGGTTGGGGGCAGGTTCCAGAAAGAGGAATTAAGGAAGTCCTCTCCTGTGAGGGGCTTTCAGAAAGTCAACAAGACTGACCCCAGTGGGATGTTCTGGCTAGTTGCATTGCCCACCTCTGACACAGTGATTCAGATTTCTTTGGGAAATTAGCCCAGGATCCCATGAGGTAGAAACCTAGCTTCAGCCATGGGGACATTGCATCTGTGACATACAATTGGCGTTGTCTGATGTCTAGCTGCTGTCACTACAATTGTTTCTGTGCCTCAACACAGTTAATATTCATCTAAACAACCTGCCTCTTCTTGCCCCGTCCCGCATCCCCTCATCCTCCCTCCACTCTCCAGAATAGAGAAAAAGACTTTTGAGGAGTTTGTAGTGGGCTTACTCAAAGGAGGCTTTATGTTTATTTTCTGAGTGGCCCTCTGAATGCTGTGTCCATTTATCATGCCTGGCCACCAGCCCTCCCCCTTCTCTCCACCCTGAAAACCTTAACTTGATCAAACTGTTCCTAACGACTACCACATGTCCTTGCAGGGTGCAGGGGTGGGAGAGGGACTGGAAATGAAGGCATGCTCCCAGGAGCACAGTAGCATATTAAAATTCAATGGCTTAGTCATCAGAGTGTTCAGCCCCAGCACCAAAGAAAAATAAATGAACGTTCTGTAACAGTCCTGTGGGTCTCAGAGGAAGGAGGAGTGGGGGGGGGGAGGTTGTGGATTTTAGATAGAGGAGTTCAGGGTTGTTGAACAATTAGGGCCTTTGCTCAGAAATAACAAGACACACCACTGTTTTCCTGCGGCTGACAGAATACACAGCAGCAGGGCTAGAGCAGCTCAGTCTCATCCGCCAACTCAGCTCACAGAAGGGGAGAGTAAGGCAAGGAAGGGTAGGGCCACTGTACAACCCTGTCATGAGGGAGTGGTAGAAACGGGGCCAGATGGCGCCTTGTGTTGGCTAGTGGGTCCTCTGGGGTGTCTGGTGGAAGAACCTTGGGAGACATCTCTAGGAACACTCATTTATGGGCCGAGAATGTCCTTGGTATTGCCCAGAGGTTGAAAGACTCACTATGCTGAGGGTATCTGCTTTAACATCCCCCCACACAGTTGTCTCTCTCCCCTGATGCTGGTCAGGCCTTTCCCAGTCATTGTCTCCCTCCAGAAGGTGAAGAGTCCAACCAGAATGCACAGGAACATTGCTCATAGCTCCTTTTCTAAGGACAATTAAAGGGCTGCTTTGAAGAGTATTTGGGTTGATTTGGGTTTTTGTTTTTTTGTTTGGGGTTTTTAAAAATCTTTTCCTGTATCTTGCTTGGTAGGAATAGTCCAGGTGTCCTTTCTTTTGTTTGCTTCTAGGTGAAGCCACTGAGTCATAAGAAGGTAAGGTAGCTTTGTAAGTCCTGAGTTGGTTTATGGAAGAACTGACATTGTATACACACTTCTCATTCCTCACTCTCTAGGCTGAATTCAATTCTCTTTTGGTGGCCAAGAGCTTTGAATATGGGCACAAACAATTTTTAGGCCAGAAGCAGTTTTAGAAAAAAAAAAAAAAAAAAAAAAAAGGAAGCCAAATCCTCTGCCCAGGATAAGGAGGCAGAGCCACAGTGGGGGGAAGGGTGTGGCTGGGGCTGCAGGCAATACTGCCTCAGCTGCAGAAATGTCATGTCCACCCTGGACCTACTTCCACCAGTGCTCTGAAATGGCTGGTCCGGAACAAAGAGGGCTTTTGTAGTTGACTAGTATTTTGGTTTTGAGTTTCTCTGTAGGTTTCTTTGGTCAGATTAAGGAGAAAAGGCTGAAAAAGGGTAGAGGGTGACCAACCAATTCAGCTAACTGCTGACAGCAGTAAGTAAGTTCAAGGTCAGATTTTTCTGAACAAGTTCGAAAGGTCTCCCCAGAGCATCTGGGAAAATTCCTATGGATGTGGACTGTAAGTATAGCATCCAAAGGCATTGGTGTACTCCTACATGGTCTGCTTTAGAACAGAAATGCTGACTGTATCCAAGACCTGATAGCCTCTTTTCTTATCAAGAGCAGAGTAGGAACCATGATCCCACATCATCATACTTGATATGCTATTTAATCATGCAATTAATTACAACTCTCTTCTGAGAGAAAAGATCTAGGACTGAGAAAGCCTGAGAGAGCTAGATCCATTGTAGACTCTCAGCCTGAGCCCTGTTTCCCCATCCAGGTTCCCTGCAAGCTGCATGTCAGCCCTGTGGGGAGCTGAGGACTCTTCACAGGCTCCTACACTTGCCCAGCTCACAAGCCTCTCTTCCAGCCCCCTCCTCCCAGAGAAACTTTGGCTAATGGTATCAGGTGACAGAGAAAGCGAAGCCTCATCAGGTGAGTTGTTTGTCAGTGTGGAAGGAGGGAATACTCTGCCAGTGGAGATGTGCTCAGACCCGAAGACCAGCAGAAGAATATACGGTAGTCTCCTTCATCCACAGAGAACACGGTCTAAGACCTCTGGTGGATGCCTCAGAATGCCCTGGGGAGCACTGACCCCTTATATATGCTGTGCTTTTTCTATACACACATACACACAAATGTAAAGGCATTTCCATTTTAAGTAAGCACCTATGCACTGTGGCTTTAACCCTTTCAGTTTGGGTATGACAGCAAAATCACACAAATTCCTTTTCCTTCTTTACATATCATAGGCTGTGTTTTCACGAAAGACCTTAGCAGCTTCAGCATGATTGTTTTCTATCCTTGTTGAGAACTTCCACTTTTGCCCTTGAAGCCCTTTACTGTTTTCTTCTGACACTTTAGACCATTATTAAGTAAAATTGGGGTTATCTGAGCACAGCACAGAAATACTGAGACAGTGTGATAACGGAAGTTTCTTTAGTGGCGAAAGGGCAGGTGGTATATGTAGTATGGACAGACTGCACAAAGGGGTAACTCTCATTTAAGGGAAGAATTGTGTGGTTTTTATCATATTACTTAGAATAGTATGCAACCTAAAACTTATGAATTATTTCCAGAAATTTCCATTTAATATTTTCATGCTGTAGCTGACTATGATCTTCAGCTTGTGACCATCCTGCATCAGTCTCCTCTAGGTTTTCCTGGGTTTTTTTTAATTGCAATAAAAAAAGAACAATTTTAGTGGTTAAGAATAAAGACTAGTTGGCAGTGTTCACCTTGCATACTCAAAGCCCTGGACTCATCCATAGCACCACCTGAAACTAGGTGTCATGGTATATACCTATAATCCCATTACTCGGGGGTAGGGGATATAGAAGCAGGTAGACCAGAAGTTCAAGCTCATTCTCAACTACATAGTGAGTTTGAGGTCAACCTAGGCTCTATGAGACATTGTCTTCTCCAAATGAATTGAAGTTAAAGCCAATTTTATGTTATTCACTGAGCCTTTTGTGATGAATTTATAGCCAGAACCTAGTTCAAGGATAAGAAGAATGAGTCTAGCACTCATGAACAATGAAACACGCATGGCCCCATGTGTCAGCCTGATCATGCAGTGGCCCCCTATGTCCCCTCTGCCTACCACAGACAGCTCAAGACATGATCCTTAAGTCACAAAGCCCCCAAAGCAACACAAACAGAGTTACCTCCATAGCAGTCTATGCTACAACTGTCTCCAGAGTCATTTAGCACTCAGGCCTCAGACTGGAAGTAATCACAGTTCTAAGTAAATCTGGAGCCCAGGCCCTGGGCCTGAGGACCTTCTGTGTGTCCTGGTTAGTTCTTTTCTTTGCTCTCTGGCATGGTCTGTTGACTCTCCTCAATCCAATTTTCAGGGCTGTAGAGGATGTAATGAGAGTGTCAATAACTGGACAGAGGACAGGGTGCCATCCTTGGGACAGCTGGTCTTTAGCAGATGAAAGCTGCCAGCAAGAGGTGGCAGCAAGTAGCCAGTGCTGACCTGGCAAAGCCCTGGTGGAGGCCCTTGAGAAAACAGTACTGCATTATTGTCACCATTAATAATAGCCCTTTATTTGAGGCCTGCTGGGACAATGCTACATACAAAGCTGAGGAAGAAACAGTCCCTGCTGTGGGGCCTTGTAATTTATCAAGACTAATGGAGGAAGAAAAATCCACCCAGAAAAGATGGTGGGGTGGGCTGGGAGTGGATGTAATTGTTGCTAGAAGAGTAACTGGAAGATATCACAGCTTCACTATGCATCTCTGTTAGCTTTGTTGTAGGAAGACCCTCCTTTGTCCTGTCTGTCTGCTGGCTCTGAGCTCCTGAAGGGCGCTGGTCTGCTAGTCAGATGGAGAAGTAAATCGTGGATCTAGCAGAGAATGTGACCTTGGGCAGGTTTCCTCACTTGTGGTGGAGGATCTTGGGAGCAAAACACAGACAAAAGTGTGGAGAAAAGAGAACTTTCTGGAATTGTCTTTATATCCCTTAGAGAACCAGAATGTTGTTCCTGACCAATGAATGTTCCTAACCAACACTACCATATATCAAGATGTGCCAAACCTTGAGCCTGCTGCATTTCTGCATGGCACTTCCTTCCCTCTCACAGAATGAGTGTGGTGATCCCTGATTTCACCCTTCTGCACATGAGAATATGAGTTGGTGGGAACCAAGAATGTGCTGGTGTTTGGGGAACTGAAAGGGCTCTGTGAAAACCATCAGCCTTCCCTGCCAAGTAGGAAGTTGTCCTGTCCTCCTAAATGTTGGCAGCCGGGAGCTGCAGCTGTGTCACAACAAGTCGTATTTAATTTGAGGGGTGGGACAGACAGCACTGTGTGGTGCTTGTTAAAAGCCAGAAGAATGTAGCTTATTCACCAAATCATGAAAATGGCTGTGCCTTTGATAGGGGGAAGCCAAAGGAGGATGTGTAATAGCATTTCTGAAGAGTGAAAATGCTGATAATTATAAATTTATCATAGTTCCCATTATGCACAACGGCTAAGTGGATTAGCTCATTATAGCTGTGTAAGCATCGGGTTTTAGAGGCATTTATATAGGTATGTCTTCCATGCAAACCTTAATCCTGGTCCCTGTCATTAATAGGTTATATTTAAAGGTTGATATGTGAACTATTCCAGAAATTTTTCTACTTTCACAGTAACTTAGACACTTTGCAAAATTTTTGCAAGTTTTTCAATCTACCTAAGTGATAAAAACAGAATATGAAAGTGTTTTTGCAAAGTCTCTATTAGATACATGGCCATGTCAACCCACACAGGGTAGGAAAGAGTATTTGGAAGAAGGGAAGATGGGCAGGACTTGAAGTAGGAACTGACTCTCAGATACCCACCCCAACTTATTTTTTCATGGCCCTGGGTAGGACTGTGAGTTTCCATTCTTACATTTTCAAAATGAAATCCTGGGTCAGATGCTTGAGAAGAATCCACTGTTAGTGAATTCTTCCAAGTGTCCATTTAAGCACAACTGTTAATTCCTTATCCGTACAGATTGATCCCTGGAAGGAGGTAGGCATGTGTTTCCAGGACTGTTCTGGAAGTAACTCTACCTAGGGAATGTGCTGGGCATGTGCTGATATGTACTCTTCAGGGATCCTCATTAAATCACAGTGTAATCGGTGGTAGGGAATTGAGTATTTATTATTTAAGGGCTATACATGTTCCTGCAGAGCAAGGGTACAGTCCTACCAGGATCACACGACTTGTTTGAATACAGAAAGCCTGTCTTTTATTTTATATTCAGTATACTTTTCTTCTTTTCACCCCACCAAACTCATCAACTCTCTGGGCCTTTGGGTATTGGTGGCTGAAGTGTCTAAGCAAAGGATGGTAGGTGTCATTCTGACCTCTTTGCACCGGGTAGGGGTACCATTTCATTTCCATTTGTTTGGGAGAAGATCTCTGGAGATTTATTAGTCCTCTAGAGGTATTAACATCTAAAACTGACCACGCCAATTTTGAAAGGCGCCGATGGTCGATACATTCAAGTCCCTATAATGCTGCAGACCAGATCTTTCATGCTAAAAGGAAGGAAAACAAGATGCCTTACCAAACTAATACTGCTCAAGAGTTTCCTAGGTGCTAGGCACAGGTCTAAGGTCTATATATGTTTTACCTCCAATAATGCTCAGGGTCACATATCAGCTCCCATCATTCTGTTTCATAAATGACACTAAAATACTAAGAGGTTGACTAGTTTTTGACACATGATCATCTTTGGGCTTCTAACATCTCTTTGGCAAAAGTGTTTCCCATGTAAAACACACAATAAAACGGTACCACCGTCTTCCTCTCTGTTATTATGGGGATGAGATGGAAATAACCAGGTGGAGCAGGCATCTGCAGATGGCCCTGACATCCTCTTGTGTGAGTTAGGCATCAGCAGGCGTAAGGTGACCGCTGGGAAGAGTAAATGAAGTTGAGAATCAAAGTGAGGCTACATTGAGTTTGACACAGGACCCATAACCCTGACCTTTTTTTAGCGTGAAAAGCAGATTAGGACTCATACAAGGGCTCCCCACAGTAGTTTCTGGAACATTTTAGAGAATTCTACCTAGAAGTCCCCAGAATTAGCCAGTGTTCTCTCTGCTGAGCCTGGAGTTTCCAGAACTTCCAAGCTGGCTGGGAAGACTGAGGCAGTACAGCCTGTGGTCATTTGGAACATGCTTTGGAAGGCTCATGTGGTTATGTATGGTTATTAATGATCCTTGGGAAACCTAAAAGAGTTGCTGACATTTTGGGGCTCAGTACTTTGTGACTGGGTGTCCAGGTGTGATCTTGGCTGAATGAGGCTAAAAGCCTGGGATTCTAGTGCCTCTAAAAAACAAGGAAAGGCTGGGCATTGTAGGTCACACCTGTAACTTGAGCACTCTGGAAGCTGAGATAGGGGATTTGTCAAAGATATTTAAAGGACTCAGTAACCATTAGTGACTATTGAGTTGAAAAAAAAAGAACATTCCTATCACTCTAGAACGTTCATCAGGTAAAAGCACTTGCCCTCCATGCCTGAATAAAATGAATTTAATCACCAGAAAGAAGGAAAAATCATGCCACAAAGTTGTCCTCTAAACTCCACACAAACATCCACATGGCACTCTTGATGATGGACGGTACCAGTTCTTCCAAGTATATGAGAGCAGACTGCTTTTCCCTAGACTGGGTTCTGAGGCTCTTTGCCTCCTTGTGTCCTGAGCCTCCTGGAGAGTTAGTTGCTTTGTTAGGTTTTTAGTCATGATTTTTCGCCTCTGTTGCTCTGTCCACAAAGAGTTCTCCATGTGTGTTTAGAATGTATTTGCTCATGTCAGAATAGAAAGAGAGCCATCTTTGTAACACAGTAGAACCAGGGCAGTTTCTCTTCATCCTGAATCATGGGATCTTTCCCATGTGAGGAATAATAAAGTTGTACTGTGTGTGTACATCCTTTAAACTTACTAAACAAGCTTACATTTGGTGGCTAGACTTCTGTGAGGAGCTCTGTGTCTGAGTAAGCCATGATGTGGGGGTAACTCGGAGCCTCCCAGGTATCTTGGGCTAGAAACAGGGTGATCTCTGTTTTGCTCCAGCAGCTGCGTAGCTGTGAGAGTCCACAAAACAGAGAGCCCACCAGTGAGATGTCTCAGAATATAATTTCCCTTTAGGGTAGCTATGACTCAAAATGAGAGAGAAAGGGGGTGGGGCTAGAAAAAGAGATTTCATGAACCATTTTTAACATAAGAAAGAAAATGTCATTGGCAGTTTGCCTTGAGTGTTTAAAACCTGACACCAGCCTAGTTTCCCCTGGTCCCTCAAGCCACACTATACAGGTTGCTGACACCTGGTCTTATTACTGACTTGATTCCCCCAACTTTGTCTCCTTTCCCCAAGCAAACCCTCTCTAACTCGAAGGTCAGAACCGGGGACAGCTTTCTACACCACCATCTGGTGTTTGCTTTAGCATAGATCTACAAATGATGTGTTATTATAGCACAGGCACAGAAAATTATATGACAAGACTGCATTTGTTTCTCAATGGAAACCTGAAGCTGAAATATAGCAGTATTCAGCTTGATGAAGGGGAGCCTTTTCCAAAATTAGGGGCACTCACCAGGGACCAGAGTTGGTACCAACAACACAAAAAAGCTAACAGCATTGCACTGGTCACTAGTGGCTGGCAGTGATTTATTTTCTGTGCGTTATTGAGTTCATGTTTTCCAGGTGTCTGTTCCTAGTGTGATTTATTTCTGTCTTGAGATGCCCCTCCTTCTAATGGATCATAAGTTGGCCCAAGTGTGGGTGTCACAGCTGAAATCAGGAACTGGCAGAGTGAGTGAAGCCTAAATACCTACTTCAGTGTGTTCTATTGCATTTTAGGGAGCAGTGATGTTCTGATGTTTGACTGGGGTAGTTATGACAGGAAAAGTGACCAGGAATTAGGTTTCATTTAAGGAAGTTTCAAAATGCCCTCAAAGCCCGTGTGAATCATGCCTTCTGATTATGATTCTTGGGACAAGGCTGATAGATGAGAGAATTAATGCATTTAATTTCTGTCTCATTCACCTTACGTGAAGAAAAGTAACCTGAGTTTGAGACTTTGTCTAAAGAAGAAAGGAAGAAATACAGGAAGGAATGAAGGCAGAGTCAGGCATGGTGGCATATACCGGTGATCCCAGCACTTAGAGAGTGAAGTGGGAGCATTGTGTGTTGCATGAATCCTAATTGATCTTATATTAAAAACCTGGAGCCAGATATCAGGGCAAATGTTGAAAAGATCAGAGAGACAGAGGAACAACTCACAGCCACTTCTCATCCAGCCACCTCCTCAGACCAAAAGGGGTAGATCCCGTCTCCATGAACCCTCAGACTGGATAGGGGAAGTGAACCGGGAAAAGTGGAAGGAGCAAGCTCTGTTCCCACCCTATATTCCTTTCTCTGCCGGTTATCACTTCCTGGTTCAACCATCCTAGTGCTGGGTGGGATTAAGGACCTGGTGTTTCCAAGTACTGGGAGCAGAGGCCTGAGATCCCAGGTGCTGGGATTAAAGGTGTGTGCCACCACTGCCTGGCTTGTGTCTCTCTTGGACTGGCTTGATCTCATGTAGCCCAGTATGGCCTTGAGCTCACAGAGATCCAGATGGATCTGCCTCAGCCTCTTGGGTGCCAGAATTAAAGGTGTGTCACCACTCCTTGACCTGTGTAGCTAACTCTGTGACTGGCTCTGTCCTCTGATCTTCAGGCAGACTTCCTTTAATACCCAATATAGAGCCACAGTTGTGACTTTGAGGCCAGCCTGGGCTACAGAGCAAGACTCTCTGAAAAACAACAAAAGACAATAGACATGCAGGGTGAGGGAGTGAGGAGAGGGAGGGAGGGAGGGAGGGAGGGAGGGAGGGAGGGAGGGAGGGAGGGAGGGAGAAAGGGAAGAAATGGGGGGGGGGATGCAAGAAGACAGACTTGGAACCACACCACATCCTCCAACATCTTGGATTCTGATCACCTTGTCCATTTTGCCCTGAGGGGATCCTTGCTCTGGCTGTGTCCCTCTTACTTTCCATCCCAGTAGAGAGGTCGAGTGAGAGCATGGTGTGGGATTAGAGCCAGGATATTACATAGTTACTACTTGCCCTAAGATTAAGGTGCCAGGATAGGGTAAAGCTCTTCTAAAGGGAATAGTTGGGGAATTTAGAGAGCAAAGTATTTACTCCATCTATTAATGGGAATGTTTTACTTGCTTCATTTGCCCTGTTGTGAAAAGTGATAGTGAGTGACTGAAAATATTTTGTACTAACTACAGCTATGTACCCATGTTATCTCATATGGTGGCCATATGGAGCTACATAAATTTAAACACATCACAAATGGCAAGGCAAGCCTGAAGGCTCATGCTTGTAATATTGTACTTGAGAGGCTGAAGCAGGAAAATTAAGAATTTGAGGCCAAGGAGCTGAGGAGATGTCTCGGTTGGTAAAGAGCTTGCCTTAAAAGTATGGAGACCTGAGTGTGACATCTAAAACCCACATAACAAAGCTGGCCAAGGTGGTGCACTTTGCAGCCTCAGTTCTGGGGTGGACCTTGGGATTTACTGGCTGTGGGGATAAGTTTCAAATTTAATAAAAACCACAGGGAATGTCTGGGAGTGGTGACCTACGCCCTTAATCCAATCAAATCTGAGTTTGAGGTCATCTTAGTTTACAGAAGGAGTTCCAGGCTCCCAAGCTGGCAGTGGTGGTGCATGCTGTTAGTCCCAGCACTTGAGAGGCAGAGGCAGGAGGATTTCTGTGAGTTCGAGGCCAGCCTGGTTTACAAAGCAAGTTCCAGGACAGCCAGGACTGTTACACAGAAATCCCTGTCTCAAAAAAAAAAAAAAAATGGTTGAAGAGATGGCTCTGTCCTCTGATATCTCAGACTGGTTTTTATTAAATTTGAAACATATCCCCACAACTGGCTGGCCAGCCAGCCTCGCCTCTGTGTGAATTCCAAGTGAAAGAATATCCAAGGTTGTCTTCAGGCCTCCCACACACATGCACACAGGTGCACAGAGATAAATACACATGCACATTCACATACAAAAGATCTCAAAGCCAACATGGTCTACAGAGCCAAGACCTATTTCAGCCATTATTGAATTAAAGTAAAAATTTAGTTTTGAATATTTACTGGCTATATTTTAAGTGCCACATGTAATTGATAGCTGCCCTGTTCAATATTGCTGTTTTGTGTGACAGGAGGATCTAGGAAGAGCCACAGTCATAGAGAAGATTCTGCATGGAGACAGCTCTATTCCAGGCTCTGGGGTTACATGTAGGGGAACTGGCAGGTTACCTCACCTCTCTGATCCCTCAGCTTTCTCATCTATAGCAAAGAAAAACTAGTATGCCTTCCTTACAGGGTTGCTCAAAAGATCAATAGAGTTATGTCTGCAAAGGACAGTTATGTTCACTTGGTTTAGAATCTGATATTAAAGGAAGTGCTGAAATAGATCAAGACATTGAAACTTGGCTCATTAAGCTGACATGCTGTTGTTGCTGCTGCTACACCAATAGGAAACTGAAAATCCATAGAGATGGATGCTGTCCTGTCTTCAGAGGCCACTAGAGAAATGACCAGAAAGCTTCACTGAGGAGTGGGAGAATAGTTTTAAACTCATGGGTGTGGGGATTTTAGTTTCAGTGCCTAGAGCCCAAAGAACTAGCCCTTCTTGGGAGGTTGAGGGTAGAGAGCTTGGAGCTTGACTCCTGGAGATAGGTGGAGAGAGGGGTGTTTCCAAGAAGCTGAAGACCTACTGGCCTTTTCTTTCCCCTGTTGTTCCAAAGCAGTAATTTAATAAGAAATCTGGTTTCTCAGGGCTCAACCAAGTCTGCCTGCAGTAGAACAGGGATCAGGGGGTTTCTGGTACTCCCAGGTACTCAAAATGAGCAGTCAAGAAGCCTTGGGAACCTCTTGGCCCAGATGCAGCATAAGAGAAGTGGTTATAGCAGATGATTGGGTATGCGTGACCTGATAGCAAATGGCCCAGGTGCAGCATAGAGCATGTGGTGATAGCAGGTGCCTGGTATGTCTGATAGGTAGCAAAGATAGGTAAAGTGCTCTGATGGACTATGTTCCCAGAGTGCAGTAGGGCAGCTAGCGCTGTTAACCTAGCTGGAAGACTTGCTGTCTCTCAGGGAGAGTACCCAGCAGAGCTGGGACTGGGTCTTCCCTTCATTAATTAGCTAGCCAGGAAAGGAGCTTAGGCTAGCACAAAAATAAGTTTTCCCATGAAAGCAACGTTTCTTCCACAGATGAAGGCATGATGTCAAACCCCAAGCTACACACGGATCAGTTGATAGCCAACCAAGGCTAGCCAGGAGAGGTCCAGTTCACCTATAGCCTCCTGGTAGTCACATTCGGTTTATAGTCTCATTGTCTCCAGTAATAGGCCAGGGAGGGCTCTTATGGCTCTAGCTATGATATTACTTGAAGTAAGTGGACATAAAGAGGGAGTGGATTATTAGAGGCAGCTTGGGCTCTAAGACTCTGGGCCTCAGGAAGATGCTTCCTTCTCTTCCTTCTTACCTACCTAAGTGACTAGACCCTCACAATGGCTCTAGCCTCCCTCTTCCAGGCATGGTGGCATGAGGCTTTGGCCCAGCTCTGGTATGGGGACTGTGCTATATCTGGTGGTCTTCATTTGGGCTTAATTTTATGTTCCCTGGAGCCCGAGCTCAGAGCCACCATCTCAGGCTACACTCAGCATTGAATGTCTTATTAAAGTCCTGACTTCCAGTTGGACCTTGAGCCTTTTGGGTCCCTGAGTACCCTGCACACTGTGAGCACTCAGGATGGCAAAGAAGAAAAGTAATGTTCCATCACCAGGCTCCCCCACCCCCAAGCACAAACAGAACCTAACTAGAGCATGCTTATCTTTCTTAGGTCTCACATCTCATTTTACTATACAGATCTTTTTATTCTTTCATTGTTTCCTGAGAGATAGCTGTGTTCTCGACACCATTTTGAGTTCCTTTGACATAATGCCTTTTATCTGTGTGATGCTCCAACCTGAAAAACATAGGAAGTGATACTTACTGCATATAATACAATGAGACAATATAAATGCTTTTACCTTTTCAAAAAGACTGTGGTTTTTATCACTGCAGAGAGGGTGTGTATGGCCTTTCCCAGTACCTGTTGGCAAAACCTGAGCCCTGGATCAATAGTGACTAAGAGGAAGATGGAAAACAGTGTCCCTCAAAGCCACCCATTGATGCTCTCTTGTGCCTCGAGTAGGGGACCGAGTTCTGGCCATGAGTTCCATGCAGTCTCCTTCTGAACATGAGTCCTCCCTCTCCCACTGGGTATCATGAGGCATATCAGAAGCTAGCCATGCTGTTTAAGCAGGTCTCTCATCTACATGGAGACATGAGTCAACGATGCCCTCTAAAGTTAGATTGCCACACCCAGGGCAGCCCCATCTTCCCTATTTTGGCTTTGGTTATTGCATTAATAGAAGAGAGGAGGTATTTTGCTTGCTTCTATGAAGACCCCCCTACCTTCCTTCAACAGCAAGTAGGCTCTCTGAAACCAAGGTATAGGATGCCCATGCCTTAAACTACCTTCCAACTTTGTGGGTATAGGCTCTGACTTCAGAAGCACACCGTACAGAGAAGAGCATGTTTGATTTGGACAGAGCTGGATCTAAGTTCTGCTCGGTCTTTAGCCCTGTGCTCTTGCACAAGTGCCTTCACCTCAGTGTTCTCATCCGGAAACTGGAACGAGGGCTTCTGCCTCTGTGCTACCCTGAAGATAAAATGGACAAAACCTCCTTCCCTGTGAACAAGAAAGTCTTAACAGTGGCAGCTGCCGATTACTGGGGAGGCCCAGAATTTGTTACACAAAGTAGTAAAGTGTTGGGGTGTCCCTCTCAGTCTCCCAAGGCTTCTGGAGCCTGGGGGGGGGGGGGTCTGGAAAGAAGAACAAGAAAGCATTCTTCTGCCAAAATTATTTTTCTTTCTTTATCTCTCTCCTTCTAGAACTATGCCCCTCCTCCCTCTTTGGCAGAAAGGCAATTATAGCTTAAAGAAAACAGCCCTTCTTCCCCCATTGTGAAGGTCCACCTTCTCACACCCTCTTTTTCCTGTGCCTGGCAGTCTGTGCTTTCTGTTACCATCATCTGGTGTCGATAAACCCACTTTCTCCCCACGAAAAGCAAAGGAACTTCAGTAGTGACAACGTTGGGGTATACATCTAACATCCCTTTACTTTACATACTATATGCTTGGCATCATTGTGGGTGTCAGCATGGCTGCCCCTCTGGAACCTTTGAGACCAAGTTTCTGTGTAGCTTTGGAACCTGTCCTGAAACTCCCTCTATAGAGCAGGCTGGCCTTAAACTCACAGAGATCTGCCTGCCTCTCCCTCCAAAGTGCTGGGATAAAAGGTGCGTGCCACCACCACCCAGTGGGCTGAAAGATTCTTAAGGCCATCAAAAGAGACACTGGGGAGTATGCTCTCCAGTGACGCCTTACTGCAGGCAGGTGAGACACGGGTCCTCATAACCTTGACACCTGCCCTCCACTGTCCTGCCTCCTCATTCCAGTACTTGGCAGGTTGTCTTTGCTCCTCATGGAATCTCCCTTTCACTCTCTCTGCCTCAGTTTCCCAGCTCTTTTTTCCAGAACCAGCTTAAATTGTCACTAAGTTCCCAGAGAGAGCTTCATGGTCAGTGAATAACATAGGCGTTAAGTCCTGCCAGAACCATAAGAGGGCTCATGTTCATATCTACTCTGAAAAGCTTGTAAGATCAAGGCTTTGGCTGGGCACATTTGCAGGGATAGAAACCATTAGCATCTTGAATCCCAAGTCTCTCTCTCTCTCTCTCTCTCTCTCTCTCTCTCTCTCTCTCTCTCTCTCTCTCTATCTGTGTGTGTGTGTGTGTGTTTACAGAACTGGGTGTGGGTGGTGTTGAACCTGGGTCATCTCACGTGGTAGAAAAATTGTCTATACTAAGCTACACTCCTACTCCTTTTGTGGTTTTTGAGACATCTCAGATAGCCAAGCTATACAAATTAGAGGAGTGTGCCACCATGCTACCTCTTGTTTTTAGTCACAAAGGAAGTTGGGGGAAGGTGGGAGGAAGTTTCAGTCACATGAGAAGCTAAAGCAAGGCCTTGACATCCCCTCAGTAGATAGAGCCATCTCTGAAACAGACTAAGTCATATTTCTGCTCACCCCTGCCCCTTTTTTGAGATAACAGTCTCACATGGCCCAAGGTGGCCTCAGATTCACTGTGTAACCTGATCCTCTGACCTCTGTCTCTTGAATGTGCCTGCTAGGATTACAAGGGCATGACATCATAAGGCCTTCTGCTTTTTAAGAATTTGCTCTTAGTTCTGGTCCTAAGCTATAGAATGGAAATGGAGTCACAATCTACAGTAATGAGGATCTTTATGGTTTATAGGAAGCCTGCACTTAACACCTATTAGAAATAACCCACTTCTCCCCGGTGGGTGTTCCTCTTTGGAAATGTAGGCCTCCCCCAGTGGGTTCACAGGTTGGACAAGACGCGCTATCCCCACAGTCAGTGGGGCACATGCAGGGTGGCCTTCACATCTGTAGGCTCTGTATCTGTGGACTCAGCCAAGAACAGATAGAAAGCATGTTTTGTTTTTTTTTTATTAAAGATGTACAAATGACAAACATGGTCTTTCATTTTTCATGTTATTAGTTTTTAAACACTACAGTGCAGTTACTGATTACAAAGCATTTGCCTTGTATCAGGTATTGTAAGTCATCTACAGATGGCTAAAAGTGTATAGGAGGATGTGAGTAGATGACTTGTGCATCCCTTATGTGAGCTTCTATAGATAGGACTTTCTTCTACAGCCGTTGTCTTAGGCGCCCCTGAAAGCCTGAGCTTCTTTCTTCACGCATGAAAGAATGCCAGTAACAGCTTTCCTCAGTCTTTGAGAGGCTTGAATCAAGTGATGTTTTAAAATGCTTGGGGGGAGAGGGGTAGCTGCACTGGTTTTCAGTTTAATGCACAGTCATCCTAAGTAATTGTGTTGGTTGCCATTGAGAGCCTAGACTCCCCTGAGATTTCAGGGGATATTTTGTTTGCCTTCAAAGTCTTGGAGAACAGAGGTGGGGGTAGTGTGAGAAGCCAGTCAGTCACCCAGTGACAGCAGGGACCACAGTTTCATCAGGCAGAAACCCAGACTGAGTCACATTACATTTTGTCAGTTCAGGTTCTTATTAATTTGTTGCCAGTGTGGGAGTACACATCTGAGAATGAGACAGGACAGTAACTTCGAAGTCAGCCTGGAGAGTGAGGGCTGGAGAGATGGCTCGGGAGTGAAGAGCATTTTTTGCTCTTGCAAGGGACCTAGGTTTGGTTCTTAGCACCCCCATGGCACCCAACAACCATCAGTAACTCCAGTTCTCAGGGGATCTAACATATGCAGGCAAACAGTTATACAGAAAAATAAAAATAAATAAATCTAAAAATAACTTTAAAAAGTGATTTGTTGAGCATTCCAAGGCTCATTTCAAAGAAACACACTTGTGTGTTGGAGATATATAGGTACAGGAATGAGTAAGGCATTCTATTGTAATAGGACTCAAAGCAAGTGGGAGTGTCTTTTAGACAAATAAGGTTTATCTCTTAAAAAAAAAATCAAGGGACTGATGGTGTCTGTAGCTCAATAAGTAGAGAGTTTACCTAGCAAGCTGGAAGCCTAGGGATCACAGAGGAGGTCCCTGAACCAGATGTGGTGGCGCTTTTAATACTAACACTTAGAGAAACATAGACCGTAGATCATATTGTCACAAATTGGAAGCCAACAAGGGCTGCATTTAAACAAAAAATACACGCACACACAAAAAGCCAGAATGACCTTCTGCAGTTTAGATTTAAACCTCTGCAAACTGGGCGCCTCTCCTGGAACCTCTTGGGTTGCGCATTTGCTCCTTTGTCTTGTTGACCTGGAAAGTCTCTATTTGAATAGGGGAAACTAGCATTAGGGAATAGTCAGCAGGACCTGTCCTTGAGGCCTTAAAACTCACAGCACTCCCCACAGACACGAAGTCTTGTGTAGTCAATGAACCTGCCCTTGGAAGAGGCTCTGCGTAGGCATTTACCTGTTCCTGGCTTGCAGTCGCCTTGGGGGACTCTGACCTTCAGAGACACTGCTGAGACCTGCCATGTGCAATGTCCAAGATCAATGCTGAGATGTGGGTCTGGCCAAGGCAGCCATATCTTCAAGAAGGTGTGGAGCCTAGAAGGCATGGGAATTCTGAGAATGAAGTATTCAATCCAGCAAGTTAGGTGGGAGATGGCCTGGAGCTCTGCCTGCCTACTGCCCTCCACTGCTATTTGTGTATGTAGGCTTCTGGTATATGCATATTGCAGTAATGGCAGCAAAGGCTGACCATGAACATGTCTTTGTGGTCCTGGGCTGTGGAGAGCTTTCTTCCTCTGCTGGGATCCATGTTTCTGTGACTACAGCATTAGGTCCGGGCTACTCCCCAGTCTACTATTCAGTTCATAACAGCACAGCAGCTGTAGCTCTGAGGTGAGTAGTAGGACCTGGACCTTGCTCTAGCAGTGCTAAGTGGGAGAAGCAACCCATATAAAAGCTTCCATTTCCCTTCGTGGTGATACACTGCACCGTGAGGAGCCCAGGTGTGTCCCAGGATCTGAGGAGACATGGGCAGAAGTAGGTGTTGTCTGGACACTGGCATTCTTGTGAGTCACCTCTCCACAGTTTCTCCCATATCAGAGAGAGAAGGCAAGCAGACAGAACCATGACCACTGGAGACAAACTCAGACTTCTGCTTCAGACTCAGGTGTCTTGGTACCTTAGTCAGCTGAGAGTCAGGCCTCAGGTCTTTCTGCCCAGGATTTCAGGTGACTCTGGACAGTTTGCTGGAAGGGAAGGTGCTACCATGGGACTAAACAAACTATTTCACATACTCTGAGGAAGGACTGGTCTGAAGGTGACTGTTGAGTCCCTCAGGTCCACCAGGGAGGAGGTGCAATGAATGGGCACCAGCCTAAGAGGAAGTAGTGTGGGACCTGAGCAGGTCATGACCTTGTGAAGTCTGCTTCAACTTTATGACACCACATACCAGATAAAAAGGTGACACATCGGTTGAGCTTATCAATACCTGATATTTATTGAGGATGGGTGCCCGTATTCTAAGTGAGGTTTCATGTGGACTTACTTACCAAGGACAACAGTTTATGAGGTAGGCCCAAGTGGTCCAGTTTTACATATGATGAAGTCAAGCCTTAATAGGTAAAGCCAAGGTCACATAGCAGATATACTGGAGGAAAGTATGTAGAATGACCCAGGCGGACTGCCTGTAAGCCCAGCTCTCCTCTATCCTGGTGTAGAGCAAATGAAATTGAGATAGATGGTGCCCCAGAAAGACATGGGTGCCAGGTTAATCCCCCATGCAGCCTCAGGGGAGACTGCTCATGTCCTTCTTTGCCGCAGCCCTGTTGTCCTGCATGTGTGCTAGGAGACAGCAGTGATTGTTCTAGTCAGACATTGAAAATGTGCAGGGTTTTCAGTCCCTTCGTGCTGCTGGCGAAGCTGCCACCCCTCTGCTCTTCTCTGCTCGCCCTGGCCTGCTTCCCTTTTCACTGTGAGTTCTGAAAGGTCAGAGGAAACTTGACAAACCATCCCCACGTCCCTATGTGTGCTAGAGATGCTTATTCACTTTAACTGGAAGCAAATTTAAAATTACAAGGGGAAAAACCCTCCTTCCCTTTCCTGGGGCAAGTATGGCCGGACAGTGCTGATCTCTCTTCTGTGTATCCAGGACCAACATAGGGACTGACTTGGGACAGATAGGGCGTGGTCTGTAGACTTCAGGAGTAGGGCCAGTTTGCAGTGCCAAACTGCAGGTTCTGTCCTTTCTTCAGAAACTCCCTGAGTGTCTAGGGAACAGAGGATGGTGACACACAGACAAGGTGGGGTTTTCCCTGCACAGCCCTTTCTAGACCTGGGAAATGTACCCTGATGAGTCACTCACTGCCCTGATACCTGAGGCCGGGGTGTGTCTTTAAAGAAAACCCTGCTCAGGCCTTATCAGGCCTAGGTTTTTCTGTCTGCCCATGGGCTTCAAGTTTTCCCTCCCAAATGCCAAGTCTTTGCCAAGGACTTTTCAGAACTGATGTGAGCACATATAGAAGGTCCATAAAGAAATCTGTATTACTCTTCCCATGTTCACGGGTGGATAATAAATCAATAGACTAGTGACAAGATTGGGACCCAGTCTTTGGACTGATTTTATAGATTGATAGCCGATGGATGCTAGAAGTGTGACAGAAGCTGTTGGTGGTGTCTGCTGCTGGATGAGGAGAACTACAGCTGAACAAAGTGAGCTGCAGAAGAGGTGCTCTGTCAGGACCAAGACAGAATTTGGAATGGGTTGACCTGCTCATTCCTCCCTGGCTTGTGAAGATAACTGCCTCTTCACCCAGGGCCCAGACTGTCCATGAGGAGCCAAGGTGACCACAGTATGATCTCTGCCATTTCTGTGTGGCCAAATGCAAGTGGCCAGTGAGCTGGAAATGGGGCAGTGCTGTGGCAAGGCAGAGGCTCCTGGCTTGAAGAGCAGCCCGGCATTCTCATTATATGACCTCGGTTCTCCACTTTGTGTCCAGGATGGTTGCTTGACCTCTCTGAGCTCTAGTTCTTCTTCTGGAAAACAAAGGCCACTGTTCCATCCTGCCTAGATCATGAGGGTTAGCAAGGCCATGCACACATGAACCATTAGTATAGGCGACAACTAAGGGCTCAGGAGACATCAGTTTGTGGTGATCAGGTGTGTCCCATGGTCTTAGGACATGGAAAAGTCCTGACTGTCCATTATACACTCACACACACACACACACACACACACACACACACACACACACACACACACACACACACAATTTCCCTGTTCTCCCAGCACCTCAGAATGAATGTACTTCTGACTACTAGAGAACTAACTCACACAGTTTCCTGCCCCTTCTACCACTTCACTTCTCCAAAAAGAAACACTAGAGCCCAGACGTTGCTGCTTTTCACTGAGCATTTCTAAGCCACATGATGAGGGTGATGCAAGCATTTGGGCTGTCACTACCTCATACTCCTGTTCCTACTACTCATGTATGTTACACACTATATCCTGAGTACCTGGCAGACAGATGGCCATGCAGATGTTAAAAGTCACAAAGCAGCCTAATGTATCCAGTGACAGGAAAAAAGATGTCCTCCCAGAGGCCTGCTCTTAGCCCTTCTTGTCCCTCTGCTAAGTTCAGAACTTTGGCACTTCGGGTGAGGGGGTGTGGCCAACTGTGACTCAGGATGACATAGAGGTACTTCACGGAGCTCACTCATAACAAGAAAGCCGAAAGCATCACCCATGCTGGAACAAGTCCTGATCTCATTTATAAGGGGAGACTTTATAAGCCCAGCTACTCTCTAGAGTCACTGCCCAGCCTTAGGAGGAAGGTGGTCAGGGAACACACTTACAGTAAATAATGGCCAGAAGGAGAGGGCCAGAGTGTCTCCCACTGTCTGCATTAGCTGAAGCAAGCATGGGGCTGGGAAACATGATCACCGTGGACTGTCACATGACACGTCACACGGCCCAGCCCTTCTCTTTTCTTTCTGAGGCCTTGGTCTATTTCTGACTTCAACACACCTAGGGACTTTAAAACCTTGGCACCATTCAGTGACAATAAAGGGGAAATGTTTATATATTGGAATAAAAAAAACCGTGAAGGAACTGATGCAAAAAAAAAAAAAAAAAAGAAACTTTTGCTCCAAACCGTGTAGAGCCATCTGGTTCCCACATCCTTTTAACCAGTAGGCCATAATACAGTAAAGAGAGCTGTCGGACTGAAGTCTTCCATGTGAGCACAGCAGAATCCTGGGAGGAAGAGGACAAGATAGAATATTTTGATGTAACACTAGGTGATTAGAAACCTACACTGGTGCCTGACTGTGGTGGTGCACACCTTTAATCCCAGCACTTGGAAGGCAGAGGCAGCGGTGAGCAGATCTTAGTGAGTTCGAGGCCAGTCTGATCTACAAAGTGAGTTCCAGAACAGCCAGGACTGTTAAACAGAGAAACCCTGTCTGGAAAAAAAAAAAAAGAAAGAAAGAGAGAGAGAGAGAGAAAGAAAGAAAGAAAGAAAGAGAGAGGAGGAGGGAGGAAAATCAATCGATCAATCAATCTCGGGCTGGAGATAGGGCTCAGCAGTTAAGAGGTCATGAGTTCAATTCCCAGCAACCACATGGTGGCTCGTAACCATCTGTAGTGAGATCTGCTGCCCTCCTCTGGCCTGCAGGCATACATCCATACTGTATACATAATAAATAAATAAATTTTAGAAAAGATATCTCCACTAACTTTGTCTTGAGTGCTGGCGGGTGGGCCTCTGTGGGCAGAGGAGCTATGATGAAGGAATAAAAGCATTGCTTCTGGGTCCCCTCCTAGTGGGTCACATCTGCTCAGGGACAGGTCAGATGACAGAGATTCCCTATAAATATGGCCCTGGCCTTGGAGTCACTCTTGTCAACAAACTCTGCAAATGCAGTCGGTCTGTCACGTGGAAAGGCAGTCAAACTGTGGACAGGAGGCCATCTTTTGTGAGTATTCTTGGTTTAGAGCTTTAAAGAGGGAACAGGGCTGAGTAATTCCAGTACTCAGAAGAAAGAGTGAGGGTATGGTGCCTGCCTAATCTACATAACAAGACCCTCCCCCCCAAAAAAAAGGAAGGAAAGGAAAGGAAGAGGGCAGGTTGGGGAATGTGGTGAAGTCACACAACCTTTTACTTCTCATCTCTTGGAAAGCCCAGGGCAAAGGTCTGTGATGAACAGCCCAGAGCAGCATCAAATCTACGTCCATTAACCATCTTTGTGTATGAGGGAAATGAACTCTACCTGACTGCTAAGGATACCTCAGTGCTCCTCAGGTCTTGAGCAATCTTGATTCTCACTCAGACTGAGGGATCTTTCTGCCCTTTGGCTATGGGTCTCTAGTGGGTCCGTGTCAGAAATGAGGAAAGGTGCCGAGATGAGCCCCTTCATAGAGGACTAAACCTTATACCACAAAGTCAGAGTTCTAGAGAAGGGCACTTCCTCTTTTCCTGCTGGTAACCCAGAGCAAGAGGAGTAGACAGCTCAGTGAAGTCTCTGTTGACTCTGAGGCTTCTGATAAGCCCTGTAGGTAGGCACAGAAACCTGGAAGCCAGTGAAAGGCAGGACCCCTTTCAGAGCACACCACTCCTCTCAGCTCTGGCCATCAGGTGGAACTGGGCTATTTGTCCTGTCAGGAAAGCAGGTAAAATGGAAATTGGCCTCCTGTGAAGACCACAGGTTCCTGGGTAGAGAGACCTGATCTGCTCAGTCCTGACATACCCTCTCCAGAGGAGAAAATTAATGTCACCTACAGCATGAATGTCTCAAACAAGGTCTCTTTAGCCTCCCAGATAGAAAAGGAGAGGTACAGAAATGTAAGTTAGTTGGATCTGGTGTGGCCAAGAAAGAAGCCTTCTTCTCATCCAGGGTCCCAGGGCTTCGACTTCATGGGGAACTTCCAGTGTTCATGGCTGTTTGCATTGTGGTGAGGTCCTAACCATATTAGTACTGAAGGTAGAGAACTCCAGAGCTGTGTGCTTCACTTGACTGTGGGGCCCTATAGAAGCCAGCCTCCATCACAAATTCAGAGTTACACAGTATGTGAGAATATGCTTGAAAGTGTCTATTTCCTTAGCATAGTCATAAATAATCTTGCAGAGGAGTTAACTGCAGTAACAGGAAACTGCTGATGGCAAGACATTAGGATTATAGTGAGGTCCAGTCAGGATGAGCCTTAGAAAGCCCCCAGCAGTGGGTGGTTTTTCCTTGTCCATTAGCAGGGCATCTGTCTCCTTATAGCACTCTAATGAATGTGATGTATTTCCATACTGAAAGAAAACCCCTCCAGAACACAAAAAGGGTTGATATGGTCCAGCAGGGGACAGAGTCCCAGTACTTAGTCATAGCTCTATAAAATATCTCTGAACAGTTAACTTCCTGAGACATTTCAAATAACCAACTAATTATATTCACATTCAACTCCTTTTAACTTGAGTATCACCAAGCAAACTATTATTTCCCATACAGGTAAAAACTGCTTAAACAGTTCCACCAAATATTTGGAAAATGGTCAGAATCCCTGAAGTTTTCAGATAGCTATGGCCTACTCTGTCTCAAAGACTCCAGAATGATTAGGGCCCAGGGAAGTATTGATGCACAGAAGAAGGGACTTTGTAACTGACACACACACACACACACACACACACACACACACACACACACACACACACACACACACACACACACACACACACACACACACACACACTCTCTTCCAATCTTTGTTTATCTCCCTTTTCCCAGCCTGCCCAACAGGCCTAATTTATCGGTATCTTAATCATTCCTGCCTTCCCTGGAGATTTCAGCCCTGAGGCTTCTTCCCTGGGCAAATCAGGCAGCTAGGGGGAGGGGTGCAGGGCAGAGACAGGGTTCTCTTGCAGCCAGCTACCAATAATGTGTTGCTTAAAATGCTGCTGAGAGAAAGCCGCAGCAACCTTCTCGAGCCCCCAAAACAAGCTCTCTGAACATTGCAGAGGAAGCCAGCGCAAATCAAAAAGACTCTCATAAAATCCATTGTTTTATATGTTAACTTAAAAAGATAAATTTTAAGATGTATGTTCAATTGAGTTCTTTGTTTTCTGCCCTTCACACAAACCAGTGATGGAAGACAAATATGATTTCTCTTAATGCGGACAAGAGCAAAGGAAGGGGAAAATTTCCATATTTCTCAGCTATTTTAAAATGCATGCTTTGATTTTCAAATGAATAGACTGTTCTCAATGACCTCTTCTTTCAAGGGGAAAAAAAATACTGTTCTTATTCCTGCCCCTCCCTTTCCGGCCTATCTCTCTGTCCATTTTTAATCTTCCTCTCCTAGGAAGAATATTCAGGGACTTCCCATGGGCCTCGTCTTTCTCTTCACAGAGCTGTCCCCAGCAGCCCTGGAGGTCTGTCCATCCTACCCATCTTGGTCTTAGGAAGCCTTGTAGGTCCTTGTCCTGCCTGCAGACCTCTGGGTTTAGGGTTCTGCTACCTTGAAGCACTGTTTCCAGGAAGGACAGGCTCCCTCAGCCTTGCCAGTGGTTACCCCTTACCTGGAGGCACGAAAAGTGTTCCCTTACCTGAGACTGACTCTTGGGACTAATTAGACCCTTTATCAGGGATTCGGTATCTTGGATCATGAAAATCACAGCCAGATAACAGTTAATGATAGATTGCTGTAGCTGCCCCCTAGAAGTGGCATCAGCAGGACCCCTGTTTTGGGCTGAGACACAAGGGCATCCCTCTCAGGCCTGGATGGCTCTGATAGACAAATCCTTTTAGGATAGTGAGTTTCTTTTGATCGCTTTCCCCTTCTTTGAGACTCAAAAAAAAAAAAGAAGAAGAAGAAGAAGAAAGAGGAAGGAAGGAAGGAAAAGGCTAGTTTCATCAAGTACTTGGGATGTGGTAGGCTACTATGTCTACTTTATTGAACTCTTGCTCTGTATTGACATTAGGGTTAGGGCTTTATATGTAGAGGAGAGAAGCCACGCCCATTTTATAGGTGAGGAAACAGGTCTAGAGATTCAGGGTAGTGGTCAGACAGCTAGCTGGCGGCAGTCAGCTATTTTCACATGGTATTTACTAAGCCTCTGTTCAGGTAGTCCTTGCCATGAGACACTTGCCTTCTCAGTTTAGGGGAAGGAGAAGACATTGACCATATGAGCAGTTAATGCAGTAGAAATCTCCAAGTCTCTGTGGAGCCAAAGCAGAACCAGGATTCCTGGAATGTCTGAGGATCGGAAGATCAGGAATCACTGGGCAGCTCCTCTCCTGAATAGCCCTGAGGCTCACCGCTGCCTGATCTTCATCCATACATATTCTTTAGCTCTGTGCCCAGGTGCAGTGAGAGGCAGGGCTGTCCCTGACGTCTGAGAGGTTCCTAGGAAGTTAGATTCCTGGCACTGGAGTGATTGTCCTGTCCTCCACCAGGCAGGGTCAGCTCTGGCACCACCCTTGCCCAGCCTCAGATAGATGTAATGCTTTGTTTGTTATCAGTGAAAGCAGGACTCTCTAGATGGGGAAGTCCTGGGTAATTTACCAAGACTCTGAGGTTCTGGCTACAGCCTTTGCTCTCAGAAGGCCAGGGAGGGATCCCCAACTGTTTTCGGTATCTACTTTACCAGGTTCCCGCTTGAGTAACCAGCCCTTCCCTCACCCAGCCTGAGTCAGTCGGCTGTGGCTGTCAGCTGGCTCAGTCAAGGTGTCCACAAATAGCTTCTCTGTGTGATCTCACCGGAAGCTCATCTGAGTGACTCATGATTCCCTTTGAGTGCTTGCCTCCTTGGGGAGGGTGAGAAATACACTACCTCTGCTCCTACTTCAGCAGGGGAGGAGCCAGGAGTGGGAAAAGCCCTTACTGAGCCACAGAGGATTTTAAACTAGAGAAAGATTGCCAAATTTGTGATAACGTCTGTAATGAAAACAAGAGAGAAAGAGTCTCTTAGGCTGAAGAGATGGCTCAGTGGCTAAGAGTGATCACTGCTTTTGCAGGGGACCCAGGCTCAGTTCCTAGCACCCACATCAGCTAGCCCGTGACTGCCTATCACTGCAGTTCAGGGACTCTGAAGTCTTTTTCACTTCCGTGGATAATTGTTTACACTTGGCGCACAAATATACACTCGGGCATAGAGATACACATACAGATAAATTTTGCGAAGCTGATTGTCAAATCAACTCTATGAAAAAGCAGTCAACAACTGGCTACTGATAGGTTAAGAGGGGCAGCCATCACTTTGGGATGCTGAAATGACATACTTCCGATCACCAACTTCCAGGGGCTGTCCATGTTTACTCCCTGGCCATAGTTATTATTCTAGGCACCATGTAGTTATCACACACTCTGCATGATGCCTTAGGTATTTAGAACCTCATTTCACTTGGTTAATGACTACCTAGTATTCAAACCTCAGTATGGCTCCAAGTTCTTCACTTGTCTGTGTTACCCCTTAACATGGCTTGTGACTGCATTGGCTTTAAAATGCAAACCTCTCTGTCATGATGTATGTATGGGAATAGACTGCAGACCCAGGTTCATCTATGTACCTGCTCTGATTTCTCAGAAAAGATTGTGGAAAGCATGTAAAGGCAGAGTACATATGCATGTGTTAGCCACATGCATTGCATACTGAAGTACTCTGCTCCGGAGGCTTCTCCAGAGAACTGTCCTTTCTGGTAGGTTCCAACCAGGAGCCCTGTCACTGACCCCTGCATATGTGTGAACTTCAGAAAAGAGGAGGGTGGGCCATACAGAAAAGCTTGATGCTGAGGCAGGTGACAGTGGTTATCCTCAAAGATATCTAATGACCAGAAAATGCCTTTTGAGTAATAAGTAAAATAAAACAATATGGCAATCAAGCATGCTAGTATGCATCTATAAGCCCAGTACTCAGAGGCTAAGGCAGGAGGATCATGAGTTCAAAGCCAGCTTGAGCTACAGAATGAGACCCTCCTCTTTCACCCCCCCCAAAAAAAAACTAAACACAGTCACAAAAAGTCACATTGTGATTTTGTGTATGTAAAATTTCTGAAGTTAGATTTTGGTTTTTGGGGTGGAGGGGGAAGAAAATGGGACTTTACTATGATTGCTTGCAAGTTCCTTTTAGCAGTGACAAACACATTCTAAAATAGTGGTTATGTTTACAACTATGGCTATACAAAAGGTCAGGCACTGAATTGTTCTTTTGAAAGAGTAGGTTTTTTTGTCTCAGTTATATTTCAGTTTTTAAAGAATGACCAACTGGGAATTCTGAATACTGGGCCCGTTTCCTCGAGGGCTGAGACTGTAAACCTCTGCTTACGGGCTGTGTTGTCTCCTTGCGTTTTCAACACTTTGGGGGTGTCAGTTCTTTAATGTTAAAGTTGAGGTCTCAATACTAACAGGGTGCTTACCAGTTCGCTGTGGCCATGCTGCTCAGGTCCTGTCCTCCATGGTAGACAGCATGTGTCTCTAAGGAAGCCACTTTGTCATTTGAGGGTTCTTGGTTCTGGTCTCTCTATATAAGAAGACAATACCCGTGCATGAGGGTGGGGTTTAGACTTAGAGTAGGAGAACCCATCTTTCCTCGCTGATTCCAAATGTGTTTATTTGAGGCAGAAAAAGTGAAACAGTGATGAGTTCTAAAACTTGTTTGGAAATGTCACCAGGCATCACGGTTATGTTTTCCAAACAGAGCCTCCCCTCCACCCCATTTGTTTTCAAGGCTAATGCATAAAGGACCAAGGGTGGGCCCTGCAGTTAGCGAGACAGAGTTAGGACGCAGAGTTGTATACAGCCAGCCACATCAGCCATAACAGAGTGGACACTGTTTACTTACACTTCGGCACTCTGATCTATAAGGCCATCTTTGGCTCAGGATCAGAGCTGGGAGACCAGAACACCAAGTCTGCCTGTTTCTATTCTTTGCTGAAGCAGTGCCACTCCATCCTCCAATGTCTGCCCCCCCCCCTTTGGGTCACCTCCCACAACTGCCACACCTCCCGAAGAGTCTGTAACCCTGTAATTCCACCTGAAGCCCAGACTATTACTCTGGTTCACTTCCTATCGAGACTATCTCAATTATTATTTTTTTCAGCTATGTCTATTTGGCGTGTGTGTGGTGGGCGTATTTACAGCGTGCTTGTAGAGATCAGTGGACATCATGTTGTCTCATTTGGTCTCTAATAATGCTGTTGTCATTCCCGTTTCACAGCTGAGTAAGTTGAGGCTCAGAGAATGCATTGCCTACAGGCTAAGAAAGACTGGGGCCACCTAACCCATGAGTGCTGCATTGCTGTAGGGAAGAAGAGGCACTGCGCTGAAGGGTGGGCAGCAAAGATGAAGGGCATTGAATGACAATCTGTTGGTTGTCTGAGCCAAAGATGAGCACTCTTAGAAGAGTTCTGATGTAAGGGTGGGACCCATCCATGGCCATGTGTGGAGTTAAAGGGAAGGCACACATCAGAGCAGGATACATAAGTCCCAGTGACAGATGAGTTAGGAGCAAGCACCCTGGGCAGGATCAGAAGCCAGTGGCCTATGTAGCCCCTCCCATCCCTGGCTATTGGTTTTGCTAGAGTATTGTTTGTGTGCTTGTCAGTGAGCCCATAGTGCAAAGAAATGTGTTTTAGAATTTAGTCAAGGAGAAAAAGGGATTCTGACTTATTTTTTCTTCTGCCATGTAGCAGTGAGCTGAAATGTGTGCAGTAAGCTGTGTGGGCCAGCAGTCACGTCTGTCATTGTGAGACTTGAGATGTGCTGACTAGTCAGAAATTCAGATGATAGGGTCAGCCCTGGGAGTGGGGGGCCACCAGCAAGGGCTACAGAAAGGTCCCCTATGTGGGGGAAGCACCCCATGGAAAGGGAAGATCGGTGCTCAAGGCATGAAAGCATGCAGGCAGGCAGGCAGGCAGGCAGTCCCTGAGCCGTGGTAACAGTTATGGTGAGGGTACAGACATGTAGGAGGTGAAGACACCTCAACACATATCTTGGATTGAAATGTCTCCCTACAAATTCCCAGAGTGTCCTGGAAATGATGATAGAGGCCAGGCCAGGCTAGTCTGGAATGGTACCACAGAACTGCAGGCAGCACGGCACAGTGTGACCCTAGCAGCAGACTAGAAGTTACATTTACAAGAAGCATGCTATTGTCCTGGAATTGTACAGCAGATCTGAGCTGCCCTCCTTCACACAACAATTACACCTTCATCTATCCTTACAGCTAAGAGGACATCCCATCTACTTGGCCCATGTGGGCCATTGACAATCCACAGATGGTTCTCTACCTGTGGCCCAGCCCATTTGCCCTCTCCAGGGTACTCAGTGAAAAAGAAGTTCCATTTAAAAATAAATGAAAAAGAAATGAGAAGCTGAAGGGAACAGAAAAAGGATCCCATATTGTTGTGAGAATTCCTTCCTGAGTGGATGTAAACAAATGTAAACGATATCTGTCTCTCTTTATAAGGCCCAAATAAATACATGGACACTTATTCTTACTTACAAATGCCCAGCCTTAGCTTGGCTTGTTTCTAGCCAGCTTTTCTAACTTAAATTATCCCATTTCTCTTTAACTATATTTTGCCTCTGGACTTTTTTCTTTATTCTATATATCTTTCCTTCTTACTTAGTGGCTGGCTGGGTGGCTGGGGGTGGCTGGCCCCTGGCGTCTTTCTCTCCTCTTCCTTTTTAGCCTAGATTTCTCCTTCTATTTATTCTCCCTGCCCACCAGCTTGATCCATCTCTCTGCTGCCTTGCTATTGGCCATTCAGCTCTTTATTAAACCTAACACAGCTTTACAGAGTTAAACAAATGCAACACATCTTTGCATCATTCAACAAATGTTCCACATCATAAAAGAATGTAACACATCTCTAACTAATATTCCACAACAAGTCCCCAACAACAAACCAAAGTACAATTCCCCAGTGATTCACCCTGGGAACTGTAGCCAGAAGTTTCTGGCCCCTCTAGCTCAAGGTTCAGACCAGCAGTCTCACAGCCTTTTAGCCCCAAGTAATCACACAAAATCTTATATTAATTACAAGCTGTTTGGCCTGTTGCTCAGGCTTATTACTCTTTCAACTAACTAAAATGGGTTCATTTTCACCAGTTTGGGTATTACCACATGAGTCATGGCTTACCTGTGTTTCTTTACATCTTGCTTCCTTGGGCGGTAGCTCACAATATCTCTGTCTGACTCCACCCTCCTTCCCCTTTATCTATACTTGGATTTCCTACCTGCCTATAAGCTGCTTTGCCATAGGTCAAAACAGTATCTTTATTAACCAATGGTATTTCACAACATTCAGAAAGAGTCCCACATCAAGGAACCATTGTGTTCATTAGGCTAACTTGTAGAGCATGGGTCAGGAGTACTGGAAGGGGCATGAGTGAATTGGTTTCTTTTCTATTGCTGTTAATCAAACACAATGACCAAGGCAACTTATAGAAGAAAGGTTTTATAGGTTTTATTTGGGATTACACTTCCTGAGAGATGAGGGTGAGTTGTGGTGGCTAGAGCAAGAGCTGATGATAGTTTACATCTTAACCCACAAGCAGGAAGCTGAGAGAGTGAACCAGGAATGGCCCAACAGTTTAAAAAAAAAAAAAAAGAAACAAAAACCAAAGCTAGCCCCTAGTGACATATTTCCTCCTGCAAGGTCATACCTTCTAAATCTACCCAAACAGTACTACCAACTGTACAACAATTATTCAAATACATGAGATTACGGGGGACAATAATTCCAACCATCACAGCGAGTAACCCCAAGACAGCTGCACTGGAAAGTCTTCACCCAGCATAGTTGATGGCTCTCCAGTGGCTGCATAGATGGAACCTCCTCCCCCAGTCTTCCCCAGCCTATATGCTAATCCCTTCCCAAAGACCTGAGGTCACATGGTTAGGGCAGAAGTGCATTCAAAGGGCTGGGAGGAGTGGTTGGATACTCAGGTAAGGGGCCAGTGACCTCCCCACTCCCACCTTCTGTGAGAGTGTCAGCAGTCCTCAGGCCCAATCTATGATCAGTTGTGATTACCGCTTGCAGCAGGTTCAGCCAACCTGATGAAGACAGCATCTATTTTCCCGGAGGACCACACTCTACAGGCATTAGAAAGCCAGTTCCTGCTGTAGTTGTCTCATTCAAAAGTAGGGAAGCCATAGTGAGCTGTGTGAAGGGCTTGCAGGCCGCCTTTGCTTTGGCAAGTTGCCAGCCCTGTTCCAGCCAGGAGGCGCTGGTTCACTCTTTCCATTAGGTCCTTTTCAGTGTTGGTGGGCAGATCATAGGCATCCTTGCAACGCTCTCTCCGCTCATCCATGTGCATTTATGACCCCACAGGGAGCAGCTTTTTAATGAGCCTAATGTGAGGCTGCAAATAGGAGCTTGTAAAACTGACAGCAAGGGGCTTCAGGCCAAAGCGCAAAGTTGCAGCTGAAGTATACATGATCACTCTCACTCTGTAGTCAGACCAGAATGCCTCTGTGCCAGGACAGAGGACAAAGGTTCTCCAGGGAAGGCTTGCCCTTCCAAGAGAGCTGTGTCCAGGCTCTCTTTTCCCTGAATGAGCCTTTCCATGCAGGTTGTGTGTGCAGAGCATCTAAGTCCTGGCTGACCCATAAGAATGGGTCTCCTTGAGTACAGGCCTGTGTGCATGGCCAGGGCTAGGAGCCAGTACAGCTGAAGGCCCCTGGGGCTCCTTGAAGAACCCAGGCTGACCTCCAGCCATAAGTGTCCTTACAAGAGAGCAAGTCATCATAGTCCTGCATGTGAAATACAAAAATGTAAGAGTTCTTGAAAATAACAGGAAAAAAAAATGACCTTGGATTTGGGGTGGTGAGTTTTTAAATATGATACCAAAACCACAATCCATGTGAAAGAAAAATAAACTGAATGCATTAAAATTCAAAACTATGAGGGCCAGGGAGAGGATGACTCGGTGAAGTGATTGTTGTACAAGCATGAGAGCCTGAGTTGGCTCAACAGCCCTCGAGTACAATAGCACAGTACAAGTGTAGCTTCCAGCATAGTAGTACACATCCGTAACCCAGCACAGGGACGCAGAGACGGGAGGGAGGATCCTTGGGGTCATTGACTGCCAGCCTAGCCATTCATTCAGTGAGCTCCTGGTTCACTGAAGACCCTCTCTCAAAATAAACTAGAGAGAAAATGAAGATACTTGATATTAACCTCTCATCTACACACATGTGTATGTATATACACATACACCACACACAAGTTTTTCAAAACTTCTGCCTGAAGCTGGGTGGTGGTGGCCCATACCTTTAATCCCAGCACTCAGAAGGCAGCGGCAGGCAAATCTCTGAGTGTAAGGTCAGCTTGGCCTATAAAGCGAGTCCTAGGACAGCTAGGGTTGTTATACAGAGAAACCCTGTCTCAAAAAAAAAAAAAACAAAAAACAGCTCCCCAACACACACCAAAAAAAAAAAAAAAACCAAAACAAACAAACAAACAAAAAACCCCCACAAAACCTTCTGTCAGGCATAGATAGTGTCACACATGTATAATCCTAACAGAAGAAGTAGAGGTGGAATAATCAGGAATTGAAGGCCAGCCTTGGCTACGTGGTGAGTTTGGGGTCAGCCTGAGCTTACCTGTCTCAAGATAACAACAAAAAACTGCTCTGTCAGTTCCTTTCAAGAGAATGAAAAGCCACAAACAAGGAGAAAATATTTACAAATGCATGTCAGATAAGAGATTATTATCTAACACATACATAGAAATCTTCACACTCATCAATAAGAAGACCAAGAACTCAATTTTTAAATGGGCCGGGACTTGGTTATGTGACTCAATGGTAGAGTGTTTGCAGGGCATGTTCCCTGGGTTCAATCTCCAATACTCAAAAAAAAAAAAAAAAAAATCAGTTAAAATGGACCAAAGAGTTTATCAGGTAAGAATAGAGAATAGAGAATCTCTATGGTGGCAAGTAAATGCATGCCTAGAGGCTGCATATCAACTATTGAGAGATGCAAAAACTGTAGCAGCAGTGAGGTGCTACTTCACACCTGTTGGAGTGGCCAAAACCCAGAGTCCTGACACCCCCAAATGCTGGTGAGGAGTGAGTGCTACAGTGAGAATTTTCTTACAAAGGTAAATACATGCTTGGCAGACAGGTCAGTGATTACACTCCTTGGTATTTTCCCAAAGACATTGAGAACTTCTGCCCACACAGAAATCTGCCCACAGATGTTTGTAGACAGATTCTCCACAATTACTGAAACATGAAGCAGTAAAGTAAGTGACTGAATAGACAAATTATGGCACATCTAGTCAGATGAAATCCTATTCAAGCTAACTAAGAAGAGATGGCCTAGCCATCCATGAGATACATAGAGGAAACTGAAATGAGCCAGATGTGGTATCACACACTAGTCATCTGTCACTTAAGAGGTAGGAGGGTTGAAAGTTCATGGCTAGCCTGGGATTCTTAAGCTAGACCCTGTCGCAGAAAAGAAACTGAGGGCTGGAGAGATGGCTGAGCTGTGCCAGCATCTGCCATGCAGACACGAGGACCAGAGTTCACATCCTCAGATCTCACAGAAACATCAGATGAGCACAACAGCCCTGCCTGTAATCTTGGCCAGATCTGATTCTTCCTCCATAGCAGCTGAGATGTTGCCACCTCCAGGAAGCCTTCCTTAACTACCACACCTGAGTACTTTGACTCAGCACTTATTTCTCTCCTAAGAGGACTTTGCTGCAGTCCTCGGGGCACCATGCTGACTTATCAGGGATATGCTGACTTATCAGGGATACTATCTGCACCTCTTCAGCAGGCTGCATGCTGCTGAGGGCAAAAGATTTCCCTTCTTCACCTTTATGTCTGTTCCCAGACACAGCTGTTTCTGCTAGGGCAGTTGATCACTAACAATTTTGAGTACCCGAATAAATGAATGTAGAATAAGTGACACTATTGTGATCCATAGAACACGATTATTTATGAATAAGAACTATTGTGGTCTTTAAAAAATAACAGAATAATGTGGCTTTGGGCTCTTCCTCCAGATGGTGTTAATCTCATGACTTTTGAAATTATTGAAGTTATTTATAAAAAAAACAAACAAACAAATAAAAATGATTCCTACTTTTAGATACTGACTGTGTGTTAGACCCTTCCACTACATGCTTAGCTGTTCCACCTCTTCCGGTCTTGAATGACTCTTCCAACTTAGGAGCTGTGGTTAGGCTTTGTGTACTGATGAGCAGATTGAGGGTCAGAAAGGTGAAGTAACTACTTCAGAGTTGCACAGCTGCTAAGTGGCCAGGAGGGACTCAGAACCCTTTTCTCTGTGACTCATGCTCCTAAGTTAACGGGGAGTTTAGTGACCAAACTCCTTGGACGTGGAAGGAAAGCCAAGTGCAGCAGGTGTGTTTTCTAAGCAGGACTCCAGTGTGTGACATCTCTGACTAACATTCATGTTCTATTCATAACTACCTTGGCCATTTGCCCTGGACCTTGTGATAACCGCCCCCTTCACCCTCTCCCCCATGGAATTCGTGATTTGTACCTGTTCTCAGTACTCAGCACCTTTCTTCCTTCTCTTCTTGGACCAGCGGACCCTGGAGGCCTCACCCACGCCCCTCCTAGGTCTGACAGCACCATTTCCTCTTTGGATGCAGGACTGGCTTTCTGCAAGTGTGAGGGACACCGTAGGGCCATGGCCAGGGCTCTTTGCCCCAGCTCCAAGGCTGGCTGTGTGCTGTGAGGATTGTTCCAGATTTAAGTTCAGATCCCAGTGGATGCAGCTTGAGCAGGCCCCAGAGAAGGGCAGCCACTGTGTGGCTGTGAATGAGGGGTAGGCCAGGTGGAAAATAAACTCTGAGCCAGGGTTCTCAGGGGTGGGCTTGAGGAAGGCTTCCTGGAAGTGGTAACATCTCAGCAACAGGCAGATGTAGGGGGATTAAGTTGTTCCATTGTAAATAATTGTCCCACCTGTGAGTTTAATAAAAAGCACTGATTGGCCAAAGGCAGACAGGAAGTGTGGGTGGGGCTACCAGACTAGAAAATCTCTGAGAACAGGAAGCTCAGAGCAGAATGCCAGAGAGAAGCCAGAGGAACAAGAGGACAACCATGCTGCTCTGAGAAAAGGTACCGAGCTGCATGGCTGAACAGGATGAGTCATGGGTTAGATTAAGGGTAAAGAGTTAGCAAGTTATATGCCTGGGCCTTAGACCGATCAGCATAAAACTATTGTAAGCATCTTTGTGTCTCTGCGGGTTTGTGGGTTGAGGGCCTAAACCTTGAGGCTAGGCCCGAAAGTCCGGGCCAGAAACCTCCTACTACAGGCAGAGGCTCAGGACGAGGCATACAGGTGAATCTCTCGTCCAGCTGAGTGACAGAGTTGACTCCCCTTGTTCCTCTTCCAAGGAGGGGCACATGCTTCCTCACTTTTTCCCCTCTGCAAACCTGCAATGATTCTATTAATACTGGGTTTGTCTAAAAAGCATCTTGAATAATGGGGGAATTCTAAAATTCTACTTTGCAAAAAGAACCATCTTTAATGTTAAACGACTTCCATTCTAGGCTCTTTACAGCCAGCTGTGAGAGGGTAGGGGTTGTTGCTCCTGGTTTCACTTTTTTCTTGAGAAAGAAATCATCTTTGCCTTCAATACAGATTTTCACATTGAGATGTGCCCCGATCATCCTGCCTCATGTAAGTGTGTTATCAGTGCATATATCAAGTAGTCCTGTTTGAGGAGGCTAAGGAAAAATAAAAAATCCTCCTACCTAGAGTTGCTGAGAGAAATTAGAAAGGTGAAGAGGGAAGTTGAAATCTGTGTCCTCAAGAGTATGATGACAAAGCAGGTAGATGACCCCTCCCAGAAGGTAAGGGCACAGTTTGTACTGTGAACTGCTGTTTCCTATGTCCAGCAAGTGTCAAAATATGATAGTAGGACCCAGAAAGAGGACTTCACGATAAAGAGCTCTTGCAGAAGATCTGGGTTCAGTTCTCAGCACACATATCGGATGATTCACAATGGATTCTAACTCCAGCTCCAGGGGATCTAGTACCTTCTTCAGGCCTCCAGGGGTACCCATACTCGAATGCACACGTACATATCATTTTTTTAAATTTGAATTTTAAATGTAATAGCAACATAAACAATTGTTCTGCATGTAAATTATTTTTTAAGCTCCTTTTGTGAACAACACTTTCCTTCTGTGGGTCAAGGATGGAATGTGATAAAGTACCATGGTCATGGGGCAGGTGTTCTTTTTTCTAAGAGGAGGTCATCCTAAGCTTGGTGCTTCAGGCTCACTAAAGTTCTTGCCATGTTACATCAGTCCCTTGGAGCGAGGCCACCTAGAGTCTTCAAACAGATTCAAAGTAACACAGGGGTCTTTTTCCACAGGAGGAAGCTCAGTAATTCACAGGTTGGTTTTCTGCCCCAAGCTGCCATGTTGTGATTCGTGCTGTTTTTGTCCACAGTTCTCCTGTCAGTTTAATTTTCTGAACTGGTCTACATGATTAGGCAGCTTTCTCTTACTCTCTTGCAAAGAAGCCAAGATCAGTGAAGCGCTGTATTGGAACTAAATTTGTGCTTCAGACAACTTGAGCAGTATCCCACGGTCTCTGCTGGCTAGCTTCCTCATGAGCACTCAGGGTGTTGTCTGTGACCAAACTGATAACTATTGGAATGGATGGAAGTATCAGCATGCTCTCAGGGACTCGGTGTCATGAGCACTGTTTTGTGGAGGCTGTCTGGCATTCTGTTGGCCCTTTCCATGTCTCCAGCCCCTTGCCCTGTTTAGGGTTTCTCTGAGAAGCTGAGTGAGGAAGGAGCAGCCATGTCACCAGTTCCACAGGCCAGAGTAAGCTCTGCGTTCCTAGCTGGTGAGGCTGGCTTTTGACTGCCCCTTTTCTCTGGAGAAAGGTGGTGGCTGACACCTCTTGTGTCTTACTTCACCAGCCTTGGCCACTTGGGCTGTTGTAACTTTTAAGTTCTTATTTTACAGCTCATTGCTGGGCTCCTGCTCCCCGCCCCCGCAAAAAAAAAAAAAAGACTACCTTCTGGTAAGTTAGCTAGAGCAAGGTATTAACTAGAAGGTGATTATTGTTTGGTTCTAATTTCCTGCGAGAGAGAGCGAGCAGGGCGAGACAGTTTGGAAGGTAAAAGCTCTTGCCTCCAAGCCTGAAAATTTGTACCACCTGAGTTCCATCCCTGAGACACCCATGGTAGGCAAAAACCCACAAGCTGTCCTCTGACCTCTGTGTACACACACACATATACTCTAATACACATACACACTCTCACACACACATATTCATACACATACACACCACACACACAGAGAGACATACATACTAATTCACACACACACATACATACATACACAGACACACACATAACACTCATACACACACACTCAGACATAGACACACACACATACACTCACACACATACTCATACACTTACACACCACATATACAAAGACACACACACACTCATACAAAATAAATAAATGTAATAAAAACAAAATTTTAAAGAGAAGGATATGAGCTATGCCCAGTGACATGAGTCCATAATCCAAGATTCTTCAGAGGCTGAGACAGGAGAATTACAAGTTCAAAGCCAGCCTAGCCAGCCTTACTTTTCTTTCTCAGAAAGTAAGAGAAGAGCAAGGGATGTATATAGTGGAAGAGCATTTACCCATCACATAGGCGATTCAATCTCCAGTACTGGGGGAAGAAAAAGTGAGGGCATTGGGGATTGCTGAGGGAAATGCACTGTCGATTTGAGGGCGAGAGATACCAGAAGAGTGTGTCCCCAGTCCTGTGCACTGCCCCCTGAGTCTGAACCTCAGTCCCTTCTGAGACAGTGTGCCTGCTGCTGAGTTCACATCCCACTTTGTCATCTTCTAACAAGGCTTTAGCCAAATGACCCAGCCCGTGTAAACTCACATTCCCAAAGAATGGGCCCTATAGTAGTAGCTTACTCATAGATCTCTGGAGGGGCATAAAGGTTTGTTTGCCTACTTCTGGCATAGGGTATAGAATAGGCACAAGCCTGCTTCAATATTATTCACTTATAGTCAGCATTTAGGTCTCAGACCCAGTTAAGACATTTTGCTCTGTGTGTGCACACACAAACACTTCTCTTTCCTTACCTCATCTGTTTTTACTTCTTTGAACTCCTGGTTGGTACAGACTTCCATGTGATAGACTGGCCCAAACATCAGCCGTGCATGTGCATTTGGTTACTCAATGAATCATTTTCACGTAAATGATTGACAGTTTACCTGGCATATTTCAATCCGCTTTTCAACTTTCTCTTCTTGTATGGCTCCTCTTCCCTTTGCCTCAGCACCCTGCCCCCGCATCTGAGCTTAGGCTGTCAGGAGAAATCCCAGAGAAAGCTTTTTTAGGAGCTACTGTCCTGTGCCCCATTTGGATCTCTTTGAATAATATTCCTGCCTTTGCTTCTTAGTACTTTGTTCTAAGATGACTAATACAGGGTGTTAAATGTTCTATATATAAAATTCCATCTCAAGTTGAACATGATGGAATAAGCTTATAATCCCAGCACTGGGACATAGAGGCAGGAGTTCAAAGTCATCCTCAACTACATAAGGATTTTGCAGCCAGCCTAGAGTATATGAGGACCTCCTGTCTAAAACACACACACACAATCAACCCCTTACCATACTCCTACCACAGTGCCAAAAACCAAACCAGAGAATATAAGCCCTTTTAAACAGAGGAGGGAATGGGACTGGCAGGCTGTGGAAACCATTTCGTGGGGCAGGACAGACTATGTTTTCAGATGACTATAGATAACTCCACCCAAGCTCTCACCTCCTCGTATCTCCTTGCAAGAGCAGTAAAAGAGTGACTTTATGTACCTGACCTTCCTTTGAAGAGGAGGGTGGGGGTGGCCCCTGATGTCTTGGTGTGTGCATGAGGGTCCCTGATCTGAGGAGGGAATGGGGGCTGCAGCCACAGCCCCTGTGGAGGTTTCCTCTATAGGAGTCACTTGCAAGGCTAGGGTGAATGCTGGTCATGGGTTGATGAGTTTGAAGGGCATTTATGGAATAGCCTGGCTAACTTTGGGGTGAAGTACTAGAAAAATCTAAATACATTCAGTCTCATACACACACAAAGACATTTTTACATTAATATTGTCGGAGCAGGAAGTGGGGGGATATTTACACACGTGTGCATGAGCATGTACACACATACTCACACACATGCACACACACATGCTGTTATGACTGAAATGAACACAGAGAAATCAGTAATCACCAGTTTTATTTATTGCTGCTGCTGACCATTTAGCAGGTAGGTACTAGAATGGCAAACTTGGGAAACTCTAGTGTCAGAGAGGCCCAGAGGTGCCTTCCAGTCAGTCCTGTGTTAAGGAGAAGCAGCGGATCTCATCTCCTTTTCCTTTGAACTAAAATTCTGGTTAGTCAGCACAGTTGTGTTGCCCTTCTGCTCCTGGTGTGCTATGTGCCTGGGAGAGACTGCGCCTCTGCAAGCAGAAACCAGGGTTAATTCCTGGGTGTCACCTACTTGTGAGAAGGCGGGTTCCCAGGCTTCAGGGTGGAGTTCCCCACCTACCTCACCCCCACCCTCTCTGGGCACTACTGAAGAATCACCTGGGAAGAAGATGGGTTGTCCCCTACCTCATCAGCTGAGAGAAGAGCACTGTGCTGGGCTGCCCAGCCGCTGACACCTGGGGGCACGCTGAGAGTTCTGCTGCTTAAGAAGCAGAGTTACTCCTCATCCCTGAGTTTCAGAGAAGGAAGGAAAGATGCTGTCTAGGACAAAGACGTGGGTTTCTCCACAAGGGCAGTGAGGAGTGTGGGACAGTCACAGACTGGGAGCAGTGAGGCCAGGCTGGGGGGCAGTCAGTGGCAATGGCCAAGTTTTGGAATCTTGAGTGTTTTACAGCAGTAAGGTCTGGTGGCCAGTTGGTGGCGTGGGAGGAGGAGAGAACAAGAAGGATGTCTTTTGTTCAGCAGCTGAGTGGATGCAGGAGTCAGAGAGGGGAGGGCAGAGCTTTGGGAAATCAGGTGTTCCAAGATTTAAGGACTGGGCAGCCATCATGAGAAAACCTGACTGGTAGAAGAGCATGGTTCTGTGTGGGCTTATGATCCCAGTGATGGTGAGAGTAGAAGCAGAGCCAGGCAAAGCCCTGCCAGCCTTGGGACCATCTCCTTGGCTTTCAGGGCCACATTCAATCAAGAGACACCCTAACTTATGCAAAAGGTGTGTGTAACTGGAAATTTTCCTGTGTCCTGCAGCCCCCAGATAAACACAAAGAGGCTTATATTAATTACAAACTGCTTGATCTATGGCTCAGGCTTATTGTTGGCTAGCTCTTACATGTTAACCCATTTCTATTAATCTGGTTTACCACATGGCTCATGGTTTACCTGTGTGTGTGTGTGTGTCATTACATTTTGCTCCCCAGCAGCTGGCAGCATCTGCCCCGACTCTGCCTTTCTTCTCCCTTTGTCTCTGCTTGGATTTCTCACCTGGCTGTAAGCTGTCTTACCATAAGTCAAAATGACTTCTTTATTAACTAACAGAAGCAACATATACTCACAGCATATAGAAAGTCACCCCACATCAGGGTGTGAAAAAGCTTGACCACCACATGCATGCTGTGCATGTACACAAACACACATGCAAAACATCAGACCCACAGAGACTTAAATCAGCAGTTCTCAACCTGTGAGTCATGACCATTTCACAGGGTTTACCTAAGACCATTGGAGAATAGTTATTTACACCAGGATTCATAACAGCAGCAAAATTACAGTTAAGAAGTAACAACAAAAATAATTTTATGGGGCTGGAGAGATGGCTTAGTGGTTAAGAGCACTGGCTGCTCTTCCAGAGGACCTGGGTTCAATTTCCATCACCCACATGGTGGCTCACAACCACCTGTAATGCGATCTGGTGCCCTTTTCTGATCTGCAGGACACATGCAGGCAGAACCACTGTATACATCATAAATAAATCTTTAAATAATAATAATTTTATGATTGGGAGACATAAAGAACTGTATTGTAAGGTCAAAGCATTAAAAAGGTTGCAAACCACTGCTATAGATGGACAAGGTGACCAAAATTAAAATACCATCTCACTTCAGCATCTAAGAATCTTTTCAGTAATGAGTTTTGAGTTCTTGTAACCCCATTTTCAGCTCCTCTATACCCATTGTCCTGCCTGCATTTGTCATCTGTAAGAAGAGTGGGCATAGCCCCTCATGGAGTCTGAGAGACATAAGTGAAATAATGTGTGTGGGCTGCTTTCATGGTGCCCAACACAAAAATCTCAGTAAGTCAGCTGTGGTAGGAACTAGAGGTGGCTCCCTGGGTCAGAGCACTTGCTGTGCAAGCATGAGGACCTGTGTTTGAACCTCAGAACCATATCAAACTGGATGTGGCTGCAAATGTACCTGTAGCCCAGGAGGGTCACTGGGCCCTCTGGTTACTAGTAATTTCAGATTAGGTCATAGACCATGTCTCAAGGGAATAAGGTAGAGAGTGATAGATCTGGGCTCTTGGATGGCTTTCTCTGATCTCTGAGTGTGCAAGGACATTCAACCCTGTGTTCTTCTTGTACATGTGTACATGCATCACACATGTATATATACTGCACACACATTCTACATACACACAAATAATTTTAAAGTCAGCTTTAATCCTGACTGCATTGTTTTCTTTCTAGATGAATAAATTATAAAATAGATAGGGAACAGTCTCTTAAAAGCTGTGATTCCTTTTCTTATTAATAACAGGTTCATAATTGCTTTTATCACAGTATTAAGTGAAAGCCCCTTTGGATGGCTGACAACTGATAAAAATAGGAAATCACTAACAGAGTTGCCTGCTCTTGCTACCAGATTTAGTGACATAATATTTCTCACTGGGAATCCTTTGACAAGTCAGCTGAATTTTCTATGTCTTGCCCTAAGCACCACAAATGTGATCCACATGCCCCCAGTGTGGTTTCTGATAAGGGAGAAAAGGGGAGGTGCAGGACTGACTGGGGTTGCCACAGGAACCACACCACCCCCACTGCTGGGGCTGGGGCTCACACTTGAATGCCTTTCTCTTCTTTTGTTGAACTCATTTCAATGCTCAGAGCCAACTCATCCTGATGTGTTTGACTCAGCTGTTAGAATCTCTGCTTTGGGGTTTAAGAGTGGCCCAGCCACATGGTCGTTCTCCTCCCGTGTAAATAAATATTTGCAGAAGTGCTTTGGTTCAGACCTAGTGGAATCAATACTAGCTATGATGGAGCTAATGGGAAGCATAGAGGGGCTAGCCTCAGCCACTCTGGAACCAAGGAGGATGGATAGACAGAACTGTCATTGCATCTGCAAGACCATCCAGAGAGACACAGCCAGGGAGAGGAGGGCCAGAGAAAGACTGCCTGCGAGAGTCCCACAAGAGAGAAATGTCTCAGGCTTGGTGGGGGTGGGCATGAGTGAAAGGGTCTAGCATTACCCATCTGTGTTCTCACACACATGAGCCACTAAGCAGGGGACAGTGTGAGCATTGGTGGCATGTGTTCACTGGCACCTAGGGGTCAAGTGTACATATTCTAGGACCATCCCAGCTGGATCTGAATTCTACCTGAGAAGGTTATAGTCTCCTGCCATTGTCTCTGATTAATAGAGACCATGTGGCCAAGATCACATGGCTAATTATATATCAGTTTATGAACTCCAGAGGCCTGTCTGCTGCTGCATATTCTTGTCACATCCCTGCATGCCAGAGGGACTCTAACCCAGTCTTGGCCCACATTGTAAGAACTCTAGTTTTCTCAAGAAATTTTAGATTTCACCCCCAAAGTGACTGGCTAGATTTCTATGTTTTTGTCTTTTTAAAACGATACGTAAACAAATACTAGGCAGAAGTTTGAACAGTCATCAGAAGCAGAGACTCCCAGAATTTGGGAATTCCTGCCCAAGGCTCTGAGTCTAGTGAGCAGCTCCGTGCACATTCTACATTTCTGATGCATGCTAAAAAGCCACACAGTGAGCTAGAGAGATTTACAAGCTGGCATCCCCTGGGATGGATTCTGAATCTCTCTTCCTTGTTGTTGAAGTGCTAATGAGAAACACTAATTGGACTTGGCCGGTGGCTGGGACCATCCCCTTCATAAAGTAGGGAAGGCAGTATCCCTTTCCAGTGGTGGCACTCAGCCTTCTGGGCTTAAAGGAGAAGTGTCTGAGTGGAGAAGTGAGAAGAAGGAACAAGGTTGTGATCATCAAAACTGACCAAGTCCAAGTGCAGAGCTAGGTTTTTATGGCACCCCTGTGAAAGAAGCACTCTGACCCAACCAGTCTTGTAAACATTCAATGAATGGCCCCCGAGCCTTGGAAATTTCAAATTCTATGTACATATGGGTAAAACGTCAGCAGAAGAGATGAACTTCTCTCTCATATGACCCCTGGGGCACTAGGCAGAGGAAAGACCCACATTCCCAAGGCTCAGGGGCCTTGTCCTGACTTCTGTGAGGGCAGAGGATGGGACACAGTAGCTGTGGTGTAGACTGCAGAGCTTTTCTCTGTTCCCATGTGACCTCCACATCTTGTTTCCCTCACAGGCGTCCTCTCCCTCCCTGCCTACTTCAGTCCCTACAACAGTGGATCCCTGGGCCACGATGAGCGAGCTGATGCCTATGCTCAGCTGGAGCTTCGGACACTGGAGCAGTCTCTCCTGGCCACATGTGTGGGCAGCATCTCAGAGCTTAGTAAGTATGGATAAAGTTAAAAGAACTCAGTGCTGGCACTAAATCAGATAGGCCTTCTGGAGCCGCTTGTGCCATGTTCCAGGTCTCATCTGTGACTTCAGTCTTATTCAAAGCACCGACCACCACTTGAAACTTAGGAATTTACTCATAAATACCTTAGTTTTCCATTCCTACTAGAAATTGTTAGTGTCACAAGAACAGGGACTTCCTCACTTTTGCCTGCTGCCTTTCCCCCAGTGCATAGAACTTTCCCCCAACACAGATATTCAGTGTGTATGAGAGACTGTGAGTGAGAATCAACATGTGCATTTGAAGGGATGAGGTCTGTCCCACCCAGTTTGGCTCCTGAAACTCTCCCAGGCTTGGTCTCTGACCTGGCCTGACCACTCCTTAGGATACTGAGAAAAGACATCTCCAGTGCATCTTCTGAGAGACAGCAGAACAGGCTGTATCACACACCACATTATCTGGCCCCTCCCTCTGAAACCAAAGGTTTTGCTAACTTACTCTGCAGGGGAGGGAACAAAGGTGGAGGCTGATATTTTAATTTTTGTTTCAGAGACTAAAGACCTTAATGAGGCTGGTGATACTTGGCACTGAGCACTATGGGCCTAGAATTAACCCTAGGCTTTCCGTGCATTGACTCTCTATGCCCAGCCAGGACCAGCCTGCATACTAGCTTGGGAAGACTCTTTCTTGTAACAGGTCTAGCTGCTCTGGTCCTTAGGTTGTCTCTGTCCTTCTGTACCCATGGAAATTTTAAAGAGAAGGAATGAGCAGAAACAAAGAACTTCTTTTAAGGGTGGCCAGATGTTGGAGGGCTTATTTTGGAGACAGTGCTATGTTCCAGACTCTGGCCTGCTGTTTTTATTTGATGGCTCATAATGAGGCTTGGAACAGCCTTCTGGAAACCTGTAGCACCTCTTATCAAGTCTTTCATGGTTAGTACCGGGGGAGGGCTTATTTTCCCATGCTTGGTGGGTGTTTCTGGGCATGAGACCAAGGTTTCATTGAGCTTGGGATCAGTTGATTCTCAAGTACAATCTAGGGACGTTCCAAAAGCACCAAGCGGCCACCTGTGCGAGAGCCCAGCCCACAGACCTCATGAATGAGTTTTGCCAAGAGACCACAGATATCTCTGCACTCAATTACAGATTGAAACTTTGCAAAATTGAACCTAAAATTGGGTATCTAGAAAAATGAAATGATGTGTAAAATGAAAGTCTGATTTTTAAAAATTATTCTTAAATACAATGTTACCGTCAAATTGCTACAAATGTATTTTTCCTCTTACTTCTTTTCTTGTTTCCTGAGACAAGGTCTCACGTAGCACAGGCTGGCTTCAGACTCTCCATTATGACTGACGAACTTGAACTTCTGGCCCTTCTACCTCTGTCTCCTAAGTGGGATTACCGGCATGTACTATCATGCTCAGGCTTATTCCATGCTGAAGATCAAAGCCCAGGTTTTATGTGTGCTAGGCAGGCACTCTACCAAATGAGCTCTGTCCCCAGGCCCCCGTGGGTATCTTTTTAAAAATTTACTCTTTGTTTCTAGAATTAACCTGTGAGCTGTTGTGAGGTCTATAGCCAGGACCAATGAGTAGCCTTGCCTAGCTCACAGGTATACTTTGTGTGGTATGGGTGCAATAATCCAGAGTTGGCAGGGGAGGTGAGTTTACAGCTGTGGTCATCTTTGAACTCCTGGAAACTTGGTTTCTCTTTTTTATATTGGAAATAAATAGCCCCTTCCAAGATGGGTCTAAAGAATAGATGAGATTTTTGCCTGTACCTTTTGTCTGTCATAAAGTTTAAAAAATAGAAAATGACAGGAGTTAAATATCCCCAAGGAGAGGCTCCAAGGTGCGCTGAGGCTTTGGCCATTGATGGGTTGTGGAGCTGCCTAAACATTCCCACAGGCCCCATCTGAGTCTGCAGGCATCTGGCCCTTGGCCTTGGAGTGAAGCTGCCCTTAGCAAGGATTTAGATTGAGGAAGCCGGCTACCTCTCTTCTGCCTTCATGGTTTTCCTGAACTTCTGAGCCCCTGAGACCTGTTTTTCCCTTACAGGTAACTTCAGAAGCAGCTTCCCTTGCTGCCTTGAGTCTTTTACCTACCTGTGTTCTGGCTAGAAATGTGCTGCCAAAGGGTGCTCCACCAATAACAATAAAACAGCCATAAAAATAATTAATGCTAATGACTTCTACCTTGTCCAGCCTTTGGAATGGCATTTCAACACAACATCTCTTTGATGCTATCTCAGACATTTTGATTTCTCTCCCTTGTAGTCCTGTGGTTCACCAGCTGTTACGACATTTAGACCTAGAGAAAAAGGAGCCAGGTTTCGGCTTTCTGCCACCAACTTAGCTGCTGCTGCTGCTGCTGCTGATGCTGATGCTGCTACTACTGCTGGAGGCACAGCCTCCTGCTACTTTCGATGCCAGTTTCTGCCACTCAGGAGCCCCAAGGCAGGGCTGGGATCTGGCATTGCAGGACCAGATTCCTCCTCTCTTGGGAAATGTCTATGTGTGTAAGCAGTGGTTCTGTAAGGACCTCAGGAAGCTCAGGAAAGATGGAGGGATCGTGATAACAGGATGTCGATGCTGCTGCTCTTACCCTCAACTTTAATAAATGAGAACTTAGCTCCAAAGAGGTTAAGTACTTCACATGTATTATTCTTTTGACTCCTCAAAGTCGATTATGTGTGTAGCTTCCCCATTTCACAGAGGAGGAAACCGAGGCTCTGATCATTACTTAGTATATACAGACGAGAAGTAGCAAATCTTCATTCAATCTGAAGCCACAACTGTTGGACTCTGGAGTATGGGCTCTGATCAGGTTTCTTGGGGATGATTTTTAAGCCTGACTGAATATTATAGTCACCAAAGGATTTTTACAAATTAAAGGTGTCAAATCCTATCTTGGACTAAGGCAATCAATAGTCCCTGGGCATGGCCAGTAGCAGAATCCCTTTGGGCCCTGGGATTGGCCAGAGTCCCCAGGTGGCCAACTGTAATTTGGGGAATGAGAAAAATAGGGAGAGATTCTTTGTGTCTTTAGTGTCCTCCTTGGGTGGGGATGGTATATGGAGGACTCTTTGGGGTGGGGTGTTCTCTTCATTTATCCTTGCTTGAATCTAGTCGCCATCACTGTGGCTATACTAGGAGAATGTGGCAGCCAGTCTGCCTAAGTTAAGCCTTACCTGTGTAGTATTTGAAAATTAAATTCATGCGCAAGACTACTTCATTACTCATCAGGCCTTTCTGAACCTGTGTGTGGGAGACCCTGCAGAGCTGCGGGAACACAAAGGAATTCAGATCCAGATACCCCTAAGCTGAGTGATGGAAGTTGAGCAGATAGTGATGCATTGGATGTGCTGATTTAAAGCTAGCTACTTTATAGGTTCAGTTAGAACCTGATTACTACTGCTACTTTGGCTTCCTGAGGCTTCCTGTGGAAGGGCCATCTGTGAGGGACTGCTCTGAGTGCAATGAGACTGACCTACAGGAGAGATCCCCTGAGTTCTCAGGCCTGGAGAACACAAAGGCGCCACTTGTCCCAGAACAGAGGTGCCTGCAGGTGCTTGGGGCTGGTTCAGACCATCCTTTCTCAGCATTGTGGCCTCACACAATGATGGGACATTTCCTGTCAGAGGCTGGTGGGATATTGAAAAGGCTAACACAGAAACACAACACAGGATATGGAGACCTATGACCCCACAGATTCCAGTAAAGCTGGGTACAGCCCATAGCACAGTGAAGTTCATGGGTTTTGGAATCAATTAATTGACACAACCTACATAACCACTATAGGTTCCCTGTGACAGAACACATGGGGTTAGGATATGCTTAGCAGATAAGTCTCAACGCCTTCATTTAAGCATGGCACTACACTTGATCCTTAGCGCTGTAAGGATTAAGTTGACTTGTATTTCTAAGGAATCACATCCTCTGTGCATAGTTTAAAGTTCAGTGGGCGGTGGTAGTCATTATCATCCAGTCCGAGGGTTTTGCATGTGATAGCATAGGGAAGACTCTACAGAGCCTGTGCTTGGCTGTTTCCCATGGTCAGAGAACTAAGGGAAGGCCCCTGGGGCAGTGGAGAGAGTGGAGATGTTGAAAAGGAAACCACATTAGCATAAGTTCTGGAGGAGACAGCTCTGCCAAGTGTTTGTAATTCCGCAAGACTGGAAATGAAAGGGAACCCAAATTGCTATTGTGCGTCTAGGTGACAGTCTCCTCCTCCGCCTGTTGACTCTGGGGTAAACAGTAATTATACTAAGTGAAGGGAGCTGCTACCCTAAGAGAATGTGGGCTGGGAACTCAAACTGTCCTTTCCCTCCTTCCCTCTCCAGGTGACCTGGTTTCTAGAGCCATGCATCACATGCAGGGGCGCCACCCTCTGTGCCCAGGCACCAGCCCAGCTCGCCAGGCCCGCCAGCCACTGCAGCCCATCACATGGTCCCCTGATGCTCTGCACACACTCTACTACTTCCTGAGGTGTCCACAGATGGAGTCCATGGAGAACCCCAACCTGGACCCTCCTAGAATGACCCTGAACAATGAACGGTAGGTATCATTCTTGTCTAAGCACCAAGTAGGAAATGTTCACAAATGCACATTGACCTGACCAGGCAAGAAGCTGGTGCTGGCCAGCAAGTGTGAGGGATGACCTGCATGCTCAGACAAATGAAGGCCCATGTAGATGCATTACCCAGAGCAGATGCATTATGGAGTCATTGAGGCCAGGAAGTGGGTGTTAGCCTTAATGTGACGTTGGTTAGTTTACTATGCACTTGCTAGGCTCTTTGATTTGGATTTGATTCCCACCCACATAACAACTCATAACTATCCATAACTCCAATCTCAGGGGATCTGATGGCCTCTTCTGTCCTCTTCCAGCACCAGGCATGCATTGGCATGCATACTCACATGCAGCAAAACACCTAAGATAATAAAAAAGCCTACAAGTTTTAATAAATAAATCTTCCAAAATTAAAAATATATTAAATATATTAAAAAATATACTCTAAATAACCTGGGCGTGATAGTGCATATCTTTAATCCCAGTACTCAGGAGACAAAGGAAGGTAGATCTCTATGAGTTCAAGACCAGTATGGTCTACATAGTGAGTTCCAGGACAGCCATGACTGTAGAGAGACCTGCCCCCCAACAAAGTAAATGTGTGTATGTGAATATAAAATATGTATGTATTACATGTGTATAAAATTATATATCATATATGTGTATATATAATATTTACATGTTATACATGCATATGTGTGTATACATATATGCCTCAATTAACTGTATATACTGCATGTTCCTTTCCTGTGGGCTTGAAGTTATGTTCTCCTACATGAGGGGAAAAAAAGCCTCACTTGGAAACTCTGTTTGCACTTACTGCTACCTAAGAGAGCCCAAGACAGGGAAAGGGTCTTCAGGGCTTCACCCACCAGAAGGAAGGTAGCCTGAGGCCTTCCCCGGCTGTCTCTGTTGTCTTCAGGTGGCATTAGCCTGCTCCACAGCAAGGCCCCCTTCCCCAGGGCCTCTGCAGTCACACAGCACACATGCTAAGGTGTATGTCCATGCTCTGGTTGGTTACAAACCACTTCCAGGAAGCATTGGAATGCCTGTGGACATATAGCAATGTTTGGAGCAGAGCATGCAGTGATGTGGATCAAGTGATCTGGGTACAAATAACAGCATGGGCACTCATGAACCTTGAGACCTTTCTGCAAGATTCTAAACCTCACATTGCTTCATTTCCTTTGCCATAAATAGAGGAAATGGTAAAGAAGACTGTGAAAAGATTCCAGGAAGGCAGCCAGAGCTCAGTGAATGTTTACTATGTATCAGACAGTGCTGAGCACTTTGCAGGTGTGTACTCATATCTTTCACATCTACCGGGAAGGAGGTACTCATTTTATACATGAGAGCATGGAGGCACAGGGACTGTGCTCATAACCACTGTACCATATAGCTGGAAGAAACATAAACTGTAACTGGAAGAAACATAAAATGATAGTAACCTGGCACACACAGGGTAATGATAGCAGTAAATGCTACTATCATTGTTGCTATTACTGATACTGTTATGATGTCAACATCATTTTATTTCTCTGGAAGGCCGAGAGAGGCCCATCTGGGCCTGACTCAAAACCAGGCTACAGCTGGAACCCAAGGCATTCTGAAAGTCAAGCCTAATCAGTGGGAGGCGGAGCCAGATCTCAGGCCCCGCACCCCAGCTGTTTCTGTTTTATGGAGAAAGTGTTGTGGTTGTAAAAGTTGGCTGGGAAAGAACAGGGGGCTAGGCAAACAGAGAAGAGGAGACTTCCTTTCTGTTTGGTAAGGTTCTCAAGAGGCAAAACCAGCTCGGAGAAGGTGAGCGAGTCCTGTTACCCTGGCCTGGGCCCAGCTACACTCAGGCTGTGACTTCCCACCACAACCCCAGGATTTTTGTGACAGCCTAGGGCTTTGCCCTAGGGGTATGCAGTGCCTCCCCTCATCTCATAACAGGAATATCAGGCTTCTCTATGGCAGGAGTCCATTATCTGCATGTGGTGGTAGCCACTGAGTTTGAATAGTAACATACACACATGTATATGTTTAGATACCAATTATCTAGAAACCACACTCTAGCACAAGTCTACTTACTGGTCGTGGAGGTATTTTTTCCATGAATCATTTCAGACAAGTATTAGATTGGTGGGAAATTGGAGCCACCACTGAGGGGCCAGTGAAATCTAAAACTTTCAAATCTTAATACTGACAAGCAGATGCCTGGAAGATACCCAGATAAGCAGCATTTTGTGGCCTGCCCCCCACCCCTCCACCCCTGCTGATGCAAGTCCTGCTGCGCCTCACACTTCCTTGGATAGGACAGATCTAAGAGGCCTTGGAGAGTTGGAGTGTGCTTCATAGCCCCTTGGAGCTCTGCTAACCTGACGTCCCCACCAAAGTGCTGAGGAAAATTTACCCTCTTGTGATAACTACAGTTTGCCAGGGTTCCAGGCCTTTGCTTTTGTGGGCTCAGAATCTTCCCCTGACGCTGTCTCCTTCTATGAGGTCCTTTTCTACTTCTGCTTCATTCAGAAGCACTCAACCCAAACTGAAGAGATTCTAGGTGTGGCTGTGAATGTTAGGCTTGAGGGCCTTCTGAGGGGACTGATGGTTGTCTGGGTTTCTTTGTGATTAAGTGACCTCATTCACTACCTCACACCTAAGGGTCTCATTTTCATGGCCTGGGTTGGTGGTATGACTACCCAAGTCTTCTCTATTTTTGTTTATAAGAAATATACCATGATTCCTTTTAGTGAGGAGCCTTGAGTGACTACAGCTCTGCAGATAAAGGGCAGCAACTTGATGACATCTCTTTTGTGTGGAGCACAGTGTGACATTCCCTGCTAAGCCTATACTATTCAGTAGGGCCTCTACTCTCACTGCAAGGCAACCTTCCCGCAGGGTACCACTCAGAGGGTTAAGAAGATGTTCTCATGTCATGAATCAGGCAGCATCCAGGAATACATGCACTAGGGCAGAGGCTTGAGTTCCATCCATTTAGCCTGCCTGAAAGGGGAAACAGCTCTACACTGGGTGGAAAACACACACACAGTGAGTTGTATTGTTACTCTCCTTTTAAAGAACATTTCTAGCTATTTCTATTTCTTATGCCCATAATTTATCAGGAGGTTGATGTATCAGGCATAGGTCTGAGTGGTAAATGGCTAGATGAGAAAACTACATTTCTTAGCCCAAGGTCCTTGGCTTCTCACAGTGCTGCATATAGCTCTTCACCCCCAGCCCTAAAGCTCTGATATCATGAGTAGGCCCCAACTTTCAGGTCTACCTCCTCCAGGCCTCTCTAGCCTCACCTGCCTTTCTTCTACCAGGACCCTACTTGTTACCCTTGGCAGCTTTCTGTCCTGTGGCCTCCCAGGATGCCTTGCTCTCTGGCAGCTTTGTGTCCCAGCACCAGCCAGACATAAGACAGGGCCTAGAACACAGGATTAGTCACAGCTGCTCCCTGCGGGGTGTGTCACTGTCAAGATTAAGTTTAGAAAGTGAAAGAAGCTCCTGTCAGGGATCCAGGAGTCTGTGCCTCCCTCCCCTGAGGCCTGGAGGAGGATGGGCAACCATCTGGCCCAGTGTGGTCCTTGATGGTGGTAGTGCCTAGAAACAGAGGGATGGCCAGCTGGAGTGGCAGCCCAGACTGTGACTGTCCTGAGGAATGAGGAGAAGGGTGGCTGTGTAGACATTCAGGGGAAGCAAGCAAACAGGCCTCTTGCCAGAAAATTACTGTAAGATGTCAACAAACATCAAGAATGAAAGAAGACACAGAGCTAAAGGTTCAGAGGGGTCAGACTGGGGTAGAGTGACCAGTTCTGTGCATCAGCGCTCAGGACCCTGAAAAAGCAAGGCCAGGGAGAAGAGAGTGGTAATTATAATGAATGACTACCAGTCCATTTGCTCAAGTCTTGGGCCCTGGCTCCTGACCCTTCGCTTCTTCTCCCAGCTCTACACAGTGCCTCTTTGCAGAGGGAGATACCCTCCAGAGGGTTAGAGCCTGCCAGTATCCCACCTAAACCAAGTGCGTCTGAACTGGGGTGGAGCCTTGCAAAGCCTTGTGTCACTGAGTTCAGCTGTTATAGCCCTATCCAAAGAATAAACTTGGGTGCAGAGATAGACTTTCTAAGCTCAACCTTGCTGTATCTGAGGGCCTTCAGCCATCAAACAGTATGAGAGGAAGCTCAGTCTTATGTCAATGTGTTAGGTTGGCCCTCTGGCTCAGAGCCTGCCTCACTTCAAATCCCCCGACCAGATGGCCTCATGCCTGTCATTTCAGCTTTGTGCCTCACTGCTGCTTAGCTAGAAACAATAATGGCAACCTCAGGATGCTCTAGGATTAATATGTATAAAGCACCTAAAACAGTGTCTGGTATGCAGTGTGTCTGATGTCTTCATTGTCACACTCAGGAGAGTCTCTGAGAAAGCTAAAGCTGTTGAAGGATGGTGGAAGATTGGACTTGGGTCTTGACTTAGGCATCAGAAGACAACTACAGAAAATTCAGATAGGTGGTATGACTTGGGCAACAAAAGTCACAGAGCCTCTGGTATTTCCTGGCACATATATTATGACAGAAATGAATTCACACTTTACAAACACAAAGCTTAGGCAGGACTCCCCTCCCACCCCAGTCATTCCAGTCATTACCAATTGCTGTGAGTTGGTGGTTTGCAACTGGAGACCACAACCTTCAGGTGTCTTCCAAGAGTCTAGTTCAGCCCTTCTTCATCCTCTGGCTCTGTGAGACTGTTCCTGGTGAAACAGAACTCCAGGCCTGCTTCTTGGGGTGGCTTCCCATGTTCTGGGGACATGACCTTTACACAAATGAACCCCACAGTGAGGACAGGCATCTATTTCCTTTGTTCTGTTCCAGATGCAGCAGGGTGATGTTCAGACAAACACTCTAAACAAATTGGAAGCACCACGGATTGACGTTCAGAGTGTCGAGTCTAAGTGGCTCGTTAATCTTTTGCTCAGCTTGCAAAGGGTTTTCTTACCAAATAATAGAGATGATAGTGATGGTAGCTTCGTGCTACTGACTTGTGATTCCCTTAAATACTGCTTCAAGAAGATTTGCAATGTTAAGCTCTTTTCTCCCTGACTCTCCCCGCTTTTTGTGCATTAAATTTCCATCTGTTTACCCAAAATGGAAGTAAATGAAATAATAGCTATTGAGTGAATTAAGTATCACTTCCATGTTCCCTCATTTGGCATTTCCAATAACCTCCAAAAGGACTGGTATATAGTTTTCAGAGCACGCAGAGCTCTCTCTCCCACCCTGCCACTCCTTGTCACCTCTCCCTCTTTCTTTCTCTATTTGAAATGACCTTATTTAGGTGTTAATCTCCTTGTCTGGCCCTTTCTCACCCCTTGAAACTGTAAGTACTATGTTTCTAAGGTGTCCTTAGCACATAGAACAGTCCTTGAAACACAGCAAGCAGTTAAATATTGTCTTTATTTAGCAAAATAGTCAGTAGCACCTGATGGTTGGGGTCTGTGAAGATGGAGCAAAGAAGGTTCTGCTTTACTATTTACCAGTTATGTGACAGCAAGTGATTTCATTTCCTACACCAGCCTTTTTCTTACCTGAAATGAAAATGACTTGACCTACTTCCAACAAAATTTGTAGGGATCATATAAGGTAATGCATGAAGAGCTTACCACAGGATAAGGTCCCCATATGTGGCAGTTTCTAATATCTGTACAAATGCTACTATCGTAAAATTATGGAAAGACTGAAATAGCTAAATAGTACTTAATTCAGATAAACCCAAATCATTGGTGAGCTTAAAAGTCTTGTCTAGGATATTGGAGAGATGGCTCAGAGGTTAAGAGCACAGGCTGTTCTTCCAGAGGTCCTGAGTTCAATTCCCAGCAACCACATGGTGGCTCACAACCACCTGTAGTGAGATTTGGTGCCCTCTTCTGATGTGCAACCATACATGCAGGCAAAATACTGTATACATAATAAATAAATAAATCTTTAAAAAAAAAAAAGTCATGTCTACTCAAAGTATATGTTTTCTCCCCTTGGTTTGTATACCTTGTTCTTCAGTCCCTGTCTTTACTTTTTTGTGACTCAATGTAGGAAAGGAACCTGGTGAGGGACAAAGAGGATGAGGTAGACCAGATGTCTCAAAAGACTTAAGTGAGTAAGAATTGTTTGGAACTAATGTGTCTGTATGTTTTGGAGTTTTAGATGTATTACAAACTGAAACCCAAGGATTCAAAGTACTCTGCAGCCTGGATTTTCTCTGACCAAGCAAACTATCTGTTACTTTCCAACAGTCATGGTGTATTATGTTCCTGGCTTCCTGCTTGCTAAGTTTGACTACTGTTGGTACCTGTGTGTGACCTACTGCCACTGCATACCTAGGAGTAATGTTATCTGATTTGATCATTTTTGGTTTTGTGAGAAGCAAGTATCCAGTGTAGCAGAATCTTTTTCTTTTCTCTTCTTACTCCAGAGGGATAGTGAGTCAGCAGTCAGTTCTAATGGCAGCCCAGGATGCATCATGTCTAGAGAACATTAAGAGATATTATGTAGAATCTTGGCATCAAGACCAAGCCTGACTTTCTCTGAAGCACTTTACACAGCTCCCTAACAGTTCCTTGCCTGTAGCTCTTAGAGGAAGTTCTTCTTGTTCCAATTTACAGATAAGTAGACTGAGGTCCTGAGAAGGAGCCAGACATACATGACCAAGGTCTCGGCTAGGAAGAGCAGAGCTCAGGCCAGTAATTCTGATTATGATAAACCACTAACTCCTCAACTGTGCTTGGTAATAAATCCATTGCCCTCCAAGGACTGAGACAGCAAGATTCCAGGCCTCTCCATTAGCCCCTCCCTAACCTACTGTGACATGGGTGGCTGGCTCTCAACTGCTTCCCATCAGTCTTGAGTTTGCTAGCTCTGGGTGGCCAGCCTGAATGTGGGCATCTGCCAATATCCAAGAAGGAGTGAGCCAGAGATTTGAGGCAGACAAAGAAAGTAACAGTGCCAGATAATAGAGTACGGGGACAGGACAGGATCCTGGCCAGGCCTCTGACAAGTGCCCCTGCGGGCTGCCCGTTGCCTGGGACTTCCTGTCCCATTGTTGGAACTGCCAGTCTTCACAAAAATGAAGAGTGGGAACTGCCCGGCTCAGGGTTTTGTTCATTTTTTTTTTTTCCAACATAAACAGCAACAATTCCTTTTGTCTGTAGTATGGCTGGGTTTCTGAGAGTGCCTCCATGTGGGGAAATCCCAGCTCTCAAGGGAACTGATCCTGCTTTCTTGAGGTGCTGGAGATGGTTCAGACCCTGGGGATGAGAGCAAGCTCGGGGTTTTGGCAGATCAGGAGCCAGAGCAGGCCAGTTTCTGGCCTGCTCTCACTTGCCTGCCAGATATCTCCTTAGATTTATTCCATCCCACACAACCTGGACCATCAGCCTCTCAGCTGGCTGTGGCTTGCCTTGCCCCCCCCCCCCTTTTCCCGTTTACTATATGTAATTTTGGAATTGGGTTTTAATCTTTCTTAAGCCTGGATTTCACCCTTTGAGACTCTGGTATCCGGCCTCTAGTTTGAGGTCAAGTTCAGAGCTTATTAGGACTATGAGTACAAAGATGGAGTCTGTGAAGCCTGGGGATATGGCCTATGGAAGTAAGCCTTTTCATCTCCTACATCTCTGCCAGCTAACAGGTTCAGCATGCCCTGTGTGGCAGCTGGACATCATGAAATACCTCAGCACACTTATGTTTTCTGAGGACCAGTCCAGTTATGGCTGCCGTATGACCTGAATCATGTCCTTTGGCTTCCACACTGGTAAAACATGAGCCAATGACAAATGTAGCTAGCCAACAACTAAAAGGTCAGAGGTAGTATGCAAATGGCCTCTGGCTTGCTTGGCATAAGTTGGTGCCCAGATCCTAGCAATATATTGTGTGGTTCAGAGGCCATGCCAGAGTTTTTCAGGGGGCTGCAGTTGGGCTGTATGTATAGAAAGGAGCCAGGAGCTTGTCTTGTCTTCTTCGTTCTCTGGCTGTGTTGAAACACTTGCAACATTCACCAGACCCCAGCCATGGGGCCACTAGTTACCTGTCAGGAATTCCTCCCTATACACGATCATCTCTGTCTACCTCAAGTTCAACATGCCTTGTCTCCCAGAAGTTTCTAGAAGCTCTATCTGTGACACTCTTAAGTGGGTCACCTTTCTGCTGTAGACTACAGGTGATGCAATAAACAGATGTGGTATGATTTCACTCATCTACATCTGAAGAGAAAAACCCATTTCAAGAGTCTAGCCCAAAGACTCTACCGTGTTCCCCTGCCCAGCAGGTAGATGTCTATGGGATAAATGACGTTGTCTTCAGGACAACTGAGCCCTGGGATCTTGATGAGGCTCCTTGCTGGCAGAAGCCACCGAGTAGTGGTAAATGCCCACAAGAGAAAGAATGCCTGCTCAGTTCAGAAGGCCTTGCCTTTATGTGTGGCCTTTAGTCAGCTATCACATGCAGTTATGGAAACAGAAGGTGGGTCTCTGGCATGTGGCAGCAGTGGGCCCTGTAGGTGAGGTATGATCTATTGTCCAATAGAGGCACACCACAGAGGAGTTGAAAGAGGCTTTCTGTCACAGTGCTCCCACCCAATGTGTGGGAAGCAGTGATACCCTGACCTGCTGGACCAGTCACCACCCTCCAGCCAGCAATGCTGACAAGTGCCAGCCTGAGAATGGGTCTGATGGCCTCGACTTTGAAGGCTTAAGGCCTCCCTGCTACATGGTAAAGAGTGTGGTGGTAACCTGCATACAGTCTCTATTGGCACCTAGATTCCACCAGGAGTCAAGGCCAGCTGCCAGGGCAGGTGATTGTGCTCTTTCCATCATGACCCAAGGCTGTGCACCTATCAGTACAACCTTCCACCGCTGCCTCTCCCTTTCCCTGTCTTATCCTAAAGTGTTTTGCTACCTTCCTAGAACCACCTTAGCCTCAATCTTTCAGGCTCCAGGAAGTTATCCCTGCTTGGGAAGTTCTTAAGGGACATGGCCATCTTTTTATCTGGCAGTGAGTTGTTTCTTATCCAAAAAGGATATGCTAATATTTAAGTTGCCTGAAACCTCCAGGAACAAAAGACAAGGTAGGTCCCTTTTTACCTTCAGAAGTCAATGGACCCATAGGAACATGACTCAAAAGCTGAATAAGAAATATGCCCTGACTTTGTTAGGAACCCAGTAGATGGTCTCTAATGGAATTTCTGTGCTGACCAGTGGCAGGGGATAACAGTGAGCCTTTAGAAAAATTGTACTCTAGAAGGAAAAGCCCACAAACCCCCACACCAATAAAAGAATACAGACCTGGTAAGTACCGTCTGCCATAGGGCATGTTGCAGAAGGGGAGAGTGGAGACATGCCAAGCTTGTAGGCGGGAGGAGACACCCTTGCAAAACACGCAACATAGGCTAGGCCGAGGGACCTCTGTGTTCAAAGATTCTCTAGCCAAGTGCACTCATATTATGGGATGAATTACCACTTTACACCTGGTCATGCCTGTGCTGGGAACAGCACATCCCTTCTCTCTCAGATGTGGTCCAGATTGGGAGTCATATGACAGATGCCTCTCATTACAAAATGGGTCAGATCTTGGTAGAACCATCATTAGTTAAAAATATCTCAAGTCAAAAATGCATTTATGTGGGTACTGTTTCATTTTTTGGTTTTGTTTTATATTCCTGAAATACAGTCTAGTCTTGAACTTACCCTGTAGCCTGGACTGGCCATCGAGTCATGATTATATTACCTCTGCCTTCCAATTGCTTGAATTGCAGGTGTGTGCTATCATGACGAGACCACTAAGAACTGATCTTAAGTATAAATACTGTATAATAAATGCTTGTTGAGTACTGAACTGAAAGTGAAAGGCATGATGGTTGTAGGGAGCCTGTTTAAGATTAGTTAAAGCATCCTAACTAAGCCAGACATGGTAGCACGTACCTGGGGAAGAGGATGTTGGAATTGTGTTGTATAGTCAGCTCCAGGTTAGCCTAGACTACATGGTGGCTCCTTGTCAAGGGGATTAAGGAGAGGGCACAGCAAGATGGCTTAGCAGGTAGAGGCCTGGCATTTAAGTGTAATGACCTAAGCTAGATCCCCAGGATCCATATAATGGAATAAAGAACAGACTCCCATAAGCTCTAGTATCCACTTGTGTACAGATGTGTGCACACATGAATCATTTTTAAAATTAAAGCAAAATAAAAACACTAAACAGGGCTAAAGGACAAATCTGTGTGGTAGTGAAGTATTTTCTGAGTAGGACCTTGGATGGGTGTAGACTTCCTGGTTCACACCCCAGCTCTGCCACTGCCATGTAAATAACACAGGGTCCTTGGTTTGCCCATGTGTAAGAGTGCACATTAATACTAATAGTACCTATTTCATAAAGTAGCTGTGAGAATTAGTCAATAGATGTATGGGACTTTTAAAAAAATGCCAGTGGCTTACTACCTGTTCTGTAGATACTGGTTAGTGATTTTCTGTTTGTTCTCATGTTCCAATTGTCACACAGCTGACCGCATGCATATTCCATTGCTGACACACTCTATTGATACCTCAGGAGCAACCATTAGCAAGAGACCACAAGAGTCTCATTACAGAAGAGGACATACCTTTTCATGACTAGGCCAAGTTTGGAACTGATATCCCTGTTCACATTCAGTCTGATAAGGCAATCCACCCCAATTCTATCTATTCTAGAGACGGATGCACATGAGTCACTTGAGCCCTGGGTTCAAGGCCAGCCTAGGTAACCACATAGCTAAGCTTGGGGGGGGGGGGGAGACAGGGTATATACACTTGTAATCCCAGGACTTGAGAGGCAGGAAGGATCAAGTATGAAACAGCTTGATCATCTGATCACAAAGTGAACTTAGGGCCAGCCTGGGCTACATAACAGGACCTCATCTCAAAACAAACAAAAACAAAAAATCCCGAGAGGACTGGGATGTAACTCAGTGGTAGAGCATGTGCTTAACATGTGCAAGGACCTGAGTTCAATCCCGAGCATTAGCAAAACAAAACCCTAGAAATCTTCACATGTGTAGCATATCTAGCAAGCTTCTTCTGTTGCCTCTAATTTGTACCAGATGAGTTTTAATAAGAACTATATTGCCGTGCTACCCCTCCCCCAGAAAGCCAAAGCCCCACCTTCAACAGAAATCACCTGATTCCAAACAGAGATTCTGCTAAGATCAGCCGAATGTTCTAAGGCAGCCAGGCTCAGCCAGGGTGACATGGGCCTGGGGGTCCAGGGAGAGAAACGTGCTTAGCTCTCACTCTAAACTGAGCCAAACCATCCTGGTTTACCAAGCAATTCTAGGAAAATAATTAGTCCAAGATGTGAGGCACACTAGAATTGCTTCCTTTGTGCTGGGGTGGAATCTGACTTCAGTAGGACAATGTTGGCTTTATTCTACATGGGCGTTTGGCTTGGTTTGGGGCCACAGCAGCTCTGGAAGTCTTAGGGAAACCAGGAAGAGGGCCTCAGGCTGGCACTCCAAAGCCAAGCTCAGTTCTCCAAGAGATGTCTCGGTCTGTGGAATCGTCAGTTGGTGGAAAAATTTGGCAATCTTCACAACATTTCTGCTCTGCTCCCTGCCTGCCCAGATAGTAAGATGGAAGGCAAGGGTGCAACATGTTTCACAGTGAGGTCTATGGAAAAGGGGGACTCACCCAAGGAACCCCATGGCTCCACTGTGTCTCCTGCTGAAGGAGGGCAGAGTTGGAGAAACTGAGATCTGAGGCCAAAACAGAGCAGCAGCTGCCTCAGCTGTTAGGGTTCTTGGCTCCTCCAAGTTTCAGGGTGCTCTCAGGCTGCGTAAGGCATCGCTTAAAGATGATGAGGAGATGTTCCTAGGTAGTAAGCCTGAAACTGATGTTCTGTCTCTACCCTCCCAGCCCATGAGCCATCAGGCTTCTACATACAGTAAAACCCTGGCCCAGCCTTCCCAAGGTAAAGCTTAAGCCTGGCCACATCCTGTCCATGTCCATAATTCTTCCTCTGGGAGACTTGGAGGCATACAGGCCTCACCACGCCAGGTTGGGGACAGAGACACAAGGCTTTCTCCTGCCCAGAGTTTGGACTACATGGCCTATAGGTTCAGGCCAGTGCTCATCTGCCAATCTGACTCTTGTTCCAAGGTCCCTTCCCACCTCAAGAAAGAACAAAGCCTGCTCTGAGCTGAAATTGGAAGTGTTTCCTGTCCCATGTTAAAACACCACCTACAGGACTGTCATCCTAGGAGAGATAGGGGCCAGGCCTTTTTTCTCCAGGCTGCAGGACCCTCTTCAAATCAAGACCTTAAGAACCTTATTCCGTGTGTGTGTGTGTGTGTGTGTGTGTGTGTGTGTGTGTGTGTGTGTGTGTGTGTGTGTGTGTGTGTGTGTGTGTGTGTGTGTGTGTGTGTGTATGTGTATCCCTTGGATGGGCAGTCAAGCTCACCAATGTTATAGAAGTGAGAAGTGGACTAATGAGAGGCACTGACTCTGTGTCCCTATTTCTGATGCTTCTGTGTGACCTGGAGAGGGCCCTCGTCGCTCGAGGTTCTGTTTCCCCTCGAGGAATTATCCAGAGCCATGTAGAACAAAGACATTTCCAGTGATGTGTTTTAGGAACTCTCCCCGGATAGTAACTTGTTCTGATTGTTTGTTTTGCTGTGCTGGGGGTTTAACTCAAGGCCTCAGCAAATTCAAGGCAGGCTCTCCTACTTCTGAGCTCCACCCTCAGCCCAGTAGTTTTCTGTTGTTTGTTTAATGTTTTTATTGTGCCCATGTATTTATCTAGGGGCAGGGGGGCCTTAGCATGTGTGTGGTGGATAGAAGACAACTTCCAGGAGCCAATCCTTTCCTTTCCTGGTGTGGGTTCTGGGGATTGAACTCAGATGTTCATCTGAACTGCTGGGTCATCTTGCCAGTTCTTTGGTTCTTTATTTTTGAGATGGTGTCTCATGTAGCTCAGGCTATCCCAAACTCACTGTGCAGCCCAAAATAACCTTAACTGATAGTTGTTCTTTTATGCCCACAAAGACAACTATTATAAGAAAGCCAGCGATTCTATTAAGTCACTTTTAGCAGCAGTGGACTGTGCAGGCTCTGCTGGGGGCTGCATATCCCTTAAATTAGAACCCACCACCGTATAAGTCAGGGATCCATAAGCCTCTGTGACTATGTTTCTTGTAGACACCTCTTTTGTGCAAGTTTCTTCATTGCCAAGGCCAAGAGTTTTATACATCCAGAAGGTTTGTAGCTCACTCTCAACATAGTGGTTGCATTTGTTTTCTCTGTTTTATGAGCTGGGCTAGAGTGGATAGTGGGCAGCCTGCCTGCAGGCTTACGTGTTTATGCTTGCTGGCAGGAGAAGGCAGCGAGTCAGCTGGCCTGTAAGAAGCCTGGAGCTGAGGCATTTAATAGAGCCAGATTCCTATGGCCTATTTTTTTTTTCTATGTTGTTTTCTCTATCAATAGATACAAAAGCAGCAAAACTAGTTACTGTTTGTAGAGAACATGTTATGTGCCCAGTGTTCTTCTGCTAAACACTCTGTGTACATATATATAGCTGTCCTGGGATGTACTCTTAATTTAGACTCATTTTTCTCAGATGGGAATTGTAACTAGAAGAGGTGAGGCTACTGTACAGGGTCAAAGTTTTGATTGGTGAGAAGACACCTAATCGCAGCCAGTCGGTCTCTCTCCAGAACCATGCATTCTGTCTGGGCTGTAGGTAGTCACTGCCATGAACAGTCTGCAATTAAAGGAGAAGGCTTCTCACCATGAAAGAAAATGTATAAACATTGACCTAGCCCCTTCTTTAATAGAAAGTCAGGCCCATAGTGGGCCTGAAGTTCCATGCCCTGCCTGAGGCTCCTTAACAGTTTAGTTGAGCTGGAGCCAATAGATCTTTCATCCAGGAAGGATGTTGCCCTAAGGATCCAGGGTCCTCAGGAACCTGATCCCAGAAGTGTCTGTTCAAGCCCTGTGTTCCTTCAGCATCACAGAACTGTGTGCTACCAGGACACCAGCCTTGTGCCTGCTACTGCCTCCCAGTCCTGGGCCTTGTTGCTCATAGACACTATGCTAGCTGCCTTTTCTCTTGCCGTGTTAAAACACTCTAACCAAAGGAACCTAGAGGAGGAAAGAATTTGCTTCATCTTTCAGGGTATTGGCCTGTCATTGAGGGTAGTGAGGACAGAACTCAGGCAGAAACCAGGAATCAGGGAGGATCACTGCTTATCACCCCATGCTTAGCTGGCTTTTTTGGTAGCTTTTCTAGACTTACTTGCCTAGGACTGGTGCTGTCCACAGTGAGCTGGGTTCCCTACATCAGTCATTGACCAAGACAGTCTCTCACAGACATGGCCACAGGCCAATCTTATCTGGGCAATTCCCCAATTGAGAGTCTTTCTTCCCAACTGACTCTAGGTTATGTTAAGTAGACCGTAAGCTGGACAATGCCAGTGGTAGTGACACATACTTTTAAGCCAACCCTTAGAGAGGCAGAGGGAGACATATCTCTGTGAGTTTGATGCCAGCCTGGCCTAGTGAGATCTGACCCAGTCAGGGTTTCAGGGCTTTGTAGTGGGACCCTGTCTAAAATAAACAAACAAACAAAAACCTCTAATGAGCACAGGTACCTCATATGATCTTCTGAGGCAGATATCCTCAAATTGTGCCCATGGAAACCCTGGAGACACCAGGAGAGTATGGGGTCAAATCTGTTCTCAAAAGAATGTGATGTTTGCTTTTGAATTCCATTTTTGCTCAGTGTCCAAGAGAGTTTTCCGGAGGCTTTTTTACATGACGTTGTCACTGTGATAGCTTGTGGAATGCTTGTGTATTTTGTGTTTTAGCATTTTCTCTGTCTCAGCTTTTGTTAGTATCAAGATCAATACAAACCTTTTGAGGGCCTCACCAACTTTTTGGAATATAAAAAGAGAGTTGAGACTCAAAATACCTAAGAATGTCAACTCCAAGGTATTGGATCCAGCGTTATCTCGGCAGGTGGGTGGGCTCACAGAGGGACTTTCCTTAGCCTGACTGGGACTCCCGGCCTGGCTCTGTAGCCAACAGCATTTCAGCACAAAAGGGCTGTCAGCCAACCTCAGCCTTGGGAAGAGACATTGAGGAAGACACACACGTCAGGTCCCCTCAGCCTCCAGGCCCTTCCCTTCTGAAGCTGTAACATAGCTGTGGAGACTGGAGATGGGAGTTTTTATAGGGAATTTCCAGAATATCCCATAATGCAGGCCTGCTCTTCTCACCGTGCCCAGTGGGTAGGACAAATTAGTAGAAAGAAAACAGTATCCTGGAAATCCCAGCCCAGGAACAGGATGTTAACAAGAAAGCTCATGGATGGCTTACCTGCCTAAGGACTACAGTAGCAGTGGTAATGAATAAGCCATCCCTGGCCTGAAGAGGTTGGTTGTTGGCATGGTCAGCTTTTTTTTTTTTTTAGAGACAAGGCACTCACAGTCACTGCCCTAGAGGTAGTGGGGTAATTTAGATTTCTAGAGTATTGATGGGTGTTCAGTTCAGGGGGGAAAATATCACTTTAGGTATTTTAAACAGGATGGGACTTAATACAAGGAATTAGATGCTAACGAAATCACAGAAAGGACTTAGAAGGCAGAGTCTAGCCCAGGCTTCCAGAAGCAGCTCTACAGATAACACAGCTCACCCATTAGGACTGTGTCCACAGGCTCAGGCGCTGGGTTTGAGCATTTATGGTCTCAGAGAAGTGATTTAGGACTGAGGCTGGGATCACAAGTCTTTGCTGGTTTCACTGCAATTATTGTCTCGGCCTCTAGCATACAAGAGAAATAGAGGCCAGACACAAGAATGTTCCATAAGAAGACAGGCAAAGACTTCATGCATTTTATCACCTGATCTGTTGGCAAAAACTAGTAGGGACAGAAAGGTGGTCTCTGCTTCCTGTTCCTTCCTGAATCTTATAAAGCAAGATCTTACTTATGAAACTGAATTTGCATCTAGAACCTCAATTGCAAAGGGGTCTGGGAAGTGTAGTTTTCAACATTCTAGTCTCTAATCAAGTGATTCAAATGGAGGCTAAATGAGACTTTCCTCAATGTACAGTTTCCAAGGCTATCCCCTACTGCATTTCTATCTAGTAAGCTTGATGGGGTACAAGGGGAGCTGGGGGAGGGGGTGTGAAGACACCATCTGACCAAGTCTTGTGGGCCCTGAACATCCCCTTGGAGTGTGCCTTAGAGAAGGGGAAATGCCCAGTTAGAGGTTTAACAGCATTGCTAGGTTTAAAGATGCCTGCAGTCCCAAAATTCAGGCTGAGGCAGGAGAAATTCAAGTTAGAGACAGCCTGGGCTACACAGTGAGATCCTGGGGAACACACTCTGCTATTGGCTGTGCTGTTGATACAGTAGCATCCTGGGCCATCAGTCTCCAGTGCTAGTGGCGTAAGTAAGTGTCCCTCTGTGTAGGCATTCAGCCTTGTAATGCAGGAAAATTCAGATAGTTGAGGAGATTTCAAATGGACATTTATAATCTTATAGTGATAATTCACAAATGATTGTTTTTCCTTCCTAGAGTACACAAATTCCCCCAAATAGTTCCACCTCCAGTATTGATCAGTATCATGCCTTGAAAATAAGGCACATCATTCTTTTTAATTTTTTCTTTTCTTTTCTTCTTCTTCTTCTTTTTTTTTTTTTTTTTTTTTTTTTAAAAAAAAAGACAAGAACTCCTATAGCCCAGGCTAATTTCAAACTCACTTTATAGACAAGGATGGCCTTAACTCCTAATCTCCTGCCTCCATCTCACAAGTGCTGGGATTACAGGTGTGTGCCACCACACTTGGCTCCAGATATTATTCTTTTCTGAGCAGAATCATGACTTGGTCCAAGTAAAAATCTATGTTATTAAAAAAATATGTTATGCTAAGTTGCAGGTGCTAATCCATAGTTTTAATCAACATTTGTTGAAAACCTGTTGGGTCGGGTCCCAGGCTGGGTAAATATAGAGATGAGAAAGGCATCATTCCTGACCTGAGGCGGTCAGGGTGACAGGGTACATGCCATACTGGAAGAGAGTTCTAGGAGGTGTTACAGCAGTCCTGGAAGATAGAGGCAGTATTGGCTCTGTGCTTAAAGCATAGAGTCTAGTCAGGCAGAAGTGAGAGCCCATAAGAGGATGGGAATGAGCAGGTGTCTCAGTTAGGGTTCTATGGCTGTGAAGAGACACCATGACCATGGCAAATCTTATACAGAAAACATTTAAGTGGGGTGGCTTGCTTACAGTTTCAGAGGTTCAGTTCATTATCATTATGGTGGGGAGCATGTGGCATGTAGGCAGACATGGTGCTGGAAAAGTAGCTGAGAATCCTGTTTTACAGGCAACAGGAAGTTTGCAAACACACTGGGTGGTATCCTGAGCATAGGAAACCTCAAATCCCGCCCCTACAGTGACATACTTCCTCCAGCAAGGCCACCCACTCCAACAAAGCCACACCTCCTAATATTACTGCTCCCTATGAGATTATGAGGGCCAATTACATTCAAAGTACCACAGCGGCTGACTTTCAAACTCTGCTGGGCAGCTGTGGTTGGTGGCAGGTGTCAACCAGAGCTGTGACATGCCCTGGAGACCAAAAATGGTGGGACTTTACTCATCTTTGGCTTCCCCATACCCACTGTTACAATCAATAGACCAGTTAAACTACCCAAACCCACATGTATTTCTATAGGAAAAGATCTGCAACATCAGAGTAACTTCCCCCAAAGAACCACCTTCAAGCTCATGTCTGACCAGTCTAGTTAGGGGTTTGTTTGGGTTTTAATAAAAGTTTTTGCCCTCAAGGAGGAACGTTTGACAGCCTTTCTGACTTCTTAGAGACCCAAGATAGTGATTGGGCTGGTGGTGAAGGGACATCAAAGTGTTGTTAGGGTCATGAAGTAACAGCTAGCATTGCAAAGCTGGCGGGCTTGGTTTGTTAATGCTTCTAGCTGTGCTGCACCTTCTGCAGACAGGAACATCTGATGCTCAAATGGATTCTTGGGATGGGCAAGCAACCCAGTTACACACGCTGGTACACACAATCTTTCATTGGTCTCTGAAGAAAGAGCCCTCTGTTTTTGCCAGTTCCCATGATGGACATTTCTTCTGACAGGGTTGCCACAGAATTTAAGAACAAATTGGGGCCTCTGTGATCACAAAATCCGAGTCTTCTGATGGCTTAGGGCAGCCCAGCAGTTATGGGGTGGCCAGCCTTTGTGGCTGCTTTCTGAGACCATGCACTGAGGGGCCCCTTCTGTGTACATGGAGCACTGCACCCAGACCTGACCTCTCTCTCCTGCCTCACAGGCCCTTCATGTTGCTGCCACCACTGATGGAGTGGATGCGGGTGGCAATCACCTACGCAGAACACCGCCGCAGCCTCACTGTCGACAGTGGTGATATCCGGCAGGCAGCCCGGCTGCTACTACCAGGCCTGGACTGTGAGCCCCGCCAACTCAAGTATGGAGCCTGGGAAAAAGGGGCCACAACATCCATGTCCCAACACCTACAAAACCCCTTTGTCCCCTGCTTCTTCTAGTGGCTGGTTGGGCATTGGAGAGCAAGGCTGTATGGCACCTGGGTCATGCTAAGCATCCTCCACAGATGCCAGGGCCAAGTGTGGGAACAGATCTATTCTAGGCCCAGACTCCTTTCAGGATGTGTCTTGTACAGCCACTGGAATCTGGGCTGGAGAGCACTCAGTGAGAATCCGGGGTCCCGATGGGCTAGTCTCTTTCCTCTGTTCCTCTCTTAGTTCTGGTTTCCTTGTGTTGACCCCTGTGCTGTGTTCTGCTTTATGCCTGATATCTTGGTCTTCATGACATGCTAAAGAGGGCTTAATGCCCGTGCTACAGATGAAGGGCCTGCAGGTCAGGGAGGAAACAGCAGCTTGACCATAGAGGTACCAAAATTTGAGACCAGGTTCACATGGTCCCCAAACCATATGAACCTGGTCTCATATGCTTCCCCACAGTACCCCTCCCATAGACAAGTCTGCTGCAGAAATTCTTGGGGGAGCTCCTGGTGGCTATCCCTGGCCTGAGGAGTGCCTCCCATTTCTGCTTTGTGACTGTGCCCAAACCATGCTCTAGATACACACTGAGCTAATTAAAGGACCAAAGTAGGAGCTTTGATGGCTCTTGTGTGCCCTGTGTAAATACAGGTTGTATCTGCAATGGTCCTTAGTAGATTAGGTTGATTGTTCATGAGATTCTAAGCCTTTTCCTGCCTTGTCTTTGGTATTTGTGGTCTTACTAAGCAACCTGAAGAGATAGAGGGAAAGCTAGACATTGGCCACAATGCCCACTTCCTGGGCTGAAGATCAGCCTGTATTGTACAAGCACCATGCAGTGGCCAAGTGTTCATGCACCGGCACTGGCCTGTGATGAGCTTCCTCCTCCTCCTCAGGGAGGGAGGTCCCTTGATAGGTTATTTTGACCTGAGTGTTTGCTCCCTGACAGTTGACAGATCCCAAGTGCTCAGTCCATTGCCATCACCCAGGTGTAGGGAAGCCAAGCTTTGTATACTCTAGAGAAGTGGTTCTCAACCTGTGGATCACAATCCCATTGACAACCTCTGTCTTCAAAAATATTTACATTAAAGTTCATAACAGTAGCAAAAGTTCAGTAATGAAATAGCAGTGAAAATAATTTTATGGTTGAGGGTCATCACACGATGAACCGTATGAAAGGGTCACAGCATTAGGAAGCCTGAGAACCACTGGTCTAAGGCAAGAATAGAGCAAGGCCAACCATGGCTGACCTATGCATACTTTAGTCTCCCCACCCAGGCATCCCGTTCCCCATGCCAGCCAGGCCCAGCTGTGCCTCATGTCACAGTCACCCTCACACACCTCCTGGTCTCTCCTGGGCAGACCTGAGTGCTGCTTCAGCCCCTTCCGGAGGCTGGATGCTCGAGCTGCTACTGAAAGATTCAACCAGGACCTGGGCTTCCGCATGCTCAACTGTGGCAGAACAGACCTCATCAGCCAGGCCATCGAGGCCCTGGGCCCGGATGGGGTGAACACAATGGATGACCAGGTACCTTAAAGATCAGCTCTGAACTGACAATTCTAGGCAGGGAGAAATAGTCATATCCCCTGCATTCTGAACCTCACTGAGACTTGCTCAGTTCTGAGCTTCCAGCTTCTAACAGAAGGCTAGCCTGGGCATCCCCTATCCCCCTGGACAACCTTGGTAGTATGAATTCTGATTCCCTAGCTTAGGGGCTAGCAAAGCAAACATCATAGATGAGGCAGAGATGAGGATAAGTCGAGGGGAGGCTGCTCAGTAGCACCCATGAGGTGTAATCATTAGCATGTGAATGGGAGTGTGTGTGCTGGCCACTCACTAGCCCAGAGAAACCTTGTCTTCCTGGGCTGATACTGGTGAGAGAGAGTAAGAAACAAGCACAGAAGCCAGGAGTGAAGGTACAACCGGAGTCCCAGCACTCAGCAAGCTGTATCAAGCTGATCATGGATTAAAGGCCAGCTTAGGCTACATAGTGAATTCAAGGCCTGTCTGGACTACTAGTGAGTTCCTGTTGCAACCAAACTGGAAGCTGGGGGTAGCTCAGTAGCAGGTATTTTCCTAACATGTACAAGGCCATTAGTTCAGTCTCCAGCACCAAAAGAAAAGAGAAGGGGGGGGTGGCAAACACATAAAATAGCACATTGAGGAGGCGTACCAAAGGACAAAATAAGGACAGGGCAGGAAACACCGAGGGTGATTTCTGATTTATAGAAGAGACACCTGAGGCATCAGCAAGGTCAGAAGACGCTAAGGCAGTGATTCTCAACCTGTGGATCGGACCTCAGGTCTCATCTCAGACATTTACATTACAATTCCTAACAGTAGCAAAAATACAGTTATAAAGTGGCAGTGACATAATTTTATGGTTGTGGGTCACCACAGCATGAGGAGCTGTAGTCCATACCCACTATGGGATGTTTATGTGATACTGTTTGGGGATCAATTACTGTCTTCCAAATGGCACTGTGTGGTTTGGAAGCCCCCACCACCAGAAGCCTGGGGACAGTCAGGTTCCTAAGAAGGGTCAAGCTCTGATGTCAGATGAAACAATGTCACACAGGCATGAGCAACAGATGAGGCCTGGAGTGCTATGTGGGCTGCAGGAAGGGCAGGGTTGGGTGAGCAAGAGGAACAGGGAAGTCAGACCCAAGAAACCTGGTGAAGCAACTGTGAGCAGGGTGGTGGCCTACTGAGGGCCACAGAGAGGAGTGTCAGTTGCACAGTGGAGAAGTGTTAGGCTAACGTTGGTGCCATGCAGGCCTCTGTAGAGCCTCCTTATGATGTTTGCTTCCTCACAGACTGTAGTATTGAAGCCCAGACACTTAAGCTTTACATTGCTGGTGCCTTTAGCTACCATGTCACAGCTAAGGTAACCCTGCCACCAAAGGGACCTTGCTTTCCTCATGTCGATAAGATGGAATAGCAGAGCCTGCATGCAGAGCAGTTGGGAGAATTTTCCATCTGGCACCTTTAATGTTAGTAAATATTCAAGGTGGTTCATGTCAATATGATCATTACTGTTGTTGCATTGACGTCAAAATGATGGTGATTAGCAGTGAAATCTGGTCTTTAGCCCCAGTTTGAACAGTAACGCACAAAAAAACAGTCTCCCTTCTCCAGCTCTTGGCCTGGCTTACGCTTTGGATGTGTACAGATGTGTGGAGATAAAAGTCATTGTATTCCTTGTGTGTATGTAAGTGCAGGACAAAGCCAAATTTCCATCATTCTGCCACTGCCTTTTTGTGGATTCTCAGCACTGTCGCTCCCTGAGCCTTGGCATTTAGAGACAGATGCATAGGTAAACAGTCCACTCACCCCATGATTAATCCCAAGCCATTTCCTTATCTTCAGGAACTAGACAAGGATTTATGAGCTAAGAAGATTTTCTCTCCACACAAATAACCTAATAAATAATATCACAGAGCACCAGACAAATGCTTGCCAGGATCCAGCTGTGGAATGCCTCTCCACCATTGCCATCATATTCCCAGCCCTGCTCATTGCCCACATAGATACAGTGGAGAGAATGGACACATCTTGCTAACCAGCACAAGCTATGGTCAAACACATTTTCACAAAGATGCTGCTGAGCACAAGCTTTAACAATTCATGTAGACCCCGTTTGTGATCCAAGTTCCAGGTCCTGTTTCGTAGAGGTCCTTGGACCGTTAACTCCCTTTCTCTGTCCCACATGCATACAGTGAGGATAACAGTAGAAGTCCCCCCTCCCAATAGGAGTAACACAGTGATGAAATGAGATACTGCATAGTGGACTGACTTCCTACAGTGAGTCCAGGCAATGGCCTGTGACGGGCTATTGTATGCAGGATAATGGTTACTGTTAATCAGCTCTCACTTGAGATTGCAAGCTGCTCTGTATTCACTGTGTGCATGCTAGCAGCCTTCTGTAGCCAGCTGAGACACACTATTTCCTACTCAAAGATGAAGAAACTGAGGTGGAAGAGAACATGTTGGGCCTGTCATGTGGCCTACATTTCACCCTATGCTGTCCGTGGTATTTGTGGAAATGGGCCCTGCTTAGCCTTCAGAGTTTAAGATGCACAAGGCAGAGGACAGCCCCCGAGGAGCAGCTGGGCAGAGACCTGTGAGATATGTGACTCTGTGTTCTGTCCCTGGGGATTCAGCATCTGCCTTTGATTGACAGGGTATGACGCCATTGATGTATGCCTGTGCTGCTGGGGATGAAGCCATGGTCCAGATGCTAATTGATGCTGGGGCAAACTTAGATATACAGGTAAAAAGAAACTCCCGACCTAGACCCTAACCCAGTGCGAGAGGCCACTCCAAGAGCCAGGCTGCATGTGATATTTTAGACATACTCAATAAACGTCTCATTAGACTAGAAACATGTACAGAGACCACAAAAAAAGAGCCAGGTGTGGTGGCACATGCCTGTAATCCCAGCACTCTGAAGACTATGGAATGAAGATCCCAAGTTCGAGGTCATCCTGTGGTAAGAGATAGTGGTCAGAGCAAAGAGCGCATCCCTCTAGATTTGGACTCAAGAGGGAGATGAGTGGAGAGAATTATGGCTATTATTTCATTTTTATGGCTCTTGTCCTCTATTACGAGGCTAATCCCTGACTGCCTTCTTTTATATAAAGTGCTCCCCTTCTGTCTTCTTTGGCTGGTGGAAGACATTACTAGATGACACTTCCCCTTTTCTTTTGAACCTTGTTCACACAAGTGCTCTCAGCAGACATTACCAAGCAAATGTAGATACACTTCACCACCCTCACAATGTATGCCCTTTGCTAAAGTACCTGTGTCATCTGCTCTAGAATGTCACCTGTCTAGGAAATAATGATGATTTTTGATGTATTTCTCAGGTTCCAAGCAACTCTCCCAGGCATCCTTCCATCCACCCAGACAGCAGGCACTGGACCTCACTGACGTTTGCAGTGCTGCACGGACACATCTCTGTGGTGCAGGTAAGCTCCTATGAGGTGCAGCATGTGCTTTGGCTCCTCACTCGGGCTGGGCCCCATGCTTAGATGCCCTAGCCAGAGACACTGCTCCAGGCCAGGGGTTTACCTAACCAAGAAAGCTCACCTGGCTTGCCTTGGAGTTAGTGAAAAGACACCTGTAGAGATGGAAGAGGAGATTCATGCATAAGCAGTGTCTTTTCTGTGAGTCTTGAAAAACCTGGATTTCAGTCTGCTCATTCACACTTCCAACCTTCTTCTGGCCACATGCTGACCCTCAGAGCTGGCTCAGCATCATGGTGTCTTCACTCCCCATTCCTCCCCACCTCCCAGATCTTAAGAAAGGCAAGCCCATGTGTCAAGCTAAGCCTTATTGTTGGCCACCTTGCTTTGGCTGCTGTGGCTGGCATCACAGTGAGGTGATGGTTGAAGAAGTACAAGTTGCGGGCAGAAGAGGTACCAGTTACATGATACTCAGTTCACAGGAGGTCTGCAGGACTTCACCAGAGCTGCCCCCTGGGGTGGGCACTACTCCCTCCTCCTCTCCCGGGATGCTAAACCTTATGAATAGTCCAGTCAGGCTTCCCTGTGGTAGTCAGCACAGCCTGGCTAGCAGCCAATGCTCTGTAGGTGGTTGTTGGCCAGTAGGCTACTGCACCCAGTTTGCTTTATAGTCACTGCCTTCCCAGAACTGCAGCCTGGGCCTGTGGGCTGTGCCCTGGCCTGGCCTGGTGCCCAGTTTCAGCCAGCAGTCAGGTCTCCACCCCTACTGCCTTGTCCCAGCAAAGAGCACATCTGGTTTCTGACTGACAGGTCTCCAGCAGACACAGGCCTCCCCTGTGCTCCACGCCCTATAAAAAAGTGGAGAGCTCGCCTTGGCTCCTCGAGTCTGGTTGCCAGGGAGCGGTGATCAGAGACTTGAGGTGTGGGCCTCTAGGAGCCTGGGAGTATCTGAAGCAAGCCTCTACAGCAGAATGCAGGCAACAACTTTGCCCCAAGGCAGACCCTTTGGGAACAGATAACCTTGCCTCCTCTGACCCCTGGCACAGCTGTCTTTGCTAGAATGAGACCACTTGCACTCCAGGCCAGCCTGCAACATTCTGCTCCTCCCCACCCGTTAGCAGCCTGGGTAGCTGCTGAGCCTCTCCAGGGAGGAACCCAAACACTGCTGGTTATGAGTTCTCAGTGGGTTAGGCATCACATCATTTAATTCCAGGAACGCCACCAGGCAGTCCTCTCCCCACTTTGTGACCAGCCCTGTACCCCATGCTTTCTGCATCTACTACTGTTCAGGACCTCGTTTCCCTCTAGGGATGGCAGGGGACTCTTCCCTGTCCTGCCATCTATGTGAGTTCTCCAGAAGGCCCCTAAAACTGATAGATGAGAAAGCACTAAAAGAGAAAAATAGTTGGTCATCACAGGTTCGGGGCTTTGGTGCATGGCCACATGAGTGGAGATGACGATTATAAGAATGCAGATAGCTCCCTGAGGGTGACCAGGCATCCTAAGACTCCAGTGTGAGCCATTTCTTGGTCATTTGTTTGGGGACTTTCAGGTCCTTCCTGCCCACTAGAGCACTCCACCTCTCCCCCAGGCACCCTGTTGTGCTCAGAAGTGCCTTCTCCCTATCCCCCAACAGCTGCTGCTAGATGCTGGTGCCAATGTGGAGGGCTCGGCAGTGAACAGTGGAGATGACAGCTATGCCGAGACACCCCTGCAGCTGGCCTCTGCAGCTGGTAGGTACACTGCTTTCCTGACCCACAAGTTTTCACATCACTATGACTGGAAAGTCCTAGTCAATGAGCCTTGTCATCCTGGCTACCTCTAGGAACCCTTAAGATAGCTCCTTTACGCTACTAAGAGGGGTTCCTGGCTTTCATACCCCAGTGTTTTTGACCTCCCCTCCCAAGGCCCTAGGTAGGGGCCTGTGCTAGCACACAGTCACCTTCTCTAACATCCCACTTGGGTTGTTATCATCCTGATTATGACTGAGCCCCCATCACCACATATTCTGAGGAAGAGATCTTGGAGACTCCTTCTGCCCCATCTACTATCCCATCGTGTCAATTTGTCTTTCAGGGAACTATGAGCTTGTCAGCTTGCTCCTGAGCAGGGGTGCTGACCCTCTCCTCAGCATGCTAGAAGCCAATGGCATGGCCTCTTCCCTCCATGAAGATATGAACTGCTTTAGCCACTCGGCTGCCCATGGCCACAGGTACAAACTGTGGGGTGCCTGCTCTAGGTAATCTCTCAGGAGCCTGGACTTCCAGGGGCTGCAGAAGAGCCAGGCCTGGTGACCTCTCCTGAAAGCCAGGGCTCAAGTGCAGATCAACCAGGATGGTGAAGGCTCTTATCAGCATAGAGGCCCAATGCTTTGGAGACCTGGAAACACTGGATGAACTGGGTACTGGTACTGACTGGGATCTGCACCTCCCATATTAGGGCAGACCACCACTATCACCTCTCTTTTTCACCTTTCTTTTTTTTCAAAATTGCTGTAGCTGCCAGGGCCATTCAGGACCACACTCATCTGTGAAGCTGGTACTGATTTTCTAGTGGCTGTTGTGGTCCCAGAATATTCCCAGTGTTTTCACTCAGAGCATGGGCCAGCCATGAAGAGGCTGCTGGTAGCTCTTGGAACAGATGGCAGGCCTTCCTGGCCTTGTGACTGGCAGTAACAGGCTGAAACCAGAGCCATTAAGCAGTATTAGGGATGGGACATAGAGGGGAATAAGAGAAGAGGTTACTAGAAGGCAGGGAAGGAGGGACACAGAAAGGAGGGACTGACAGGCAAGATGCCAACGTTCAGGTTAGGTTGTCTCTCAACACTGTTCCAAGTTTGCCTCTTTCATGCCCTCCTCCACAGTGCCTGCCCCATACTTTTCTCCAGACCCCAGACCCTCCCCTTTAATGCACAGGAAGAGAGCTCTAAGGCTTGGCAGGCTTGTTTTTTTGTGGAATAGGTTGCTGAGGAGGGGCTGCTGTGCCATGTTGTGTGTGCATCTGATGGTGTATCTGATACCTTTGCATCAGACTGGCACCAGTCCCAGAGAATAACCCTGGCACCCTGTCTTACGGTGGCAAGGCAGCTAGGGCTCAGAGAAATGGAACAGCCTGAGATCATACAGCCAAGTGCAGAGCTATGACTCTTTAGTCACACAAGAACAAGGGGGTCCTTGGCTCCTCCACATCTGGGGACAGGGAATGCTGAGAGCCCTCAGCTGCCCTGAAGTAGCCCATCATAGCCACAGGTCTCTAGACTATAACTCAGATGGGTACTGCCCATCTATCTTGGGGACCCTGGGGCTCATCTTGCCATCTTTTGACCTACAGGAATGTTCTGAGGAAGCTCCTGACACAGCCACAGCAGGCTAAAGCAGATGTGCTGTCTCTAGAAGAAATTCTGGCTGAGGGTGTGGAAGAAAGTGACACGTCCAGCCAGGGTAGCAGCGAGGGGCCTGTGAGGCTAAGCCGGACCCGCACAAAGGCCCTGCAGGAGGCCATGTACTACAGTGCTGAGCATGGCTATGTGGATATCACCATGGAGCTGAGGGCACTGGGTGAGGCTGTGCACATGACAACAGTCCACTGCTCTCAAGATCCCAGGCTTCTGCTCACAGGCCCAATCTCCTTTCTGATGAAACATCAGAAGTCCTTATAGGATCTTGAAGATTACAAGGGTGTTGGTGTGTCTGGTTGCTCAGCCAGCTTTTATTCCTGGGATCTGAACCTATGGGCTTCTGTGTCCTACAGTCAACTAGTCAGCTGGATAGACATGAACCAGATCCTGTTAGCTATACACCACATGATCTGTCCAAGTCTCACTTCCCACCTCTCTGTGGGTTTATGCTGATGATCCTCCACTCAAGAATAGGATGCTGTCTCCTAGACCACAGGGCACGGCAATATCATCAGTGAACACAAACCCCTAGAAGAACAGTGGTTCTCAGCCTTCCTATTGCTGTGACCCTTAAATATGGCTCCTCGTGTTCTGATGGCCCCAACCATAACATTATTTTCGTTCTTCCTGTATAACTGTAATTTTGCTGTCTTTTCTGATGGGTCTTAGGCAACCCATTTGAAAGGGTCATTCAGCCCCAAAGGAGGCGCTATCTATAGGTTGAGAAACACGAGCATAGGGCCTGGTCATCAATGCTCAGGAAGCCCCAGAAGTGTCACTGGGTTATACCTGGGTCTTGCTATGCATTTTACACACTAGTTTCAAGCCAACTCCACAGGCCCAGACTTACTCCAGGGACTTCAGTAAATACTCACGTGCCCCACTGTGCACACACACCAGTGAGCTAGACGCTGCAACTCCTCCATGAACCCATTCCATTTCCGGCTTCTGTACTGGAGAACTTTGTGTCCTCGAGTGCCCTGCATATTTTCTGGGTCCGTCTGGTTATCTCTCCCAAATGGGTTCTTCTCAGCAAATAAATTCCAGGGTCCAACAAGCAAAAAGCCCTGAATTTGGCCAAAGGCCTTTGCCCATGTCATCTGATGAAAAGCCAAAGCATCCTGTGCCCTGCCAGCTGGGCCTGAAGGGAATCCAAACTTTGTCCACAAACCTCAGCTGAGAGGCATGTAGCACTCAGTGGGGTAGGGGTTCCAATGCCATGGGGTGGTCTACAGGCTGTGCTTTACTGGGAGGTAGTGACAGCTGCCCTTCTCTCTGCCAGGTGTCCCCTGGAAGCTGCACATCTGGATAGAGTCTCTGCGAACCTCCTTCTCACAGTCCCGGTACTCAGTGGTGCAGGGCCTCCTGAGGGATTTTAGTTCCATCAAGGAGGAGGAGTACAATGAGGAGCTGGTGACAGAAGGCTTGCAGCTCATGTTTGACATCCTTAAGACCAGCAAAGTGAGTGGGGCCAGCAGCCCAACCCTGGGCTCCGAGAGTCCTGGGTTCCAAATCCTAGAACAGCCCTTTTAAATTTACATGCACGGATATCCCCAGTACATGGACAGACACAGGCAGCCCCAAGCACATGGACAAACACCTCCCCAACACCCAGAATTGCACTGCATGGTTGCCAGAGGGCAGAGGCCATGGCCATCTGGGCTCCATTTGGGAAATCACAGATGAAGTGGCAGTCCGTTCTGGCCAAGTCAGATCCAGCGGGAACAAACAGCAGCGGCTGCTCTGATCCTGGCCTGGAGTTTTGAAACAAGCCTGATGTAGCTCCAGCTGCAGCCAGCCAGCTGTGTGTGTGCTGACGGTCCTTTCCACCTCTCCCTACAGAACGACTCCGTCCTGCAGCAGCTGGCTTCCATCTTCACACACTGCTATGGCAGCAGCCCCATCCCCAGCATCCCAGAGATCCGGAAGACCCTGCCAGCTAGGCTAGGTATGGGCCCATCCCCACTCGGGCTTGTCCCTTTCCCTTCCTTCCCGTCACTCTTGCCTCCCTTCTGTTTCCAAGGGCCACGGCCCTAGCCTCAGTTTCTCCACTCCTCACTTTGTGTCCTCTGCCCACACCCAGCCTGTCTTACATTGGATACCCTGTCTCGTCTACAGATCCTCACTTTCTGAACAACAAGGAGATGTCGGATGTGACCTTCCTTGTGGAAGGAAAACTGTTTTATGCACACAAAGTCCTTTTGGTGACAGCGTCTAACAGGTAGGCAGCCTGGGTGCAGTGGGCAGCTGTTCCTGGGGAGACGTAAGCATATGTCTGCCCCGGGTAGGACACTAGTGGAATCATTCCGTTAGTGTCTACTTTAGAGAACCAGTGAGGGATTTTTCCTTTTGGGGGGAACTTCAGGAAACATGGTGTCCCAGAGTTAGCCCCAGAACGGACACTGCATCTCCAAAGTTCCCAACCTAACTTGCCAATCTCTTCGTCCCAGGGGCCACTGCTGCTTATATAACCTTACGGAGACAATGTGAATTTTCTAATTTTCAGGAGCTTTGTTTACTTCCAAATCTTGTTTCATCTACTTTGGAAGAAAGATCTACCCAAGGTGTCAGGAGTTCTGGAGGAAAGGGACCAAGGGACATTATAACCTCTGCCCCATGAGCTCCCAGCAGCCACTGGAGTACAATGTGGGCTGGACTGGGTGCATCAGGAACAGAGTCCAGCATGCAAGGGACATTCTGAGGGCTGCAGTTCCTGCCGCTGACTATTAGAACACAAGAATATTCTGGAAGGAGCCAGCGTTTCTTTCCCCGCAGGCTTCAGGTCACTGTGCAGAGGAGCGGTGAGAGGGACGGAAGAGAGCTGGGTCCAGCTGTCAGGCCAGGATCATGTGCAATGTCACCTTCCAAACCAACATTAGTGTGGGAACAACAGAGTCCTTTCTAGTGTTCTGCCTCCCAGAAGCTGCTCAAATGATAGCGCTGTTGGCATAGTAATGGATCAGGCCAAGTTCAAGCCCTCCCTTGTCACCTTGTTCCAGGTTCAAGACTTTAATGACCAATAAATCGGAGCAAGATGGGGACAGCAGCAAGACCATTGAGATCAGTGACATTAAGTACCACATCTTTCAGGTATGTGGGCCTCAGAGGTGCATGGAAGTTCTTCTGCACAGTCCATCCTGGGCCTTGACCATCTGGTCATTCTGTCCTCTAGGCCTGTGTGATTTATGAAATCAGTGATTACAAGGAAGCCACCCAGTCTTCCCCTGACACCTCCCTGCCTTATGCCATGGATCCTCTGGGTCTATCTAGCTTTAATATGCACTCCAGCATATCAAAAGTACCTTAATGTATGCACTCCAACATTATCAGTAGTGTAAGAAATTGAGATGTTTCTTTTTGTGGTATTGGAGACAAAACCTAGGGCCTTCTGCTTGCTAGATAAGCACTCTTTCAAGGAGCTACCTTCTGGAAGAGCTGACCCACCTCTGTCCCAACTGAGTCAGCATATCCTAGATCTGAGACATTGTCCTAGTGGCTGAGGAGACACACAGCACCCAGGGGACAGACACTACTGAGCCACTGTGTGCTGGATGTGCAGGCTCCAGCCGGGGCTACAGAAGCCGTGGGAGCCTGGCTTCCTGATGGGAGCCTGCCAGTACCTGGCAGAGCTGCCGGCATGCTGTCAGGCTTTCTCCTAGACCCTCTGGTGCCTGTCCAGCCTGAGGCCGGTCCTGACAGAGTCTGACTGTGCCCACTGGAGCCTTGTTTACTAACAGGCCTGCCAGCACCTTGCTGGGGCTGTTTCTTCAGCCAACCAAAGAAAATTGTTTTCCTTTTTCCAACTGGGAACCTCACCAGGTTCCAGTGTAAAGACAGTATTTGTGATATAAACCTCAGAACTCAATATAGCTGCCCACTGCTGGGCCCGCCTGTGAAACCCCAGCACCCACTACAGGAGAGCCCCAGGCAAGTCTCAGTCAGGCAGTGAAGTGAGCACTTTCTTTCTTGGAGCGATCTGCCAAGGTGTCAGAATGTGGCCTGCTTAGACAGTTGTCCCTGGTACACTCCCCCGGCTCCACATAGACTTGCTTGGATTTTGAGACAGAGTCTCACTGTGTAGATCAGACTAGCCTTGAACTTGCCATCCTTCAGCACTGGATCACAGACCTGTACCCACATGTCTGGCCATATGTAGAAATCATTCACTTTATACTTTTGTTTTGCTTTGAGATGGAGTGTTCTGGGCTGGCTTGGTATATGTGACCCAGGGTAGGCCTCAAACTTGAGCAATCCCCCCTCTAAACTTCCTGAATGCTGGAATTATAGGCCTGTACCGGTACTCCTGGTTCATTTGTAAATGTCATACAAAAGCAATGAGCACACTGCAGGGCGGGATGGGGAGTGTAGGAAAACTCAGTTGTGGGATTAGAACCCAGAGTGACCAGAGACAAGTCGCTTGCCCTCCTGGGCTATCAGGCTTTCATAGGGGAAAGTTTATTGGCATAGCAGGGTGTCAGAGGGTCTCAAGAGTTGGCAGTACACAAGTGGCATTTACACAGGTCTACTTCCACTGTAGATGCTGATGCAGTACCTTTACTATGGAGGAACCGAGTCCATGGAGATCCCCACTGCTGACATCCTGCAGGTAAGAGCAGGGTATGCAGCCCAGAATCCTCCAGCTCTCAGCCCTGATCTCAGATACACATATGTATACATATAGCTAAGGTTCATGCAGGTAAATACCCTAACTTGTAGCCCAAGAACTCTTTTGAGGTCAGAAATCTCAGCCCACATCTGTCACCCATCCTGCACCTCTCACATCCCAGCTACTACCAAGACAGCCTAGAGTACAGCCATTTCAAGGCCCTCAGACTAGTCTGGCAGGATGGCTTGGTTCTGGGACTTAGGAGGAAGCTTTCATTTCCCCTTGGCTTGCTTTACTCCCTGACTAGCTGCTGTCAGCTGCCAACCTGTTCCAGCTGGATGCCCTGCAGAGACACTGTGAGATCCTGTGCTCCCAGAACCTTAGCGTGGAGAGCGCAGTCAACACCTACAAATACGCCAAGGTAAGAGCTGGAGATGCCCAGCCATTTCTCATCACACTTCAGGGAAATGCATATGACCATGACATGAAGGGCAGTGGAAGGTCTCTGGTCACTGGTGGCACTAGCATTGGCTTAGGCCCCAAACCAGAAGTCAGTTTTTTAGTGCCATCTTTACACTCAGCCACCTCCCTCCGAAGCACAGGGGCAGTCCTGCCACTTTCACTGTCCATTCTGCTCCCTTGTTTGTGTTTTGGGGCAGTAGCAGCCTCCTTCCTGGTTTCTCCACATACCATCTTCCTCACACAAACCTCAAGCTTCTTTCAAAAGTCTGAAACCATCCATCCCCCAATTAAGCCGTCCAAGGTTGTTGACTGCTTGCAAACTAACAGAAGCCAGCCCACAGCAAGCTTGACAAGACTCCCAAGATCTCACCTTCACTTCCCTTCCCAGCCTGTTCCTGCCCCAGGCCTCCTGTGACAACCCTTCCCTCTTCCTGTAGAGCACTTCCAAGACCAGCCAGCCCTGTGTCTTCATCAGATGGAGCTTTTATTGTCCATCTGCAATCACCTGGCTTCTCCTTGATTCCTTGGGTTTTACCCTCCCTGACCCAGAGTGCCAGAGAGGGAGCTCCCCACCCATGCCAGGGCCACATAAAAGTCAATGCTTGGCACTTACTTGTTGAACTAGTACAGCGTTAGAGCACTGCCCAGTGCAGAGCAGTGCAGCCACTATCCTTAGGAAAGGAGCTGTTCAATAAAGGTGTCATCTGTGGCACAGGTAAAGGAAAGGATAGGGGCCAGGGACTCATTAGAGTTCTTGGTGACACAACAGACAGTAAGGTGGCTTCCAGAGGCAGACAGGGACATCTCCTTAGGTTAAGGCTGGCTGACCACTGCTGTATGGGACATCAGAAGGTTGGGGAAGCTTGGGAGTGGTATGAAGGACCATGGGCCTCATTTCTTTCCCCACCCACAGATCCACAATGCCACAGAGCTGGCCCTATTCTGTGAGGGCTTCTTCCTCAAGCACATGAAGGCCCTCCTGGAACAGGATGCCTTTCGGCAGCTCATCTATGGCCGAAGCAGCAAAGTCCAGGGCTTGGACCCACTGCAAGACCTGCAGAGCACCCTGGCTGAGCGAGTGCATTCTGTCTATGTCACCTCCCGGGTGTGAGACAGAGTGGAGGTGCTATCTGTGGATGTGCAAAGGTCTGAGGCCAGGAACACAGCATGGAGGGAGGCCTACGGGCCACTTGGAGCTAGGCTCATGGGGTACCTCCTGCTCTTCCCCCACATGACTTTCTGTGGTGTTGACTGACCCTTGGGTGGGCACTTCACTGTTGCTCAACTGGCAAGGGAGTGTGACATCATTTGCACCTTGAGGGCCACCCTGTATCCTCCCTCCTCCAGTGGCTCAGCAGCTCTACCTGGCTGGGGCTGTGAGGAGCATGGACATTCTTATCAATGTGGAGAATCTATCCTGAGCCCCAGACCACTAAATGCAATAGCTGGTATGTTTTCCTAAATGCTACACAGAGGAAAGGCTTTCCAAATCCTGTCACCCAAGCTGTGCCTTTGAAAGGGCTGGTGGCCCGTCTGTGAGACTGGCCTCTAGTGGCCCTCCCGCAAGACTACTAACTTGGGAGTCTGACTCAGAGGAGCTTCTGAGTTGAGGGTGTGATGCGATATAGTACAAAACACGGGGACCTCAGTTCTTGCTGCTACAGCTAGCAGCCAAAGTAAAGAGGCAGGCTCTAGAGCCCCCACCCCGTTCTAGTGTCTGGAGACTCAGGCAGCAGTGCCTTCCTGGCCTCTCAAGTGCAAGGCTCCTTTCACTCAGGACTGGAGTGCAAGAGCACACTTCCCACTGGAGTCTGTGATTCTTGGGCATGAAGGACGGGCTTGGTGGGAGAGAAGGGTGTCCCTTCCCCTCCTGCCCTGTCTTGGCTTCCCATGCTCTCTGGCCTGTTTATGGACAGATGCAGGGACAGCATCAAGAACAGCTACCTTAGAAACTATTTATTCATCAGAAGCCCCTGGGGCTTGCAGTCCTGGAAAATATTTTCAACTTGCTGCTTGTGCTGGATGTACAAAAGAATGAATGGTATTTTATTGCTGTAATATTGTATGATACTGTAACTATACCTTAATGTTGTCACTTACTGTAAATGTACAATGGTTTTATCAACAATAAACACTCATTAACAATGACCTTGGCATCTGCTCCTGGTACAAGAAGATTGACCAGAGTTTAGAGCTGGAGAGGAGTCCCATTGGACCATGGAGGTACCCAGAGCTGTGACACCGGGCAGAAAGACCCTGCAACAGAGCAATCATATAGCCATCCACTCAGCTGCCCAGTTGCTCAATTTGGCTCTGGCCTTTGATGGGCCAATTTCTTCACCTGGGGAATGAAGCAGATGAAAATTTGTATGTGCCACTGCACTAGAACAGGACTGAGACTAGGCGGGGGGGGGGGGGGGGCTAGGAGGGTGACATGAGGAGACCTGTCCCACCTCCACACTGCATGGTCTGATAAGCACCTGGTGGAGGCATGACCAGGAATTCGGGGACAGCCTTGGCTATGAATCTTTGCTAAATATACAGCCACCATTTCTTGTTAAAATCACTGGGAACTGAACCAAGGGGCTACTGTTTAGTAGCATCCTGGAACTCTAGGTAGAGAGAGAGACTCCAGCAACTAGTCCCCAGGAAAGGCACATTTCCTAGCTCTACGGGCGTGGAGGCCAGACAGGGTGGCTTGAACCTCAGCCTGGGACTCAGCAGTGAGGGCCTCTTGTGTGCCACAGTGCCCTCTGGGGGCCACAGGAAGGAGATGCCATCCTCCGTACCACCCTGCAAAGGTCTGGAGTGTCCTTCCTTGGAGGGTTTGTGTCACACCACTCGACCTACAACAGAGCTGTTCCTAGCTGAACAATCTAGCTCCAACCAGTTCCTCTGCAGAGGTGTTAGAGGTTAAATGAGGGGTTAGCCTTCTACACTTACATATAATAGGCACACTTTTAAATGAATATTTAAAATAATCACTTTAAAAAATATTTATTGGGGCTGGAAATAGCTCAGTGGGAAACTTGCTGTAGAAGCATAAGGGTCTGCACTTAGATCTTAGCGCCTATGTAAAAAGCTGGGTGTAGCCATGTGGATCCTGTAACCCCAGTCAGTACTGTGGGGGCCAGAAACATGGTCACTGTGGTTTGCAGCCTGCCAGCCTAGCTCCAGGTAAGAGACCCTCTTTCAAGGGAATAAAGTGGAGTGACAGATTGCCCCCCCCATGTACTCTTGCCTGCACACACACAGATATGTTTACCCACATTCACACACACACATTTTTGTAGGGAAAAAGTTCATTCTTCCTAGGACCTAAAACAGCCTCTCACTACTAACAGCTACACAGGAAGAAGCCAAGTCCTTGGGTAACCAGGGCTGGGATGGGTGTATCAGCAATGTACCCAGGGACAGCAGACAAGGCAGTGTCCGTGCAGCAGGTGTCTGAGAACATTATACCAACACAGAAGCCACCAGGGCCAATCCTGGGCCACCAGGGCAAACAGCAAGAGGGCCTCTCCAGCCCCTCTCCTGATGCTGTGCTCTCTACACTAACCTGGGTCCCTTTCTTCTTAGAGTCTCCTTTGCAGATGAAAGGCTGGCAATCTAAAAAGTTCTCTTAAAAGACTAAGCAGTTGTTTACAGAATCCAAGGCAACCCCTTCCGTGTAGCCTGAAATCCCCCACTCAGGCTTTCTAGATCCACACCGTCCTCAGGCTCACACAAGCTGCTAGGATGTGATGGCTTTAGATGAGCCTACATTTTCCTAGGGTAACTGTCATTTACCTTCTGTCCCCTTCTCCTAGCCTCAGCACAAGTATACACACTCCTTTGTGTCCTTGAGTCATTCCAGCATCCTTTGGGATTGCCACAACCAGATGAGCAGTGGGAACAGTATAACAGGCTGGCATCATCCCCTCATAGTTAGGGGCGGGGAGACAATGAAGGAACCTTTGTGCAAATCTTGTCAGCCCCTTTCCCATCCTGTGATACATGAAGAGCTGTCCCCTTTGACTTCACTTTGAAAGTGACATCTCTTGGGAGAAAAGAGCTTTACAGATGTCACTCTATTGGGGGCCAGATGGTGATATCTAAAGGAGGCGTGCCCTTTCAGATTTGGAGAGACCTACTTAGGACACAGGCATTTGCTTCCTTCTGTGTCCTGAGAAGCCATCATGGTCAAGATGAGAAGCACCTTGCCCAAGAAAATTATTATCTGGAGCCAGGCACCTCCAGCTGTGCTGCCCACATATGTGTCTCTGGCTAGCTCAGGCTTATTTTTGCATATAGTCATTCCATCACCTCAGAGCAGCTCCCCTGGTTGGATGCAGCAAGCAACCAGAACCCAGACTGGGCCCACTGTTGTTACAAGTTGGCCACTGTTCTAAGCAACACCACGACCACCCCACCCCAACTGTTCCTCATGGCTGGAATGTGAGTGCTGTCACTACCAGTCAGTTGTGACTCACTTGGATCTGGAGCAAGGTGAGGCCACATGTCATGTTGTTGTTAACGGGATATCCAAGGATGAACAGTTTATAAAGAAAATTAACTTCACTGGGGGGGGGGGGGGGTCAGAGGCAGGCGGATCTCTTGATTTTGAAACCAACCTCGTCTACAGAGTGAGTTTCAGGACAGCCAGGGCTATGTAGAGAAATCCTGTGTAAAGGGAGAGTTCTGGAAGCTGCCAACTCCAAGACTGAGAAAGATGGTAGTGTCTGTAAATATGGTGACAGACAAAAAGGCTCATTTAAGGCATAGCAGGCTTTGATAACAGGCCTCCCAAACACACTACCTGTGAACTGTTTTGTGGAGACAGGACAATTGAACCACACAGTGCTCAAGATCTCAAAGAGGCTCAGGGGTAGAGCTATAGCCAAGATCACATGGGCCTGATCTTACAACCCTTGGCCTTGTAACCTGGACAGAGCCAGTGGGCAGTTTTAGGGGCTGTGGACAACAGGCAGGGTGTGCAAGTGACCCAACTCTTTTTAGCATCTGCATTCTGGGTTCTGGCCACACTCTCAAATCCTCCCTGAACAGACTCAGTAGACTACCCCAAAAAACAATGAAAAAGACCCCTTTCCTGGCTCCTTGGCAAGCTCCTCTACAGACCAGTGGTAGGGGTGCAGCCCTTGGGTGGGCAGAGGCTCTCCCATAGGGTAAGCAACATGCTCATTACCTATTGGTATTCCTTGACTATTAGACATCTGCCAACTAGTATTAAACAAATGGTGCGGACACCATTAAACATGGGGCTACGGTATGTGTGAAGCCACCTGATAATTTCTGCCTCTAACAAACAGTACAAACCATAGGACCCAGCAGGAGCCAGCTAACTTTCAAGGTGACTACAGAGCCATTGCGTACCTGGCACACCTCTCACAGGTGCCTAGGCTGGAACTCTAGCTACATAACACACCCATAGCCTGGATACCTAGGCCTGCACTTGTGACCCAGCAGCCAAAACAGAAGAAAACGGGGAAACATGCAAGTTTCACAGATGCAGATTTTATAAGCACCACAGGCAAACGGTGTTATTTGCTGTCATTTATTAAAAATAGATACTCTATACCTTCCCTCACTTCTGCTAGCAAGAGTCTTTCTTGACAGTCTCTCCAAGTGAAGAGGCAACCAAAAGGCATTTAGGGGCTCAGATGTTGGAGCTACCTAAGGGCTCAGGCTTCCCTGGGAGACAGAGGACAGCAGACCCACTGCAGCCAGGAAAGGGACAGAAGGGACAGGAAGAAGAGGTCATGCACACCTGGGCCTCAGTGCTGGCACAAGTCTGCAATGAGAAGAGCACTCCACAAGGAAGCTCCACAAGAACCAGTGCAGCATCCTGTAAGTGGGAAGAAGCCTGAAAGAAAACCTGGCCCTAGGGTGGAGTGAAGGCCCTTGGCAAAGCCAGAGCTTTCCCTACCCATCATGGTCTAAGCAGACCATGTGGAAGTCTTCAGTCACGGAGGACACGGATGGAGTGATGTGCCTGTGTCTGCTGAAGATTCATTACTGTTACTGTCCACACGCTGCCCGCCAGCCAAACACAGCTCAGAAGTCCAGGGTCTCCTCCCCTCACTACTTCTTTCGCTTGAGTTTCGCATCCTTTCTGTTGTTCATCTCTCTCCTTTTCAACTTCTTGTTCTGTTTGGGTTCTTGCTTTGTTTCCAACTTCCTTTTCTTGTCGCTGGAGGAATAAAACCCCACCACCAGGGACAGAAACAGAAAGCATTAAAAGCACAGACCTGTAACACCACAGGCTGCTGTCTGAAAAATGACAAACTTGACACCCAGACATGTTCCCCCCAAACCTCCAGAGATAGCAGGCTTCATAGATGGGACCACGTCATAAGGTCCATGCTACCTAAGGGCAGCATCTGCAGAGTAGCCTGCATTCTCTGCAGAACACTAAATATCTAAGTTCTATGACAGAGATCGTGCCCCCCACATAGACTCCCCAGACATCACGCCAGAGACACTAAAGGCAGTTCTTAGCACAGACACGGCATCTTCAAGTAAAGCTTATGTCTTTCCTGAGGCACTGCCGCATGCCAGGGTAGCACGGAGATCAAGAAGGCAACTTTGCAGTGAGAAGTCCTGGGAGATGAGATTCTCTTAATGATAGGTAGGGGCTGGAAGGAGGGCTCGACGGTTAAGAGTGAACGACCACTGCTTTTTTTCTATGCCCTCAGCTCACAATAGCTTCAATGTAGCTCTGACTGGCCTGGAACTTACTGGATCAGGATGGCCTTGAATTCATAAAGATTGACTTGTTTGCCTCTGCCTCCTAAGAGCTGGGATTAAAAATGTGCACCACTATGGCCAGCTCAGAATACTGTTTTTGTAGAAGATTAGGGTTCAGTTCCTGGTGCCCACACAGTAGTTCACAACTACCGTTAACTTCGGCTTCAGGAATCTAATGCCCTCTTCTTGCCTACACAGGCATCAGGGACATATCTGGCACAATACATACATATATATGTGCATGCAAACAAAGCACTCATAAAAGCACTCACACTTTAAAAGGAGGGGAGAGGCAGGCTCAAGGAATGTTCAAGGACAGACAGACTGACCACTTCACCTCACCACCTTCATTCCAAGTCCTTAGTGCGTGAGCTCCTCACCAGCAATCTCAGTGGGAGCTGAGGGACAGAGCTCAAAGCCAGGATTCTGCACAGTAGGTTTATTCCCAGGCCTTCTGTGACAGTCATGCCATGGCATAGCTAGAAGGAGGGAGCCTAAGATATTTATCACACTGTTCAAACAAGATTTCAGGCCAACAACAGGTCCCAAGACCCCTTGAGGATCTGGCTGCCATCAGCATTGGACCCTTCAAAGTGCTTGAGTGACTTACGGAGATCCCTGACTTTTTGGAACCATACTCAAAGAACTTTCCCAAACGCTTCCACAATAGCAACTCTTAAGAGAATTCTATCGGTAGGTAACTATGGCAATGGCAACAATTCACCTTTTTCACAAACCCCAAACATACATGCCGCCCTGTGTGCAGGCCATGGGCCCAGGAGATCTGCTAGTCTTCAGGGAGCTAAGACACACCATCTGCAGATTCATCACTTTGCACATGAGACACTTGCAAACAAGAAGTCAGAGCATCCCTTCTTTGCCATTGCCAATCTCTGTCTCTTGCACATGTTCTGCTACTCAAAAGGCACCAGGAGGAGGGTACCACAGTTAACTGCAGAGGCAGACACCAGAAGTTAGCTGCTATTCAATATGCCAAAGATAAGACTGGCCAAGACTTAGCTCGTGGGCTGCTGAAGATGGCTCAGGTTAAGAGCACTGGCTGTTGTTCTTCCAAGACTGGGATTCAATTCCTAACACCCACATGACAGCTCACAATAGCTTCAATTTCAGGGGATCTGGAACCCTATATAGGCATACATATAGGTAAAACACCAATGCACATATAAAAAAATAAATTATTAAAAAAAAAAAGAAAGACTTAGCTTGATGGTGGAGGACTTGCCGAGCACATCTAAGACCCTAGGCTTGATCCTCAGCATTGAAAAAAGAAAACCACAACCAAAAACTTAAATCCAAACCCATACTATTGTTCATTACAAACAAATTATTTTTCAGTTTCTCAGTTTTGAATTTTTGTTATGGGAATAGCAACAATAGGGAAAGAGCTCTAGGACCCAGGATTCTGGAGGAAGGACAATGACAGGCTCTGTGGGCACACCGACCCAACTCTAGCTGTAAAGAAGTAATGGAAACGCTCGGGCCCTGGTGCCACAGATTCAAGGCTTACACAGCCGCAGGCCTGCTGGGGGGCATAGGAAAGAAGAGATCCAAGCATTGATGCTGCCTTGTTTGCAGATGTGCTACCAAGGTGGCCCTAGGGAACTCAGACGACAGAGGACACCAGGACACCTCCCTCTGCATGTGCTTCCACTTCCTGCTTCCCAGGAAAAGCTACGAAGCCAAAAGGATATGTGTGGTCACCTCAGGCCCTTACCTTTTCAAACTAACAATGGAGGCATTCTGCCCAGCTTTGCTCAAAACTTCATTCCACTCTTCATCATCCCCACGGATTATGTATCTGTAAGAAGAGGAAAATACCAAAGCCCATCACAAAGAGACTGCTTAAGAGACAACATCAAGGTGACAAGATGCCCACAGCAGATATCCTACCATGAGACAGAAGAGCTGCGCTAGCACGGGAACGGCAGAGAAGGGTCAAGCACAGGACCAGGCCTGAGTTGTAGTCCCACTGACAGCCACATGAAGAAAAAGCAGTCTTCCACAGCTGCCTTTTACCACTGCTCTGCCAGGCCTCCACCTCCCTACCCTACAACATGAAGCCATCCTGGCACACCCCTACCTGCCCAATCATCATCACCATCACCAATGATCTGGATGCAGATTATCTGACTGGCTCCTGGCCTAGAGTTATGGGGCAAGGCCTGAAGCGCCAGTTTTGTCAGATCTGTCAGCCTTTGGGTAGGTGAAGAGGAAACATCTCAAGTAACATCTCAAAGGAACAGTAGGTCTTGTACACAAGATTCTTGAGCAGGGACCTTGGGTGGTAGAACCCTTTCTTCAAACAACTACCCAAGGTGGATGTTCTCCTGTCAACATCCCCTTCCTGGAGGGGCCTGAAGAGTAACACAAACCCAAGTGATGAAGAAAAGCCAACTCTGGGGTCCAGGGAAATAAATACAGACTGTGAGGTATCTGGCTAAAGTCCTGCTGAAACAATTTCAGAGCATGTGGGGCATGGGGTAGAAGACACCTACAGCAGGCTCTTTAGGCTCTGGAAGCCAAGGAGGAACTTACTGAGAGAAGTCCATGTCCTTCAGCTTCCCCACTTCTTTCTTGTGTTTCTCCTGGAATTCCTTTGCTGCTTCATCCTGTGGTCCACAGCCAGAGAGGAGGGTCAGAGATAAGGCGCTCACAAGGCCCAGGAGAAGGGAAATCAGGATGTGACAAGGAGGAAGCACGTCCCTCTGAGGTATCCTCAGAACACTACAAAAGTAGCTACTACAGTTTGACAGTATGCATGCCCATAAAGAATGCATTTAGGGAAGTATCTGGAAGGGTAATCAATGTTTGCACCAATAGTGGCTCAAGTCCTACACTCACACACTCAGTGGGAGGCATAGAGAGCCACATGAGATTGTGAAACTAGTGCAAAGAACCAGCTTTTTAGTTGTTTGTTCTGAGAAACCTTCTATATCTCAGGCTGACCAGAAATTCTCTAAACAGCAGTGTAGTAACAGGTTTCTGGCCCGGACTTTCGGGCCTAGCCTCAAGGTTTGGACTCGCGAACCCACAGATCCACAGAGACACACAGATGCTTACATTAATTTTAGGCTGATCAGCCTAAGGCCCAGGTATATAACTTGCTAATTCTTTACCCTTAATCTAACCCATGACTCTTATCCTGTTCAGCCATGGGGCTCGGTATCTTTTCTCAGAGCAGCATGGTTGTCCTCTGCTTCTTCTGGCTTGTCTAGCAACTCTGGAGTCTCTGTGGCATTTCTGCTCTGTTGTTCCTGTTCCCAGAGTTTTCTTAGTCTGGTAGCCCCGCCCATACTTCCTGTCTGCCTTTGGCCACTCAGCGCTTTTTATTAAACTCATAGGCGGGACAATTATTTACAACGTAACATCATAAACCCACTACACAGCAGTTCAAACTGGCTTTGACCCAGAACAAATCTCCTGCCTCTCAGCCTGAGAGAGAGAGAGTACAGGGATGGCAGGTATGCACCAGCACTGCCAGCCTGCAGGACAGTTCTGAAGGACTGGAGGAGGGCATTATACAATAGCAGGCTAATATGGCTACACTTGTAACCACAGGGAACACAGGGACTCCTACAGCCTTCAGCTGGGGCACATACCAGGTCATCACTCAGGGTCTTCATTGTGGGCTCCATGACCACGTCCTTCACTGCCACCATTTGTTCCTCAATGGCCTTTTCCTGAACATCATTAAACAGCTACAAAGACAACATGAAGAAATGCAGAAAGGGCAGGGGTCGGTCACTCACTCCTCACCAAGACACTTAGTATCTTAAAGAAATTCTAGGAAGGAATTCAACCCTTCACAGACACTAGCTGACACTCGTGTGTGTGTGTGTGTGTGTGTGTGTGTGTGTGTGTGTGTGTGTGTGTATTACCTGCTAAAAACAAGGAGTGGGCATGTTGTATTAGTGCAAAGAGACCAAAATCGATTACCTTCACAACTTTGCGGATGATCCGGTTGAAAAGCCCCATCAACTGGCCTGAGGGTAGCTCTATCTCCTTTTCCAGCTGATCCACAGACTTGTGCTGCAGGCCAATTCCCAAGAGAAGTGCCTGGAGGAAGGAGAGTCAACAGGAGTGGCTTTGAAGACAGGCCTTTCCCATTAAACATAGCCCTGAGAATAGAACTGTCTCTGATGAAGCTATCTGGCAGGAATCAGAGAGCGGTAGTGTTTATTTGGTCTCTTCTCTTTCATCCTGTAACTAAGGCACCAAGAAACACTCCTTCCTGAAATGCACTCTGGCTCATACTGTCCTGACAAACACCACTTTACAACTGTATCCTGAGTCGAGAATAGCCTGGGCTTCTGCTAAAGCAAGTGGGGTAGAGAGAATGTGTACTCCACATGTAGTAAGTCTGGTTGCTAACTCCAGCTACTTTACTCACCTCAGCCTGCAGGGTTAGAACAGACCACCCATCAGCACTCTGTCAGTGCTAAAGGCACAAGCTACTTCTAAGCACTCAACTAAAGGCCCAGCACAAACAACTCCACTATCCTCCCTTCTCTCCCCATGGAGTCCCAGGTGACCTACCGACTGGGCAGCTGACAGGGCCAGGTCCCCTAGCTGGTTCAGGAAGTACAAACGGGAAATGGCTGGGATAAGGTCCATTATGAGATGATAATCAACCATATTCCGAGAGTACATCTCCAGGCGCTTCAGATCATAGGGGAGAAAAAGTGCCTCCAGATGTTCCCGGCCTAGAGCTGCACATACAACAACCACAAGTCAGGGCAATCTGCAGCCCTCACAGCAGAGTACCCAACACACAAAGCCATCCAGGGAGGGGCTGTATGGTAGCTCAGCAGTTAAGAGCACCCACATGTTGTTCTTGCAGAGGACCCAGACTCAGTTCCCAGAATCCACAATGTAGTGCATAACCATCCATCCCCTCTTCTGACCTCCACAGGTACCAGGCACATATATGGTGCATCTGTCTGTACACATGCAGACAAGAAAGTCTACACATAAATCTCTAAAAATAATGTTGAAATATCCTTTCCCATTTATCATTCTTCCTCCAGACTCAGCTTGCAGAAGTGCATGCTCTGCACAGCTCAAAGAACCCAGATTTTCCCATCAAAATATAATCAGCAAGCGATAAGTAAATACACACATAGAAACATATATGTAGACATAAGTATACACATAAATAGACATATATGTGTAGCTATAAAAATGCATAGACACATAACTATTATAGGACAAATATGATCTTTTGTACAATTTTTTCAACTTTCACTCAACTAAACTGATTTATATACATAAAGCTCTTTTGCACACTGGCTACAGAGGGTTGATGGCATATTCTTAATGCAATTTCACAAATGAGGAGTCTCCCTAGCTCCTTTAGAGCCCAGGTTTCAAAGTGAACCACTGTATGAACTTTTACATCCAGTCACATCCTGGACAGAGGACAGGCTTGGGAACAAGTGGCAACAAGCCCTTCAGCCTCTCAGCTCCCAGGGTAACAGCTTACCTGGCTGAGCTGGCTTCACTATGTTCCTGTTCTGAATGATGTTCAGAGACAGAGCAGGAGAGAAGGTGCCAAACTGGTAAGACAGCAAGGCCAGGAACCGTCTCCGGAAATCTGCAGGGCACAGCCAGGCAGTTAGCAATCTGGAGGTTCCCTAACCTGTCCCCTCACCTCACTGTCCCCTCTTCACCTTTCCAAAATGCTGCAAGCCAAGCTCCCTGCTCAGCCTCATCCTCATCAGCCAGTGTCTTCAGCATGATGCATGAATGTTCTCCAGTCAGGTCGTTCTAGGGAACACACATTCCTACTTGGCATCAATACTTCTTTCTCAGAGCTCCCTGTTGGTGGTTAAGGGCAACTGCACAGTGCAGGGCTTGGCGCTTCCACACTGCTCATGTGGCCTCTGTTCACACCTGCACTTCTAGTGTTCACATTGTAGGTACCCTCCTAAAAGGCTGTGGAAACAGAGCAGGCCTGGCAAGTCTTCAGGTCAGGCCTGACTTCTGTTCTGCATCCACTCCTTCAGGTTGACTCTGAACTCAGGGCCACAAAGGCTTCAATACACATCCTGTCTGTGCATTTTTGATGTTTATACAACAGAAATTTCCCAACAAGCCCGGAGACTCTAAGCTGGCAGCCAGTGTGCAAATACAGGCTTTTTGTGTGGGAGAGACAGCCTCGCTATGCAGCCCAGGCATGCCTAAGACTACTGATGCTTCAAGCTTCACTAGGTATGTTGATACGGTAAATAAAAGGCCACAGTTTGGGACTTTTTCCTCCATGAACAAGGTCTCACAGATACATGACAGTACCTAACGACTTTCTGCTGAAGAACACTGACAGAACAAAACGGTAGGAGCCAGTCAGAGCAAGCAGATCAAGGCACAACGACTCAAGATGCCCTATGTGGTTCACTGGTTTACATCCTTCCTGCATGCAACTGGCAATGTATATCCCCGTGTGAACAAGCGCAGCGACAAGCACTAGCCCATCGGATGCTACCTGCCTGCCAGCACTTACATCTCCAGCAGTCTCACTTGGGGCTTCACAGACACCCACCACTACCCTTGGACACCAGCTTTGAAGTCTCCAACACATCCCTTACCCCTCAGCACTCGGACATCTTCATTATCTCAGCTGCTGTACCCACTCCTTGTTGCCCTCCTGTGGTGAGGGATGAGATGCTAGCAATCCTCCAAACCTTGGGTTTCAGTCTCCTGACCTCCAAAAGACCGGCACCCCTGAAGCCCTCTCTGCCTTACTCCCTGCAAATAACCTCTGTGGCAAACAAACACACATTAAGAATCTTCCACCTGACAAGTCCTGCTTTGTGTCTAACCCCAACAGCTATCTTCCTCTCTGCTCCCTTCCATTCTGGGAAAGAATGTCTATTCATGTCTGTATCCACACCTCCCATTATCCACAACTGGGTGCAAAGCCCTACTCCATTTAGGGCACCAATGCTGGCAAATCTGGTAGTCACCTGTCCTCTTTATGTAATTTCTGCAGCTTCTAGAATGCATCCATTCACCAAGTGCATGCTACATTTGAATGCTCTTTTAGAGCTAGGGAATAGGCGTGAACAAAACAGATCAAAAAGTTCTTACTTCCACATACGCTTAGGTGATCACTAGACTTGTAAAGTACTGCTTGAAAACTAAGGGAACACACCAAGAAACTTCTCGTACGTTTTGTTGTGTGGTGTATTGAACGGCTTGAACATTTTAGAATGAGAATGCTCAGAGCATTCCCCAAACTCCATCTCTAGCCCCAAACACTTCTTCAGCTCTGGCCCCTTCCAGTCACCTGGTTGAGTTAAGATGTAGTTCAGGCAACTGTGCTACCATCAGCACTTGAGGTCTTCACAGCACCTGCCACTATGAGGAATGCCAGTATGCTCTGCCGCTTGCTATTTTCCACCTGTTAGAAATCAGCCTTCACAGCTATCCCGTGCACTGCCTGCTTCCCGTTGGCACTAAATATATTGTGTGAACTCACTGCTGTTTTTGCCTTCTCAATAGTGCGCCATCCACCTCTCTCCTTCAGAAACCAAGAGAACCCAGTTCTGTGGTACAAGTTCAGGGAAATTCCAGGCTGCAGACTGACTCTACAATCTGAAGAACAAGCCCATGTGTACCCCTACCACTTTATAACGAAGCACAAAGCCAAGGATAACCAAACCAGTCAGGTGACATGGAGGAATCATTTTGTGCCTGTCTGTCCATCCAAGTAAGCCCTTGTAAAAGCATAGGGACATCTGGCTGGGGCACAGCCAGGGAGAAACCAATGCTCTGTACCAACTGTAGACACAAACCCAACCCCTCCTAATGCCCCAAGGCTCACTCACTGGAGTCTGCCTCAAATAGACAGGAACAAATCCAGCTCGTTTCCAAAACCTACAAGAGAGGAAAGAGAGGGTCTCACCATTTATGCCCTCTGGGAAGCAGCTGGAGACTAAAGGAGAAGGACCAGGAGGAGCACAAAGTGCAGACACAAACACAGACCCCAGCTGCAAAGGGAGACAGAACTGTCTAGTGCCACTTACTTGAGGAGCCTGGGGGTCAGCCCATAGGAAACTCCCAGGTAATCCAGGTGCTCTGCAGGCCTCTCATTCAACTTGAGGAGTAAAGGGGGCAGGTCCTTCCGGGGAGTGATGACTTCTTCCAATAAGCTGACAGCCTAGGAAGAGGTCACCACCCCTTAGCAAAGCAAGAGTGGAAGAGTGGTCTCTCAAGCCATCCAGTACACCACACAACAAAACAGATTTCTTAGTGTGTTCCTAGTTTTTAAACAGGACCCCAAGAGTCAAGTGGTCATCTCGGATTCTCCATATACCTAAGTATGTGAGAAATCAGAGTCCCCAAGCTAGAATTCAAGGAAAGGCCACCAGTTTAGCAATGCCTAGTACCCTTTAGAGGACCAGAAGTAGGGCTCTGAAAATATCTGGCATCTCTGTGACCTCCAAGAGTAACCCAGCTGAGCCCAGTGCTATATGACAGCCACAACTCTCCTGGGACAGCTCTTCTATGGGAAGACATCTGTGAAGGTCTGTAAGTCACTAGTACAGGCGGCCTTAAGCAAGGCAGGTAGAACTCTGTCACTTGGATTAATGCCAACAGAGGCCGCTGGAAAGCAATCTCTCCAACTCTCCAGGCTGCACACTTGCAGGATGTTAAGCCACACTCCACTCCCACAGTTTCTGCATGACAACAGATGATGCCGGTGACCAGGCTGAGACACTCTAACTCCAGTGTTAGGGTAAAGAAAGTGGCTAGCTTCCAAAGTGGGTAAGAGCCCAAAGAACCATCCTCTCAGACCTACGAGTGGAGCTTTGCCAGAACACGCTTACCTCACTGCTCACAGTGTGGATTTCCTGTGGTGTCTCAAAGACCTTTTCCTCCAGACAAGGGAACCTGCCTTCATAGTACATCTGAAGTAGCTGCAGGGCTCGGCTGCCATAGCCCATCTAGGAGCATACACAGGACAACAGCAGTGGAAGAGTCACTCTCAGTCAGTCTAAGCCACTGTGGTCTTGCTTCTAAAGCATTTGCTCCTGGTCAAACTGCCTTTTGAAAAAAAGCTATCAATAAAACCCAATGCTGTCAAAGCCAGCTGAGGTGTTTCACATAGTGTGGCCTGAGTTCTTCATCATTCTAGCCCATCAAACACAGCCCACTTGCAACCCGAGTCTAAGATGGCTGGCTGTGCCATTGCCAGAAAGGGATGCTTCTATAGCTAACTCCTCAATGAAACTCTCAAAGGGTCAGAAGGCAATTCCGAACAATCAATATGATTCAACATGTCCTGTGTCCTACCATGGGAAAGGAGTATACACCTCCAATCTTGCCCACCTGCTCACCTTGAGCTCTGGCTAACTTCTCCAGAGCAAAGCACACCTGAAATGTTCCTGCTCCAGCCACCTCTTTATTAAGGTCCATCCCCTGTAAGGAGCTGCCAGAAGCCCATGGACAGCAACACACAAGGCTTGACAGAAGAGAAGATTACCCCTTGATAATCTGGGTGAACAGCAATCCGAACAACCCGTCCACCAGAAAGGCCTCCAAAGTCTGGATCTTGAAACTGTGAGAGACACAAGCCAGTGGCTTAGCAACACAAACACCTTCTGACAGTCAGCTTGCTCATTCAGACATGCCAGAGACAGATCCTCCCTCACCTGCTCTGACACTGTCCATGGAATCAGGTCTCCTGAAGCCTTCTTGCCTCGAGATAGACTATTCAAAATGGACTGGCGAGAAATCTCTCCTTCGAGGCACACCTAGAGGAAACAGGACAGGGAAGGCATGAGCTATCCAGATACCAAGCATCAACCTTTGCTGGTTTTCTAAGCCATTGTCTCTACCCCAGACTCTACCCCGACACTGACTACCAGAGGCATCATTACTGTGTCAAAGGCTATTACTAACTCACAAGGCACCTAAGGGCAAAAGCCAGAGCACAAGGGTCTCCATGGAGGTAAAACAGCACTTAAATTCACATCAGTTAAGACACAGGATATGCATGTAGCCCTACATGGAACAGCACAAATTCCAAAGACCCCCAGTCTGCAACAGGAAGGTGGTGAGACAAATACTGTCTGAACATGTAATAAATTACTATGTAGCTCTTAAATATTATAAACACTGACACACTGCAGAAAGAAGTCTGACATCTATAATCCCAAGTTTATGGGAAGGAAAAAAATGGCAGATATTCGTACACATACTCATGCATGTGCAAGCACACAACAGGAATTAAACTTTTCTCTCCATGTAGCCATTAAGTTTACAGGAATTATGCAATGCTTTTGCAATAAGAGGGAAAAAGCAATTCTGTCATTTCTACAGCCATGAACAGGTATCTAGAATGTCAGCTTTCTCCAGTGCATGCCCTCACTGTCTCAACTGACCCACCCGCCTATATCCAAGTCAGGACCCAACAGCTTCCCTGTTCACACAAATGCCCCAAAGCCCCCCAATCCAATGCCACACCATGCTTCTCTCTGCTTTGTACCTGGACAACTGCAAGCACTTCAGGCAGAGCATTCTGGGTGGGGGGCACAGGTGGCAGAAGGCAGAAGAGGTGGTGAGCAGGCGCATCAGAAAGCATCTGCAGATCGTTGGGAGAGTTCTGTGGGGCACACACATGTGTCAGTGCAATGCTCTCCTATTGTCCTTCACTCACGAGGCCTGAGAATCAACGGGTGACTGCAGCTCTGCCTTTTCCAAAGGCAGGCAAGGCTCCGAGGCCTAGCGAAAACGCCTTTCTATCAACGTAGCAAACCAAGAGCACACAATGGCTGCCTCTGACACCTGCTGTCTTGTTCTCTCAGGTTCAACACTGAGGTCATGGAGCAGAAGTTATGTGGACTAGTTATTTTACAATCGAGAAGTAAAGTTTCTCCAGAGAAAAGGCTGCTTGCTATTTCAGAAAAGCATGCCACCACAATCAATGCCAACTCTTCAGCCTCCCAAAAGTGGTTCGTAAAAGTGCTGTAATACCCAGACACTCGGGAAGCAGCGTTTCCAACCCACCCTTAGCTCTTGTGTTTCACCACACTAAGCTCAGGTTCCCTGCTCCTTAGTTCTGCACCTCGGGGCTTCAAGTACTGATCCCAATTCGCCCATCAGTGTTGGCAGGCTGCTGGCTGGCAATAGCAGCACCCTTTGAGATGGGCAACGCTGCCCACAACCCTCTAGCTCCATACACTGTCCAAAGTCTCACCCAAACCATACAAGCTATAATAGGGACTATGTTCCCTCCAACAACATCATGGATTCTGCCAGCTTCAGCACATTTAAGTCCCAATGGAATGGCCACCTGATCCCCAAGTGGCAGGTGTGGGAAGACATGAGGATTGTTCGCTGCTGAAAGGCACATCAGAGCAAGTTGGTTACCTTGTAATGAGAAGCCACATAGAGAGCCATGAGCCGCTGGAGGAAAACTTCAGAGGCTTTGTGGTAGCAAAAGAGGGTGTCTCTATTAACATAGTAGCTGGTGTGGAGTTAAGCAACAGTAACAAACCAAAGAGAAGCAAAAACAAGATACACCAGAAAAACTCCCCCCAGCTTGAGAACAGGAGTCCAGCATCCTGAGCAAAACTAAAGAGAGAGAGAGAGAAGAGAGAGAGAGAGAGAGAGAGAGAGAGAGAGAGAGAGAGAGAGAGAGAGAGAGAGAGAGAGAGAGAAAGAAAGAAAGAAAGAAAGAAAGAAAGAAAGAAAGAAAGAAAGAAAGAAAGAAAGAAAGAAAGAAAGAAAGAAAGAAAGGCAAACTCTTGCCATGCAGTGGCACACACATCTTTAATCCCAACACTTTGGAGGCAGAAGCAGGTGGCTCTCTGAGTTCTAGGTCAGCCTGCTCTGCAGAGTAAGTTCCAGGACAACCTAGACTACACAGAGAAACCCTGTCTCAATACCCTCCCTTTAAAAAGAAAGATTTCATTGCTCATTGTTTTGCTTGGGCTGGCCCTGATTTCCTGGGTCCACAATCTCCTGCTTCAGCCTCCCAAATCCAGGCAAGGACTACAGGTGCATGACCCCGCACTAAGCCCAAAGCCTTTTGCTAACTGCTTCAGGCCCTCACAGGGCCAGTGAGACACAGGATACAGCTCACAGGCCTCAGGCAATGGGCAGCCAGAAACTATTCGGGTGATGTTGAGGCAGTCCAGGCACAGCAGGTCATTCAGCCACTTCTCTACTGCATCCCCAGGAGCGTATCGGATTGACTCTTGAAGAGAAACCTCGTGCAATGTCCGAGCTGTCACCAACAACACATAATTAGAAACAATTACTCAACATACAGCACCTAACAGCAATAAGAATATTCCTTTTGATCTGTGACAGTGTCCAAATATCCGTGGCTCAGGAATTTAAAATGGGTGATTTAAGGTGTTTTGAGGTTAGATATTCATCCAGCTAACCCCAACAAAGATTCCAACTAAGTCAATATATCCTACCGATGTCTTTGAAGAGGGACAAAAGGCCCCAGGAACCCAAAAACCCAAGTCAAGCCCCACCCCTGTTTCTCTCCAAAAAGCTATAATCTACTAGGAACTGAGCTTTGGTCAACATCAAGCTGTGGTACTATCATGAGTCCTGAGCAAGCTGGTGAGAGGACTGCTGGGTACCTGAGGCCAATCTGGCTGTTGTTGTGGTCCTGTTCTCAGCAGTGGTGCTGACCTGGCTCTGGGCACTCTGCTGACGAAGTTGCTGAATGAGTTTGAGGGACAATGACCGACCAGTGCCTTCATAGCTAGGAGAAAGATAAAGGCAGACAGACATAAGGTCCCCAATCTACTGTCAAGCAGAGACCAGCCAGATTAAACCAAGATAACCTTGCTCATCTGAACTTCCAACACAGCATACACATGTCCCAAGGAGAATTCTAGAAGATGAATCAAATGTGACTCGGCTAGGAACCATTCAGCTCACAATCAAACTCTAGTATGGACCTTTTGGGTGGGGAACTTGATCATCCTCATCCCCAAAGGGAATTATCCTACACATTTCACAGGACTGTAACCCGAAAATAAGGCCTAAAAGATGATGTTAAACAAAGCATTTAGTTAGTGAAACTGGAACAATGCTACACATTCACTACCAGTCGGTTCTACTAGAAGTTACATGAAGATACAAACTAAGACCTTTCACATGTAGAAAATCAAACAAATCCATCACCCAAGTGATTCTTTTTGTAAGGTTTATTTGCTTCTATTTTATGTGTTTTGCTTATATGTATATGTGTATCAGTGCATGCCTGTAACAGAGGCTAGAAGAGGGTATCAGATCCTCTGGAAATACAATTACAAATGGTTTTGAGCAATGCATGGGTGCTGGGAATGGAATCGAGTCCTCTACAAGAATGGTCAGCATTTTTAACCACTGGGCCATCTCTCCAGTGCCCCTGCCAAATAATTCTTATTACTTGTTATTACTTTCACCTAAGAGGTGATATAGGGCTGGGAAAATGATTCTATGGGTAAATGTGAGGAACTGCATTTGGATCCCCAGAGCCCATAAGACAAGGCTTGGTAGCATGTATCTGGAATCTCACGCTCCTAGGCAAAGACGGGAGAATCTTTGGAAACCTGCCAGGCAGCTAGCCTGGTATATATAGCAGTGGGCCAACAACAGGCTCTGTTTCAAACAAGGCAGAAGACTAGGAACAACACCTGAAGTGGTACTCACACACATCCAAAGACAAGTACAAATGGGACTAGAGATAGAGAGGTGGCTCAGAGGTTAAGAACACTTGTTGCTCTTACAGAGAACCTGGGTTCACTTCCCACTACCCAGCTGGTGGCTCACAATCATCTATAATGGGACCTGATTCCCTTTTCTGATGTGCATGAAGACTGAGTGTTCATATACAGAAAGTACATGAGTAAATCTTTAAACAAAATTAGATATTAAAATAAATAAATAAAAATGAAAAGATAATGTGTGGCATGAGTGAGAGCATAGACCCGAACCTCAGAACTGGGCCAGTGAGATGGTTTAGTGGGGAAAGCAATTGCTGCGAAGACTAGTGACCCAAATCTAATCCCTTGGACCCACATGGTAGAAAGAGCATGCGCGTGTGCACACATTTACACTCAATGTTTTATACATATATTGTTTTCCAAATAGTTCTCTGTGTTGCCCTGGCTGTCCTGAAAATACCTCTGTAGACTAGTCTGGCTCAAACTCACAGAGACCCACCTGCCTCTTCTTGGATTAAAGTGCTAGAGGAATTAGAGGCATGTACCACTCACTACTGCTCTGCTATAAAATGTAATTTTTAAAACTTAAAAACATTGAGCCATTTAAAATTTGCTCTTCATTTTTTAACAATTTCCTCTTTGTTGGCAGTCTAGGCACATGTGGTCACAGAAGACACTGTTGGTGGTTTCTTTTTTAATTTAATATTACATAATTGCATAGTATTTGTTATTATATTCCAAGATTAAGAATCTTTCCTTTTACAAATGCTACTTGCACAGAATGATGAAAACGACAAAGTTCAAGTGTTTTATTCTTCCTTACTACCCTAGAGAACAAATTTCTCCAAAAAAACTACTACTTATTTCAAAAAAACAAAATTCAGGCTGGCAAGATGGCCAAGCAGGTAAAGATGCATGTTACCAAACTTGGAGGTCTGAGGTCAATCCCTGGGACTAGCATACAGAAGAGAACTGACTCTGACCTACATTCATACACTATGACACACAGAAACATCCACTACTTTGCATACAGGCGGGCATACACACACACTCCCATACAGCCCCCCAAATAAATGTAGAAAAATTAATTCATGAATAAACAAAACAATAAAACTTTCATGTTTAAAAAGATGTTACCAAAAAAAGTGGAAAACCCACAAAACAGGAGAATTTTTGTAAATAATATATATGATAAGAATCTTGTACCTAGAATATAAACTTTACGCCTCAATTAGACAAATAACCCAATCAGAAAAGTAAGGAGAACAGCTGGCCCTAGGTTCAATCCCCAGTACAGGAGGGAAGCAGAGAAAAAGACAAGCAGAGGATCCTCAGCATTATAATTGTCAGGGCAAAACAAATGAAAAGTAGACATCACTGCAGAGTCAGCAGAAATATCTACCATCATCAAAATATCCAAGTGTATAGCAGGGAATTCAGACTCTCACACAGTATAGTTCCTTCAGCAGAGGGGAACATTCCACAGCCAGGACTAAATCCCATAACACATGCCACTGTTTCCCTATATATACTATCGATGGTAATCCTGTAAATTGAGACCCTGCCTCAAAACAACAAACAAAATAAGAACATAAAAAATAAGTGCACAGAACATGAACACAAAATGTCCACAGATCTGGGATAGGAGATTTTTCCTTCTTTTTATTCACGTGTGCATCTGTGTATGAGGCCTACATGTGGCACAAGCATATGCATGTATGGGTGCATGAGACTATGTATATGCATGTGGAAACCAGAGCAGGACATTGGGCATTTCCTTTATGGTTTAATGCTTTTCCATCTTAACAGAGGCTCTCCCTAACTAGAAGCCCACCACACCACCACCCTGATGTAGGCACAGAGAGTTCTTAGAATCCAAAGGTAGTCCCCAACCCTAACACTAACATGGCTACAGCCGTGTCTAGCTTTTTATGTGGATGCTGGGAATTCAAACGTAAATCCTTATACCAATAAAGCAATCACTGTTACACACTGAGCCAACTCCCCAACTCCTACTTTTTAAAATTTCTAGGTAGTGGGGATTAAACCAAGGCATTAGCAATACTAAGTTTGCATTCTATTACTGACTTTTCCTCTTTTGCTTGCCACCTCTTTTCTGTCATTTTTCTATATCACAGTGAATTATCTATTTTAAAATTTTAAGAATAACAGTATAATGGGGGGGTATGTTTCATATTTAATAAAAACCAGTCTGAAATATCAGAGGGATCTACCTACAGTCAATCCAAGAGGGTCAGAGTGGTGATCTACACATTTAATCCCAGCACAGGGAATATCCGGGAGTGGTGACCTACACCCTTAATTCCAGCAGATTTGAGTTTGAGGCCAGCTTAGTTTACAGGAGTTCCAGGTTCCCAGGCAGGCAGTGGTGATGTAACACCTTTAATCTTAACCTGGAAGTGAAACAACTGGGCAAAGAGGACATTTAAGGCAGGCATCTTTTGCTTTTATTTCCACAGGTGAAGAAAAGTTATAGATACCATCAAAATTAATAAAGCCTGGATTTGAACCAGAGAAACTTCATGAAAATAAGAATTGATAATCCACCCATATTACAATTCTTTAAGTTGTGAGAAAAAACAAAGTGTTGGGGCAGGTTTTTGTTTTTGTCTTTACAGAAAACTAGAAATACTCATCTTCAAGAAGTTAAAAGACCTTGGACATCTAAAGCAGAAGGGAGGCTATCCAGAAAAATTTATAAGCAAAAGAATATTGTAACTATTGGTACCAGTATACTCTAAATCCCAGTTTAATTATAATTTAAAGCTGACTTTAAAGTTGGAGTGTGGCTCTCTCCTCTAAACTCAAGCATATTTGTTATTGGAAAATACAAAATCTCTGTATCATATCAGAAGAGCCACCTGATATGGGACAGAAGAATAACTAAAAATAAGGGACTATTCTAGTGTTATGATTCCTATGCTGGATAGTTATATATTTAGCTTCCTGTACATTGTGTTAGGTTTTAGTCTCTTATCAGTTTTCTGCAGTGATCCATGACAATGTCTAACTGCGAACGTGAAGTATCCAAAAGGAAGATGGGACCCCACAACGATTTTTATTAAATATGAAACATATTCCTACAATATAAGTCTGTTTTAATGCTAATTATAACTATTTTAATATTACATTTCCACATTCTAAGATATAGAAAATTGGTATTGCTACTAAGTACTTTTAAAAACCCAATCATACTTAGACAGGAGGCATGAATCGCATAAGGCTCCAGAATCTTATGGAGCCCACTTAACATCACAGTGGGGGGGTGGGGTGGGGCAACAAGAGGCAGCTCCTGCTCAAGAAGCCCCAGTAACAATGAAGCTACCCAGACTCACACTAATACTGAACAGTCTTGCATGGCCAAACTGGTCACATTCTTTACATTTCAATTAATCTGCAAGATCACAGACAAGAGTAACATCTCTACCCAGGTACCTTACCCATTGATGGTAGATGCCATGAAAACCAAGTAGGGCCCCAGCAGGCTCTTCACTAGGGGGAGGGGAATAGCAGCAGCTTCATCAATCACAACAAGCTCAGCCTGGCCAAGTTTCACAGCATCTGCAGGATGGATGTACTGTGGGAAAAGAAGATTTAGCCTCTAAGTGTGGCCATCTAAATCCACCACACACAGCTGAGGGCCACAAAGTCCACTCTGTCTGCTCTCACTGTCCCCTCCTCTTCTCCCACCAGAATGAAATGGACACCTGGGACGTAACAGCTCATTCACTGATTACATGACCCTGAAAAGATCTTATCTCACAGAGCCTCATATTCCTTCTTCTACCAAACATAGGTAAGAGGGAGAAGGGATGGCTCAGTCAATGAAGTATTTGCTACACAAACATGAGGGCTTGAGTTTGGATCCTGCCAACACCCACATAGAGGCACAGCATGCAGATCTTCAATCCCAATGGTCAGAAGACAGAGATGAATTGCCTGGGGCTCTTGGTCAGCCAGTCAAGCCCAATCTGGGAACTCAAGCTCAGTGAGTGAGAGCAACTGAGGAAGATACGCTATGTGGACTCTAGCCTCCACACACATACTCATCTGCTCATTCATAAATGTATGTGTACACACACACACACACACAGAGATGCTTGTGGGAATATCTACTCGATGGTGGCTCAAGGAAGAAACAAGATTATGTAAAAGGACCTTGTAAATAGCCTGGCTTAAGCAACTGGCAGTAGCTACAATCCTTTCCCACTGTTGTGTCTCCTGATTTTCTTCAGTCTCAGATTGGGGGGAGGCCAGTGGTGAGAGGCGCAGTTCTTGCTGCATGTGGTACTGAACTTCACCTGTGTGCTGTGCTCTGTCTTGAGGCCACCAACCTCTGGTGTGGTAGGCAATTTCCAAACTACTCTTTTTTTTTTTTTTTTAAAGTGAGGGGAAGCAAGGAGGTTGTTACATAGCCCAGGCTACCCTCAAACTTGCCATGTAGCCAAAAATAACCCTGAACTGGAGATCCTCTTTCCTAAGTCCGGACTGTTCTTTTTGCAATTCTCCATATCCACCACGCTTTCTCTTTCCCCCATCTCTCTCGTCCTTAGGTAAAGATAAACAACCCATTAGTTTCTTTAGGGGTTTCTATTGTTTATAAAAGCCACAGAGGCAGTATGAATAACTAATTAATAATTAAAGATAATTCAATTCATAAACAGAGAACTATGGGAGACAACATGCAGACAGATAAACACCAAATTCCTGGAATGGACACGGATGTGAAGCATGTGAAGCAGGAGGATCTCAGGAGCCCAGCACTCCACAGAGAGTTAGGGTCAATCAAAGTACCACAGGCAGACGCTCAAAGTAAACCAAATAACAACCAGATGTGATGGTTCACACCTGTAATCAGGAAGCTGAGCTAGGAGGACAATGAGTCAAAGGTCAAAGAAGACAAAACCAAAAACTCAGAGCTTCTGCACTGTACTCACAATGGGTGAGGGCTTAAGAAAATAAAAACGCAAACCAAAAAGGATATGAAGGTAACGAGGAACAAATACTGTAAAGGAGAATTTGGAAAAATTCCACAAAACTGGACATATATACATGTAAGTCTAAAGCTTAGCAATTCTACACTTGTTCTAGAAAACAGAACAAAAATGCTAGCTGCCCACCCAGCACTTACAGGTGCATCAATCTGGCAACAGACGCAGAGTAAAAAGACGGACAGATGAAGGCAGTGCACATGCCTGCGCACAGGGACACACAGCAAGAGCAACACACCAACACAGTGCCAGTGTGAAGGCCAGCCATCTGCACGAGGCTCGTCTCTGTGCTTTCCTACAGGTTGATCACAAGAGTCAGAAGCAGGGCTATACTGGAGGTGGCTGCGTCAGGGAGGAGCTGCCTTACTTGATCCTGGTCTCCTATCCCAATGGGGCCACATCTCAGTCCTTAACTAAACAATCATCTCATAAAAGCGCAGAAATGGCCTCCAGGGAATGTCCTGCTCTAATTTAATGCTCTTTTTGCTCAGTCTCCAGCCTAGAAAGAACACAACTGGAGCCTTAGAAAGGAAGTCACCTCCTCTGTACTCATCCAGAGTCCACACATGAACAGAATCTTGTAAGGAGAAACCAGGGCTGAACTAAAACATTTCAGGGAAATGTTTTTCTTCTCTGTTGTGTATTTTTTTTGAGTTTTAACAGTTCCCTGTATTCTCAGAGCCAACAGCCCACCCTACCCCAACCCACACTGACAGCAATTCCCCCTCAACTGAGGTAATCGGGCAACTGTGAGATGAAACAGGCAGGAAGAGACTAGAAAAAGCCCCAGTGTTTCAGAGATGGCTCAGCAGTTAGGAGCACTGGCTGCTCTCCCAGAGAACTCAGGTTCAGTTCTAGCACCCACATTGGTGGATCCAATCATTTTTAACTTCAGTTCCAAAGGATCCAAAGCCCTCTTCTGGCCTTAATAGGCACCAGACACATAGCGGAACACATACATACATGCAGGCAAACACCCACACACATAAAACAATTTTTAAAAAAATAAAATCTAATAAAACTAATAAAGAACCTTAGGGTAAAGACATAAACACTGGTGTTAAACATCTGCCTAAAGGTGTACCTCCTTAACAGGTCTACTCACTGCTTCTGCAGGCTAAACTTCAAGGATCATAGACTGCCAAATTAACTTGGCTCATTTCCCATTCTAATCTGACTTCAAAAGCAATCAATGAATCCATCCGCCAAGAGCCAGTGAGTCTCAGTGCTTCTAAATCCTGTCACATGATGCCTCGCAGAGACTGAACAACACTGAAACCTTCAGACAAGTGTAGAATATTTGGGCTTACAGAGTGCTTGAGATTTATGGAGCTTTCCAGAAAATGCTGTTTGAAAGGGAAATAGGGCATTGGCAAACCAAAAAGATCCCTAGTACATTCTGCAAAGCATTTTCCTTTGAAATGATGACATTATTGTTCTAGCAGCAGATGTCCTAGTTCAAAACTTACAGTAACTCAGCAAAACCTGAACTGATCAGAACCACAATTTTTTTCATGCATTAGCATACTCTCAGTCCCATTCATTTCAGTCAAGAGACAAACAGTACTTTTCAATCCTACTACATGCATTGCTATTAGTCAAACTGGGTGTCTTCACATTCAGCTGAAAATCTGCAACAGGGTTCTCACACACCTCTGCTGTGTTGTGTCAAGGACAAGTAGTCATACTCATGGGCAAACACCACACAGCTAGGTCCTTACAGAAGGACCCTGGCCCACAAAGCAGGACTGAGATGAGCCTCACCTGAATAGTCTGCCTGTGCTCTCGGAACACGTTGACCCTGATCACCGCTTTATTAAACTCAGGGTTTAGAGACTGTACAATCTCATAATCCAGGTGCTCCTGGTGAAGAAAGGGTCAAACCAATGACAAATTTTAGAGACTCACTACTGAAAAAGCAAGCATTTCACAGACCACTGGACTTATCCAGCACTAAAGCAAAAGGTCTTACCCTACTTTCCTACCTGATACTGCAGAGCATCAAATCCTTTAAATACAAATTCAAACAGGGTGTGGAGGTTATCTGGGCTTGGGGAAGTAACAAAAATATTGGAATACCTGCAGAACAAAAAAGAAAGAGGAGGGGGTAGGAATAAGATGACTTAGGACATTTTGAAGAAGCAAAGAGAATTAAGAAAATCATTTTTGGTTGCTTCTGTCACACAAGTGATAATCAGAGATGACAACAGGGAAAAGGAAGAACACTTTTTGGGAGAAAAAGGAAAGCAATTAAGACTTGAGCACACTCCTCTTCAAAGCCAACATGAGCAGGTATGGATGCACTAGCAACAAGGCTTGACACACGACTACCTCATCAGTTCATTGGTACTGAGTGGCAGACTATGAGAAGCCACACACTACCCCCAACCCAGTGTCCTGACAAGCGGGCAGCCTCATACCCACCACTAACTAGACTGTTTTAAAACTATGAAGTCATGGAGTTCAGTTGGTGCTTAGGCCAAGGCCACAGCTCTGCCAGCAGCAACTTCCTGGGAGATCCCGGGTAATCATTAGAACTGTCTGGGCCCTGGTTTACAACACATACGAAATGCCCACAGAACTTTAAGTATCACCAAGGAAGATTGCACACGCAGAGTGTAGGTCCATCATCTGAGGCAGAAAGCACACTGGGCACTTCCATAAATATTCCAGTTAGGACGAGGAAAGGAGACAACACCTTACTGAAGACCCACAACCAAACAAGGTCATAGCATAATTCACTTGTATTCGCTCAGTTGGTAAAGCTGGGCACAGACACGCATGCCGACAGGTTTTCTGCTTGGTCAAGGAAAGCAGGAAACTGAAGGGCCTGAAACTGTCTCTGTGCCCAGTGTGCCTCTCAGTGACTTAGGGGAGCAAGCCCTGCTGCTGCTTCCAGACAAGTACCCAAGACCTAGACCGAAGTCTCATGGTGACTAGCACTGGTGAGGAACCAGAGACAACTCCACCAGGTTCCCAACCCAAATCCTGTATATTACCCATACCCGAATGCCACTGCCCCAGCAATAGCCAGGCCCAAGGCTGCAGACTTGCCCCGTCCCCTGGCAGCAGTGAGGGCGACAGTACTCCTGAGAGTCTTCTCTGAGATCCCCTCAATGAATTTCAAGACAGCTTTGGCCTGTGTAAAAGAAAACATTAAGTGAACACCCAAAGGCTCCAGGTTCAGCTCTTACCACCATCTCTGTGTAGAGATCAGGCTGACGCCGAGACCAACATAAAGAGCACCAGCTCTTACAGGCCAGAAAGCACTGCTCAGTACCTATGCTTCTCACTCCCTCAGTCAGCTCCTCAGCTCCGTCAAGACCGAAAGGACCAAGTGAGCGCCCAAGGCTCCCAAGTTTCTGTCTCGACTGTGGACCTCTTTCCCACATGCCATACTCTGAGGTACTTGCAGTAACCACTGCTCTACAGCTCCACTCATACATCAGACATCTCAGACTTAGAGCTCCCCATACCTTCATCCATTAGCTTTCTTACCTGAGTTTTTAACTGTCCAATTTTCTGTGCTAAACATACCCTCAATTTTCTCATTGAACCCCAACTTTCTGGCACCTCCTTTTGGTGACACCTTCAAAACAGAGTCCTGCCATTCCTCATGTCCTCCTTTCCTGCTCTGCTCACAGCCCCCTGTCTCAGATAACTCCATCTTAACAGCAGCTTCATAATTACTTCCGGCTTCAATCCACATCCCACTAGAGCCTGCAGCCAACTCAGCAGCCAAAAGATCCTTTTATGATATTGGGGATGCTTTCATGCTGTGCTAAGAGACACACAAAACTCTCCTTGTCACCATCTCTCAGGCCACAGACCTCCCAGTGGCCTTAATAACCTCTATCTCCCCCAACCCCTCCTTCTTTCCAAGCCCTGGTGGCCCACTGCTGGTTCCTAAGCACTCAAACCGCATTCCTGCCTTAGGCCTATGCAGTGGTGACCATTCTGTCCAAATATCCCTTCTAAAGGACTCAAGACCTCACCATTCTAGCTAGAACCTTCTGCTATGCCCTGGGCCTCTAGGCTACCTTTCCTTTTCTCTGTCTACACAACACCTTCCATAACCGTATGATTTTCTGATTTCCTCCACCCTCCAGAGGATGAGCTCTGAAGCAGATAAACCTGGCACTGGAAGGAAACAAGGACTAACTAACCTGGCCACATTACTACTGGACCCTGCTGAGCTCTGAGACTGGGAAGGAGGCCACACCTGGCTGCTCCTCAGGGCAAGTCTTATTTTTAAGCCAGTGGCACTAGGATGAAAGCCCAGTGCAGATGGGGCGGGGCTTCAGGACATCAGTCTCTGCTGATGAAAACACCCAGGAGGTTGAGGTTTCATGTACTAACTTGGCCTTTGCTGAACTATATTTTATTTTTTAAATGTTAGGGAAGTGAAGTTCTAAATGCTAATTACAAATAACTAAACTAAAATGTGTCCCAAAATATTTACCTAAAATGAAAGGCTAACATGAAAAAGACAAATAAATAAGTAACAAAAACCCGTTAACCAAAAGGGAAAACATGACAATGCCAATTAAAACAATGATCAGACATCCCATCTGATTAGTACAGACTCAAATGTAACTGTAGAAAAATTGGAAGGAAGGCATTCTCCTGCACCATCAGCAGCACTACTAACTGGTGGCACTCTCTTCAATGCACACAATCTCTGACCCAGAAACTCCTGATCTATCTGGGAGAAATGTCCCAATAGTAATTCTTTTCTGAGACAGTGGCTTGCTACATGTAGCTCAGGTTGGCTCCAGAAATAATTACTCTCCTGTCATTCATTGGACAAGAACTCAGAATACAGGAATACACCATTAGATCTGGCACTACTGTTTTTAGTAGCAGCTGGAATCAACACAGATGCGACTTTCTATTTTGTTAATATGTATGCTAGTTGGTTTTGTTCCAAATGGCTTCTTTCTCTTGTTTTCTGAAGGCAGGTCTCCTGTATCCCAAGCTGGCTGAAACTTGATACAGCCTAGCATGACCTTGAACTTCTAAACCTCCTGCTTCCACCTCTGGAGCAGGATTCCAGGCAGGCATCACTATGCCCGGTTTATGCACTGCTGGGATCAATCCCAGGGCTTTGTGCACACCAGGAAAGCACTGTACTGAGCCTCCATACATTTTTTAAAGGAAGGATTTCACTATATAGCCCAGCCTGACTTAAACTCATGGCAATCTTCCTGCTTCTCAGTCATGAGTTAGTTGTTTTATTTGATACCACTGTTCCCAGTACTAGTTTCTCTCAAACCCTGTCATTCCCTTTTTCACTAGACCAGGAGTTCATCAGACCAGTAGAGGTTGCAAGCTAGCCAGCATACAGAAAGCTGAGAACTGTGCTTCTGAAATGGGAAAATGGGAAGGGAAGCCTCCTATTGGGCCTCAGTCCTGAGGGGGGGACACATCCCTACAGCTATTGTCTATGAGGAGGGAGAGTCATATGACCAAGGCTGGGCAGAACTCAAACATACAGCAGCTTGAAGGCCTTGGGCAGTGTTAACTACCAAACCATCATGGCTAAGCCACTGAATAAACCAGCCAGTCATATCAGCAAGCACAGAAACACATCTTGGTATTTCTATTCAAACTGCAATTAGTATATATCTCTAATCCAATCCAAACCTAGATATGATTCACACTAGATGGGGCTTTAGTAAAAGAAACCTGAAGCGCGCACTCTCACACACCCTTTATAAATCAGAAGCAAAAACTTTTGTACCAGCCAGGCAGTGGTGGCACACACCTTTAATCTCAGCACTCGGGAGGCAGAAGCAGGCCTGTTTTATAGATTGAGTTCCAGGACAGCCAGGGCTACATCGAGAATCCCTATCTCGAAAAAATGAAAACAAGTAAAAACTGACAAAAACCCTTTGTATCATCAACTAACTAAAACTAAAGAACACAGAACTATCATCCTCTGTGGAAGACAATTCCTCTTTAAATACAACTCAACTCCTCACCACAGCTCACTGACTGGCTTTGTGAACTGAGACCACACAGCCCAGCCCTGATGGCACAGAGCTGATATGTCACGGTAGAGAAGTCCCAAACACACCTACCTGGTCCAGGGTCTTGCAGCAATCCACCAAAACACCCACAGGCTGAGTGTCCTGCAAATTCTCTTTCAACTCTTGCAGCTCCAGAGCAGCAGGACTGAGATTCTCATCCTATCAAAGAAGAGAAAGTGGTTAGTCCCGGGCTAGGAGTTCACAAGGAAATTCCACCCGTCACCCACCAGACCCTGGTCCCCCTCCCTCATCCAGACTCACCCGGGCCTGAGGAGGTAAGGCCTCAATGCTGGCCATGTGGGAGGAGATGGGCAAGATGTTGAGCTGGTCGTCAATGACCAGACACTTCTTACAAGAAGCCAGGGAGAGAATAAACCTGGGGACAAAGACGCTGCAGTGAGCTGACAAGAAAGGCAGGCACCATCTAAGCAAGAACTCAGAAGGTCTTTTCAGAAAACTCAGGAGTCAGAACCCAGGTGGAGCACAATGAGATGCTTCAGCATCCTATGCAAGTCACCTGAGTGTATTTATTCAGAAAATCCTATGACCCTAGCTAGGAGTTTCACTGTCAGCCAAGTACCACTGCTCCTGGATCATTTGGCCCACCCTTCATCCAAAGCTCCTTAGCAATAAGGCAGCTCAGACTCCAGACCCAAGCAACAAATGGTCACTAGTCACACAGAGAAACACAAATCCGAATCTACCTCCTGTAACAGGAAGAAAAAAAGCAAGGAGAAGGAAAATCCCAATTAATTTCCATGAACATGTGCTGGCTTAGAACAGCCCCATATGATCAAATATTTGAATGCATAGTCATCGGGAATTAGCACTAGTTGAGAAGGATTAGAAGGATTATGGGGTGTGGCCTTTTCGGAGCATGTCACTGGGCGGTGGGCTTTGGGGTTTCAAAAACTCATGCCAGGCCCATGCTCCAGGTCTTTGCCTGCAAATGAGAATGTAGCTCTCAGCTACTGCTCTAGGACCAGGAATGCTACCATGATATCTCCATGCTATCTGCCAGTATAATAATGGACTAAACCTCTGAAATTATAAGGAAGCTTCCAATTAAATGCTAAGAGTTTCCTTGGACATGGTGTCTCTTCTCAGCAACAGAACAGTGACTAAGGCAGTGCGCTTTCAAGAGACTCATAGAGGTTAAGAACACTTGTTCTTGCAGAAGTCCCAGGTTTGATTTCTAGTACTTACCCGGAAGTTCACAACTGTTCAGAATTGAATTCTAGAGGATTCAACACCCTTTCCTGACCTCCAATGGCACCACATATACCAGTCCCATGTGTGACACAGACATACACGCAAATAAAACATGTATACACATAAAATAAATCTTAAACAAAAAAAAAAAAAAAAAGGAGGCTAGAGAGACAACCAGCAAAGTTAAGAGCAATTGCTACCCTTAGAGGACCCAAGGAATGTTTCCCAGCACCTTAGTTGGTTGCTCACAACCAGCTATAACACCAGTTTCAGGAGCTCATTACCTTCTTCTGGTACTGTGGGTACCTGCTCATACACACAAAATAAAATGAGAATTTTAAGAAGAGGTTTATCTCTATGCTCACAAGCGTCTACACTAGTCACCTTCATGCTGTCGCTCCTCCTCCTGCCAATATCGTACTCAGTGTAAGTTAGAAAGACCCCTGAACTCATCAAGGAGGGTTTCTTGCCCTCAGCAGAACGGGCAGTTCTTTTTCACAACAACTATTTTGTGCACCGAAGGTTTTAAGCACCCTAGCTTCTGTACACTCAGTGCCAATGGCACCCCTATCCCACCATCCCAAAGTCATGGTATGATGGTCAAGCATCCCCTGATATTGCCAAGTGTCCCTAGAGGGCAAAGTCACCCCCAGTAAAAAGAAATAAATAAACAAACAAAAACAAAACGAAACAACTAGCAGACTAGACCAAAGCTAAAGCAGTGGTTCTCAGCCTTCCTTCTTCATGCTGAGGCGGCCCCAACCGTAACACTAATCTCATCGCTTCATGACTGTGATTTTGCTACTGCTATGAATCATAATGTAAGCATCTGTGTTTTCCAGTAGTTGTGGGTGACCTTGTGAAAGGTTCCTGACACACAGGTTGAGAACCAATGGCCTGAAGTGTTTCACTGACTACTAAGTTTTAAAAGCCCTTTAAAAGAAGGCTCTGTGGGAAAATAATCAGTTAAACACATCTAGCTCAATGGTTCCCAACCTTCCTAATGCTGCAATCCTTCTATACAGCTTCTCATGTTATGGTGACCCCCAACCATAAAATTATTTCATTGCTACTTCATACCTGTATGATATGAATCATAATGTAGGTATCTGATATGTGACTCCTGTGGGGATCAAGACCCACAAGCTGAGCTACTGTCCTAGATGCTGCAAAACATTTCAAGGGCTCCAACAAACTCATGTGAGTTTTCACAAAGGAAAAATTATCAACATTTCCCAGACTTAACTGGCCAGAAAACCCTCTTATCATAAGGTCCCTCTAGTTGGGCTGTGATGGCTTGTGCCTTTAATCCCAGCACTCAGGTAGCAGAGGCAGGTGGATCTCTGTGAGTTTGAGGCCAACCTGGTCAGAGCGAATTCCAGAATAGACAAGGCTACACAGAGAACCTCTGTCTCAAAAAACAAAGAACAAACAAAAAAAGATGTGCTCTCTGAGATACCTTCAGGGAAAGTGATCCCTGATGAGCAGCTGTCAATCAATGGGTCAATGACCCCTTTGGGGAATCTAATGAACTTTTCCTAGGAGTTGCCTAAGACTACTGCACCACAACATGAGGAACTGTACTGAAGGGCTACAGCAGGGTTCAGAGCCACTGCTCTAGATAAACCATCCCTTGGTCAGAAGAAGCTAAGAGCCAAAGAGGAGAGACCACTGATCTGGTTAGATAACAGCAAGGTTAGTACAGTTTCCGGCCCAGTTCCAGCTCAGCCCTTTCTCTTCATCCAGTTGGTTTCACAAGTACAGCTGCTATCAGGATCTCACTGCTAACTGAAGCTGAGGCAGGTGAGTGTTAAGTTTGAGACAGTGAAAACCTGTCTCAAAACAAAACAAGCCTCACTTGGTTTTGAAAGCCAGTACTATAGTGATATGAGAACAAACTTGTTGGGTCCAAGATAGAAATATTTCTCCCATTATGATTCCCAGAAACTGTAGGAACTGACCTGTTACCTACCTCTCATTAAATCTTCCCACCACGTCCTGATGCGCTTCCGTCCTGTACCTGGAATGCACATCCTAAGAAAGCAAGGCAACATCCATTGAGAAAGTCTTCTAAAAGCACCATGAAACATCAGCTGCACCAGACACCACACATGCAAGGTTTTTATCTCATTCGCTGTCCCTCACCTATCACTGATGTTTTCCACAGCTCATCCAGCACAACTCAGCTAAATGTACACGCCAACTCGAAACATCGAGTATGCACTGTAAACTAAAAGGATTCTATTCTCATGGAGTGTATGACCTAACAGCTAAAGACAAGTAAGTGTTACAAATGACATAGTGTGGTGACAGCATATGAGGAGGGCCACATCCTTAAGGTAGCCAAGGAAAAAGGTCTTCCAGAGATGAGAAGCAGATGGATGAGCAGGCAGCAAGCACAAGAGATGGGATGAATAAATAAACTAAGGTGGGCACAAAGTCATCCATTCACTCACTCACAAATATCTAATGAGTGCTTCATACATGCCAGGTGAATACAACAAAGTCCCTGCTCTCCCCAAGTTCACAGCTAGCAGAGAACAGACAAGATATAAAGAATGTTAGGAAGTTGGCAAATGCTTTGTTGGAGTTTGAGTAATGGCCCCCAAGGGCCAATATATCTGAATGCTTAATCATCAAGGCCAGTTTTAAGTCAACTTGACACAAGCCAGAGTATTCAAAGGTGGAAGCCCCAGTTGAAAAAAAAAATGCCTCAATAAGGTTGGGCTATAGGCAAGCCTGTGGGGCATTTTTTGGAAGGGCTCAGCCCATTGTAGGTGGGGCCACCCCTGGGATGGTGGTCCAGGGTTCTATAGAAAAGCAAGCTGAACAACTCATGGGGAGCAAGCCAGTAAGCAGCACCCCTCCATGGCCTCCACATCAGCTCCTGCCTCCAGGTTCCTGTCCTATTTTGAGTTCCTGACCTGACTTCCTTCCATGAACAATGATAAGGAAGTATAAACCAAATAAACTCTTTGCTCCTCCCCAACTTTCATCACAGCAACAACAACCCTGACCAGGATATTAGTCATCAGGCAGTGACACTATTTGAGAAGAATTAGGTGTACCCTTGTTAGATGAAGCATGTCAATGGGGGTTGGCTTTGAGGTTTCAAAAGCCCACAGCAGACCCAGCCTTTCTCTCTGCCTATGGATCAGGATGTAAGCTCCCAGCTACTTCTGCAGCACCAAGCATGCAGCCATGCAGCCATGGTAGCATGTTCTCCACCATAATAATGGGCTCACTTCAAACTGGAAGTAAGCCCCCCCAATTAAATGCTTTCTTTTTAAGAATAGCCTTAGTCATGGTGTTTACTCACAGCAATAGAACAGTGTCTAAGACAATGATGCAGATAAAGGAGTGGCAGAAAGAACTGCCTGGTCTAAAAAGGGTAAGGTGGCCTATCACAGTAGATCATACCTGTAATCCCATCACTTAAGGGAAGGAAAGAAGAGAAAACTTGAAGGTCATTCTCTTGCAGGTATTCAAGGAAAGCACATTCCAGAAGGAATGTTAGGTGCAAAGGCCCTGGGGTGGAAATGCCAGGCATGTCTGAAGGTGTCAGGGGATATTAGTGGCAACTAATGGTGGGGTGGGAGGTGATAGAACACAGCCTCAAAATCTGAAGAGAGGCCATCTCACCAGAAAACAGTCCACTGAATGCCAGGGTCAATCACAGCACCATTCCTGAGCCACTGGGCCCTGCTGATAACTTTAAACTTGGCTCTTAGGACACTGACCTAGCAAGACAGCCCCACTTCTTACCATGTCCTTCTTTGTCTTGTTAGAGAGGGCACTCCCTCTCCCGGTAGTTAAATTCTTGCCAGACTGAAGTACCACTGGGAACTATTATTTTGTTTTCCTTCAAAAGACAAGTGCCAGTGAGGAAATCTGTACACAGTCCTGCTATTTTTCCAGCACGGGGGGTGGGAGGGGGGAAGGAGGATCAGGGGCTCAAGAGCAGTCCTGGCTGTAAAGTGAGACCCTGTATCACAAAACAAGAACAAACACAAAGCTGTACTGCATCTCAATCTCCTAGTGTGGAATTGTACCTATCTGAAAATATCCAGAGACTCATGACATGAGCAGAAGATCCATCTGTAGTGATGAAGTTGTAGCTAACATGCTGCTCTTCAGACCACACACGACAGTAAAAGCAAAGCACTTTGGGTTAAGTCAGGAGGCTCTTACCATGGTCATTGTGTACAGCTGCTTAAGCGAGTTCATGGTCCGTAAGAGGATGACAACCAGTCCACCACCTTCTACTGTTTCTACAGTTCTAGCCAGCAAGTTCGGAGTTAATGCTTCAAAATCCTAGAAGGAATGAGAGACCTCAGAAAGGGCTAGTGACACAAACAGCACCTGCTGGCTGCCTAACTAAGGGACAGGGACAGTGGGACAGTGAGAGCTTCAGAGCACAAGCCCACCTCACCTCTCACACCTGCCTCCCAGCCAACAGAGGGTATGACAGCAGACAGCCCATCCCTCGAGTACAGGAAGATCAGGGATTATAAATTAAGAAATTACTTGAAAGCAAGTCAAGTCATCCAAGTTTCAGAAGCATCTTACTTTGCTCTTCTGGATAGTTTATGGACAAACTGACTAAACAGAACATGGAGGCACTGCTGTCCAGAGAAACTGGTTTACACCAAAAAGTCACAACAAAAAGCCAAAAAAAAAAAAAAAAAAAAAAAACCCCATTCTGAGGTGAGAATACTTCCAGGATCCCCAGGTAGGCTGGAAGGCAGCCCTGGAGACAAGTCACTAGAGATACAGGAAAACAGCTTGAGAACTCCTGCTCTTGAGCTCCCTTTCTCCTTTTTAACTTACACTCCATGAGCTCTTTCCAAATTCATGATTATGGTCACAGTACATACGTGAATAAGTCATGGATTTGTGCACAGACATTTTGTCATGTGGCTGGTATAAAAGGAATATCACAGATATCAAAGTCAAATACTGTATAACAACCACTTGAACAAAGAAACACGTCTGATTAAGTTGTCTGGAAAGAAAACAATTAGCGGTGAACTTCATCAAGGGAAGTATATGGTTCTTAAGGGCCGGAGTAAGGGTGGGGAGTGGACTTCTGTGACTTAGAAGTTCCAGTATCTGCTGGATTCTAGGGTGACTCTGAGTCCACACTGCTTATGGATTATGTTTGTTTCCTTTTATGAGCCAGAACCACAGATGAAGTCCAGGCTAGTCTCAAACTCACAATTCTCCTGCCTCAGCATTCAAGGACAGACACCACTGGTTCAGAATTGACTCTATCAGCCTCAGTGGATAGGAACTGCCTAGGATGGTACAACACTCTTTCTGCTACCTCTAGTCAGGTAAACAGGTAACCCAGTTTCCTTTAAAAGGTGACCAAGTCATCCAGTAATAATGCTTAGGGTGGGCTGTTTACACACAAACCTTTTCTCCTTACTGCAGCCCTGTTCCCAGTAGGGAAGCAAGCAGCCTAAGCCACCCCTCTCCCATGCCATGAAGTGCCAGGCTGAAAGAAGTCACCCACCTGGAGGACACACATGCCGAAGGTATTCCCCAGGATCTTGTGGGTTTCGTTATAGTAGCAGTAGCGAATGTTTGTGGCTGCTACAAAGAGCTCAAAGGGGTCATCTTGCTTTATGTTCAAGGTCCCACTCTTTATTTTCTTCTGTAGCTGCCGCATTCTCTTCTTCCGGTGACTGTAATACCACCATCCCAAGAAAGGCAATTAACCAGGGGGAGAAAGGGTGCGAGAGGCTCAGTGATCCCCTCACACCCACAGAGCTCGTGGGGATGGGAAACAGTGAGTGTGGTCGTGGCTGTCTCCTTCACTTTAAGGGAGAAGGAGGTTCACTGGGATGCTGTGAAGCTGACAAGATAAGTCAGTGGATGATTGCTAAGCCAGCCTGACACCTGAGTCCTATCCCTATAACTCAGGTAGAGAACTAACTCCACAAAGTTGTCCTTTGACCTCCATACACACAGTGACATGCATAACACACACACATGCACACAGGTATGTGAACACACTTGTTGGAGTATGTGTGAACTACTCCACTATTTGCTGTAAAAGATAGGTAACGTGAGCAGCAAAATCTAATATTTGGCCACAACTGAAGCTTAAAACCAAACCTAGATGTCTGAAACCAGTATTTCCACCAATGCACTGCTCTCCAAAGGGCTGTGGAAAGATGGGATGCTAGCAGGCTACAACACTCATTCATGTTTCCTAGACAAATCCTTCACTTCTTTGTCCACAGTGTAGGTCACATCTGAAGGGTAGTGTTTCTCTAAGAAAATGACAGAAGAATTGAGACAGAATCTAAATATCCCTGAGAAATAACTTCTTTAATTTTTTCAAGATTTATTTCCTGTGTATGGGTGTTTTGCCTGCTCGTATATCACACACCACGTATGTGCAGTGCCGTGTGTGGGAATCAAGCCTGAGTCCTCTGCAAGAACAGCTAGTTCTTTCAACCACTAAACTATATCTTTAGCCCCATATGACAACCCAGGAGACTTTCAGAATGGTGGTGCCCTCTAGCTGACAGTTTTATAGCTTCTCTCACTATCCAGGAACTTATCAAGTAAGATAGGCTGGCCATCCAGCACCAGATATCCACCCATGTCTACGTCCCTCAGCATAGGGATTAAAAGTATATACCACTAAGCCTGGCTTTTTTATATTGTCAGTAGGTTCTGTGGAATCAAACTCAGCCCTAGCTGAAGAACCCTGAACAACTATTTTCAAACTTAATAGCTAGAACTAAGGTGTTCCTTTGTGGGTTTCTGTTTGCCATGTGCACTGAAGTCCATGGACAAAGTGATTATTCACTATTGCTTCTGGCTCCTTCCAGAAGCCCTTTTCTTTCAAGGTATTGTGAAAACCAAGACTGGGGTAGACCAGAGGAGGCAAGGCAGAAGAGCTATGGATAGACTCAGCAACCTCCTTCATTTGTCGAGGCAGCATCTAAACTCCATAGCACCTGAGTTCTTGGTAATCCTCCACCCAGCCTCCTGAGTGCTGGCATTACACACAAGAGCCACTATCACACAACAATTTTCAAGAGTGAAGCCAGGTGGGTTAAATTTGGAAAAAAAAAAAAAAAAAAAAAAACCTGCCTAGAATACTGAAAACTGTCTGATTCCACATCAATCTCTTATTTACCAAACCAAAAAAAAAAAAAAAATGAGGCAGGCATGTGCCACTGTTGTCACTCCAACACAGGTGACAGGCAGATCTGTATGAGTTCAAGGCCAGCCTGATCTAATGATCAAGTTTCTGGGACGAGAGAGAGATCAAGATGCCTTAAACATATGCAGCTGGTTTTATGAGGAGCCACTACTCACACGGAGGGGCTTAAGAGATTCCACTGTGGGAGGAGATAACCAACTCCTGAAGGATGTCATCTGACTTCCGAATTCATGCTGTGGCACTGCATGCCTACACATACTCCTCTCTCCTTCTCCCCTCACCGCACATACCCACACAGGCAATATGATTTTAAAGGAGAAAATCGGAAGATAATGAGAGAAAAACAAGTGTATTGCCTAGACAGGTAAAAAGATCATCAGTCACACTGCAGACCACAGAGGCTTCTGGCTCTTTTCTGGAGAAAGCTTCAAGGAGGATGCAGACATGGGAATAAGAAATCTCAGCCGCTGATGCTAGGAGAAAGAAACAGCAGCCTCAGCAGCAGGAAGATGTGCCACAGTCTGGGAAGTCAGAGGCAGAGCTAGGTCCGGGAGTGAACAGAGCTGAGCACATCTAGGGCTAACACGTCAAATGAGGCCCATCAAGAGAATCATATGTCCTAAGTAGCTAGGGGAGAAAAAGGGTGAACTTCTATGGGTGAGCTGAGTAAGTACACAAAAGGCACAGAAAAAGGTGTATTGCCCACTCCATCTCACACTCCTTTGGAGTTAGAGAACTGCCAAGTTTCTACCACATAACTAACCATATTACTATGTGATGCCCCATTTGGGAGCATCTTTCCACAAGAATTTTCGGAGAAACCCAGACATCCATATGGTTGGCCTTAGACATATATGTTTCTGCCAGGGAGACAGACAGACAGACATAGAGAGCTAGTTAACTAAGAGGAAGTATAGAACAGATTTTACAGAGATGAGAGACAAGACAAAAAAAGGTGCACTCTGGCTCCAGATGACTTACCCCTAAGCAGATCTGAACACATAATCCCTTAGGCCCTAAAGTATCCTTCTATTTCCAAGCAGTCCCAAGGTACCCATATGTGTTTGCTTTGGAGGTCCCCGCAAGTCCTCTTTAAAGTCTTATTTGTGTGTGTGTGTGTGTGTGTGTGTGTGTGTGTGTGTGTGTGTGAGTACATGCACACAGGTGTGCATGGATGGAGCTCAGAGAGCACTGGACTCCTTGGAGACAGAACTGTAGGCATGACTGCATGCCAAGTACTCTTAACCAGTGAATGATCTCTCCAGTCCCACAACCAAGACTTGACCATTATAGCTTCAGAAAATCAGAGGAGTCTTATATGCAACTCAGTGATAAAAAACAAACCATCTAATACAGTGAATTGGTATAAAAAGCTCTCTGAAAAGGAGAAAAGAAGTGTTGGTATCTTAGAAATGTCTATGAGCACAGTGCCAGTATGGTCTTAAGGCAGAAGCCAGACAGAAAAGGGGTAGCGAGGAAGTACAAAGGCTTCTGTTTTAAGGACAAATACTGGCCTGAACAATAGAAGTAATCCTCAAACACTGTCAAGGGATTTTCTCCTAGCATTTAACGAAAAAGCAGGAATTGAAAGGTAGACGTGACATCCGAGGGTTAAACTAACCTGCTAAATCCTAGCTCTTTCTTATAACACCATAGGACTGAGGGCCGAGCCTTCACAGTTGCTTTGGACAGCATATGATGAAGAATAACCACCTGCCAGGAAAGAAAAATCACAGAACCTCAGTGTCAAAGACACCACAGGGACTGCCAGGCCCAAGACCTCTTATGAAACAGCTAGAAACTAACCTGGTAAGGAAAGCACGAAGGTCAAGGTCACAAGACAAGAAATAACCAAAAGGGAACCAGAAGCTAGGTCCCATATGCTTAACCTTGAGGTCAATCCTTCATTTCAGCATTCTAAAGATACTGGCTCATCTGCTCACAAATTAAATATAAAAAATTAACCATTCCCAGGTACTGAAAAAATGGTCCCACTAGGCACTTTACCAGCCAAGGGGTCCTAATGTTACAGTGCGCTGAAACCTCAATCAGTCTAGGCAACCTGCCAACTTGGGAACAGGACACAAAGCATTTCCCAGGTCTTACCTGATCTTTTCCACGATCCCCAACTACAACAAAGAGAGACCTCTGATGCTCAGCTACTCCATTCTCAATGAGAATCCGAATTCTGTTATCCACCTTCTTCCGGTGCATGGTGAGAGACTGTCACAAAACAGAAAGGAGCTGCAGATGAACCAAATACCACAGCCACCTAAGTGGCACCAGCTAGCTGCCTTCTGGCGGGGGTTGTGCTAGGCACATTTGTAATCTTAATTGCAATCTTCTTCTTCAAACAACTCCATGGGTTTCAGTTTTAGAATCAGAAAACAAAAATGTTCTGAAGCATGGGAAGTCAGCAGTAAAATGCATTTTATACCACCAGGAGTTTAAGAAAAATTAGAGGAGGCAAAAGTAGGTTGATCTCTGGGAGCTGGATGCCAGCCTTGTTTAAATAGTAAGTTCCCCAACAGCTGGGGCTACATAGAGATAACCTGTCTCAAAAAATACAAAGAAAGAAAAAGAGAAAGAGAATCAGGACATGTGTTAAAAATAAAGAAGTAAATAAATAAAACCGAGAATTATTAGAGTAGCAAGATAAAGTATGATATACTATTTTATTCAACTGGGCTTTATTTTTTTAACAGTATGATGTATCACAGGCTGACCTTAAATTCATTATATAGCTCAAGATAATACTAAATGTCAACCCTCCTGCCTCCACTTCCCAAGTACCAGGGGTACAGGCAACTGTTCAAAGTACAGGTGTACATCACTACACACCTAGGGCCTCATGCCTGCTGAGCAAGCAAGCATTCTATCATCTGAAAGGCATTCCTAGCACTATAAACACATTTATATGTATTCTAACTGCCTGCCTCCTCCCACGTGCTGGACTGAAGGGCAGCGGCTTCAAAAAAAGAAAGGAGTAGGCATAGCCCAGAGAGGTGTGACAGAGCATTATGGACTGAGCACAGACACCCGCCATGACCAAAAGGCTATTGCTATGGGAGTGATAGTTAGGAGTGCAGAGTGGCAGTTGGAGGCTCTGGCACAGGGGCGGAGCATCCAGCCCACACACGGGAGTGTAGACTCTTAGGGCTGAACACTCTGCCTGTCCTCTGCTTTCTGGCAGTGCTTAAGGCAAAGAATGGGTTCACCAGCCCTATATGCTGGTGAGCTAGATGCCCACCCAGGAATGCCAGCTATTACAATAAATCTTACTTATAATATAATAAATACAAAATTAATATTTATTAAAAAAAACATTTTAACACAATTATAAGTTAAACCTTAAGACAATTCCTTAACAATAATCCAGACAATAAATACTAATCTAATCTCCAAAAAAACAAAAACAAAAGAAAACACTCAAAATCCCAGCAGCCCTTTTTAAACAAAGCTAGCCACAGCCCCTTTAGGCTCCTAAGACTCTAAAAACATGCCTCCTAATCTTATCAGTTAACCTAAATCCCACCACAGTGGAGGAATAAAGCCCAAAATGTAAAGTAATTCTCTAACAGTGATTTTTATTTTGACATTCTGTCTTTTGTGACTCAGTTTCTTTAAAATTCCTATGTGTGGACAAGGTAGAACTGACTGGTGCCTAGTCCAGACCCAACTGTCATCAGAGAGAATTCACCCAGCAACTGATGGAAACAGATGCAGAGACTTACAGCCAAACATTAGGAGCTTAGAGAATCATGAGGGAGAGGGGGAGGAAGGATTGTAGGACCCAGTGGTGTCAGGGACAGCACAAGAAAACCACAGAACCAACTAACCCTGGCTCATCAGGGCTCACAGAGACTGAGCTGACAACCAGGGAACCTGCATGGAACTGACCTAGACTCTACATATATGCTATAATTGTATAATGTGGCCTTTCTGTAGGACTCCTAACAGTGAGAGCAAGGGTTATCTCTGATTCTGCTGCCTGCTTTGGGGACCCTTTCCTCCTACTGGATTGTCTCATCCAACCTTCACAGAAGAGGAGATGCCAAGTTTCACTGTAACTGGATAGACCATGGCTGGCTGATATCCATGGGATGCCCATCTGTATCTGAAGAAAAACGGTGGAGGAGTAGTGAATATAAACACCTACACACACATCACACAAATTCTATTTGGTATATAATAAAAACCTGGAGCCAGATATTGGGGAAAAGCTGAAATACCATCAGAGAGATAAAGAAACCACAACCACTTCTTATCCGGCCAACTCCTCAGGCCTCTCCCGGTATCTTCTAACTACCTGTCCTTAGCCAAGTCTCTGAGAAAGCTGAAAACCCTCTTCTCTTTCTCTGCCCAGCTCTCTTAACTTCCTCTTTCCACATTCCTAAAACTAGGATTAAAGGTGTGGGTCACCACTCCCTGACCTGACTTGGCTCTGTAGTTAACTGATACTCCAGATCAATTTTATTATATATATATATATATATATATATATATCACCACACATATATGCACACACAATTAAAACATAAAAAAATTAAAATTCACATGCTACTTACAAAATGAGAGAAAACAGATATTTCTACTATACAATGTGTTTCCTTGGGTGAGAAGTCATACTAATGGCTCAAGACAGGGGGGACTTCAGAAAGTACCATATTGGCCATGAGTGTACAGTGGTACAGAATTTGCCTGGCTGTGGGAAGCCCTAGACTCAATTTCTCCAGCATCCTCAAAGTACAATGCAAAAGCTATCTGATTACCTAGAACAATATACCGAAGAAACTTAGCTACAACCCCACAGTATCAAGAGTGGCAGGCTGTAATTTTAAAAATCCAGCTGCATTCTAAACACAATCTCCTTCCCCGAGCATGGGCTTTAGCAGGTATTAATACAAACCACTACCACAATAAAATGCTCCTGTTTAAAAAGGCAAAGCCGTACAAAGAAATCAAGTATCACAAGGCAGTAGGGCTTCACACTCTGTCCACCCAACTCCACCTGAGCCCCCTTCCTTTGCATATGTATCAGTTCAGTTTGTAAGTTATATGTTGTCAGACACCTAAAGACCCACAAAAGTGAATGGGTACCTAATTTTTAGAATCTAGTTTGTATTATTAGGGGGGGGTCCTTTACCATGAGCTTACCATTACCCGATAAGGCTCTTGACTACAAACTTTAATTCTAAGAGTATTTTTTAAAAAGAAATGAGGGGTTGGAAAGATGGCTCAGAGGTTAAAAGCCGCTGGCTGCTCTTCGAGAGGTCCTAATTTCAGTTCCTGGCAACCACATGGTGGCTCATAACCATCTATAACGAAATCTTTAAAAAAAAGGAATGAGGTAGAACTACAGATAAAATTAGAAGTAAAATAGTTAAAGTAAGGAATCTGATAATTGTCTGATTACTATTGCCAAAAATAGGCTAAATGAGAAAGGCACTGTTAGAAAGAGAACAAGATGAATCCTTTTCTTTTTTCTTGTTTTGTTTTTGGTGGTGGTGGTGGCTGGGGGTTTGGGTTTGTTTATTAGTTTGGAGGGGCTTTTTTTTATGATTTGTTGGATTGAGGTGGAGGATTCCTCTGTGAAGCTTTGGAGCCTGTCCTGAAATTCATTCTGTAGATCTGCCTGCCTCTACCTCCCAAATGCTGCATTTTTGCCACCACCGCCCAGATTAATTGTTGTTGTTGCTGTTTTGAGACAGGGTTTCACTGTGCTCATAGATGTCCTGGAACTCACTTATGTGGACCAGGATGGCCTGGAACGCAGAGATCCTCCTACTGCCTCTGGAGTGCTGGGATTAAAGGCATGGGCCACTGCGACCAGATAGATGAGTGGTTCTTAACCTTTTGGGTCACCACCCTCTCAAAAACCCAAAGACCTTTTCACAGGGGTCGACTAAGAGTATCGGAAATATCTTGATATTTACATTATATTCATAACAGTATCAAAATTAGTTTTGAAGCCGCAATGAAAATAATTTTATGCTCTATCCACAACATGAAGATCACAGCATTAGGAAGGTTGAGAACCAATGAGCTAGATCGCTGCTGTATCTATAAATGCACAGAGAACCGTGTCAGGCACCACGAGGTGCACTGTCCTGAATATATCCTGAATAAGACTCAACTGGCTAGAGAATATGCTAACGGACATGCAGTACTTAAGAGCAGAAGAATCGGGATTAATCTGCCTTAGTTCAAAGCCTACCACTGTTATCAGGAACTGAGTCAGCTTCTCAGAAACCAGTTTTGACTCCCATCCTCTCTCCCAGTTAGAGTCCCTAAGTGTGGGCCCCCGAAAGTACTCAAGAGCTCAGCTCCAATGTTTGCGTATTCGAGACCGGGAGAGTCTTCTGGGCGTCCAGAAGAAAGGCAGTCGGAAGATCCAGACATTAGCCCGGACGGGGCTTCCGTCCTGGAGCCAGTCCCATGGGCCTGGAAAGAACACCGAGGCACACCTCAAATCCGACCCAGCCTTTCCACAAAAACTACCTGTGTCCGAGGTCTGCCCGACCCCAGCCAGCCGCACAGCGGAAGCACGTGAGAGCACCGAGCTGCTCCGAAGCCCTAAGTGTTCGCAGAGAAAACGCCCGCAGCCAGTTGAGCACGTCAGAAGCCGTCAGCGTGTAGTTACTTAGGCTGCCGACAGCACGTGCGCAAACGCTCAAAAGGGGCGGGGAGACGGGACTTTCCAGGGCATCGGCGCTTAGTGATGACGCACACGTACTGCGGCTGCGCATTAGCTTACAACCGCCATTGCAACCACGCTGTGTAGTTTCCGCATAGGACCAACTTAGTTATGAGGCGGAAATACCAGTTTGTACATCCGGGCGTTTCAAAATCAACTTTAGCAAGTGGTGACCAGGGATAAAAGAGCGCTCTGTAGCATGAGCGCAGAAGACAACAGCTTCCAAGCCATGTGTGCAGACTTATCAACCCCTACTTATACGAAACTTGGCCACTCATTGCACTGGACCACCCAAACCATCTTGCGGTATGAGCCTATGTAGACTGTACTCACAACCCTGACCGCTGTATTTTGCAGGTTATTCCCAGATTAGTGGCAAACGAAAAATATTGTGAAAATCCAACATCGAAGACCTATTCAATTATCTTCGCTGCAGTCTTGCTGGAAGCTCGTCCAACCATACCCACAAAATTTACCAAGAATTTGTGCGTTGCTTTGGGCATCAGCCACATTAACTTTGTATAACCTATATCAGACACCATGAGCTCTGATGTACAAAACTGAATTCCTTGCCCAAATTTAAGCACTTAAAATTTTAAAATCTATACATTAATTCGCTTAACAAAGCTTTAAATGTAAGCAAGTCTGTTGATAGCCATACTTAAGCCCTAAACGAGCTTAAGTACCAGTACTATATAAAAGGGCAGAGAAGCCCTGCCTGTTAAAAGCTTGATTAAAGCAGTACCAAAATCCTTGAAATGATCCTTGAGTGAGCAAGTGGGTAAATGTTAGGCTGGCTATTGCTGCACAAGTGGACCATATTTCAGTTTTGATGAAAAATAAAAAAAAAAACAAACCCAATGGAATTCGAGACAAAAGTTATGCTTGACTCATAGCCACTGCAATTATTTATGACACCAGTGTGTCAGAGTACAAAATGCCACAGAATGTTGTATATATTTCTGGCATAACATAGCAGTGGAAGAGTACCCACAGGGCTAAATGGCTGAGCTGCCCAAGCAGTGGACCCATGTGATCTTAAGGACTGTATAAAGCTATCCATTTACTGCCCTCTATCAAAGTGGTTGGACGAGAAAGTTGGCACATAAAATGGTAGACCAGCTTGAAATATCTAAGACAACCAAAAATCTTAAACATGTTTGTTGAGAGGATGGTATGGGCATTGCACTATACACACCGGGAGGATAGGGGATAATTTCTGGAAGATGATTCCTTCACCCATGTGTCCCAGGAGTCAAAACTCTGGTCAGGCTTGCCCTTACCCGCTGAGCCATCATCTTACTGGGCTAATATCAAGTATTTGAGGGGCTTGGGACTGAGCTATTTCTAGACAAAGTTAACTAAAAAGAATTGTTGATCCTCTATACAGTGGACTGAATTTGGTCACCTTCATAATTATAACCAGAGATCAAGCCCATTAAGCAAGGATACTCAGTGTGACAGGGAATCTGATATCCTTTCACCATTGCCATCTTATGCCTTGATTTTTGCTGCAAATAAAACGCTATCTTCTAGATTCCAATGACCCATAAACTTTTGTTCTCAACACTGCAGTGAGGGTCTTTTAAATGGCAGTTTTATTAGATGGCCCACTATCCCACCAACTTCCAAACAATACATACACCATTTTAAAATCTTCGGTAGCTTCCAAATGTTGAGACAAAAATTAAACATGGACTAAAAACTGCCCTTAAAGTTTTCCCAGCCAGATATTACTAAAGCTTAAACCAAACAGTAGTTACTGAAGCATGAGCCTCTTTGCTTCTCTTTTGTCCAGTTTACCGTTCTTCATCCATATCTTAGCTCAATATGTCTCTTGATGAAGTCTCTCCTAATCACACTGACTAGGTCACATTAGTTACTATCATTAACCACAGTTGAATTATGCCACTTACCACACATGTATTTGGCCCACTCCATCAGTGTCTCCTAATTAGCTGTTTTGTCACCACTGAATGTTAACCATAACTGACAATAATGCTGGGCAAAGGATACCCAAATGTCAAAGTACATTTTGTCTCCTAAGAAGTATAGTACTTACAGGAAATTAATACTTACAAATAAATATATCAAAACCTGACTATGAGTGCATCTGAGAAGCTGCTTCTTTTACTATCACTAGTGAAGGACCAAGGCAGCTGCAGGAAACTGAATACACTTGAGTACTGCTTATTAATGTATAGCACTTCTAGTATCTAGATTGAAAACATAGAGCACACTAGCCTTTCCTTAAAAGACCAGACACAATCTCTTCTTCACTCACAAGACATTTAAGGACTTTTCCTTGGGATGTATGTAACTCACAGGCTTTGCTCAAGCACTATGAGTTTTCATTTAATTTACTTCAACGAAACAAACATTTTCTAGTCTTTCCCAGGGCATTTGTAATTTCAAATAGTAAAGAAAAAGCCCTATTTAAATTTTCCAGATTTCTAATCCATTAACTCCATAAAAAGGACAAGCTCAAGGGCAGTACTGATTTAAGTATAACTTATACCCAACAAAACTAAGAGTACTTAATAATTCAAGTGGGGTACAGATCCAGAAGCTTAAGGTTGAAGAGTATGCATTCAGTCATACCTATACCATTTCCCTAAATTAGCTGTACCACTGAAAATATAATGAACAATACAAATTGCCTGGCACACACAAGAAGCCGCTCAACTCTATTCTGCACTTACAAATTGGTTGTCAGCTAAGCACCTTAGTGAATGAACCTGAGAAAAGCATACATTCTCATGTCTCCTTGAAGCCTCTATACAATAGCATTGTATGAGTGCATATACATATGTACATACATATATGTGAAGACAAAAGAACTAAGGAATTTAATTTACTACAATTATTGGAAGGTCATTATCAAAATACAATGATCAAAAGAAGAAAGACTCTTTCTTAGGAATATTTAGGGCCTGGTAATAAAGTCCTAAACAAAAGGAATCAATAACATGCTACCAGTTTGGGGGGTTTTTTTTGGGGGGGGCGCATTCTCATTATATATGTAGTATATATACATACTGGTAATTGTGCATGTACAAGATCTTTCATTTTCTTACTACACTGAGACATGTTTGACAATTATTTTCCTGTACTGATAAAATACACATTTGACCAAACAAATTGTCTTCTGCAGCTAGACAAATATTTGCATATTACACAAGGTACTGAGTACCAAAACTCTGGTCTTAATGGAACTACTTTAGTAGTTGTGTCCAGTGAGACATTTCTTAGGAAAAAAAAGTCTGAACTGAGACATTAAAAGGTTTTATACATTAAACTTATAATGGTAGAGTAACACCTACTTATATGGTACTCTTTAAAGAAATAAGCAACTCTTAAAAAATAGAGGTCATCAAACTATGACACATTGTTGACATTCTGCCCTACATTATGTGTATTAGCCTGAAACAGAACAATCTCCATTCACCTCAGAACGCAAATTCAATACTAAAGAACTTAACTTTTTGATTTCTAAATGTCATGAAATTATTTTCTGCACATATAGCAAATTTAGTTCTCTATAGTATTCCAAAAGTACACCTCTATGGATTACGCAATAGACCACAAATATTTTATGCATCCCACCCCCCATACAGCTAACATATGGTTGTGGTACATCCCAGGCAGATGTCATAAAGCACACAAGGGTAGGTGCTGACAAAATACTCTTGGCCAAAGTAAACAGATAAAACCCTTCCAATATGATGTACCACAACCACACATGAGAAAAGTCGAGAACTTATTTTATTTATTTTAAAATAAACATTGAAGCTTCCCCCATTATCCACCACCCTACAAAAACTTTTGAATGTGGAATGTTCAACAGCCTAATTATTTTTAGTAGGCAACAAAATCAGCAAAAACTCCAGTTGTCTAATGAATATCTGAGAATAATTTTGTTTTTGAGTGGCTGATTACTTGCTGGAAAAAAATAGTTTGCCAAAGGCTAAAAGTCAAATTTAATTTCTGTACAGAAAATAACATTAACTTAGTAGCCTTTGCTTAACAAGAGGAATTAATTCTCTGTGAAGTAAAATGAAGTGGGACAACAAGCAGCATTAAGTTCATAGGCACACAGAACTAGTGCTCAAACTGCTAGCACAAATTCCAACACAGAACATATGGCTACGTCACTGCTAAACTCTCCATCTCCGGCAAACAAACTGTATACTCTCCCTATGCATCTAAGGCAAAGAATCAACACTTTGAACAGAAATGTCTCCACAAGAGAAGAATTCAATCAGGGTTAAATCAGACAAAAGTAATAAAACTCTTCCATAAACAGCTCCTTGACATAACCACAAAGACTTTGACACTAACAATGCATGGGGTGAAATCACTTAAGCTGCTAGCTGTTGAACACCAGTGTTTCAAGATACAACTTTTAGAAACATGTTTATTGTTTTGCTTATACCATAAGAACTGAAACTACTGCCTGCCATTTCCCCAAACCAGGGAAATCCATCTGAAACACACACTGGTGCTTTTTAAAAGAGAGCAATTTTAAGAGGGTGGTAGCAGCAGGCATTTGATCTCTTTCAATTCAGGCTGCAGGAGAAAAACATGTGACCAAAAGTGTTATGATTATCCATCTATTAGAGATTTTCATCAGTACCTATACCAATTTAGGTAACATTACAACAAGATCCAAGGATTAGTGACAATGCACATTATCGTGAGGAATGACAAACAGTCCCAATCCTCCTGTAAGTCACTGTTTTCAGCAGAGAAACTGTTAAGAGTTCAAAAGGTATCTAAATAGTTCACATTGAGTACAGAAGCAACCCATCCGGATCATACCCCATATTTGTTGCATATTTTTCCAAAAGAGCCAATCAAAGCCTAATTTGCATTTTGGCTTTGTCTTATACCATATCCAGTACTAAAAAGCAATTTACATGTGTTTTTAATCAGTCATTTGACCAGATGACTAGTGCTATGTCAAGGCCAGTAGCCAGCCTCACTTGTGTGATTTAAGGACCCATGCATAATCTGGTGTGCTTCTAATCAGTCGGTGCTCCGATTTAACAGGAAAAGCTGGGAAATGTACTTGTTTTGCCAAACCACACTCCACTCCTTCCATCTTCCTTTCAAGGAAAATGCTTTAACTTTGTCAATTACCATTGACTAATTCTAGGGCTGATTGTAGATTTTATCCATATCAAAAAGTCAAACTTGCTTTTCTTTTTCAAGCCACTTCAAATAACTGTGGAGATATTGTCACCCCATAAGTATATAGTGTGAGGGATCTGAGTATCGTGTGCAAGACTCAAGATGGCGCTTAGGACAGAACATGCAGAGTAAAAACTGTTTCCGTCCACATCCAGGTGATATAAAGCTGACAGTTGAGGTCCTGTCTTTATGGGATGAACAGTCCCTTTACAGTAAGTTTCCTGAAAGGGAGAACAGATAGATAATAACTCTTCTGGTAACATATTATGGTACACTGGCCAGTGTGGTTTTGGCGATTAAACATAATCCTGTGAATCACATTAATTCACTTGCTGAGTGTTCATTTGCGGCATTCCTCTGTTGGGTCTTGGGGGCCCTCCACGACCTAGAAGACAAAAATGGCATTTGATTTTTCTTTCAAGTATTATTTGTTTTGCCTTCAAGCAGACTTTCATCTGAAGTCAAGAAGCATGTGGGCAGCTTGTCAGCATATTATTTAGGTTTAAGAGGCCAATTCTTCAGCGTTCAAGTTTCACCTGTCCTGGGAGTTGTCACTGCAAATTTGCTCATGTTCTCTAGCTAAAAGAAGAGTAAAGCTAATGTCGTATTCCACCAGTACTCATTCACTCATTCATTCAACAAGTATTTATTGAGTGCCTACTATTTGCCAGGCACTGTCATGAGGCGTTGGGAATAGATACAGCAGTGAAGACAGACAAGGTACCTGCTCTCACGGAGCTTACATTCTAATGTACACGCTAGCTTACATTTCAATAGTAAGTAACATCATACTATCAAAATTAATAAAAGCACCAGAATGAAAACAGACCTTTATACCTAAACTGTTAAAAAGAAACTACATAACATTCAAAATTGAATATTGACTTATAACAGGTAAAATAACTTTTTACATGCTGTTAAAACAGATATTTTATCTATCAGTTAACTCAACTTTCATAGAATATGCTACAAGGTAAGATAGGAGAACATAACCCACATTCACATGCAAATACCTTTGATACTTCAAGTCAGTTTTCCCAGGTGACCTGTTAACCTTTCTCAAAGTACTTCCTTAATGGTCCATTGCCACTAGCATTCAAATTAAAGTACTTTATAATTCCTCCTTAATATACATTTTATACATGTGACGGCCAGCCAATTAACTGTTAGAAATTTAATTCTCTAACTCCTTTAATCAGAGAACCATTTAGAACTCCAGATTACATGAAATGCTGTCTGTAATTAATTATTCAACAGATTAAACTTCCTGCTCATGTGAGAAATTATTTTCCATTACTTAAAAGACAAATGAAACAAGACTCTGAACCTCAAATGTTAAACTATAGTGCAATTACAATTGCTAAGAATTTGGGAGTTCTATTTAACCATCAGAAATACATTTGACATTTAGACTGCTAACACCGATCCTGAAAGTATTCAAATTACAATTAGTCTGTCACTTCTAAATGGTTCTCTCTAGATGTACCTGTGGCTTATCTGGCCATTAAAGGGCTTCGGAGCCTAAAATATAATATGCATGTTTCAAAAATCAAAGAGGGTAATAAATTTATATAAATGTTCAATCTCATTCCAAAAATGTCTTACAAAAAGTTTCAGTAAGTACTTCCTAAAAACATTTAGCAGGTTTTAAGACCTGAAAAATAAATTTCCAGTTGGAAAAACACTTTTCTGAGGCAGAGAAAATGTTTTGATTTTCAAGACATTAACAGGGAAAGTCATTCAAAAATTAAAATTTGGATTCAAGATGAAATTTTAGAAACAGAGCATTTCATTTAATCTTCAATAACAAGTCTGGAAAAGATAAATGCACTCCTGACATATAACCTACATGCGGACTATGATCAGTTCTTCCAAGGCCAGAACAGAAGCTCCACATAGGAGCTAGGATCACCACCACAAAATATTACCTCGTGGGGCTCCCCGTGGTCCACTCTGCCCAGAGCCTCGCTTGAAATTCTGCTGATATCCATCCTAAAAGACAAGTTAGTTAGTACTGACAAATAAAATAACTCTGTGTACCTATATCTAGTCTTACAGCTTAGCACTCACAGAATCCATAACTCCTTCTAGACATCAGTGTGTTACAGCTAAGTTATTCTATTCTTACTGTGCTTCCATTAAACAAGAATGTTTACATATAGTTGCAGTTTGAAACCACTTTTATCAAACTACATTAAGTGGTTATATAGATGTTTGTAAAAAGACAAAAAAAAAATTTAAGCCATCTTTTTTATAATAAAATATATTAGTCACCACAAAATAAAATCTTAATAAATCACTTAATTACTGAGCCCACCCTATGTTTACATACCCGTTGATAGCCAGAATAGTCCCGGGGAGCACTGAACTGAGACTGTGTATAGCCACTGTTTGGGGTGTTCGAGAACGAAGGGCGGTAGCCATCATATCCTCCTAGAGTTTAGGACAAGGAAATAATTGACTTCTCCTTACAAGGACTCTACTTTCTTTAGGTTAAAAAAAAAAAAAAAAAATTTTGAATTCCCTATCTTGATCCAATCTGTTTATCAATACTTTCTGTCCACCTAGGAATGAAAACACAACACACACACACACACACACACACAGAGCCCTCTAAACAAACTGGTAACTCAGACAAACCTATAAACAAACTGTGTAATAACTGTGTTTTCTCCCAGTTTTGTCATTTAAATTATGTCAAAATAAGCCAGGCATGGTGGAGCCTGCCTTTAATCAAAAGACAGAGGAAGAGGCTCTGAGTTTGAGGCCACACACACTGAGCAAACACTTCAAATGTTCAAATTATACATTAAACAACTAACACAAAAGTGTAACTTTTCCAAAAATAATGAAACATTCCTACTTATCAACTTTTCTACAACCAGGAAAGATTTAAAACTGCAAAATGTAATCAGAAGTTGATTTATTTGTTTACCTCTAAACCCATTGGCAGGGCCCCTGTATCCATTCATCAAGCCTCTGGCACCACGAGACCCTCCTCGGGACACACCACGACTGTTGTAATAAGGCTGACTGCTACGAGGAAAACCAGTGTTCTGCTGGGGGGGCTGCTGGTGGTTACCAGGCACTTGATGGGGCTGGTCCTGGGATCCATGGTAAGTGCCAACCACTGTTAAAGAAAAACATACATACGTAAACACAAGATTCACTACTGTTTTCTCCCACATATTTTAGGAATTATACAAAATCTTCTACACTCTATTGTTAAAGTTCAATTATTTGGATAAACTTGCCTACTAATAGAAAATTATAACATTAATGAAGTCCCTATTACTCCCATACCCACCTATAAGAATAAATTATAAAAAAGGGTCATTTCTCCAATAGTAATCCTAAACAATTTCTAGTAATTCTAAAAAGCAGAGCTCACAATACCATTCTTCCACTTATGTAACTGGAAAAGGCTCTATTTTACAATCACCTGAAAGTAACTGACATTTTATTAGCAAAAGTACATTCCATAATTCACAAAACTCATGATGTAAGTGTATGTCATTACTTTTCATTATAAAGCTCCTTATAACTTTCTTATAGTTTCTTATTTCCCTTTGCACTTAGTGAAACATACAAAGTTGCTATATAGAAAACTGTCATCAATTTGTATCTGAAACAAAGGTTTTCAACTTACAACTTTTGGTGGCTATAAAGTTCAGCTGATTTAGGAAACAGCAGTTAAATAGGCATTCAACCTACTGGAAGAGCTGGTTCTAAGGCACACATCACTTTGCACCAAAGCATCGAACCATTCCTTCCACCACCCCCCATAAATGATAAGTTATATGAAATAATCTGATTATTATTTTACAATTCAGGAGAGGGAAAACATTTCTAAGTAACTTTGGAAGATGAGTAAACTAATAGACCCGAAACGACTTCCATACTACAAATAATGACATAAATACCACTAATTTCTGGAAATTTAACTCATGTACCCCCACCCAACCATCCCAAGAAATTCCAGACAGCGTCCTTTCTTTGCCTTCATGGCAAAGCCAGAAAATGTCCATACAGAGGATAAAACTTTCGAAAAACTTAGTTGATTATATTCAACATAAAAATTCCAAGCAAATGTCAAGTACAAATTACATGTATTGTCTTGGAAAAGGTTCACTAATATGCATATAAACAGTAAAAATAACTGAACTTTCAAATCATTGTCTGTTGTCAAGTCTCACTACATAGCCTAGGCTGGCCTTGAACTCATCACTCTTCTGCCTCAGTTTATCAAGGACTGGATTACAACAAGAACATACTTAGCATCAAACCACATTTTCCTCCTTTGGTTTTTCAAACAGGGTTTCTCTGTGTAACAGTCCTGGCTGTCATGGAACTTGCTCTGTAGACCAGGCTTCCTTGAACTCAAGAGATCAGCCAACCTCTGCCTCCTGAGTGCTAGGATTAAAACTGTGTGCCACCATCACCCAGCTATCAAACCAAATTTTATCATTAAGAATTTTATTCAGGTTCTGCAGAGGTGGTTAAACAGTAAAGAGCACTGGTGTTCTTCCAGGGGACCTGAGTCAACTGCCAGCACCCACATGGCGGCACACAAACACCCCTGACTCCAATTCCACAAATCCAAAGCCCTCTTCTGGCCTCCTACAGCAACCAGGCAAGCACATGATGCACAAACATGCAAACAAAACTCCCAGATATGTAAAATAACATTCTGCTATACACATATTTGTGCCCAGCCCAAGTGTCAGAGAGGCTTTACCCACCAAATGATAAAAAACAAATTCAAGAGACCTACAGCCAAAAACATTAGGAGCAGCTCCGGGAATCGTGTAGAAAGGAGAAAAAAACTGTAGGAAACAGTGGGGTGAAGGGCACCACAAGAAAACCCAGACTCAGCAAACCTGGGCTCACAGGCTTTCAGAGACTGAACCACCAACCAGGGAGCCTGCATAGGACGGACCTGGGTCCTTTGCATATATGTTATAATTGTGTAACTTGGTGTTCTGTGGAACTCCTAACAGTGAGAGCAGGGGCTATCTCTGATTCTATTGCCTGCTTTGGGGAATCTTTCCTCATCCAGCCTTAACAGAAGAAAAGGTGCCTAGTCTCACTGTAACTTGATAGATATACCATGGCTAGCTGACACTCATAGTTGGCCTGCCCCATCTCAAGAGAAACAGAGGAGTGGGTGGAGTTGGGGTGAAGAGGTGGGACTGGAAGAGGAGGGAGTGTAGTGAGACTATGTCCCTCTTACTGGTTTAATAAAAAGCTGATTAGCCAGAAGGCAAACAGTGTGGATGGGGCTACCAGACTAAGAAAACACTGGGAATAGGAAGAACAGAGATGCCAACAGAAATGCCAGCAGAGACACCAGGAGAGACGGCAGCAGATGCAGAGGAAAGAAGACAGCCATGCTGCTCTGAGAAAAGGTACCAAGCCACATGGCCAAACAGATTAATGGAAATACACTGAGATAAATTAAAGAGCTAGCTAGCAATATGTCTGAGCCATAGGTAGATCAGCATAAAATGAATACAAGCTTCTGTGTGTTTCTTTGGAATTTTGCTACTGCTGATCCAAATCTTGGGGCTAGTCCCCAAAAACTTCCTAATACAAAGGAGGGGAAAATTTGGTTTGGATATATTAAAAAAAAGAACTAAACAAAAAAAAATTAATAGGTATATAAATCAAACATTTAATGCTAGTAAATGATAAATTTTGTTTGTTGAGAAAGGATCTCAATATGTAGCCAAGGCTACTCTCAGACTCAAGAGATCCATCCACCTGCCTCTGTCTCCTGAATACTGTGATTAAAGGCATGTATCACCATGCCAGGAAAGAAATTTACTGCAGAAAAAAAGAAGACTAAACACAATTAAAACTTGATCTTTTATTTCAGTGTAGCAAACTTTCTGTTTGTTTAGAAAGTAGGTGATAAAGGAAAAGTCAAGTTCATGCCTTGAGATCCAGACTTCAGGAGGCAGGGAGGGACAAGCCTACCTGAGTATTCAAAGTGGGCCTGTTCAGTCAGACCCTGCTTCAAAAGATTAAAAAAAAAAAAAAAAAAAAAAAAAAAAAAAAAAAAAAAAAGATTTCTTTCCCAGATACTTCTTTTCCACGTAGAAACAAATTACAAATCAGATTTTACTCAAATTAATGCCAGGCCTAGAACACACCAGAGGATATTCCAGATACAAGGGATATAAATTACCAACAGTCTTGTCCACTTGGATGTTCTACTACTCCAATAAAAGATGGAGAATTAATGAGTGACCAAAAAAGTAGCTTTATTTGAAATGAGTGATAAAAGTAAGCATGCATGAGGTAACATCTGTATACAGAACTGAAAGAAGTAAAAAAAAAAAAAAAAAACCCAAAATCAAGACTTGCAGAGGAACTGAAGAGATGTATGTATTATACAGTGTGTGACTATAGTTAACAAAAACATGACAGGGCTGGTGAGATGGCTCAGTGAATAGAACACACTGATGTTCACATCAAGAATTGACTTCAAAGTTGTCCTCTAGATGTCACATGCATGCCTTGAAATGTGTGCACATGAACAAACTAAAGTTTTTCTTTTTTACAAAATTTTAAGTGTATGTATTTTGCCTGTGTGTATACAAGTGCACTATGTTATTATTAAATCATTCTAAATTATAACCTTAATGGTCAAAAAGGATTTCAATACAGTTCACCAATTACACTCAACTTAAGTTTTGCATATTTCAACATGTTAAGCAGTAAGCCAAGGGACTAGAGTGAGCACTGGCTGCTCTTCCAGAGGCCCTGAGTTCAATTCCCAGCAACCACAGGGTGGCTCACAACCACCTGTAATGAGATCTGGTGCAGGCAGAACACTGTACACAATAAATATTTTTTTTAAAAAAGCCAAGCTGTAGACCCCAACACTCAGGACAAAGCAGCAGGAAGATCTGAGCTAGAAGCCTGTAGTGATATACTGCATACCTAATGAAGTTTCCTGAAAGATGAGGCCAGAGCCTCACTCCCTTCCCTTTCCGCTGAGGGTTCCTGAGGAGCAGCTGGTTGACAAGTGGCTGTGGCTTGTTTTTCTGTCTCTCTCATCTTTCAGCTTTTCCCCAATATCTGATTCTGGGTTTTTATTTTAAGACAAAGTAAAATTCGTGCAAAACAGGCCAGACTGTTCCATAGAGTGAGTTTCCTTGACAGCTGGGACTACATAAAGAAACCCTGTCTCTAAAAATCCAAAAGAAAAAAAAAAAAAGAGCCAAGCCAACTGACTGCTTCTAAGCCTACTGCAAACCATGTACTATGGTAGTAAGCTACATAAATATCAAGGTTTATTTAATTCAGTAGCAAATTTAATTCCAGCAAAAGTTTAACATTAATTGGCATGCTATGAGAAACTCTTGGACACAACCTAAATTGCCTTAATACTGTCAAAAAGTATGAGATGGCAAGCAGGCAAATGAATTTGGTGCAGAGGCATGACATACTGACACATTGGCACATACATCTAACACATATGAGATCTCATACACCTACATTGTAACACACAAAAATATAGTAATTAAAAATTTTAAAGATCAAAAATCTCCTTTCCTAGTGTCTAGCCAGGCAAATATTCCTCATCCCTTAGCAAAGAAACTTCTATTTTCCAATTAAAGAAAACTACACCAGCCAAGCAGTGGTGGTACACACACTTTTAATCCCAGCATTTGGGAAGCAGAGGCAGGCAGGTTTTTTTGAGTTCAGGGCCAACCTGGTATCTAAAGTGAGTTTCAGGACACCCAGGACTGTTAAACAGAGAAATCTTGTTTTGGGGAAAGAAAAAAAAAAAGAAAGAAAGAAAGAAAAGAAAAAGAAAACCACATTTATCAAAAATGCAGAGCTAGCTAAGAGGGTCCAGTCCCAACTGATTCACCTATAATGCAATTCTCCTGCACCTAAGGTTCAAGATCTTTGCAGAAGTTGGGGGGGGGGGGCTCGAGAACCCAAATAGGCAATTTGCTTTGAGATTCTGTCTCCTAGAAACATCAGAAGCTAGATGCATGAAGTCTCACCAACATGGATGCTTAAACATGAACTGTGCGAGGGTGGCACCAAGACACATTATAAAGTAAATGGGAAGAAACTCCTGAGACCTTAACCCAACACAAAGAATAGGGAACCAGAAATGCTGAGAGCAGTGGAAATCATCTGCCTCAGTAAAGAGCAGAGCAACTGATTATCCAACAACCAATGGTCAGCCCCGTAAACATATATACAAGTAACATACAGACTGAATAGGTTCTAATAGGTATATTAACATGTAAAACAATTGAGGAAAAATGGCAATAAATTTGAAAAGAGGGTATGCTTGAGAAGTTTTAAAGAAATGGAGAAGAGAAATGTTATCTCCTTTAAGATATTATAATCTCAAAAATGAATTATTTTAAAAAACAAAAATAAAAGACAGAGAAGAAAGTCGGCCGGGCCGAGCCGGGCTGGGCGCACACCTTTGATCACATCAGCAGGAGGCAGAGGCAGGCAGATCTGAGTTGGAGGCCAGCCTGGTCTACAGAGTGAGTTCCAGGACAGCCAGGGCTACACAGAGAAACACGCTTTTGAAAATACCAACAACAAAAACAGGGAAGTCACCCTGGCCTTCTTACCCGTTTGCAGCTGATCTTGTTGAAGCTCTGCTTGCTCCACTTGGTGAGGCTGACTGGGAAAACTCTGGTTATAACTGGCCTGGTACTGATTCTGCTGTTTCAAAGTGTCTGGTTCATTAACAGGAGGAACTGGGGCATTCATATTGAACACCTGTAGCAAATCAATTAAACGATTGGTTCATGCCTCTATTCTTGCCTCAGACATGGAATATCTCAGTACTGGCTTTCCTTCAAACGTTAATTTAAAAAAACCTCAGAAATTTTGAAATACACACACCATGAACAAAATAAATTTTTGATGCAGTATCATTTGTTAATTCAATTTATTTTATTAACATATTAATGAAAAAAAGTAAGTGCTTAATTCTTCAGGAATGTCATTAAGGTTGAGCATTAATTCAAATATATTCAAGATTATAGTATGTTTTCTAATTATATAATTTCAAGATAATTACTGATGAAATAGTGAAGTATAACATCTAAGTTTTACTTTCAAATATTCCAGTAAAATAAAGATTAAGCTAAAAGAGCAAAATATCAACCATTTCATATATGTGTCTAGGCTCAAACTCCAAACATTACACAGCACTCCTCCGTTGGTTTTCAGTTAGCGTGTGTTTGCACTGCACATGTGGAGATTATAGGATAAGTTTCAGAACTCAGATTTCTTATTCTCTCTGGCCTTTTTGCTTTAACTTTGTTAAACCTTTTAACCTTTGGGATAAAGCTAAAAAATATGAGTGACTCAAGGCTCAAATTCAGAGAGAATTCTGACTCTCAGTCCAGTGGTGAGTAAATGTAACACAGATACAACAGTAGATACAAGACCCAGCTCAGCTCAGCTCAGGTTAGCATGATTCATAGTGAACAACACGAAGTGCTAAGTGCTCACCGTTTGCATGGATTGGAATGGAGCCGCATTTACATTGATTCCACTGCTATGCAAAGGTTTACTCGTCCCAGCCTGAAACACTTGAGGCTGAGAAGCAGCAGGAAGGGATGATGATGCTGCGGTCTGGTCTGCATTTAAAGATATTGTTGCCTAAACACAAAGTGAATAATAAATAAGTATACTTTAATAGTAAACTAACTCAATTTTGTACATGTTAATAAATTAACTACTTTATGAAAGTAAAATAGGACCCAAAAGAATCACTGCATTTATCGTGCCAATTCATGCTTGGCAACAGAACTTGCCTGAATCTGATCAATTGGCTCCTTTTGTGGCCGCTGTTCTGTAGCATGAGAAGGCTGGTACAACGGTTGAGACGCTGTATATCCCTCACTTGTAGATGAAACCAAGGGAACCTGTACAGAAATAACAACCTCAAATCTTATTTTCTCCTAAAAAAAGTTGACTATTAAAAGATAATACTAGTACTAATTATACCAACCCTAATATAGATTCAAAGGCCTGTCTGTTAAGAGAAAGAGAATTTTTCTCCATTTCCAGATTATAGACCTCACAATCTGGCTGGATAGGAGAAACAATCCTTTAATCCCAGCACTGGGGGCTGAGATCAAGCAGATCTCTGACTGCAAGTTCTACATACAAAGATCCAGGGCAGACAAGGCTACAATTTTGACTGTTTCAAAATGAAATATAACACCTAACATTCACAAATTATACTGATAGTTAAATCTCAAAACTAAATTAAGACTTTGTCTAGTTAGTATAAAGCCCCAACTTGTAAAGTAGTTAACTGGTTGATGGTTTGTTTTGTTTTGTTTTTCCAGACATAAATAGTTTCTGTGTGGCCCTGGCTGCCCTGGACTCACTCTGTCAACCAAACTAGCCTCAAGCTCAGAGACTCATCCACCTATTCCTTCTGATTGCTTGAATTATGGCTTTGAGCCAACGCTGCCTTGCAACTGTTTTAAATAAAGACATTTGTTTGCCTTGAATATACCATTACATATGTAAATATGAATGTAAAAAAAAATTAAGACAAGGTCCTGCTCCATAAAGCATGAAAAATCTTTAAAGACATCAAAAGAAAAATAAGCATGGGAATAAATTCTAACAACTACCCACTGCCAATGAATCAGTAACAGAACACCTGAAAATGATCAAATGCATCCCAGACTAACCAAAAATGAGTGCTTAGAAAAAGAATATATATATAAACTATCCTTATTATTACCTGTGTGGCTTCTGGTTGTACAGGAACTTGGTTAGACTGGGCAAGTCTAGATTCAGAATGAACTGAAAAATTAAGAGAGCTGTTACATTAAATCCAATTTCTTAAGAGAAAAACTCAATCTCTTAAACTTAATCTACATTATATATAGTGCTACGGGTAAATTTCTATAACCAAATGATTACTGAACATTTTCAAAAAAAATTGCAAAGTACAACTAAGATTTCAGCTTTCATATTAAAAACTAAACACTTTAATATTTACCAGCAGTGATTATAGTTTATTTTTCACAGTTGCTTCTATTTTGTGTTTTTGCTGAGTAAAGCAAGACGCCAGTAAAACTTATCAATAAAAGACAGGCAATAACAGATAATAACCAGTGCCAGTAATTTTGAGAAAGTCCACCTCTGAAAGTAGCATACTCCCATATGGTCTGGCAGTTAGGATTTCCTGGTTCTCACACCCAGATGGCCTGGTCTGGTCCTAGAGAGATGCTCAGAAGATAAGAGCACTTGCTGCTCTTCCAAAGGACGGAAGTTCGGCTTCCAGCATCCACAGCAGGTGGCTCACAACCACCTGTAACTCCAACTTCAGGGGATCCAACACCCTCTCTGGCCTCTGCAGGCACCCCAAGCACTGGCATATACATATATACATACATACACAAATAAAAATAAAGTTAATTGTTAAACTAACACAAAAGTAGTATTGCTTATATTCAATACTTTGACAAAGACTGACAAGAAGGTTCAGTGGATTAATAAACACTTCTGTTGTCAAGCCTTACAATCCAGAGATCTTTTTATCTTTACAACTCTCATAATAGAACAGTCTCCAAATTGTCCTCTGACCTCCACATGTTCAAACACATGCATGTAAATATATGGGTACAACATACAAGCATGTACATTAACTAAAAGTAAACAATTTTTAAATCAATCACTAACCTGGAGGGCAAACCAGCTGAGGCATTTCCATGTTTTGGGTAGGGTTCATAGGTTGTGCTGATACAATGGCAGGATCAAGCGTCTGATTTTCAAAATCCAACATGGAATCCTACAAGTTAGGATACAATTACGTCAAACAGCATACATCTCGAGTTACTGTTAACAGTGCCTTACTGAAATACACTCACCTGTATGAAATTATAGGGCCCCTGCATTTGGGCCATAAGATCCTGTACACGCTGTCGTCTCACAAGGGGATCTGACTGAGCCACTGGGGTCAGAGAGTGGGGCTCTGCTACTGAAGGAGATGCAGCCTGAGGTTGCTGCTGGAGTGAGTTTACCACCTAAAATAGAGGGGGGGGGGCATATTTTCACAGCTGTTTCCCAAACACTAAGTACAAAATCTATGCCGTAATGAGGAAAATATGCTTTACCTTGAGGGGAGAGGGGGGACAGATACATGGCTCTTGGATAAAAGCATTCCTTTTCAGTCAAACCTGAAGACAGGAGTTCAGTTCCCCAGAACCCACACAAGGAATTAACTCCTGCAGTGTTCTCTATCACCAACATGCACCTCATGATCCAAATAAACACTTAGAAGAAATAGTATTTTTAAAGGACTGTAGAGAGCAGACTGTTCTACCAGAGGACCTGTATCACATCCCCATCCCACTCTCCAGAAAACGTTCCTCAAAAGGATCATAATAAAGTTAGCATTTTGGATCAATATTGTGCTTCCAGTTTTCTTAACTTAAAAGAATTGGGATGCAGCATTTTAGTTTACTTTTCAACCTTTTTATTTTGAACTCCAAAGAAATATGAAGTGGACTGATAAATGAGAGATGAGAAAACTTAAAAGGGACTTATGTCAGAGACTACATCAAGAAACAACAGAAATCCACAATGCCTTGTAATAAAAACAGCATTTAGAGTAAAATCAAAGATGACCATGACACGTTCTTTGTAAGGTGGGAGACCAGATATTTCTACAACAAGGTGTTTATTAAGAGACAATTAATGGGGTTGGAGAGTTCCATACTTAAGAGCACTGGCTGCTCTTTCAGAGGATCAGGAATCTATTGTCAGAACCTACATGGTGGTTCACAACCATCTGTAAGTCCAGTCAAGGGTATCTAGTACCCACCCCTGGCTTTTGAATGGTATTGTGCACACATGGTGCACAAACCTACACTCATGCAAAACATTCTTAAATATTAAAGATAAATTTTAAAAATGATAATCAAGAGCAAAATTTTATACTTTGACAGACTAACTATGGCAATAATGAAAAAAAAAAACTAACCTAATTTTCTCGGGATAGATAAAAATCAAACATCCAAAGACATTAACCTTAGAATATAAAAAACTCTTACCTCAACTGTTTCAACTGCCCACTCATCTACTTGCTCCTTCTCACTACTGTTGAACTGTGTTTCTGCCATGAATTGCCTGTTGACATACTGAAAAGACAAGCTAAAATGTTTGACATGTCTGCTTTAAAGACAACATAAAGGCAGTAGTAAACTTTTTAAAGAAATCATACCTCTGTTGATTCAACCTCACTTTGCTCTGTGTATTCCTCTGTTGGCTCGGGTTCTAGAGTTAAAAAAGAAATAAAACATTTATTTAAGTCAATAAAATTATAATGTGGAAACTTATCTAAATCTATAGAATGTAGGAGCCAAGGAGAAGCCATATATATTTAGGTGATAACGTATTAGGCTTGTCTAACAAATATATCTCAAATGCTGTAGTAGAGGAGAAGTTATGCAACTGTAGAGGAAAAAGATAGCAATTTAAATTGTATGTAAGTGCATGGATGTTTGTATCATGGATGTTTATGTCTGTATCTATGTCCGTGTGCCTGTATCATGTATGTGCAGTCACCATAGAGGCCAGGCAAGGCAGAATCCCTAAACGAGAATTAGAAACGGTTGTGAGCTGTCCTGTGGGTGCTTAGAATCAAACACTGACCTTCTGCAGGAGCAGTCAGTGTTCATAACTAGAAAGCCATCTCTCCACCTCTTTATGTTCAATTTAACTTTGAACCTAAAACTTGCTCTTAAGGGGGAAAAAAGGCTATAAATGATAACCAAAAAGGTGAGAATTTTTAAAATAAGTTCCACTTTAACAAAATACCCCATTACATAATCAAGTAATCTGAATATTAATGACAAGTTCTTACATTTTACCATTTTTTACAGTCAACAATTATATTTTTCCAAGTTTTTCTATTCCAGAATGAATCAGTCTAGGGCAAGCATAATGAAAATAAAAACCTTCTAGATTGGGCCTGGAGTAACCCATGCACATACACACACCTCTACAGGGTTTCACTATGTAGCTCTAGCTATGTTGGAACTCACTATGTAGACCACATTGGCCTCATACCATCCACCTGCCTCGAGTCATGCCCAGCTTGGTATACACCTCTAAACCTATCACTCTCAAGCAAAGGCAGGCAGATATCTAGGAGTTCCAGACCAGTGGAAGCTAAATACTAATAGTAGACTGAAAAAACAAACAGCGATAAAATCTTCTCCATATATTAGTAAAAGCAGAAAAACTAAAAGCACAAAATGTTTGTCTCCCTAAGCAGAGTAGTGCACTTTTAATCCCAGCACTTGAGAGGCAAAGGCTTGCATGATCTACAAAGTTCCAGGACAGCCAAAACTACATAGAGAAACTGTCTCGAAAAACAAGACAAAAACTGGTCCATCTTACCTATATTCCATAAATAAGCAATCATGGCACTTGCAGAGTGCTTTCCATGTGCCTTACTGTTTTTCACTCACTGCACACTATGCAACCTGCTAAAATGGTAGGAACCTGGGAGTATTCAGTAATTACTCCAAGTTAGAAAAGCTGGTATTGATGTGTGTTTTTACCTCAAGCAATCATATTCTGAACTCATGTTTTAACTACTCCTAAAGTTTTGTAGTATCTAGCTGTATTCAATTTTAGTCAATTTAAGAATTACCATAAAGTAGATTATCTAGCCACACTTATGTTTCATGAACTGAAAAAAATCCCTTGCTGTTTATTAAATTTACAGTCCAAGACCATGAGTTCTATATACTTTCTCTTTCTCCCTCTTAAAAAAATTCACATCATCATATTTTATGCTGGTAAGTGAAAAGTAAAATCTGTACAAGTCAGACAAAATCTACCTGAAAATTTTTACAACTGTCCCTAATCCTCACTCCTTATCCAGAATACCAAGTAGGTGATGGTGATATACTGTATATTTAATAAGATAATAAGTTTGGAGTATCAAAGGACAGAGCCATCTCTCCAGTCTTTTTATTCTGTTTGTTTTCTCGAGACAGGGTTTTCTGGGTAACAGTCCTGGCTCTCCTTGAACTTTCTTTGTAGACCAGGTTGGCCTTGAACTCAGAGACCTTCCTCTCTCTGCCTCCCAAGTGCTGGGACTAACAGAGTGTGTTACCACTGTCTGGCACACTCCGTTATCAATTTGCAACCAATTATCCTAAACAACTCCAATCAAGGGAATTCCCAGTGTAACTGTAAGACAAATGATGAGCACTGAATACATCACATCACTACATGTACCTTGCCATGATCCAAGTGTATTTCAAAATCTAAGTATAGATATAACAATCATACAATTTTATTAGATATAATGGTATATACATGTTACACATATTGTGTTATATAAAGCTGTACCAAAGGAAATGGAAAGTAAAGCCAGAAGCAGAAGTAAAGCTCCCATGTTCCCAAGTACTCACCAGTTTCAGCCACCTGGTCTTCCACTGTAGGTGCTGAGGTTGCCTCTTCCTCCTCACACAGTCCATTCTGGTGGTTGTGAGTGCTGTCAAAGTAATTTGACTGAAAAACACGCTCAACAATTTCCTTTAGAGCTTTATCTAAAATAAAATAAAAACAAAAATAAAATGGATTACACTGTTACACTGACAATACCAGATTTGAAAAAAAAATTTAATATTCTATAATATTAAATTTTGCAAAACACACACAAGTATTTAAATGACACCATTATAGGAAGGAAACAGTAACCTACTTACACTATTAGTGAACAAGTAAAGAGGGAACACTCAGGCTATTTATTCAACATGCTTACTGTATGAGTTAGGCCTGTTTTTAGCGCTGGAAAAATGGCTCAAGGATGGGTTGCCTCACAAGTATCTAAATGCCAAATCCAAGAATCTGACACTTTTCTTACAGCCACTTCAGAAACCTGCACTCACATGCATACTCACACAAACACACGCACGTAAATAATTCTTTTTCTTATTTTTTGGGGTGTTTTCAAGACATGGTCTCGGAACTTGTTTTGTTGACCAGGTTAGCCTTGAACTCAGAGACATCTGCCTGTCTCAAGTGCTGGGACTGAAGGCAAGACACCATAGCCAGTGTACACTAATGTTAATCCAACAGAAAGCTTTATTAAAATACAAAATGACAAAAATCTATGATGTAAAAATAACAGATTTAGAGCTAGTCAGGGTGAGACTATCAAAGCTTTCCTGGTATAATTGAGCAAGAGCTAACACAGAAGTATATAGGAGGGAAGTATCTAATAAAAGAAGAAAAGCAATTTACAAGACTTGTCCAAAGATACCTATCACTGAGGTGTGATTTGAAAAAAAAAAAAAAAAAAAAAAAAACCGAGTGCAAAAGAATAAACCAAAGTGTAAATTGTTATTCATACACTTGTAAAATGTCTTCAATAATAGTTAAAAAGAAAAGTAACTTTAAAGACTCAGAATTATCTGAAATACTCACAGGTTGTTCCACATACAGGCTTTTCTTTCCCTTCCAGCAAGTCCCACAAGTGAATGGAGGCATGCTCGTACTGCTCATTTAACCTTGTAAAAACAAAAGAGTATATTAACTACCTTCCAACTGTCAACTAGAGCAATATCTCTAAGATCCTATTACCAGATACCAACATACCTTAAACTCATGTCCCGCTCAGGGTCTACTAACTTGTAGAATTCATCTAACAACGACAGTTCCTCTTCAGACAATATTGGCACTCCATTCAAACCTTGTTTCAGATCAGTTCTCACTTCCTCATCTCCCAGCTTATCCAAAACATACTGTAGCTCAAGAACAGTTTTCAGGCGCTTCTGCTCTGCTTCTTCTCTCATAAGCTGTTCCCGACGTGCTGTCTTCTTTATTGTTTTCTGAATCTGCCAAAGAACACAAATATAAGATATGAAAATTCCAATTTAAGTACCTTAGTAGCAGGTACAAGAACAAACCAAAAATCCACCACTTCCTCCATGCTGTGAACAATCAGTGACTGAGAAAGGAGTCTCAATATTTGAAAAACAATAAAATTCCTATTTATGAACGGAAAAATATACAGGAAAAAGGGCTTTACAAGCTAGATAAAGTATATAGTATTTTTTCTCAGTTCCTTCATCCTTCCCGTGAAAGCTGAGAAGACAACACGGAGCATTTCCTCCTCTATCAGGTTTAGCATCAGCTTAAGGATGGGAAGGGAAAGCTTCTCAGGAGTCGTCACTGCTTTCCTTTACCCTTTCCCTCCATCTCAAGCTCCACTACAATGAATTGGCACAGGAAAACACAAAATAGACATATACATACAAACCTATAATTTGGGGATTGCAGGGTTCACTGGGGGGGGGGGGGGTGTCAAATAGCTCTGACTGCTCTTCTAGAGGACCCAGGTTTGATTCCCAGCATCTACATCTGAGCCCTCTTCTGGTCTCCAAAGATACTGTACACATGTGGTCATGTGATACAGACACACAACACATACAAGAAAAACACTCATAAAACAAACTGTTGAAAAAAAAATTAAACTTAAAGGAATGGAGGAATCATGAAGATTGCAATAACACAATAATTTATATTGGCAGCAGAGGAAGTACATTGTATTACAACAATAAATGAAAAGTAAATATACAGTATACATATATAAACAGTGATATGAAAGTCAGGACTGGCAGGTAACCTTCAAGGTGAAAATGTCGTCTATTGAAATGGATGAACTTTTCAATGTTGGGAGCAGTCTAAATGAGGAAGGTCTTTAAGGTCTTTCATAGGTAGCTGGAGGCAGAAAAAACAGAAGTAGGATATGAAAAAAGAAAAGAACTGCCCTAAAGAAGTGACTGCCATGTGTGGGTGTGTATGTACACCTATGTGTAAATACATACACATACATACACTTGGGAGGCCAGAAGAACTCAGGCATCCTTTCTAGAGGTGAGCTGGATAGCAGGCCCCATGGATCTTCATTTCCTAGTGCTGAGATTACAATCAAGTACAACCACAACCACAAGGCCTGGCCTGTATATGGGTTTTTGGGATCTAACTCAGGTCCTCACTTTACCAACTCAGATCCCTAGCCCAAAGATTTCTTTTATAATAATAATTTTGATGAAATAATACGTTCAAAGCAGGAAAGTTGTAAGCAAGAAGACAGATTAAAGATAGGCTTGTGCTACTCTTGTGGATACAAAATTTTAAAAAGACAGATTCTAATTATTATTTTAAAAAATTAAAGTATCAGAGTAAATTAACTGCATAGCATCTTTTTTAAATTAACTATATTTAGGCAAGAGTCAAGAAGAACAGTTGATCTAGCTTAAAGTTCTGAGTTAAACAAATACAATAAGTATTTTCCACTTGGTTACTATGGTTTCTGTGTAAGCCCCAACCAGAACTAAAGCCAAGGGCAGCACTCTGGCGGCGCTGCTATGGAAGGCTGTGGAAGGAGGATGCCACTCACTCTTATGATACACACACCAGATGCCAATGTCTTACAAGGTCTTGGACTTCCAGTGTTTCAAACTGAGAAATACATTTTTATTCTTTACAGATTGCCCAATCTTTGATATTCTATTAAAAAGGCACTGTGTTTGAATAAGAGTGCCCTATCCCCAAAGGCTCATATATTTGAATGCTTAGTCATCAGAAAGTGGCAGTATTTGAGAAAAGATTAGGGGGTATGGCCTTACTGGAGCAAGTGTCACTGGGGTGGTCTTTGAGGTTTCAAAAGTCCAAGCCAGGCCTAGTTAGTTCCCGATCTCCCTCTGAATCCAGATATAGAACTCTCAGATAACTCTCCAGCACCAGGCCTGCCCCTGTACTACTACCATAATGGACTAAACTCCTCTAACTGAAAGCAAGACTTCATTTGAGTTTGAGGTCAGCCTGGTCTACAGAGCCAAGTACCAGGACAGCTAGGGCTACACAGAGAAACCCTGTCTCAAAAAATAAATAAATAAAATTCAACTTTTTTTCTCTTTTTTAAGCGTATTACCAAAATATCAATTATAAGATGTGACAATAACACTGAGTGTTTGGAATAGATTATGTTAAACACTCATAGCAACTTTATAGAAAGGGTACATTACTATTGAAAACGGAGGTGCTGCAATGGCCTTGTCTCTTTCCTGCTTCTACCAGACTAGCTCTATTTTTCTTTGAAACTTTAATGTAGGAACAAAATTAGGCAACTTGGCCAAGGTTATACAATTACCAAGTAAAATTAACAGAGCCAATTAGGACTTCCTTTAAGCTTTTTAAAATCCCCTTCTGAGACCCATCATAGTCTCCCAGTCTTTACCAGAACTCATACACTCTCACATAAATCTACATATATATTACAGCTACAAGTTAAAGTCCACACATGAGATACAACATGCTGTATATGTCTTTCTGGGCCTGAGTTACTTCATTTAATGATTTCCAAGTTCCACACATTTTTCTTCAAATTTTATACGTTCATTCAAAATGTTCTTCTTGAGTCTCAAAAAAATATAGGCTTTGTCTTTTTGTTCTATTACCCAAGGCTTTTGTCATATTAACAGGTATTTAGGGAAAACTTGCTATTGGATCAAAAGTTAAGAGCACTGTCACATTCCTTAAGAACACTGATGAAATGAGTGTGTATAGAAATATATGGAAAATAAATTTATACCAGCTGAGTGAGATCTTTCATATAATTATGTTTATCCTACCTATAACTCAGTCCTTTTCAAAAAGTGTTTTCAGTTATACAGAATTGACAAAAAACTAACCCCAATCTCCACACCTTTGCAGAGAGCTATCAATAGTAAAGGGACTAACCCCAAACAGTGAAGTTCCCACTAACTTCATTTTTAGTACTTTACACATTATCTTTTACTTACATCTTGACTTAATGCCATGAAACTCCTCTGTAGTTCCTTTGCAAACTCTAAATTATTTGTGACTTCCTGGTACTTAGATACAGCATCCTAAAACAACAAAAACAACACCCACTTTTATTAGAAATACAACTACAAGATAATTCTTTTAGAATAATGAGCAGGAAGCCTTTATTGAAGGAAGGTTAGCATCTTTACCAGCTGATCTTGATTGAGCCTTTCCCCTTTGTTCATTCGTTCCTGGTAATCATCCAGTTTACCCTACATAAAGAAAAAGGCAATGCATTTCATCAGTTTAACCATAACCAAGTAAGAAAACCTAATCAATATCCAAAGTCTACTTCAAATCATCTTAATTCTCAGATATACTCCAGCTTAAGGAATATATTCATCTAGCTAAAGTTTAACAGTAAGCTAGGAAATAAGTTTTAAGTACCGACCACTGCTGAATCGGTTATCAAATATTAGTATGTAAGCCAACAAAATACACTATTTTGGTTCTACAGAACAGATGCCATCATAAGCTAGACATGAGTGGGGATCCTGGTATGGTTAAGATACGTTTCTACCCAACTGTACATATTGGACATATAAGCTAAATTCTGTGTTTCTGACTATCATTCCATCCTTCAAAGCATTCATGTAAAGAAATGGCGCAGTATCTATTTTCCTGAACAAATTCACAAGTATATTTGTTCTATTTTACCTTAAATAACATGAAGCTACCATTTCACCTACAGTCCACACACTGTAACCACTTTGCTGCTTCTATGAAATTGAATAGGGTTTCACCACTGTGGCATGAAATTATATTTATTTGTAAAAATGAAAACTTAGCTGGGCATAGTGCCACTATGGGAAGCAGGTGAATCTCTGAACCTGAGGCCATTCTGGTCTCTACAATCAGGTCTAGGGCAAGCAGAGCTATATAAAAAGACCCTGTCTGAAAGACAAAACAGAAAACTTAGGTTTCCCTGGCTTTTACTTTAAAGACTCCCCCTCACAAAAGATTCAGACAATGAAACAGTCAGTGTCTGAAAGTCAATCACCACTGTTAAAGAATTAGAGGATAAAAACTAAACAGATATCTAACTTAAAAAATATCTCAAGTAAGTATAATCACATACAGTTCCTTGACAAGTTTCTTCCTTTCTGTTATACTTTTTTTCATTTATGTATGGGTATATTGTTTGTATATGTCTGTGCAGTACCCAGAGGCCAGTGGAGGGCATCAATCCCTAGGACTGGGGTTAACAGAAGCAGCGTGCCTCCATGTGAGTGCTGGGAATTGCCCAAACCATATTAACTTGAGAGTTAACAGTTTTTTTAATTACTGTGAAGGGAGAGATGCAATATCCCTAAAACAAACTCAAGAACCTCCATCATCAAGTTTTCAAAAGGCAGACCACAGTTCTTTGTTCACAAATTCCTCAAACTACCTCAAAAAAAAAAAAATTAATTACTTTTTTCTTAGTAAAGCAAATGAAGTCACTGTAAAATTTCTTCTTAGCATTACATGGGTTATTCTGTATCTCTAAAAGTACCCTCAGGGACTAGCTATTTTATCAGTAAATGTAATATAGAACCACTGCTAAGACATAAAATTTTAGCCCCAAGGAAAGATGAGCTAGGAAGAAGTCTGTTCACTATTACACACAACCAATCTCTGCAAAGACTCTCTTGTTCTCAATGACTCAAGTGTAGAACCCTCAAACCAGCAACAGCCACAGAAATTTCAAGAAATACAAAATCTTGGCAGCATCCCACGTGTTGGGGTCCAGCAATCTGCATTTCATCATGCCCTCTGTGATTCTGGATATAGCTAAGTTTTGAGACCCATATAGGTCAAACACAGAGTAATTCCCTTGTAATACTAAGTCCAAAAGAGCCCAGAAATTTTAATTTATAGAAATAAGTTGCTTAAAGGTACAACTATAAACAATTCAAAAAACTTGAATGGTCTGGTTTCTAGAGCAATTTACAATCTAAGCCAGCATCTATTGCATAAGGAAAAAAAAAAAACAAAACATCCATTCATGATCTGAATACTTAAGATTTGCATCTGAAATTCCTCTCCCAAAGCATGCACCTTGGTCCCAATGCAGGAGTATATTCTAAGACTCATGGGAGTGACTAGATGAGTAATAATTAACCCACCAAGGTAATAAGTATTAGGAGGTAAAGAAATCTGTCCCCAATCCCTTCCTCTTTTCTGCTTCCCGACTACTAGCAGCTTTGTTCCAGGCAGTGTGTCTGCGTTCAGATGAAGACAGGCTGAAACTCTGAGCCCAAGTCAGTCTGTCTTCCTGTAAGGTGATTTTTTTCCAGGTTATTTTATCATAACCATGGAAAGTTTACTCACATTGAATTATCACCTTCTACTGAAAAGCAGTGATTCTGTTAAATCTTGGTCATAAACTAAAGCCCCAGAAGTTAAAAGCTGTTTATGATTTAATTGAGTAATGAATTCAAAAACGTGTACTAGACAGAACAGCCTCAACAGTCTGTTATTTTACAAAATAAAAATCGCTTGCCATGCTAATCAAGTTAACTGCTAAGGAGCTTCTAGTGAAGAAAAGCACTGCCCAATACCACCAGTCACCTTATCTTTGAAACAAATGACACCATCTTAAGAGCTTTCCCTCTTTCTTTTTACTTCCAATTCAAATTAAGTTCAACTACAAATTTATCTGTTTGGGCTTAAATTTCACATTATAAAGTTAATAAATTTAGGAAGACTGGCTATACTAACAAGTCAAATATTTTTTTTTTTTTTTTAAAAAAAGGGACAAAGATAAAAGACAGGTGTCAGATTTGTTCTTCCCTGCTTCCAGAACATGGCCACCTAACAGAGGACAAAAACACCTGGCCAACTACTCATCCTAAGCACAAAAGTTAGAGAAGGGGTAAGACTTTCTCCCCTGGAAAATGAAGTTATACTCACAGCATAAGAAGGTGTATCTTCACTAGAAAGCCTACCACAAAATTAACACTAATCTGCCCTTCCTGTCTTGAAACATCAATTGTGAAATTCAAGTTAGAGTTTCTTTTTCAAATAACTCACCAAATGCCATTCTGTCCCATTTTAATTCCAGTTCCTTTGTTCCTTCAGAAGTCTGCAGTACTATGTGAAATTCTAAATATCAAATAGACAACTAACCTATCAGTGAGGTATAGATTTCACCTGATTGTATACTCAAAGACAGAAGTAACTTGCCATAATAAATCCCAGAAAAACCAGGTGTACCTCAAAATCCCATCTTTTAGATCACTGAATTCATTACATTACAAGTCTGCCTCTGCCCAGACTGTTGCTTCCTTTTTCCAACCTGAGATTATGATGAGCAGCCAGTGTATCTTAAGCTTCCTTCCATTCCCAGAGTTCTGTATCACCTTCAAAGCTCCTTTATTGCCACAGACACAGGTTTTAAAATCTCTAGGTGGTATCTGTTTAAGATGTACTCCCTAAACTTTACTATAGCCAACAATTCCCACTAAAGAAATCACCTGTAGTTTTTAATTTGTTTTTTTCTCATGTGTATGAGTGTTTATATGCATGTGCACCACGTGTACACCCTATGCAGTGAGGTCAGAAGAGGGACTTAGACCCCCAGGAACTGGTAAAGGGAATTACAATGGAGTGAGTGAGCCACCATCTGTACACTGGAATTGAACACAATTCCTCTGCAAAAGCAACACATGCTCTTATAGCTGCTGAGCCACCCCCCCAAAAAAAATTTTTAATTATGCATTTCCAAAGAAATCCCGATGTGACGCTCCAAAACTACTAAAATTATTCAGCCATTACTAGTCCCAGGAAGATTGAAAAGCTATGCTCACAGGGAAAACCATATAACTCCTCTTCTTCACTAATGAGACCCTGAGGTGAGACAGATTAAACTGACAGGTAAGAAGGAGCACCCAGATGTATCTTATGTTTCCAAGCCAAATACATTCATAATACAGAAGATAATCCAGACACAGAAGATTTCTCCTTCCAACTTTCCACATTCATTAGTGGCTTATACAGAATATTATCTCAAGTTACTAACTAATGCCTCCATCCCTCCACATACCACCTAGAGAAATGCCAATTCTGTCTATTGTCCACTGGCAACCACTTCCTAGTCACTCTCCACTGGGAATTAGTAGCTAGTAAAATTCATAAAAGCAGCAAAAATTATCAGTTTTTCAGAGAATAGTGGAGAAAACACGTACAACTCAGAAGATCTGTAACAGTTCTCTTCAAATGCTGAAGGCCTGTTCATGTAGCATTAGTCTGCCCTAAACAAAAAAGTATTAAGAGTGTAAGAGAAGGGTATTTCTCGGTATTAAATGTTATCTAATCTCATTCTAATTTTTTTCCCAACAGGTTATATATATAAAAGTTTTATTTCACAATTTAAAGATAATCCTGCAAAACCCTTACTCACTGTCCATGAAGAAATGGAAGCAACTGACCCTGGTAAGAAAAATAAAACGAACTGTCAGAGTTCCAACACCATCTACTTTGATCACACTCTTACAAAGTCCGAAGCTTGAGGCTGGAGATGAAGGACACTGAAGCTTAGTGTACTTTTCCTGGTGTGTCAAAGGACCTGAGTTCATCCTCATTATACCAATGGTCATAAATTCAAAGTTGAAAAAAATGATCACAAGTTTTGGGTTTTTGTGTTTTTTTAAGGTATAGTTGCTTTGTTTAACAAAACTGCTCAAAAAGATCAATCTATACAACTGAAGAACACAGGAGGAGGCTGGCCTCAAACTCAAAAGATGCATCCACGTGCTGGATTAAAGGCATGCACCAGCACCACCAGGCCAATTTTTTAATTTCTATGTTGGAATAAAATACTATAAGGAAGGCATTGTCTAATAATTCACAATGGTTCTAATGCGAAGAATCACTGTTTGCCCTCCATACTAAAGCTACTGACAAAATCTTGCTTACACTACCAGAATTTTCTAACTATTCTAGTTGTCTACTCATCAATTCTGCCCACCTGAAAATAAAAATTTAAGCTTACTTAAAAGGGGGGGGGGGGCTGAAGAGATGGCCTATTGGTTAAGAGCACTGACTGCTCTTCCCAAGGACCAAGGTTCAATTCCCCAGCACCCACATCACAAATGTCTGTAACACCAGCTCCAAGGGACCTGACACCCATGATAAAAACACCAATAACACATAAAATAAAATATAAAAAATTTTAAAAGAAAAAAAAATCACTGTAAGTAATAAGTGTTTTTCATTCATGGATTAATCTAGTTTAATGAATTTTTCCCTTCTGGTTAAAGGATTTTGTTGGTGATGATGCAAATATTTCTAGATAGTGATTTATTCAAATTGTGAAACAGTCCTATTTAGTGCATATTATGGTTGAAGAAACAGCAGAATAGTTTAATGATTTTTAGTTCCCACAAGGTAACCACCAACATGTAGCTGGGCAGTGGTGCTGCATGCCTTTGGTCCCATCACTTGGGAGGTGGAGGCAAGCAGATCTCTGTAGTTGGAGGCAAGTCTCGTCTACAGAGCTAGCTCAACGACAGCCAGAGCTACAAAAAGAAATCGTCTCAAAGAAACAACCGTTAAGTTAAAGTACCTAGAACAATATACAAAGGTCCAAGTAACAGTAACAAAGATAAAGGAAAACAGACTTCAACAGAGTGATCAACATTCACACCTTAATCTTTCCTCAGGGCTCATGAACTTTTAAGAACTGATTTATTTTTTTATTTATTGATGTTAAGCCGGCTAAAGTATGTTTGTATGGATATCAGAGGATCTGGAACTGGAGTCACAAACAGTTGTGATCTGGCACCTCGCTGAGAATTGAGCCCGGTCCTCTGGAAAAGTATCCAGTACTCTTAACTAATCTAATTCTCCAACCCCGGGTTAGTATAAGTTTTAACTCTACCCAGGAAAGTCTCTTTCTCCCCTACTTTTCTACACATATAGCTGGTGGGGAAAAGTTAGCTGAAGCCAGGTTAACTTAGGGCTGAATTTTGCTTCTAATTCTCTTCTTACTCTTTAACTGTATGTCCATTATGTTTTTAGAGGACTGACATAAATTACTAAGACACTCAGAAGCTAGGAATATAGAAATTGAGATGAAAAGTTGTCATATCTACTCCTCAAATTCTGGTTTACAACACTACAAGATTGAGAGTGCAAATATACACCTGAGCCTACCAAGATAAAGAACACTTTTAAAAGCTTGAGAGTTTAATTTCAACTGAGCATTTGATACATACCTGTATCCCTAGCACTTGAGAAGCAGAGGCAGGAGGAGCAAATTTAAAGGTCATCCTTCTACACTGCAAATTTGAAGCCAGCCCTGACTATATTGGATCATCTGCAAAGATCTGGTAATAGTTGAGCCAATAAAGGCACTTGCCACTAACCTGGATGACCCAAGTTCCACTCACAGGATCCACACAGGGAAAGAAAACCAACCCCAAAGTTGTTCTCTGACCTTCACAAACACTCTGTAGCATGTGTACTCTAAAGTATGTGTGTTACACATACATGTAAACTTATTTTAAAATTCGAAGTTTTGTCCTAATATCCGACATTGCTATGCTATGTTCAGCAATGGACAATTTACAAAGCTCAGCAAAACGTAATATTAATAATGGTCTAACAAAAAAACTTATTTTCTTGCATGCTAGATTTTTCATCTTTAGGGGTTGTTTTTGAGACAAGGACTATGTAGCCCTGACTATTTTAGAGCTTACTATGTAGAGACTGAGCTGGCCTTGAACTCAGAGAGCTCTCCAGCCTCAAAAGTGCTAAAATTAAAGGCATATGCCACTAGATTCAGCTACATGTTGGCCTTTAAAACAGTAACTAGGGACTAGAAAAATAGCTCAGCAGTTAAGAAAGCTTTCTACTCTTGCAGGACCCAGATTTGGGTCCCAAAACCCACATACCAACTCACAACCACATAAATACACAAATACATTCGAGCATGAACATTAAATAAACTACAAAATAATCTCAGCACAATTCATGTTGGCTGTGAAAACTTTCAGAGACAATATTAAAATATATAAATGGATAGCCCAACTGAGTGGTGCACACCTTTAATCTCAGCGTTTAGGAGTTGAAGGCTCATCTCTCTGAGAACAGCCTGGTCAACATAGCAAGTCCCAGGACAGCCAAGGCCACAAAGAGATCCTGTCTCAAAGAGGGGAAGGGGCCACTGAAGAGGTGGGTTCAACTGTTAAGAGCACTTGTTGCTTTTGAGAAAGATAAGGTTCCATTCCTAGCACCTCCATGGTAGATCAGAACCATCTTATAATTCCAGTTCCTCAGCAGACACTATTCAAGCATTTTAGACACATTCAGGCAAGCATTCATACACATAAAATGAACTTTAAAATGTTTTAACAAATTTGAAGTAAAAGAGCTTATTTAGTTCTACAGGATAATTAACATGAACAATTAATTAGGTTGAACATGATTACAAATTCTGACTATCCCAATAAATATTAAATTACCCATTCAGACCTGAATCATTTTATAGGAGCATTTCTATTTGTTTTCTATAAAATAAATTGACATTATTCCTAGGTAGTTTTAAGCTCTAAAAGTTCTAAGGTTCTGGAACAACATGGTAATAGTTAATAGTCATGACAAAATGCTTTTACCAGCTATTTGACTAGTATTCTGAAAAGATGAGACAATGCTAATCTTCATCTAGCCTTGAATGTAAATTTAGTAATTGTTTACTTAATTTTTTAACAAATTACATATTTATTTTTTCTTTTACCCCTTCAAGACTGTCTCATATATAGTTCTGGCTATCCTGGAACTCACTATGTAGACCAGGCTGGCCTCAGCTCCACAATTTATACTTAATCTGTATATAACACAAAATGTAGTCCTATTTTGTATCACATTAAGTATCCTGAAGTAAAATATTTTGACCAAGCAATCTATCACTTAATCATCACTCATGATTTTATTTTCACCCAAGGAAAGAAATTCCCAACTTAACTTTTTAAAATAACCTACACCATTGGAAAGGGGGCACAAGAGTGAGCTGAGAATCAATTATATATCGTAATTGTAATTTCCCTCCTTGGCAAGGTATATCCAAAACAAAGTAATCTGTGTAGTGGCACATTACTTTAATCTCAGGACTCAGGAAGTAGAGGCAATTGGATCTCTGAGCTCCAAGCCAGACTGATCTAAACAGCAAATTCCAGGACAACCAGAGTTACAGAGACTCTATCTCAAAAACTAAATAAGTCTGCTCTCAAACACTATAGCTTTTTTTTTTTTTTTGAGACAAAAATACAGAACCAAATAAATTTAGCCTCTGTATTGCAGATTAATAGATATTGCAAACCAATGAAGAAATTAACTCACCAGAAATCTGAAATGTTTAAAAAAACTTATATTAGCCAAAAATTTTTATCTACAACAGTTTAAGGAATGAGTATCTGTCTAAACACTTAGCATAAACCCCATGCAAAAAAAGTCTAAGAGACCATGCTGAAGACCTATAAAGATTAGCCCATTTTTAATGAATATTAACTATAAAGATATAATGTGCAGAAAGTCTTTAGCATGGGTCTCAACCTTCCTAATGCTGCTGCCCTTTAATACGTTTCCTTATGTTGTGGTGACCCACAATCAAAAAACTATTTTTGTTGCTAATTCACAGCCGTAATTTTGCTTCTGTTATGAATTTCAATGTAAATCCAAAGGTTTGAGGTGACCCCATAAAAGAGCTATATGATACCTTTCCCAGGGGTTATGACTCACAGATTAAGGTGCACTTCTTTAGAGAATGGTGTAAAAATATACTTTTTCCTATCAGTTTGGATTACAAACCAGTTAAGCTTTTTTTTAAAGCAAGAGAACACTGCCTAACCTCTCATCTAGCAGTCATTTTAAATGCCACCCATCAAAAAACATTCTTTACATCAAAACTAATTACATCTTACGCTATCAGATGAGTGTCTCTTAAAATTCAGACTTTGTTTCCAAATACAGTATATAGCCTAAGGCCCAGTTCTGTACTGAAAGAAAACTAGGCAGTAAGTCCTCAACATAGTATTATTTGTACTTTGGTTAAATCAAATTTCTAAGTAAGGTTTTTAAGTTTATATCTGATTCTCTATATTATAGTTGAAGTTTTTGTTCAACATTGATATTTTTTATTATTAGTCCAAACTTCAAAAACGACCAAGCCACTTACTAGGCTGAATTACATAAGTCAACCAATGGTAAGCCTGCATTCTCATAGGCCAAAGGATAACTTTCCTCTTTTGGCAGAAATTAACAAACAAAAATTGTTTTCTTAAAATAAAACTGTATCTGGTCTCTGCTCTAAACTGATACACTATCTAGTGGTAACTTTTGGAAGGAAACCTTCTAGGTCTAACAGGTTGTACTAGGTAAGAGACAAATATAAGTTGCCAAAGTAAAAAATTATGGTCAGAAGTATTAAAACTAATACACAGAATAAATCGTATTTTAGGTACATTACAAATACCAAATGTTCAGTCCTGCCAGGAAGGTTGGTTGCCAAAGCCTTTAATCCCAGCACTGGAAGGCAGAGGCAGGTGGATCTCCCTGAGTTTGAGAGGCAAAGCATGTTCCAGGATAACCAAGATGCTTTCTTTATAAGTAAGTAAGTAAGTAAATAAATAAATAAAACCCTCACAGGACAAATTATCCAGAAATAGTAATAAAGTAAAAACCAGATGTGGTTTTATTAGGTACAAAATCCAATGCTCCTCAATGCCTTGCTCATCTCTCCATTTAATAGCCAAATCAACAGTCTAGTGAGCAGCTCAGTCTGTGGTTTATAATCTTTTCACCGATATTTAACAGCCCAAGCACTACAAACAGAAAAAGCTGCCACAAAATATTTTAATGTAATTTTGTGGTGTGTTATATCATCTGTTTTGAGACAGGGTTTTTCTGTGTAACCCTGGCTGTTTGTTCTGGAGATCTGCCTGCCTCTGCTTCCTGAATGCTGGGAAAGGCATACACCACCACAGACTGACCATCTCTCATCTAAGTTAGAAAGATCTCAAATACTTACAACTAAGCACAAGTGGCCAGTCATGGTTCAAGTCGTCATAGGGCATATAACCTAAATTTCTGGGTCTTTTTTATCAAATATCCTAAATAGCTCATAAATACAATGACTGCTACTCAGAATTGATTTTTAGTGAACATATTTAAAGATTTTACAGCCACTAACATCTACACTTAAAATATTACAATATTAAAGCTCTTGTTCATTTCTATACTATTATAACTTCAACCGTTTGGAGCATCAGCCAATAGTACTACTTTCTGCATCAGGAAAATTTAAAGATATCAAGTTAGTCTCAATTTCGGGGCAAAAGCTCACAAATACTTTAAAAAAAAAAAAAGACTGCTGGCATGCAACTCCATATTTGAATGTAGCTTATGATGCTTTCACTATTTTAATAGTTTTCTAATTACTAACAAAACACTTGCATATCAAAATAATTATCAAAAGGCTTGATATCTCCAGCTAATGTAAATTCTCAATTTCAAATAGTCCTGGAAAGCTAAAAATCTTCACAATGAGATAGAAAAGTACCAAAGGTGACTGTTTCAAACTCATCAAAAGTGGAAAGTAGTCAATGTAAGCTATCAAGACTACGACTCAGACTTTGAGCAACAGTCTCTCAATCCTATCCTGTGACTGGCTTAAAAAAAAAAAAAAAAAAAATCATAGGAATTTTTCAAAATTGGAAAGGCCCTAAAGACCGGCACTGTAAGGTGGCCAAGTTACATTTTACTTAAGTAAAAGAGCTAGTTAGCATAATAGTCCCAGGTTAATTACCTCTGTATTTACTAAACCCATCTGTTGGTCCCTTCCCAATACTTTTCTTAGGGTGGAAATTCACTTCTACCGAGACCCTTCATCTAAACTGTCCTGGCATTAAAAGCATAAAACAAAAGGCCGATTTAAGTAATCTCACCATGTGGCTCAGAATGGCTAAAAATTAAAGCCAAAAACAGAGTGGGTGTGGCTCGATTTTGGGGGGGGGAGGCTAGGCGGGGCTGCTGCTTGGTCTCTGCCCTCCCCCTCTGCTTTCGCTTTGTGCTCACAATGCAGCTCCTGTACAACGCTTCCCTCTCCCGCAGCCGCCATGTTAGACACTCCATGTGCCCAGAGACCCAGAGGCAGTCTACTCCAGTCTTATCTAGATCCCTCCCCCACCGAAGGCTCGCAAAAGATGATGCCCCTCTGCTCCTTAGAATGCTGCTGAAGCAAAAATAAAAAATAAAAAACAAAATAAAAAGTCACGGGGGGGGGGGAGACCTCGTGACTAGGCTGGGCGTGAGGTTCGGAGCACCTAGACAATCGAAACAAAGGGGGACACGTAGGGAGCCCATCAGAAGGGAGTGGGAGTACGCAAGCGAAGCCCCGCTTGAAGCGGGCCTGACCGGACTGCAACCCTAGTTCGAGACTACACACACATCTCTCCCTGGGAAGAGGGGCCAAGGCCATTCCACCGGCCTCGAGCCGTAGTAGGAAGCAAACGCCACTGCTACAGGGCATGGGCCTCTCAGCTCCACGAGGCAATCGGCTGACCAGGCACACTGTTCCTTTCCCCTGGCCTCCCTCCGTCAGATGTCGGCCTCGGTTCCGGACGATGTCCCGGCAATGGGCCCCACCACCTAGGCAGCCCGTTATGGGGAGGTAAGGTCCGACACAGCGTGATGTGAGTAACCGAGGCCTAGAGGCAGCGCCGTGTTGGGGTCAGGTGACAGGCACCTCCCCGAGGCGCCCGTTTTCTGGGCACGAAGCTCCGTCCACCGCAGACAGGCGTGGGGCTGGAGCCACAAGCCCTCCCTCTCCGTTATCTCCTCGCACCTTTTTCTTCTCCAGATTCCTAAGTTTCTTGTCGATCACCCCAAGAATCTGCTTCATGGCCTCGGTCTGGACCGCGCCAGTGCCGGTTGCCGGATGCTGAGAAACCGGTGCAGCTGCTCCGGCCGCCGCCTCACTCCCCGAGGACCCGGACGGCGGCGGCGGTCCCGACGACTTGCTACCGCTTCCGCTGTGGCTGGTGGCCGAGGGCATCTTTAGACCGAGAAGAGAGGAGAAAAAAGCGGGAGGGAAGGACAAGAGCAGCGAGTCAGGAGACGGACGGAGCGAGACGCGGGACAAAACGCGCAGCGGGCAGGCGGGAGGCTGCGCGCGCGGTGGGGGAGGGGGAGGTGCGCGCCGCCGGCAGGAAGGGACCCGCGGGCACGCGCGCGACCCGCCAGCGGGGCGCCCGGACGCCCGCCCCTCCCCCTTCCTGCCTGCCCCGGGGTACCGAGCTCGCGCCGGGGGCGGGGCCTGGCGCGGCTGCTGCCAACCGCCAGGGCAACGGTCCCCATCGGGTCGGGCGGTACCCGTTGCCTTGCGAGAACCAGAGGGACAGAGGTCAGGGCCGGGGGTGGAGAAGGACAGTGAGAGTGACCGGGGTGGGGGTGGGGAGGGCCTAAGCGACCCCTCCTGCCGCTCGGGCCGCTCCGAAGGTAAAAAGGACACTCGGGTGCAGCTGCCTTCTTTCCTTTCGGCGCTTTGGTCCGGGATGGCGCTCACCGTGCGCGCGCGGAGCCGCTGGACGTCTGGAGTGGGCAGCCAACGGGGGCAAGGGTGGCGTTGCGTTGTGAGCAGAGGCGTGCGCTCCGTGGGCGCAGACCACTTCGCCCTGTCCCTGCTGCACTGAGCTGCTCCTAGTGGGACAAGAGCCGGCGCGGGAGGGACTTAGCCAGGCAGCACCGGGGAGGGGGGGGCGGAGGGAGGCGGGAGCAATAGGGAGCAGGGACCTTCGAGCCGCTGGAGCTGCCCAACGTGAACGCCTGTCAGGAAAGATCGCCATAGCGCGTCCCCGCCTGGCTGGAACCGTTACGTCGGGTCCCTACCTCTTTGCAAATCTAGACTATAACCCTACGGAGGCCACTACAAGCAGCGCCTTGAATTTTGAGTGAAATCTAAGCTGGGTCCTTCAGGCAAAATCACTTGACATCCAAACAGGGACAATAGGTGTCAATCTGCAGGCTCCGGAGTCGGGCACTGCCCCTTGTATAGCCCTTATTTGGGGGGGGGGGGGGGGGGAGGCGAGGGAGGCAGAGGTTTGTTTCTGAAAGTAAGGGATGCGCGGGGTGGGTGGTGCAATCCAGCTTCTAGAATTCCTTCTATATGCACAGCAAGCAAACTCACCCTAAAAGGTCTGAACAAAATAACTGACTATATAGCAATCATCCATTAATGTAGACATTCTCTGTAGAATCCATAGAGAATGAGCATCCTTAGTGGCTTTTGAATGTCTTAAAATCCCCAGATCTTGTTAAAAACCATCTCCACCTACCCTGAAATAACAAGTGACCCTATCATGAATTTCTCAGCTTCCTCCTCTTTGTTTTAGATTTTTACCCAAAACTTAAGAGACTGTGCTAGATTGCAGGGGCTCGGTAACTTTTCTACGAGAGAATTCTTCCAGGGTGGAGGTGGGCAAACTGGAGGTGGACAATGAGTAGAAAATTAGTGCTCTAGAAAGAAATGTACTAAGGAATATACGTGGAAAATTCAGCATAGTGTTGAAATGGCCAGTTTATAATCTAAATTCCATGAAAAGATTTGGAAGAGGATTCTACAAAAGTCTCTGTTTGGGGGGGGGGGGGGTGGGTTAAAATGAATAGTACTGGCTGGAACCAGTACATCCTGAGGAGATGTACTGTTGTTTCCTGGAGAAACAACAGAAGCCTGTGGCTTTGAGATATGTTAGCTGAAACTCTGTAATCTGTACATTTAAATATTGGGCATCTGTTGGCATAGTAGAGACATTTTTTATGAAGTTTGTAGGGGATGGTGTGCTCAAAGGAAGAAAAAGGGTGGTGGCTAGCAAAAGCCTTACTGGCGTACTTATGAACAAGGTCTGAAGAAAGCAGGGAAGACTTGGAGGACTTTTTTAAAAATTTATTTTGTATGTGCCTTGGTGTTTTGCCTGCATATATATATGTGAGGGAGTTGGGTCCCCTAGAACTGGAGTCACAGTTGTCAGCTGCCATGTGGGCACTGGGAACTGAGCAGTCAGTGCTCTACACACCTGAACCATCTTTCCAGCACCAAGAGGACTTTTTTAGTAAAGGGAGCATCATTTACCAAAAACTAAGGAAACTCAATGCGTGGATGCGTACTCTAATACCAGCACTAGGGAGGCAAAGGCTGGCAGGCTGGCCTGTTGAAGAGTAGCCTAGTCTACACAGTGAGTTCAGACCAAGCAAGAGCTTCTGTCAAGAAAAGAAAATCGTAATGGGTTCCACAATGGCTAGAGCAAGGGCAGGAAGTCAAGGCAGGAGCTGCCTGACCGGTATTTGCTAAGTGGACAGAAGAATGTTTCAACAAAGTATGTTTTGAATCATTGCAGTGGGGTGGTTAGCCCACATATTTAATCCAACACTAGATTTGGGAGTTAGAATCAAGTCAATCTTGGTGAGTTAGAGGTCAGCTTGGTCTACAGAGCAAGTTTCAGGACAATTAAGGCTGTCTCAAAAAAAAAAAAAAAAAAAAAAAAAACAAAACCTGTTATATAGCAGAGGTGAGAGGCTAAAACAAAAGCAGAAGCCAAGAAATTGGGCTGTTGAAGTCTGCCAGCCAGCAATGGTATAGCCAAAAATAGGGACAAGTACAGGGGAGTCTGATTCATTCATTATACATTGTAATTATAGAACCAGTAAGGTCATAACAAAGGTCAGATTCATTTGACATTGTAACAATAGAACCAAAAGATTCACTAACCATTGTCAGGTGTAAGAGGAGTAAAAGTTAAGATTAGAGAAAACTGTATTTAGCACTATGGTTAAAATATTGTAGCACCTAGAGAAGATTGTGATCCTCTGCTACATGTAACTCCAATTATATTCAGACCAATCCATGCCACTAGCTCTGACCTCCAAGTCAACCCTACTGAATTAGCCTCTTTAGCTAAATCTTCAGAATTTTGAAGAATTGAAAAATTGTTTGATTCTGCGGAACTTGACCAAAATGAGATCAGACACAACTCCGATACAGACCTATTGGATCAGGAACCTCTGGCATGGAGCTCAACTCACTGTTTTAACATGTTTTGTGGATAATTCTGATGGATACCAAAGTGTGAGAACCAGTGCCAGCAATATGGCTTAGTGGGCAAAGGAGTGTGGCTCCAAGCAAGTGGCCCTCCATCTAACTCTCGTTTTATAGTTTTAGGCATATATATATTATATGCATGCATGTGTGTACAGGTGACCCATACCCGAGCATGTAGAGGCCAGAGCAGGAACATTATCTTCTCTATTCTTTGCCCTATTGCCTTGTGACAGTCTGTCTCACTATAAGGGAAATTCAGTGTTTTAGCTAGGCAGGCTGGCCAGAGAACTCTAAAGATTTTCCTGACTTTGCCTCAGTGCTGGGGCTGTAGACAAAAAGAGCTATGTTCAACTTTTTACATAGGTGCTTGGGATCCAAAGTCCCTTTGCTTGCAATATGAATGCTCCTTCCTACACGTTAGTGTTATGGAATAATCTTTTTGTATACTGTGAAGATGTGTTTTTGCCAAGGTGCCTTCTTAGTTTAATAGAAAGCTAAATGGCTGATAGGCAGGACTTCCAGACACAGGACTCTGGGAAGAAGAGAGGCAGAGAAGCTAGACAGACCCAGAACAAGTCAGACATACAGAATGAAGCAAAGGTAAAAAACCATGAGGTAGAATATAGGCAATAAAAATAAAGGTTAACTTATAAGAGCTAGTTAGGAGCAAGCCTAAGCTATAGGTTGGGCTTTCATTAAGTCATTATTTGGGAGTTGGCTGGCAGGACAGAGACTAAACAATATCCCAGATCATCTGCATCCATTTGTGTATTTCCTCTGATGACTTTCATGCCACAGCAAATCAGTTAAGTCACTGTGAGACAGTGTTCAACATCTAAAATACAAGCCAGCAAGATAATAACATTTGCCCTAACCCTGACAACCTGAGTTTAGCCCCCCCCCCCCAAGAAGAGAGAGAAAATAGAATCCAGCAAGTTGATTTCTGATATTCATATACTGTTGTAGAATGTGCATGCCCACACATACATACAGTCCCTCTAAACAAAAATCTCTCTTCCTCTTCTATAGTTTTCAAGTCCATATCTTAAACATACCACAGTTCAATACAGGGCTCTGCTCAGAGTAGTTGCTCAGTTGACCAGACCGCCAGAGAAGCTTTGATTACTGAGCTAGAAGACTATCAGAGGTATCTCTTGTAGTGGAGGATGGAGGATGTTAAGACAGGATCTGGACATGTACCTCAGGCTAGTTTGAACTCATACTCCTACCAAAGCCTCCTGAGTGATGGATGGGATTGCAGGAACACATCCCCATGTGTGGCTCTAGAAGTCAAAGTCTTCATAAATGCACAATATGCCAGAGTTACATGAAACATTTAAGAGGATCAAGAGATGATACTGTCAGAGACCTGCTTGGGAAACAGTGTACTGAACATAGTTGGTGAACATATATAGCAGTTATGGTTTCTATAATAATCTCAATCCCCTTTTCTTTCTGTTATATTCTTGCAGTAGCAAGTGCTGGAAAACCAATATATTTAAAGGGAAGCTGCATCTTTAAGCTTACTTCCTGCCTAGCCTGATGCAATGACTCAGTAAACAGACCAAATATGTCTGCTTCCTGTTTAACAGGAAAATGTTTATGCAAAACTTGAAATCACTGCTGTATTTTACTTTTTTTCTCTCTCTCCAAAGCCATGTAATAGAATCATTTTGGTGAAAAAAAAATATAAAAGGTGTTCTCCAAACCCAAGAAGAGTACAAAACATTGGTGGAAAACACTAAGTGTCACCAAACCTTGGCACTATGCACAATAGTGCACTTTTACAACCCAGATTTCCCAGGAAGATATGTAATCTCTGAGACCATAGTTTTCTAATGACATTGAATAATAGAACTTCCCCCCTTTTTGGTTGGATTTATTCTCTCTCTCTCTCTCTCTCTCTCTCTCTCTCTCTCTCTCTCTCTCTCTCTCTCTCTCTCTCTCACACACACACACACACACACACACATACCCTCACTATGCAGCCTAGTCTGGCCTTGAACTCACTATGTAGCCCAGGTTGGCCATAAACTCACTACTGTCTTCCTGCCCCAGCCTACCAAATTTTGGGTGATGTCAGTCAAGTTCATGTGTAGTGAAAAAGATTTCTAATCAAGTACATCTTTGCTTGACGGAAACCAACTGAAAGTATGAGACTCATTCCATAGACAGATGAGACTCTGAGACTCTCAACTGTGTTCAGTCTTTTTAGTACAGTACAGAAGTATTTTTAGTATGATTTTCCTAATACTCCCTTTCCTATTAATTCAGTCAATTTAATTATGGTCCATCAGCTACCACTTAACCGAAGCCCTGCCCTTTCAGCTCTTGGGTTTTCAGAAACAGTATCACACCTGCCACAAAAATTTTGTCAATAAATGTATTTTCTCTGTATTAGTACAACAATTTGATACCTCAGTTGATCCATGTTTTCTTAGCCTAAATATTCTTTTCATTATATTTTTTCTTGTGTATACCTTTTCTTAATTGTAATGTTATTCCTAGATATAGAACTTCGTATTTTTTAGAGAGATGCAGTATGTTCAGAATAGGGTTTGAAAAAACTGTTTGGTCTCTTGAGCACTGACTCTTCTTCATTCCATCCATGACCTGAACTTTGGTCCTTCCTCCGCTCCCAAGTGCTAGAGTTACAGGCATGTGCCATCAGCCGGAGTTTACACAGTGCCGGAGATCAACTCAGGGCTTCAATTTGAGCCCCAAACTGTTATTTTATTCGTTAATGGTTTGTGTGAAAATAAATCCCAGTTTTCTCATACACTACAGTTTTGTTCTTCACAAAGGATCAGCATTCTTCAAGTGTGTTTGACAGTGTGAGCCATTAAACAGACATTCCATGAGTTGCCCCCATGCCCACCTCTCCAGCTGCCCCTGTGCCTTTATCTGTATGGGCTGCCACCCTCTCTCTGATACCATAACCACACACTCGCCTCATCAGCATTAATTACCAGTCCTTCTCACTCCCCTCAGCTCCCCCTTTGAATTTGACAGTCTGAAGTCAAATGGCCTGGCATATGGAGGTGAATAGGGCAGTCTGTCTGTCTGTCTTCAAGACAGGGTCTCTCTGTGCAGCGTGGGCACTTAGAGAATCTGGAACTTAGAGCGTCACCTGTCTCTGCCTCCTGAGTGCTAGAATTAAAGGCACACACCACCACTATAGGGGAGTCTTCAAAACCATACTTTCTATCATTTTGAGGAAAAGAAAAGTAGGTCCCCTCCCCAGAAAAATTGTAAGACACCCCACATCTTTCCACTCCCAGCACCTCCCTAGGGAGTAATCTTGTGAAAGTGTAATATTCCAGTTAACAGTGAAAGCTGCAATCAGCTCTACTACTTTCTGGAGAGTGCAAAAAGTTGTCTGGAATGCTACAAGTATAGTTGCATAATGTTCATGAGAGTGGAACCTTCCAATTAACATCCCAGGGTAACCACACTGTGCTGCTCATTTTGAAAGAAACAAACGTCGATGGCAGAGTCACTCCTGGCCTGGAGAGATGGCTCAGAGATTAAGAGCACTGACTACTCTTCCAGAGGTCCTGAGTTCAATTCCCAGCAACCACATGGTGGCTCACAACCATCTATAATGAGATCTGGTGCCCTCTTCTGTATACTGCATACATAATAAATCTAAAAAAAAAAAAAAAAAAAAAAAAAAAAAAAAAAAAAAGACTCACTCATTGCCCCATGCAGACAACCAACCAAGCAGAGACTTGTGAACCTGAAGTAAGTGGCCTCTGGACCACCTTCTGCAAGCTGCAGTAGTTAAGGTTAAGTTAATGATTCCCACATAACCAATGCTTGTGCTCAACTATGGCTCCCTCCTTCCTTGACATTTCAGATTCCACAGAATCCATGTCCAGCTCCTTCCCCAAGAGCCCAACTGAATTGAGCCCTGGATTCTCTTTTCAGACTGTCTAAAGGATTGAAGAGAAAACCCAAAGCCTCTACACAGATTGGCTGTGGCTGGGCTCCAAGTCACCCAAAGAGGAAAACTACAAAGGAACAGCTCAAGGTCAATCATATCCCATGGGGCCTATATCTGTCACGGCCTAGCTCGGACAGAGCAAAAGTGGTTCTCTCCCCTAGTCCTCTAGAAAGAGACCAGTTTGTGACATAGTGGAGGTCTGGCAACACCTACCCCAGTACAGTCAGTGAAGATCTTATTCCATTTGAGGGGCAGTATAAATGGGGAAATGAGAAAGCCTGACCAGGTGCACCCCTACTTTATCTCATTCAACCAGAACATCAAACTGTTTGTGGCCACATCACTTGTTCAGTTTAATGCCTGGATCTCTAAAATCTTCATTTTCCTTTCACAAGCATGGTGGGATCCTAGGGGAGTGTGGTCTGGAGCCCTGTGTGTCTTAGAGAACCTTGGAGAATCTCAACATTGAATACACCACAGATGAAACTTCTAACAAGTCTCCAGGCCCTCCAAAGCCAAAGCAGGACCAGCAAACCCAGGATGGAGGTAGGGGTCAGTAGTTAAGGTATACAGCACAGGAGTGGTGGTGGGATCATGGGGTACTACAAGTCTTGTAGAGGTAGGCTCCTCGAAAGGAAATGTTTCCCTTTTACCAAGATAAAAGAGGTCCTAGGATTTCTGAGAAGTGATAGACAGCTGGGGTCTCTCTAGCATGAACCATGATCTTCTGTTTTCCGATTGAAGCTATATGAGATGCCTTCAGTCAGATTTTAGAATTTCTGGAAATGTGAGATTTGGTCCATATCTTAGGGCTAGTTCGGGCCAGAAACTTATACTACAGTGGGATTCATTTTTTTCTGAGAACTCTTCAAGGACTTAGTAAGTGGAGTCCAGCAACCCCACAGGACGAGTTTGCCTCTCTGTAGGCACTTGGTTTCCTATTCAGCAGCCAACTCCAGATCAAGCCAACAAAGCAATACTGCCGTACCTTAGGGAACACACTTTGGAACTACACTATGTTCTATATAATAAACACTTTGGCCAGGGGCACTAAACTCTTTCATCTAGTTGCTTAGGTGACTTGCATAGTTTTAACTTCATGTTTCTGCTTTAATGCTTGTCTACCTATGATGACTTTGCTCCTTAGGGATGTGTGGTAATATATGGAGGTGTTTTTTGATGACATAATTTGAGAGAGTGATGTTAATTTCACCCAGTAGTTGGAGATCAAAGATGCTTCTAAACATCATATGATATACATAGAAAAAAAGCCACTATTATTGGAGCCAAAATATCAGGAATGTCAGAGTTGGCAAGGCCTGTTTTATTTCAAGAGGAAAAAAAATGTTTATCACTAACATTTTACAGTAAAAACATTAAAATGACATTGGCAAAAGAGAAAGCACTGACAGACTGTCTTAGCCAGTCTCTACTGCTATGAAGAGACACCAAGACCATGGCAACTTATTTTTTAAAAGCATTTAAAGGTTCACACCTTTAATCTCAACATTTGGGAGGCAGAAGCAGGATGGTCTCTGTGAATTTGAAGCCAGCCTGCTCTACAAATCAATAGGATAGCCAGAGCTCTTACACACACACACACACACACACACAAAATCCCTATCCCAAAAAACCAAAAACAAATACATAGAGATGAATGAATGAAAAATGAGTAAATAAAGGATTTAATTGGGGCTTGCAGTTTCATGGTCTTAGTGCATTATCATCATGGCAGGGAGCTGATGGCAGGCAGACATGGTGCTGGAGAAGTAGGTGAAAGGTCTACATCCTGAGCCACAAGGGAACAGGAAGAAAGTCTCTGGGGTTGGTATATTAGTCAGTTTCTCAACAGAGCTTGCAGAATGAATCTCTCTGTGTATACATAAAGGGGGTTTATTGGAATGTAACTTACAGACTACAGTCCAGCTAATCCAACAGTGGCTGTCTGTGAATGGAAAGTCCAAGAATCCAGTAGTTTCGCAGTCCACAAGGCTGGTGTCTCTGCAGGTCTTCAGTATGAACCGGAATCCCAAGAAGTAGGCTGCAATGTCAGTGAAAGAACAGTGTGCTAACAAGGAAAAAGCAGGCAGATGAGCAAAAACTTCCTTCTTCCATATGCTTCTATAGGCCTCCAGCAGAAGGTGTGGCCCTAATTAAAAATGTGTCTTCCTGCCTCAAGATCCAAATTAAAGGTCTGTGTCTTCTTTCCTCAAGATCCAGATTAAAGATGTGTATCTTTCTACCTCAAAGGTCTAAACCAGAGTGGATTCACCCACTTAAAACCAAACACACACACCCCATCTCTCACAAGTGTGCCCTCCAATTCTGGATTACAGTTCATTTTAGACATAGTCAAGTTGATAACCCAGAACAGCCATGACAGTTAACATGGGCTTTTGAAACATCAAAGCCCAACCCAGTGACACACTTCCTCCAACAAGGCCTTACCTCCAGATCCTTTCAAATATTACCACTTCCTAGTGACCAAATATTCAAATATATGCACCTATGGAGTCCATTCTTATTCAAATCACCACAGAAAGTATAAACAAATGTAAAACTAAACTATAATTGATAATCACTGTGCATCTCAGAGGGTGATGAGCAGCTCTGTTTTGTTTTTTCCAGACAGTACAGATTTTGGAAAAAATTATTTTAAGGTTTATTTACTTTATATTGCATTTGTTTACATCTGTGAAGCTGTGTTACTGTACCTGTCAAAAATACCTGATGGTCTAATCAAGTACTGAACAGCCAGTAGTAAAGGCAGGAGAAAGGATAGGTGGGGCTGGTGGGCAGAGAATATAAATAGAGAAATCTGAAAGAAGTAGCCAGAGAAGGAGGACTCCAGTGGCTAGCCACACAGCCACACAGCCACACAGCCACACAGCCACCCAGGCACACAGCCACCCAGCCACACAGCCTCACAGCCACACAACCACCCAGACACAGAACCACACAGCCACCCAGGTACACAGCCATAGAGCCACCCAGGCACACACCACACAGCCACCCAGCCACACACCACACATCCACACAGTGAGCCACAGAGTAAGAGTAAAAGATATTCAGAATGGGGAAAAGCTCTCAGGCAAAAGGTAGATAATTTAGGAAAGGCTGTCAAGAAACAAGCCAAGCTAAGGCTGGGCATTCATAAGTAGAAATAAGCCTCTATGTGTGATTTATCTGGGAGCTGAGTAGAGCACCTCCCCCCCCAAAGAACAAAACCAAACAACAGCATACAGATGCTGTGAATTACACAAATGCTGTGAATAATAATTGGAGGGGGGAAAAGTTAGGCAATTGCTTTATAAATATTACAGGGACTAAAACTATGCATCTCAAACTTATAGAGTGAGCAAGTAGAAGTATAAAAATAGTTGTTTGAAATTATTCCTACAGCTAGTCAGAATATCTGTTGTTTCAAAATTGACTTTCACACTTAACAAAATAATGTTAACTTTTTTTTTCCCTTGGTTTTTCAAGACAGGGTTTCTCAGGAACAGTTATGACTATCCAGGAACTAGCTCTGTAGGTCAGGCTGGCCTTGAATTTACAGAGATCTGCCTGCCTCTGCCTCTTGAGTGCTGGGATTAAAGTCATATGCCACCACTGTCAGCTAAGTAAACAAAATTACATTTATTTATTTGTGGTGAATATGTGCATGTGTGTGTACACGTGTGCATGTGTGTGCATGTGTGTGTGCATGTGTGTGCATGTGCGCATGTGTGTGCATGTGTGTGCACATGTGTACATGTGTGCATGTGTGTGTATGTGTGTACATGTGTGCATGTGTGTGTATGTGTGTACATGTGTGCATGTGTGTACATGTGTGCATGTGTGTGTGCATGTGTGCATGTGTGTGCACATGTGTGTCAGAGAATAACAGGGAGAAGTCAGGACTCCACCCACAATGTGGGTTCTAGAATTCTATGGAATCATCAGCTAAGCAGCAAATGCTTTTACTCACTGAGCCATCTCATTGGCTCATTAATAACTTTTAACCTTGATAGTATAAGGACTTAATTGGAAAGTCTTCTATAGGGCTTTCAGTGTATGGTAGAATTTGCAAATGAAAGAGATGTGTGAGCCTCACCCTACCAGTTTTAATCCTTAAGTTGGGGTCTCTCAAAAGGAGAAAGAAACAGAGACTTCAAAATTGCCTCATATTCTTATTAAAACTAAGATTCCCGGTTTCATCTCAGACATTGAATCTATATCCTTAAATTTAGCACTTGAGCGCAATGCATTAAAAAAAGAAAGAGAGAGAGAGAGAGAGAGAGAGAGAGAGAGAGAGAGAGAGAGAGAGAGAACAGAAAAGAAAAGAAAACTCAGGCTCAAGCCCAGCTGTGGTGGCATGCATCTTCAAAACCCAGCACTGGGGAAGCAGAGGTGGGCAGATGTGTGAGTTCCAGTCTGACCTAAATAGGGAGCTCCAGGACAGCCAGGACCACACAGAGAAAACTTGTCTCCAAAAACAAATACAATTTTAAAATCCCTTTTGCAAACATTTAAGTTTGTGAATCTCCATTTACTAGAGGAAATTGCATGTATTAAAGCATTTTCATAAAAATAAGTGTCCCAAATATTTAAACAAAGGTTTTTCCTCTGATGTCATCAATCTGTCTCTCTTCCCAGAGAGTGCTGTAAGGAACTGTTTTGTAGAGGGTGTTGACAATCACCACACAGGTGGAAAATGTCAAAAAGTCTAGTGGCTGATACAGGAAAGCAGCAGATTGCAAGGTGGGAGAGAAACTGGAGAAGAATGCACACAGTGAATGGATGTGTAGGGTAAGGAAAAGGAAGGTGACTCTGCAAGTCCACTGAGATGGAGGCTGTTGCACGGATTCTGGTTGTAATAAAGGAAACTCAGAGCCAGATCTCAGGGAAAGGCTGAGATATCAAAGAGGAAACACCACAGTCAGATCTCACCCAACTGTCTTCCAGCTTCCTCAGCCTCACTCCTCATGGCTGCTTCTGTCTGCTCTGTCTTCCTATGCCTGCCTTAAATATCCTCTTTGCCCAGTTGTTTCACATCCAGGTTAAAGGCGTTACATCACCACTGCCTGCCTGGGAGCCTGGAACTCCCTCTGTAAACTAAGTTGACCTCAAACTCAGATCTGCTAGGTTTAAAAGCGTAGGTCACCACTCCAGGATATTCCCTGTGCTGGGATTAAAGGGGTGAATTACCACTCTCTGATCCTCCTGGATTGACTTGAGTCGATCTATTCTCTGATATTCCAGACTGGTTTTATTAAATATATAGCATATCACCACAGAGTGCTGTGAGGACTGGAAGAGCTTCAGACACTCAGGGCTCCTTAAAAGCACTGCTTGTGCTGTAGAGATGGCTCACAGGTCAAGAGCACTGGATGTTCTTCCTCAGACCCGAATTCAATTTTCAGCACCCACATGGGGACTCACAACCATCGATAACTGCGGTTCCAAGGGACGGGACATTCTTCTGCCCTCTTCGAGCACCAGACATACATGCAGGCAAAATGTCCATATCAATAAGACAATAAAAACAACATTGAAAGAACTGCCTATGGATCCACCCCTGTATAACTAATTGACTAGAGTAGCCGATCCTACACATTAGATGTCCTGGAGGACCACTAGGCTTTATAGTGATGCTGATATTGCAAGCCTGACCACCACAGACAGCTGCCAGAGGATACAGGTGACTTTTAAATTTGTACTTATTTTTTAATGTGTATGAGTATTTCGTCTGCATGGATTTCTGTGCACCATGTATGTATAGGGTCCTTAGAAACCAGAGGAGGGTGTTGGGTCTCCTAGAACTGGAGTTACAGTTGTAAGCTGCTATGTGAGTGCTGGGTGTCTGGGAAGAGCAGCCAGTGCCCTTAATTCCTAAGTCCTCTATCTCCCAGCCCTCTCATTATCGGAACAAAGGAAACACTAAGGGGAAGAATAAATTGTTTGTTTGAGACAAGGTCTTTCTGTGCAACCCTGACTGGACTGGAACTTTCCTTATAGACCAGACTGGCCTTGAATTCACCTCCAGAACGCTGGGATTAAAGTCGTGAACCACTACTCCCAACAAGAAAAAAAAAGTAACAGAAGATAACAGTAGTGTGCCATAAAGCTGCATTTTCTGCTGTCACTATTTGGTTTCATAGTGGACAGGCTACTCACATCCCATTAGACACTGCTTACAGAGGACAGTATGCTTCTGGCAGCCATGCAGTTCTTCAAGATCAGGTACCTAATAAATGAGCAGATCACTTATATTTTGCAATGTGGATGAATCCATGTAATGCTGACTCAAAGAAACAAGGCATGGTGTTAGCCTTGCTATGGAAATGTATTTCCCTGATATTCTCATGAAAACGTTAGTTCACCTCACTGGTAAATGCTTTATAAAACTCTGTAGATAACTCACAGTTCCTGACTCTTAGTTGTTGATTCTTGATTCACTGGTCCCAGACTCTATCAGCGCCCTTTCTTTTCAGGTTAGAGAGATAGCTCAGTGGGTATTTTCTTTGCTTGCTTGTTGTTTTTGTTTTTGTTTTTTGTTTTTTTTGAGACAGGGTCTCTCTACACAGCCCTTGCTGTCCCCAAACTCACTATGTAGTTAGGACTACCTCAAATTCATAGAGATCTGCTTTCCCATCTGCAGCACCATATGTTCTTGGACCAGAGAGTTAGGCAGAAACATTCTGAGTGCCATAAAAACATCAGGACTCTCCTCCATAAAAGCAGATGCTGACACCAACTAGAATGACTTACCCCTGCATGAACAAAGAGATGTGTAAGTAAGAGAGGGGATGTTTGGAAACAAACCTGTGACACTGAGACATCAGAGCTGAAGAGAACACTTCCAAAGATGTGTTTTCCTTTTCCTCCTAGAAGTAAGTATTGTTGGAAGCCCAGATGACCAAAGCATCACTTTTCACTGAGTGGATGCCACCCCAGGTCTTTGGTCACATCCGGCCATAGCAAATCACACTGTAAAGAATAAGGTCTATGAATGACAGGAGAATAGGTGGGATCCATTATTACTGACAGTCACAGCAAGTAAAAAAAAAAAATCTGCAAAAATATTCTGGTTCTGTTTATTAAAACAATCTGAGCCTTTGGAATCAAATTATCACACAAGGGAAACAAAGCTGAAGGCTTGGAGTCATCTGATTAGAACACTGAGAGGAATGTGACCTCATTTCCCACCCCAGGAGAGTGAAACAGGATATGTTGGTCTAATCAGATCTGTATTTTTTAAAGCTTGTTCTGGTTGCTTTGCAGAAAATAGATTTGAGAGAGTCAAATGTGAATGTAGGTGATATGGGAATGTCTTTCTGTGTGCTGTGAATATCAATCTTTAAATAAAAGAGCTGTTTTGGCCTATGACAGACACCATAGAAAAAGTAGGTGGGGAATCAGAATAGATAGGAAAGGAAGGACGGAGTCAGAGACAGACCAACCCAGCCACCCAAGAAGAAACATGTAAGGAACACAAGTGAGCCACGGGCCATGTGGCAGACAGATTAATGAAAATGGGTTGATTTAAGAAGTAAGAACTAGCTAGCAATGTGCCTGAGCCATAGGCCAAACAGCATGAATATAAGTGTATGAGTCATTTTTGGGAGTCTAAGCAGCTGCAGGTGGCAAAGGATCTGTCACTGCAGGTCTGTGGGTCTGGACCTCTGGCCAGGCCATTTGTAACATGTAGGAAAATGAGAGACCACTGCTGTACCAGGCCTTTCCTTTTAGGCCACCAACCAGCTCCCAAATCATGACACAGAGACTCGTTAGTTATAAATGCGTGGCCTACCTTTTGTTTCTGGATAGTTCTTTTAACTTAACTCATTTCTCTTTACCTGAGGGCTTTTTACTTCTCTCTCCTTCTATATAACTTACTTTCATGGCTTCTTATATCTGGCTGGCTGGCAGCAGCTGCCTGGCTTCTTGCCCCGTGATTATTCCTCGTTCTCTTTCTTCTTCCCGTTCTTTTTCTCTCTTGAGCCTAGGTTTCTCCTATTTATTCTCTCTGCCTGCCAGCCCCGCCTATCCCTCCTCTGCCCAGCTATTGGCTGTTCAGCAGTTTATTAAACCAGTCAGGTGCCTTAGGCAGGCAAGATGAAACAGATGCAATGCATCCTTACATAGTTAAACACAAGTAACACACCTTTATACGTTAAGGTAAAATTCTGCAGCATAAACAAATGTGTCATATCTTTGCTCAGCTAAAATAATATTCTGCAACATACTGCTTGGGCCAAGGACTGCCAGGAGATACGGAAAGACTTCAGTGGGCAAGATAGATATACATATATTTTATATATAGTGCTTCAGAGGTGAAATAAAATGTGGTAATTGACAAAATGTGGGGAAGTGGTAGGGGAGGGGAAGGAGTTGTACAGAATAAAGGTTTCCAATTTGTGCACCTGATAGAGCCTTCTCTGCACAAGGACCAGATGATGCAACAGAAGTGGAAGTTCCATTTTATACATGTTACATTTGTAGAGGTCATGAGACATCCATAAGGACTTACTAAGCAGACACTGAGTCAGTCCTAAAGTTCAGAGGCAAGTATTGCTTAAACAGTCAATGTGTGATTCACTCATAAGAGCTAGGATTGAAGCTGGTGACGAGAATCAGTGAGATCTATTGAAATATTAAAAATAAGAGGATCTAGGATACCCCAAACATTTAACATTATGTGGATGGGGAAAGCTAGTACAGGAAAGAGAACATCCAGGTTTTTTAAAAAAAATGAAAATATGAGAGAACATTGGAAAAATCAAAGAAGGAAACAATTTCAAACAATCCGCAGTATCAAAGAATTCTGAGCAGTCAAAAACATCTACTGATTTTTTTAAGAACTGGGTAACACCAGGATGATAGCTGGAGGCTGAGGAAATGCAATGTTGGTGTTTTCCCCATGTAAGCAAAGAGTTGGCCACGCAAGGATGGTGGGCAGTGGCGACTCAGCCACAGGAGAGACACTTGTTTTGTGAGTGGCTGAAGGGAATCATGTGTAGCTCTTTATACCGACAGCAGTTAGAAATGGAGAGGATTACGACAGTACCGATTCACTTTACTTTTCCTGTAATATAGAGGTGATGGCTATTTGCTGAAAATGACAGGGATGGGAAGAATTAAAATGAAAGCAAGTGAGTGAGTAAGGGAAAGCCTGAAAATGTGGCCTGTAAGTTACCCGAGAGAATGCTGCTAGTCCAGAATCCTGTCTCCAGAGACAAGGAGTTGTTGTTGTGGTTGTTTATTTTATAGCACTGAGGATCAAACCCCAAGGGCTTATAAGTATTTGGCAAGTGCTCTATCTCTAACCTGCATTCCCAGCCTGAGAAGGGTACAGAGGAAGAATCTGATTATCTCTCTAGTCCAACACTTTTCACCTCCCAGCTGGACTCCAGCAGAATTCTCCTCAGTGTGCCTTGAACCCTCCCTCCCTCCTTCCCTCTCCCTGCTTCCTGACAGGATGTGATCAGTTGCCTCAGATTCCAGGCCTAAGATATCTTTGCCATGCTAGACTGTTACTGTTAAACTTTGAACCAAAATAAATAAACCTGTCTTTCTTTAAGTTAGTGTGTTCTGGCCATTACAGGAAGCTTCCTGAACTCTTCAATGGTTTGCCCTAGCCCTCGAAACAAAGTTCTAGGCATAAGCTGTAAGTCCAAGAACCCCAGGCAACATCTGAGAGCAGGAGAGAAATTTGTTCCAGACTATGAAGAGCAACTGAGACCGGAGAATTCAGAATTCATCCTTTTCCTTACATTTATGTTCAAATGGGTCTTTTTGGCTGGTAATAGTATCGACTTGACAGGATCTTAGATGTAAGAGACAGGCAAATTTTTGGGCAATTGGGTTAACTGAGGAGGGGAATAGCAGCCTTAAATATAGGATGGGGGGGGGGAACTGAGGTCCTGGGAAGAAAGAGGAGAACTGAGTACTATTCTCTATTCTCCTCTCTCTCTCTCCCCCCTCCCTCCCTCTCTCCCTCCCTCCCCCCTTCTCCCTGCTTCCTTATGGGATGAAATGTAACCACTGCCTTAGACTCCAGTGGCTAAGACTTTCCTGCCAAGAAGAACTATTATCATTAAACTTGAGCCAAATAAAACCTTCTTCCCCTAAGTGGCTTTTGGTAGGAATTTTGTCACAGCAAGGAGGGAAGTAACTTTTACAGTCCTCAGTGGATGGTGCCCAGCCATACTGGTGAGGAAGACCTTCTTTCTGCAGTCTACTGATTCTAATGCTGATTCCAGAAGCATTTTTGTAAAGATGTCTTACTAGCCATTTGGGGCATCCCTTGGGCAAACCAAGTTAGCATAAACTTAAGAACCACAGAAAAGGATCCTCAGAGAATAAGAGTCTCACCAAGGGATGGGGATAAAAATAATGACCTAGAGACAGTGGAGGAGAGAGAGGGCGATAAGCCATGTCTTGTGGTAGTTAAGTTTGGGCAGAGGCATCACCACAGGGTCAGGTTCCAATCAATGCAAGTGTTGGGAAAATGTTCCTGGAAGATGCAGTGTATATAAGGGCATCTGTTCAACAAAGAGCAGGTAGAAGTGTACGTGGGAAGTAGAAGTAGATAATGTATAAGAACAAGGAGAAGCTGAATTGGAGACTTGGGGAGTAGAGAGACTGTAAGGACAGTGGGAAGCAGAGTCAGGACCAAGAAATTGCTGATGCAGGAGAACACAGAGGGCTGTTACAGTCATTTTCATCATTTGAAGGATGTCAAAATGACAGAGAGAGCCTATTACAATAAAGATCCTTAGGCCGCAGCCCTAGTTTCTGATTGATATGGGTTGGGACCTGAGAATTTATAAGTTCAGTCAGACATTGTCCAAGGACCACACTTTCAGACTACTGATGATTAGTGACTAGTGTGGCAATGAAAACAGTCATGAGAATCTCTAGGAGGTTGAAATGTCTCCTCAAGCATGGCAGACCCTGTGCTAATGGACACTGAGCCTCAACACATTAAGCTTGAAGATGGTATCAAGGTATGATCTCACTTCTGATACTGCCAGCTAAATCCCAGAAAGCATGTCATTGGTCCAGAAATCTTTACCATCTATGGTGATTTGAATGAGGCTCACGTATTAACACTTGGTTAATACATGATGGCACAGCCTTGCTGGAGGAAGTGTGTCACTGGAGGTGAGTTTTGAGAGTCCTTGTTTCGCTCCTCTTCCAATTTACTTTCTACTATAGTGGAATTATGTTGTTGCATTGTAAATAATTGTTCTGCCTACTGGTTTAATAAAAATGTTGATTGGCCAAAGGCAGACAGTAAGTGTGGGTGGGGCTACCAGACTAAGAAAACTCTGGGAACAGGAAGAACAGAGCAGAAATGCCACCGAGTTGCCAGACAAGCCAGAAGATGCAGAGGACAACTATGCTTCTCTGAGAAAAGGTACCGAGCGAGCCCTATGGCTGAACAGGATAAGAGTCATGGGTTAGATTAAGGATAAAGAGTTAGCAAGTTATATGCCTGGGTCCCAGGTCAATTGACGTGCAGTTAATACAAGTGTCTGTGTGTTTCAATGGGGCTATGGGACTGTGGGCTGCAGTTCCAGGCCACGAGGCTAGGCTGGAAAGTCTGGAACAGAAACCTCATACAACACTCTACTTCATGTTTAAGGTTGAGGATGGGATCTCTCAGCTTCTTGCTCTGGCTGCCTTCTGCCATGCCTTTCCCACTACGTAACTCTCCTTTGCTCTGAAACCCTAAGCTCAAATGAAGTTTTCCTTCTGGAGTTGTCTTGGTCCAGGTATTTATATCACAGCATCAGAAATGTAACCAGTGGACTTGGACACATTCCTTCCAGGAGCCTACCCCAGGGTATTTCTACCTCATAAATTTGGAGAGTGTTTATACTTCATCTCATGGAATTAGAGGCCTGAAAAACTGGATCACTGGAGCTTGGGTTGTGGAGTCTCAGCAGTGATATAATCAGGCACCGGCTCCTGTGACAAGCAGCAATGGAGGTAAAACACCAAAGGGCTGAGGCACAGACACCTTGGTTAGGAAAGCAATGACATGGAACTGTCTCAGACCTCAACAGGCTAGAATACAAGCTGAGTCACAATTATGTCTCTGCAAACTTCCTTAATCAATAGCAGGGATTCCAATCATTTCTGGAGTTTTCCTTGAAAACACCTGGGAAGGAGTAAAATTTGGCACACTCTCCTGAGAGTAGATTCACTGATTCTTGGCTTGAACTCTAAACTAGATGATTTTTGAATCAGTGTCTTACTATGTCTGTCAAATAGTTTCACCGGACCCAAAACTCACAGAAATCTTTATGCCTCTGCTTTCCAAGTACTGGGATTAGAGGCGTGCACAACCACACTCAGTTTAAGTGTCTTAACTAGGATACCAGAGCTCTAAAACTTGACTTTGTTGACCTTAGAGGAACGTAGCATCACTCACATTCCCCTCTTTCCATCACAGGAAGTTCTCAGGAGGATTTACACGTGCCCAGGAATCACCCCTGGCTATCAATTGCTGCTAGTGGGGAACAAGTCACATGTCTAATTTTTAGACAGAAACATCAGCATGAGCGAAAGGTAATGGTAGAAATGCAGTCTGGACAGACCTTGGGAACAACTACAGAGAGTGGCATTTTAGATCAGAGCCCAGACAAAGGAGACTACAAAATTTTTCCACTAGTTCCAGAGTCCTAGAGGACTCTAAAGTACTCTCTGAGTCTTCAGAGGGAACTAATGGCCCCAAATTGATGTGTATGCAACTTATCAGTCATCATGAAAAGAATAAAACTACCCCTCCCCTGCACTTCTTAGATGAGCCTGAGTTTACATCAGGCCGTCCCCTTTAATTGGTTGTGGGAACGAAGATGGGGCCACCATAAATACCTGTGTGTCTTGGCTGGGGACTAGCTCGCAGGGCAAGCCCTTACAGAGCCGAGAACCTACAGGAACACTGCATATCTGTCTGGACAGGCCTTAGAAAGTCTAAGTGTAGTGCCCTGTGCCCGTGGGGCATGCTAAAGTTAGCTGAAAATTAGGGTAAGTTAAACACAGTTTAGCAGCATTGAACATCTTCCAAGAGACTCTGTAAGGCAGAGCTTAGGGGAATCTGGTATCCATTCCTTTCAGCTAGGAGCACACCAGATTCATCACAGATGCCTTCCCATACACATGATTTTATACACTTGCTGTGTACAGCCATTCAGAGGCTTCATTTCTTTCAACACATTGTACGTGAAGCTTAGGAATAGAAATAGTGAATGATTGTATCTTTGTAGAACTACATATCAAGTCAGATTTTCCCAGTTTTAGATAACCTATTTTTTAATTAAAAATGTATTATCTTTCTCTCTCTCTTTCTGTGTGTGTGTTTGGTGAGGGATGATATGCCACACTATACATGGATAGGCCAGAAAACCACTTTGGGCTTTTGGGTCTCTCCGTCCTTTTTGGGAGGTTCTGAGGATCGAGCTCAGTCTGCCAGACTTGATTAGTAAGACTTTCACCTGCTGAGCCATCTCAATGATCCTTAGATAATATACGTTCAAAAATCATTCCATAATTTTTCTCTAAGATTATTAAACAATTATCTTTTATTTATTTAATTATTTATTTGTTTGTTTGTTTTGGTTTTTCTGTGCAGCCCTGGCTGTCCTGGAACTAGCTCTATAGACCCAGCTGGACTTGAACTCACAGAGATCCACTTGCCTCTGCCTCCTGAGTGCTGAGATTAAGGCATTTGCCAGCGATCCTGGCTACATATATTCTAAAGTATCTTCCCTTAGGAAGCATCTCTACTTTTATTTCTTTCTCTGAGAAGCCTTGACCTTCAGGCAACTAGTATGGCCTGTCTGTAAGAATGCCCACTCCTATTCTACTCTATTGAAAGTCATCACATTTGCCCCAGTGCTGGGTCTGAACTAGCTTAAAGATGGTCTTGAAAAGCCTTGTGAATTGTCCTTTCCTGCCTGTTTTCTTTCCCTCTTCTCTTCTTAAAAATTAAGCTGCTTCTACCTCACTAGGAAAAAAATTCCCATCTCGCACTGAAACTTAGAGTCCGAAGCTTTCTTCTGGCATCAGTTCAACTTGGCTTCTACAGCTTTGAAGTTGAAAGTCAGACCAAAGGCCCAGGCCTGAAGTTCTTCACACCTACTCCTGACTATTGCCTGTTCATCCTGCAGCAGCTCGAATTCTGTGAGGATACTTTCTGCTCCATATTGTTGCCCTGGTGCTGGGTCTTTAAGCATTGAACCTCAGGCAGAGGACTCCAGTTAGGGTTGGTGGTCATTTCTAGGCTTTGCTAAGCCAAGGTTGCCCTGAATTCTGTCAACGTTCTTTAGTATTGTTGACACTGCCATTTTAAAATTATTTATTGTTTGTGTGTGTGTGTGTGTAGGGGGGTGATGTGTACCGCTGAGTACATCATCCCCTGGTGGGATTGTAGGCTATCTTTGTAGCTTCTCTCCTTCCTCTTCTATGTGCGTTTTGGGCATCAAACTCAAGTTCCCCAGGCTTGGTGGCAAGCACCTTAGTCTGCTGAACCATCTCACTGCCCCAATCATTTAAAAACATTAATATTTTTAAAGATTGATTTTATCCTCCCCCCTCCCCCTGTGTGTGTGTGTCTGTGTGTGTGTCTATGTGCACATAGGTGCCTGTGGAGACCAGAAGAGGGTATCAGAAGCCTTGGAGTTAGTGTTACAAGTGTTTGGAAGATGCTGAACTTAGGTGCTGGGGACGGAACTTGAAGCCTCTGCAAAAGCACCGAATACTCTTAACAACTAAGCCATCTCTTGAGTCTCCTCAGGTTTTGAAGCCTGACTCTCAGGAGGCTGAATTAGAGCCTTCTCACAGATCAAGAACCTCATTTTCCTTTGCCTTTGAAGCCGCTTCAGGGTTCTTGTTTGTTTTTGTCTCTGATCAAGGGGCATTTTATGTCACCAACATCTACCACAGACAGGTTTTATAGCTTCCGATTTCAGGTTACAAAGCCTGAAGGTTTTAACCTTTCCCAGACCAGAAAGATACTAAGGTAACAGCATGGCAATTGTGCTGGTGAATTTAACCACCAGCTCTCAGGGGGAAGGCGTGTACATGTGGGCTCAGTGGGAACCTCCAGCCTGCCCATGCAAGGTCTGAGGAATCCGGTTCTTGTCTCTCCAAACCCCTCCCACTCAGAGAATCTCTGAGCAAAGGAAAGGCACCAATTCTCGGTGGCTTCTGCAGCTTTCTGAAGTTACCTGCCCCCCAAGTCCCTGCCTAAAGCATTTGGCTTTTGACCATACTTGGGCACAAACCCAGCCTGTGTCTGACGTGTCATCGCCCCTCGGCTACAGGCTCTATAACGTCCCTGCTTTAGTCTGGGTGTCCAGTTTCTCTGGCCTTGATCTTTGAGACTGGAGAACCCATCTAGGAGTCGCTTTGCTCAGATAACTCTGTTGTTAAACTTTTTTTCAGTTTGGCTTGATCTGACTTACTGTGGCAGAGAAACCTGATTGGGGAGGGGAACAGAAAGCCTACGAAAGTGAAAAACATAATTGGTCTTCAAACTGTTTCCTGAACTGCCAAAACTCTAAAGGCAGAGGTCCTGGAAAATCCTTATGTTCTGATTTGGGGTCTTTGATAGAGTTTTCACAGAGCCCTAAGACCTTTGTGATTTCCTGAGTGACAGAAATATTTTCTGTTCTGATGGGTGATTCTGGATGAAAGCTGGTCACCATGATGATCAACCATGGTATTAAAGAATTTCGAAGTATAGCCCCCACCTCCAAGGTTTGAATTGATCACCAAATGACCTGTTATTTAACCAATAATGCTTCTGTGATGAAACTTTCCTAGAAATCTCAAACAGCAAGCTTTGGAGAGCTGCAGGGCATAGAGACACCTGGGTACCAGGAGAGTGATACGATCCCACACCTCAGGAAGCATCTGCTATGGTGATCCTTTGAACTCATTTAATGAATCTTTTTGTCTGGGCATTAATTTGAATCTTTTACTATATCCTTTGTTAGAGTTTAAAATGTTTACCTGAGTTCTGTGAAGCCCTTTAGCAAATTAACTGAACACAGGAAAGTCCTAGGGACTCCAATACATACATGATATATAGACATATAGGTCATCACCTATGCTTTAAACTTACAATATCAGGTGGAACTGAACTGTGGGAACTGATGTTATTTCAAGGAATATAGTGCCATAATTGCATATAATTAGAGGATACTCAACTGGTGTCTCCTAGAGAATCTTCTGTAGGATTGCTTGGTCTAGTCTAGAGGGGCAGGGCCCCTAAATCTGGTGTAAGAAGCATGGTATGAATGTCTGAAAGGTGTGTTTTCTCCTGTGACTTCTATATTATCATGGGTAAGTATGATATACACATGTGTATTTTTATAAGTATGTGCATATATTTACATATTAATGTAATAACTAGCATACAACTTGAGGTATGACTATGATACCTTTTAAATTCTGTTTTACAAACTGATTATCACAAGATGACTTTGTTGGTTTTTTTCTTAAATCTTGTATTCAAGGCTAACCAAGGAATACACATATTAAATTGTGTTTTCAATATAAATGCTAGTTAGTACTTCCCATCCTGATAACCAATTAGGGGAAGAGAAGGGATGGCGTGCGTGTCTGAATTCCACCTGTCTCTCTTTACTAAGGGAGTAGGTTCTGAAAATTTCAAGAATACCATCTCAAATTGTGTGCCATTCACAATGTATAGTTACAGATGAACGTACTCAGTTTTGTGACATTTTTCTCCATAAGAGTATGTGTGCGTACCACAGTTCATGTGTGGAAATCAGAAGGCAGCCTGAGGAAGTCCATTCTCTTCCTCCACCTTGTGGGTCCTAGGACATGAATTCAGGTTGTCCGGCTTGGTGGCAAGCACCTTTACCTGATGAGCCATCTTGTTGAACCAGATAAAATATACTTAAAGTTATTTATTTATTTATTTATTTATTTATTTATTTATTTATTTATTTATTTATTTATTTATCTATTTATTTGTTTGTTTATTTAATGTACATTGATGTTCTGCCTGTATCTATGACCCTGTGGGGGTGTTGGAGCCCCTAGAATGTAAGTTACAGACAGTTGTGAGCTTCTGGGAATTGAACCTGTGTCCTCTGGAAGAGCAGCCAGTGCTCTTAACCACTGAGCCATCTCTCCAGCCCCAGATAAAACATATTTTAAGCTGAAACTATTGTTAACAGTTCCCCGATTGGTTTCTTTTACATTTTATTTTTTTAGAATTTTATTATTTTATGTGTATGAGTGTTTTGTCCAAATATATTTGTATCATCTGTGTGCTTGGTGCCTGAGGAGGTCATAAGGGAGAGGGGGTCAGATCTTCTGTAAGTGGAATTACAGACCGTTGTGAGTTAATACATGGGTGCTGGAAACCAAGCCTGGATCCTTACAAGGACAAGTGCACTTTCCCTCCCTCCCCCCTCCCTCCCCCCTCCCTCCCTCTTCTCTCTCTCCTCCCTCCCTCCATCCCATCCTCCTCCTTTCCCTCCCTCTTTCCTCTCTCCCTTCTTCCTTCCCTCCCTCCCTTCCTCCCTCCTTCCTTCCCTCCCCTTCTTTCCTTCCTTCCCTCCCTCCCTCCTCTCTCTCTTCATCCCTCCCTCCATCCCATCCTCCTCCCCCCTTCCCTCCCTCCCTCCCTCCTCTCCTCCCTTCCTCTCTTCTTTCTTTCATCTTTCTTTTTAGACAGGGATTTACTATGTAGCTCTGCTGTCTGGAAGTCACTATGTAGATGAGGGCCTCGAACTCACAGAGATCCACCTGCCTCTACTTCCAAGTGCTGGAATTAAAAGCATGAACCACCATATCCAGTCAACCCTTCATGTTTTCTCTCTCTCTCTCCCTCCCTCTCTCTCTCTCTCTCCCCCCCCCCCCTCTCTCTTTATTTTTCAATACAGGGTTTCTCTGTGTAATTGTGGCTGTTCTGTAGACTAGGCTGCCCTCAAACTCAGAGCTCTTCCTCCTGAGTGCTGGGATTAAAGGCATGCACTGCCACTGCCTGGCTGCCCTTCACTTTCTTAAATCCAAATAATTAGCCAGACAATAAATGCGGCCCGATCTGTGTTGTTTTCTGACTTCTAGGCATCTCTACTGCTATGGATTAGCTGTGGTTTGTCCCCAGATGCTTATGTATTGGAAACATGCCTCTTACTTTGGCATTATGAAGGTGATGGAACCTTTCAGAGGCGGAACACCACCATCAGGAGGACTTAAGGAGACTTTCCTTAGAGAGGAAAATCCTGTTGTCTTGTTCTCCTAATTCACCTTGCGAGTGCTCCCTTCCTCATGCACCTCCATCACGATGTTTCCCATTTGACACCAAGGGCCTTCTCTGTCAGAGTTCAGCTAATGCTGGTGCATACCCCTGAATCTCCAAAACTATGAGTTAAACAAACCACTTCTCCTTCTATGGTAGTACATGGACTCATATGTTTGTCATAACAGTTGGTGACTGAACATGCCCAGAACTTCCAATTATAAACTAAAAATAAGTTCCGGAGTATAGAAGAAGTATACTGTAGAACACTAGAACACTGCCAGGCAGTGATGCACACATCTTTAATCCCAACATTTGGGAGGCAGAAGCAGGCAGATCTCTGAGCTCAAGGCCGGCCTGGTTTACAGACTGACTTCCAGGACAGCCAGAGAGAGCTACATAAAAGAACCCTGTCTCAAAAGAAAAAAAAAAAAAAAAGACTCCATAAGATGGGGTTGTTAACAGACTGTAGGACATTTTCTTAATTGGTGATTGATAGGGGAGGGCCCAACCTATTGTGGGGTCATCCCTGGGCTGGTAGTCCTGGTTCTAGAAGAAAGCTGGGGGAGCAAACCATGATGAGCAAGCCAGTAAGCATCATTTTACCATGGCGTCTGCATCAGCTCCTGTCTCCAGGCTCCCTCCCCTGTTTGAGTTCCGATGCGGAAGTAAACCAATAAACTCTATCTTCCCCAGTGTGATTGTGGTCATGGTGCTCTTTGTAACAATAGCAGCCTTAACTAACATGCAAGGTAAGCATTTTCCTCACTAAGCCATCTCCTGGCCACCTCTTAAGTTTTGGATTTGTTTTGTTTTGTAAAATTCAAGGTCTGATCTGTAGTGGGATTATGTTGTTACATTGTTCCCCTGGAACTGTAATTACAGAAGGTGGTATGAGTTGTAGCCCTGGCAGCTAAAAACAGAAACAATTCTCTGACGGGTAGAGTGTTCAGTGGTAGAGTGCTTTCTTACAAGGTTGCAGGTTCAACTCTCCAGTGCAACCGAAACAAAACAAAAACAATCTTTTGTTAGACACATAACTTTACAATTTATCAAAGATAAAATTTGCATAAGGCAAATGATGTGCTTGTTTATTTTACATAATGATTAAATATTAATATTTGATATTTCACGGAGTAGATTTTCCTCAATATTTTTTTTTAGAATCGACACATTTTTATTGTTTATTTTTTTATTTACTTTACTTTTTGTTTGCATCTTTCCATTTTCCTTCCTTCCTTTCTTCTTGTTCTTTTTTTTTTTGAGACTGGTTTCTCTGTGTAACAGTTCTGGCTGTCCTGAAACTCCGTAGACCAAGCTGGCCTCGAACTCAGAGATCTTCCTGCCTCTACCTCCCTGGTGCTGGTAGTAAAGGCTTGCATCACCACTGCCCAGCCCATATTGCTGTTTTAAAAGTCAGTTTTGGGGCCATTTTTTCTATTTATGCAAATACATATTAGAGAACGGCAAGAATGTGTTTATAAGACTCAAGTCAGCAACTCACACAGTCTTTAAAGTAAACAACTCTAACATACTAATTTGAAACTTACATGCTGAGGAATGATGTTAGGAAAATACTAAAAGTATTTGTTTGGGGCTGGAGAGATGGCTCAGCAGTTAAGAGCATTTGCTTTTGCAGACCCCAGTTTCAATTCCCAGCACTCACATGGTGGTTCACAACCATCCATAACTCCAGTTCCAGAGGGTCCAGTGTCGTCTTCTGATCTCCACAGGCACCAAGTATACATGTAATTCATAGCCATATATGCAAACAAAACATTCATATATAAAGTAACATCAATAAATATAATTGATATATAATTAAAAACTTTTAAACCTTTGTTTTCTTAATTAAGCCACATTTCTTCTATAAGAGAACTGGTTTGCACAATAAAGGCATTGTAGCGGTCTCACATCTTCTCCAGGTTGTTTCAGACAGACAGCCACCATGGTGTTGGACTGCACCATGGCATTTGCAGTGCAAACAGCAGATGTTGTGTGTTCAGAACCAAAGTTGAAGTGACACGTGGTAAGTGCCGCCACAAACACCTCAGGCTTGATTGCTTCTCCAAAAGTCCCTGTTTATTATTATTGTGTGATGTGCACATCTGCTGTGGCACAAGTGTGGAGGTTCCTGGACAACTTGTGGAGTCTCCCTACTCCTGCGTGCGCTCTGGGGGTCAAGCACAAGATGTCAGGTGTGCAAGCACCTTTGATCCCTGAGCCACATCACTCTCCCAACCCCATCTATGACTGTGAGTCTATTTGGTCATTGTACATTTTACAAGAAACATATTAATTGTTGCCTAATTTCATGATTCTCACTTTCAGTTTACCCATCCAGAATTGAAACCAATAGTTTAAAAGGCCAGCATCAGAGCCAGTGAGATGGATCAGTGCGTGAAGTTGCCTCTGTTAAGCTGATGAACTGAGTTTGGTTCCTGGAACTAGCAAGGTAGAAAGAGAGAATCTAATACCTCAAGTTGTCCTCTGACCTCCATGCTGCTGCTGTAGCACACATGTCCCTACAGATACATGCACACACATGTGCACAAAATGTAATTTAAAAAATCAAAATAAAAAAGCCTAGGCTGGGAATAGTAATGCACATTCTTAATCTCAGCATTCAAGAGGCAGAGGCAATGAGCACAACGTGGATCTAGCTGGGACAAGTGAGAACTTGTCTTTAAAAAAAAAAAAAAAGGAAAGGAAGGAAGGAAGAAAAGAAAAAAGCTGGGACCTGGAGAATGCTCTTACATATACCACTTTAAAAGAGTTAGTTTATAGAGAATCTTATAAACTAGTTTATTTTATCTGAAATATGTAACTTTAGATTGGTAATTTTAAACTCAAGAATGTCAGATACCTTTTAAAGTATCAGACCCTGAGAAGCCAACTTACTACATTAATGCATTTGATTTATAACACATATAAGAATCATTTAAATGTATAAAATGATTTTTCAAGCATGAATTGTCTGTCCAGTAAATTACTAGAAGGACTTGAGAGGAACAGGCACTATTATACCAATCGGACTTATAATATCAGAATCAATTTAATTACTTCAGATAGATCCTGACTTAAAATAATTTGACTTCAGGCTTTCAGTTTTATGGTGATGATGTTGAGAAAGTGGCATTCAGTACAAAACTGACTTTTAATTTTAAGTTTTGATTATTTTCTTAGACTAGCAATTTATGGTAAGATATTCTTTTGGGATTTCCATGTATAGGTTAGTGTAAGTGCTCAGAGCATATCAAAGGAAAGATCAGCTAGTCTATAATGTTCAATAGTTTAACTGTATTAAACACATCCCAGGGCCAGGAAGCATGATAGTGCATGTCTGTAATTCCAGCCTTCATAAGGCCACCGAGGCAGGTAGGTCTCTGTGAGTTCTAGGTTAATATGGTCTATGTTCATCTATCTGTCTATCTGTCAGTCTGCCTGCCTACCTACCTACATACATACATGTGTGTGTGTGTGTGTGTGTGTGTGTGTGTGTGTGTGTGTGCGTGTCTATCTATCTATATGTATGATCTAGAGAGATGGTTCTGTGCTTAGGAACACCTGCTGTTCTTGAAGAGACCTGGGCTCAGCTCCTGACACCCACATGACAGTTCAGAACCACCTGTAAAACCAATTCTAGGGGATCTGATGCCCTCTTCTGGCACCATGGGCCACACATGAACGCAGCATCCATACACGCAGCAAATAAATACCCACAAGCAAAAAATTAAATTAAACAGAAGTCTTTAACTAAATAACTATTCTGTAGAATTAACTTAAAACAATGAACTAAAATATACTCATTTATTTTACGTGTATGTGTATATATCCAAGTGTTTGTACATGTAGGCAAAGTTGGTTGCCCAAGTGCACAGGATGTGTTTGATCACACAAGAGGGTCAGGATGTATGTTTGCCACTAATTGGATACAAGCAGGAAGTACATAGTAGCCCTGTGAGTTTCCCCTTTTAAATACCTGACTAAAGTAATTCTTGGCCATTCTCTGGGAATCCTGGGTATGGACCTTGCCAATGTCCATTGTCTGGGACAGTATTTAATAAAACTTGCTTCATATTTGGCTCAAAAATTGTGGTAGTGTCTTATACTTGCCTGTAGGATTAGCAATAGGGGACAGGCAGAGATGCCATCCTGGGGTTTGTGGACCAGTTAGCTCCAGGGTCAGTGAGAGACCCTACCTCACCAGAATAGAGTATTCAATGTCCTCCATTGGCATCTGGGTGTACACCTGGCCCCTGGTACTACCACTAGGGCTTTTGATCATGATAATTTTCTCTGTCAGTTAGAACATTAAAAGGTGAGAAAAATCTCAAGCATGACAGGCAGCATTGGGGAAATTCTCAAGCCCAACAGACAGAATAAGCAAAGAAAGGCTTTTATTAGGGGTAAGGAAACTCTATCTCTCTCTCTCTCCCTCTCTCCCTCCCTCCCTCCTTCCCTCCCTCCCTCCCTCTCTCCCTCTCTCCCTCCCTCCCTCCCTACATACATACATACATACATACATACATACATACATACATACATACATACATACACAGTAAGTATACAGAAAATCCACTGAGTGTCGGCGGATTTTCTGTAGATCTTCCTAAACGCAGGGTGGAGGCTGACTGGCCCACAACTGTAAGTAAGCCTTGATCTGCTGTGAACTCTGGCTGGTCCATCAGGAGGAGGTCCTACAAGTGGAAGAAAACGTCAACAAAAGCCCTGCTCAGGCCCTGGGGTTTTCTTTCTCTATTTATTTAGTTTTGGTTTTCAGGCCCTTATTTTAAGCTGCCAGGATTTGTCTCTGGTGAGGAGGCTGAAGCAGCTCGTCATCCTGGAGGTCCATCACCCTTTATTACTCAATCCACAGCCCTCTTCCTTTCTCTCTAGCGGGGATCTGTCTAACTCTTAGTTCCTCATAGGCAGATACACCTTCACATGTACACTCCTGTGCATACGGGTGGAGGGGCCACACAGACAGAGACACACACAGTGTTGTTTGTCTGCTAGAAAAGGTCCTGTGAACCCGTTGAGTGTGAGCTACAGTGCTCACTGTTCAAGTCTGGATGCTAAGGCTTCAAACTGCAAGCTTGCCTTTAGCCAGCCCATGTGACCCCGAAGAAGGAGAAGGAGGGACTTCTGACATCTCAGTGATTTAGATAAAATTGCTCAGAGGCTAGCTGACTCTTCTGGAAGTTCTGGGATGGGGGTGGGGGTGGGAGGGAGAGAGAGAGAGAGAGAGAGAGAGAGAGAGAGAGAGAGAGAGAGAGAGAGAGAGAGAGAGGACTGTGTCTGTTTGTCTTTAAATCATTTCGAAGATTGAAGGGTGATGCCTGCATTCTTACTTGGCATAAACACTTTCATGTTGAACAAGTAGAGGATACTGACCCTCTTCTGACCAAGTAAAAGTAACTCTAACTAGTGCATGTAGATAGAAAGGGAAGAGGGAAGTGTTGAACTCATAACTCATTTTTCAAAATAAATTGTCTCATTGCTTTTATTTTTTCAAGACTGGGTTTCTCTGTGTAGCTCTGAATGTCTTCTACAGACCAGGCTGGCCACAAACTCACAGAAATCTAACTGCCTTTGCCTCCTGAATGCTAGGATTAAAGGCACGCACTACCACCAGCTGGCTACAATTCATGTTTATTATTCACTTATATGTTATTACTTTTTTGAAACCGGTTTTTATATAGCCCAGGCTGGCTCAAACTCACTATGTAGTGGAGGCTGGCCTTGAACTTGCATTTATTTAGTTGTTTATTAACAATTTCATATATATATACATACATATGTATATATGTATACATATATCTCTTTTACCTTTCTCCTCACCAACCTCCCTTTTTTCAGAAATCTCTCTTGTTTCTTCTTCCTCCCTCCCTCCTTCCTTCTCTCCATTGAGTGTGTGTATGTGTTCATCCCACTGTATTTAACTAGGCTGCCTGCATGAGGGTAGCATTACCTGAGAAAGGGCAACCTGGCAGTGGTCACACTACTCAGGGATCTGACCCATTCCCCCAGTGACCATTAACTGTCTGTAGCTCCCCAGAGATGGGAAGGGTGGCCTACAACTTAGAACATTCAATTTTCCTGATTCTACCCATCTGAGCTTTGGGATTACAGATGTGCATTATGACTACTATCTAGTATTGCAGAGTTTTTGTCCTCCAATGAACAGAATGTCATATAAACAATACCCCAAGGATGGTGATGCAAGTTTGAAGCCCATCTGAGCTTTGTTGTTTTTATATAGCATAACTATATGTCAAAAATGGAAAGAAACTATACTAAACCACACACACAGAGACACACACACACACACACCCCTAGCAACTCTTTATACCAGGAGTAATGGAGCACACCCTTAATCCTATTACTTGGAGGCAGAGGCAAGTGGATCTCTGAGTTCAAGGCCAGCCTGGACTACAAAGAGAGTTCCAGAACAACCAGGGCTAATAGACAAAGAACTCCTGTCCTGGAAAAATAGCAAGCTGTCCTCCAGCCGAGCAAGATGCCCAAGGGGAAGAAGAAGGACAAGGAGAAGGGGGTACCTTCGAGCAGGTGAGCAGGGTCCACACAGTCACCACCTTGGTGGAGACCAAGAAGGCTCAGCTGCTGGTGATGGCCCCCCGTGTAATCCCAACTGAGCTGGTGCTTCTCCTGCCTGCCTTGGGTAGGTCAAAAGATGGGGTCCCCTTCTGCACCATCAAGGGAAAGAGCAGGCTGGGCAGCTGGTCCACAGGAAGACACGTACCTGTTGCCTTCACACAGGTTAATTTAGAAGACAAGGGTGCTATGGCTAAGCCAGTGGGAGCTCTTAGAATCGATTATGATGACAGCTTTCTGTGCTCGAATTGCCAAGCTGGAAAAGGCAAAGGCCAAAAAACTCGCCACTAAACTGAGTTAAATGAACACTGCTAAGTTTTCTGTACATAAATACAATTACAAACTTACTCCCCTCCCCCCTCAAAAAGGAAAAAAAAAACCAACAACAAAAGTGCAGAGAAGCTTTACTCAGTTTATTCCGATAACATCTTAGATGACGTGACAGTTTTTGTATTGTACTTTTATAATGATGTCATTTCCCCAGTCCTTGAAACGGTTTTTCAATCCTTTGTCCTGAATTGTTCTCTCTTCTCTACATGACACCTAATCCTGATTCTCTCTGTGTACTCTCAAGAGTGATGCTTGAAATATGTACAGACACCAACAAATTAGTGGTGCCTTGGAAACATCCAATCAGAAGAGACTTGCCCCACGCACTGAGAAAGAACTCTGGACATTCGTGCCTGTGGGAGATGTAAGCAAGTCTACTGTCTTTTCTATCCAAGCGTTAAATGAGATGAAATGACACTTTAAAGAAATTTTAAAAGGGCAGTTGGCAGAAATTCTAATTCCTCCAGGGTTAGCACTTCTAGATGTCAGAATACATGCTCAGGTGGTACTCCCTGCACCAAATTGCATTCTTTCCCATCAACTGGGTGTTTTAAATGAGCCAATCACTTGAGGATATGAGGCCCAGGACCCTTTTACATTAGGACTTTAACCCGGCGGTACCTGTGCTGGGTGTGTTCGCCAATTTGATCTGGCATGACCACATACCCCTTCTATAGAAGTAAAATTTATTGCCTTGCCGAAACACTTTGGATTGATTGGTGATTTTCTTAAGACCCCAGACTCATTTCTAACTAATTTTTGAACCATAGAGATACCTGGGGAAAGGAAGATGAGGAAGTGGTTGCTGGCCAATGGCAGGAGTCTCTCAACAATTGGACCCTGTGTCCCCGTGTAAGAGCAGGGCCAATTCTCCATCCCATGTCCCCACTCACTCATCTCATTGCTTTGTAGTCATTGGAGTTTTACTTCTTTTTGAAGAAGTTATCGGGTGTTTGAAAGCAAAGGAAGATGTTTAATTTACAGACTTGCAGAACCCACTATTGTCTAACTCAGAGTGTGCTAACTAGTCCAGGCAGGGTGACGCAGGTCTGTAATCCTAGCACTCAGGAGGTTGAGACCAGAGGATCATGAGTTTGAGGCCAGAGCAGGCTACACAAGGAGACCCTGCAAACACAAAGGCATGAGTGATTAGCACAGAAATGGAGATTAAGTTCCATAGGTCTAGACTTGAGCCAGTTGTGAGATCCTAGGCTGGCAACCACGCTGGTCTCAGGATCCTCTTCTATAAAACAAGGTCATTAGTTTCTTCTGGTTCCTTCTAGCTCTGAGGCTTTTGTAAAACTTTTGCAAAACTTTTAAGATATGCACTAATACGGAATCTGATGCTTAGGAACAAGAAAATCACATATGAGTGAATATTACCTGCAAAATTTGTAAGTTTTACAAGTCTGTTGAGGGAAGAAAAAATGACTTGATCATCTTGCTCAGTCTAGTGAGGGTCACCCCCTGTGGAACCACAGAGAGAATGTGTTGAGTGTTGAGATGGGTACACAGCAGAGGCATCTCAGAGGGGCAGAGATGGTCTGGCAAGATGGCTTATTGTGAAAAGGAGCTTGCTGTCAAGGCTGATGACCTGACTTAAGTATAAAGAGAGAACTGACACCCTAGATTGTCCTCTTACCCTCACACACATGTCACAACACATGTACATAAGTATGCTGGACTACAGGCACACACAAAAACATATACACACTCACACATACTTTCACACACATACTCTAAATGTAATAAAAAATTATAAAGTGCAGAGAAAGGAACTGTAAATTCCAGTGTCTCATAACTATAGAACTTTACAGCAGTTGTTACTAATCTCTTCCCCAAATACTATTAAAATTAACATATAATATCAGGTGAGTAACATATATATTTAAATATGGAATGCTTTACAAATTTGTGTGTCATCCTCGGGCAGGGGCCATGCTAGCCCCTATATCATTCCAATTTTAGTATATGTGCTGCTGAAGGGAGCACAGATTATATATTAAGGCCATTGTTATCCCTAGCATAAATTCTAAAATGTTTATTGATTATAGTTTATGTATACAAGTGCTTTGCCTGCTTGTGTGTATGTGCATCATGAGTGTGCCCACTGCCTATGGTGGTCAGAAGAGAGAGTTGATCTCCTGAAACTGGAGCTACAGAGAGTTGTGAGCCACCACGCTGGAGGGGAAGAGCCAAATCTGGATCCTCTGCAGGAGCAGCAAGTGGTCTCTTTTGTTTGTTTGCTTTCCTTTTTGAGACAGTTTCTCTGTGTGGCCCTGGCTGTCCTGGAACTTTCTCTGTAGTCCAAGCTGGTCTCACACTCACAGAGATCCACCTGCGTCTGCTTCCTGAGTGCTGGATTTAAGGGTGTGGGCCACCACCAGTGCAACGAGTACTCTAAGAAGCTAAGCTCTCCCTCCAGCTCCTTATTTTAAAGTGTTACTAATACAGTAATTATCATTCTTGAGCTGTTATTAGCAGGTTGACAATATTGATGCACACCAGGATAAGGAATCTAAGTATATTACCTCAATGAATTATCACCACAATTCCATTAAGTCTATTTTTTGAATGGGGAAGTTAAGACTATAATCAGTCAAGTGAATTTCCTGAAATTACACAGCAAGTGATCATACTCAACATGAACCTTAGTCCATCCCAAGGTTTTCCTTTAAACATGTATTTTATCAGTTTCATGTATGAGTGTTTTGCCTGCATATATGTATATGCACCATACGTGTGCCTGGTGCCAAGAGTACCAGAAGAAGGCATTTTGGATGCCTTGCAGCTGGAGTCACACACTGTTGTAAGCTTCTGGATATGAGTGCTGGAAACTGAACCCAGAGTGTCATGCATGCAAGGCCACCTGAGCCATGTGCCTAGTCCCAAATTGTGTTTAAATGTCCTCTCAAAGTCTACATTACCCGAGAGCTTTACTTCCTGCCCAATATTTTCCTCTCATCTGGAGCTTCTAAAGCACTTCACACTGAAGCTCCAGAAAGCACGGTACTAATCTGAACACAGACTTTATTATTTTTACAACCTTGCAGGCGCCAATTCTTCTGCCTAGAATCTTTTCCTTCTAGAATGTTCCAGGAAGAGTTTCTACTCAGCCATCACGGACCACCTACAGTGTTAATCTCGTGAAATTTTCTAGGCAGAGTTGCTCAAGTACCATTTTGATTTCCCCGACAAGAAGTTCTTTAAAGGACAGTTTCCCATTTACCTTCACACGGTGCTCAACACATAGCGTGCTATCAGCGAACATCTGTTTAGAGAGTCAATTTGTTTATAGATGATGCAAGAGCTAAAGAATGTTTCAAAGCCGTTATTGTTTATGATAATTAGTTACTGGACTCCTCAGCAATTCCTTTCAACCAGATGGTGGAAGCTACATCTGCTCAGAGAATTAATTCAGCTCTTGCAGGACCTTAAGACTGACTCTGATATCTTAAAACCAGAGCACAGCCTAAGGTTTCTATTTCTGGTCCAACAAGCCAAGTTTCTATTCTCAGTCTTAGGGGCTCATCTTAGTTATTTCCCTGGGGAAGCTATATCAGGAGTCAGTTATCTCAAGTCAGACAGGGGAGATCTTGGTGAATTAACTGCCTTTCTGAGATTCACTTTTATTGCCTATGCTAACCTCACAGAGGATGGTTAAATGAGATGATAAAGGAAAGCTTGCATAGTATCGGATGTCAAATGAACACTCCAGTATTAGGTGTGGATGATGTTACTTTGTGCTTATGTTTAACTACAATTTCATCAGTTTCTCTTCATGCTTTGTTTTCAGAATTTGGTAATGAGTACCAGTCTGATAATTCTGATAATGTGTTCCTGGCAAACTTTGAGATCTAGACTCCAGTCTCCATAATTTATATTTACATTATATTTTTATATAATGTAAAAGCTGTATATGATGTATAATATATATAATAATGTATAATATAATAATGTATAAGCTATTCCATTTTAGGATTTGGGGTATACCTAATCCTTGCCATCAGAGCCCTTCACATCATATCTCAGACCTCCCTTTAGCCTCAGGCACTTATCGTAAAAGTCACAGCATTAGGTCATCCAGGATCCTTCAAGTCCCTTTTTAGCCCCTATTCCCATTTAATTTTCTTTGCTCACTGATGAGCACCAACATATACATTGTAAATACAGTTCAACACAACTGTGTGAGGCTGGTCATCCTTTTGCTTCCTCAAAGTAAAGCTTGCTGGGAAAATTTTTAATTCTTTAAGTAACTAATTTTATTCTGTGTATATGAGTGTTTGTACTTGCATGTATGTAGATGTACCACAGGTTTGCCTGGTGCTCAAGGAGGTCAGAAGGAGTGTAGAACCCTTGGAACTGGAGTTATAGTAGTTCCCATGTAGGTGCTGGGAACTGAACTTAGATCCCTCTTAACTGCGGAACCATCTCCCTAGCCTCTTTTTAGGAAGAGTCTACTAAGAAATTAAAGGTCCTGGGGTCTCGGACAGTTGATCCAGAAGCAAACATACTGCCAAGCACGGTTTATTCTTCTGGTTTTGTTGGTTGCTGAGAGAGGACGAATTGTTGGTGAGGACTGATTTATGCCTCAGAGGCTTTGGACTTCTCCTTGGCTTCCTCCACAGACAACTAAAATTGTTGCCTTTAGTGCTGACTGTGGCCTCTAAGTTCAAGTCCTAGCCCACATCTGCCAGCTCACTCCCCTACCCTCAGTATTTCCACTCGTAAAATAAAGATGACAAGAAGATGGCTAATACAAGAAAAATAGATGATAACAGAACTTACTCTGCACAGGAGTCGCTGTTCTGTGCCCCTATAATGGGTTTATTCACAAATGCAGTCAGCCAGATCAGGGCTAATTGAAAAAGTAGAACTGGGTGGGTTCTCCAGTCCCAAAGATTGAGGCCAGAGAAGACACATGCTCAAACTAAATCAGGGAGATTATATAGCCTGTAAGAAGGTTAAGGACTTACTCCAAGTATGGTTAAAAGCTGAATGCTTTAGGAGGGGACTTGAGCTCCTGGCAACTTCAGGGGAGGAAATGCAGTGGCCACCTAGAATGCAGAACTGGGCTTTCTGGTGCCTTTGTTGGAGATTCTCTGAGTGGGTGGGGTTTGGAGAAACAGGAACAAGGGCTTTCTGGATCTTGTAGGGGAGAGCTGGAGGTTCCAACCAAACACACAGTATCTGGTATAGAAGAAGTACTGCACTGAGTGAGAATGCTCTTGTAGTGGATTCACAATGTTACATTGTAAATAATTGTCCCACCTATGAGTTTAATAAAAAGTGCTGATTGGCCAAAGGCAGACAGGAAGTGTAGGCGGGGCTACCAGACTAAGAAAACTCTGGGAACAGGAAGCACAGAGCAGAAATGCCACAGAGACTCCAGAATTGCCAGACAAACCAGAAGAAGCAGAGGACAACTATGCTGCTCTGAGAAAAGGCTGAACAGGATAAGAGTCATGGGTTAGATTAAGGGTAAAGAGTTAGCAAGTTATATGCCTGGGCCTTAGGCCAATCAGCCTAAAGCTATTATAAGTGTCTGTGTGTCTCTGCGGGACTTCAGGTCTATGGGTCTGTGGGTTCAAACCTTAAGGCTAGGCCTGAGAGTCCGAGCCAGAAACCTCATACTACACTCTCTCTCCCTCTCTTCTTCTCCCTCTTCTTCCCTCCCTCCCTGTCTCTTCTTCCCTCCCTCTCTCTCCCGCTCTTTCAAGAGCCTAAGAATGGAGCTACTGAGCCAGGCGGGGAACCCAGGCAAGATGCCTGTACAAAGCAGGAGGACCTTCTGGAGGCACGGCTTTCCAGGGTCTGCAGTAGACACTCGGAGGCTCCACACATACTAAGTTGAACGTGTTTTTTTTTTTTTTTTTCCTCTGTCAAACGTTAGTTCTTGTTTTTAAGATTGTGATGCAATTTCTATTGTTAGGGTCTGTGAGATGTCCCATAGAAGACCACCAGTCATGTATGTAATTCACAAGAATGTTTTAATTCCAGCATTCTGGGGTCAAACCATCTGACAAGGTGCCAAAAGGCAACCCTGAGAGAAGCTTGCAGGCTCCTTTAAGCAGGATTAGGAGACTTCTGTCTGCAGTGAAGTGTTCTTTGAAGTGATTGGGTATAGACTTTTACTGGTACAGGAATTATTTTATGATTGGCTCATGATATCCATACAGCAACTCTGACTGCAGTATCAGGGGTCTGTTTGCTATGTCAAGGGTCTGTCTGGATGAAAATAGCAAGAACAGTTCCTGCTTGTTGCCAAGTAGGACCTTGATTGGCTGCCAGACTGAACATACTTCTTGAGGGGCTAATTGAAGCCAGATGTGAGTCAACACAGGATGGTAGGTAATGTAGGGCAGAGGTCTTAGCAAACTGGCCGCTAAAAAAACCAAAAAAAAATCCAACTGACCCTGTCAGGTATAGTCCTCTTATAAGATGGTATGGCTACTTCACTATACCATCACATCTATCATTTTAATCATTTTTATCTTGGATCATTTTTTAAAAGATGTATTTTTATTTATATGTCTGTATATGCCACATGTATATAAATGCTCATAGAGGCTAGAAGTGGGTGTTGGATCTCTTGGAGCTGGAATTATAGGCAATTGTAACCTACCCGATGTAGGTGTTGGGAACTAGGGACCTCTGTAAGAGGGGTGAGTAAGTACAGCCGGGTATGGCAGCACATACCTTTAATCCCAGCACTTCGAGGCAAGCAGGTTTCTGAGTTCAAAGCTAGCTCATCTACAAAGCAGGACAGCCAGGGCTACTCAGACAAACCCTGTCTTGAAAAACAAGAGTGTCAGTGCTCTTAACTAGTGAGCACCATCTCTCCATTCCCTCCTGGATCACCTTTAAGGCTGTCCACAACCCTCATAAAATTGACCATCGATTAGATAGAATTCCTTATATTTTGATATTTTACAAAAATCTGCTTGGCTGATGAAATATCTCTGGGGGTAAAAGTGCTTACTGCCAAATCTGAGCTTGAGAGTTCAATTCCAGGGATTTTCTCACACAATAAAAGGAAGGACTGGCTTATGGAAGTAAATTGTCCTCTTACATACGCATGGGCAACATACCTTGCATGCCGCCATCCCAAACAAAATAAGTAAATAAATATGTTTTTAAGATCCATTTACGCCTGGTATAATGGTGTGAGAGTCAAAGTTACATTTTAAAGTTTAATTACTGTGGCTAAGAGATCCATGAAACAAAAATGCTTGTTATCTGCAAGCCCCTTGCCCAAGGACAAACAGTCCCTGAAATGTTGGAGGCTGTTGTTTGTCGGAGATGACAAGTCACATGTCTTCACTCCCCTAAACAAGTCTGCTTGACCCATCTGCATGGGATGTGCTTGATCATGTGGGCAGGAGGTTCAAGGGCAGGAAATACCTCAGAATGTATGCTTGCCTGATTGGACCCGATGAAAACTACTTTAAGCCCTTGCAAACTGACTCGGGGCCATTCTCTGGAAACTCAGAGATAAGCTTGGCTAGAGTCCATCCACATGGCCAGTATTTAATTAAAGCTTGCTGAAAATTTGGCTTTAAACTGTGGTAGTGGTCTTATTCTTGACAGGTGGGTTTAACAATGGCACACACCTTTAATCCCAGCATTTAGGAGGCAGAAAGCAGTTACCCTGGTCTATAAAGTTCCAGGACAACTAGGGTTACACAGAGAAACCTTGTCTCAAAAAACCAACCAACCAACCAAACAAACAAAACCCCAAACCCTTAAACAAACAAAAAGACCCATTTAAACAATAAAGGAATGTCACTGGCTCATTTACCTACAAGTACAGTGAAGTGTGCCTCAGTCCAATGGCTCAAATGATTTCAAGTAAGAACTTATCTCTTTCCATATTTTTTATTTGCCCTCAGCTATACTGGTTTTATCTTATTATTTTGTCTCCAGAGTTAAAGAGTAAATCCAGGGTGCTAAGCATGCTGGGTAAGCCCTCTCTTTCTGAAGCCTTTTGTGCTGGTTTTATTGCTTACAGAAAGTGTTCCTGGCAGCTCCAGATGCCACCTCATGTTAAAAAAAAAAAAAAAAAAAAAAAAAGGCTACTTTCCAGGTGAGGCCTCTTATCTTTATGGCCACTGTTCAGCGGAATAGAGTGCCTGGTGGTATTCGCACTGATGGAAAGAAAATTTCCTCTGCTCAGACATCACCAAATCTCTTTGAATCTGGATGTCTGAAATTGGATTGCAGGCCCATTTTGGAAAGATATGGCTCAGGGGTACTGAACTATCTTAGAATTATAGTTGAGTCAAATCAAGTGGCCAAGCTGAAAGAGAGGCGCTTCCCCCAAGGCAAAACTTGCAAATACTCATGAAGTAATGTCCACTACATGGGCTGGAGACTTGGCTTTTGTTAAACATTTGTTCTTGCAGAGGACCTGGGTTCTATGGCCAGCACCTATTTGATGGCTCACAAGTGTCCATAACTCTGGTTCTGGGACATAACATACAGGGAGTACAGAGACACACTCTTTTTTTTTTTTTTTAGAACTGATCCACATTGATATTTTTATTGCTTATTTGTTTATTTACTTTTTGTTCGCTTTCATTTTCTTCTCTGTCTCTCTCTTTGAGACAGTGTTCCTCTGTGTAACAGTTCTGGCTGTCTTGGAATTTGCTCTATACTCGAACTCAGAGATCTTCCTGCCTCTGCCTTCCGAGTGCTGGGATTAAAGATGTGTGCCATTGCCACCTGGCAAGATATAATTTAAAAAGATGATTTTGAAATTCATTTAATGGAAGTGTATTAGTCCTGCCGAATCTTTTACTTAAGTATAACAACATTTTTTTCAGGTTTTTTTTTTTGAAATTTTTGAAATTCATTAGTTATTAGGACATAGAATGCAAATCTTGGGATACTAGAGTTATCTGTGACTTTAAGTCTCCCGATACTCAATCAGGTTGTGTTAATATCATGTGAGGACAAGGTGTCCACAGACTTTAGCTGTGGAATTGTCTAATTTCATGGCCAGAGGGAGAATTTGAAATTTACTTCTTTACTCCTTAATTTTATAGGCATGGAGGTAGAAGCCTAGGAAGACTGCAGGTTCCGTGGCCATATGGACCAGACAGCTTTCCATATTCTGCTGAGCTCAGTGAGGATGTGGTGACTTTTCCCATTGCTGCCGAGGCCTCATCTCACTGGCTGCAAACCTCTGAGCCTCCATCCTGTCTGGCCCCAGCCATGTCCACCTCCCACTCCTATCCTACCAGTTTGCACAGCAGAGTGGGTGACTTCACCACAGCAGGGATGTTGCATCCTGGATATCTGAGAGCATCTCATATGCTTGAACTTCCTGACTCCCCACATGCCTGTCCTCAGCTAACCAATGGAATAAAGGTGACCGTTCTTCCAGATCCTTCACAACAGACCTCAGTGTCCCTTCTCAGGAGACACAAAGGCTATGGGTGCAAGACAGTAGCCAGGACAGAAAACTGCCACCTACATTCAAGTGCTTGGCTTACCTCTATCTTTCCTCCCATGGCCCTCTCTGGAGCCTAGGACAGCCTTTCCTTCCTTCTTTTTGAATGGCACCGTGAAGGGGACAAGCCTGGACCTCAGCAACTAGTCACACAGCTACATAATACACATAAGCCACTTGCTGGCTGAATTGCAAAACTTGGGAGGTTCAGGAAAGCCCTGTTTTTGAGCACAAAAGTTGAATTTCCTTTTGCTTTCCTTTATAACACTTTTAATCTCTTGAGACAGGATACCCCAGGAAGAGGTATTCTCAGGGTGAGAATGATGTACCCTGGCAAGCTAAAAATAAAAGTATATTAATAATTTTGAAACTATGAGTATCACTTCCATCCCACTTGCTTCCAAAGCATCCTAATTAAGAGTTCCTAATTCCAACTATGCAATAAAATGATAACTGCCTGAGATCCAAAGTCCCTTTCCTAGCGCCCGCTCCACTGTAGTGTGCTCATAGGTGACATTTATAAAGATATGCTGTGGGCAGCATATCACAGCTTGTCTTAATTCCTACAATGACCCTGCACTGTGTGTACCATTGTACCCATTTTACTGGTGATGAAAATGAGTCTGAGAAAGGTAACTTTCTCGGAGTCATCTATCTAGCAAGTGACAGGGCCAGCTCTGAAAGTGGCTTTGGTACCTTCTAGATCACCATTTGTACAATGAGCAGATTTCCAGCCTGAACAGACAGACGTAACCCAGGTAGGAGGAAGGGGGAATTTTTTTCTTAGGTCTCCACCACTACCCCAGAGTGCATTCTACAAAGTGATATTAATTGATTGTACAGTGAAACCTGAGCACTTCTACTAATGGCAAAAGTACAGTTGTCCAGCAATATTTTATTGCTTCTTGGTACTAGTGATGAACTATTTATGCTAAATGACAATTGTGCTTAGAGACTGTCACTTTTGAAATAAGAACAATGCACTGACCTTGACTTTGTGAAGTTAAGATGAAAAGTATGTTGCAATCAAGTTACAGATTAATACATTATTTGGATACTTACCTTTGCCCTAATTACTTACCTTTATTTTATTCTTTATCTTTAATAATTTAAAAAGAGGTTTATGTATATGGGTATTTTACCTAAATGAATGTCAGTACACCTATGTGTAGGCAGAGTTTTACTTACAAGGCACCAGTCCAAGATGAATATTTATTAAAATATAAATTAACACTCACGATATAGGTAACAGCTTATAGTGGCACCTGAACAGGGACTGGAGTGCAGGCTCCCAAAGCTGAACAGTCTATATGTCTCCTGCCCTCTTACAGTTTTCAAAACACAAAGGGACCCCGTATACCTGAGGGCACAGGCCCGAGGACATTGGGCGCCAGATGTAAGACGGAATTGTACACAAGGTACTCTTGGAAATAATGCCCAATCTAGGTTTAATTGGAACAGAAGGTCATTGCCTTCTGGATTATGCAGAAGGTGTGGCAAGGGATGGCATTGGACCAATGAATGTAGATCTACCAGGGATAAAGAAGGCAACCCTTTACCATTGGGAAACGCCTTTTGGGGCTTCCCACCTGGGCAGCCAGAGGCCCAGACCCACATTGTAACACCTATGGCCATCAGATTCTTTAAAACTGGACTGACAGATGGTTGTGAGATGCCACGTGGGTGGTGGGAATCGAACCCCAGGTCTTCTGGAAGAACAGCAAGTGCTCTTAACCACTGAACCATCTCTTTAGTCCCTATTAAATTTTTTAAAAAGCACCTGTAAATTTCTTTGGGAGTTGGGGTTGGATAGTTAGTAAATTAAGGAATAAATCAATGAACTGCTTTACTTATTAGTTTGTTCCAGACAAAGTCTGGCTGAATTGCCCAGGCTGAACTTGAACTTCTCACCTTTCAGCCGTTCAGTCCTGACGTGCTTGGGTTGTGTGTGTGTGTGTGTGTGTGTGTGTGTGTGTGTGTGTGAGAGAGAGAGAGAGAGAGAGAGAGAGAGAGAGAGAGAGAGAGAGAGCATACCTAGCTGGAAATCACTGCATTTACAGGGTTAAATACATTTCGGAGGCTGAGACAGGATGATTGTGGGTACATGGCCCATCTGGGCTACACAGCAAGCTCCAGGTCAGCTTATGTTACATATGAGCCCTGTCTCTAAAACAGAACAAAACAAAACAAAAAATAAAAACAAACAAATCACAAGGTAAAGTAATAATAACTAAATTTCGTATATCACTTTTAGTTTTCCACACACTCTTTATCAATAACTTTGGTCTTTACAGAAATCAATTTTGTGATTATCCTGATGTTGCCCGACTCTGTCATGATTTATTCATTTAAAAGATACTTTGAGTGGAGTGGTGGTAGCACATACCTTAAATCCCAGAACTTAGAAGGCAGGAAGATCTTTGTGAGTTCCAGACCAGCCTGGTCTACAGATCGAGTTCCGGGACAGCCAGAGCTCTTACACAGAGAATCTTCTCTCACAAAACAAAACCAACAACAAAAATACTTTGAGCATTTAGAAAAAGAGACAGTCCTGCCTCCAAGAGCTTGCCACCCAAGGGGTAGGTGCCACATCTATGGATAAGCTCAGTGAATGGCTGCGGAGTAAATCTTTATCCCCATAAAATAATTTTGTGAGAAAAGGGAAGACTAGCACCTACATGGAGCTGGAATGTCTGGGGCTTTGATGATGGCTGTCACCTGAGGTACCTCCTTCCATGTGGCGTCTCATCCTACAGGCTTTCTTGTGTGGCTAGCCCAGACATCTTTACAGCATAATAGCTGAGTTCCAAGGCATCAACACAAAGGCTACGAGTAGCTCTGAAATCCTGGAATGAGTTCCAGTAAAAAACAAAAAATCATCTCAGATTCAAAAGGAGAGGCATAAGCATTCCCTCTTGTGGGGAGGAATGGCCTGCCCCAAGGGAAGAATGATTGGCAGTCATTTTCCAGAGAACCACTGCACACAGAACAATGATTATGTCTACATGCTAAGGATCTTGCACACCCAGAGCTGTTAAGCCATCCATAGTTGTCACATGGAACAAATCTGCTGAAAAATAAAACCAACCCAGAGGAAGCAGATCTGAAAGGTGGAGTAAAAACTGACCACACTCAGTTTTCTACTGGAGTGGAGCAGGAAGATGGTCCAGCCGACACAAGGTCTGGAGCCATGCCACCCTTAGTTCTTATCGGGGCTCTGCTACTTTTGGTCACATGACTTCGGGAAATGGCCTTGGTAGTGCCAAGCCTCAGATTATCATTTATAAAATGTAGGTAGTAATAGGACCTGCCCTCATACAATTTCTGTGAGGTCCAAATGAAAAACATTTATGAATTTGCCAAAGTGCTGGGAGCCATAATAACGCCTCAGCAGTAACTATTACATATGTAGTTATGTACCATCTAAAGATTTCTTAGTCAACAATGAGCCATGTGTGCAGAGGTGGTCTAGTGATATCATAGCCACCTTAGTTACTTAAGTATGCCCATATTTGCACAATAATCAAATTACCTATCCATGTGTTTCTCAAACTCTGGCTCCCTCATTAAGCAATAAATGACTGCACTGAGATAGGCATATGACCTTTCCCCTACAAAATTTCTCCTTTCTCTGCTTGACCTTAAAGGTCAGACGAATATGAGGTTCCAGTCCTTGTGGAGTTGGTTTGAAAACTCCTTGACATACATACAGATCAAAAGATCTTACACGTTAAAAGTCTTATAATTAACACATTCTAGTTTCTACTGGAAGCATAGGAAATCAGAAATCACCAGCCACTGACTTTAGTTAGAGGAAAAAAAAAATGACAATTGGTAAGTTTCTGGTTCTTCTTAGGAGTGTAAGTCCTGTGCTAGACTGTGGAGGCCTCTCCCGGACCTCTAGTAGCAGAGTAGCACTGTTGAACCCGATATTTTCATTTATCAAATTGCTTCCTAGATGCTGTGCTCATGGATAAGTGAAATGGCCGCTTCACTTCATCCTGTGTGTGTGATTTGGAGAACTTTGTCTTCTCTTTGCGGTGTGTGTTGTACTCCTGTTAATTCACAAGAGATGACTCCTTTCTGATCTAACTCAGTGGGATTACAGCTTGATTCAGTGTTTGTGGTTGCTTGGTATCAGGGATCAGCACTACATTCTCTCTCTCTCTCTCTCTCCCTCCTCCCTCTCTCTTCCCACACATCACTGATATTAACTCCACTATTACTTGTGTAGCCGTTATCTTGTTTCTGAATTTATGTTTACCATAACTATCATTATTTTCAAATGAACCTCCCTGAGTGGCTTTTCAAGGCACCAGGACACAGACACCCTCAAAGCCCTTGATCACTACAGCCCCTCTGCTGAAGCTTTTGGCGTTGAGGGTGGCAGACTTCTTAGAGAGTTTTCTCTTCCCTAGAACCTGGCTGTTGCTCTTTGCACCACATCATGAATTGGGGCGGCTCCAGTCTTGTTTTGAGCAGCACTTATCATGTCTGCTCACTGACCAGCGTCTACAACTTATCCAGGTTGACAGTTGAGCAGAAGCACCAGCCCCTCTTTAAGTGACAATGCCTCATGTCAACTTTCCCAAAGTCAGCGGGAGGGTATTGTCAAAGCTGAGCCTGTGGTGATTCCCTCACTCTCCATTACCAGGGCTCCCAGGTTTTTCTGGTGCTAATGAAGCTGTGGTGTGCTTGGCCAGGAAGCCTAGATGGTTTGCTGGTGGCTGACAGGAAAACAAATTTCCCCTAATTTATCTCTTTTGTTAATCCCACCATTTAAGAATAAGATCACTACCACGTTTTAAAGCCAGATTTGAAGCAAGCTTTAATTAAATATTGGCCAGGTAGATGGGCTCTAGCTCCACCGGCCAACTCTGGTTCTAAAAAAGAGAAAAAGCCCTAAACCACAGATTGCAGCAACTTAAGTATTTCCCATCAGATCCCAACAGGGAACCACACATCCTGATTTACCTCCAGCCTACATCCAGTCAGGGGCAAGAGTACATCTGGCTGTATTTCCGGCCTGTGAACCTCCCGCCCACACGTGATCAAGCACATGCAGCGCCGATGGGCCAAACCACTTGCTTAGGGGAGTGAAAACGTGTGGTTTGTCATCTCCCATTAACAATAGCTCCAGCATTTCAGGAATTATCCGTCCTTGAGCAAGAGGCTTGCAGATCAGAGCCATTTTTGTTTCAGGGATCTCTTAGCTAAAGCAATAAAATCTTAAAATGTAACTCTGGCCCCCACACTTGTGTTAGAACCAACCTCTCAGCTTACAGCCTGGCTAGCTTGGAAACAGAAAGATAGAATTCTTGAAATGGTGTGTCCTGATCAGACTGGTTCGACAAGGTTGTAGGAGGAATGTTTTGTGGCGAAACACCGGCCAGCTGGAATCCAGCTATCAGCGGAGCCCATACACTGCAGCACGTCTCTGCAAAGGGACCGGTCCCCAGAGGGCCAATTGCTTCTGGCTAATTATTAAGTAATTATCATCTCTTGGAATTTCTCAGAAACAAGAACAATATGCTGCCTTTGGTGAAATAGCTTCTCTTCTTGTTTGCCATCTGGTTAGCAGTATTCATAGGTCCATTTGTAATTCATGATGCAACTATTTTCCACAGAAAACAATCAACACTGGTTAATCATTTCATGTGTTAGGTACCATGCTGCTCACTGGCTCCTTAATGCTTCTGTGGAGGAGGCTCCTCCATCATCCTTACAGATAAGAAAATCAAAGTGCAGAGAAGTTAAACACCTTGTCCACTCACACACTGTTGTCATAGGGCCTGGATCCATGTCTGGAGTGGTTGACCTACTGGGCTGGTTCTCAGGAATAATGAGAGACTGTGCACACAACCATGTTTACATCATAGTGCAAAGCCACATATGTGGGAGACATGCTAAGACTCGGGAGCAGGAATCATCAGTGAGGGGCTGGAGAGATGGCTTACAGGTTAAGGGAATTGGCTGCTTTTCCAGAGGACCCAAATTCAGTTTCCAGAACCCGCTTTGGGCAGCTCACAACCACTTGTATCTCCAGGTCCAGGGCTCTCTGGACTCTTCGGTTCACACATAATTAAAAATGAAACAAAACTTTCAAAAAGAACCATCTATTATATTCCCCAAACAACACAAATGAATGGTACAAAACTGTCCCGTGACACTTGTAACAGACATTCCTTCATCTCTACCATTTCGTCTCCGGTGCCTTTCCATCAAGCTGACTGCTGCTCCAGTCAGGACCTCAGAGGCCTCCATCTGCATATCCAGAGTTTGTTCACACCTTTCCTCTCTGCCTCTTTCTCATTTTCCTGGACCCCCTTTTCTCTTTTTAAATGCATTATTAATGTGAATGTCTGTGTGTGTATGTGCCCGAGGTAAATGAAGAGTCAGTTCTCTGAAGCTGCAGTTTCAGGCAGTTCTGAGCTGTCTGCTATGCCGGAAATCAAACTTAGGTCCTCTGCAAGGACACTATATGCTGTTAACCACCGAGCCATCTCTCCAGCCCTGTGGGTCCCTTTCTCAACATGCGGCAGCCAACATATAGAAACTACAGTATAGGAAGCTTCAGGTTGGCACCCCACCTCTGCCTGTGGATGTGGATGCCAGAACTTACAGAACCTTTTAAAAACCTCCTTTGGTGTTTATAGAAGGCAGTACCGGTACTATTTTCTTACCAAAAATGCCTTTCTGTTTCCTAATTGTGGACACAGCTGTTTCATACTCCCATCGTCCCTACCCTCACGGACTGTGTCTCTTTCTATATGTGAGACAAAGGAACCGGTTCCTCCCTCAGTCACTTTTTGTCTGGTTTTTGGCTACAGCAGTAAGAAAGTATCTAGTATAGAAACATGTTACCAAGGAGTGTGAGAGCCAAAGTTATGTTTCAAATTTTAATTGCCTAATTAATTGATCCATAAAACAGAAATGCCTCTACCCAGTAAAAACTCCTTGCCCAAGGGCAGATACTTCCTGAAGTGCTGGAGGCTATGCAAGATTACTAGCTATTTCTGTCACCCCTAAACAAGTTGGTTTGGCTCAAGGTCACAGGATGTGCTTGATCATATGTAGGCGGGAGGTACACCAGGAGGTACACCGGCAGAAGGAAGTTTGTCATGATATATGCTTGCCCTGACTGGACCTGATAGGAAATGCTATGACTTATGGGTAGACTTGCCTTTTTATGACTGGCAAAATGTGACTCGATGCCATTTTTTGGGAACCCCAGAATGGACCTATCCAGAGTCTATCATCCTGGCCAGGATGTAATTAAAGCTTACTTCAAATTTGGCTCAAAAATTGTGGTAATGGTCTTGTTATCATAGGTGGGTTAACATGAGGCCACTGTTGTGGTAAACTTGATCATGTGGCTTGTCTGAGGGATGTGGAAGTGTGGAGATCTAGGCTGAAAAAGCCTTGGAAACCTGTCATACTTAACTTTCAACAGGACCCAAAACAGAGTCACCTGGGAAGAGGGACCCTCAACTGAAGAATTATCTTCATCAGCTTGCCCTATGGCCATGTCTGTGAAACATCTTGATTGTCCATTGATGTGGGCGGTACTGTTCCTAGGCAGGTAGGCCTGGGCTAAGAAAGGTATGAGCCTGGGAGAAGCCAGTAAGCTGTATTCTCTGTGGTTTGTACCTGACTACTTTAATGATGTGTTGTTACCTGAAAGTATAAGCCAGACCTTTCCACTCTAAGTTGTGAGAAATCTACTTGGCTCCATTTGAAGGTAGGAGCCTGTATCCTTGAAAATAAATCTCCACAGCCTGAGCCTTGGTGGCTCACAGTTTTAATCAGGGCACTCAGGAGGCAGAGGCAGGCAAACCTCTGAGTTTGAGGCCAGCCTGATCTATAGAGTTCCAGGACAGCTAGGGTCACACAGAGAAACTCTGTCTCCAAAAATAAAAACAAACAAACAAACAAAAAGATTCCATTTTCTGGTAAGAGCCGAGTTTCTGTCTGTTTTTCCTGGTGTCTGACCTGACCGAGAACTTAAGAATGCATTTATGAGTAAAGTGTGAAAGCTGGTTATATTTTGAGTCATAATTACTATACCCAGGAGATCCATGAAACAAAAAAATGCCTCTGATCTGTAAACCCCTTGCCCAAGGATAAATAGACCGGAAGTGCTAGAGGCTGATGTTTGTGGGAGATAATAAGCCAGGAGTTTTGACTCCCCAACACAAGTTTGTTTGACCCAACTACACCAGATGAACACGTGTGGGTGGGAGGTTTATGGTCTGGAATGAATGCTTGTCCCAGATTGAACCTGATGTGAAATACTTTGAGCCCCAGCAAACTGTGACTTGGGGTCATTTTCTGGAAACCCAGAGATGGGCATGGCCAAAGAGTATATCCACTGGCCAGTGTTTAATTAAAACTTCCTGCTAATTTGGCTTTAAATGTAGTAGTGGTCTTTTTCTTGAGCAGTGGGATTACCAAAAAGACTACTGAAGGAAACATCAAGACAGGATAGCACTCAGGTTGTGTCACAATTACTGCTTATTGCTCTTCTCCACATCAGAGTGTGTGTGTGTGTGTGTGTGTGTGTGTGTGTGTGTGTGTGTGTGTGTGTGAGAGACAATGGAGGAGAAAGGTAAGAAGAACCTCCTTTTAGGTGAATAGAGGAGCCAGAAGCCTTAATTGCTCAAGAGATGAGTACCACAAAGAGAAAATGCTTTCTCCCAGGACAATAGGAGAAGTGACCCAGTGTAAGGCCACATCTATCGAAGTTTTGTCTTGCCAATATTCAAACTCATTAGAACTCTTGCCAAGGTGGTTGCCTTCAGCTGTGGAATTGAGCGCCTCCGTTGACCTTCTCCTTTTGAATGTTTATCTTTGACCTTTCTCTCCCTATGAACAGTAGCCATGCCACAGTCTAAATGCTGTCCTGCCTTGAAAAATGTCCTTCATCAAACAAATGAGTCCATTACTTTCAGTTTATCCTCCACTGAGTTCTCAGGACATGGACAGGAATACCACACTCATTGCCTGATGTGGGGTGTCTCTCTGTACACTGTGAATTATCACTGGATAATAAAGGAACTGTTTTGGCCTATGGCAAGATATCTTAGAAGCAGGGGAGAAATTTGAGTATAGATAAAGGGGAAGGAGGGCAGAGTGAGGGGAGATGCTACAAGCTGTTGCCCAGAGAGCAAGATGTAAAAACACAGGTAAGCCACAAGCCATGTGGCAAAATGTAGATTAGTAGAAATAGGTTGTGTTAAGATGCAAAAGCTAGTTAGCAAAAAGCCTGAGCCATAGGCTAAACATATAAGACTTTGTGTGATTATTTGGGACTGCTGGTCTGGATCTCAGGGCTAGGCAGGGCCAGAAACTTCTTACTACAATGGCCTCTAGCCCAATTCCTGCCTGTTTGTCCCTGAAGCATGAGCCAGGCCTCCAGCATCTGATTTCTCTTGGCATTCTGGTTTTCCAACTCCCACCACAATGGACCATTAAACTTTGACTATTGCTTCCTAGGACTTTTAACCCAAAGCTCCAAACTCTTTCACATCTCTCCCTCAACCAGGTACAAAGGCCTAAGAACTACATGGCTAGGTTTCTTATAGCAATGACTCTGCCTCCTCACTAATTTTCTGCATTAGCTAACAGTTTTTGATTCTGTGACAAAATATCAACAAAGGCATCTTAAGGATGGCAGAGTTTGTTTTGTTTCAAATTAAAGAAGCGATAAAGCCTTGTCTGGGCAGAGAAGGTGTGATAGCAGGAGCTGGTCACATTGAATCCAGTCAGGCAGCAGAGAGAGATGAATGTGGGTACCAGTTTGCTTTCAGCTTTCCAATCTGGGACCCAGAACTGTAGACTGGTGCCACCCAGATTTGCAGCAGGTGTCTCAGTGTTTTCTATTGCTGTGTTGAGATACTATGACCATGGCAACTCTTATAAAAGAAACGTTTACTTGGGGTGGCTTGTAGCAATAAGTTTCTGGCCTGGCCTTTCTGGCCTAGCCCAGAGGTTTGGACCCGCTCTCAACCCTGCTGCCGCTTTGCTCCAAATATCCACTCAGAAGCTTATATTAATTTCATGCTGATTATTCTATGACTCAGACATATTGCTAGCTAGCAGTTTTATCTTAACTCAATATATTTACATTAATCTGTTTTGTCATGTGGCTTGGTACCTTTTCTCAGAGCAGCATGGTTTTCTTCTTTCCTCTGCGTCTGCTGGCATCTCTGCTCTACTCTTCCTGTTCCCAGAGTTTTCTTAGTATGGTAGCCCCGCCCACACTTTCTGTTGGCCTTTTGGCCAATCAGCTTTTTATTAAGCCAGTAGTAAGGACAATGTTCCAGAACATAGTCTCACTACATTCCTCTCCCCCCCTTTTTAAAACAATAACCCCAAATCTAATCTCCCCCCCCCACTATCTATAACAATTTATAACCAACACTGTAAACAAACACAAACATCCAAATCCATTTTTTGGGAATGTGGGTGTAGTTCTCTAGGATACTTCCAGGTAATGGTAGCACATACTGTTAGTCCCAGCACTTGGGAGGCAGAGGCAGGAAGATCTCTGTGAGTTCAAGGACAGCCTGGTTTACAACGTAAGTTCCAGGACAGCCAGGACTGTTACACAGAAAACTCAATCTTGGAAAAAACAAGAAAACAGCCACCCCCAAACAAACATAAACAAACAAACAAACAGAAAATGACTAGAAAGATGTCTCTGTCCTCTGATATTCCAGACTGATTTTATTAAATATAAAATATATCACCACAGTGGCTCACTTACAGTTTTAGAGGTTCAGTCCATTATCATTGTGACAGGGAGCATGGTGTAATGCTAGAGCTGAGAGTGCTACATTTTGATCAGAAGGCAGCAAGAAGTTGGCTAGCTATCACACCGAGGGAAGCTTGAGCAAATGAGACTTCAAAACCCACCCCCACAGTGACACACTTCCTCCAACAAGGCCACACCTCCTAATAGTGAGTGACATTCCCTTTGGGGGCCATTTTCTTTCAAATCATCACAGTAGATTTCTCAGTTAACTCAAATTAGAAACTCCTTCACAGATATGTCTGGATCCTGTTGAGTTGACAGTCACTATTAGCCATCATGCCCAGTGGGAGAAATTAACACAACTTTCTGTTTTTCATTACTCCAGAAGATACTACAATGATCAATTGTGAATCTGTTCTTGTAGATATATGCCGGACTCTTTTCTAAAGAGCAGATTCCCGGAAATGGAAATGCGGAGTCATAGTGTACACAGAGAGACAATGTCAGAGGATTCCTCCAGTGTTCTCCCAGTGGGTGTCCCAATTTACCCCTTGAGAATTTTCATTTTTTTTTCTCATTTTCTTTTGTTCTTGACTCTTGCCACTGTTTTGATTTTTATCAATCTTGGTGCTAAAATATTTCCTCACATCTCTCTCTCACTTTGAAATAGGGTCTCACTTCTCACTTTGTTGTCGTGGCTGTCCTGGAGCTCAACAGGTAGATCTTGAATTTGTAGAGATCTACCTGACTCTGCCTCCAGGGATTGAGATTAAAGGTATGTACCACCACCACCACCCATAGTCAGATTTTCCTCATAACTTTTTTCTCTCTCCTTTTGTTTTGTTTTTTCCTCCAGAGAAGTCATAGTCATCTTGGAACTCACTCTGTAGAGCAGGTGGGCCTCAAACTCACAGGGATCCACCTCCCTCTGCCTCCAGAATGCTGGATAAAAGGCTTGTACCCCGGTGCCTTGAACTCCTTGTATTCTAACGAATAGAGTTTTAACTTGGCAATTCAAATTCTTTACTGAAGTTTCTATTTCTTTTTATATAGTCTGTCTCCTGAGCACTGAAGTAACAGATGTGCAGCACCACACCTGTTATATTGGGCATCAGGGATTGTTTTAGCATTCCGGCATCTGAATGCTAATAAGGAAAAAGTGACTGATATGTATAAAAGAATAAAACACGTTCCGGATTTCTCTCTCTCACTGTTACTGGTCATAACCTTGCCACTAATTGATGGAATTCTGATAAGCTAATCTAACTCTGGCAGAGCACTAAACACTGTACTCTTTATAGTATCACAGGAGCTTAAGATTTTAAATTCCCTTTGTTGCTTTCTAACATGTCTAAAACTTACCTTTTTTTGTAAACTCAAAGTTCTTGTGAGCTCTAGGGAGTCGACTTGGGTGCACCTGAACAGCATCTTGCCAGGTCTAATCGTTGGCACTGAAGGTTCCATTGAGCCCAGGTTGTGCAGTGAAACAGCCAGTTGTCCCAGGACATGGCCAGCACCCCAGCTTTCTCAGGTCCCCCAAAGATGACCGACATCCCCCCAAGTCAGCAGGAAGCAGTCTTGAGAACACTGCCTTACCTGCTACCCCCTTCTAAATCCTCACTATTAAAATAATAAATAAAAAGGAATGTTAGCGTTTAGGCATCTGCCTGCTCTTAGGGCCCTGACAGGATGTATCCTCAGCTGCAGCCACTGAGAGCACCCCCTGTGTGCAGTAGCTGTGCTCCCTAATAAAATGTGGGCCTTGCAACATCCAATTTCTCTTCCTTCCCTCTCATCTCTACGGACTGGTCTCTGGCCCTTCTCTGCTCCTTCTCTCCCCTCCCCTCAATAAACCTCCCCTTGGGCCCTTCGTGCCACTTTTAAAATACAACAGGTTGAACCTAGGACTTTGTGCATGCTAGACAAACACTTTACGAGCTGAGCCAGACTGCCAGCCTTTGCGGGACTTCTTGAGGATTTGGTTTTTGTTTGTTTGTTTTCTATTTCCCTCTTTAGAATAAGCTCTCCTCCTCCTACTCCTCCTAAAATTCTGACTCTCCTTTACGAGCTTTTGAATAGATGGCCACTGTGTTATCATATCCAGAAGTTTGTTTGGTGCTTGAATCTTGCTTTACTGTCCACACTTGCCTGAAACTCCATATGAGCCTGAAATGGCCTCAAACTCAAGATCCTCCTGCCTCAAACCCTGAATGCTGGGATGTGGGATTACAAACATAGATCACTATATCCAGCGGAAAGGTGTATGTATATTCTGTCTTCATTTTTCTATTGGCTTCTTCACGAGGTGTAAGTTAATGTTAACAAAGTTTAATGTTAACAAACAGCATTGTTTTCTTCATAAGCACAACAAAGACCTTAAAACTCTTCAGCTGAGATCACCTTTCCCCAGGGATTGTTGCTTAGTACTGTAATTCTGCTTTCTGTGCTAACTACCCTCTTCCTAATCCTATCATTCCCAATTTATAAGCAACTGGACTGGGCTTCAAAGAGGTTAAGTGACTTACCTAAGGTCTGCCAAGTGGCAAAATCCAGCTAGAACTCTCATTTGGCAATAACATATGTGCAGATTTGAATGCATTGGGATATTCACACAGTTCATTGTATGGGTGACTTCAGTGATGAGTGGGGTACCCTCAAAACCCCTATCAGTAGTCAGTTGGCTACAGTCTGAGTTCTGACCTTGCTTTTCATGTGTCTTGAATATTGACTAGTTCAAGAACATTGATGTATCTTGTTTCTCAGCATGCTTGCGTCTTATTTCCAGTATAAAGGAGTTGACACATGTCCCAGAAAGCTTTTCGCTGATACCTTTGGCTCTTCACTGACACATTGGGAATGGATCCTAGCTGCTTCTGTGCCAGTGGTAGCTAGTGCGCACGTGTGTGGTGTGTGTGTGTCCATACTGCCCTGGGGCATCCTGCTTCTGTTTCAATTGCTGTGCAGGCTCCTGAAGATGCAATTTGCAGACATACTTCCTGCATAATTGCTGCAGTTCCTGCTGTCCCTCAGGCTGTGCAGAGCATGCCCAGTTCTGAATCTGGGGAAGGGGCATCTGATAAGAGCAGCTGCCGAGCCTGATGGGACAGCCCTAGTCTGTGTGGAAATAGAGTGCCTTGTGCAGACTTGGACTGTGACCCTCACCTGATTGTTACATTGCCTGTTCTGTGAAGTATTTTAATAAGCTGAGGTGAACAGGTGATGGCATAACACACGTCCTCAGGTAAGCTGGTCATCCTACAAAGGAAGGCTTTCAAATCTCAGTCTACGTGCCTGCCCCTGGAGCTTTTGAACTGACTTAGTTTTATGGCTAAGCTTGGAACTGAAATTGTACAGATTTCTAGGCTGCTGCTTCAGCCTTCCAACCACACCTCTTACTAAGAAAGCTGAGCTCCCAAGGGAAACAGTTTGTGGATAACTTCTACCACCTTTGGTATCCCAAGAAAACTAACAAGGCCCACTGAAGGTGGAGAGCATTGCAGTGCCATCTCTGTCCCCAAAGAAAGCCCAATTTCCAGTTGGGCACAAAGAGTATCTAGACTGATGAAATGCTGGTGGAATAACTTGGCTAAACAAACACTCCTGCCACAATGATGGCTGCCTTATCACTCAAAGGTAAAAGTAGGAGGAAAATACTAGCACAGTCTGTCTGCACCAACCAGGTAGCAGATGAGAGAGGAAAGTATGCAGTTTGAAAGCTCGCAAGAAGTCATGTGCTCTCCTGCTGAGTATGAAAAAAATCTTCACACTAATTTTGAATGATACAGTCATCAGCTAGGTGATGGCGGAGGGCACCCTTAATCACTGCACTCAGGAAGCAGAGGCAGCCATCTGAGTTCGGGGCCAGCCTGTTCTACGGAGTGAGTTCCAGGACAGCCGGGGCTACACAGAGAAACCTTGTCTTGAAAACTCTCCCTCCAAAAATAAGTAAATAAATAAATAAAATAAAAACATGACAAGATATAGTGCTGTATGTATGGGCTAGGAAGAATGCTTATGAATGACACATGTTTAGCTAGAATCAAAGAAAAAAATCAGAAGTGGAATTAGTGCTTTCTTGTGTCAAGATTACTTCACATACATTATCTTAAGCTTTCTTATTAATCCTTTGATTTTTTATTCGATGTAGGCAATAAAAGCATTCAGAGGCAGAGGCAGGTGGATCTCTCTAAATTTAAGGCTAGCCTGATCCTCATGGTGAGTTCTAGGCCAGCCAAGGCTACAAACAAACAAGCAAAACACCTCACAGCTCTGTAAGTGGGACAGCTAGACTGTGAGCCCAGGTGGCTTTGGGTATCACTCCATTTCCTTAAAGTGGAGTGGTGTCTGTAATCAAGCAGTTCAGAGGCTGAAAGTGTGATTGTAAGCTATTTGTACTAGAACCATTCTTCTCTACCCCCTCTGAGCCAATGCAAAGGAAAAACATCATTCCTTGGCTTTGCTGTGGAGTTCTGCAAGAAGACACAGGTGATTCTGTTGTGGAGTATCCATAAAGAAGGCTGCTAGGGCATGGATTTAAGCCACTAGAAAGTCTTTATTAGCTGGTCAGCAACTACACTGGGTGTTGAAGATCCTAGTGTAGCCCTGAGTCTTTCTCAGGAATAGCTTTTAAGCACAAAAGTTATGTTCTGAGTTGATGTACTTCAGTCAACAAGAACAATTATCCAGAAATGGAACCTTAAAAGCTAAAAGCAAAGTTAATACATTTTGAGACTTTCTCAGAACTATATGGACTTTGATGGATTAGGTCTTTGTTTACATTTTTGGCAGGTGGTGCTGTCTACGTGCTGAGTTTTACAGCCTGAATGGCACTTTTATCATGGAGTCATTTGTGCCAAAGTCCAGGGACCTACTAAGGTCTAGGGTTCTGTAACAGATACCATTTAAAAACAAATCAGGACTCCTGTCCTCTTTCACAAGTGTGTCCTGCCAGCTGGCTCACAAATCATGACATGGAAACTTATACATTATGAAAGTTTGGCTGATAGCTTAGGCTTGTTTCTAAGCAGCTTAAATGAACCCATTTCTATTAATTTATGTGCTGTCATACAGCTCATGGATTGTTATCTCCTACACATCATGTTTCCTCTGCATCTGGGTGTCAACACTTCCTGTCTTCCCACTGTCCTCTGTGCCTGGAAATCCTGCCTCGCTATGGTACTATTCAGCTTTTTATTAAACCAATCTGAGTGACACATCTTCACAGTGTACAAAAAGATTATTTCACAGCATACGAGTTTGTCTTGAGCTTTTTGCTCTGAGCAGTTTCAAGGACCGTGACCTGATTTGAACCCTGCTTCTCGTGTTTTACTCCATCTCCTGTCCTTCCTGGAGTTTCTGTTTTCCTTATTTTTCTCTCTTGCTTGCCTCCCTTGGCTTTCCTGTATACCAAACACAGCTCACATGAATTCTATTTCCTTTCTGTCCGTGTTACCAGTGCATTTTAGGCCTCTCTGGCTCAGCTCAGTCCCTGGGACAGTCTGCCCCCAGTTCTTCCACTCCAACACAATATAGTCACCTTTCCACCTTCCTTCAGTGTCTGACACTCCTGAGTGGGAAACATCACTGCACCAGGATCACAAATATAAGCCAAGTAAATAGTTTTTTTTTTTTTTTTTAAAAAAAAAGTTTATTACACTTATTTATTGTGTGTGTGCATGCATGTATTGTGTGCACATGATACAACACACTAGTAGCAGCCAGAGGACAATTTCTTTCAGAAGCCAAATCTCTCCTTCCAGTCTGTATAAGCATGAGAATAGAGATTATGAGGAAAATTCCTATAGTGATGGCTGGCTAGAGCTCTGGGGAGTTCACTGAATCAAGAACAGATAGATACTGGGGAACTATTGGGAAAAGGAGCTAGGCTGTCCAAGGGTAGGCAACTGTCCATTGGCATAAACAGTATGTGGAGCCTCTAGGGGTGGGATCAGACTGTGTTCCTGAGTGTGGCCTGGCACCTTGGAGCCCATTCCCTGCAGAGGAACACCTAACCCAGTCTAGATTTTGGGATGAGGAAATCAGACTTGCCTGGAGTGGATGTGCCATGCTGAGGTGACCCATCTTGGGACTTCTTGCCCTTTTGGAGGAGGAGATGGGGGGATGAGGAGAGGGAGGCTGAAGGCTGACTGGGAGGAACTGGGAGGAGGGAAGGGAGGGGGATCAATGGATAAAAAAAGACTTTTTTTTTAATATAAAAAACAATAAACATACCAAAACGCCCCCAATAATATACTAACCAAAGACAGACGAGAGAGAGAGAGAGAGAGAGAGAGAGAGAGAGAGAGAGAGAGAGAGAGAGAGAGAGAGAGAGAGAGAGAGAGAGAGAGAGAGAGAGAGAGAAGGTCCTGGGAATCCAACTCAGGACATCAAGCTTGATGGCTAGTGTCCTTACCTGCTGAGCCATCTTGCTAGTCCCCTTAATAGTGTTTTGAGACTGAGTCAAGAGTCCTAGTATAGATGTGCATGTGATTCCAGTGTGGTCCCAGTGGGACAGCCTCCCCTGGAGTTGAAGAGGGGGCCTCATGGATAAGGTGAAGTCTTACAGGAATCTAAAAGGATGTGTAAGAGTTTCCACAGTCCCACCAGCTGGGTTGCTATGGTGACAGCTATAGAAGGGGAGTGGGAGGGCAAAGAAGGGACAGAAAGTGCAAGGGGGGCTACTTTGGGAACCTTGCAGCCTCAGCTACATAATCTCTTAAAGTGGAGGGAAAGTTCTATTTCTCACTCGTTTTTTCCACTAACAGGGAGAAACACTTTCAATTTTCATAAGAAGAGATTATTATTGAATAATTATTGTTTCCTATAGTGATAACTATGTATTAAAGGTAGTTACAGTGTGTCAGTGTGTATTGTGTGCAAGGCTTCTTCTCTCTTACTGGATCAATCTTCTGGAGGCTCCCAGACTCTATTGTTCGAGGCTCCCCCTGCTGGTGATAACTGGAAATTCAGAAGTCTGTTTCTCCTTTTCGGGGTTGTATCCATCTTTGTATCCTTTAGTATCCTGGAACCCAAGGGAACGGATGGGTAGGCTAAGCTGGTGAAACTCAGGCTAGTTTGGTTCTGTTTCACTGTGTTGGCAGCAGTGAAGGGTGTGGAGCATGGAGGAAACCGGTCATTCTAGATAGTAGGCAGACTCAGATTCAGGGCTCTTGTTCTCTGTGCGAACAGTAACCACAGCTGCCAGAGGACTCTGCTGCAGATGTGGGTGGGAGACTCTGAGAGCAGCTCACACTTCCCCTAGGCCAGATCCACTGAGTAGACTCAGAATAGAAACTCTCATTTTATTCCTTCGTGGAGTCTCAGAAGCCAGGCTGCTCCAGGAGAATTTGGTCCTCATTTCCCTTCCTAACGGCACCAAATGGCAACCTCAGGTGCTGATAATGAAGCCAAGTGCTTGGCTTGCAGGATCCACTGCCCAGAAGCAGAGGTAATACCCAGATCATCAGCTCCTCACTAGTACTTTCTCAAGAGAAGGTGTTGCTTCAGGTATGTTCCCTCGAGAGTCCTTTGCCACTGCTAAGAAGCAGAGCCACCTGGGTTATGTTTAAACACCATCTTATTGATTAAATGCACTGCTGTCTTAGTTAGGGTTACTATTGCTGCGAGGAACACCATAACCAAAATGACTTGGGGTAGGAAAGGTTTTATTTGGCTTACATATTCTGAATTACAGTCCATTGGAGGAATTCAAGGGAGGAAGTCAAACCAGGTAGGAACCTGGAGGCAGGAGCTGATGCAGAAGCAATGGAGGAGTGCTGCTTACTGGCTGGCTCATTATGGGTTGCTTGGCTTGCTTTCTTACAGAACCCCAAACCACCAGCTCAGGGTGGCACTACCCACAAAGGGCCGAGCTTTCTCCCATCGATTACCAATTAAGAGTGTTCTACAGGCTTGCCTACAGCCCAGTCTTAGTGGAGACGTTTTCTCACTGCAGTTCTGCCTTTTCATATGACTCTACCCTGTGCCAAGTTGACAAAATAGACAAACAGAAAAATAAAGCAAAACTAGTCAGCACACTGGTCCTCAGAGATAGGCCAGAGCCAACTCCAGCATCCAGTGTTTGAGTGACCCCAAATCTGCATGACTGAGTTACTGTCAAGGCTGGTCATGCACCCCGTGTCTTCTCACCTTCTTGGATCTATTGCTTTCTGTTTGTTTCTTGAGAGTCTTTCTGGCTGCCTGCATTCACCCTGACATGCATCCCTTGCTGCAGTTCTCAGCCAGGATGTTTGGGAGTATGGGAATGGACCAGTTTTTTTCTCCTGGACAACTCCTGAGCTTCTCTGCAAACCAGCCCCCACCTCTACCTCCAGATCCTTGTATGCTCAGCTAAGCTTCAGGGACAGGGGAAATGGCTCAGTTGTGAACCCCCTCCCCCAAACACCCCCCTCTGCCCCTTCCTTCTTTGTATTAAGTTTGGCAGAAGTGGCTAGAATAGAAAGCTGGTCTGAGAAGTAGAGGACATTGCTGTGGTATACCTAGCCATGTGGTATATAGGCCGTTGTGACTGGTCTGTGGAAGAATTTCAAGTTTTATGATTTAAAAAAAAGTCCTAGAATATTGTAAGCAGAGCTGAATGAGCTATTCTGGTGGGCACAGAAGACCAGAATGCCGGGAGAAGGGTCGGTCAAAGCTTTGCCTTTTGTGGCTGCGCAGGCAGACATGACTCTACCAGGAGAATACTAGAGACCGTTTATGTGATAGTCTGTTCTGTCTATGTTCTGGAAACTTGATTTAGTATAAATTAGAAATGGAATAGCAGGGGGCTGGAGAGATGCCTCAATGGTTAAGAGTCATCTTCCAGAGGACCCAGGTTCAATTCCCAGCACCCATGTGACAGCACACAACTATCTGTAGATATAGCTCCAGTTCCAGGGGAGCTGACACACTCACACAGACACACATGCAGGCAAAATACCAATGCACATAAAAAAACCTCTTTGTCTCTCTCTGTCTGTCTTTCTCTCTCTTTGGTTTTTTAAGACAGGGTTTCTCTGTGTAATTGGCAATTGTCACACCTTCTGGTTTAATAAAAACACTGATCGGCCAAAGGCAGACAGGAAGTATGGGTGGGGCTATCAGACTAAGAAAACTCTGGGAACAGGAAGAACAGAGCAGAGAGAGAAGCCAGAAGATGCTGAGGACAACTATGCTGCTCTGAGAAAAGGTACCGAGCCCCATGGCTGAACAGGATAAGAGTCATGGGTTAGATTAAGGGTAAAGAGTTAGCAAGTTATATGCCTGGGCCCCAAGTCAATCAGTGTACAATTAATGTAAGCTTCTGTGTGTCTCTGTGGAACTATGGAACTGTAGGCCAGAACCCAGCCATGAGGCAAAACTGGGAAGTCCGGGCGAGAAACCTCACACAACACTTGGCTGTCCTGGAACTCACTATGTGGACCAGGCTGGCCTTGAACTTGCAGAGATCTGCCTGCCTCTGCCTACTGAGTGCTGGGACTAACTTGTTTGGTGAAGAAAATTTTGAGACAGGTTAGCATTTTGGCTGTGGGATGGCCATTGCTTACTGCTTTCATTCAGGTCTACTGTGAGGAAGAGTAGAGTGGAAGAGAAAGATCCATAAAATACACAGTTTGGGAAGAAAAAGTGTAAGCGAGTTTAAAGTTATAGGCAAGGCATATTCAAAAGCAGCAGGCAATGGTTAACGAGAGGGGCAACATTAAAAGAAAACCTACTATTCTGTACTGGAGGAAGAGGATGAGTATCCTGAGGGTAAGATTCTAACCTGTGAAAATCATTCATGAGAGAGAGAGAGAGAGAGAGAGAGAGAGAGAGAGAGAGAGAGAGAGAGAGAGAGAGAGAGAGAGTAAACTGAGAATGGTCCCGAAGAGGCTTCCTATTCTAATGTAATACTCTAGGGAAGTGTCTCCAGGGTCAGGGCCCAGAAGCTCATGTGGTCCAAGAGGGCTAGACTCCACACTGAGCAGATGTCATCAAGATGGTACTTGTTGGGGCTGGAGAGATGGCTCAGAGGTGAATAGCACCAACTGCTGTTCCAAAGGACCTGATTTCAATTCCCAGCTCACAACCATCTATAATGAGATCTGGTACCCTCTTCTGGCATGCAGGCATAGCACAAATCAATTTAAAAAAAAAAAGATGGAACTTGTTTTGCAATTATGAAAGATACAAGATTAACAGGATCGTAGAATCTTATATCATGGATCCAGTGAATCACAGAGGGTGGCAATATGTGGTAAAGCCAGTTTCTGCTAAAATGTTCTAAAAGGCTATTGAATGAAGCTATGGGGGATGGAAAAATCTGAGCTGCAGGGAGATGTCAGGATTTTGGAGATACTAGGTGCTTGGGACATCTACTGAGGAAAGCTGTATACACAAGGAAGCCAGCTCACAAAAGTGGAGTTGTGTGCTGCCAGTAGTTGAACAGGAGGCAAGTGGCTAGTCAAGCCCTTTGGAGCCCAGGTGATTTCATCATGGGGCCTGGATGCCACACATGGACCTGTAGGATTTGTGCTTACTCTGCTGGGTTTTGGTGTTGCTTTGGTTATACTTTCCCTTGCTCTGCCCTAGCTCCTCCTGTTGTGGAATATTAGTTGGAGACGTGTTACATTTGTTTATGCTGTGGAACATTTGTTTAATGATGCAAAGATGTGCTGCATCCTTTTATGTTGACTTTAACTCTGTGAAGCTGTGTTACTTTGCCTGCCTAAAGCACCTGATTGTTTTTTTTAAAAAGCTGAAGGGCCAGTACCAGGCAGGAGGAAGGATAGGTGGAGCTGGCAGGCAGAGTGAATAAATAAGAGAGAAAGAGAGCCAGAGAGCAGAAGAAAAGGAGGAAAGAACATCAGGACCAGCCACCCAATTACACAGCAAGCCACAGAGTAAGAAGTAAAGAAAGGCATATAGAATAGAAATATCCCAGAGGCAAACGGTAGATGGGATCATTTAAGAAAAGCTGGCTAGCAACGAGCCAAGCTAAGGCCTAGCATTCACACACAAAAACAAGCCTCTGTTTATTTATTTGGAAGCTGGGTGGTGGGTCCCCCAAAGAGCAAAGAGTCAAAAAAACAGCCAACACCACCTACCTTTTTTGAATGAGAATGTTTATCCTGTGCATGGCATATTGGAACAATGTGACTCTGTGTATTTCACTTTGCATGCATCTGTATACATGGGGGCTGGGGTGAGAGGTTGTGTACCACAGCACACACCTGGAGCTCAGAGGACTGGTGTGAGTTGATTCACTCCTTTCACGACTGGGGATCAAGTTCAAGTGGTTAGGCCTGGCAGTGGGTATCCCTACACAGTGAACCACCTTGCTAGCCCTACTTGTCTTTTGATGTTACAAGGGCTTACAGTAAGAGACTTCCTTGAGTATCAGAAAAAGTCTCTGGACTTCTGAAGTCAAACTGAATGCATTTTGCATTGATGTAGCCTTAAGCCTGCAGTGGACAAAGTAGAAGGTGATGGCTTCATAGTAATATTGATGCATGTCCAGTTGACACTGACTAGGTTTTTAGTGATTAATATTGATTATCAATGTGACAGCCTCTAGAATCACCAAAGAGCCCAATTCTCTAGGTGTGTCTTTAAGGAATTACCCACATTAGGTTAACTAAGGTTAACTTATCCTGAATGTGGGGAGCATCATTCCAGGCGCTGGAGGCTCAGACTACATAGACAGAGAAAGCTGTGGCTGGAGAGATGGCTCAGTGGTTAAAAGCACTGGATGCTTTTCCAGAGGACCCGGGTTCAATGTCCAGCACTCGCGTGGCTCACAACTGTCTATTGCTCTAACTCCAGAGAATCAGATGCCTTCTTCTGGCTTATCTGGGTACCAGATAGGCAAGTGGTAGGCAAACGCATATGCAAGCAAAACATGCACACATGTATGATTAAAAAAATATTTTTAAAGGAGAAAGTTAGCTTCACATGAGTGTTCGTCTCTCTCTGAAGATGATTGTGACTGGATGCCTCCAGCTCTGAGGACTCTTCTTCACAGTGAGGAGGACAAGAAAGCCTCCTTCCTTGAAGTTGCTTCTCTCAGATATTTGTCACAGGAACGAGAAAAGTAACAAATCCATCTCACGAGTCCTGGAAAGGATGTTTTATGGCTTAAGTGATTCAGCACCTACTCATTTTTTACTTATGTCTTAGGAGAGTGACAAAGGTGAGTTTTGGATACTCTAAACTGGTTATCACTCCGGTATCCTTCCTGCATATAAACCTAGACACAGAGCTGTGGTAACTCTCAGGACACGGGTGCACAGGAACAGCTGACAGATGGCTTCTCTGCCACCAAGTGTTCTTCCTCCACTAGAGGGTACCTTAGAGTTATCCCACAGAGACACTCGAGAAACCAGACTTAAAATATTGACACAAATACACACTTCTGGCACATCTTCAACCAAATTCAGTCTGCTAACTTTTCCTTTCCAAATTACAATGTTCTCTCACACTCTTTAATTTTATGTGGACAGTCAGTTTTGAAAAATGTTTTTATCTTGCCAAGACAGGGGAGTACCCTATGTTTTTACAATATGTTAGCCTAAGTGTTTTTTCTACTGGAAATTGTGATATTTAAGTTTACTAGAAAAGACTGCTGTTTTATTATCACCATCCCAAAGCTCTTTCTCTAATTTGTGTATTATTTACTTGGCTTTATCATGAATAGTCCCATGAAAGACACAATATGTTATTTTTCTTTCAATAGTTTAATCCACTTCTTCCCATTCTTATTCCTTGTTCCAGTAAGAGAAAATTACAATGCTCCACATTAAACCTAAGCATTAGAAATAGTCCACATGGCCAATAATAGACACTAGGAAGTCCGCACTGTGTGATAACCGTGGATATTGATATTAATATATTAGTTTTATTATGTACACGCTATAACACTGTTGCAGAAGGATCGGGGATGCTGCGTTAACTACCTGTGCCATGTGGATGATGAATGAGAAAACAAAACCCAAACGCTCTAGCTCTTGAGAAGCTAAATCTGTTTGCTCAGAGTAGAGGGATAAACTTGGGACCAAATAATTAGAGGGACAGGATCGTGGCCATGGTTGGGGGTGTCTCTCATGCATTTATCACATGACCTTGCGCTAAGGAGTTCATCTTCTCTGGGTCTTGTTTTATTATCTAATTAACAGGAGACAATCACCTGTAATGATATATTATATATTTACTAAAAAATAGTCTTGAATATCCGAGGACAGAGTCACCCTCAGCTAAGCCACGAAGGTCAGGGACCCATGCCTTTAATCTCAGCACTTGGGAGGCAGAGATCCTCTGGATCTCTGTGAGTTCAAGGCTGAACAGAGCCAGGCGGTGGTGGCACCCGACTTTAATCCCAGCACTAGGAAAGTTGAACCAAGAACTGAGATAGCTGGGGGGGGGGGGGAGAGGAAGTATAAAAAGGAGAAGGCGGAAGTTCTGTCTTTTGTCTGCTCATCCAGTCAGTCTGAGAACTCATGAACCTACCCCATTCAGCCTGGGGAGCTGGCTTGGTTGTGGTTTGTTTCTCTATCTCTCTGATATTTCAGCCTTTTTTCCAATATCTGGCTCTGGGTTTTCATTATATACCAACTAGAATTTATGCAATAATCACCTACATCATCATCATTATTATTAATTTCTTTTCAAGAAAGGTTCCTGCTGTGTAGCCTAGGCTGGTTTTGAGCTTATGATTCCCCTGCTCCAGTTTCTCAAGTGGCATATCCCACCACCCTTAACTCACATATCTTGGGAAAACTAAGTGAGACCACAAACATCATGCTGAACATCTGGTGAACATCTTGTGTTAAGTACAGAGCTGGATACCCATGACATTCCCGTGTGCTTTAGTTATCTCTATTGCTGTGATAAAATACCAAGACCAAAAACAGCTAGTGGGGGGATTTATTTCCACTCATGTGTTCCAATCACAGCCCATCACTGAAGAAGAGAATCAGAGCGGGAACTCAAGGCAGGAGTCTGGAGTCAGAAATTGAAGCAGACACCGTGGAGGCGCATCTCTTACTAGCCCGCTTTTCATGGCTTGTTCAGCCTGCTTTCTCAAGCCACCCAAGACCACCTGCTTAAGAATTGTACTGCCCGCGATGGGTAGAACCTTTATATATCAATCATTAATTAAAAAAAAAATGCAGTACAGATTTACCTGCAGGCCAATTTCTGGAGGCATTCTCTCGGTAAAGATTCATTTTCCCCAGGTATGTCTAGGTTTGTCCAAGTTCAACAAACCAACCAGCAAGCTATGTATTTGGGAAGGGCTGCAGGCCATTGAGATCCTTGATGGTTGTATTAGTTACCGTTCTGTTGTTGTAACAAAACACTGTGATCAAGGCAATTTATCAAAGAAAACATTTAATTGGGGGCTCACAGATTCATAGGGTTAGAATCTTAAGACCGTGTGACAGGGAACATAGCAGCAGACAGACAGGACTCTGGAGGAGTAGTTGGGAGCTTACATCTTTATCTGTAAGAGAGAGACACTGAACACGGTATAGGTTTTTGAAACTTCAAACCCCTCACCCCCAGCCCTGTTCAAACAGTTCCAGTTCCACCAACTGGGAGCTGAGTATTCAAGTGCGTGAGACTATGGCAGGCGTTCTCATTCCAACCGTAGAGACCAGCTGGCCCATCTGAGCCAGCCACCAGTAGAATGATACAGACACTGCATTTTTTCTGCCTTCCAGGCCCTGTTCTGCATCTTGGATTTCAGCACAGCTTCTGCCTGCCTCAGCTTGGCAGTCTGTTCGTTTCTCAGTGTGGTTTCTGAGCTCAGCTCACATCTGATTCTTGGCTCGGCAGCTTTTCTGGTCATCAGCTCATTCAAATCTGCCTGAGAGACACTTTTTTTTTCCCTGTGATTCTGGCTCTTAGCCTATTTCTCAGAGAAGAAAATTCTGTCTGAAGTTGGCTAGCCACATGGGAGCCTATACACACTAGTCCTCTGTACTTCAAGATTTCCTCTGAAGGGGTCTGCCTCAACCACATCTCCACAGAAACTGAAACTCAGGTTACACTAAGTAAGGGAAGATTCCTCCTTGGTAAATTCCTGCATGCCAGCCTGTCAAAAACCACCACACTATCTAGAAAGATGGACAAAGGACTGGAAAGATGGCTCAGCAGTTAAGAATATATGTTACTCTTGCAGATGACCAAGGTTCCCAGCATTTATATGGCGGTTAACAAGTGTATGACTTCAACTACTCAGGATCCAGAGGCACAAAGGCATACACTTACATAATTTTTAATTAAAATTTACATTTATTTATTTATTTACTATTATGCACACATAGACAGATGTACCATGATGCATGTGTAGGGGTCAGAAAATACTATGTGGGTCCTGTGCATTGAGTTCAGGTCATCAGGCTAGGCAGAAGTGTCTTTCTGCATCTTGCTGGCTTCCTGAGGATTTCTTAACAAGTGTTTGTGTACAGAAAGAAACAGTGCTGAGCAGGGGGAGCTGATGCCACAGGATTGAAAAAGCTAGTTCACAGAAATAGGTCTTTGGAGAACATGAGAGCAGATGGGGTCCAGGATACAGGATCCACCCCTCCTCCTGCTGGGTCAGGAATGCAGGCAATGTGCACACATGGCATCTTCTCCCTGGTGCTGTCAGCTATGTGTGTCCCCAAGTCCTTGGGACGCTGAACTTACTGGTGATATTCACTCATGAGGAAAAGTCTTGGCTTAAAAGGGGACTTCAGGGGCAAGTGAGACAGAGATTGGCATGAGGTGGACCAGAGAGAAATCTACGAGTTCAATTCAAGTCTTTCCTTTCCAGCCGTAACCTGTGGCTAAGCCAGGCTTGTGAGCGGCTTCTCATCTTCTCTGCCAAGAGATCATTGGTGGGGTATAGTATGAAGTTTCTGGCTCAGCCTAGCTCCAATGTCCTGGCCCACAGTCCCAAATAACCACATAGAGGCTTCTACTAAGTACAAGCTGTTTGGCCTATGGCTCAGGCATATTACTTGGTAACTCTTACTCTAAACTAACCCATGATCCGGATCTGTTTAGCCACAGAGCAGCATTCTCGTTGTCTCTTCTCTGTGTCTGCTGTTGTCTCTTCTCTTTCTCTTCCCAGCGTTTTCTTAGTCTGGTAGCCCCACCCATATTTCCTGTCTGCCTTCTGGCCAGTCAGCATTTTATTAAACCAATAGGTGTGGTAAATATTTACAATGTGCAAGAGCATAATCCCATAGCAGTGAGGTGTGTGTCTATTTCCAAATAGGTACAGAATCAAACTAAAATCTTGAGGGGCTGTGACTTGGGTTGACAAGATGGGACTTTTGATAGCATCTCATTTTGTTTTGGTACAAATTGAGAGAAAGCGAGGCTGGGGAGCTGGCTCAGTGGGTAGACAGGTTTGCTGCCAGCATCAATAACCTGACTTCAGTTCCTAGACTCAGAGAGTGGAGGGAGAGAACCAGCTCTGGTAGCCTGTCCTCTGACTTCCACACTCATGCTGTGGCACATGTAACACGCATGCACATTGAGAGAAAAAGCTTAGAGGATTTATTTCTTTGTTTTCAAGACAAGTTTCTTCTATGTGCAACAGCCCAGGCTGTCCTGGAACTCCCTTTGTAGACCAGGTTAGCCTCAAGGTCACAGTGACCCACCTGCCTCTTCCTTCTGAGTGTTTGGATTTAAGGTGAGCACCAGCCCTACCTGGCTTTAAATTTTTTTTTTTTTTAATTTTTATTTAGAGAGGGTAGAGGAGAAGAATAATTTAAGCCACATTTTGTGACTGGGCTGGTTGTTTTGAAATATAACAGAAGTAAAAAGACTCATAACTACAATTAATTGTCTTCTATGGGCAGGAGGTTTTCTAAATCTGTAAAGAACAGTGTGGACATAGAAATCTTTTTATCTCTGTTATGCAGTTAGAAGGATTTTGGTTCTGGATCTGAGCCCTGTGTATCTTTGGATGCAATAGGCTTGCAAAGTATTTGTTTTCCTATAATCATCCGAGTTTCAGGTGTGGCAATTATTTGGTTAAATAAAGATGTTTAAAGTTTGCATCTAGAACAGAGGTTATCAATTTTACTAATGCTACAACCCTCCCTTTAATACAGTTCCTCATGTGTGGCGACTCCCCAACTAGGGAGTAGCAACTTTGTTGCTACTTTATAACTGTAATTTTGCTACTGTTATGAGTCATAATGTAAATATCTGATTTGTGAACTATGTGATTTGCGACCCTCCAAAGAAGTTGTGATTCACAGGTTGAGAATCACTGATCTAGACTGTTCCCAGAGGCTCCCAAGTTAAAGGCTCCTTGGGCCTGGTATAATTGGAAGGAGGCAGACACTTTGAATGTGGGCCTAAGAGGGAGTTTCTCTGGTCCTTGGAGTGGGACCTTGAAGGGTACTAGGATCCTTTTTTGCTTTCTTCTTTGTTCCAGACTTGAGGTGACCACTTTGTTCCCCACTAGGCCCCAAAGCAATAGCCTCACAAAGTATGGGCTAATGCTCCCAGAATTAGGATCCAAAGCATAGCTTTTCTCTTGATAAGTACATTTGTTTCAAATACTGACTGACTCATGGAATCAGAATTTGAATGCAGGGCCATCCAGCTCCAAAAGCCATAGTGAAACCATCCTGCACAAATTATCTCTGGTTAAGGATACGAGCTGTGACACCTGGGGACCTTGAATTTGAATGGATTTCACTGTTTATTAGCTATTTTATCTAGGGTTGGATATTTTTGTCTAGAAGTCTCCCTCTCCATATGCAAGTCAGGCATAATAATAGACCCTTAATCAGGGATTGCTCTGAGAACATGTGACATGGTATCTGGGGGATGTGTAATGTGACCCCAGCAAATGGAAGATCAGTGTTAGTTATGATAATGTGCGACACTTCTGAAAGGGTCACTTGGGCATCTGTCTGAACCAGGCTCAAGGCTAGCACTAGAAACATATATCCTGTCCTGGAAATGTCTCACATAATGGATTGTGTCCGCTTAACTCTCCGTACTCTGCTTCCAACTAGGCATCTGAAATGTTTGGGATGATGCTATTACCCAACTGCATGAGTGGGTTTGATAGATTTCCAAAGGACTGGTATTTCAGTTGAGCAACTGTAACTGCTTTGTGGCAGTAGAAAAGATTTATTTTTGGACCCTAATCAACCCTTTGCCCATTCCTCAAACTCCAGCTCCATCTCAAGATGTCAAAGTCACGCAATATTAACGTTTGGTCAAAGGTGCTGGTGGCATTTTTCGGATGTAATGAAGAACACATTGTCTAAGATTGCTTTGTGATACCTTCTGCCCTGAGCCTAGCTCAGTCTTTAAGACCAGGCTGCTGGAAAAAGTCAGCTGTAAGCTCACCTAGGAGGCAGCGGAAAGACAGAAATGTTCAACGTTGTGAACTTGGGTTAGGGGAAGGATTGGTGCAGTGGGGTAAGGGGCCTAACAGCTTCCCTCCTCCACACCAGGAGGCCAGAGAAAAAGATCTATAATTAAAGAAGTAGAGCAAAATGAAGCCATTTTCCAATCTGAATAATTGCTCAACTCCTAAAGACGACACAGAAGGGGGGTGAAAAATCAGAGAAACAGAATTTTCTTTGCTGTCAGAGAGGTAAATATATAAAGCAAGAGTTTTCTTTCCCTCCCACCCTCCCTCTCTCCCTCCCCCTCCCTCCCTCCCTCCCTCCCTCCCTCCCTCCTTCTCTCTCTCTTCTTCTTAAACATTTTCCTTTCTTTCCCTTTCCTTCTTTCTTCATTACTTTTAGGCAGGATCTCACTCTATAACCCCCGGCTGGCTTGAAACTCGCCATATAGACCAGGCTGGATTCTAACTCACGAACCCCTTGTCCTTGCCTCCTGGTGCTGGAATGAAAAGCATGAGCCACCATATCATTGACGTTAGTTTCTCATCTGCCTCATCACTAATTACTTAGAATTAATACAGGAACCAAAGGGTATAAAGTACATGAAATGGAAATTAAAATAGTATTCCAAACCAAAGTGTCAGTGGCCATTTAAGGGGGGGAGTTATGCTTGATATCAGTGAAGAAATACTCTTCCACCTCCTCTGTGCTTGCCCAAGGGCTGTTGCTTAGCAGAGCACATTAATGATGTTTGGCTACAGCAGGTAGGAGATGGAATTGAATACAGGTGGAGAGGCAGCATGCGCAGAGTTATCTGTCCAGCCAAATGGGAGAGAAATAGTTAGTGGTCATCGAGGGAGTACAAGAGAGGGGAGGCCCAAGCTATATATACATATATATTGCAGGAGACAGGTCTTAAAAGACCAGGAGAACCTGCTGTTAAAAGATTTTATTCATATATGTCAACATGCAGAATGATTCTTGGCACATGGGGTATTTAACATGGATCATCAGCAGGATGGGTCAGAAGCCCTAGGTGATAAACCTCTGGTCCTGATTGTGAGGGACTATCAGCCATGACTGTGGGGACCATGGAGATGAGGGTAGTCTCTGGGTGTGTCTGTGAGAATACCTAGGCTAGGGTAACTGGCCAGGAAAGACCATCCTAAATGTGAATGGCACCACCCCATGAACTGGGGTCCTGGACCAAATGGAAAGGAAATGGTAAGCTAAGCACAGCCTTCATCTCTGCATCTCGATTGCAGACACCATATGGCCATGAGTTCCCTGTTGTATGACTGTACCCCTTAAACTGTGAGCCAAATTAAACCCCTCCTCCTCTAAAGGCTACTTTCCTCAGGCAATTTGTCATGGCAACAAGACAATTGACCATTTACTAAATGACACTGAGCGGCCTCCAATGAGGTCATGACTTATTTCTCTCTCCCGGGAAGAATAATCTCATCTCTCTTGGTGGTGGTGTGTGAGGGTGCTGTTGACAGGGGTAGGTGGGACTTAATGGGTTCAAATTCTGACTCTCTGTGATTTATTTTTCTGCTTATTCACCTTTATCCAAGTTTAAATTGGAACAAAAAGCACTACTTTATGATTTATGTGTCATTTAAGTGAGATAATCTAAGTGATTCGTGGGCCAGACAGCTACCCTTTCCAAGTGTTAGTACTGACTGTAATTTTACAATAATTTTATGAATATAGTATGCTCTCCTGCAATGTGTTCTATGGTTTTATTTTAAACATTTACTTATTTTATGTGCTTGAGTGTTTTGACTGCATGTATGTTTGTATGTGAATGTTTGGTGCCAGGACATGTCAGAAAAAGGCATCAGATCTTCTGAAACTGGACTTACTAATGATTGTGAGCCACCATGTAGTTCAGGGAACTGAATTCAGGCCCTCTTCAAAAGTAACAAGTTATTATTATTATTTTGTTTTTGAGACAGGGGCTCATTCTGTAGCCCTGAATGTCCTGGGACTTGCTATGTGTACCAGGCTGGCCTCAAATTCAGAGACTGAGATAAGCCTACTTCTGCTCTCCATCCAAGTTTTGAGATTAAAAGTGTGTGCCACCATGCCTCAAAATTTTATTTTTGTTTTATTTTATGTGTATGGATTTTTTTTTCCCCAAATGTAACTATGCAGCATGTGCATGTCTGGTGCTCTTCAGAGGCCAGAAGGGAGTGGTGGATTCCCTTGAACTGGAGTTACAGACAGTTGTGAGCTGTCATGTGGACACTGGGAATTGAACCCAGGTCCTCTGGAAGAGCAGTTAGTACTCTTCACTGCCTGGCCATCTCTCCAGTCCCGTTATTTTAAACTTTGTATATCTGATCACTGTGGAAAGTCTGAACAACATTGATCACAGAGACACAATGGCCACACCGAAAGGTCGATGCTGTTAATATGTTGGTGCCTTCTTGTACGGCTCTTTCCCTTACCATGTGTTCTATCTTCTCAAAGTAGGACACTGTATCATAATCCACTTAAGAAAATTCATCTTGGCAATAGACTGTGACTCTTTCCCTGTGGATGCTATCTTTTAAAAAACATATTTGTGTAGAAGTAGCCACACCCTAGGTTAGATGATTCATTACTTAAAATTACTTTAAACTGTTTCTCTCTCCCTCTCTCTCTCTCTTTTAAATGGGAGGGTAGAGCAGGAGGAGGGTTGCCCATAGCTGTCTAGACTTGGGAAGAACTGAACAGAACAGCTCAGAAAATTAACAGCCCTCATTAGCATGCAGATGGGGGGGGCTCTCCTGTAAAGATTCCTCTTACTTTGATTAGATCAATGTTTTCTGAGCTAATTTGACTCAGTGGAACCACTTATCCTCATGGGTCCTAGGAGTGTCTCTGGCTTATTTGAGCTAACATTGTTGCAGGCTCACACTGCTTAGCAGTAGGGGACAGGGCTGTGTCATTTGGGTTTTTCTACACTACTTTACAATTGGGCTTTTAAGAAATTATGAAAAATAAGTTTAGATTGATGAAGCCACTTCCTGACTCAACAGCCACACAAACGTGGCTTGGGGGCCCAGGGTAAAGACCGAGGCTGTGCTCCAAAGAGTGCCTCTCAGTGTCAGGCTAATTGATACCTCTGGGGATGCGCCTGTGAACTTGGCCTCATTAGCAGGCACAACTGCAGGAAACAGCTGAGTTAGTTTATCTGGAGCCCTGAAATCATTTTCTTACCCTGATTCTCAGGATGTCCTCCAGGTGGCGATGCTGGTTTGTCAACCTCCTGAGCTTCCAAAGCCTACACCAAGAGTCTGAAAACAAGGGGAAACAGTGGTGGGCTGGGTATGGGCATGCATGGGAATACACATGCTGTTAGGTCTGCATAAAGTTTCAGGTATCTAAGGATGGCTTCAAACTATGTAGTTAAGATGATGTTGGGCTCCTGATTGTCTTGGGATCAGAGGACAGTGCCACCGCATCTGAGCCATGTGCTGTTGGGGAGGGAACTCAAGAGTTCATCCCCAGCTACACATGCTTCACTCTTCTGATCCCTTTTACTGTCATTTTTTTCCAAATATTTTTGATCTGTGATAGGTTGGAACCAAGATAGTGGACGCACAGCTACAGGATTGACTATAATCCATTATAGTCTTGGACTATAATTGCTAGAATTACAACTCGGGTGGCACAGGGTTTTTAATGGCTCTTATTTTTCTGTGCCTGGTGAATGTTATGCAATATCGGCACAGCCAGAATTGAATGGCCCTGAAGCCTTGACACTGAGAGACTTGAAAATCAATGTCTATTGTAATATGGTCACCTAAAAACTTGGGAACATTTTATTTTTTGTTTCCTTTCCCTAGTGAACCACACATTTCTTTATAAAAACAAAAACAAAAAAACAAACAAAAAAACAAAAGCCATTATATATTAACCTTGTGAGCACCGGTCCTCACAGAGGCCGGAGATGTCAGCTTTTCCTGGAGCTGGAGTTTAGGGTGGTTAGGAGTCACCTGACATACTCTGCAAGTGCACACACTCAACTGCTGAGCCACCTCTCCAGTCCCAGAATCACACACTTCTTGAGGGAAGGATTTCTTACCTTCATTTCTTTATTCATGGGGCCAACAATGTACCTGTTACCTGGTAAAGCTTAAGTGACCAGGGAGTGAGTGAATGGAAGATGTTTCTGGCAGAAATGAGAGCATGAAGTGACCAGGAGGAAGAGATGAACAGAGACCTGAGTGAGACGTTGAGAAGACTGATGTATGATGGAGTCACACATACGACTGTACCTCTTTAGTTAGAAGCCTCAAGGAGGCCTATCTCGTGAACAAAAAGGATCAGGGACATATCCAAGAAGGAAATGAATTGCTTTGGGTGGCATTAACTTTCTTATCTCCTGTAACAGAGGTGGGAACGAAGGACAAGGGGTTCCTTTGTCATTTGAGAGGCTGAACATCTGTGTTATGCTGGCGTTGTATCCAGATTGGTGCTGTGCACACAGAAGATCCTTAAATGTTTGCCAAACAAATGTACAATCATCTTCTACTAACCAAAGCTTCATAGTTATCAAAAGTATCTATGTGTTAGCTCTGAGTGAAAACCATAGCTCAGCTCCCACCAAGGAACATAGATAATCCTGGCTGGGAGCACAGGGTGGAGCCTAGCTGTCTCAATTTGAAGCTTGGCTCTGCCCTTGACCTTCGTTAGACAGTTTCCAAGCCTGTAAGATGGGGGACAAGACAGCACTTACTTAAAGGAATTATTTGGCAGTTAAGTGAACTAGCACCTGGTATCAACATCTTATGTGTTAATGATGATTATTACTATGATACCATGTAGGTCATAGGGATTGAACCGCCATTGTTGGGTTTGGCAGTAAGCACCTTTACCTTCTAAGACATCTTGCAGACCCCATAGTATGCTATTTTGAGGGGATTCTAAGAGCCAGATTTCTTATGAATCTCATCCTATTTCTTATGATTTTTTTCTTCCTCTACTCTGGTTGATCAGCAGCCACCCTTTAATCCTTCTCTACTGATGGGTGTTGTTCAGCATGCCATAAAGATGTTTTACAGGCTGCCTTGCCCTGACTTGCAGTATTGGAGAGGATGTGCAGAAGTTGCCCAGGCACATTGTGTAGTAAAAAGTTTCTGGCCTGTCCAGCTCTGCAGACCCACCATCCCACAGAAACACACAGAGGCTTATATTAAGTACATGCTATTTGGCCTATGGCTCAGGCTTATTGCTATCTAGCTCTTCCATCTTAACCCATTTCTATTAATCTGTCTTGCTACGTGGCCCATGGCTTACCTGTACTTCATTATACTTGCTTCTTGGGTGGCTGCATTGGGTGTCTCCTGACTCCACTTTCCTTCCCTGTATTTATGCTTGAATTTCCTGCCTGCTTCTAAGATGCCTTGCTAAGGCCAAAACAATTCCTTTATGATCCAATGATAATTCACAGCACACAGAAAGACATCCCACATCACACTGGTGGCAAGGTTGGCACATCATATGTAAAGGCTTGGAGCCAGGGAGACCCCAGGATGAAGAGTAGAGATGACAGCTGTTGTGTGGCTGACACATAAGACACAGGATGTGTGCATAGGGAGAAAAAAGAGGCTGGATAGGGGTAGGTGCACAGAGCCAAGATGATTTAAACTTCTGTTCAAGGGCATTGGAAGGTGCATTAAGTAGATCTTTCATGTGATCTTGAGCATAACAGGGTCTCTCTTCCCTCTTTTTATTCCTCCCCACCCCCACCCCCATTTCTCCAGAGTCTAACTATGTAGCTGTAGATGGCCTGGAACTTGCTATATACATTAGGCTGGTCTTGAAGTCACAGAGATCCTCCTGCCTCTGTTAGTATTAAAATTGTATGCCAGTTTTTAAGTTGGTCACCTGACATTTCTTCCTTTAAGCATCTTTCCCACTTTCTCTGTACTGTTGTCAAATGATCTTTGTTCTTGTGGCTGGTTGTTATAATATAAAATATAGCCATTTATAAGTCAGTACTTTTTTGGTAAGCGAATAAATACTTATATACTAAGGTCCGCCCTAAAGCAGGGCCATCCATGACAATTATAAGTCAATACTTTTTTAAAAGTTAATTCACTTTTATATTATGTGCATTGGTGTTTTGCCTGCATTATATCTGAGTAAGAGTATTGGATCCCTTGGACCCGGTGTTTCTGACAGTGTAAACTGCCATGTGGTACTGGGAATTGAACATGAGTCCTTTGGAAGAACAGCTAGTACTCTTAACTGCTGAGCCATCTTTCCAGACCCAATATGGGTGCTTTTTGGTATGCATTCCTAATAGGGTAAACATTGTGTGTGTGTGTGTGTGTGTGTGTGTGTGTGTGTGTGTGTGTGTGTATTGAGAGACAAGAACTGGCTGTGTAGCAAAAGATGGCTTTGATCTATGGTAATCCTTCTGCCTCAGCGTTCTGGAGTGCTGGGATTACAAGTGTGAGCTACAATGACTAGTTCACTTCTACAATGCTTTAGTCACCCCGAGGCAAAGGGACACACCCATATTAATTTGGATACATTTTCTTTTCCATAATTAACTAATGGACATAAGTTTTTAAACAATGGTTACTCTTTTCTAAATTCGTGCCCATTTTGGGGGGTTTATACATTTCCTGTTTTTACTGTTTGTATCCTAAGGATGGAATTGCTGGTCCTGTGAAAGTGCTGTGCTTTGTATGTGTATGTGCATTTATTTATTTATTTTTATTTTTTCAATTTAAAAAATTTCCAATTTAAAAAATCTTTCACATTTATCTTGATCCCATTCATTCCCTTCACATCTGCCCTCTGCCCCTGCACCCCGCCAATAAAACAGAATTCAAGAGTAAAAAGGAATAAAATAATAAAGAAAATTTAAAAAGAGAAAAACATTAAAAATGTTGTCATGGAGACTGTGTTGTGACTTTCTGAGCAAATCACGCCATATGCTCCTTTGTCCATACATCTCTGCTTGCAAGTTTTGCAGAGTAAAAAAGGGGTCTGGTCCAAGGCTCCTGGTATCCACTACGCAGTCAGTGCTGGGCCCTCTTGGACCTTTCCTTGACATCGCGATGCCCCCCTGTGTTGGGGAAATACTGCAGCTTTGGGCCTTCTAGTCAAGTCCCTTTATGTGCTCCAGCAGGTCATAGGTGAGGTGGATGTTCTGGCAGGCCAGGTCATAACTCTGGATCAGGGCCTGGGCAGCTATAGGCTTGGTCCACCAGATAAAAGTGAAGAATGTTCTCCCATGGTCACAACTTCTGGGCTGGTTCACCCATACCTGTGCTAACAGTGTTAGCTCTATTGTGATGCTCTGGTGAGATGTAGGGCCTGCTCTCCTGAATGTTGTAGCTGGTGAGGGTCAGAGACGGCTCTCTCGCTCTCTCTAAGGATTTATATATTTATTATGTATACAGTGTTCTGCCTGCATGTATGCTTGCAGGCCAAAAGTGAGTACCAGATCTCATTGTACATGGTTGTGAGCTACCATGTGATTGCTGGCAATTGAACTCGGAACCTCTGGAAGAGCAGCCAGTGATATTTACCCCTGAGCCATCTCTTCAGACCAGGCTCTTCCACTTTTATGATCACAGGGCTAGCTCTCCACCTGCCCCAGGTGTTTATGGGCAGGGGGCAGAGGTCCCCCATTCATGCTGTCTTATAACAGATGGGTAATTGAGAGAGCTCTCCCATGGTCAAGATTTTGGGGCTGGCTCATCCACGCCTCCACCAACAGGGTTGGCTCTGTTATGTTGCCCAGGAAAGGTGCAGGGCCTGTTCTCCCAAGTGTTGCAGCTGGTGGAGGGGGCAGAGAAAACTCTTCTGCTCTTGTGACCTCAGGGCCAGCACTCCCACCTGCTTTGGGCATTGATGGGTGTTTCGGGGAGAGCATATTTTCATCACCTAAGCTGCTGCAAGACAGATGAGAAATGAAGAGAGCACCCCCATCCTCACAACTTCAGGGCTGGCTCATGCACACCTGTGTTAACAGGGTTGGCTCTATTGTGCTGCCGTGGTAAGGTTGGGGCCTGCTCTCCCTCTCTTATGACCACAATGCCAGCTCTCCCACCCACCCCAAGCATTGATGGGTGTGGAGGGGGGAAAGGCATCTCTCCCCAGTGTAGGAGAAAGATTCTGTACCACCAGCAACTCCCAAAAATGTGGCAGCTGCTTCTCAGGTAATCACTCAGATGCTCAGTAACTCAGGCTTGTTATTAGCTAGCTCTTATTACACTTAAAATAACCCCTAGTTCCTACCCATGTCAGCCATGTGGCATGGTACCTTTTCTCAGTATGGCATTCTCATCTTGCTTCCTCTGTGTCTGGCTGATGACTGCCCTTTTCCTTCCCATCATTCTTAGTTTGGTTTGCTGGCCCCACCTATTCTTCCTGCCTAGAAACTGGCCAGTGTCTATTAAACTGTTCGAATGACAAATCTGTACAGTGTATGAGAGGATTATTACTATTATCCACAGCTCAATAGACCCAGCCTGTGCCACTATGTGGCAGATGAGGGGTGGAGATAGGCCCCCCACTCCCATCCTCAGGGTTGGCTCAACAAGGTCTTTCTGCTGTGCTGCCCAGACAAAGTACAGGGCTCACTTTCCTGTGTGTTGCTGCTGGTCAAGGGGTTAGCTCCCTCACCATCTCTGCCCACTCTCTTCCTTTCTTGTCTCTTCAGATATGCCTCTATCCCCAGGACCTGAACCATTCTGTCTCTTGTTCCCTTCCATAAGACACCATACCATACCTCTGTGCCGCTAAGAGTGCCCATCTGGCTGGTGTTGCAAGCTACCATGTGGGCCCCTGTATTTCCCTCAGTGCCTAGGGTGGGCAGCCCTAACCCTGCTTGTGGGTCTGCCTGTCTCACTCAGGTCACTATAACGCTGGGCTGGGCCATGCTTTTTCATTACAAGATCAATATAGTGCCCAACCACTGTATTGTTCCTGATTGGTATACTCAGCTGCCTTCCACACACTCAGGCCACGTGGCATGGGGTGAGCACTTGCTGAAGAATCCCCTGCTTTACTTCATTCCGCCCTCCCCAGCAGCATAGTGTGGGGTGGGCACTTGGCTGCATCTATTTGTTTTTGAGACAGGGTCTTGACATGTTGCCCAGGTTGTTCTTGAATTTATGGTTCTCTGGCCACAACCTTGCCAATACCAAGAATATATGTGTGCTACCATGTCCAGCAATGCTTAATATTTTTGAAGAGCTGACAAATTGTTATTCAAGGTGACCACACCGTTTTACAACCCATTAATTTCTCCATATCCTTGAAAACACTAGATCCTGCTTGTCTTTTTAAATGCAGCTATGCTGGTGGGTATAGTCATGTCCTACTGTGGTTTTGACTTGATTTCCCTAATGATTAGTATCACAGGCATTTTCTGATGTTCTATGGGCTAGTTGTGTATCTTATACCCTTGGCTCCATTTAAATGAGCATGGTCTGAATATTTGAGACTTCATATATCCTCTGTACAAGTCCCTTCTCTGATAATGACCCGTAGATCTCATCTCTCATTCTATGGATTCCTCCTTTTCTTATTGCCATGGGGGGGGGGGGGAAGAAATGAACCCTTAAAGGAGAATGGCTTATTTTGGCTCACATTTTGAACATCCAGTCTATTGTAGTGGAGAAAGGAGCAAGAGGTGGGTGGTCACATTGCATCTGCGGCCATGAAGCAGAGAGGCCTGAATGCTATTGCCTGGCTCACTTTCTCCTCTTGTTCAGTCTGGGGAACCAGTCTGCTGCGGCCATATTCTGGGATGTTCTTCCATCATCAGTGAAACCTCTCTGGAAATTCCCTCAGATGTGTCCGGAGGTGTGTCTCCTAGGTGATTCCAAATCCAGATGCCATCCAGTTGATAATGAAGACTGGCCATCAAAGTGGTGCACTCTGAAACACAAACTCCTTAATTCTGAAAATCCAAATCTGTCATCTTTTCATTCTTCTTCAGGATTCACACTCAATAAACCATTGTCTAAACCAAGGTCATAAAGATCAATTTCATTATTTTCTTCGGAGTTACTGATAGCTTTAGCTCTTACACGTAGGTCTATAACCCATGTTGAATGAACTATTATATTTGGTATGAGGCACAGCCAAGGAAATCTCTGAAAACATAGTCCATGACTCTCTTAGAACAAAATCCAAGTTACTCACCATACATCCTTCTCTTCTTGTGTCGTAGACATGGCTGTTTTCTAACAGTGTTTGTCATGAGGACCCCTTCCTACCTCAGCGCTCTGCATAAGAGCTCCTTAAATCCCAAACACAGAATGCTCAGTGACCATTCTCATCCTTCAGGTTTAGGCAATCTTTCTTCAGTGGGATTTTGCTGACTACAACCCTTCCCCTAATGTCTGTGCATGTATGCAATGCCCATAAAGGCCAGAAGAGGGCGACAGATCCGCAGGACCTGTGGTTGTGAGCCACCATGTAGATGCTGAGGATCAAACCTAAGACCTTTGGAGGAACAGGCAGTACTTATTATAATCACGGAACCATTTCTCTAGCCCCTATATTTATTTTAATGACTGTGACAAAGTATCCTTTTGTTCCGAGCACCATTTCCCACTGTTTTCTATTTCTTTTGTTCTCTAGCCTCCCCTTGACAACTTAGCCTCCTTAGACTCTTTGCCTAGATTTTCTTTATAGGGCAGAGTATTCATTCTGCCCTTTTAATATTTACTTTCTTTTCATTATTTTTCTTACTGCCTTTTCTGTAAAAATGCATGTTGAAGGCTGGCAAGATGGCTCAGCAGGTAAAGGCACCTTCTGCCAAGTCTGTCAACCTGAATTTGATCTCTGGGACTCACATGATGGAAGGAGAGAGTTGACTGCCTCATATTGTCTCCTTATAGCCACATGCACACATGAGTCTCTCTCTCTCACACACACACATACAGTGTTGGGATTCAACTCCTTAGCTCATGTAATTTCTATTCTCAATAGAAACTCACCATGTTTTCAAACAAGTAAGACCTTTCTCCTAACTAAAGAGGCTTACTCTAAGAATTAAATTTGTTTTCTAGCTCAGGGAATTATTGGCTAATTTCTGGGCAAGCAATCTCAATAAACACACAAAAAAATTATCAGCAGCATTTAAAAAAGGCCCACTGAGCCTCAGATAGGCTTTAATGTCAGGCATTCCAAATTGATGGATTCAGAAATTGCTGCAACTATATAACATGCCAAATTAATTAGCTAAGCAGTTTGTGTGTGTATGTGTAGAAGTTATAACAAATAATTGCATAATTACATATTCTTTAAAATCCTGCAGAGTGGGTTGGCTAACAGTTAAGAACACTTGCTCCTCTAGAGGACACAAGTTTGGGTCCCAGCACCTACATCAGGTGGCTTACAAGCATCTGTAACTCCAGCCCCAGGGGATCTAGTGTCCTCTTTTGGACTCTGTGAGTACCTGCATTCACATGCACATGCCCATCCTCCTTGTATAAATAACTAAAATAAAAGTCCCGCAAAATAATTTCATACAAAGGTTCAAATGGAGATGCTGAGGCCCTTGGCTTGGTGATGTATCTCCGCACAAATGTCTGCCCACAGCAGTTTGGTAGGATTATCTTCATAAGAAAGAAACACACCTTCATCTTAGAACTAAACCCTTCTCCTTCCCGCTGATAGGAATTCTCTTGATAAAGACCTCAGAAGCATAGCAAAAGATCGGCTCACCTGAAAGCGTCCCGTCCTGAGATTTTCTTTCTCCTTCCCCCTTCAGTTTTCCATTTTGCTTACCATTTACAGCTATCCAAATATCTAAGAAGCAAGTCCAAAAGAGGATTGAAACTTTTGAGCCGAGAAATAACTCACACGTTTCTTTTGCGTTCTCTAATCTTCAGAGCTGTGTATCACACTGACACGTTCTTGATTTTTTTTTTTTAAACAGATTTCCCCCCTCTGGGATTTCTCTCTCTTTCAGTGGGGTAGTATTTTCTTCTGTCTTCCCTAGTATAAAAAAAAGAAAGAAAAGTAGATATAACAGTCTAATCAGCTCTTATCAACTTTCCCACAAGAAAAGGCAGAAAATATAAAGACATAAATCGAGAATTGTTGTTATTGTTTATGTGGTGGTTTGGAGTTTTACATGGCCACTTTGAAAACACAGAACACTGCTCAGAGACAAGTGATTTGTTTTTGAGCCCTGCCTGGGTATTTCTAATAAATAGTACCTGCCTCTGATTTTATGGTATCTACAAAATAGTCATGTAATAAAATATTTTCAGATACCGTATATTAAGTCTATATTGTCAACTAAGAGATAATGAGCCAGAATTTCAAGGAAAAAAACCTCATTAGTTACAGTATAGTTGAAATTTTGTAAGTTGTCATTACACTGATAATTTCATGCCTAGGACAAAGTCTCAAAGGGTGACTGACTATAAACTAGTTAAGCTGGGCTGTTTCTAGATGGAAAACATATAGGTGATTTGAATCATCTTTTATTTTTTTGACATATCTATATTAATTTTTTTCACTGTGGAATATGTTACTCTTGAAATGAAAAAGATTCTTTTCAATGATTAGTCCATAGGAAGAGCTGATAAAACCGCCTAAAAATAGAATGAGTGACATTAATGGGAAGCAGGGAGAGTGGGTTCTGGGAACGTGAGAAGCTGATTATCTTGTAGCTGTTTCTTGTAGTGTGCCTGCTCTCTGTTAGCTTTGAGAAAGAACTGGGTGCCTGCTGTCTTCTGCATTGCTGTGTCTAAGCCAGGCTAATGGCCCACTTACCCGGAGGAGCAGGAGCAGCCTGGGTCCCACTAGGGAATGGACTTCTCATTCCTTCCCATCCTGCACCCACCCCAGGCCAGAAACTGTCCAGTTTCTGATTCTTGGCTTTCTCTTCTCTCTGAAAGTCCATGGTTCTCTGAGAACATCCTTCAGGCTGGTGTGGGCTCAACCTCAAGCTCGGAAGGGGGATGACTTTGTCCTCCCACAGACCTGTGTCAGAATCTCTTGCCTCCCACTTTACCCTGCTTCTGCCACCCCAGTCTGAAGATCCTCAGGGAGAATGCTGTACCATTGCTTCCAGCCTCAGCTTGTACCTGAGTGTTGCAGCTTGCCTGATATGAGAACAGACAGCTTAGGGGCAACAGCCCTAAAAGCTTGGGCTGAAAAACATACTGTTTCAGGGTGTAGAGACATACTGTTTCAGATTGTAGAGACATACTGTTTCACGGTGTAGAAACATACTGTTTCAGATTGTAGAGACATATTATTTCAGGGTGTAGAGACATACTGTTTCAGGGTGTAGAGACATACTGTTTCACATTGTAGAAACATACTATTTCAGGCATCCAGTCCAGAAGACAATCAGGTATAAGGACCAGAATTATTTTTTAATATAATTTATTTTTAATGTACATTGGCATTTTGCCTGCATGTATGTCTATGTGAGGGTCTTGGATCCTCTAGAACTAGAGTTACAGACAGTAGTGAGCTACCATGCGGGTGCTGGGAATTGAACCCCAGTCTTCTGAAAGACCAGCCAATGCTCTTAACCACTGAGCCATCTCCCTAGCCCAGATGTTAAATATTCTAATAGTCTCAGAGTAAAATTTTGATGTACATGAAAGCTGGCTTTAGTGTATGACGCACAGCCTGTCAGGCCTTCTCTAGGCCTTTGTTTACACTTTGGGAAAGTGGCAATACTAATTCTGCCTTTCCCACTTCAGAGTGTTAAGTGTGATGATCACATTGTCATGGCAGATAAAGTTCTCTGTAAGCTGTGAGGGATGGTTCACAGGCAAGGGATGAGGATAAATGTGATGGATGATGATAGCCATGCTGATGGTGAAGGTCAAGGTGGTGGGGGATAATAAAGAATAAAAAGAAGACAAACTTGGGAACCCTGGACTATCCTCTTCCAGCTCAATAGGCTCCTGACACTGCTCCCTGGCTCACAATTCACAGTAACAGCCAGACAGAAACACATAAACTGGCAATGTCAGCCCTCTTGCTTTATGCCATTGTGGCTCCCAGGTTGTTTACTGGCCGAGTGCTGATAGGCACCTCTCTTTGTCTGTGGGCATTCATTCCATGATTTATTTCACACCCTGGCTGGGAAATCCTTCTGTCCTTGTAATTCCCAGCACCTGGGATAGCTCTTGATGTTCATTTAATGATCTGCTAGGACCCAGAGCCAGCAGAATGGAAGAGCAGTATTACCCCACTGGGGTTCTTGCACCCTTGACGCATTGTAGTTTGAACAGCATCCTTCTGTGCCTCCTTCTGAGTCGTTCTGCATGGTCCCCAAGCCCATTCTGCAAAGTGTCTTGAATGAGCAATGGCTTTTGGCCAGTGAGGGTTGGAATTTGGCTTCCTTTCTTCCATGTTTGTTCTTGTTTGTGGCTACGCACTCATTCCTCTGTGAAGACTCTAGGACTTCATTGAGTCACAGAAGACAGCCTTTAGTAAGAGCCCTTACCATGGTAGGAAGGCATAGAACACCGTGAAGTCTGTTCCACACGGGAAACATGTGCTCACAGAATTCCTTCAGAGATGTGAATTTAATCTCTGGGTGGCCGAGTCTGAGGATGCTGAGGAGCAAACACTCTGGAAAGGATGTGTTTGCTTTATGTGCAATAAAAGCCCTTCTTGCAAAGGGGTCTCCTGTCCGGTGAGAAAAGTTATCCCTTCACGAATCTCAAGAGAGCCTGTGGGAGTTTTTCTGCCATTCATGCTTTGGGATCAAGCATTTAAAAGTTAGACAGCATGGGCTGGGGATGTAGCTCAGTTGTTAAGAGCGCTTGCCTTAGCATTCATAAAACCATACATTGGATCCATAGTAACCAGTAACACATAACTAGGCCTGGTGATGCACACCTCCAATCCCAGGACAGGAGGTTCAAAAATTTATGGTTATCCTTGGCTACATAATAAATTTGAGGCCAGGCTTAGATATGTAAAAGTCTGTCTTCAAAGAGGTTATACAGTATGTAAGACAGCAAAATGAAGAGATGAGGATCAGGCATTATTTCTGCAAAAGCCCCGTTATATACAAATGGGTCCTCACAGTGGGGAGGGAGTTTTCCCAGTGGTGTTGCTAAACTGAACTTTATACCTTATCTCCAAGTGAGGTTTATAATACAGCCACAAAAATACACAAGTAGAATAAAGGTATCAAATATCATGACTTACCTTTGGCTCTTTTTTGATATCTCTTTTTAAAATGTATGTATGTATGTATGTATGTATGTATGTATGTATGTATGTATGTATATATGTAATTGTAATTTTATGTTTTGTCTTCATATCTGTGCATCATATGCATGCCTGGTGCCTGCAGAGGCTAGGAGGGAGCATTGGATTCCCTAGAACTGGAGTTACAAATGACTGTGAGTCACAAATAAGTGTTGAGACTCAAATTTGAGTACTCTGGAAGTACTCTTTATTAATAAGCAATCTCTCTAGGCCCTGAGGTATTATTTATTGTACAAAAGGCCTTGCTTGGCCTCTGACAGAATTGACTGTGAAGCACCCAGCTGACTGTCAAGAGGTGCTGGTTTGAATGTCCAATTTTTGGAGGAATTCTATTCAGCTGTTATACTGACCATGTTGACTAGCAATCCCTTTGCACAGATCAGGGAACTGAGGCCTTCTCCAAGTCAGATGACCAGAAAGTAATGGAGCTGGAGCACAGTCTAGGCTGGCTGAATGCTAGAGCACCTCCACACACTGACATGACAGTGCATCATTTTTATATTATTTATTTACTTTGTGTGTGTGTGTGAACACATATGATGTATGGGTGTGTGTATGAGTGTGGCATACAGTGTGGCATATGGTGGACAGGCACATGTGGAGGATATCCAGTATACTGTTTTCTCATTCTCTGCCTTCAGCCCTTGAAGCAGGGTTTCTGACTGAACATGGAGCAGTAGTCAGCAAGCCCCAGTAATCTTCCTGTCTCTGTCCCCTCCTCCAGAGCAGGGTTACCAGCTTGCAACCACACCCAGCTCTTTTACATATGTCTAAACTCAGGTCCCCAGGCTTGGGCAGCCAGCACTTTACCCACTGAGCTGTCTCCAGCCTTCACTACAGGATTATCCCCCTGACCTTAGCACCTTCTTCAGGTGGCCCCTCTCATCCCAGGCGCCCCTCCCAGGGTGGCTACTACAGTGTTGTCAGAAGCTTGGATTCATATCTGAGAGGAAATTATATCAAGTTTTCTCCTGAGTGAAAAAGCCCAGGACATTGGCTGCCTTGATTGCCCAGAGGACATCATGTTGAAGTTGGTCTGACCTCCCAGAGCTCACTCCTTTGTTCTGATGACCTCGGCTTCCATCAAAAATAACAGGTTGCTGATAATCTGGCCCTCTGCTCTCCAGCTCAAATGGTGGACTTGGGATCTGCACTCAGAGCAGGCCTCTCAAGCCTAAAGAGCCCTTGTGCTCTGTATTTTGACAGGTTGAGAAATCCAATCCATTTATTTTGAAAACCCATTAAGCCTAGCCAATGTGGGATATTTAGAAAGGCCAGAATTTTGTTTTTGGTCAGAAGGTCACTGCTGTCATAAAGGAAGTGAAACAAAACATATTTTATCGTGGGCTATAATTCCCAAACATTCTTTAAAAATACACTTTCAGTAAAATGAGACACAACAAAAGCACCACATATTGAATTGCCAGAAATTGTCGCCACGGTAAGCCCTCTTTGTTCAGGGGACTTATTCAATTTTGCATCCCTAGTTCTTAGCCCCGGTGAAAGGCACACAGTCAGTGCTCAATAAATGGCTGCCCAGTGAGTCTCAAAAGGCTTACATTGCCACTCAACGTTGTTCTAAGCATTAGGAGTTCTTGTTCCTGATGACAATTAAGAATGGGTCATGTGATTTCAATGCTCTGAGATTTTGAAAGTGAGTTCAGGAATGTGTGATTTGACTTATTTCTGCCATCTTGGGTCGTGGTAATGATAATGCAGGCTGTTGTTAAATGGATTCTCTAAAGATAACCCGATTGATCCTTTGACCTTGGGAAGGGGCAAGGGAAATATTTTTGTGTTACCTTCAGGAAAGGTGTCTAGGTACAGATCACTACTTGAAAGAAAATAACCTTATTATAGGCGATCCCGAGTGTGTAATGTTCAGAACATGATATAAAATCTTTGCTCTTCCTACCATGTACCTTTTTACTCTGTTGTCCCCTCTAATGGGCACCTAGAGGTCTCTCTCTTCCTTCTCTCTTGTACTCTTTTCACATCTCCTGGATCTCCCCCCCCCCTTTAGGTTCCACCCTGGAGAATAACTAGAATCAGTTTAGCCTCCCTCAGGATGGGGTGGAAAAGTCCTGACCAAGCATCCAATGTTTAACTGCTTGTCACAAAAAAGAAATTTGTTTTTATTTTTTATTTTCTTGGACACTCACTGTGAAGCCCCAGTTGGCTTGGAATTTACTATACAGAGCAGGCTCGTCACAAATCTGTGGGTAATCTTCCTGCCTCTGCCTCCCAAGTACTGGGATTATAGGCATGAGCTGCCACACCCACAAGACTGGAGACCAGAGACCAAACCGACTCAGAAATAAGACTAACAAGCAAGTGGCAGCAGCGGGGGAGGGGTCGACTGTGGAGGACAAGTAGAGAAAATGGCTTATAGCTGTAGACAAATAGCATTAGTACAGGATCCTGGAGCTAGGCAGGCTTCCCAATACTAGTCAGGGTCAGACTGCCTTTTGTCAGGGCAGGCAGCACCCAAATGGTGCTGTTCCATTTCTTCCTCCAAACCCACCAAAACAATGCTTTCCCCATGACAGAAAGGCACAGTGGAGAGTTGGGAAAGTCAGTGATGCTGTCTTTATAGGTGTCCCTTCTCATGAAGCATCATCTGAAAGAATAATAATTATTTTTTCCCAGTATACCATGTTGTGGGAATATTTTCAAATATAATAAAAACAGTTGGAGATGTCAGAGGGATCTACCCACAGTCAGTCTAGGAGGATCAGACAGTGGTAACTCATACCTTTAATCCCAGCACAGGGAATATCCCTCCAGTGGTGACCTACACCCTTAATCCAATGTTTTATTGCCTCATTTTGAGTTTAAGAAGGAGCCATAGTGGTGGCTTGGTGTGTGAAGGCACTCACCACCAAGCCTTCCTACCTGGGTTCAAGTCTTTCAGGTTCCACTCAGTGAAAGGAAAACAGAAACTCTTGCAAGCTTGCAAGATATTCTCTAACCTTCACATTCGTAATGTGAAAATTATACACACACACACACACACACACACACACACACACACACACACACACACAAATTTAAAAATAAAATCCTATACCCATAAAAATACAAGTCCAATTTTATGAACTTTCTTGAAAAGCTAGAATGACTGGCAGACTAGCACCAGGCTTGGTTTCTCCAGAGCACTGAAGTCTTGGAGTTGAGCAGACAGTGTGTGTACCTTCAGAAAGAAAACTGTCCCTCGGGTAGATGGCTGGCTGGGCACACACCAACCGGTTAACTTTGGGAGGTTCAGGGTTCCCTATGGTTCAGCTCTTCCCACTCCTCACTTGCCTCTTCATATGGAGAGTAAAGCTTCTTTTCTTACTGGACCAACAATCCTATCTCCCTTTGCCAGTATTACCCATTTCTATGCATTATGGGCTCCTTTTGGTGCATGAATTAATATCGGTCCCCATCTTGCCCTCTTCCTAGCAGACGTAAGGCTTTGTTTGGAGAGGATAGAAGAGATGAGTGAGGTACAGGGACCTCTGACCTCTTGACCTCCTAAACAAATGAAGAACTAAGTCTGGGCATTCAGGAGTTGAACATGGTGGTTTGCAGGAGGAAGGCCCCCGTTTGGCTCTGTGATGTCCCCTACTGCACTGTACCCGTGGTCATCTCTGCTTTACTGAGCACCACTGATCCAGATGAATGACAGACACACATCTGAGTGTGAGTTTCTGAACTATACTTTACCTCCCTGGGGTAACACACGAGGTAGAGGTTCCAGATTGATCATACGGTGGAAAAGGAACAGTTATAACGGGAAGAGGCAGCCAAGAGTCTTGGTCTTCAGCATGCCACCATTCTGGTTTATGCAGAAGATCAAAGCCAACAATTCAGGAAAGAGAACACCACACAGAGCAAGTTGGAGGTCACTCATGCAATCTTCTATCCTATAGGACACACCTATGCTTTCCTCAAAAGTGCTGCATACAGCTGGGGACAGTGGCTCACTGTGGTGATATATTGTTTGTAATCTAACAAAAAGATTGCCTGAAGATCAGAGGGCAGAGCCAGCCACAGAGTTAGCCATAGAGGTAGGGTAGTAGCGACACACACCATTAAACCTAACAGAGGCAGAGATCCGCTGAATCTCTGTGAGTTCAAGGCCAGCCTGAACTACATGAGATTAATCCAGTCTAAAAGAAAAACAGGGCCAGGCAGTGGTAGCTCACACCTTTAATCCCATCACTTGGGATTTCATGCCTTTGTTCCTAGTACTTGGGAAGCACACAGGCCTCTGATCTCAGCATTAGGAGGGTTGAAACAAGAGATGGTATAGCTGGGTGATGACAGGAATATAAGGCGGGAGGAGACAGGAGTTGCCTTTTTTTTTTGGCTGAGGACTCAGAGCATTCAGTCTGAGGATTCACGGAGACAGGATCTTCCCATTTCAGCCTGGGGACTCAGTAGTGGTGAGATGTTTTTCTAGTGGCTTGTTCTTCTGCTTCTCTGATCTTTCAGCATTTATGTCAACATCTGGCTCTGGGTTTTTATTATAAGACCAATTAGGATTCGTGTAATAGCTCACAGATGTAGTCCCAGCACTTGAGAGGTAGGGATAAAAGGATTATGATTTTAGGGCTAGCCTGGGCTATATGAGACCCTATTTTATAAAACAAAACAATTCTTTCAGCCAGAAACACTATTTTCCAGCAATTTGCCAAGATGACAAGCACAGAGAGAGACAGACAACTGATACGTGTTCTCTTGGCCTTTCAGAGAACATAGAGTTATCTCTTTGACCACATACATTCAAATCTACAAAACGGATGATATTGTAAACTTCCATGGAATGAAAGGCCCTGGAAATGTTACCATGGCAAACCTGGAAGAGTCTACAGTGTCACCCAGCATGCTGTTGACATTGTCGTAAACAAGAAATGTAAGGGCATGATTCTTGTCGGAAGAATAAATGTGCACCCGGGACATAGGACGTACTCTGAGAGCCTGAAGAATGTCCTTAGTCAGAAAGGAAGGAAGTTACAGAAGGGGGCAGCTGTACTCAGCTGAGGCACCAGCCTGTCCTGCCCAGAGAAACAGCTTTTGAGAGCTAAGAGAGGAGCCTGAGCTTTCTTTTGGCTTTTCTTATGGCTTACTAGATATAGCAAATATATAAACCCAAAGGATCCCTAGACTGTAAACAAAAGAAAAAAGAATAAGTCAGAAGGACAAATGGCTACGAGGGCAGGCGGGTGAATGGATGGACAAGTAGATAAGTGGGTGGCTAGATGGACATGCGGATCCATGGAGTCATCGGGGAGTATCATGATGCTCTTCTCTGTTGTGGAGGGAAACACGTAGGTTGTTTTTAGAGTCCTACTTGTAACACTTGAAGTTCAAATGCCAAGGCTGACCAAACACAGATACTCCAACACTAAGGAAGTACAACAGATTAACCCCTGGGTTTTGTGATCTCTTGCCCCTTGTAAATGCTTTTGAGCTTCTGCTTTTTCGATTCTGTAGTACCTTCCTCAAAAAGCCTGCTAAGAGTTAATTGAATTACTTTTTGCAAAAATATCAATTACCCAGTATTGGGCAGACAGGAAGAAGGAGGGAAGTAGCATGAGATTCGGTGGCCAGATTCCTGCTCTCTGTCGAGCATCTACTTAGCGTTATCACAGGAGTTAGCTTGCATTTGAGGTTCCTAGCAAACTTGGGTCAGGGAGAGGCCTCTGCTGAGGGTGGCTGTGCTGTGAAGGACAAGAATGCACACCTGATGCACAAATAAAGGAACCTCAGGGCCAGATCTCTGGGGAAAGCGGAGGTATCAGAGAGAGGAAACACCACTGTCAGATCTCACCCAGCTGTCTTCCAGCTTCCTCAGCCTCACTCCTCCTGGCTTCTGCCTGCTCTGTCTTTCTAGGCCTGCCTTAAATACTTTCTTCACTCAGTTAAGGCGTGGCACCACTGCCTGCCTGCCTGGGAGCCTGGAACTCCTTTTGTAAACTAAGATGACCTGGAACTCAGATTGGATTAAGGGCGTAGGTCACCACTCCAGGGCTATGTTGTGCTGGGATTAAAGGTGTGAGTTACCACTGTCTGATCCTCCTAGACTGACTGTTTTTATTATATTTGAAAATATCCCCCTCCACAAACACACCTGTAGCCACAATTAAGCATCTGAGTGGGTGCTGTGTTCTGGTGGGTGGCTATGAAAGGAGAATGGCCTTCTGGATGAAGCCATTGAGAAAGGCATTGAACATGTGGGAGGGAAGGAGGTTAGGAATGAGTTTGCGTAAGGGAGGACACACCAGAGGAACAGAGCAGGTGTGGTTGTACTGTCTCGGGCCACAGGAAGGAAGGGGATGGCCCAAGCTGGAGCTGCTTGTCCATTTCTTCCTAAGAAGACTGCATCTAGAACTTTCCACTGAGTCTTCACACTTGGGGCTTTTACTTCATTTAGTTGTTTACACCCTTTCAGAGCCCCGGGCTTTCTAGCATTGTGATAAGAATGGCTATGGGAAGATGGCTCAGTTGGTCAAGTATTTGCCTCACAGGCATGAAGACTGAATTAGATTCCCAGATGACATTTTAAAAAGGAAGAGAAAAGCTGGGCCCTGTGGAACAAACTTGTAATCCTAAGGCTAAAGAGGCAGGGACAAGCAGATCTCTGAAGCTCACTGCTTGTCCCAGGCCTCCACATGCATGCATGCATACATGCACATGAGTACCCTTGACACTCCCACACATGCACGTAGACAGCATTTAAAATATCCAAAAGAAGATCTTCGCAAACAATAAAGAGGGATACATGTAAAGTCCAGTTGCTGACTGCTTTTCATCAAGCAACAGCAGAGTGCATAAAACACTAAGCAAATTAATCTCCTGCTCAGGGGCGCCAGGGCTTCTTGCTTACTTAACTGATAGTCAGGCTGGTGTAGTGGCTCATGCCTGTAGAGCCACCTACTTGGAGGGTGAAGCAGCTGGAACTCAGGAGTTCAAGGCTAGCATGGCAGCATCCTAAAAGTTCTATCTCAAAAACCAAACGACCCATCTTGACTCATGAGTGGCTCAGGGCACCTGCTCAAGCCTCATCTTCCATTCCCTCCTTTGTTATTAGCCAATGTCCTGATACACTGGCTCTGTTGTTCACCCAGAGTCAGACCCTTTCTGCTCTGATACCTTTGCATTTTCTGTTACTCAGGATGAGAGTCTTGATGATGGCTGGGTTTTGATTCAGATCTGGGACACATCTTTTGAAAGAGGCAAATGCTCTTGTACCAGTTGGTCTATAGAATCATCCACTCTTTTATTAATTTGTTCATTTGCTTTTATGTAAATGAGCACTCTATTGATTTTATGGCAGAAGATGCATCAAAGCCCACTATAGATTTTTGTGAGCCACCACGTGGGTGCTGGGAATTGAACTTGGGACCTCTAGAAGAGCAACCAGTGCTCTTAACCTCTAAGCCACCTCTCCAGCTTCTGGTATTGACCACTCTTATCCCAACATCACCTGTCCAGCTACTGTCTCTCACTTTCTTCCATTTTTACCATGGAATTTATCACTATCAAAATATACCTTGATCATTTATCATTTGTTCTTTGATTGTCTCCCTCTGGCCTAATATAAATTCCTTCAGGAAGAATTGAGTGTGTCTCAGTCACTGATCTACCAATGTCATGAATGAGTCTGACACATTGAGATGTGCTCTACAGATACTTTGGCTGAGTTTAGCTGTAATCTCTGAGGAGCCTTTAATAAAAGCCAAACCTTTTCTAGTTATTGGAAATCTCCACCAGTCCCCACAGACAGACCAGGAACTCTGACTTTAACTTCTGCTATGTTTTGAAAATCATGAGTTAATGAGTCAGAATACCACCAGGAAGAAAAGGGCAGCTGTGTTCAACTGAAACACCAGTCTGTCCTACCCAGAGAAACAGTTTTGTGAGAACTCATGGGGAGGAGACTGAGCGGAAGAGACTTTTCTTAATGTTTACTAGACATAAACAACAAATAAACCCAGATCATAAGGTTGGCCTGTCCATTATTATAAGACCAGTCAAGGCAGAAATATGTCAAGCTCATGGGCACTGAAGAGATGGTTCAGTGGCTAAGTACTTGCTGTACAAGAATGAAGACCTGAGTTAAGAATCCCAGAGTCACCACAAAGCGCATCATGATAGAGCATATTCCCAGTGCCCCTATGGCAAGACAGAGCAGAGACAAGAGAATCCCTGAAAGTTCCTAGGCCAGCTAGCCTGACATTTACAACAGTCAACAACGAAGAAAATCCCATTTCAGGACAAGAGGAAGGTGAGGCTGATCGCTGAGATTGTCCCCTGGCCTCTCCAGGTAGGCTGTGGCATATGTGTACCTGCACCTACACACATACATGGAAACACATCATAATTACACCTCTCTGTTACACACACAATATGCCAAGCTCATGGCTGTAGGATCACACAAGGATGAGGACAATTGCCATTCAAGAGGGATGGAGTCAAGGGGACTCTCTGCAGACCAGGGTTGGGGATGTGGTGGGGAGGAATGCTTGTGAGACCCTTGCTAGGATTGGGCTGGTGGTGATGTTTAGTGAGGTGATTTGTGTCTGGCTGGTCCTGCCCATTGAGACCCAAATTGTAGGAAGGTGCTGTCAGATCTCTAACCCCATGGTTCTGCAAACTGCTGCTATTGCTGCTTAATGAGCCAGTCAGCCATTCAAGTGCCTCCTACATTGTGGCAGCACTTGCAAATTGAGCAGCTGAAGGAACATACTGGAGAGCAGGGGAGCTGATCCTTGACCGAAGTCTCCACTTCCTGCCCACTCCACACTGGCTTTTTGAACTTCATGTCTAACACCTGTAACAGCAGCTGTGGCCTTTCTTCCAATCTACTGTGTCCACACCTTCCTCAGGGCCTGGGGACCGGCTCTTCCCTTCTGCCTGGGATCCTTCCCCATCAGACCTTTGTCTGGTAGGTTCCTAGACTTACTGTATAGCTTTGCCACAATGTGGCTTCTGGGAGAGGCCTTTGTTAGCTACACAATCCACACAGAGCACCTGTCCCCAGTTTCTAACCCACCTGCACACTTCCTACTCAAACCAGTCCAGGGTAAGTTTCTGAAGAATGAGAAAAATTTGTCTGGCTTCATGCTGAATTCCTACCCCCGTCCCAGAACGACAACTACCTCAAAATATCAAGGACAGTAGGGACCAATCCGATTTATAGAATGACTGTTGAGGGTGAGCTACAAAGTTATGGAGGGCTCAGAGCACAAATGTGGGTGCAAATGGGCAAGACAAGGTTGGGAAGATGTATGAGACAGGAAATGAAGCAAGAGAGGCCCCAGGCACAGGGGAACATCTTAGGTGCTTTAAGGGACCCAGACATAAATACATACATTTTTTTTTTTTTAAGTAGAAGAAAGCCTACTAAGAGCCAGGCACAGTGACACATGCCTTCATTCCATCACTTGGGAGGCAGAGGCAAATGGATCTCTGAGTTTGAGGTCAGTCTGGTCTATAGAGTGAGTTCCAGGACAGCCAGGGATATCTAGAAAAACCCTGTCTTGAAAAAACAAAAAGGAGCAGACTGTGTTGTGATAACTGTCATTCTTTAAGCTATTTAGTTCCAAGCCCATTTCTTTTAGTTACCCACAATGGTTCAGCAGCCATCAGACACATGCAGACATTTTTGTAAGTGACAGGAATCTAACTTAAAAATATTTTCCACTGAGGTGAAAATTTATAGATATATAGCTTAGTAAATGAGTTTTTCATAATTTTCTGTATTTATTGTGTGTGTGTGTGTGTGTGTGTGTGTGTGTGTGTGTGTGTGTGTGTGTGTATACATAAGGTGTGTGTTCATGTGGACGTGGACATGTCACAAAGTATCTGTGGAGGTCAAGTGACAATCTCTGGTCCTGTCCTTCCATCTTCTTAGAGGCAGAGCCTTCTGTTGTATGCCACTGCACTGAATAACCCAGGCTAGCTGGCCCCTGAGCTTCTAGGACACTCTCTCATGCCCACCTCCCATCTTACAAGAGGAAATCTGGGATTGCAGAGAAGTGCCACGGTACCTGGGTTTATACAGAGATCTTGTGATCTGAACTTAAGTCATTAGGCTTGCATAGCAAGGACTTTACTCATGAAGCTATCTCTTCAGCCTCAAATTAGACATTCTCCAAACATTTATTAATTTCAATTCTTCTTCTCATGGTCTGAAACGATTCCCTATTCCCTCTTCTTCATGCCTGGGGTTCTTGGGGCTAGAGAACTGTGGATTTGGTTCCCGAAGCTTCCAGTGGCTGACAGACTTGACGGTGAGATATGAGTGTCTACAGTCGTGGGAACCCCTTCCACTCAGGAAATGTGCTGAGGATTCAGTGGCAGGTATCAGAAGCAGAGCGACAGAGTAGCAGTGTGAGGGAATCCATAAGTAAAGTGAAAGGAAAAAAAAAAAGGAGATCTAGGAGGTGAGATAGAGGGTGGATAAGAGGCTGCAAAGGTGTTGATTAGGAGGCAAAGGAGTGGGCAGAGTTTGGGATGTTTTCCTGAGAAGGGCTGGAATCTTCCTTTACCTTATCTATGTCTGGCACATAATAAAGGCTCAATAAATGGTAGCCATGTTTATTAGTCTTATCAAACTAGACAGCTTTGGATGATTGTCTTTACTAAGGTGTAGCAGCATGCTTGTGCCAGTATGGTTGGTACCACTCTCTGGGACATACACTAACTATTGATTGGATTCAAAGTGTCATTGAGAGTTGAAGTGTGCCTGCATCCCTTTCTTGGACAGTGACATGGACCTGAGAGTTTAGTCCATGAGTCATAAGCAAGTCCTATGTCACAAGGCCCTAAGAAAGGCCCAGTCACTTCCCCGGGTAATAGATGGATGCTGTTGTATCCTTACCTGCCCATACCCAGTCAGCGCTGCTAAGAGACCAGGCTTCTCTCAGGCTGAAGGACAAGCACCAAGCGGTTCCCTGCCCCATGTCCATCCTACCACTGTTTCTTCATTTCTCTTACGTGTCAAATGTGGACAGTAATAGCCATTTCTTCCACTGCTTGGGGCGTGTTGAGGTTCAAAGCATGGTACACATGAAAACTATACAAATTCTAGAAAACTACATTGGGATCTCATTCAGTGTAGTCTCCAATCAAGGACCACATGGTCAACACAAACCCTCACTCCTGTATTCATGGACATTCATCAGGTATCTACTACATGCTGAGGACTGTGCCAGAAACATAGGGCATAAGGAGTGAACAAGGCCCACACTGTCTTGGGGGGGGGGCCTCTTGGGTTCCTCTGGAATTTCCCTCTCTCCTGATCTGCCTTTCTTGTTTTTTCTGTGTACATCCTGAACTTATTAAGAAACATTGGTCTTCTGTCTCACAGAGATCTTAAACTTGGTCAAGGCAAAGATCTATCTGATTTTGCTTACTGTTATGACTCCATGCCAGCCACAATGTTTAAAGATTCAAAAACAGGTTGCTGATAGATGAATGAATAGACTGATGAATGGTTGAATGAATGACCATTTTGTAAGTGGACAAGGACGTAAAACACCAAAGTAACATCAGGCTTAAATGTGCACCCTAGCAATACTGGTTCAAAAAGGCGATGAACCGAGCAAAGGCTATATTTTACTAGGTAGAACTCAAAGCCAAAGTCACCCTTTCCTTTTGAACTCAGTGTGACAGAGATGGACCATTATCTTCTGAGGCAGCTAACAGTTACAGAAGAAGGGAGGCTGGGGGAGGGCTTCTGACCCAAATCAAGCTCTTCAAAGGCTATAGTATTCTCTCCCAGATCCCAGATGCTCACACAACCTGGCCTGAGAGATTAGAGCTAGTCTTCCTGTGCCTCCTGCTGTTATCTGACATTAGGGAGGCTGAGCCTGGGCCCCACCTCAGAGGGGCCCTGTATCTTTGTAGCAAAACTACCTCTGAGGGTTAGAGTGAAAGTGTTTCATTGACTGTGGAGGAGAGAGGACTGGTCCCTGGAATGACCTCTTGTCCATAGCCTGCTACCGCCCATGGTTTAGGTGCCACAGGGAGTAGAGAGTCACCATCACAACCAAAGCTATGAAATGTGCAATGTATTTCCTGCTAACTGGGTGAGGCTTCTGATGTCTTGGATCTCAGCCTTCTGTGAAATTGCGTGGGAATAACTTCCACAGTCTCTGGCCCACTTCAGAAAAAAAGACTCCTCAACTATTCTGAGTGAACTGTTACAGGGTGTGCCAATTCTTTTAAAGAATTTGAAGGATTTCCATGTAGAACAAAGAGTAGTCTAGCTGTCTGTGATTCTGGGGCACTCAGCAAGCACTACAGACTCAGTGAAAGGAAGAACGCCTGTCAAACATAGCTATTTGAAAGTGAGATGAACCACGCAGCAGGGTAGTAAGATGCCTCACCCCAACCTGGTGGTGTCTAAGCCTGGGTTTTTTTATGTCTGCGACATGTATAATGGGAGCTGTGTCATGGATCTGCTATCCTCAGGAAGATCTTGACACAGGAGCATGGGGGGTTATGTTAGTATAACTTAAAAATTAAAAGCCATTTAGTAGCTCAATATGTCGGCTGTGGGCCCCACAATCCTCTACAGATAATTGTCACTGTACTCTAGACCTGGAGATAGACTGAATAAGTGACTTGTCCAAGGTCACATCGCTAGGAAGTATAGAGTCCAGACTCAGCTCCTCAGAGCTAAATTGCTTTTAGCCCCTGAGAGCTTCTACACTACCCCCCTGCTTCCTTCTATTCAAGCGTGGAAGCTAGAGCTTTAAAAAGTGACTTCTACCAAGAACGTTCAGCAGAATGAGCCCAACATAGAACAGCAATTCACAGTGACACAAAAGACCTGAACCAGAGGAAATTACCCTGCACAATTTGCAAATCACCTCGACAGAGTCTTCTGGGCAAAACGAAGGCTAATTTTAAACCATCCACATCCTCTGGGCCTCGCCCTTCCCCCAGAGGTTCTTGGGGCCATCCAAGCAAAAATCCCTCCGCTGTCATTTGCATTGTTCTTGGGAGGGGGAAAGTGAGCAAGCTCTGAGGCGTCACTCCCCTGAGAGGGGCAGCAGGATCACACCTCATTTGACACAACCAGACCAGCCATGAATTCGTGTGGAGTTGGCCTATAGTCCAAATGAGTTAATTAGTCAGCTTTTCCCCCAGAGAAGGTAGCCGCTTGACCTTTCACAAGAAAATGAATGTGCTCCACCCAGTGACAAGAAATGAGGGCACTGGTCATCTGATAAAAACACAGGAGAGCTTTGACCACACTGCACCCTGTGCTGTGAAGGATGCTGGGCACATCATTGATCAGAGCACATGTGCCCTGGGGAAAAAGGAGGCCCTGGATTGTGAAATAATGTGGCAGTGGGAAGTATTTGAGAACCACAGAGATTCTGTGGGACTCGGAGTCATTTCCCCGGGTTTACACAGCAGTTCACTTATTTTTAAATTACATTTATTTATGTGTGTGTGAACATCTGTGCCACAGTGTTTGTGTGTGTGTGGAGGTCGGAGAACAACTTTTGGGAGTCTTTTCCTTCCACAATATGTGTCCTGGAGACTAGACTCCACTTGTCAGGCATGGCAACAAGTGCATTTACTTACTGAGCCTTCTCACTGGCCACAGAGCAGTTTATTGTAGTAATTATGAACGTCTCAGATGACATTGAGGTCACTGTATTAATATTTCCAACTCCTTCCCATTTCAGGACTTACCTGCTTGTCTGTGGGTCCCTGTTCTAGGCTGCAGTCTCTTAGCCAATCCCTAAACATTCATCACCGAGTCCTAGGGATGGTTGGATAAATCATGACTTTTTTTTTTTTTGTCATAAAAATGAAGATAATTGTCACCTCTAGGAAATTTCCAAATCAGGCAGAATGTTCTTGGTTTTCCATGGCCATCTTGGTGGCCTTAGACTCTGTGTCCTTGAACAGTGGGGAGGGTAGAATGCCTGTGCAGCAACGGGGCTATTCATCATTAGAACAATAAGGCCTGCAGCAGTGTGGCTCTCACCTTATCAGAGTGGTTGGCCTGGCTGGATTCTATTAATTGCTGAATGCTGTTGGAGTTGGCAGATACAGGAAACAGTTTACATGGCTACACAGTGCCCCAGCTTGCAGCCTCTCTGAAACCATATTATTGTAGGGGCATAGTTGTGATTAGGGACAGTTCCTGAGGAGGACCAGGCCTTTGATGATTGAGTCACTTCCTCTGTATCCCACTTCAGTGTGATAGCGTGGCTGGCCCCACGGACATGCTCACCCTGTGCCGACCAGAGACTTTAGGGTCAGTCCCACAGGAAAGCTCTCCAACAGGGACAGCTCAGCCCCTCCCCAATCCAGGATCCTGGAGAAGTGCAAGCAGGACATAGCCGCTCCCATTTCTACTTTTGGTAACAACAACCAGGTACCTGTCAGTCACAAATGTGTTACAAAGCAAGTGCCTTGGAAGCGGGGAAGGTTGGGCTTTATGGTCACTGACTCTGTGACTTTAGCAGGTCTGTTCTTTGAGTTATGGTTTCCCTATTTATAAAATGGGGGACGATACGAGATTATCTGAAATGTTTGTTGGGAGGGTTGAAGGGAATTAATTTAGTGTCTGTAAACACTAAATTAGCTGTTATATCATTGCTCTTCTTGTCTTCTTTCCCCTCCAAAATCGGCTGGACCTCTCCTCACAGGAGAAGGCTCAGAAGGATGACTTGGTTGGCTTCAGGGGCCGAGAGGAAACCAGTTTCCATCTCTGGACCCTCTGGGGAGATTTCCCAGGGCCACGGCAGCCTGAACTAGAGCCCGTCTCTCTCACCTTGTACTTGCCATGCATCTCCAGTACTACGGGGGCTGCCCTTGCCCACCCACACTACCCACTGCTGGTCACATTTACCCAGGACAGTCCCACACAAGCTCCCTGAATCATGGTTATCTCTGTCTCCATCAGGCTTCGGAGAGAAAAACACCCTCAGTGCCCAAGGGTGGGAACCAAATGTGTCAAACAAAGGGCTCTGCCCTTTTGACTGGAACTGGTCTGAGTGGGGTCCCGACGTTGCTTTCTGAGGGGCCTAGGGTGGAGTAAAAATGTTCTGCTGCACCACCCAGCAGAGGATGTCACAGGGCAGAGCAGAGCGACAGCCTGGTGGGCTCTAGAGTCGGACTGTCTCTGGTTCACATCTGCCACACAGTAGTTGCACGCTCTTAGGAAAAGTCACTTTTTCTGTCAGAGCCTCGATTTCTTCATCTGGTAAATGGGGATAAAAGTATCCTTCTCAGAGTGCTGTGGCCAGAATGAAATTCGATCCCATTCAAAACGCTTGCTCTAGTCACACATAGTTGACTAGAGGGAAGTTAGGGAGTCCCACTGACAAGCTCTTAGTCCCACAAAGAATGACTTCTCCCACTGCCCCAGAAGGTCTTCAGAGGCCTGAAACAATTCAGGCACCGTTGGCCAGAATGCAGTCCCCACACTGGGATTTCCAGCAAAATTGTTTTTGTTTAATTTCCTCCCTCCCTCCCTCCTTCCTTCCCTCCCTCCCTCCCTTCCTCGCTCCCTCCCTTCCTCCCTCCCTCCCTCCCTCCCTCCCTTCTTTTCTTCCTTTACTTTTATGTCTTAGTTGGGGCCTATTGTGTAATAAACATCTTCCAAAAGCAATTTGGAGAGAAATGAGTTTATTTTGTTTACCTATCCCAGGTCACAGTCCTTTGAGGAAGGGGTGCTGCTTCCTGGCTGACTCCCCATGGCCTGCTCAGTGTGCTCTCTTATGAAACCCAGGGCTGCCTTCAGGGAGCTGGTTTCTCCCTCATCCATCATTATTCAAGAAAATGCGCTAAAGACATGTGAACAGGCAAATCTTATGGAGGTATTTTTCTCGCTTGAGGTTCCCTCTTTCCAAATGCTCTAGCTGACCAGTAAGTTAGTTTTGTGTGTGTCTCTGTGTGGGTGCACATACGCCATGCTGTACACTGTAAGGCAGGGGACAGATTGAAGGAGTTTGTTCTTACCTTCAATTCTGTGAGTCCTGGGGAGCAAACTCAGGTGGTCAGGCTTCTCAACAGGTGCCTCTACCCACTGAGCACTCTTGCTGGCCCCCAGTAAACTTTTAAAGATAGAGACCATACATATGTTATTCACCGCTATGTACCTAATATTAGTACATTCATTTAAAAATATTTTATGTGTAAGTGTTTTGCATGCGTTTGTGTCTGTGTGCCACAGTCATGTATGGCGCCCAAAGTTAGAGAGGAGGGATGGTCCCCTGGAACTAGAGGTACAGACAGTTAAATGCTGCCCCGTGGATGCTGGGTGTCCTCTGGAAGAGCAGCAGTGTTCTAAACTTCTGAGCCATCTTTCCAGTCCCTAGTGTATTCATAAAATAAATAAATAAAAAATAATTTAAAAAAAGGGATGGCTAGTCTAACAGACAAGCACAGACTTAGTGGTTTAAAACAATGCAAATTTACTATCATCCAGTTCTGAGGTTGGAGGCCTAAAAAAATGGGTTTCCCGAATCTCAGGATACCATCTTAAGATTGTCTGGGCCCCCTTCCTCCATTTTCCAAACCAACCTGACAGATACCTTCAGGGTGGACTCTGACTGTTGCCTTGAAGGACCCATGTGATTGTATGGGACCTATATGGGTAAACCTGATTGCCCATCTTACCAACGGCACGAGAATTCCACCTGTAAATGCCCCCCTCCCCCATCATGTAGTACTGTATATCCACAGGTTCTGGAGACAGGACACTTAAGGGTGCTGCAGTTTTGTCCACCACATCCAGGATTTATAAAGTGAGTGAAAACTCACATGCTGGCACCCAAGTGTACAGTTTAGATTGGGCTGAGAAAGGCCAAGGGATTGACAGCTTCTCCTGGAGCATAACAGTTACGTTTGAGCTGGGGCTGGCAGCATAGTCCTGTAATCCCAGCACTCAGGAGATAGAGGCCAGAAGATCAGGAATTCAGGGTTATCCTTGGCTACATAGTGAGTTCAAGGTTACACTAGGTTAAGTGAGACCTTGTGTCTAAAACAAATAAATACAAGCAAATAAAGTGTGAGAATGGTCATATTACAAGTGATTGCAACATGGGATGGGAGGATGCCAGCAGAGGAGATACAGAGTCTTCCAGAAATGCTCCATACCCAAGAATATTTATACAGTAAATACTCTGAGGATCAATTATGCACTAAGTGTTGAGGAGGCAGAGATAAGCAAGATAATGGTAGCTGCCTTCTAGGAACTAGCATGATCAGGAAAACCTCCCCAAAAGGTGTGGATGGCACCAAGGCTTGGAACGGGAAGGCTACAGATAGGGGAAACATGATTTTTAAGGGTAGTTAGAAGCACAGTTTGTAGCCAGGACTGTCTGGATTTGGAATCTGACTCTGCTGTATACTGGTTTGTGACAAGAAGTAGAAATAGCAGCAGGACCTGTGTTGTTGGGAGAACGCCATGATTTAGCCTTTGCTCGAAGCTCGGAAGAGTGTCTGGCATTGCAAAGCTGTGTGCTCCTAACATTATCGTTTTTGTACTTTTCCCTTAGCCTTAGCAGCAAGGAGTCAGGAATATTCCAGCACCTAGCAGAAGGTCACACTATGACAGCCAATGATGTTAGGTGGAATGGTCACTTCCGATGTGGATTTTCCATTTTCAGTTTCCCAGGGTGGGGTAAAAAGGCGGCTTTCATGCTGATGAATCGTGATTACCTCTTCCTACAGGCCAGCTGAGTTTGACCTGAGGCAGCTCAGACTTTCCACAGTAGACCAAACCTTTGGGTGTTCTTCACAGACCCCTGGTGTCAGACTCTAGGGGTGGAGATATGAAGAGCCCATAGCTCTGGAGTTACTTAGAGTTGAGAAAGGTCCCTTTAACTACCGTCACTGTTTATCAACCATATTTGGAGACACCCTTCTGGATACCAGCATCCTCAGGTCTCACCCTTCTTTTAACCTGGTACTAATGGCTGATGGCTAAGTTGGCTGTTAGAGGCTAAAGCAGGATTGTTAAAGGCATTTTCTCCATGGAGGTGCCAAAATGACTCTCAGATCAGACAGGAAGTTCTATTGCTTGAAAGGAGCCAATGCTATCAGGAGAAAACACATCAGCGCCTGTCCTCTTGGGAACTGTGAGTAATCAACAAGGCTCCTCTCCAGCTGGCCTTGGGGCCTTTGTTCAGGTCAGGGAAAGTTTGAGCAGGCCACAGTTGTAAGGGGGCAGTTCCAGAACTTTCCCTTCACTTTTCCACCCAGGGACCAGGGCAGGAGGCTAACCCTGGTAGACTAAGCCAAGGCCATCAGACAGACTTAATAATGTTTTTTTTCCCACTCAGAACACATTGAGGGCATCCCATTGCCCTCGTGTTCAAGTCCAGTATCTTAATATGCTCTGCCAACTGGAGTGTGGTGGCCCAACTCTGCCTTCTGCCTTGTCTGTCATCCTCCCAAAGAGCCTTGTTCCTTCAATTCCTTCAGTGCCTGGACTACAGTCATCAGCCTGTTTGTACTCTCAGCTCCACACATTATGTACCATGCTGGGTCTGGATTGTGCCGATGAGCCTAGGTGACCAGAGCTGCAGACCTGAGAAGGAGGTCATGTAGAAATCAGAAATGAATGAGGCAGACCCCCATGTGATAGATTTCTCCAGCCAGCTGTGTGTCCTTGTCCCGGTCTGTACATATTTCCTAAGGACAGGAGACCTGTCTGAGACCTCAGATAACACTTATGGTGGTAACCATGAGTGTGCTAAAAAGCCTGTGGAAAGTACCATCACTAATAAGGGTCATTCAATGAGTATATGCCATGTGCCACATTGCTAAAGACTTCATGTGCCTTATCTTATAATAACTCTGGGGTAGGCATTTTGCCCTCACTTTATAGAAAAGAAAGTTAAGGCCTTTCCTCATTAGGAAGTGGTAGGGATAAAAACTGGAGCCCAGGTTTGTCAGAGCCTAGACCCGTCCCTGAGCCAAAGGTGTATGGCTTTCTACGCATAAACATGTGCGTGGAGCTGCTGCTGGCTGATCTGTTGCCAAAGTTGGGGGGCCTTCAGGAAGGGCAAGAAGATGTGATCAGGGTGGGACTTCTGTTGTTTGGCCTTACTTCAAACAATGATGACAGCAGGGAGCTAAAGCCCCTGACTTCCCTCCTCGAAGACCAAAGCCTGGCCAAAAATAGGAAAGACAGGAAACATTTGATCCCTGAGTGTCACATGAATACAAACATCCTGCCAACTCTGCCATGGGGGAGTGGCTGAGAGCAGCTG